>OZ026525.1:11508377-12767638 GCA_964019695.1 Loripinus fragilis
TCGGCCAGCGAACGAAACGCCATCGAAATGGGTTGCAGTTGTGGGACGATAGTGGCACGAAATTGTATGCTGGCTGGCTACCCTATGCGCATTTCCGAATCGAAAACAACACGCATGTGAGTAAAAAATTGTTGTGGCTGTTCCATGGCAGTAACCAATTCTGAGCTGGGTGTAATTAGAGTTGTGTGGTTTTACATCTGGGAGCACCCGAAGACTAAGCCGGTAGTGGTTCTGGTTTAAGACGTCTCAGAAGACGAAACCACAGCTATAAGTCTCATCCAACAAACTGGGAGAGCCGGAGATGGAATGCCAACTCTAACATTTTCATACGAACCGCATTGTAGGTATTAAAGGCACTTGCAGTTTGTTGGGTGTATTAAGCGATCGCCTGTTTAAAGCCCGTTCACTTATAGAACCCATGTTACCGAATGCGCGTTGTACACACTGGCAGAGACTAATCGTTATATTGCCTCCCGTTTAGCAGAGAGAGTCGTGACCAGATTGGACAATCTTATCACAGTCTTTTTTCGTTGTTCGACAACAGAAAATTCTTGTCATGCTAAATATTTTATATACATGTACTACACTCATCCCCATTTCTATCATGTTATCCTGCAGCATTCAAGTTATAAGCACGTATTTTCAATCAGAGTGGAAAACGTTGTGAAACCTGATCAGATCGCTTCGTCAGAAGGCAGCTGATCTGGATTTACAGTGTTTTCATAAAGATAACCCCGAGTTCAGCAGGAAAAAAGTGTTAAAACTAAAAATGACCTGGCCGTAAAAGCGGTCATCGGAACTTCCTCTGGTCGTACAGTCAGCATTAGCCATCAGCGGAAGTGGTCGATTTTGTTGAGAAAAACATGGTCTCTAGATATAATTAAATTGTACATCTACCTATATTGTTAAATTTCGTTAGTGAGAATATGACAAGACTGCGCAACTGGATAATTCAAAGTCTTTATCCCACCGCTTGTCACCAGTGTAAAGAAAATAAGCTGACGCTTTCTCCTTTATTCAACTATATTAACTACTCATTTGAATCGTCTCTTGCTTCTTAGAATAGTCTATTTCCACATGAGAGGATTCACATGTGACCGAGCAAAAGTACTACCAAGTCCAACATAATATAACTGATTTATTAGGTTAAATATAAATCTAGTCCTGTATATAGTCGAAGCACACAGACACACGAACATGGAATATGTCCATAATAATCTTCTTAGAAAATATCCCCATAATCGGCATAAACAAAGTCATTTCTTATACTTGACTAAATCATAGCTAAGTCCCAAATTTACAGGAAAACCCAACGTGGAAACAGTTCAGAAGTTAAACCATCAGAGCCCCCGAAACTAGCAGTGGGTGCTCTTTTATACTCACAGAACAGCCCTGCTACAGTGACTGAATCCCAAATATGGCAATGTCCAATGGACCAGAGGCCTGATTCATACTCTAAAAATAATATTCCTCCCCAAAATAGCAGAGCCAAATGTGTACTATATTAAGCACAAAAGCATTAAAGGTGAAGGGCATGGATTCCTTAAGTTAACTTGAACAATACCTAAGGACTCCAGATCAGGATGAATTCAGACAGTGTTATAGGTAATTAGGAAATGATGGCCCCAAAGCACATCACATCCAACGAAACTAGCCAGCCCCTCAACAGGGCTACCCAGTGGGACAGGGATACTCAAGAGGACCCAGGACATATGGCCTGCCTGGATCACCAAGCACCGGGCCAAACAGGACAGGAAGGGGCCAACGGCCCACCAGGGTCAGGGGCTGATAATGGCTCACCAGGACAACCCGGGTCCAACCCAACGGCAGTGAAGACAGGATAACCGCATTACCTATAGACAACAGGGCGGGGGAACAGGCCTATAATCATAATACACTCATGCCCTCGATATTTCACTAGGAAGCATGCAAAAGGTGTAAATTTATAATGAAACCAGAATTCCTTGAGATAAAACATACATGGAGATCTCATTGGGAACTAGATAAGCAGGAAAAAAGACAGTACAGTTTTACAGATAAAACGTACAAGCCTCAAGGCAAAACTTAACACTCTCCCCTCCAAAGCTTAGGTAATCGTCCCGATTATAATAATAATCCATAAATTTATGTAATCCAGATAACATATTCCATGTTCACAAATGTCACAATCACCACTAGTCCATCTTAAAATGGTATTTTGTATAGTCTTGAATACCAAACACACTTCACAAAATTCCAGTGAGCGCACAACTTTAGTAATAAAGTTGAATCAATTTTCATCCAACGTAACAACGTTGAATCAATGTTGATGCGACTTGAATCAAACAAGCATACCCTCTTTAATCTGACATACGATATAACAGTAAAATTCCAAAATGACAGTTGTACTTCCATAACTGTACCAACCAAAATTTGAATTTTGAATACAGTTAATAGCAGAATTAAATCCAACACGAAAATATGTTGGTTAAGCCCAACATGAAAATATGTAAGGCAGAAACAGTCATAGAAAAGAGGGTCCGGGTTGCAATCTTGTGCAATCACTGGATTAAACAAGTGGGTCAGTTCATGAGATTATTGCACTACACATAAAGTGAATAATCTATGACGCAGGCGAGTCTGCGCATTCGCACAGTCTCGTCAGTGTCACAGCCGTTCGCATCGACAGAGCTAAAATGCTAATTTTACTGCTCAAAAGGAGCGCATGATTTACCCAAAATTTAACAATGTGCAAGCGACATGCACTTGAGACTCATGAACAGGCTAAAACCGTCTTTTAGGGTGCCCATGAAGTTAAATTAATTTGACTTTACATACTTGTATGAAATATTAACAAAGAACAATGCTAAGATCTAATAAATGCTTAGAATAAAAGAGGCACCAGTCTCTTCGTGATTAATCCAAATTACTGGAACTCCACAGAATGTTTCCGTCATAATAGTCTATGTCGAATGGGCCAAAAAAATGGTCCCGTGTAAATTTCGTGACGATTTTTGGCGACGTATATAAAATTAAACTTTGGGGTATATGCATCAATTTCAACCAGTTCGCCCATTTGAGTTCGGCGTCTGGTCCGAGTTATGACGTCATTAAAATGGCGGCCATCGCACAATTATAATGTGTATGTATTTAAGAAAAATCAAAGTATGTTGGCAAAATAAACGTTTTTGTTAATAGATTTAATGCCAGTACTGCTCCAGATTTTAAACAGAAACAATATTTACACAGAATTCTACTTTGAAATGCAATAGGCCATCTTGCCCATGAGCATAGGGCATGAGTCAACTGTAGCATATGTCGAAAAGGACAAAATTTGGCCCCGTGTAAATTTCGTGACGATTTTCGGCGAACTATATCAAATTAACTTTTGAGGCATTAGCAACGATTTTATCCAGTTCACACATCTGAGATCCGCCTCTGGGGTAAATAGTGACGTCATCAAAATGGCGGTCACCGCGCTGCTGATACGAATATTCATAGTTTATGTATTAAAGTATGTGAGCCAGACAAAGTCTTTTATAGTTTAGTGCTCATGTCGCTCCAGATTGTTAATAGAAACTACATTTACACAATATTGTACATGCCCGAGGGTGTTCATATTTGGCACAGTAATTGGCTATTGAGCATAGACTATAACATAGGTCTCAGATCTGATCATCGATGTGACCTTGGAATCGAAGATCAAAGTCAAATATACTTAGAAGCCTTTTGACTTATGGCTCGTAACACGAACTCCTCTTTTGTGTTTTGACTAAGGGTGTTCATATTTGGCACAATGGTTGCCTGTGGTGTGTATATTACAACAACAATTTAAGATCACCGATATGACTTTGGAGTCAAAGGTCAAGGTCAAATATATTTAAAATTTGCCTAACAGGTTTTAAAGCAAACTCCACATTCATATATCCACCAACCCGAAGTGTATTTTCATCCGTTTATCCATAACTCTTGTATCTCATTAAACCTTTAAAAATTTCTAAGCTTTGGTTAAATGTTCACCTCAGTTAGACGGTGTGCAGAACCCATGACTCAATCACGCAGACTCAAAGATAGGGTTACAGTTACAGGTAATGGAATTTAGCCTTCAATAACGCGTATGCTCCATATCTCCTCAAACCCTTGAAGGATTATCATTACACTTTGATAAGATGTTCAGCTCAGTGTGAGGGTGTGCAAAACACATAGGTCAATCATGCAAACTCAAGGCCAAGGTCACAGTTGAAGGTAATGGGATTGAACATTGAATTTCATGTCCACCCTATATTTAATTTTGGTCGAATATTCGTCTAAGTTAGATGATGTGCGAAGCGTGTAATTCAACCATGACCACAAGGTCGTGGTCACCAGGGGTGACCACAAGTTTGAGCCTTTAATTCTATGTCCGCACCCTATTGCCTTTACCCCGAAATTATTTCATAAAATATAGGTGAAATGTCCGGTTCAGTGAGAGGATGTGCAAAATGTATGACAACACTGTGGCTAAAGCTCTATGTAAAAATTTAAGTTCACAAGTTTGATTTTTTGAATTCCTTCCTTTACTTCAGAAGGATTTTCATTTAATGAGACTGTATGCAAACATTATGTTTCATCCATGCCAACTCATGGTCACAGTCGAAGGTCAATAATTTGAACATTTGATTTCATGTTTGCATCATGTTTCTTTTAAATTATCTAAACTAAAATGGTTTATTCAGTGAGAAGATGTACAGAATACATGTCTCCGTTATACAGGTTCAAGGTCAGTGTCCTAGCTTCATGCCAAGCCTTGAAGGATATTCATTCATTAAACTCTGGTTATACATTGACCTAAGTTAAGGAAAATGCGCAGAACACATGTCCATGGCCGTTCATGGTACCAGTCATGGGACTAATGACTTTTGCTCTCAGCAACCAAAGACATGCATGGTTGCCTTGCCATTTTGTCCTTTAAAACAGTATTTTAGTCATGCTATGATAATTGATAGATGGCTAAAAAGCTGAGTGCAATGAGGTGATGTATAGGTCAAGCAGTAATCGAACCCTGGACGCTGTGATCCACACTTGGGAGCACTAATCGCTCGGTGACGCGGTCACTTCGACAACTACAGGTGCAACCACTCTGTCGTTCTGCGATTAGGGATATAGCTGCCCTTCCAACTGCCTTCTTGAGTTTTGCTTGAAGGTGTTCGTATTTAGCACACTGATTGCTTATGATGTCTAGATGACAACGAAGGTTTTCAGATTACTGATATAATTTTGGAGTCAAAGGCCACGGTCAAGTATACTTGAAACCTGGCTTACAACTCGTAAATCGACATTCTTTCATTTTTGATGGAAGGTGTTCATATTTAGCACACTAAACTCTTATGGTGTGTAGCTGAAAAAAGGGTTTCGGTTTGCCTATTTGATCTTTATTGTCAAAGGTCAGGATGAGATATACTTAGCAAGCGAACGTGTCGATGCGATGGTTATAGGTTAAGGTCTAGATCAGCCGAAGTCAGCATGCAAAGATCTTTACGTTCACTTTGTCAGTAGATGTTGCTGATTTTACTGGTTAAATGTCCGGCAAGGTAAAATATTATGTTGGAAAGCTTTCAGTAAGGCTGATTCTTCTGTCCATGAAGCTTTCAGGAAACTTGGTCATGTCCCACTGGAAGACGGGCTTAAGAATGCTCTCTAACAATATATATGCCTGCTTGTCAGCCAGGAACAACCATTGGAAATTTTACTACGTTAAGATAGTGGATGTTTCGTAGGAAACTAAACTTTCTCTTCTTCAGAGTGTCAAAAGATCCCAGTATCTGAGCTTCATATGGAATCCACAAAGGAGCAAATTCTCACTATACAGTTGCTTGAAAGTAAGAAAGACGGCAAAGATCAGGAAGGATACAATCAAGTACCACACCTGACCAAGGATACCACATGGGAAAGCAACAAGAATACAATAAACATTCATAATCACGAAAATCATGTTGGAGTTGATAAGGTGACACTTATGTTCCTATTATAACAACATTACCTCCAAATAAGGAGTAATAAATCTGCTTGCGTCACTTCTCACCACAAATAACTAAAGCACTAGCTTTTGTTTGAACATCATTGATTGTATTACAATGGCGAATTTCGAGTAATATTGTATGCCATTACATTGGTGGTATTCTGTCGCCTAAGTGATATGCGAAGGTCTCTCAGGGGGGGGGGGGTACATGTTTCCTTGTTCCTCTGAAATAAATTGGCTTGTTCCTCTGTTCCCTCAAATTTTGTTGTCTTATATTCCCTGTTCCCCAATATTGTCTTTGTTCCCCTCAAAATATGGCCTTTCGTCCTCTGTTCCCCTGAAATAAATGCCGTTTTCCGTTGTTCGCCAAAACCCCATGCACCTGACTGATAGACCAGGCCAATGAGCCCAGCAATCAATAATTCATATAATATGGCTCGTAAGCAATCATATAGGGCAAAACTTGAATTTATAGATTCAGAGTAAATTCAAATAAAATAGGAACCCCGAAATGACTCGGCCCTGTAGAGCAATCGGTAATGAGTTCGATTGCTGATACAGGGATCGTGAGATCGAGCCGTGCCCAATACTTTCGTGGAGGTTGATCATGAAATATTCTCTATCGTCATTCTCCTTCTTTCAGTGATTCAAGAAGGGATATTGTCAGTTACAACACAAAGTACTGCCTAGTCTAAGCCTGCCCCAGAAAAGCGTGGTTAGGTTACTTGACATGGCCATGAAAATTGACTAGAACTTTAAACCCAAAACAGAAGTATCCCAAAATAGCTCTAGGGGTCATTCATATTTATATAGTATGGTCTAAAATTCATCAAAACAAAGGAGCCGCTGTACTCCTCGCCTTGTAAACCAGGGGTCGTGTGTTTGATCTCTGGCTTCACTAGTCTGTCAGATGAGAATTTAAGCTGTGGCCCCGTCTCGATATGACCTTAGCTGTTGTAGGGACGTTAAGCACAAACAAAAAATCAAATAAACAAAAGGAAACAAAAAACACTCAATTTCAGCATGATGTCCTACGGCATAACAAGTACAGCAATGGGTTCTGTGTCAAATTATTAAATGGGAAGCCCAAAAACGGGTTCCAAGGATCAGAAAAAAAGAAACACGTCATTGTCGTATCAGAAGACACCAAATCGATCAAATAAAGACAAAAATTGATTCCAGCAAGAAATTGCCACATAACTAGTACTTTAAATCTAATTACTTATGTATATATGTGCATAAGCAGCACTTAAACGGCCATTTTGATGACGTCACCATTCAGTCCAGACGCAGAACTCAGATGTGTGAACTGGTTTGAATTGTTACATATGCCCCAAAGTTTATTTTGATATAGGTCACCAAAAATCGTCACAAAATTTACACGAGATTTTCATTCGACCTAGACTATAAGGTCAAATGTCGTGTACGATAACAGATCCATAATTCGGCTCTAGGCCTATTTCAATGAAATAAGGACCCCAAAAATAAGTTTTGTTTTCCATTTTAGGGATATAAATCCTAATTCACATCATATTTTTATAGAATGGCCCCAAATTTACTAAACAAGAACAAAAATCACTTAATTTTAGCACGAACTTTCTACAGAATTACAACAAAAGTAATGGGATCTGGGTCAAATTTTTCGATTTGGGAGCCCCAAATGGACCCTAGGCGTCTGAAAAAAAATGGAACACACCTTTTTCGTATTGTTTGACGTCCAATCAGTTAAATAAAGACGAAAAATCATTTCTAGCAATAGATTATCCCTCAAATATTGCTTTAAATACGATATCTTATATATGTACATAAGTAGCACTATGGCCGCCATTTTGATGACGTCATTACTCGGACCAGACGCGGAACTCAGATGGGCGAACTGGTTCAAATTGTTACATATGACCCTAAGTTTAATTTGGTATAGGTCGCCAAAAATCGTCACAAACTTCACACGGGATGCCCATTCGACATAGACTATAAGCACCAATTGTGATTAATCCGCATAACTGGAACACCATCAACAGTTCAGCTTGGGGTATAATAGCCAAAAGGTCCAGAAACGTCTAAACCACTGTCACATCGTAGTAATAAGTCTCTGTTACACGATACTTATGACTTTTATTGTGTACGAAAAGTCTAATTCTGTCCGTTAACGTAATAATCAGGTCGTCTGTACGAAACATATAATCCGGTATCATCATAATCGAGAGCACTTTACGGTTGTACAGTGTACAGCTAACGTAAATCTGGAACTAAAATGTTCTAACTGAGCGGAACAAGTGCATGAAACGTAATTGGTTGAACTCATGCAAACTCGTTTTCCCAAACGATTCTAGGTTTGACTATGTGGCTAAAAAGTTCATATTCTTCGACCACAAGGATTATCCATGGCATCAATGTCTATTAGACAGTATTCGTGACTTTACCGTGTACATAAAGTTCAAAACTGTTCGTATACGTAAGCAGCGTGCGTAAATTCACCATAATCAGCACTGTACGGTTGTACACAGTGCACCGCCGATATAACGTTTCTGATCAATCATAACAAGAGCATAGGTTCATGCCCCTGTTTCTGGTCCTGGCAGTTTTGTGACCGCGGGGTAACATCGCCGGCCCGCCGGCCACGCCCAATGTAATCGACATGAGGATACTGACAAGCAGGTGTGATCGCCGATCATCCTGCTTGTGTCCAACGTTGATCGTAAATCCCTAAGCTGTGTACTCTGATTCCAGATTCCGCGTGTAGATCCCAACAGAATTCAGACTGAACGCGTAATAATCCGTTAATATTAGAATCAGTGATTTAATAATTCATCACTATTAAATTCAAGCATTATTATAACTATAATTGCTCTGACACAATTTTCAATCATAACTCAAATGAACACAAATGACATGGCGAGACTACCAACCCATTTTATTCAAAACTCTGATAATCTGTGAAATACTTAAAGTCAAACAACGGAAATACATCGCCCGACAAAGGACTTCACTGATTACCAATTTGAGTGGAAAGTTCCACATTTTCCCGGACAAAAGCATACATCTCTTATCCATAAATAGACTGACCCATCCATCAATATGGAATTTATGCTTTTGAGAAACGGCGTAATGGGCGAATATTCTCACCAATTCTATCTATAATATTAATCCGACAGAATTCACATGGTAAAAAATCATTTTATCCAGTGCTAATATACTCCAATTTGATAACCTGACACAAACTAAACACTTGTTTCTTAATTATCAAAACTATTAACCCATTCACTTAAAGCGTACCCAAACAGGGGTTAGGAAACTCATTGGAGCCAAAATAAACGGCGTTAATATATACGTTGCCCAACTAAGGTCCCAAAAGATTTCACATTTGAGTGGAAAAATCCACAGACTTTCATAGGGCAAAGACATGTTCCCAAAAATAATGAATTCACACATCCATCATTAAAAGGGAATCTGCCCTTGACAAAATGCAAAAATGGGTTAATATTTTTGCCAAATTGCAAGCAATAAATAATTCCTCTTTGCTCAACAATTGAAAGATTTTATCCATGCTTTAAATTCATACTAAATATTGGCACTGATTAACCGACGTATAATCCCAAATTCGAATCTGACTGGGTACCATCCAAAGTATGGAAGTAAAACAACGTCGAGCGAAAATAGCATACAACAAATTCCATGGTACAGCATTTGAAGCAAAAATCACCACATAATTAAAGATATTCATTTACTGCTATCTCATCACTAGAGGAAACGCGTTACTCTGATAGCACCAGATCCTTACACAGGGATTAATCCGCAGTACCCCAAAATATAAGAATTTGGGGAGAAAGGACAAACTCTGCACCTCTCGCGAATCTTAGGCTTAACCTTATCTTAAATCATGTAAAACTTTAGAATGAATTGCCATTTTTAGAAAATTCACAGGAAGAACCAAGCTCTAATTTTTCTCAGAAAATGCTTTCTAAATGATCTCTTTTCAGTTGACTTTATCTTACAATGAAACTGCTTGCAAAACTTTAACTTTTCCCAAACAATTTTCCACACCTGCAGAGGATAAATCATGAAACATAATCCAGCCATTGACACAAGCTTCTTGGACAAACTTGATCCTGGCTAGCTTATCAGCCGAAAAATGTGAACACTAATTATTTCAAGATATGCCTCACTGCAAAGAGAGGAACACCTTAATTTTCAGAAAACAATTACCCACACTATTCTAAAACAACTTATGGCCTTTCAACATTACTTTAAGCATTTTGCACTTTATATCCAATTTCTCTTCATGATACAAAATTACCAACTATGTTGCTCATATGATCTTAATTTGAGATTTTAGTGGTCCAGTTTGACAAATAATCATCTAAGGGCTATTTGTCAATTTGACCGAGCCAAATTATGACATATCACACTCAGGGTGATAAAACATAAATTGTTGTCCCAAAAGCCTTTTACATTTTGGAAACTCAAATAACCTCCTGACGCTTCTTGTGTCAAAACGATTCACTTCATAAGCTCCGTAAACCCACTTCCTAGCTTAGACCACGGAATCGATTCCAAGCCTTGCGTCACAAGACCAACCATAACGATAGTTCTGTAATTTCACATCGACGAATTCATCAGCAAACGATAAAAGACCGCCAGTACTATTTACCCATACTGACGTCAATGTCATCCTCAGGTTGCTTATCGTATGATCCGTCCATATATCCTGTACCAATCACCTCCGTTTCTCTCAAAGTACTGTTAACTCAAAGTAACTCTCCAGTCCCATAAGCTTTGAGTTATCGAGAATGATGTAGGTAACTCCATAAACTTTGTCTCTGAATAGGGTGAGGCTTCACAAGAAATATGCGACATAAAATAATCAAGTCGGCAACTAGAAAAGTCATTTAAACATAATCGTTTACCTGCAGTGTCCGTTTCCAGTTCAAGGGCCAAAAATCCAGTAAAACAGTCCATAATATAACTAGGCCCTTTTTCTCACAAATTTCCTAGCTAAATTAAATATCCAAGAGTATTCCTGGTTAAAGTCAAGTTCAGAACAAATATAGCTGGAACCGATAAGTTCATTGACTTGTGGGGATTCGAACTCCACACCTGCATGGTAACTCGTGTACTCCAACATAGGTCTGTCCGTAAATATGATAAATCCTATCAGCACAAGTGTTATAACAAAAGGCTCCATACTCTTCGAAAACGTGTTAAAGTCCATAATCTTGAAGGTAGAATTCAAAATCAATCAAAACGATAATCCCATAGGCTGCCACCAGTGTAAAGAAAATACGTAGACAAAATGACAAGACTGCGCAACTGGATAATTCAAAGTCTTTTATCCCACCGCTTGCCACCAGTTGTTAAGAAAATAAGCTGACGCTTTCTCCTTTATTCAACTATATTAACTACTCATTTGAATCGTCTCTTGCTTCTTAGAATAGTCTATTTCCACATGAGAGGATTCACATGTGACCGAGCAAAAGTACTACCAAGTCCAACATAATATAACTGATTTATTAGGTTAAATATAAATCTAGTCCTGTATATAGTCGAAGCACACAGACACACGAACATGGAATATGTCCATAATAATCTTCTTAGAAAATATCCCCATAATCGGCATAAACAAAGTCATTTCTTATACTTGACTAAATCATAGCTAAGTCCCAAATTTACAGGAAAACCCAACGTGGAAACAGTTCAGAAGTTAAACCATCAGAGCCCCCGAAACTAGCAGTGGGTGCTCTTTTATACTCACAGAACAGCCCTGCTACAGTGACTGAATCCCAAATATGGCAATGTCCAATGGACCAGAGGCCTGATTCATACTCTAAAAATAATATTCCTCCCCAAAATAGCAGAGCCAAATGTGTACTATATTAAGCACAAAAGCATTAAAGGTGAAGGGCATGGATTCCTTAAGTTAACTTGAACAATACCTAAGGACTCCAGATCAGGATGAATTCAGACAGTGTTATAGGTAATTAGGAAATGATGGCCCCAAAGCACATCACATCCAACGAAACTAGCCAGCCCCTCAACAGGGCTACCCAGTGGGACAGGGATACTCAAGAGGACCCAGGACATATGGCCTGCCTGGATCACCAAGCACCGGGCCAAACAGGACAGGAAGGGGCCAACGGCCCATCAGGGTCAGGGGCTGATAATGGCTCACCAGGACAACCCGGGTCCAACCCAACGGCAGTGAAGACAGGATAACCGCATCACCCACAGACAACAGGGCGGGGGAACAGGCCTATAATCATAATACACTCATGCCCTCGATATTTCACTAGGAAGCATGCAAAAGGTGTAAATTTATAATGAAACCAGAATTCCTTGAGATAAAACATACATGGAGATCTCATTGGGAACTAGATAAGCAGGAAAAAAGACAGTACAGTTTTACAGATAAAACGTACAAGCCTCAAGGCAAAACTTAACAATATAAAGTAAGTAAAATGCTACTTTTATCAGATTTCATAGAAAGGTGGCAGCGCTCTGTTCTCTATTACAATGGCTTGTAAATTAAATATCTGTGCACTATTTCTGTTGCTTGTTGCCTCTTCATTTGCATATGATGGTTTTAATGGTAAGTTGTCAATTTTTAGGCCATGTCGCGATAAAACCTGTTTTTATGTTTTGCGAATAGGCAATGTTCATACCAGCCTGCTCAGCTACCTGGCTACAGAGGCTAGCTATAATATTAAAAATTTGCATGAAGCAAGCTCAGCTATTATACCTTCAAGAGAGCGAATAACTAATGCAAAAATGCACATGCTGATCTGCACCGTTGTTATTCGCATGCAACAAAATCAGATTTTCTAGCGACGAGGCCCATTTTGCAACATTATTATTATTATTATTATTATTATTATTATTATTATTATTTTTTCAAGTATTGTTTGTCTATATTGACCTGAGACATATGAATATTCAATGACCTTTCTTCCAATCTTCGGGAATCTTCGTAAAATGTGTGCTTTAGATTGTGGCTCAATTACTTTTATGAATGAAAATATCACAATTCCTTGATAACCTAATGGATAAGAGACTGTCCTTTGCGCTTAAAAATTTTGGGGTCGAGTCCAGTAGCATTTCATTTTTTTTTCTTCTTTCTTTTTAATTTGCTAGTTTGTCCATCTTTATTCTTGATTTTGTGCACACATGGATATATCTTTTTGAATATTGCATACATTATTCAACAAATACACACGTGGAATCGTGAATAATTTCAATTAGTCTAAATGTAATAACTCTTTGCAAGCTGGGTGAGTTTAATACTTTCGTTGTCATCTGCTGACTTTTTTTTCAAAATAACTTTTTCAAAACATCTTTCAGGAACACTACCAGAGTGTCAAACCGTCTGTATCCAGATTAGGACCTACGTTCTGTCGGTACTGATCTGGGAACAAACTGTTTGCAAAGGTTATCAGCAAACAACAAAAGTCGCCGCTGACAAGAAAAGAGTGAGGAAACATAGGAAATAATGAATATAAAAACGACCGTAATTACAAATGAAAGATGTAAAGCCCGCCACGAGACGATGTAAAATACAAGAACAATCTTAAATTTAAAAAAAGAAGATGCAATTTGACAATTATATAAAAAGGGCTTTTTCAAGTTTCGATCTAGGTAGGCTTGATCTGTAAGTTGCCACCTAACCACTAGGCTACCAGACCATTTGCATTCATGAATTGACATTATCTTCATATTCCTGTTAAAAGCATGATCAAGGTCGAAGTACTTCACGAAAACGCACGAATAGCACGAAGATTTTGGCGAAAATTAATCAGCCTCAAGTCAATTTGGGCAAACTATACAGTTGATTCAAAGATAGATGAAATCATTGGAAACAAAGCGAATTTTAAACGGCTTCGTGGCTCAGTCGGTAGGGCGCACATACACGTTGATTATATCGTTTTAAACAGAAATGAAGAGATAGTGGTCAAAAATCTTTTTTTATTAGGTGTAGTTTGTTGTCTTGTTTGTTGTGTGTGAATATTTCACAGTTGTCAAAGTCGCTCAGCTCCATCCTGTCTCTTCATGGCTTCCGAGGCGCGAGGACTGCATTCTTCGAGTCAGCTTTGATGCGCGATAAGGGTTTTGTTTGATATGCCGGTCAGCTTGCTGGCGCCCTCTCTATAAGATAATGGTGCAAATAGTGCATCATTCGTGGCATCTTCTTCGCGTACTTTTAAAATATTATGTGCAGTAACACGGATCCTATATAATAGGGTCCATGACAATACGATCCGCGAAAAGCCTGTCTATCAGACATTTCTACAGCCAAGAGATTATGCGCAGTGAAAATAAAATTTGAATGAAAGCATAATTGAGCATGAAAATCATGAGAGAGATCGAGATATGAGTGACAAAACGAATATGAATGAAAACTGTTGAAAGCGACGTTAAGCAAAACACAACAACACCAATGTGTACTAAAGACTAAAGTATTATTACAATGTATTTGAAAAAAATGAAAAATAGCGACTCATTTCCAGGGGAAAAAGATGCGAAACATGCCAAGTGTGTATGGGGGATTATTTGCCCCTGGCATTTCAAAATTACCCATTTAGGCTGGATAGACCCTTCCATTCTTCTAAGTTCTATCCTGCTGGAATGGTCTACTATTCATAATATGAAATAAGTAGATACTGGACAAAAAATCAGAAACAATCCTGAATCGTTTGCAAAATGGCAACTAGCACTGTCTCTGACAAGATGCGGCGTTTTCTTGCATCTCATTTGAGTAACATGTAAGCCTCATTTTAGGATGTTACATGTAGGCATTAACAGTAAAAGTTTTACAACAAGGCCCCTAGGTTATAAAATACTTTTTCATGCTCAACTCAACTGAGCACGATATTTCAACTGGTGATAAAAACTAAAATACTGACAAATTATGAAGTTTCTTGCATTAAGCCTCTCAGATGTTGTATTTATCATGCTATTAAATGTTTAAATGCCAGCAATTGTTGGCATTTTAACATTTATGAGCAGAATAAATTTCGTGCTCAGCTGAGTTGAGCATGAAAAAGCCGTATAACCTCGGTGCCTGTATATATGCTTCTAGCAGAATAGTAATAATAATGTTGTAAACTAATTACAAGACCCGCAGGTGTGCACTTTACTATAATCACTGCGTGAGTCTGTCTGTCCGTCCGTTACCAATTAATGAAAATGCTTATAACTCTTGAACCACGTTGGTTATTTTGATCAAATTTTGCATACGTATGCATGTCAACATTGTCTAACCCTGGCATGGCCTTTCTTGATGGACGAGGTTTTGCTGAGTATCAATCCGGCCGGTCACGATGAGTTAGTGAAAATACTTGACGAAAAACTCTTAAACCACATGGTATTATTAGACTTATTAAGTTTAACAATGTCCAGCCACTGGTATGCAAAGCGGTGACGAGGCTGCTGGGAGAACTTTAAACATAGTAAATTGCCCAAAATTACAAAAAAATCTATGTTAAATTGAAAACTATGCAAATCGAAATTATCAATAACAACAATAATTTTAAGACTTGGTATCGAAATGCGCCATAATCACTGTGTGAGTCCATCGTCCGTCCAATTTGCTTTCCACACATTCTTACTGGCACCGGATACTGATTAATCTACGTTCACCTCGGGTCGTGCACATTACAGTCAGGTGATTAAGAGTTCATGTCAATTTAATTTCAAGCAGTTATGTTACTTTAATATTTGCAATAGATACTGTAGTCGGAGGATAAGTTGAAAGTGACGTCAGAGCATCTTTTTTATAAATGGACAACGTCCATTGTTGTAAACGGGTAAGTTGGCGCAGTTTCGCTGATAGTGTATATACTGTTCTTTTATCATTAGAGTCGTGGCATGAGATTTCCAACAATTTGGTATGTGCGACCAGCAAAGGCTCAGACCAGTCTGCGCACATGCGCAAACTGATCAGCGCCTTTGCTAGTCGCTGGAATATTCTATGAACGTTAAGCTACTGATCGAACATTATTTTTAGTTTCTAAGCTTAAAAGGAGGCTGCACAGGTTCGTTTGAGTCTACACTTGTCAAAATTCCACATTGTTGGAAATCTCATGTCGCGGCTCAACTTATCTTCTGCCAGCAGTACTGAGAAATGAGATTCTCCACAAAGAATCAAGGAAAACATGTTATGAATACTATTCGTTTCCGTTTTCAGTAATCAACCAAAGACACCTGATACCAAAGCCTTATACTCCAACGGTCTACCCGAGTGCACACAGCTTTAACTCCTACGCCGTTCCAAAGCATTATGGCATTCAACAGTTCCTTTACCCTAGAATCTTACAGAAATCGCCGCTGACGTCATCATGGCTTCATGGTTACCCACCGATATCGCCTCGGATTGGCTACAATAAGATTCTACATCCGCTGAAACACTCATTCCCCATTTCGACTTACCCAGCGGTACACGGTGCTTCACTGCTTCCGGTTCCGGTTCATCCGGTACCTCTCGGTTACTATGGAGGATACGGAGGACCGTTGAATGGAAAGGGACTTGCCAAAACACTACTTTACTCTCTCTTATTTTCACAGGCTGTGCGGTTAAGCGGTTAACTCGTTGTCTGCTACCCAGCCAGCCTACAGTATCGGGCCACTATCGGCCCACCAGCGAAACGCCATTCTAATGGCGTTTCCCTGGTGGGCCGACCGTGTCCCGTTTAGATATCCATACTGGGCGCGTCGTCTGCTGTCAAACTTTGCAAACAGTTTGTACCCAGTAAAAATGGAAGTTCAAACAGTGTAACTGGGTACATGTATTCTTGAAAGAATTTTCTGGAAAAAGTTTTTTTTATTTAAACTACAGCAGACGACAAATTACCCAATGTGCACAGAACGAACCCTCAAGTGCCATTCAGGACTTCAGTAGATGACACATTCTTAGAGATCTTATTTGATTTTCGATACGACTAAGGTTTTCTACTTCGTGTGAATCATCTTCTTGTCAAAATAAAATAATGATCATGGGGACCCAGAATTACCATGCCTCCTTAATGTTAAGTATTTTCTTAGTTAAGTGTTGGGTAACTTTATATTTCAAACTATAGTTAAAATCAAAAGTTTTTCATGTATTCTGTAGATCACGATGGCATCTTTGCCCATATGTGCTGCAAAGAACCTGACGATTTATTAAACATTTGAAATGAGCCACGACTTGAGATTTCCAACAATTTGGTATGTGTGACCAGCAAAGGCTCAGACCAGCCTGCGCATAGGCGCAGTCTGATCAGAGCCATTACTTGTCGTTTGAAAATTCTATGAGTGTTAAGGTACTGACTGAACAATATTTGGAGTTGCAAAGCTGAAAAGGAGGCTGCACAGGCTCGTCTGAGTCTACACTTGTCAAAAAGCAACATTGTTGGAAATCACGTGTCGCGGCTCAAATTTCTATCTTTAAAGTTCTAACTTAAGAGCGATAAGGGACACAAAACACAGCTTAGTTTGGACTAAGAGACACCAATCATGCAAGAACCAAGATCAATCAGTGCTGCAAGTTATGCTTCTTGGTTTCGAAAAAACTGAGATAAATTATAAATGTTAGAAAATTTTAAAAATTAAAATAAATGGTCTGGAAATATGCATTTATTCGCCTTATATTTTTCAAGTATGTCATTGATTTGTCGCCTGCTAATTGCAATAACTTTATACATGTGATTTCCAACAATGTGGTATTTTGACATGTGTAGACTCTGACGAGCCTGTGCAGCCTACTTTTAAGCCTAGAATCTCCAAATGATGTTCAGAAAGTAGCTTAACACTCATAGAATATTCAAGCGACTAGCAAAGGCTCTGATTAGACTGCACCTATGCGCAGGCTGATCTGAGGCTTTGATGGTCGCACATATCACATTGTTGGACGTGTCGGTTGATATGCTAACGCGACGTCCAATTGGATAATATCCAACATTTGTTGTAACTATCGGATACCTGACGTCATTACATAAGCTGGTATTTATCTCATTGAGACACCTTTTGCAAACAGAGCAGACCCAGATCAGGCAGCTTTTGTAAGAGCTTTATGATCAGCGTCTACTCTTTTGTGCTTATGGAAATATTATAAGGTATGATCATACACAAGTGTTTCTTTGTTCTATGTACCAACTTGAAAGTTTATCTATATGAATATTCATAGTTGGTGGAGCCTAGCATTAATATTCATGACGGAAAGGGTGCAGCTGGTAGCATTTTCGTTTTTTAAAGTATAATTAGAACATGGCCGATAAGGTCATAAGTACTGGAATCCATGAGTATATCAGAGGTAGAAAACTGTCCTGCTATGGTTATCTACAAACAACACTGAACAAATCAACCATGATTTTAATTTTAATACAGGCAAAGACAAAGAAAATGGTCACATTATATATAATCTCGAATTGTAGCACATGGAGCGAATAGAACAGAACAGAACATGATTTGTATTATCAAGCACATCGGCGTAATAGAAATAAATTTAAAAAATCTTTGATAAGAGTTAAATTTAATTACAGTTGTCCTGGTAACCCAGAAAACATCTAAAAGTGGGTCACCATCGGCCCGCCAGCGAAACGCCATTAGAATGGCGTTTCGCTGGAGGGCCGTTAGTGGCCCGACATTGTAGGCTGGTTGGGAAAACATTATTTATCCCCCTTCCTGCTGAATCTGAATAATATCACATTTTGAAGACAGTGACGATCCAGATTTCTTCAACTCATAATAAAAATTTCTATATATAGACAGTGCACGAGATTTCGATAAGTATCACATCGGCGAGCAGCAAAGGTTCAGACGTGTCAGCGCATACGCATAAACTAGCCAGAACATTCGCTGCTTGCATACATGATGTATGGATGCATGAGCGGATCCAGAGGGGGGACAGGGGGTCTGGACCCCCCTGAAAAATTACAAAAATATAGGGTTTCCTAGCAATACTGGTCCGGATCCCCTGATCATCACAAAGCTTTCAAGCCATCATTCAATGATGGGCGATCATCGGCACTCCGGGTCAATGATGGCCCGTTTATAGTGGTATTTAGATCCTCGCTCCTCTTAAAAACGTTGTCAAAATAGGCCCTACTCTGAAAAACTTTCTGGATCCGCGCATGGGATGTGAATGAAACTAGGCAAAATCGTAATAGATATCTAGCTTCGCAGTATACGTCAGCATGGATGTTCATTAGGGGCGTTTGCGCATCGAAATCTCGTGTGCTGACCCATATAATAATTAGCCGCAATATGAGATTTCCAACAATATTGTATGTGCGACCAACAAAGGCTAAGACCAGCCTGCGCATACGCGCAGTCTGATCAGAGCCTTTGCTAGTCGTTTGAATATTATATGACTGCTAAGCTACTGATGGAACAGCATTTGGAGTTTCTAAGCTTCAAAAGAGGCTGCACAGGCTCGTCTGAGTCTACACTTGCCAAAAGGCCACTTTGTTGGAAATCACATGTCAGAGCTCATATAAATTTAACTTGAGATTGAGTAGCTATTTATAGACAAGTCACATCATGAGAATGTGTGAACAACAAAGGTGGGTACCAGCCTGTGCATCTCCAGTGTCTGACATTGTCTTCGCCGGGAAACATTTTTCAAAGACTAACCTGTTAGATTGGTTCCCCACGTTGATAAAGCTCCACTTCCGCTACGCATATTACGTTTGGTAACTAGTAATTTTTTACCAGTAGAGAATCCCACTCATCCGACTGCGCATGCTCCAGAAAGAGCATCTGTTTACATCCTGGGTCAATTTCGCACTTCAAAATGAGAAATGAACATGTACTGAAAACTGAGAAGATTTGCCGCACTTTCTTTTCGATACGAAGCCTTTCAAATATTGCTGTTATCGGTAATTTCGATTTTAATAATTTTTTCAATGTAGTTAGATTTTGATGTAATCAAGTGACGATACCTGTCCAAATAGCGGAAGTGGTAGCGCTTTAGTTTAACGAGGTAAGGGTCTAGAGATCGAATCCCACACACCCGTTTTTTTTTCTTCCGCATATGGTATTTTTTCAAGTAGAGAACCTGCGCATGCTCCAGAAAGAGCGTCGGTGTTGAAAAAGTTCATAAATAGGCCAGGTATTATATGAATCCAGTGTGAACCAAATTCAATTAAATTTTTTACTATATAAAAGGCACAGAAAGTGGACTGGGTGGGCCAGCTCATACTCACTTACTATCCAATGATGCAAACCATGTTTCAAGGTCACCAGTCTTGTGGTTCATGTAAAGAAGGTTTAAAGGGTATTCACTACCTAAAAATAGTATGTGAGCATGATCAGGAAATACCACAATCACAAACAGCAGACAACCCCATGGCACTGCAAGGAAGAGACACACAACCATCAAGAGACACCAGGAAGACAAACTAATACATCCGTGGATCATCGTGGCTACAGCATGGGATAGAAATGTATAGAACTCCCGTAAAACAAAAATCTGCACCCTGCAGAGCGTGTCTGCATGGTCTGTGGAAAGAGCGCACAAGAGGTCCGAAGGATCGAATCCACAAAAAGATCAGACATCAACGCCAAAGCACTGCTCGCCAAATATGGGGGCATTAATGTAGAGAGTGGCGTTAGGCTTAAATGAAATATATGTGTGGTTCCTGTTGCCTACCTACCCTAATTTTTTTAACCCTATATACCCTAAACAATAAAATGGTCTTTGGAGAAAAAATGGGCACTTTTTCAATTTCTGTCACTATTTTCTTTGTTAAATGTTATAACAAAATTTAATAATTTCCCTACCTACCTACCCTGAATTTTCTTGGCATGAAACAGGAACCACACATATATTTCATTTAGGCCTTATGTGTAGAAACTGTTACTCGAAATTACAGAACCTCGATCAAAGATGTAGACTTTTTTATGAGGGGTGCCAACGAAATGCAATGATAGTGATGCGTGCTAATACTAAAAGAATGATGCGCTCCTCTCCTCTCTCTGGACCACAAAAGAGAATTAACTTCTCAAAAACACCAACAAAGACACGCAAAACACAACGCAAAACACAATTGTTTAAAGAGAGTGCCACCCCTGAAAGTACCACACCCGAGGAAATTGGCCTTAAAGTGGATTTTGTTACTGGAAGGATGTGTTTCCAGGTTTTAAGTGACCCCCGTTTTTCTTTTTTAAACAGCTTTAAAATGATCTCAGAAGAATGCACACCGCGTAACTAAAACCTATGGATCCCCGGAGCCCCCCCCCCCTTCCTAAAAATCACAAGTTATTGTGATAGCAATTAGCATTTGGATCCCCCCTTGGATGGACCTCCCCTGAAAATGTTGGACCCCCTCTGGATCCTTGGGAAAGTATAGTTTTCTCTGCAATAAAACCATTGCCCCCCCCCTCTGTAAAATAAGCTGAGGACTAAAAAACGTCTCAATCTGGACCCCCCCCTGTCAAAAATTCCTGGATCCGCGCATGATATTATACATGCTTTAAAGTCATATTACGGGGGTCGCGCACATGCGTTCCTTTTTCGCCACGCTCCCTAACTGTGAATGATGACCATCCCGCCCCCTCCCCTAAAATATCCACAATTTTATCATAGATCCCATAAAATATTTATTCAATCTGAACCCCCTAAAATTATTGAAATTAAAAGTTAGACCCCCTCCTTAAAAAAGGTCCGAGTCCACATAGGCTACGAAATATCAGAGTAACCCCCATCCGATCGGAAATCCCCGACACAGGCACGCACGGACCCAGGAAGTGTTGTTAGAGGGAGTCCAATTTATCTTTAACAACTTTTTTATGGTGAGAATCCAAATACTTTTCAAGGTGTATCATCATCGGCCAATTTCAATGGCGTTTCGCTAGCGGCCGAATTAATGGCCCAACATTGAATTCTGGCTTGCCTTTGAGATTTTCAAGTGTATCCAGACGAGTATTGCTAAATAAATCCTATAGCTTTGTGATTTTGCTGGGCCCGGAGCCCCGGCCCCCTCTGGATCCGCGCATGGATAGTTTTCCTCGTAACCTGGCTTATTTAATGAACATGAGACAGAGGGGCCGCGGGTTCGAGCCTCGCAGGCGTCACTGCGTTGTGTCCTTGAGCAAGACACATTAATCATAGCTTAGTACCGGTTCAACCCAGGAAGACCCGTCCCTACATAACTGAAAAATTGTTGATGGGACGTAAGAATCAAATCAAACAAATCTCCTTCGCAATGCTGGCCCAATGTCATGTGCTCCGGAAACATAAACTTCTTTTAACACCAAACACATTATTCAGAATACAGGCACAGAGGATTTTGTAATAATATAGTGGTGTTTAATAATGAGAGAATGGTCGACATTGTTGCGTCGGTTCGATGTTGGTACAAGGTTGGTATGCGGCGACGCCCACATTTCCACCAACTACCAACGTGGGCCCAACGTATCTTCTTTGCTATCTGTGTAGTGACCCCAAACACAAAATATGACGTCCGCTGATATTGTTCACGAATTCCAAGCATACTCGCACCTGGGTGAGAAAGGGGGGGGGTACTCTGATATTTTCAAACATACGTAGGCCCGGACCATTTTTGGGGTTAACTTTTTGGTATTTTGTGATGACCCCAAAAGATATCCACAAAATCTTCATACCCCAAAAAATTTTCATTTTTCTGAAAACCCTCAAAGGTATTGAAATTCAAAATTTTGAACCCCAAAATGGTGCGAGCCTACGTATGAATGAAAATATTATAGTACCCCCCCCCCCCTCCACCCTCTCCTCGCAGATAGAAACAGGGGCCGGGGGCGTCCAGACTCAAATAACAGAAAAAAAAAACTCTGATAAGGGTGTTTATTGTTGGTTTTTTTGCAACTATATTATATTTTTTACGGTTCAAAAGGGTCGAAACATTTATCGGGGGGAGGGGGGGGGTGCAACTTTTTATTATTTTTTTTTTTTTGGGGGGGAGGGGGTTGGGGGGGGTACAAATCCTTATTTCTATAGAAACCTATATAGCTTGTGATTTTTCGGGGGGGGGGGGGGGGGGGGGGGGGGGGGGGGGGGTCCGGACCACCTATCCCTCTCTGGATTCGCGCATGGGTAAGAAATAAGTAATTGCCCACTTCCCTGTCACGGATTGAGTTTTCTGAAAGTCTCAGAAGGTTTACCGGCCGGCGCAGTCGGTAACATGTGTTTTTTTTTCGGGGATGGGGGGGGGGGGCAAATGCTTATTTCCAACGAAACTTAAAGAACTTGTGATTATTATTTATTTTTATTTATTTATTTATTTTTTTTTTTTTTTGGGGGGGGGGGTGTCCGGACCACCTATCCCCCTCTGGATCCGCACATCGGTTAGAAATAATTAATTGCCCACTTCCCCGTCACGGATTGAGTTTTGTAGGTGCAAACTGAAAGTCTCATAAGTGTTTCCCCTGTGAACATTTGAAATTCCAGAAAATAGTTGTACCGGGCCGCGTTGCGTCTGACTAGATGCGGGGTAACTGTATTTTTGTTTATTTTCGGGTGGCGGGTAATGCTTATTTCTAGAGAAACCCATAGAACATGTGATTTTTTAGGGGGATGGGGGGGGGTAGGGTGCGGACCACCTAACCCCCTCTGGATCCACGCATCCAGTGTTGGGTTGGGGATGCTTATTTCTATAGGAACCTATAGAACTTGTAATTTTTCAGTTGCCATATTCCTGATAATAGAACAAAATAAACTTTATAAAAAAATCCAATCCGCACGTACAATTGGGCCACTTTCGGCCCGCCAACGAACCGCCATCCGCAGGTGACGGTTCGTCGGCGGGTCGATAGTGGCTCGTGATGGGATGCTAGCTGGGAGCAGTTGTTTAAAAATCGCAAATGCACTTTTTATTCAATACCGCAGATGGACTCAAGACGTCCCAGGTATTTTCCAATACTACGTATTTTTCCATTACTACGTCAGTGTATATGCTATAAATAGACGCAATGGCGTTTAGTAGTTACCTGTCTTAATATGCTGACAAGCTATTAAAGGGAGAGAACCAGTCTACTAACCTGTCGGATTTGCATTGCCTGCGCAGGCGCTTTACTAAGTATTTGAAAAATGCTTCCAGGCGGAGATAAAAGTCTTATTGGGTTCAACTGAGGATTACATCTTGTTGTGTTATAAATAATCCGCACTCAATACTTTCACAAATATGCAAATGTCCCAGAAAACCAACATGTGATGTACATTTATTATAGCATGTGCCCATACAAAGATGACTGCACAAAGATGGACCTTTAAATCTGCCCCTTAACTTGGAGCCAGACCTTCCAAATCACGTAAGCTTTCATTTACTTGATTCATACACTGGCCTTCTGTCTGAGATATTAATTCTTTCACATGATCAATATTTAAATCTTTCGAACGACAATTTACATTGCTGTACGATTCGTCGCTTGTTACATCGCTTGCTGCGTTTGGCAAATCTTCACTTGATATAACGTTATCTCTCGTCTCATCAAGTGCACCAGCCTCTACACGTTTATTTTCTACTGTAATTTCTTCTAATGAGCCTGAAGATGAACTTGCCAACATTTCTTCCTTAGTTGTGTCCGAATTCTCACTTTCTACGTACATTTCTCTGCAGCCATTAACTTTATTCACTGAATTTGTATTTGGTTCAGATTCGATGATACGATGAGCATTTAAAAATTCCTGACTTGACACATGATGTGTCAAGTCAGGAATTTTTAAATGCTCATCGTCAGTATCAAAACTACAATGAATGCGGTCATCATTTTTGTCAGTTTCTGCATTTGGAATGGATTCTTGTAGTTCAGAGCATTCTGAACTAGGTTTTGATCCCCCAGATTTTTTCATAACCGTATCTGAATTATGCAACATTTGGTCCGCTATACATTCATCACTTTCATTTATGAGTAATGGTGGTGTGGCTGAACTTTCGTTTCTTTCATCTCCAAGAGAACAAGTCACACTGCACAATTCATTTGTAAGGATGGGTGGGCTTACTGGTCGGACATCCAAATCGGCATGCTCTGTAGATTTAAGAGCACTAGGCAAACAGACTGCCTCCTTTTTGTTGTCAGTTGTGAAATTACACACATCTGTATTGTCTTCTGACTGCTGTTCTGCAGTAGAAACAGGATCAATTGCAGTGAATGCAGAGCTGCTACTCTGTTTGTAAGAATTTTCAATCCTCTTGTCAATCACTGAGTTTATACTGCTTTCGATTTTCTGCATAGCAATACTACACAGCTGGTTAATCACACTGTTCAAATTCTTACTTTTCTTGATTGCTGGTTTCTGGGTGACTTGATTGTTGTCCTGTTTCACGATTGAATCATTATTAGGGTTCAAGGGTTTTGTATCTTGCAAGTTGGATTCATGTGCAGAAACTTTCAGCTGTGAAGAAGAATCATTTTCAGATTTCATGGGATCGTTGCATTTATCAGGTGCAACAGACTTGCTAGAATGCAGAGACACTTCAGGTTCAATGGGTTTACTTTTCTGTTCAACAATATTTATTTTCTGATATGGATGTTGTTTGTGACAATGTAATTTCACCATTGTTCTAAGGCCAGCAGTAAACAAGCAGTATCCACATTTGAATTTGGAGCTATTCATATCAGCCTTCCCTTTCTTGTATTCTCTTGTTTTCATGCCAACAATACTGTGGCTATCTTGAACTTGTTTGTTTAGTTTCGGAGTACCAGCTTCTTTCTTGAGACTTGCATCCATCGCAATGTCTGCAGTATCTTTCTCAACAACAACATTATCAATAACTTCTTCTGTCTTTTCTCCCTTGACAGATTCATCATAATTTACCTGGTCTATTTCAATATTATCAGTCCTTTGTTCTGAAGTCCCTTTATTACCAGCAACAGCATCGATCATTGAGTCTATGGAATCAAAGGAAAAGGGTACGGTGAGAGGAACACGAACTGAATCAATCAAGTTGCTTGATAATGATGCACTGTCACTTATGGCTGAATCAGCATTCGAAGACGTATCGTCCTCCATATCAGAATTATCATCTGGGTCTTCCTCGGTATAGGTCTCTGACTCGGCAGCAGTATCAGGAAGTTTGTCAAACAATGATGTTGTTTGTAAGGCATCAGGAATGTCACCTGAAAGAATAAGATTTAACTTACATGGGTGATAAAAATAATAGAGTCAAACCTGTGTAAAACGGCCCCTCAAAAACAGACAAACCAGATCTTAAGAGGATCTATCTTTCAAAAGCTCTTACTTGCATGAAAAATTTCCTGATTAAACAAGAATTGCTTTTTTCAAGGAGACGGGTATCTTTGGCCACATTGTTGTATGAACAACTTATACATCTCACATAGATCACGTTACTCCCAACATACAGCTTTTCCTAGGGAGTGGGAGTCAAACATCCAATGAGCCAAATAGAATTCGGTAATATTTATAATATAAAGACTATAAGAATTCATCATGAGTGTGAGGGTGGGATAGAAAAACCCATCCCGGCGATCATCGTTTGGCATAAAGAGGCTTGCCAAGTGATGACAAACGGTGATCGCGAAGGACACATTTTTCTATCCCATCCTCACACGAAAAATAAAATATTGTTCCTGCTCACCAGTAGCTACCTCATTTTCGGTAAAAACAAAGGAAATCCTGATCTGGTGTGTGAGAAAAATAAATTCTTCCCAATGTATGAAAAGAAGAATAGCCCTAGCACAAATAAACCCTGTTTGTTTGTTTGTTTTGTTGCTTTACGTCCCAAGTCAACAACTATGGTCATGGCGGGACGGTCAGTTCACCTAACCACACTTTTTCCTCGGCAAGCTTGAACATGCAGTTAACCAGTAATTCTTGCACATACTTTCGCTTGTAACTGACAACAACCCTTCTTCAATGAATCAGCGGAAGGGAGACGAATGACCAGAAGGGAGGAGACTGGCCGTAGAAATTATTTCATGATCAATCTCAACAAAATCATGGGACCGGGCTGGGATCGAACTGCGACCCCTGGATCTGCAGTCAGACACGCATCTGTAGCTAGACATGTTACCGACCGCGCTACGTGGCCCCGTAAATAAAGCCTGTAACCATAGGTCAAGATGACCAACTTTTTATGCGTAAAATTGGTAAACTTTTCTCATACATCAATTCAACCCAAATATGCCTTGCGTCCTTTTTGTGGGACAACAGCAAACAGTGTAAAACCAGATCAGACGCCGCAAAACGCGGCGTCTGATCAGGTTCTCTACGGTTTGCTTACAGAAGTTTCTTTTAAAACCTGAATAAAAATGAAAAATACCAACCAACAACCCTAAAATCAGAAATAGACTCATCAAACTGATAAGGAAGGAAAAATACATTCGGTTTAAATGGGTTAAACATTTGTTTTGGGTGGCCACAATGTATGTTTTGTTAGCGAAATACGAAACTTATCTTTTATTACCAACATTTATCCTGAGGACGAGACAACAACAAATTGACAAACAATGGCAAATGACTTAAAGCGTGCAAGCTAAACAATCTTCAAGACTTAAAAACAACGGAATCTAAGGCAAGCTTTGGTACCAGTAAAATGCATTTAAGCCCCCTTGTGACATAGGCTGCCTTCATTCTAGGGTGGTGGTTCAGTAATTGGTGTTGATTCATTGTGTTTTATTGCTCCCATTCTTTGTTGTGGTTCTGTATGGCCATTGTTTTACTATGCAGTGCAGTAAACCCTGTGTAAAATGACCACTCAAAAATAGACAAAATAAACATCGTAATGACAAATGATAGCTTAATGAAGGTCAGAAGTATTGCAGAATATACCCCTTGGAGCATTCTGCAATACCTTTGACCTGCATTTAGTGACAATTGGTCTTGAAACCCGATTTTCGGTCTTTTTGTGAGCGGCCGTTTTACACATGTTTTACTGTATGTTGTGTTTCCAATCATATTGACGAGGAAGAGAGAGAGCTGGCTGTTTAACTTTAATTATCTTTCTGGTGTCTTGTGATTGTGATGTTCCGTGGCTCTTCATCGTGGTGCCGTTGGTTGGTCTGCGGTGTTCCTAATCCTACTAATCTTAATATGTTGACACTTAAAATATAGGGAGCAGCCATGGCTACAACCAACAATTAGACGTTAACTGTCCTGCCAGCCAAGAGTGACAGTGACGTCACGTTTGTTTACAAGTTATCAAGGTTTTATAATCGACAGATTACTTATGTATTAATCCCATCCACAGGTGGGCTTAACCCTTGTCATGCTGAAATTGTTTTATGTACTACACCCTTCCTATTTTTTCTATTATTATGTTAGCCTGCAGCATTCCAGTTGTGAGCATGTAATTTCTAGCAGGGTTGAAAGTGTGGATCCTGATCAAACCAGCTGATCTTGATCTACAGCGGTTTCAAAAGAAGATAAATCCTGGTTCAGCATGATAAATTTTAAACAACAATACAAAGTAAGAAAGGTGGCAAAGATCAGAAATGGATGCCACACCTGACCCAGGATACCACATGGGAAAGTGACACAATTAAACATCACAAACGAGAGCTTATATGTCAGCCGTTTCCCAGCAGGTGATCACAAGGCAGCAATTAACAGACGCGAAAGCATGACAAACACAAAACATAAATAACACAAATGATCCACAAATGAAGTAACGATGGAACGGTCAGTAAAAATATTTTACTGGAGGGCTTAAACCAGTCTCACGGCGCCAACCGCCCCCCCCCCCCCCCCCCCTTAGTTCAGATGTGGATCAAGGCACATAGATGTTTGTTTTGCAAGAAAGACCACTAACTTATCCATGCATCATTTCCTAGAATTTATAAATCCGGATATGAAAAGGAGATCAGGCAAAGATATGGAATCAACAGTACGTAAAACTGAATACCAGAGCAAAAGAAACCCAACAGATAAACCCCGGTGGGCCTGACAACAGCCAAAGGCCCCTACCATCTGATCAGTAGATATGTCTTTAAGCTGTAACTGTCATAGAGTCTGTAGTCCGACCCACTGGCGTGCAATTAAAGGGGAAAGCAAAGTTGCCAACCGTGATTGGGCTGACCAGAAAGCATGCAGTCTGTTGCAATGCATTTAGTAATGTTATAGCCAATCTTATTATAATGAGTAATTATTTTAATAAACTGAGCTGAAAAAAAATATTAGAGACAACAACCTTCTTAAAGAGAGTTAAAGTCCAATTTGGAATTTAGATTTCAAATCATAGTATCGTCGATAAAATTTTGAAAAGGTTTTGCAAAGTTTATGATACCGAAGGCCTTGTTTAAGAGGTTTCCAAGTTAATAAATAATTGTGAGTGTTGAAGTCAGCAACATGGCTAGATGCTCTTGCAAAACGAATGAGTTGAGAGATATAGACTAAGACTCCAATGAAACAATAAAAAAATACCATAATGTCTTCATGGGTGAAGGCGGAAGTTACCTGCTTGCTAACAATATAAACAATAGTTGTACACTGGATTCAGATTTCTTTGGCTGTCTTTAAGTAAGAGGCATGAGTTATGAGTATTCAAATTGACAAGCTGGATCCAAAGGTTCTTTTGATAACAACTGCGTGTTTTGGTGCATTGCCACCTGATATGGAATTATTGAGGCCTGGAAGGGTTTTTAGGGATACAGGGATATTGGCCAAAAATTAAAGGGATGTGGGATATTTTTGTAAATTTTTAAAGGGATACAGGATACTTGGATCACTTTTAGGAATATGGCGATACAGTGCTTTCTCAATTTTTGGGATATTTGCCATATTTTTTTAGGGATACAGGATTTTTTTCAAAATAATTAAAGGGATATGGGATACTGGGACCCCCCTTCCAGGGCCTCAATTATAAGGGGCATGGTATAAGAGCTCTTAAAATAGCTTGTATATGCAATGAGGGCCACACACAATATGTCATGATATTTATATTTGGGTATCTTTGGCATAACAGCCTTAAAACAGCATTATGAATCATAATCAATTAGTCCAGGAAGGTCTTAATAACGTTATAAGGAACACAAGAAATTACTTAGACTTTTGGCTTTATTTTATCATATGATTAAATAATGAAACACTATTAGTCACTGTATTATCATGTGTTCCGAATTTCATCTCAGTTTCTTAAAATTATTCACTGCATATCTTTTAAAAGTAATATAAAGGATATCAATCAAAAACTATTCTGATATGCATCTTATGTACATGTATCTGTATTTCATTTGACATATTTCCTTACCTCCAGCTGCAAGACATTAAAATTCAACTATATATATGAGCTTTTACACGATATTTAGATAAGTATTTGATCGGCAAGCAAGGCTCAGACGAGCCTGTGCATCTATGCAGTCTTGCCACAGCCTTCGCTGTTTCTATGAACAAAGTATATGAAGAGAGAAGGTCCAGTCCGAAATTTAGACATCTAGCTTCTTTTTATAGTGCACATGCGAGAAAGACACAACCCCTTATGATTATCTACATTTAAAATTTATAAAAGACATTTTAGCAGTTCATAGTAAAATTTAAACTGATGCATGTTGCGCAGAATTAAATTGACTGCTCCTTAGGGGCAATATTTTATAAATTTGGCCTACAAATACTGGCAACATGTATGGTCCTCCTCCAACAGTCTAGTTTCTAAGATAGTCGACGTAACCAGGTCTCCCAACAGTTGGTTTATTCGAATCGGAAGCATATTTAACATCCTAGGTTTTTCATATCTCTTTTACACCCCAAATTCTAATTTGCTCAACAAACTATCCTATTAAGCAACGTATCAATGATATACAGCTGCAAGAGCAAAATATACTTAACGCCAGTAAAAACGCAACTTTTACAGTATAAACTTACTCGAGATTTAATGCTATTTTATCATTCTAATAAAATAAAAGCATAAACCTATGGTCGCGATATCAAGCAAATACTCTTTTGGTGCAGATAAAGCAGTCCAAATAAGCCAGACTGTATTTTTTGATAAAGGGACATAACCCGAACTTCGACACAAAAACTGCAAAATCACCTTATTAATATGGATATCAGATCTTCATTATGAATGGCTCTTTTTGGATACTAACTTTCGGAAAATTTCAACATTGCTCTACTTTCTATGCACACGCAACAGATTTCTTTTGTCTTGAAGTTTTGACCTTCAAAAATATCATCAAAGTTTCAGCATGAAAACCGGAAGTTAACAAAAATGCGACACTTTTGACGGTAAATATTGCAATAAATGATAAGCATAGGTTATGACCTTACAACTTACGTATGCCAATTTTTCAATGATTCAGTTTAATTGAAGCTTTAGTGATTTCTCAAATTTTGGGGAAATTTCACGAAAAATGAAATTTAAAACATAAATTTTAGGTCCTTCCAGCAAAGTGAATTTTTGTTGTAAACCGTTTTTCTGTTTGTTTGAGTGAAACGCAGTACTTGCATGCTGAAATTAAATCAAATTTCAAGATTCAATATGGTTACCAAAAAATTTAATGAATTTGTCATTTTCCACCAAAATTTTTGGCAGAAGTGTGCAATTGAGCTCAAGTTTTTGGTAAAACGTTCTCCTACGTTAGGGACGCTTGTTAGTACAAAGACAAAGTGTTTAAAGCTGATATCTATAATGAAAATAACACTTGTACCAGTTGCGTTTTTAATGGCTTAAAGTATATGAGACTCAAAAATTCAAAGAAACTTAATATTTTAATGAAATTGCATAGAGCAGGCATCCGTCCTTATCATGTAGATATTTTGCAAATAAAATCGAAAGAGCCATGCTTAGTACATTGCGAATTAGTTCTCACCAACTTGCAAAAGAAGGTGGTAGATACTTGAACATTCCTAAGCATGAGCGAATTTGTACTGCGTGTAATACTGGTGAAGAAGCGGATGAAGAGCATTTTCTACTTAATTGCAGCCTTTATAGTCCGTTAAGTCAAGTTCTGTGTTCAAAACTAGTAAAATTCAATCGTCAATGTCTAAACCTTAAAATAATTCTCGATAATCATAACCATTACAATTTAAAAATTCCTCCAATTTTATCGAAAAATGTCTTAATCAAAGAGAAACTGCCCTCTCTCAAACACTTTATAATTCAATATGAATTAGATCATTAGAAATCCAGTAGATATGACGATACATGTAATTGTAATTAATATATACAATTATTAGGGGAAATAAGAATGAATTCATAGATCAAAACAAAGAGTTGTGTCCTGACTACTATGACCCCCATATGTATAGATACTTCCATATGACTGTTTTTGTTTGTTTGTATTGGCCTTAACCATTTATTGTAAATGTGTTTGTGCTGAATAAATCATTTGTCATTTGCATGTTTAAAAGTAAGTAATGGTGCAAAGATCAGGAATCGATACAATCAAGTACCACACCTGACCCAGGATACCAATGGGAAAGTGACAAACTCACAGAAGACACCACAAACGAGAGCCAAGAGGTCAGCCCTTTCCCAGCAGGTGACCATAAAGCACATATAAACAGACGTGCACAAAACATAGCAAACACAAGAGAGAACAAAAACATAAAAGATCCACAAAAGAAGTACCGCCTTGGAACGGTCAGTAAAATATTTTACTGGAGGGCTTAAACCGGTTTAACGGCGCCAACCTCACCCTTAATTCAGATGTGGATCAAGACACATAGATATTTGGTTTGCATGAAAGACCCCTAACTTATCAATGCATCATCTCCTAAAACATATAAATCAAGATATAACAAGGAGATAAAGCAAGGATAAGGACTCAACAGTAAATTAAACTGAATACCGGAGCAAAAGAAATCCAACAGGTAAACCCCGGTGGGCCCGACAAACAGCCAAAGCATCAGGCCCCTACCATCTCATCAATAGATAAGTCTTTAAGTCGGAACCATCATAGAGTCTGAAGTCCGACCCACCAGCGTGCAATTAAAGAGGAAAGCAAAGTTGCCAACCGTGATTGGGTTGACTACCAAGCATGCAGTCTGTTGCAATACATTAATGTTATAGCCAATCTTTTTATAATGGGAAATTATTTTAATGAACTGCGCTGAAAAATTATTAGAGCCAACAATCTTCTTCAACTTATACACCAAGTCACCATAGAAATCAGGTTCCGAAAGTCCTTGGCGCAAGAGAGATTTAAGTCCAACTTGGAATTTAGAAATCAAATCATAGTATCGTCTATAAAATTTTGAAAATGTCATTCGTTCATATTCAATCAGTACCAAAAAATCTTTGAGTGAATTGGACAAAAAAAACAAATGACAGTGTTACATGAGAACAACATAAGTACAGACCAGCCTGCGCATCCACACAGTCTGATCAGCGTCTTTTACGTTCGCTCTGCCTTATCTTGTTACATGCAAATAGTCAATGATCTAGCGCGTTGCTGAAGCTGGCTGAGCTGATTTGATCATTACTTGATCACAAACTCGGCAAGTCTGATTTTCTGGTTAGGAATCCAATATGGGCCTTGATGCGACAAAACCTGTCTTTGGGGTTTCTGACACAGTAAGAGTAAACCAAGTCTGCTCAGCTACATAGACTATCTAGTAAATTATAGCTTATAGCTATAATTTAGCTTATACTCTGCAAAAAGCGAATGACAAAGGAACTGACTAGTCGTCGTGGATGCTCAGGAGGCTGGTCTGCAACTTTGTTGTTCGCAAAGCCCAAAGATAGGTTTTCTCGCGTTGACGCACATATGATAAAGGAACTATGTACTACTCTACAACAAAGATATCGAATGGTCTGCCACCATAACTAAAACAAAGCAACAATACAACACCTACCGATACCTTCTTTATATTCTGTCAGAACTTCAGCAAGATCCAGTTCCTGTGTCTTAAACTCTAGACTAGCATGACCTCTCTCTTTACGGTGATGTTTCCTTACTTCAGATCTGTAAAACGCTTTGAAATCACACCAGTGACACTTGAACCTTGGTTGCATATGCTTCATTTTGACATGGTCCGCCATACCACCACTTTTTGTACGGTAATCACAATGTGGACAAAGCAAGTAGCCTTCTTTATCTCTGGCATAGTCATATTGTTGTTTCTTAGAACTTCCTTTCATATCCATGATAAAACGATACTCACTAACAGGAACAGTAAACACACCTTTAGTTAAGAAATTATCAATGTGCTTCTCTAAGTAGTTATGTTTCTTGTACCGGAAAGAGATCTCTAGTTGCGGATGTTCGGCCCTCACGTGATTTTTCACGTGAGATGATTGGCTGGCTGACATGGTACAATAGTCACATGTCCAGGGTTTATACTCCACATGCATATACAAATGCTGCTTCATTTTGGATCTGTCTTTGGAAATATGATTGCATGTCTCAGGGTCGAACACACATTTGTACATAGTTTTGAATGTAGTTTTCCCACCTTCCTTGTAAGTTGGTTTCGCTTGTGTTTCATTTGGTACCACAGCTGCAACGTCACTGGTTTTCGCGTTTTCATCAGTGACTACTTGCGTACATGAAGGTTTAGAAACACTGTTTACTTGATTCTGTTTAGCTGGTTGTATTGGTGGAGGAGAAACTGTAATAGTTGGCGATTCAGTTGGCTTTGTGATTGGTCTTTTAGGGACCGTTAGTTCAGGAATAATTGGACTTATAGATGATCCTGGTGTCTTTCTCTTTACTGGTATTTGTAGAGGAGGCATCTCTGGGGTATGGGCACTGGGTTTGGCCATTGGTTTTGGAGCAGGCCATTTCACACTGCAAATTATTGAGATAGCATTTTACTGAATTGCTGTGTCGCCTAAGAAATAGCATAAATCGCTGATTTGCGAAAATCTACCAGAGAGAATAACTAAGAAAACATATTTCGCCAATGGTTAAAAGCGTACATCCGCAGAAAATACACAAAAGTGTGAAACCTATGCACTTTTGCACAGGTTTTATATTGTGCACATTTCCACAGATTGTTACAGCAAAATAAAACTATCATATGCATTTTAAGAAGTTAACTTTTCAAACAACAACTCAGTTTAGAAAGTATTGGGAAAAGCCATCTCGATTGTAAGGAATAGCAAATTTAATTATAGTGGATACCAGCGATATGGCAATGTTGTAGAATGAAATTTGACAGGAATGGTGGCCCATTATAATACAGGAGCATGAGTAATAGATTCCATTTTTAGCATTACTTTCCAGCTTTACCCTGAAGGACAGGTCTGCATACTGGCACCAACTCTTAATAACTTTGTCCCCTTCAAATTTATAGAGAATCTTACATGAGTGCTCATGTTTTATTGAGTTTATTAAACGAGTTTGGGAAAAGAGATAAGTTGCGAGGCTTGCCGAGCATTTAATCTCTGTTTCGCAACTCGTTTAATAAATTCAATAAAACAATAGCACGAATGTTAGATTCTGTTTATCATATGGCATTAAGAATACTTTGAAATTTCATTTCTGGTGTAAAAACGTTATACTTTTGTCATTATGTACGCAACGTTGTTTTGGACGTCATAACGTTTCCATAAAATCTGTAAACCACTAGTGGTTTATCAATTTTATTGCATGGCGTTATTTCACTCTCAGACGCGACGACATTTGATAAATGTAATTCCTATTCTGTTGGAAGCGATATACTCAGGTTCCATAGCTTAAATTACAGTGATGAGATGCAAGTTACTACAGTATAATGTCATTATTGAAAGTGTAAATGTCTCTGTAAAAATAAATGCTAAAAGTATGCGTTTTTTGATGAGACAGGCAATGGTATTTTCTTGATAGTGTTCTGTTCTTGATATCGACTGCACAATTGTAGGCTACGAAATGGCAAATCTACATTTACCGGATACCAGCAATATGACCATTTTGTACAGTGTTTATTTAGCATAGAGCAAAACGCAATTTAAGTGCTAATTGGAGCCAGCGTTTCGAATCTTTGTAACATTATTTCCCCAGCTTTATCCTGGATCACAAACCCCCATACTGGAACCTACCCGTAATTACTTAACCATTTGGGTTTCCCATACATATTGATACAATTAGTATGGGACTGCCCATTGTGTACTTTAATTGGGTCACAGGTAGAAATTTCTAAATTCTGGTGTAATTCTGTCACTGAAGGTTGTTTTAATCTTAGCAAACAGTGCATACCCATATGAATGCAGCATTATGCTGAATTTCATCTTGGCCTTCTCTGTTTGCCAAAGTACCTGGGGGTTCCAGTATCCAAAGGGTTAACCGACTACCAATTCAAATATGTATTTACTATTTAATGGGAAGCAATATATTCGGTCTATACTGTAAGTTCGAAAATTTCTGCGAGGGTTTTATTTTCGCAAAACTTCGCAAATGCCAAGTTTCGTGAAATCTAAATCCTCGCGAAATGGGGAAATCACTCTGTCGATTACTTATGTAGGTAAAGCATGCCCTAGTCGCGAATTTTAACGTCCCAGGTATGTCTTTAACGCTAATCGCGAAAATTTCCGGATTTACAGTATGTATAACTTTAAATGTGAAAACATTGACATCATTTACCTGGGTTTACTGCTGGATGTCTTTGAATCTGTCTTGAGTTTCTTTTGTAGGGTTGGATGGAGAGCAGATGGTGTCGTGGTTGTTGGCGGCTCTTTTCTTTTCAAACATGAACTGTTTTCTGAAATATCAAGTTCAGTTACTGTAAAATACTAACTTTGGATATATTTTATCTAAAAGTAGACAAGTTAACCACATAATGTTGGCACATGATTCAGTTGTTGCTCATTTCCTGCGGTTGTTACAACACAATAGAAACACCATCAGCATTATTACCTGTCCACCATTAGCTTTTGTATTCTGTTGGATATCCTCATACGTATTGATACAATATGTATGGAACTGCCCATTGTGCACGTTAAGGGCTCAGAAGTAGAATTATCTAATTGGGATGTATTTCTGTCACCGAAGACTGTTCTATCCTAAGCAAATAGTGTTGACCGTGATGAAATGCAGCATTATGCTACATTTCATCTGGGTCTTCACTGTTTGCCAAAGTACACCTTAAGGGGCTTATTCCAAGCAAACAGTGTACACTCTAATGCAATGCAGTATTATGCTGCATTGCATCTTGGTCTTCACTGTTTGCCGAAGTACCCCTTTAAGGGTTTCCAGTTAACAAAGGGTTAAATGCAGCAAAATGCTGTTGTTTATGACCATGACAAAATAGAAAGGGCATCTGTCACATTACCCTTTCATCTTTTGAATTTGAGTCCATAAAAATATTGGCTGATATTTCTCCATATTCAGATTAGATTGAATGTCAAGAAATCAAAAAAGGTAAAGTAATAGCTATACAATGGTTTGTCCGCCTGTACGAGCTTTAGCAAGTGGATTATCTCACATACAGGTGGACAACCAGGGCTTTAAAATTACGAGATAGATCATGTGAAAGTTGGTAATGGTGGTATAATGCTTGTTTCTTCTAAAACAACCAACTAAATGAGAATGTATAATTTGTTCCATCATAACCAATTTACAACGTTTCCTTGTGTAATTGTTACATGAGACACATCACATAAATACTTCATATGTGCAATGAAATAAGTGAGCATGATAAGGAAATACTGCAATAAAAACAAACTGCAGACCCTGCATTGCGTGATCAAACATGCTCAAATGTTTGTTCATATATTTTACGGTGTAGGGAGTCATGTGTTCTTGTTAAGACATACTGTATTGATAAAACCATGGACTCTCATTTTTCTACTGATAAAATGATGGACTCTTATTTTTCCATAATGTTAAAGAGCTTTTTGCTATTAAATAATTTTCAAAAATAAGAGATGTGTTGGTTGTGTTTTTGTCTTACCACTAGTAATGATATGTGGCCCCTCCTCAACCACTTCAGTGGTAATAATGGGTTGTCCATGGTGTACATTTACGATGTGTTTCTCCACGAACGACCTGTTAGAAAAGACAAAATTGTTTCAGTTGAGGTATACAGTTTTTTCTATTTAGTATGTGTAGGAAGAATGTTCAAAATTTCAAAAATCCTGACATTTTTAAAACCAGCAGTATGCTTACAAAACATCGATGATTTTAATTTAAATAGCCAATAGTCTCCTGGATCCGATTGTATCAACACGTCATTAGCCTAACGACAAATTAGCGGCTAATACGTTATTAAAACGCTAACGACGTATTAGTTAATGACGGCATTAAAGTGGGTTGTACTAAAGGTTCATTAAGCCGACGTTAGTTAATAACGCGCTAATGACGAACCTCGTCATTAAAATTAACGTGAACCAGTCACCTAGAATTTCCGGTCGGTAAAAAAAGACAATTAGATCTAACAAATCTAAGTTCGTTTGAGCAAAAGAAAGAAAATTAAAACAAATGAATGTTGGTACGAGGTCAGCTGTTACATCTTTTGTCAACAACAACAACAAAAACCCACGAAGAATCAGGAATTCGATCACTAAAACAGTCGATCGAGGAAAGGACTTAATGAACAGTGGATTTATACCGTATTGCCTTTTTAAAAAGTTTTTTTTATGATTTTATTCAAATTTATCCGATATCTGACATACAAATTATTCACGACTACTTATCATCGCAATTCCAACATCGTGAACGAATTTAAAACGCTGAAAGTTTTGCTAAACCAGCATTGAGATTCGTCAATGATACATATAAAACAAAGAAAACGGCTTTGTGTAAGGTCGCCTACAAGTATATCCCAAAATAGCATTTGAATTCTCTTTGGTCCAGGTAATTTCCATCCAATTCTTCTAGCAGAAAAATGTTTGTAATCGATGCGAGATTGAATGACGATGGCAAACTGACGCTCAGACAGAGCGAATCTTAAAGCCACATCCCCTAATTGGGTTTCTGCAGTAAGTTGAATTTAAACATCGACATATGATTTACAGCAATGTGGCATTTGACAAGTGTAGATTCAGACGAGCCTGTGCAGCCTCCTTTTAAGCTTAGAAACTCTAAATGATGTTTGGTCAGTAGCTTAACAGTTAGAGAATATTCAAGCGACTAGCAAACGCTCTGAGTGGGTGTGAGGAGGGAGTGTGTGTGTGTGGTGGTTGTGGTGGTTTGTGTGGGGGGGGGGGGGGGAGGGGGGGGGGTACCGTCAATATCATTTTTATTGTTACATATGCTAGACACCAGCAACTACTGTTTTCCCTTAAAATATATCGGGTATACCCAGGTGTGTTACTGAGGCATTTTATAGAGTACGCCGTCTTGATGGGTCTGGTGGTAATCCCCTGTATGGGCCAGGGGTGAAGCCCTGTGGCAGAAAAAGGTTTTAGGGCATTCCAAAAGGGCTGAAATGAGCCCTCAAGACACGCAACTATATAAACACTATTAGCTACATTTTTCTTCCAAACTCAAATTAAATACAGTAAAGCCAGTCTTAAGCGGCCATTCAAAAAGAAGACCAAAACTTGGTTTTCAAAACCAAATATAGTTTAAGGCAGGTCAAAGTATTGCAGAATGTTTCATGAAAATACCATTAGTTATGAAGATCGTCTTTTTTTATTATTTTTTTACTGTTTTTATACTTTTTTGGGTGGCCGCTTAAGACAGGTTTTATTTGTACCTAAAAACCTGTACTTCCTGCGTCAAGTTGTACGCACATGCGTTTGTTTGCGTTCACGTTGACCTGTACGCCCGTGATACCACATAATTCGGGAGCGCAGTGGCTCAGTGGTAGAGCGCTTGACTCCAGACCGAATGGCCGCGGGTTCGAGCCTCACCGGCGTCACTGCGTTGTGTCCTTGAGCAAGAACATTAATCCTAGCATAGTACTGGTTCAACCCAGGAAGACCCGTCCCGACGTAACTGAAAGATTGTTGATGGGACGTAAAGAATCAAATCAAACAAAAATCAAAAACACATAAATATTCCCATCCTGTACCTTGCCCTTATAATATTTCTATGAACCGCTAAAATGTGTAGTAATTAAAAGTTTGAGCTCAGAAAAAAAATCAAGGCAACGTATGTCTATAAAAATTCAAGAGACCCCTACCCCCACCACACTGGGATCATACCCCATAAATTATGTGTGCTGTGCTATTATAGATTTTCAAAGGGTGCTATTATAGATTTTCAAAGGGTGCTATTATAGTCTAACATTGTCTTCCAGTGCCAATAGTAGAAAATAGACTGTCTGGCCAGACATAACGTACTGTAAGGGCTTCATCAGTAACATATATATACATGTATATAGCTAAAATAACCTGGCGATATAATCAGTGAATCGACATTCGTCTTTATCCTGATAACATGTTGAAAATGTATACAAAGCTTCAAAAATAACGTATACACCCAGTAATGCATAAATCAGATACGCTCTTATAAATATTACCCGATTTGCAACTACTGGCTTTGGTTAGGATTGCGAAGATAGACAGCCGTGTATGTATGTCACCCGATGTTGCATTTGACAGCGTACTGATAATTCAGTTTGTTACACTAGAAATCAACAGAAGCCAGACTGAGCTGAATTCGTCACCTAGGCTACCCCTGTTATCTGTCCCTCATGCGCGGATCCAGAAGGGGGCAGGGGGTCCGGACACCCCTGAAAAATCACAAAAGTATAGGGTTTCTTAGCACTACTGGTCCAGATCCCGTGAAAAATCACAAAGCTTCCAAGCCAGCATCCATGTTGGGCCATCATCGGCACACCAGCGAAGCGCCATTTAAATGGCGTTTCGCTGACGGGCCAATAGTGGCCCGCTAATAGTGGTATTTGGATCCTCTATCCCCGCATCGACAAAAAACAACAGCGACACAAAAAACACGTTAAAGTTGGACCCCCTATCACAAAACTTTCAGGATCCGCGTATGTCCCTGTACCCCGTCCCCAACTCACAAGAACCCAGTCATACCTGCAGTGCAGACCGGGGGTCATTAGAGACATATCTCCTTTCGACAGTAATGTCTATCATTCGCAAAGCTGACAAGCCCCCGCCCCCATCAATAACAGACATCCCTACCGCGGAACTATAGTTTATACTTAACACCATATGCCCTGCAGAAAAAAAGAAGAAAAAGAACGACGCCGAACGCATAATAGTCGTTCAAAGCATGAATTAACGCATTGTGCGATATTATCATTCTCTCATTTCTTAAACGCCGTTATTGTCAAGGGATTTTACAGCCTGCATTATTGTGACACAATAAAGAGCAGTAAGCCTGCTTGCCGACTCAACTTGCGGTTGGGGGGGACATAGTTTTCCCCTGAAAACACTGCTTTAATTAAAAGTGACGCCGGTGAGGCTCGAACACGCAACTCCTCGGTTTCGAGTCAAGCGCTCTACCACTTTGCATCCATATCTGAGCGGAAATTAATATAGATGTAGACTATTTGTTAACGAAATATATGTTTAAAGAACGAGAAAACAAACAAATAAAGGTGTCATCGCCGTATGCAGAATGGGGATAACCATATTCATTTCGGGAGGTATATCGTCGGATACGTTCGCAAATCAAGTTTTATTGCTCCGCTCGCGCGTCGTCGTAAAACTAAATTTCCGACCGTTTAGCCGATTATGTACCCCCTCATGTGAAAATTTTGAATACAGTTGTCCCCTATATGCAAGTGTCGGCCTATACATGTGCGGGTCCATAGTTTTAGTTGATGATCCAAATACCACAAAAAGCGGGACACCATCATTATTTAAATGGTGTTTCGTCACTGTCGCAAATATTTTACCCGCAGACTCCCACCCCTCTCCCCTCACAGACCCTGGGGGTGAGGTCAAAAAGTCAAAATTCATTTTCAGAACATGGTCGACGTGTAGGACCTATCGTATAGGTCTATTTGTTTAGGTGCATGAGACCTAAACACAATATATAAGGTGAGAATTAGAGCTGTACCATGGAGGAGCATGTGACCAAATGTAACCAATCATGGGACCTCTGTCTAAGATTAAACTGATGTCATTTTCTGGTTTCCCAGTCTATCTTGAAATTCTGATTGCATCATGTTCTTCAAAGATTGACCTAGGCCGACCTGGTATGATATTTAGCCACTATTCTGCTGAAGAGAATAATAAGACAGTTTGTCAGTCAGAAATCCAAAGTAAAAAGGGAGCTTATTAAAGCACAGAAAAAAGGGAGCTTATTAAAGCACAGATAACATGAAATTATACAAGTTACACGATGCATGGGTTTTGAAGAGGCAAATAGTCAAGTAGATTCTTTATGTGGTGCCTTACCCAGAGATGATTTGCGAATGCATAAATGCATAAAGTCTGACATCTCTAAGGTCATGTACCAGATGAAATGTATGGACCCTATGCATGCTAGTCCTACTGTTAACCTTTCAGACCCTAATCAGACTAGCAAAATGTTGGTTGTCATCCGAATCCAAACTGTTCGACATACTTATGGTATTGGATGATACTTTAAGTCTAGACTGGCATCAGTCCTGAAAACAAATTGATACACTAGAAAAAATAAGAGTATCTTTTATTTTTAGTTGGAGGTATTAGACTGGCCCCAGTCAAGACAGAAAAATCCCAATTTTCCATTCAAGCACTCTTACTAAATGATTGCAACCTTTTGAGTGTGCTAACAGATACAATTATTATAATGACTAATTTGTTCAGTGGAATGGAACAGTTTGTATAATTTTGGTAACAGGCATTTTGAGGATCCTAATATATTTCTCTGAAGTTATTTTAAAACAAAAGATAATCCTCTTTTAGCTAACCTAGGTTAGGACTTCCTTTATGCGTCTGTTCATCATCAGTGTCATCAATATATACTGACTGACAAAAGAAACGCTATAGGTAAAATTCAAAGCCATGTCACATCAATGTTTATACATTAGGTAATAAATGAAAATTTGTAATATTTTATACTTTTAAATGCATGTTAATGTTGTACCTCAAAATGTACCGCAGAGGAACAGATAAGCCGCTTTTTTTTTTGGGGGGGGGGGGTATTTAAGCAATTAAATTTGTGAAAAAAGCAATTGTTTTCAAATGAAGGGGTAACAAAAAGGAATTAAATTTTGGAAAAGGCAATGGTTTTATAAATGAAGGGGTAGCGAAAAGCAATTAAATTTTGGAAAAGCAAAAGAAAAAACAAACTGATCTAAATATGAATATATCCCATGCTAGCACACTTAGTGTGGTAGCCAGTTCAAGCCTTTCTTTTGTTGTGATGTTACTAAGTCTCCTTTGAAGTTTGATACATTAAGCAAGTCATTTGTCAGTTACTGGCTAAAGTATTTGCACAAAGTACTTAAAGTCACTCAATCTGTATGTTTCTTCCATTACGAAAACTAAGATTATTATTTAAATTATTAACTAAGATTATTAGGTACTTTAATTATAACTTATAAATAAGCAATTTCAAAAATCTATGTGGGGTAAAAAATATTTTAAGCAATTGTTTTTGGAAAAAAGCAATTCATAAAAATCGTGTGGGGTAAATACCCAATTGAACTGAAAGCTTATCTGGACCTCTGTACCGTCGGAGAAAATTCAATGGGTAAAATCAAAACATGGAAAATTGATGTGTGGTTTATTGAAAACAAAAACATCAATACTTTTAGGGAGCACACAAAATTTTGGTACTTTATTGTTTGGTAAAACCCTATAAAACCTACCCAGCGGCTTAAAGGTCTAGATTTTGGTCAGACATTTCTACATGTAGTAGGGAAGGTTCATTCACAAGAGCTCATGTTGATAATACAATCTGTACAAATAATCTTTTCAAACACCTATTCTGCCTCGTACCCAGTATAATTGGGTCCGAGATTCTGCTGACTCTAAGATTTGTTAAACAAGACCTATTATAATAATAATAAAAGTATGGAATGCTGTCATAAAAACAACCTATTTGCCAAACCTAAACTATTGGCGGCTTTTTAAAAGCAGCCAACTTGTTTTATTCTAAGGTTCGTGACTATTTTCTGTGCTCTACGCGGGCACAGAAAGTTTCGCCAGGGCATGATGGGGGTATGGAGGAAAGGGAGGAATGGTGTCCAGGTTTAGAGTGTTTTGTTTACATCGACTTACTAGTATTTTACAGAGGAGAGAGGTCCATACCAATAAAAAAGGCTATATACAGTAAGCAAAGCGGGCTATCATTGACCTGCCTACCAGCGAAATGTCATTTTGCTGAGGGGGGGGGGGGGGGGGGGGGCAATAATAGTCGAACACTGATTGCTGACTGAGGAGCTTCGTATTATCATTTTCCGGGGGGGGGGGGGGGTCAGGGAAGCCCAGTCCTTGTCCCCTCTGAATCCTTAGTTAAATAATCAAATAATAATGAATGCGGTTTATCATACAAATTACTAGTGTGCGGTCAGTTGTTTTATTTCATCACGTCATGTCGATTTCAATACGTCATCAGTCAAAACAACAGCTGATGTTTTAGAGAAGAACGATGTAATAAACAAATGGACACTGAACGTTTTGCCGATATTGTTTACTCGTTTTGATTTGGTTTCTATTTCATGCAGACTTTTCTCCAGTATGTATCTATGTATTTGTATCTCTTTGGACATTTTAACAAGTTCTAGACCTTCATTAAGCGTCTTTTTCGAGCATTTCTTTCGTTTCAACGGTCCGAGTCGATGAAACAACAACATTGACGGCCATCTTTATTTCCGCTAATGACGGTTTAAAACTACCCCTGGACCATCGTTAACTTTAATGACAAACTCTCTGATTTAACGACAAACATTCGTCGTTAAAAGTTTAGTACAACCGGGTTTAATGACGACTTAATTAATGATGGTTTAATGATGGTTTAATTCGTTATTAAATATTGATACAATCGGGTCCAGATACACAGCAAATAAAATTGAGAAACTCTTATAATCTGCCTAATTCAGTATTGAGGACTCAAAATCCTTATTTCAGTAATACTCCTGAAAACTTTCACCCATGAGAAAATGTCTCTTATATATTCATCTGTTTATCTATTTATTAAATATTTTCAGTTTTCAATTATACAATCTGCTCTCCATAACTCGACGTCGATGCACGGGATATATGGTAAATGTTCTAAATTATCATACACTTATTTCTTTCTTTTGTATTATACAATGTTGGCGATCAAGGCTGGAAATTACAAAATACTTGTTAGAGAAGCAAGCGGTGAAAACCCTGATAAGACGTTTTTCAGTCAGATCTTTGTCTGCACTGTTTGTCTAGGCCTTTTAGACTGGCAACTAGTGTTTGAATTATTAGAACATCTACCGTAGTCACAAAATAGAAGTTGGTCAAAACTATATAGAGCCATCCAAGGAACCCTAAGCAAAACCTTTACTTAGCCATTTCAATACTATCGTATTGAGACGAAACGTTTGGTCTTGTCACCTAAATAGAGTGATGAGTTAGTTTAATTTATTTCTGAAACCATTTGTTAATTATGATCAGTGACATTCAGACGCTTCCTGAGAAATAAATAACAAAAAGCAAAGGTCCAGAAAAGCAAAAATAAGTCTGCTACATGAACATCTTATTCGTTGATCTAAACATATGTTGTGTGTGCTCTAAAGAACTGTCTCGCGGGGACCATTCTTTTGGATACCCAAAACAAATGTTTTGATTGTGAAATATGCCTTTTAATTCCAAATTGTATACTCCCAGCCAGCATACGGTGTCGGGTCACTATTGATCCACCAGCAAAATGGGAAATGGCGTTTCGCTGGTGGGCCAATTGTGGCCAGCTTTTAGAATGATAACTGGACTCTTGATCGGAGGCCTGATGAAGTGCTATGGGTATTAATAGACTTTTCGCCTACTGTAAAGGCGGTAACTTTAATATTCATATCTGGGCGTGGTTCGGCTATTTCATCTGATTAAAAAGGGAAATCAGAATCTATTTATAATTTGGCGAAGAATAAATAAGCTGTTTAGGCCGCGCAAACGTGCGTGCATTTCATGAAAATCCTAACCGTATACATACTGAACTCACATTTATGAACCCTTAAAGCGCATAATCACAAAATGTATGTTTTGTCGCCCACTAAAATATCTCAAGCCTCATAGACAAACAGTGTGGACCCAGATCAGACTGCTCCTATAGGAGCAGTCTGGTCTTGGTCCACAGTGTTGTCTTTATGCTTATGTTAAATAGACATTTTCAGATGCAGTTATTTTGCTGGCGTTTTAAGGACCACTGTGTGTGAGGTAATGGCGCAAGATGATACAGTAACTATTGAATAAAAACACGCCTCATTTTCAGCTTTACCTATGTCTAAGGTTGACCAGTCCTAATCACGCATTCATGAGGTGCCGCCTTTACAGTAAGCGAAAAGTCAAAGAATACATTCTGTTACCCACCTGGGTGCTCGTTTAAATCCACAATATGGACATTGGTACTTCACAGGTTCATGACTGTACATATGGTTACGAATGGTCTTGTAATTTTCTGTACCATAATGGCAGAAATTACAGATATATCTTGGCTTTCTCTTCGTATCGACATCATAATTCTTGATCAGTGGCTTTATAGGAGTCACTTCTGCTGGACTGAAGTCAAATAGCGCTGAACCAGCGACTGGTGTAGAGGAAGCGACTGGCTGAGGTATGTTGGTGACATCTGGAGTTTCCATTTTTATGCCAGGACTAGGCAAGGCTGGTGTCTGATCAATATCCAGCGGTATATAAAGTTGGTCTTCGACTGGTTCTTCTTTTATGTATGTGTTTGTCATCATACTGGTTGCTTTACTTGTACCATCGCCATCAGAATTGCCGGCACCTGATTTGTCTAGATTTCTTTCCAAATCTGCAAAATACCAGTTATGCACTTTAAAAATAAACAAAAACCAGCTGTGAATTTTCTTGCAGCATCTAACGAAAAAATTGAACCCTATACATTTTCAGGTGGCATTATTTACACATCCACACGTCGATAATTGATACTAGCATGTTCCTTTTTCTTAGAAGAATCTTTCTATAAAGCATTGGATAAGAAATATTGAAATTAAGCAATTTTTGCTTTTATAACCGTTATATATTACTGACAGGCTACATGTAACTATAGTTATAACTTGATCTAATGTTAACTCGAAGTTCAAATTCCAGTCTCGTGGACTTTGGGTTAATGAGATGAAAAGGGCCTAGTTGCGACAAAACCTGTCTTCAGGGATTTTGGAAAAGTTATATTCAAGCTACAGAGACTAATTAGAAAATTGGAATTTCGCTTGTAGCAAGCATAAATATGATACTTTCAATAAGCGAATAACAAAGACGCTGATCAGACTGTGCCAATGTGCAGGCTGGTCTGCATCTTTGTTGTTCTCAAACCTCCCAAGACAGGTTTTTCGCGTCGAGACCCGAACTGTAAGTACCTTTTTCGAGTGATTCGTCACTTGTTTCTAGTGTAGACATATCAGCAACTACATCGCCAGACTCGTCCTTCTCATCTGTGTCACTAAGGCTGGGTAGTTCATCTCCTGACTTGAGTAGGTCTACAACTTTCAGTGGCTTATCTCTGTGGGTATCTCGGACGTGGCGCACCACATAGGACCTGTAAAAACATCGACTATTACTGTAAATTCGGAAATTTTCGCGAAAATTTTATTTTCGTGAATAGCGTTAAAACATATTTGCGACGTAAAAAAATCGCGACTATGGCATGATTTACCTATATCAGTAAACGACAGAATGATTTCGCCATTACGCGAGGATTTCATTTTCCCGAAACTTCGCGAACATAAATCCGTCGCGAAAATTTTCGAATGTACAGTATTGCTTTTGCAAACAGTTTTGAACCAGGTCAGGCCCGACAAAACAAAACGTTGGGCCTGATCTTGATTGATCACAATTGTTTGACACTTGGACACAGCAAAACGTCGGGCCTGGATCACAATTGTTTGACACTTGGAAACAACAATACGTCGGGCCTGATCAAAATTGTTTGACACTTGGATAGTGTTTCTGGGAGAAGTTTGGAAGTTGTTGATTTTGAATATAAACAAAAATCAGCAGACGACAATAGAAGCATGCAAAATTACCCAGTAGGCACAAATTTAACATAAACATTAGAACACCCGAATAATTGCAATAACCTGTGACCCCATGATTGGGATACACTAGCTTTAATGATTGTATGATCAGGGTCTACACTGATTGACGGGGCCCATCTGTACCAAATCTGGGTAGGTTACGATATCACGAAATTGGCAATAATTGGACGTTAAAACCTTGAGTCAATGCCAATTTAGTGGAAAATATCTAAAAGTCAAATTTTCACATACTTTTTACAATAAGAAACAGACTAATGAGTGTTTGCTGTGATTCATCTGAGACAATAATCGCATATAATTAATTTTGATAATGCATCATGCGCATCTGAAGGCTGGCTGTTTAATACATGTAACATGTGTTATATTGAGTTGTATTGTACAAAATGTTAACAGGTTGCATTTTAACTCTTAAAGCGCCAATCGCAACAAAAGTCGTCTGCTTTTCTCGTCTGCTGAAATGTTTAAGAAGCCTCTATGGCAAACAGTGTGGACCCAGAGCAGACTGCTCCTATAGGAGCAGTCTGTTCTGCGTCCACGCTGTTTGCTTCGATACTTTTAAAATACGTCAGTAATGCTAGGCAATTATTTGCAGCAGACGACTTCAGCAGACGACATTTTCAGATGCATTTTTTTCTTGGCGCTTTAAGGGTTAAATAAATTAATCATCTAATCTATAAAGGAATGAGTTAGACTACCAAATAGTATCCATTTTAAAGATTGGCATGCGAATCACTTTTTGTATACAGAGCACGTTGATTTTTGAAATTGAAAGTCTGATTTAAATGGCAAACCACGTAGTAGTGAGAAGCACTGCTTAAAGTACCATCTAAAATTAACACCTAATCACATGTTCACTTTCAGGCCAATTCCGTGGTATTCCATGGAATCAGACCTAGGATATACATCGAGGATCTACTTTGATTACGTGACACTGACGTTACATAGTGTAACGCTGACGTCCCAGAAACCATGCTTATACAATAACAAGTGTGATTGCAACGGTTATGAATTAAGTTTATGTTTTCCAATAAAATATCACTATAGCGGTATTTTATTGAAAAAGACATAAACTTCATTTATTCTGTTGGTTAAACTTTTTGGGTAATCAGAAAAATGGATTTTAATAGGGCTGAACCTATATGCTACAGAACTTATTTTCCTCCCACCAGTTCGGGCTAACCAAATGGAGCTTTTTTACGAAGTACAACGCGTATTGCGCCTTAGGTACACCCAAGGCTTGATTCGCTTCTCGGATTGTCCTGGGCTTTCCCGATTGTTTCACTTTCTGTTGCTTCTTTTAAAAACAATAAGAGTTAATTTTTGATAAAGCTGAGTGAACAATCGTATACATACACGAACACAAGCGAAAAGCCCATCTGAAATCAACGATTTTCAGTCAAATATACCTGTAAGATGAGCCATTTTGAAAGTGAAAGATAGTTCTGTTACATAAGAACATCTAAGGCGCGAACCAGCCTTCTAGCTAGAAAGATAGTTCTGTTATAGCCAAACTTGCTATATGCATGATTTCAATATTCTTGCTAGTCTCTGCAGCTTAACAGGTTAAGTTTAGCCTTAGCTGGTTGCATCCCCAAATACAGGGTTTCTCGCCAAATGCCCAGCCTGCATACAATATCAGGCCACTATCGGTCCCACCAGTCAACTGCCCTTTTGCTGGTTAGCCAATAGGGTCCCGCTTTTACTTGATTATTGGGATTTTTGCTTTCCGAGCCAACTTTCTATCTCGAGCCACTTTCGGCCCACCAGCGAAACGCCGATAGTGGCCCGCTTTTATTTGCTTACTGGGATTCATGCTTTAACATTACCTTGGATATTTCCTGTGGTTGCAGTATGGACATTTGTATCTTTGCGGCTTATGTCTGTATAGGTGGTGCTTCATCTTAGGGTGTGTATCTGTGGCGTAGGGGCATTCATTACACAGATACTTCGGAGTTCCTTTCGGATTGAGGCGATATAACTTGTTTATAGACATCTTGTAGTGTAGATCAGCCTCTCCTTGGTCACCTGACTCACGCTTGGTGCTCCTCGACCTCACATCCGAGTCTAACCCAGGGTTATTGGCAACAGTAGTGAGGGTTCTTTTATATTGTGGAACTTTTAACATGGTCTGGTGAGGTTTTGTAGTCTCCTCTTGAGTGTGGCTACTATTGGAATAAGATTCCGTTGAATTGTTACGTGACCAAGGATCGGATATGACGTCATCCAATGTTGGTTCCTTTTTTATTGTTGGGATGTCTTTGACACTTTGGCTCATATCTGAAAAACATACAATAGACTTATATCGGTGTAACATATGTGTTCTGTGGCTCATCCTCACGCTGCCGTGGTTGGTCTGCAGTGTGTGGTTGTGGCATTACCTGTTGTATAGAAAAGACAGATTCATTGTGATAAAAAGCATGAAGAACAAAATCGATGTAACTGGAAACTTTTATGTTAAGGAGACAATTTAACATCCAAGCAAAGTGCTACGTGAAGAGGTTTTAGGAGGGGGTGTTGTGTTTTCAATGTGTTTTCAAAATGTCGTAATGATGAATACAGAGTAAAACCTGTCTAACACGGCCACTCTAAAAAGACCAAAACTTGGTTTTCAAGACCAATTATCGCTTAATGCAGGTCAAAAGTATTGCAGAATGCTACAAGGGGAGCATTCTGCAACACTTTCGACCTTCATTAAGCTACCATTTGTCATTAAGGTTTTGTCTATTTTTTGGGTGGCCGCTTAATACAGGTTTTCGTGTATGAATCTCAACTTTTTATAACTTCATAATACATTTGAAATGCTTCAACTAGTAAGTGATACTTCTAGTTTGCTCGTACCTTATATTGTTTCCATTTGCATACTTTCAATACCTTGTCGATACAAACAACATATGAAATATGAGGAGTTGACAGTTGACATTCCCCTTTAACAGGAAACCAGAAAGCTAATTATCTCATTTCTACACATATACGTGTATATAGAGAATACTAGGTTTCTGTTTTTTGATATCAAGTTTACCAGGCATGGCTTCGAGAATGCTTGTCGAATTGCGAGGCTTACTATGCGATTCAACGTGCGTTCTCGAAATCAAGTCTGGTAAACTTGATATCAAAAGATGCGAACCTAGTATTCTATTTCTTAGTTTACCGATTGGTTCACTCTTCAAAATGACGATTATGAAGTAGTTATTGATTTTCGCGTCTATTTCAACGTCATCAGCGTCATTAAAAAAATACAACGTCATACGAGGGTCACCCAGTAAGTTCTGACAATGGTCTCACATCTCATAAACTGTTATTGTAATAAGAATTCTATTACCCATTGCATGAGGCCATGGGTGTTGCCTATTCATGTTCGAAATTTGGAGTTTTTATCACAACCTGATATTATGCTATAAAAATTTGTAGACAACACTGTGAGAGACCATGGCCACGAAAAATCACGTTTTTAACTAATTTCTGCTGGGGATAGAGTTAGATAAAGATGCAGTTTGTTTCTTTGGGAAGTTATATTAGTAGTTGGTGATGTTGACTGAATACACAATTGACCCATAAAAGCAAATGCCACAATGACATTAACCTAGTTGCTTTAAACGTTCTTGGTTGCTAGGCAACAACAGAAAACTATATTTTTGCCTCACTTTAAGCGTTAGTTATAATAAAGTACAATTTGAACACTTAATAAAAGCCATTATGATCAACTTGCATATAAATAGATACATGTTTCGATAAATATGTTCTATAGTTTTCTTAACCCATGGAAAATATTATTTTTCAATAAATGTTATATACCACATATAAAACACTATTAGTACAACCCATTTTTAAGCAAAATAATTCTTCCAAAATCGGTGATATGTCATAATCAAAGCCCTGCTTACACCACAGTCTCAAGCTGAACCATTATCTAAGACGTTCAGAACCAACATACATAATATCTTTATTTATCTACATAAAAAGTTTTTAAGAGGAGTTTGTAATTTCTTAGAAATTTGGGCATGTATACCGTATATAGTGTTCTGTCCATGGCCCTTTACCATGTGTTCTTTAGTTGCCTAGCAACCATTGCGATTGCAACATGAAAACTATTTGAACAGTTGATTCAATTCCCTGTATTCTAAATAACATGTGAAAATTATTGAAACACGTCCTAGAGAAATAGGTTTTGTATTATGGGGTCATTGTAAGAACTTATTGGATGACCCTCGTATTGACCTGATAAAGATAAGTGCCGTGAGATGACAATTTTTATCAGGTCAACGTGCAACAATGCACTTTATATGAGAAGTAACTGATAAAAAGTTAACTAAGTGAACTATCCACATTGGTGTAAACGGAATTTAGTCATAGTTTGAATTGAAAAAGGGGGCTTGGTGTCATTTATATAGGGGTTCTGTGTTGGTCCCTGTTTTCTTATGCACAACTTAGTGTCCTTTCTAGTGTCGTAATCATCTTGACGAGGAAGTGAAAGCTGGTTGCTTTACTTTAATTGTCTTCCTGATGTCTTATGACTGTTAGTGTTCTGTGGCTCTTCCTCACGGTGCCGTGAGTTGGCATGCGGTGTCAGATTGTGTTATTTCATGATTATATTCGCTTACTCTTTGGTAGTACTGGTGAGTCATTGTTGCTATCGAGAGGTCAGGCAAAAATGGCGATGTCTGCTTACAATGCATTTGCTCATGAAAGCATTTGCATGGTGCTGACTAGAAGTGTCTAAATGCGCACAGCAACTTATGTTTTCTTTGGGAAATAAGCAGGGATATGACCCTTACAATGGACAGAACGTCAATGCCCCATGCATGCCTGCTCCTTTCTTAATGTTAATGGGACTTTTGATATTCTGATATGCCTACAAAAGATTTGATCAGCCCTTAAAGCACTTATTTTTGCCATAGAATCCTTTATATCTACTTCAAAGCAAAGTTAAGATCAGATTTGAATATTTATGTATGGGGCTCACATAACTATAAAGCCCATTTTAGATAACATGTTTAGATTTTTTTCAGAAAAATGTTGGCATCCGTCCCAAGATAAGAGATAAAGCAATCTGAATATACATCAACTCAAGGGCCACGGTAATGACTTGTATAACATGGGTGAAGGTTCAAAATCTAAAAAATCCTGAATTTTAGAAAATCAGAATTTACACTTTGCTGTATGCCTCCAAAATATTAAAACTTCCAAGTTAAATGGTCAAATACCTTAAAATAAACTGAAACTAAATCAGAAAAGCTATTATTATCTGCAGAATTCAGCATTTTGAGGCTGACTTTCTATGGAAAGTCAGCCTCAAAATCCTGAATTCAGGAATAATCCTGAAAACTTTCACCTATAATATAGTGACATGGTTACCTTGGTATGATGGTACATCATCAGTTTCATCTGGGCCCATCTTCTCGAGCACCTCATCTTGTTCAGTGTCGTCCGTACCACTCAGGTTGAGCTGGTCTAACCCAGCTGTTTCTGTGATTGTAAATGCTCGACCTTTATGTTTCACTCGGATATGGTGTACTACGTTGGACCTTTGTAAACATAAGGAAATTTAATTAGCGTAAAATTGTAATTACTTTCTTACCCATCAATTTAAACATGTGTTTTGGGTGCTCATAAGAACCGTTGAGTACCCACAACATATGTTTTGGATGAGAAAATAAGAAAATACGTTTCCAATACGCACATTTATGTGAAGGCCTGACTGAGGTTCAGCATTGATACAATGACGCCCAAACTTATATCATTAACAACTCCTGTTGTAGACGTGTTCAGCATCATAATGCACCCTAATCAGCCCAGTAAGTATAAACCCTTTTACACCGAATTAAATTTCCAATCCTTATCAGTTAGGCGACATATATTCCAATTTTAACTCAATTTTCGATGGTATTGTTGAGGCCCTGGAAGCGTTTTTAGGGCTACATGGATATTGGCAAAAAAAGTAAGGGGAACGGGATATTTTTGTAAATATTTAAAGGGATACGGATTACTTGGATCAATTTTTAGGATGTGGGGATACATGTACACCGCTTTCTAAATTTTGGGGATGTTTACCATATTTGTTTTAGGGATATGGGTTTTTTTCAAAATAGTTAAAGAGATATAGGATACTTGGACCTCCTCCCCTTCCAGGGCCTCATTGTTTCTTAGTTACGTCTAATAGAAAATCAGTTCTAATGCACCATCTTGACTATATTGTTATAAATGTTATAGGTCTAAAATGGTTACCTGGGTGAGGAAATGAAGTCGCAGTATCCACATTTATATGCTTTGTCGCCATGTCTATATTTGTGAGTATATATGGTAGCTCTGACAGGAGTACGGAAATCACACTGGTTACAACAGTACAGGTATGTGTTGTTCTCAAACACGATGTTGTAGTAATCAGTTTTCGAGGTCTGGCATACTGGTGGTTTGAACACACGAGTGTCCGCTGGTGGGCTGGGCTTAGCTTGAACTTGCCCCTTGTCATCTTGGTGGCAAGCTGAAAATATAAATATTAAATAAATAAGAAAGTGGTCTTTTTAACACAGGCGTAGCTCGAATTACACAGTTACGCATTCAAGTGAATTCATCTATATATGATCAAATGCTAATCCATAACATAGGAGATAGCCTGGGTTCTAGTCTGGTCATTTATTTATTTATTTTTTTTTTCCGTTTCTTGGTCAAAAGTCAATATCTACCGAAATTAATAACGGACTACCGATACCTTTGATGTGTTATCTACCTATTACCTTAATTTTTAGAATATTAGCATAAGAAAATATTGGCTAAACATATTGACAACTGGACCCAGACACAGACTGCTCTCATAGGAAAGAATCCGCTCCCTGTGGGAGCAAATTCTTTCCCAATTTGAAAAAGGGATGTAATTGATGATATTTACTGCTCGTCTATGTAGTCTCTCTTTAATGTGCGTAACTATTTCCCGAACTATTTCAGCATTCTGGCTACGCACTTGGAAGAGAAAGAGGAAGAACTCCAGAATTCTCAGCCCCTCTGGTAGGGTTTTTGATATCAAAACCCTGTCAGAGGGGCTGAGAATTCTGGACCGCGCTTTTCTGGTCTAGACTCCCCAGTTTTACGAAATAAAAGGGATATAACATTGTGTGATCTGACTTCGGATGACTGTTTGATCACCAATCATGACCATGAGTACTGATCGATATCGTACATGCGCGGATCCAGAAGGGGACCTCCCTGAAAAATTATAAAATTATAGAATTTCTTAGCAATACTGGTCCGGATCCCCTGTAAAACCACAAAGCTACCAAGCCAGCATTCAATGTTGGACCACCATTGGCCCACTTATAGTGATATTTGAATCCTCTCTCCCCTCATCAACTAAAAAATTAACGCAGTCAAAGTTGGACCCCTCTGAAAAAACTTTCTGGATCCGCGCATGTCGTATGAGCCTCGAGATGAGAATACCCTGGCGTATTCGGGGCTTCCGACCAAGTAAGACTCACACCAGAATACTTAGCTACAGAGACTAGTTAGATTATCCAAAATTTGCTACTGAGTGATTAACAAAAGGGCTTATCAGACTGCACAGAAGAATAGGCTTGTTTGTGCCTTTGTTGTCCGCATGCAACAAAGTCAGGTTTTTCGCATTATTCAATGCAATTATATTAGTTGCCACTGGGAGGTACTGGGAGGTACTGTTTCCTTCATTGGATGACCAATGCTACAAAAAATAGTAAGTCAGTATGATCAGCAAATACCACAATCACAAACCGCAGACAACCCCATGGCACCGCGAGGAAGAGCCAAAAAACCATCACGAGACACCAGGATGACAAGCCAAGCAAAGCAACCAGCTCTCTCTTCCCCATCAAGATTATTGCAATACTAGAATGGAGATAAATTAACGTACAACATAACATAGAACAATTAAGACTTCCACAACGGGAGTAACAATCAACAACGAATAAACAACAACAGAACCACCACCTTAGAACGGGGGATGGGGGGCTTAAGTGCATTTCATTGGTCCCAAATCTTCGCCCTAGATTCTGCTGTTGCCGAAGTACAAAACTGTTCGGCTCGCATGGAGGCCTTCTAACTATTACAATGTATCATCATGGAGAAACACTCTAATCAAATTAACACACCATGATGAAACAAAGAAAAGGGCTCACGACTCAACAGATAGTCTGAGCTAAAGAAAACCTCAAGTTCAGCCACGGTGGACCCAGCTTCAGATAAGCATCATTCACCTGACTTCTCAAAACAGACAGAGACAGACATACAAACAGACAGACAGGCAGACACCTTAATATAGAAACCGTTGTATTATCATATAATGTTGGTGGGTTATCATAATATTAAGACTTTGGCAATATGTTTCTTAAATTAGCACTGGAATGGAATTAAATGCTCCTGAGCGAAGTTCGTTCTATACTTTAAGACAGGTAGAGCTCTTTATTTCGTTAGCGCTGAGATTCACTGACTTTGATACGTGTTTATTTCAATGACCAAATACTCGCATTGTCAAAAGTACCAAAACATGTTGAAATCATTATTATTGGCCTGGGAAAATTTGGAAATGTCTGCGGAAATGGCTGTGTGTTGCTGAATTTTTATTGGTTATAAATTTCTGTTATACGATAATCCTTTTTATTTTTCATTTCTGATTGCTAACGTAAATTAAAACCTCATTTGGGAGCAATACAATTTGTGAGGTGTTCCTTAGACTGGTGACGAAAATGAATTACAATGGCGTAGCCAGAACGCTGAAAAAGTTACACACATCAAAGGGAGACTACTGTATCAAGCAATGATTTCTCTACAGCTACGTCCCTTCTCAAATGGGAACTCCTCTTAAAGGAAATAATTTGCTCCCAGAGGGAGCGAATTTTTTCCTTAATGAGTAGTTCCTTATGTATTGGAAAAATCACTTTTAACACATCAAGTGACCTCCATTTAATGTTACTATTTTTATTACGCACGTGCGTAACCTGCGTAACCTGCGTAATGAGTTCTACGCCAATGAATTACCATTCCATTTACACTTTGTCTGCTGGTGACAATTCTTGTCATTACTGATGGCCTTTGAAAGCAGTTCGGGTCCGACAACACTTTGGTCTGGATCTGGATCCAAACTGTTTGACACTCTAATGTTATTCCTGAAAGAATATTTTGCAGTAAAAAAAGACTTAATTTTACTCAAATCGGAATGAAAAATCTCTAAGTGTGCAAATAGTTACCTTTTGTGTACTGGGTACTTTGACAAACAGTAACGACTCAGATGAAAGGCCTATGATGCGGCATTTCATCAGGGTCTGCCCTGTTTGCTGAGACAAAACGGTCTTCAGAGAAAATAATTGAATGTTTTTGGAAAATTTATCCTGTGACCCCTTGATATATACAATGAACCATACCAAGTTTATTGTATAAAACCTGAAGGAAGAATCCATTAGCACACAGATGGGTTAATCTCAGTACAGTAAAACATGTCTTAAGTGGTCACTCAAAAAGAATACCAAGTATTGGTTTTCAAAAGATTATCGCTTAATGCAGGTCAAAAGTATTGCAGAATGCTCAAAGAGAGCATTCTGCAATACCTTCGACCTTCATTAGGCGATAATCGGTCTTTAAGACCTTTGTTTTGTCCATTTTTGTGGCCGCTTAAGACAGGCTTTACTGTATGCCCTTACTTACCTCCATCCTCCATTAAAGGGAGATCATCAGCTCCATTTTCTTCAGTCTGTCCAGCCTCTATATGATCATCACTTAGTTTAGGGTTGTCATTAATATCAACTTCTGGGATTGCACCAGCTTGTAGATTCGCTATTACTGCCTCTCTGTAGCTTTTTGGTAGCTGCAAAACTTCAATATTTGGTATCTTGTGAGACGAGAGACCATGCGTCTGAACTTGGTAAGGAAACGCAGCTTTAAAGTCACAAATAGAGCATTGCACGAAGTATATTTTATGTTTTCCTGAAAGGTGTACTCTAATAGTGTTTTTTGTAGTTTTATAATCACAAAACGGACAGCAACGGCGGTTGAATTCGTCCGTTGAGTGGTACACTTCCAGTTTATCATAGTACTTGGAACGATTGTTCTGGTTGCTTTGTTGATCTGGAGTCATTCCAGGAGATTCTGGTTGATCTAAATTGTCATTAATGTCATCCTGCAGTATATCAGAATCTTCTATAGGTGACATTTCTCTAAGATCCGCTGTAGAATGTTCCGTGTTTGTATTCGACTGGGGCTCGGTTGAGGACTCTCGCGAGCAGCTGTCTCGAATCTTCTTCAGATTCAGTTTGATTTTCAGACCAGAAGGTTTTGATATAAATGTGTTTACTTCCTCATCTTCATTGTCCACGGGTTTCTTGTCAACTTCCTGTTCATATGCTATTAACTGATCTTCTGGAAGAGTGATTCTAGGTAGTTTTGCTAAGTTATTCAAAGATGCATTCACACTAGCTTTTCTTTTCTGTGACGTTTCTCTCTGACTTGCCTTCTTAGATTTAGGGTGTGCTTTTGGTAGATCCTTCTCTGCTAGACCTATATTTGAAGCAATTTTTAGATTGTCCTCACTATTTACTTTTCCAGTGGACTGGTCAGCTTTAGCAGCAGGTTTCTTCCTATCTATAGCTAATTGCGCACATTTGTTTAGCACCTGTTCGAGTCTTGAAACACACGTATACCTAAACTGACAGCCCGGATGAGCCCTGTACAAATGTTCCTCGATAACAGCCTCCTCTTCGAATAAGGTATCGCAGTACTCGCACTCAAAGTCCTCTTTGCGTTCACTATGGGTACGAATGAGATGCGTGACAATCGCCTTTCTCTTGTCTGTCTTGAAACCGCAGCCACCGTGTACACATGCAAAGTCTCGGTGCGTTATCTTCGACATTGTCACTGGTAGAAGTTCCTGAATTAGTGGTACTAGTAGTTCATGTTATACCAATCCAGCTATTATTGATGCAGACAGAGCTCTTGTATCGATTGCTAACTGGTACTTGGCAGTAATTCTAAATACATATAACACCACTCTCGAGTTCCTAGCAACATACTTAACAGTACCTATTTTGTAGGTTGTTCTCGTCTTGCTTTACAACGCAGGATGGGCATGAATAATCGAATTAGCTGTTTGCTCACCAAATCCCTACTTTTTCTGTTGGCAAAGCAAATGTTCTAGTGTCTCAATTGAGTTCCTTTCTCACAACGCGATAGTTTTCAACAGGTCAGGCTCCCTACCATCGGCACATATCTGAATAAATAAGAAAAGAGATGTTCGCTAAAAACCAGAGAAAACAGTTGAACCCGGATAATCCGATACAACTGGCTGATAGGACTTTTAATTCTGAATTAAGATAATAATAATAGTAAAATAAATTAAATAATAAATTACTAGATTTAATTTCAGGCCTTTAGTTAAGAGTGCGGACCAAAAAAAATCTTCTTTCTCAACCAAAACATATGTTGGGGGTACTCAAAAGAACCGTTTAGCACCTAAAACATATGTTAAAGCTGATGGGTGAGAAAATATTTTTTACAATTTTACGCTCAACAATTGTGTTTATCTAAACCTATGGAATACATTTATGATAATGATGGGCCTCGTCGCGAGAAACCCTGTCTTCGTCGGTTACGACTGAGTAACACACAAACCGACCTGCCCAGCTACAGAGACTAGCTAGAATATTGAAATGTTGCATGTAGCACGTTTAGATGTTAACCTTTCTCAAAGACGAATAACAAAGACGCTGATCAGGCTGTGCGGATGCGCAGGCTGGTCTGCCCCTTTGTTGTTTACATGCAGCATAGTGAGGTTTTCTCACGACGGTGTCCAATCATATAAATAGTTTATGGACCAGCACATGGGATTTTGTTACTTATATCGCATATGCCCAGAAGCTTCCGTTAAACACATAATGCTGGTCTATCCAGCGGGGCTAGACTGGTCTGAATTTCGACCTGAATCTTCATCAAGGGATTTTTTGTGTTCTCAGGGGGCTTTTGAAAAAATCCTAATTTTTAAAAAAAAATGGGTTGTTGTTTTTTTGGTTGTGTTTTTTTTTTCTCTTTGAAGATTGAGATTATCATTCAGTCACTACACACACAAGCTACATGATAGCAATCTACTACTGCATCTTATTTCTCCTTTAATTTTTATATGGCAAAAGTATGTGTGATAGCCAATTTGTTTTTTATTGACCAAAAATGGCATAATTGTGCAATATAACAAATGTGCTCAGATCGAAATTCAGACCTCTAATTTTCCCAATCTGAAAGGCCCTAGGGCCCCTTCCCAAAAATACCAAAAAATCCCTGTCATCTGCGTCCATTCTTTATACATGTATGCGAGCAGCGAAGCACTAGTGTGACTGAGCATTTGCGCATGCTCTCCTGAGTCTTCGTTACTCGAAATTAATAAGTACCAAAATCCCAAGTGCTGGCACATATTGTTGAGCATCATGGGGTGCAGGTTGAAACATATCTAACAAGCTAACATAGGTTCACTGCAGACCCTGATGAGTTACCGCAGTCTGTGGTATCTGATCTGGATCTACGGTGCTTGCAAATGTCCAATGTATGGACCCCTAGACTGACACCTGGGCTAAGTCTAAGTAAATATTCACATCCAGGATGTATTTCTGAAATATTTCCATTGGTTTATATCAAAAGACATACAGTCAAGGGCTCCTTTAAGAACCCACAGCATAAGTTTCCATACACAAAGAAATTATGTATCACTGAGAGGTTATCTCATGTACTCAAAACATTAGTTTTGATATGACATGTTGGTAACAATCAATGATATTGTATCGGTTATATATTATTTTCGGTCCAACACATGCTATTAAATGATATTACTGCTCCTTTGAGTGATATTCCAATTTTTTACAGCAAATATCTCACAATGCACAAAGTGCACATCCATGTTGGTGCAATAAGGCAGTTAGTGTATGTCTGTGCATATCAACGGGAGAATATCCACTCGCTAAAGCTCGTGGATTATCTTCCCGTATATACACACAAACCATACAATTACTTACACAAATATATTGACATCATGAGGCCAGTGTTCATTTGACTCCTTTCTTTAAACTACATTAGACCAGGCACCGAGGTTATAAAGCTTTTTCATGCTCAACTCACCTGAGCATATTGCAACTGATCAATAGAACTTAAATACTAAAACAATTGTTGGCATTTTAATATTTATGACAAGGATAAATTTATGCTCATTTGAGTTTCGCCCTAGTTTGAGTTGAGTATGAAACATGTTTTTAACCTCGACAACTAACAGAAACTGAGGTTAAATCAAGTTTGTCTTTAAATGATATATAACTATACCATTTGTTATTATCCCAATGCTTTTAAAAAATGTCGGGGTATTGTGGTTGCCTCTTTCCGCTCGTCTGTGCGTCCGTCTAATTGTCCATTATGCTGTCTCTTTCTAACCACAGGACCGAATTGTTATCGCCTCCGCCCGCTCGTCTGTTCGTCCGTCCGTTTATCGCTTATGCTGTCTCCTGGACATCACGCGACCATATGCAACCAAATGTGTTGAATAACTTGCCTACACATGTAAAAGCCAAAAGCTTATTTAGATAGATATAAGAAAAACAAATTCGGAAATACGCAATCTAGTCTGATTCCAATGTGTCCCGGATTAACTTCAAAGTAAGCATTTGCTTTGAGTTATCCGGATTCGAGTATTTCTATCGCGTTTACTCTTGAACAATGTATGTGGCTATCTTTAATATTGAACATCTCGGTAATCAAGAGTATTCATTCGAACAAGCTGATCAGACAGTGGATGAACAGGCTGATCGAAGCCATGTGTAGGTAATATGGAAATGGTATAAAAATTTGACAGTCCAAATGGACAAGTTCACGATCTTTTGCACTTATCATATTAGGAAGCAGAGAAGGCTTAGGCAAGTTGCGCATATGCGCAGACTCGACAGATTGTTTGCTGCTCGCATACACGAAGGCTAAGACCAAAAGTTGACCTCTTGCTTAGTTGGATACAACGATTAGTATCGAAATTTCGTGCTCTGTGCCATATTCAATCAATGGGTACCATTCTGAGGTTAAGTTTTATAGTAACCGTGCCATGCAAAAGCCTGTTTCGGGGTTAACAGATCATGTGCGGGTCCAGAGGGGGGACAGGGGGTCCGGACCCCCCTGAAAAAGCATAAAAAATATAGGGTTTTTAGCAATACTGGTCCCCTGTAAAACCACAAAGCTACCAACCCAGCATTCAATGTTGGGCCACCATCGGCCTGCCTGCGAAACGCCATTTAAATGGCGTTTCGCTGGAGGGCCGATGATGGCCCACTTCTAGTGCTATTTGGATATTCTCTCCCCTCATCAACTAAAAACGTTATCAGAGTTGGACCCCATCTGAGAAAACTTTCTGGATACGCGCATGTGTCTGCCAATGCCGAGCGAAATAGAACCTTATTGATAAGAACAATAACCAATCAGATTTTACACGAAATTTCTGTGAAAACAGGACTTTTTAAAGCTCGCCCACAGCAGCAGACAGCTACATGTACATCCGAAGTAAGGGACACAACCTGAAGCAGTAAGAAACATTTTCGTATTTTATTCCAACGTGTAGAAGCCTTTACCCAACAAGTGTTTTATGTCAAAATTTATTCAAAAATCTAACTTTTAATCGCCAAATGGGCCTTTTGACCTTTCTACCAGAATATCTTAAAAATTGTCCACTGCCAAATCCGAAACTATCCCCTGATGCCTAACAGGATAATAGACTGCTTCACTGCCCAGACGAGGTCAGTGCAGCAGTTTAGCAGGACACAACTTTAGCAGACTGCTTCACTGACCTCGTAGGTAATTTTCATAGCAGTCTACCACTTTAGCTACCATGGTCACCATTCGGCACTTCTCGACCCAATCAAAATCAGGACTTTGGCCGAGAAGTTTCAAATGACATTGTCACGTATGGCGCCGGTGATTTTGTATCATCAAAGAACGGATAATGCCAAGAAAACATAGGTTGATTTAACCTTTTTGAAGGCGAATGTTAGATCTTGTAACTCACCCTCAGGCAGATTTTCCTGGGAAAAGATGCTGATACTGTACGGACGCGCGCGACACCTTATTACGCTAGTACATGTACCTCGCATCTGTTCAAAATGAGATGCAGTCTGGTTCCTACGGACCAGATCTATCTTGGAACATTGACGCGATAACAGGGTACCAGTTTAGATGAGATGTCGATATGGTAGCCGAGATAAACTTCGAGCCAAGTGTTGGCGTGCTGTTAGCAAGATACAATATTTCAAGCTGCGAGTCAGAAAAACCACCAACAAACTGGTGCGAGCTAACGGCGTCACTCATACCAGCCTGTGTCACAGCACAGGCTGGTATGAGTGTACACCATTCGCGGAATGTAATCATGGCAAGCAAAGGACTATCTATGCCAGCAGCGAAATGTCTGATCAGTTTGGCGAGCGACAGACTGGTATGGATTGCCGAGAGTCCGTGTGTCGAATTTTGTTTTCGCTTGGACCCGGTTCAATTGATTTTATTAGAAACAGACACAGCCGCTAAGAACTTGAGACTTTTCAGATGCTTTCTGCATCCGTGGAAAGACATTAGTTCCCAGGAAAGCTGTTCAAGTTGATGTATTTTTTCTTTGTTGTCAAAGGCAGTCTCACTTTGATCTAACCTTCAGATACAAAAAAGAGGCTCAAAGCTTTATTGATTAAACATGCTAAATGCTTTCGCCAAAATGCAATTAACATAACACAGTAACGGGGCGGAGTGCAGTGGCTCGATCAGTGGTAGAGTGGTAGACCTTGGATCGAAGGGTCGTTAGCTCGAGCCTAGCCGGAGAAACGGTTTCCTAGAGCAGCACATAGCATCCTCTGCTTAGTACTAGTTCTACACAGGATGTCTTATTTTGAGCAATGGAGAAGTAATAAAGTATCATTTATTTATCTCTGTAGTAGTTATAAGTCTTTCAGTTTAAACTGAAGTCTTAATACCTGAAGACAGGCTACTTGCCATACAGTTCACAGCATGAACATTTGAGCAAACATTATGGTACACGTACTTGTGCTTGCAACAAAACCAGCTTTCCACCCATATATATAAAGCGTACTGAGTGCCAATACATTTGTGTAGCGTACACCAAGTACGATAGCCACAATGTTCGCTAGTACAGTAAACCCTGTCTTAAAGCGGACACTCAAAATGAAGACGAAAATTGTTTTTCAGACCGATTGTCGCTTAATGCATGTCAAAAGTATTGCAGATTCTGCAATGCTTTCGACCTTCAATTTATACTAAATTAGAGAGGCAATCCACGTTTTATACGGTTAAATAATTTCCAATCTTAAGCCAAAAAGTATCAAAGGCATGCATGCCATTTAAGTGTACAAAAATGTGCAGTACTACATAGACCAGTCTACGCCACAGCGTAGCAGAAGTCTTATCGCGTTGCGTCTGAGCCAAATCTATCCCACGGACATGATGCGACGGGTTTTGTGAGCGAGCGGTACAGAGAGTCACGAACTTTCCTTCTAATGTCCAATTGCAAGAACTTGTTTCGGACAGTTTTATTTTTCGACCGTAATCACAAACAGGAAAACATGCGCAAAGGCCATTGTCCAGTTTTTGTACATAAGTTGTTTCCTGGAGGACGCCCTGCTCACAAAGGTCCCTTACCCCTCACTGTGTTATATGGTTCGAACTTAAAGTACTGTCCCCATTAGACAATCAAACGTGACTATTTTGTAGGCATGTTAAGGATAATTTGGAATAAACGATATTAGTTAATTTATATTAAGGGATACGGTACACTGGCCCATACAAGAAAATTATAATATTTTGCTACTCATCGCATATGCATAAACAGGGGCGTACATGTAGCTTGCCTAAAACAAATGGACGCAATTGTGGGGACTTTATGAAAAAATCCAAATAGGGAGCATTTACTAATAGCGTAGACCCAGATGAGACGCCGCAAGATGTGGCGTCTCATCAGGGTCTGTGCTATTTGCCATGTTAAGCACATTCGTGGTAACAATGGACAGTATTTAATGATATAAATCAGGACCTCTTTCACTTCTTTACTTCTTTAATGGGGAATCAACCCGGTACACACGATGAAACTTTTGTCTGCAACACAGTTTTGCAGACAAAAGTTTCATGGTGTGTACGTCCGAGAAACTTCAAGAGATTTTTGGAGTTTCATGAAACTGTTTCATCGAATAGGACACTACTCTATATTTTCTGAAACTTGTCTGCAACTTTTGGCAAGTTCATGACTATTAGCCAATCACAGCTCTGCTATTTCTAAGGCCAGTTTAACTGTAATTCCTGCAAATGTGTGTATACACAATTAAGAAAGGGGTCGTTTAGCTAGGTACAATATGGATGACAATGATTTTCCATCTATAGACATAGAAAAGTTAATACAGCTATGGCAACAAGAAGAGTGCCTGTGGAATATATCCTTAGAAGGGTACCACATACCACATTGTTGGAAATCTCATGTCGCGGCTCATTAATATATAATAGTTTTTCGGTTGAATACAAAGTGGCTTAGCTGACCTGCATATTTCCTGGCCCAAAAGTGTCAGTCCTTGTCTACATGAATGAAATGATGACCTTGTAACTGGTAAATGAGGTTACATGGCAGTTTGGTCAATTAATTTAAAAATCAGTGAGCAACATGAAAAGTGTGCCCTCAGACTGGATATCTGGGCATTCTGATAAGGATTTGCTTAGCCATTGCCCAAGGACTAGAAGACTTATCATTTCAGACTATTATTTTTGTATGCTGTCGACGCTCTCGCCGGCATTTTAAAGACGTAGCATCTTGCTCAAGGACACAACACATGTTGCTCATCATCCAATACAACGAAACTCAATGAATATCGTATTTGACTTAAAAGCTACAGTACACTGTGCATGCAGTGCGTGTGTGTGTTTTCAGCTTATATACACGCGCGTGTGTGTGTGTGTGTGTGTGTGTGTGTGTGTGTGTGTGTGTGTGTGTGTGTGTGTGTGTGTGTGTGTGTGTGTTAAGAAACAGTGTGGAGAGTTCTAATGAAGGCAGCTGTTCAGGACCCACACTGTTTTTGCATCCACTCAATGAAACCTGATTAATAACGAAATGGTACCACCAGGTTAATGGTAAAACCAGAAGTTCATATAATACTTAGTATGTGCTGACGGGCAGGTGCTACACATATAATATCTTAATCCTATGCTAATGTTGTTGATGTTGTTGTCGTTGTCGTTGTCGTTGTTGTTGTTGTTGTTGTTGTTGTTGTTGTTGTTGTTGTTGTTGTTGTTGTTGTTGTTGTTGTTGTTAGACAAAGTTCAGGTTTTGTTGTTTGCGAACAACAATGCCGCAGACCGGTCTGTGCCTTCGCGCAGTCTGATCAGGACCTTCGTCACTGGTGACTCGGTTATTTAAATGTATCATATCTAAACTTGCTACATGCAAAATTCCAATAATCAAGCTATATCCCGATCTCTGTAGTCTAGCAGATTGCTTTGGGAAACCCCAGACAGGTTTTCTTGCGACAATGTTCCTACCATCTCTCACAGATGAGAAGAACAAAAGAAGGAGACAGATAAATAAAGAGGCCTTGCCAGCTGCAAAAGTGCCCACCAGAATTGCGATTTTATGCTCAAATTTGCTGGTATCCGTTATGTGAGAGTACATTTCCATGGGTGAAAGTTCAAAATTTCCAAAATCCTGAACTTTTGAACTTCAAATTTTAAAACTTGTAAGATGGCTACAAAACTAGATAATTTTAAAAGTTAAAATGATTAATTGTGTTTAGATAATCTGAAAACTATTCAAAGAAGCCATTATAATCTCCTTAATTCAGCATTTTGAGGCTGACTTTCTTTGGAAAGTCAGCCTCAAAATCCTGAATTCAGGATTCATCCTGAAACATTTCACCCATGCAATTCATACGGCTGTACAACCACTTGAACTGACGCAAATCTGGCTGTTTCTCGACTATGCCATTTTCAACAGAGAGCATGCCAGATGAGCTTGGGACTTAATAAGAAGCAATAGTCAGGGGCGATCGGGACTCCCGTGCGAATTTGATGCCGATTTATGGTGACCTATACCAAATCAAACTTTAGGGGATAACTAATGAAAATCACCCGGTCACCCATCTGGGTTTCACGTCTGGACATCATTATGACGTCATCAAAATAACGTATAGTGTATCAGTGTAATTTAAACGGCATGTCCATTGTAGTCTATGGCGATCAGGACTTTCTTGCATTTTGTTTGCCAATTTCAGTCGAAATGCACCAAAGTTAATCTTAGGAGGTTAATAATTAAAATTAACATGTCGCCCATAGTACTTTCGCATCAAAACAAAAAGATGACGTCATTGAAATGACGCCTAATATGTAAATACCCCATATATATGCGTTTTGTCCATTTCCAACGCATGGAAATATTCCTTTAATAAACTGGCAGCCTTATCATAACTGAATACAAACTCTTTTAAATCGTAACATACAAAATATATTCAGATAGTGTGAAGTCAGTTCGAGGGTGGGACGTAAATGCCGTCACGATTTACGAATAAAAAGACAGTGGAGTGATAATGAACGGTGTAAATATAATCTCTTATGCTTATATATATATAGATGTACCACGACCTCTGACCAATGACCTTTGGGTCTTTCTATTTCAAACGATTTATGCTGAATACGTAAAATGAGCCAGTCCGGGTAGAACATATGTGTATGCCAAAGCTTTTATAGTAAGTGTAAATAAATGCCCGAAAACCTTTTTTTCTAGTACAACATATCAATATTGTAAATAGAGTCAAGCTCAAAAGCTTTTGGCTTATCTGTAGCTGCTTATCCTACACTGAAAAGAAAAGATAGTAGTAATAATCATTTGCATACACTATCAACCAAACTCATTATAGTCCGATTTTGACCCCTGAAGGATCAAACGTTAGAAGAGTCTACTTAGTTGTAAGTTCATGATATTGAAATAAGGATAAACCCTCTACAAGTTACCCATTGTACTTCGATAGCACGACCGATAGAAAACTGTTACAATCTGATTTATCTTTCGCATGCTTATAGGTTGAACCGTCTTCAAAGGTCAAAATCGGACAATAAGGCATTCTTGTTGATATGGCTAAAGAAATGTCTGAATCCACATGAAAATAGTTGTTCAAAAGTCATAAGCATATTGACCACTGGCAATATTTTACATGAGTCTTCTTCTGCTCCACGGCAACACAAATCAGTACAATATAAATGGTTTACTTTGTACTTACACCGAGATGTTTCGCATACAGACATGCTGCAACTACAATGTACATTTTATCAGCTGCAGAGGGGTTTCGGGAGCAGGAGGCAACATGCGCGGATCCAGGGATTTTTGTCAGTCTTATTTAGTCCTCAGCTTATTTTACAGTTTACAGAGGGGGTCCAATGGTTTTATTGCTGAGAAAACTATACTTATACTTTACCAAGGGTCCAGAGGGGGGTCAATTATTTTCCAGGGGGGTGTCAAACTTTTTCCAGGGAGGGGGGGTCCAAATGCTAATTTCTTTAGAAACCCATGTACGTACTTGTTATTTCCAGGGATGGGGGTGTCCGGACCCCCTATCCCCCTCTGGATCCGCACAAGGGCAATGTCATCATAACGGGACAATATTTATCACAATCCCACTTCATAATTGTCAGGCATTGATTTGTCAGGATTAATGGCAGATGAGGTTTTCCAAATGATGCACTGGTACTGCGCACGTTTGACACCTTCGAGAAACACAGCTCTTGGAGGTTGTATTTTTTGCAATTCAGCTTTTTTTCTCTCCCAAATATCCACTACGTCAACGCAGTGAGTCGAACAATATCGATGACTGGCTAATACAAAGTAAGAAAGACGGCAAAGATCCGGAATCGATACAATCAAGTACCACATCTGACCCAGGATACCAATGGGAAAATAACAAACTCACAGTTAGACATCACAGACGAGAGCTAAGAAGTCAGGACAATTTACAAATATTTTACTCTAGTGCATTCGCCACAGTGCTTTCTAAGGGCACTGGGCCGAGGTGAAAGAATGCTTCGTGGATAGAGTCTCTAGCATAGCAAAATGCATGCCAATATGATGTCTTGCTCTTTCCTGACATTGAACTAGTTAATATCAGCACCTGAAAGTGCATGGAGTTCGATCAGAGCCCTGGTTGTGACATCACCAATGCCACATTGACATCTAAAATAAGAGTTCTGATCTTAGAAACTTGATGATATATGAGCAAGACTGTTTAAGAAAATGTAAAATATCAACACTCTGCAAGTGTTTTATATATGTTTTATTTAAGCGACGAAAACAAAATTTGCTCCTCTGCAAAACTGGGAGTACGGTTGTGCATTAGCTCATTTAAGACAAAATATTTAAGATAGAAAAGCAAACTTTGGTTTTTCTATTCGTCAATTGAGTATAGGTTTGTTAAACCTAATCTAAAACGATATTCATTTATATTCCATAGGGAACAATGTTAAACACATATGATAATTTTACTCTTAATTCAATATTTTGGCTAAGGCCTTTATCAAGAAAAACATGCACTTCAATGTCAACTACATAGTCTCTGTTCCACCATCTTGTAGTTGACATTGAAGTGCATGTTTTCTTGATAATGGCCTTTAGCCGAAATATTGAATTAAGAGTAAAATTATAATGATAATCTAAAACGGTTTGAAACCGACTCAGAGCAGTCGTTAAACTAAATGACGATAGCCAAAATTATCGCTTTTAAATTATAATTAAGTTCATGTAACGCACATAATACAACTTGTAGCCGTAAACAGCTGTCACATATAGTAAAGTCATCCAGTAATTTGCAGACTATTAGAATGTTCATTGATAAGCTAGTTTTAAAGTCTTTTTTCTGTAGCTCAAACTTTCAATTTCTTATTCTCAAATTGATAAAGTAACATATGTAACAAGCTGTTACAGGCTAACACCCATGCTTACAGTGTGCAAACATCTCCTATTCGATGCACCTTGAAATGGAACATACGATAGAGTATATCTAAAAGAGTTTGGGATGGAACAGGTCAATACTCATTTTGCAGTCAAAATCTTGTTTGATGATTATTCTGTTTTTTATGAGATGAGGAGGACAATTATTTTACCAGAGAAGCAGATATAATAATCGATATTGTATATGACTTAGATAAGGATTGGTTTAGAATATATACATTAGAAAGAGGACATTTACTAAATTGTACTGTTTAAATGTGAAACGATTATATTCTATGTTCCTCTAGGATGTATCTTTATTTTAGAATTATTCATATTAGGAAATATTGAAAACAAATATCCATTACATCTGTAACAAAGGTACAGGGGTTTAATAATCACCAATACCTAAGACTTAGGCACCAGAGGATGGAGACTTTAGCTAGGAAAACATGCAAAATATGTTCATTTTATCCTGAAACACCATCTCTTACATCAAGTTAATGTCCTTGCTCATTAATTATGTCATGTAACATATGTTTCAACCTTAAACAAGTGCTTCAATCTTGTAGTTATACCTGCAAATTCTATAATTTCAATAGTATGAGCAAGACAATCCCAAATATGCAAGATATCCAACAGCAGAATGTTTTCATATATTTTTACTTAAATGATGCCTACCAAATTCAGCTCCTTAAAATTGGGTATAGCCTTTGGGTTGTTTAATTGCACGTATAAGAACCTATATTTAAAGTATAAAAGCAAACTTTGGATTTTCTCTAACCAAAATGAGTTTGTTAGTACAAAATAATCAAAAAATTTTGGAAAATGCACATATCAGCTAAAAAGTAAATGATATTGATCACAAGTTTCATGTTTAAAGGGTAATCTAATTAAAGTAACGTACATAACACCACAGGAAGCTATAATTTTGCTCCAAAAGAATTTATATGTAGCTAAAGTTGTCAATGCGCAGACCATATGAGTAATTTAAATAATAAGCAATCTTTCTGTAGCTCAAACTTTTAATTTTCTTTTTTTTCTAAATTTAATATGGTAACATATGTAACAGGCTGTCAGAGACTAACGCCCCGGCGAACATAGTGCAAACATCTACTAAAAGACGCAGCTTGGAATTCTCTTTTAGATAGAATAAGCTTGCAAAATTCTCCAGGGGGGCAATAACATTCTCAGCCATCAGTCTAATGGTGGCCTGATAGGCTGGGTATTTATAGGAAATCTACGTTTTTTTGCATGCATAATATAGTTATTAATAAATAATTCATTGTTAAAGTCAGGTAAAACATTGATGTAACCACCATATGACTAAAATAATTAATATTATGTTAAAAAAGCGTTCGTGTTGGATAAATATGACTATACCAACACAAACTATAGCTTTTATTAATGGGCAGTTTTTTTATTATGGTCGCCATATTTATGACGTCATAACTAGCCTCAGACGCAAATTTGAAATGGGTGACCACCTTTAAATTAAAGTTAAGACTCCACTGAAGGTTTTGATATAGGTCACCATAAATCGGCACACAATTCGCACGGGACCTATTTTTTGTCCCTAAGGGCCCTGACTACAAGATCAGCTTGGGACTAATAAGTTATAAGTAATGTTGTTTGCTGTTCTGATAAATCAATGTATGACATACGTCTAAAAATCTACATTGATATTTCCTGCTTTACGTTATTTGTTCTTTGTATAGTATAAGTGTGATAAATCCTTTTCCCGCCATTTACGACATTTGTCGTCTGCTCATTAATCTGCATGTACGCTTTTGAAGACTATATTGTAAACAATATGGAACCAGATCAGAGCGCTCCCGCAGGAGCAGTCTGGTCAAGTTTTATAGTGTTTGCGTCCATGATGCTGTGCATGTGAATATACATGTATGTAGCAAACGCAAAGGCAGACGGCTTTTTTTCAGCAGAAAACCCTATTGTTCGCTCTCACAGATTGTCTGAACGTAAGCATTGTATGGAGTATTCTAACTTGTCAATACTTGTCAAGTTTTATAGTGTTTGCGTCCATGATGCTGTGCATGTGAATATACATGTATGTAGCAAACGCAAAGGCAGACGCCTTTTTTTCAGCAGAAAACCCTATTGTTCGCTCTCACAGATTGTCTGAACGTAAGCATTGTATGGAGTATTCTAACTTGTCAATACAGCGCATGTGCGGATCCAGAGGGGGATAGGAGGTCTGGACCCCCCACCCCTGAAAAATCACAAAAATATAGTGTTTTCTAGCAATACTGGTCTGGATCCCCTGAAAATCACAAAGTTACCAAACCAGCATTCAATGTTGGGCCATTATCGGCACGCCAGCGAAACGCCATTTAAATGGCGTTTCGCTGGCGGACCTATAATGGCTCCGCTTATCCCCTCATCAACTAAAAAACAACATTGCGCATGCCGCTGTACAGACTAGCGAAAGTATCACAGTAATAAAAACTATTAAAATGATTAAATACTGCCCGTATGTGTGTGTGGGTACGTGAGCGTGTATGCGCCATGCTACCATACCAGAGAACCACAAGGTTCCACTAACCTGACACTGAGTAACAGTATCTCTGAAATAAAAGGTTTAACAAGGTCAAATTAGGATCACCATTTAAACAAAGTTTGTAGGGCTCTCATCGTCGATGTTACAAAGACACAAGGCCATTGAACGTTTAATTCCGAAGATTGTCCTGGCATGACTTCCTTTTTGGTTAAGAGACTATAATCGTATATAATTAAAGCAGTGTTTTCAGAGGAAAACTATGTCCCTCAACCGTAATAGGAGTCACCAAGCATTCTTACTGCTCTTTATTGTGTCACAATGATCCATCAATTATTTCAAGGGAGAACATGCATAAACACAATTTTGGTTAAATTTTGAAATTACAAAGTGCTGTGGTTACCGGGAATATATAGTCAAGGTCATTAAAATACAATTCACTCTTTTCTGTCTCCAAACAAATTACATGTATCTATGCAAGTTTGGTGCAGAAAAAAACCTTCGGTTCAGAAGACAGAGCTCAGAAAAGGCTAGATTTGCAGTTTTTTAAGGATGGTGATTTTGAAATAAAGTGACCTTGAAAGTAAGGTCAAGGTCACCAAAATCATAATAACTCTTCATTTTGTCACAATGATACAATACCGGGCCGCGTAGCGCAGTCGGTAACGTGTCTGGCTACAGATGCGTGTCAGACTGCAATTCCAGGGGTTGCGAGTTCGATCCCGGCCCGGTCCCATACTTTCGTAGAGATTGATCATGAAATAATTTCTACGGTCATTCTCCTCCCTTCCGCTGATTCATTCAAGAAGGGTTGTTGTCAGTTACTAACGAAAGTATGTGCACGAATTACTGGTTATCCGCTTGTTCAAGCCTGCCCAGGAAAAAGTGTGGTTAGGTGAAGTGACCGTCCCGCAATGACCATAGCTGTTGACTTGGGACGTAAAGCAACAAAACAAACAAACAAACAATGATACAATACGTTCAGTTTAGCTAGAATACATTGTTCAAATCCAGATATATCATTCAAAGTCTAATCAACTCTTCCCCTCCTCCCAGTAATGCATCTATGCCAGTTTGGTCACTAGTTCACGAAATGACGCATGGAAAATCATATTTCGGACATTTCAAAGTGCCCCTGTGACCTTTAAAATAATGTCAAGGTCACCAAAATCTAATCAACGTAATCCCACCCCCAAACGATGTATATTTGCAAGTTTGGTCAAAATCCATTAACTGGTTCAGAAGATAATGCACGGAATCGAAAAGGTGGACGCCGACGCCGATGACAACGTCAACGCCGACGGGATCCGCACCAAAAAAGATATATCCCCCACCCTCCGGGTTGGGGTGGACAACTACATGACAACCAATGGCGTCAACCGTAACTGTATAGCAACAGTGGCAACTTTTTGAACAACTATTATAATCTGCCTAATTCAGGATTTTTAGGCTGACTTTCTGTAATCCTGAAAACGTTCACCCGCGAAACCTGCATGAGCCAAAGTGGCAAAACGCGTGCTGAATATTTTTAGCATAGAGGCGCAAGCTTTGCTACAATCAATGGCGTCAACCGTAACTGTATAGCAACAATGGCAACTGTTTGAACAAACGCACACAAATCGATCCTTCGGGGACTATTCTCTCGCTCGAGCAGGAATATCGATGACAATACGACTATAGAAACATCAATATTTCAGTAAGATCCCCTTACCTCCGTACAGCACGTTCACAGATATGGGCCTCGACGTGACAAAACCTGTCTTCGGGGTTTCTGAAAAAGCGAGGCTCAAACCAGTCTCCTCAGCTATATAGACCAGCTGGAAATTTGAAATTTCGCTCGTAGGAAGTCTAGATATGGTACTTTCCAATAAGAGAATAACAAAGGCGCTGATCAGACTGCGCGGATGCGCAGGCTGGTCTGCGCCTTTGTTGTTCGCAAACCTCCAAAGACAGGTTTTCTCGCGTTTAGGCCCATATGTAACCAACCAACCGGCCTCCACATCTAACAGAATTACAATGATCTCATAGATACCGATAACACATCCGATAGACCATCTGTGCCTCGTTCAATAACGCTGTAGCTACAGAAGCTTGCATTAACCGCCTACAAGGTCCCAGCCAGCACACAGTCTCGGGCCACCATTGGCCTGTCCGCAAACGCTATTGTAATGGTGGTCCGGTCGTTTGTGCTTATAGGGATCGGGGTCGAGACAGTGTTGGAATGTAATGTTGCACTAACCGCCTACAATATCCCAGCCAGCAAACAATCTCGGGCCACCATTGGCCTGCCAGCAAAACGCCATTATAATGGCGTTTTTGCTGGCAGGCCGACGGTGGCCCGCTCTTGTGTACTTATTGGGATCGAAGTCGAGACAATGTTGCAATGTAATGGTGTATATAATAACGTACAATTTGTGGTGATGCTTTACGACCCAGTCAACAATTTGAATTTACTTAGATGTACTGTCCGCTACGTGTCGTGAGAGCTAAAACGGCTCGAGTCAAAACCAGCCATGTTTCACGGTTGCAAAAACTTGGCGATAAATAGCATGCCATAACGTTGCCAAATCAAGCCGTGACTATATGTAGACTAGGTAATATGCCTGCTACCACTAGATTTTTTTGTGCGTAACGTCGTATATATTGAACAGTTATGGTCAAGTCGAGACGACCACTTTTCTGAGGGATTAACCAGTCTCAGAGTGACCAATACATAGTGCAGCTCTCGCACCATCAACTGTCCTAAATGAATCAGGGCGTTGCCGGGCCAGAATTGAACGACTGGGTTGCCTGGCTCGATGGTGTACGAAAGATAAAAGAACTAACAACGCTCAGATACAACTGAGTCGCATTGTTCCGTTAAAAAATCCAACGGCTGTAGGAGCGTGTGTCGCAAATACTTAATTTACGAAACAGCTGTGGCAAGTTCGCTTTTGTGTGAGAAGAAACCAAAACTAACATTGTATGGCTTTAAGAGCCTATACTAACAGTCAGCCTCAACAGACCTCAAGCCAGACTGCTACTTAATCAGATAGGAGTCATAAAGGGAAAACCAGTCTGGAAAACCAGTCTACCACGAGGACTTGAGAAAAGCGAAAACTCAGGTCAGACTGTGCATATGCACAGTCTGTCCTGAGTTTTTGCTGTTCCCGAAAGAAACAGCACATTCATAAAAGGACCAGTGCGCAGATGTCGGTGACATCACGTGATAAAAGGCAATGATGGGTAATTGTTTGGAATTGAAAATGTTGGTTTTTACCCCCAGCGGGCTTGAGCTGTTCAGAAGCATGATCCAGCACGCCTAATGTTGCCATGACAACCAAATTCTTCTTTTGATGTCTTTGGCATGATGCTGTCGGGTTAGCTATATTCTAGGAGAAAGATAACTGCTGCGGAGTTGTTTCTCAGGATGATTGAACAAGTCAGCTAATGCTCCTGGTAGCTTAACGCTTTAATAATTGAGCTGAGACATGGGATTAACAACAGTGTGGTATGTGCGACCAGCAAAGGCTCAGACCAGCCTGTGCATACGCGCAGTCTGATCAGAGCCTTTGCTAGTCGCTTAAATATTATATGACTGTTAATCTACTGACCGAACATCATTTGGAATTTCTAAGCTTAAAAGGAGGCTGCACAGGCTCGTATGAGTCAACACTATTCAAAATGCCACATTGTTGAAAATCACATGTCACGGCTCATTTGTGATTGGCACGAGATGGGAAAATCGTGCATTTAATTCTGACCGGTGGATACACTCCGGTAAATTTGATCGAAAGGGCAGTTCCATTTTAATACATCGAATAGCACAGGCACTGTTCTTGAGACTGAGAAGGTATTAATTTCATCTTGCAGACTTTGGGCAGGCAATGCACCCTCTGCATGCAAGTATTAAGACTAACCACAGCGGATAACCCTAACCAAATAATAAAAGATACAACTTAACAGCGCGCGGGATGCTGGATTAATTGGTAGCGAAAAAACTGACTTCGTTGTGCTCCCCCCCCCCCCCCCCCCCCTGCTCTTCAACCCCCCCACACGCACAAGACACATTTTAATACATCGAATAGCACAGGCACTGTTCTTGAGACTGAGAAGGTATTAAATTCATCTTGAAGACTTTGGGCAGGCAATGCAATCTCTGCATGCAAGTATTAAGACTAACCACAGCGGATAACCCTAACCAAATAATAATCAAAGCACTGAGAGTACTGATGGGGACGGCTGTATTTAAGCGTTCAAGTCTTCAAATAGGGAGATTTTTAGTTTGATACCTTTTGTACAACCTGTGATTTAGCTAACAAGAATGGTTAACTAAAACCTTACAACAAAAGAGCCAAACAAGGACCAAGAAAAAAAATAGAAGAAACAATAAACAATTAATCAACGTCAAAACCACTTCCTTAGAACTGGCAGCATCAAAATTTGAAACCACTTGGTTCCTATATAAATTGTCATTTCTTATTTGTATCTACATCACACGGAATTAGATATGAATTGATGTACTGCCATATAACGGACACTGTAAACAGTTTTATTATAGACTATTAATGGTTATGCATACGTATCTACAATATAAGACTATAGGTACTTAATTGCTGAAGGAACAGGACTTACTCTCATACTTAAGTATCACCGTCCATTTGTATGTACATATGGTCAAATTAAGATACTTTCTCAGCTTTTGACTTCAGCAGAATCCATCTAGAGTGAAGATCTGTCCAGTAAAATTAATTTAGGCACCAAGTGGTTTCTGCTGCTGTCAGCTCTGAGACAGTGTTTCAGTGTTGACATAATGTCGGGATCATATCTCTTGTATGATTTGAAGTAGGAATGCCAAAATTCGTGAATTCATGTATCTTGGGGTCACGGAGCGTCGCGTACCCTACCACAACATATGCCCTCAGATCTAGAAAAATCGTGTCACGAGCATAAATCCTATATTATATGATATAGGAATACCGAATTTGGTTTGTGGACACATCCTGGGGGTCAGGGAGTGTCGAATATCATTCAGTGTCACTGTTACCTTGCTTTCTGGCCTCAGTTTTAGAAAAAAAAATCGTAAAAATGGGCTGTCCAATGTTGTCAAATAACGTTCCATAATTGTGTCGCATGCTAGATCCATTATCATAACATATCTTGTTCACGATAGACTATAAATGGCCATGCATAAGCCGGGTACTTAAAATCCAGCCACATAAAAAGAGTAGACCTATACGCGATGGAAGCACGTTCTAAATGGTAAACAATTACAGCTCTGACGTTTATATCTCAGAGCTTTGAACCATTGTAAATGGACAGGCTCGAGAAGTTAAAAATTGAAGCACGCAGTGTGCATGAATACATATTATAATCAGGTTAAACGACCGCCAGCTTTTTTAGGCTAATACTTGTTTCATAATTATTATTACCTGCGTGGCCTCAGCGAAAGCAGGTCTAGTAGTAGGTCCACTCCGTCCGTTCGTACTCACGAATGGACTCTCGTTGGGTACTTTAAATTTCTGAAATTTCTTGGTACTTTAAATTTCCAAAATCAATTACGGAATAAACCTCATTTGCATATAAAGGGAGCTAATGCCTCGGTTACATTTGCCTTATGACGAGTATACGATGCCCGAACGATGTCCAAATCACCGTTTCCGTACCGCCTCCGCAGGGAGACCTTGCGATCATCGTACGGATTTCGGGCATCGTGGCCTCTACGATTTTGTTTAACTCCGCACAATGACAAATTTGAAAAATTGTAAGCCCGTAGCCCGTAGACACATCGCCGTGACATCGTACGATCCCCGTATGGGCACCGCACGATGATCGTGAGGACAACGCAGGGTTTTAGATTGTCATCTTGGCCCAAAAATGATCGTACACTCTTGCGATAGTCGTAAGGAGCCCGCAAGGTCGCCGTACGATGCCTTTGCAGGGCCCATAAAATCGTATGGACATCGGACGGTCATCCTGCTGTAACCCTAAGGCGATGGCACGATGATCGTGCGTTCGCCTTGCGACGTGTCAACAATTTCCCGGAGACTTATCATTAGCTGTTTGTTTCATTTCAATATTTGTCTTCAGGTGATGTTTCTTATACCACCACTCAGTGTGACTCAATATGGACACAGTTCAGTTTGCTGATGGAAGCAGTCTAATCATGAGCGGATCCAGAGGGGGGGACAGGGGGTCCGGACCCCCCCCCCCTGGAAAATCACAAAAATATAGTTTTTTTTTTATCAATACTGGTCCAGATCCCGTAGAAAATCTCAAAGCTAAACATGTACCAAGCCAGCAATTACATGACGGGCCAGCATCGGTCTGCCAGCGAAACGCCATTTAAAATGACGTTTCGCTAGCGGGCCAATAATGACCCCCGCTTTTAGTGGTATTTGGATCCTCTCGCCCTTATCAAGTAAAAAAAGTTGAGTTGGACCCCCTCTGACATAACTTTCTGGATCCGTGCATGCTAATCAGGGCCCATAGAGTATGTTTCCATGATAAAATTATCTGAAGAGCAATTCAAAATATGCACCTAACGTGAAATGCATATGCATTTTTAGTATATAAAATGCTGGTTGGATAAGGGGTTTAATTAATTAGATAAGATTAAAAAAAAGGCCAGATATTTTTGTGATTTATAACTCTGGGATTTGAATTTGAGTATTACTTCAAGGAATAAAATCTCGAAGTGAGAAGATGTGACTAGTTCGAACATTGAAATTTGAATGAATGAATGTTCTACAAAATGTATTTTACTGAAAACGAATGGTAAATATGCTGACCAAGCTGGGTGGAAGAAAGCGCATTCTGATCAGTACCTTTGCTGTTCGCATGCAACAACTTCATTTTTGCTTATGACGCAGATTTTATGTGTTGCTGGCCTTAGAGTGCCTTTGAATGATTAAACTGAATAAAACCATAATAAGCGTTTTAGTCTACGCTGATACAATAAAAGCATCTTTATATTTTCAATTAAAGTGTTACTTTTCGAATTATAAAAGTGTACTATAAAAAAGTGGTTGCAATATTCTGTGATTTAAACTTTATGAAAACTGCGGAACTTAGAAATTGACATTAAAATATACACAAAGGTATCACGCTGTTTCATACCTTGGGACCATGTTCAACTAAAACACTAGCCTCTTCACATCACGATTTGTGATTACATGACTTTGAAACATAGTTCAAATGGAATGCAAAAATGAACATGTATAGCCGTTTGAATCCATGCACATAATTACACGACAATTGCACAGTCAGCGTACCGACTCCTTGCGACTTCCGCATGGTCATTGTACGGGCATCGTGCGATTTATATAGGGAGGTCGTGAAGATAACACGATGATTGTACGATAACCTTGCGGTTGTTGTACGATATCTGCAAGGTCTCTGTAAACTTTTGTTCTAGTTTGTCGCCGAAAGAAATCGCAAGGTGATCGTAAGCAATGTAAACACATACGTCGTAGCTTTTAGCTGCTTACGATGCCGAAAAAATCGTAGAGAAAATCGTAGACAAATAAATCGTACGACGACCGTAGCAAATGTAACCTAGGCATTATAAACTCAAAATGAAGTTTATTCCGTTAAACTTTTCTGGAATTTGTTGGGTACTTACGCTTTATTGGCAACCAACAAGAATCCATTTGTAAGATAGTCCGTCTTTCCGTCTGTCCATCCATCCGCAATACTTTTAGGGTGCCTAGTTTTTGTAATCTGTAACTCCAAAAGTTTTCATTCATTTTTATTAAAACTTTGCATAGTGATTGTTCACATATAGAAGATGTGCACCTCCTATTTTGTGCATAATTCATGAATATCAAGTTTCTTATTTTTGAGGGGCGTTGCTCTTAGACATATTTTCTGTCCAGAATGCTAAGATGGTGTCTGGTCTGTGTAATCTGTAACTCAAACACTTTTCGTTCCTTTATATTCAAACTTTGCATAATGATTGTTCACACATTGAAGATGTGCATCTCTTATTTTGTGTTCATTTGAAAAATATTTTCTCAATTTTTGACGGGTGTTGAACTTAGAATTTTTTTCACTCCGAAATGGCTTTGGGTGTATAGTTTGTGTAATCTGTAACTCCAACAGTTTTCGTTCCTTTATATGAAAACTTTGCATGATGATACGATTGAACATGTGCATCTCTGATTTGGCGCACATTCCCCAAATATTTTGTTTCGTGTTTTGGGGTCTTGAACTTAGGTATTTTTTACGTTCAAAATGCTTAGATGGTGTCTAGTTTGTGTAATCTGTAACTCCCACAGTTTTCATATCTTTATTATTCAAACTTTGCATAATGATTGATCATTCATGCATTGAACATGTGTACCTCCTATTTTGTGCACATTTGAAAAATATTTTCCGTTGAACTTGGACATTTTTCCATCCGAAATGGTTTGGGTGTCTCGTTTATGTAATCTGTAACTCCAGCAGCTTTCATTCTTTTATATTCAAACTTTGCATTATGGTTGTTCCCACGTTGAACATGTGCAGCCTATATTTTGTGCACATTTGATAGTATATTTGGGAGTTTTGAACTTAGACATTATTATGTACTCTCATGTTTTTCTTCATACGTAGGCTTGGACCCAGCATCTACTGTCTACCCCCAAAATATATCGGGAATATCAGCCAGACCCCAAAAAATATTTGTAATTTTGGGCTACCCAAAATAATATCCCCATCCTGCACATTGACTTTAAGAAAACCCCTGAAATCCCTGAAATGTATAGAAATGGCCTCTAAAACCAGTCCAATTTTGTTATGATATATCCACAAAATCTTCATACCCCCAAAAATAATGATATTTCTGAACCCCCCCCAAAAAAAAAATATTGAAATTCAAGATTTTGAACCCCCAAAAATGGTCCCAGCCTACGTATATATATGAAAATCTCAGCCCCCCCCCCCCTCCCCCCCCCCCACACACGCACATTCTTGGGGCATCAGGGTGTGAAAAGCGGACGTTACAAAAAATAAGATTAAGAAAGTGGCACCAATTACAATTAAAGTATAATAGTGAGCGTGCATCAAAGTGGTCTTAAATCATCATTGCCGACCCCTGTGAGCTGAGAAGAAACAGAAAACATAATATAAAATTATGCTGTTTCGAATCAAACATGATTTCGTGTTAACCCGTAGTAATGTTGTAGATGCGCAACCTGATTTGTTGAGTCTTCTCTCGATATAGAATCATAGGTCTAGATTAGCAAACAATTCCAGCGTAATAGTGAGAATGTTTTCTTGTCCATCAGTTTTAATATTTGCTTTGGGTACTCAAAAGATGAGACAGTTCCATTTTGATTATCCACAACATATGCCTTGGTAGAGATTTAAACATATGTTTGGATGCTTTAAAGAACCGTCTTATTGAGACAATTCTTTGAGAACCCGCAACTATGTTTTGGTTGAGAAATAGAAACTGTCCACCGCCACCGCCGATGGGCCGAAATATGTGTTAATGCATTGATGGTGAGGGTTCAAAAAGCTGCTATATGCATTTTAAAAAAAAAGCTAATGCTTGTAAAAAATAAACTTGGCTTCACTAGAAAAATATGACCTCAAAATGCATTAGAATCGCTTTTACGGACATTTTGAATTAGAAATATTTCTTTAGGGAGGCCCTATCCCCCAACGAGAGGGGTCGTTTCTCTCGTGCTCCCCCCTCCCACCCCTACACACACACACACACACACACACACACACACACACACACACACACACACACACGTGCCTTTGACACTCGAAAGACGCATACTACATTTCAAGATCGTACCACTTTTCAAAAGTCGACAACGACCCTTGAGTCAGTTAGCAGCCTATATTGATGAAAGCATAGGCAGCATTATACCTCCATGAAATGACATGTTCTTGATAAAAGTTTTATTGAGGATTTTTATAACCTTGAAGTGAGCATTGAAATAACGCAACGAAGGTTGCACCCCGTTGTTGTATTTACTGGTGCAGACTCGCCAGAGCCTTCGCTGCTCGTATAAATAGGACACAAGTCGTCATTTGAGCCAACGCAAAAAATTTTGGTACAGTGACGAAGGCTCAGTTGAGCCTGTGCAAATGTGCAGACTCACCAGAGCATTCGCTGAAGTCATAAATGACAGCGAAAGCGCATTTCGGGCCAGCAAGAGAGTTTGGTACTTATTAGATTGTCGAGTGACAAAAGGCTCAGGTGAACCTGTGCAGCCTTGTGAATATTCACCAGAGCCTTAACTCGCTGCTCGCATAAATGACACACACACACCGCCGATCGAGCATGCACATGGGATTCTGATACTGTTACGAAGGCTCAAGCGAGCCTGTGCTAATGTGCAGACTCACCAGAACCTTCGCTTCTGGAACACAGATTTATATTTGAGCCACCACATGATATTTTGGAACTGTGATGAATCATTAGGTGAGCCTGTTCTTTAGAGCATTTTCTGCTAGCAAAAATGACACCGAAATCGCCATTTGAGAGAGAACGAGATTTTGACACTTATCGCATTGTGAAGTGACTACGGCTTTAGCGAGTCTGCATATTTGCGCTGACAGTTTCGTCTGAGCCTTCGCAACAGTATTAAAATGTCGCGTGTTTGATCAAATGGTGATTGGGTTGTCGCTAATACGAGCAGCGAATGCATGACGAGTCTGCACATTTGCCTGAGACACTCAACAATGCGACTGCGAAGGCGAGTCTGCACATGTTTGCGCGGAGTCGCCCGAGTCTTCGTCACTGGACAATGAGTTAAGTACCAAAAGGTCGTGTTGACTCAAATGGTGATATGGTTTACATTTATGCTAGAAACAAAGACTCCGAGAAGTCTGCACATTGTACAGTCAACAGGTTTAGATTTTATTTACCTTTTGGCTTTTGCATTTTCCAGGGTGCATTAAATTGGAAAATGTATTAAATTGTAAAAATTGAATATAAAATCACAGCTGGGATATTAATAATCAAAACTTAGAACAAATATTACTGCAATTGGACAAGTCTGAGAGGTTCAAACACAAGTATGTAGTGCGTAAGACGACTTAAAATCATATCGCTAAACGACCGCTGACTTTTTTAAAAAGCCAGTTCTTGTATATGTATCAACTGGTTCCCTGCTCACGTGGTCGCTAATTATATAAATTTATTATTGCGCGTTAATAATTTACATATATTTATGATTGGTTTTTTGAAATCGAGCAGATAAATCTCAAATACTGTAGATCTAGACCTATTTTTAAAAAGACAAAAACAACAACGACAATAAAAAAACACGAAACAAGTTGGAACTATTTTACGCGGAAGCTTCTTAATAGGTGTTGTTAGGATCGTATTAATCCCTTATCATGCGGCTTGGTAATGCCCTGTTTTGAATACAATGTAGATCCATATCAGCCGGCTTCTCAGAAAGTAACTGATCCAGAATCAACTGTTTACCACTCTGCCTCTAAATCAACCATTTAACCTGATACTTTGCAACACATATGCTGAAAAATTGGGATTAATGGTAACATATTGATGTGTTCAACAGTGCAAGAGCAAATTACGACGTGTGGTCAAAACGCTATTGTTAAAATTGGGGAACGGACTAACATCCGTCCCCAAAAAGATACAACTTAACAGCGCGCGGGATGCTTGATCATTCGGTAGCGAAAAAACTGACTCCGTTGTGCCCCCACCCTCCTCTTCAATCCCCCCACACGCACAAGGCACATAAAACTAATGCTATTTCATTTTATCTGGTGCACCAAACTCTTCACAATTTTTCAAAATAAGTTCCTTTGTTCGCCTGAACTTATTGTTCAATTGTGAATGGACGACCGGACGACACAAGCGCAATTGGATGTGGCGGTACTCGTTATTATTAATTTTGGATTCGCGACTTTTTAAGCGTAAAAGTATTATTTTCTTATCCCTTCGTTTGGTTTAAACAATGTTGTATTTGTATAATATATATACTCAGAAAAACAATTGAAGGATATTAAAATTATTTTGACTCTATAACAGTTGAGAAAATAATTTCCATACAGGGCATTTTCGTATCTGATAGAACTACCAATACGAAATTCAGCAGAATGCAAAATAAAATTTACGGGTCATTGGTTACGATACAGTACCACACCAAATGCACCAACTCTCTTTATTCAAAGTTCACAAGCAAACAATTTAGCGTTTATATTTTTTGCTGCAACCTTTACCTGGTCATAACTTATGTTCTAATTCTCACCATAGACAAGTGTTCACACCAATTTATCAGTAATTGCACCTAATAATGTGAAAAGTTCTTCAACAAAAATGCACAGATATGGCATACCCCAGCCAATATGACAACAAATTGGAAGTAAAACACTAACAAATGCTACAAAATTAGGTGTCATACCTTTGGCTGAGAGCCAGCAACGATTTTGGAGCCAGCAATTATGGATTACAAACGATAAAAATGGATTTCAATCATTTTTGAATGCTTGTGACTTTTCAGTATAGAGGGTTTCACCATTTAGACATGTACTGTACTTTAATCATTGAAGCGTGACTTAAATCAGACATTCATTTTGATTGCAGATATCTGGAACTATGAAATGCATGCATAATTAGTTTAGTTTTTATTGTATTAAATGTTAGAGATGGAACTGAATCTAAATATCCTTCAATTGGCTACACTTGCTAATGGCGATGTGAGCCCAGATTCCTTTATATTCAAAATTTGCATAATGATTGTTCACACATTGAAGATGTGCACCTTCTATTTGGTGCACATTTGATAAATATTTTCTCATTCTTTGAGGGGTGTTGAACTTAGACATTTTCCATCCTAATGCTTAGGGTGTGTCTGGTTTGTGTACTCTGTAACTCTAACAGTTTAAATTCCTTTATATCCAAACTTTCCATAAGAATTGTTCAAACATTTAACGGACCTCTGACACTTTGATAGGGTATCTGCCTATTTGTCAGATGCTTTCCAGAACTTCCCTATGCATATTATACCACAGGTATCCTATTGAAAAGGACGCTTGATGTATTAGGAACAAATTAAGGTTTTAATTAGACATGCAGATTCCTACGACAAAACAGGAGACGCTACCAAAGGGGGTAGGGGTTGCAAAACTTGATTTCACCTAAACATTTAGAAATCAATTATTTTTACGTGTAAGGGTATTTTATCATCAATACACGATTACAAATCACAGTGAAATTATTTTAAAGTCCAAAATCATGAGCATTTTAATTCATATTTTTGTTGTTGTTTTTTTTTCTATCTGATTTGTTAAGAAATATTTTGAAGTGCAACTGTAGTCCATATTCAACCTTGATGACAATGTATTTACCTGGTGTAATATTATGCAGCAATGTACAATAACCATTCATCCATGCGTAAAGTACACCTAGTCAAGGGCCATGTAGTTTATGTGTATTGTATAGATACAGTATATGTGCAAAATAATCTACCAACTGAATTTAGTAAAAGGACAATTTTCATGATCTAAAGAAACATATGCTAAAAACGTTGTAATATTTCATGACTAATGCATGTACTAACTATTTCATTATACTGGGAAAAAAGATTTTCAAGAGAGCACGTCAAAAATCCAAATGCTAATGTTCCGGCTCGCCCAGACGTCTCATTTTGGGCTGTGGGATATCATTCCCCCTCCCCCCGAGTCCCAGCTAGCTTTTCACATACATTATGTAAAATAAGAGAACAAACTTAAGTGCAAAAGGATTAGTTGGGACTCGGGGACAAATGGTGTTTTAAAACATATTTTTCTATTTCCTATATGTATAATACAAAAAGTGACCATTTTAGCCCCAAAATAAAGCCGTACATTCATGGAAATAGGAAATCAAGTGCAAAATCATAAAATAGAGACCAACAGCGAGTTTATATATGAAGATGGAAGCATTTGATCGACTTTAATTTTTATGAAAATTATAGGCAGCGATACACTGTGATTCCCATTACCACCGTCAGAGGTCCTTGCGTGCACATTTGATAATATTTTATTATATTTTGGGAGTGTTAAACTTAGACATTGTTCTGTGTATACCTACTTTGGGGTGCTTTCATTATATAATTTGTAACTCCAACAGTTTACATTCCTTTTTATTAAAACCTTGCCAACTGATTCCTGAAATATTGAAGACGGCACCTCCTAATTTGTGCAGTTTTGATATTTTTTGGATGTTGAACTTGGACATAGTCTCTCCTTATAGAAATGTCAATGTACAATCAGTATTTCAGCGACGCAAGTCTAGAGCAGAGTTTTGTCTTGTTATATTATACCGTTGGTTAGGCTGTTGAGATGTGCTGAATTCAATTTCAAAGAGCAAACTGAAACCCATTGGATGATAAACTTACTTTATCATATGACGTCGCGCCTGGGAGTGAAATAACGCCATGCAATAAAATTGATAAACCACTAGTGGTTTATATATTTACGGGAAACGTTATGACATCCATAACAACGTTGCGTACATAATGACAATAGTATAACGTTTTACGCCAGAAATGAGATTTCAAAGTATTTGTCATATGATAAATAGAATCTTACATTCGTGCTCTTGTATTATTGAATTTATTAACCTCCATAGCCAACTATCATTACGGTGATATGGCGAAATCGATAGCCTTATCAGCTTAGGGATTAGCGTCGGTCTTCGGGTAGATTTTCCGAATGATTTCCGTGGATTTACGATGTGTTGAGCTGGTCAGTGACACAGCGGGGGTGTACTTATCTGCGTCTAAGTGTGAAAATATTGATATTGATCTATGGCCTAAAGCGATTTGTTTTGCACATGTTCTTATCTTTAATAATGCTTTTTTCTTTCTCTTGATCGAGTAATTTCTTGAATGAAAAAATGAGATATTTATAGCTAGAAAGAAAACATTACAATTTAGTTTTTACTTCTATAGAGCGAGACGCGAATTAAGTTAATAACAAAGGTGCTGACGAGACTGCGCTCATGCACAGACTGATCCGTGCCTTTGTTAATATGCAAGCTAATGATGTGTTTCACACATTTTTGCCATATCACTAAGCCAATGTTAAAAAAGCATAAAAGCATTTTTATTTCAATTATTTTATTTAGTGATTAATGAACAACACACAATCAAACAATCAATAGCTAAAACAATATTTTATACTTTAAATAATAATAATCCATGAGCCTCGCCATCGAAAACATGTTCATGCCATATGCGAGCAACAAAGATATAGATTAGACTGCATATTTATGTAGACTGGTCAATGTCATTGTCGTTTGCTACATACATAAGTTGAGGAACAGAGCCGAGGCGGAGTTGTCGGCAAAATAATCGCAGCAAACAGGTTTTCATGTCATATTCCATTGGGATTTTTGACCAAAAAAGCTCAAACAAGCCTGCTCAGCTACAGAGACAAGCTAGGAAAGTAATTTTTGCGTGCCACTAGTTTTACTATTGTGCTTTACATAGCGTGAATAACAAAGGCGCTGACGAGACTGCGAGGATGCAGACTGATCCGTGCCTTTGTTATTTTTCATGAAGAAAAAAAATACATTTTTGTATTAACTTGTCAAACGCATTATTTCAAAATTGGCATCAGTTGATTTTTAATTTTCAAATTGTTTCGAAAAGTTATTTCAAGAATATCAACAAAGTAGTTAACAGTTTGGATCCAGATCAGGCCTGGCATTTTCCGGGCCAGATCTTGGTCTAAGCTGTTTGAAAGACACTCGTATGCAGCAAAGTCGGGCTTTCTCTGGGAGAATCAGATGAGTCTGCTTATCGTCATAATCACACAAAAGCACCCACAGCTATAACCACGGGATAGCTAAGCACACGCCATGTGTTAATTTGTTATCAGCTTAATCTTGTTTATTGGTAACGATGGGGATTAAACGACCCACTTATCCGAGAAGACTCAATTGAGATACTGCATTTTGATTAAGTTCTACAATGTCTGTTATCATATATAGTAAACTGAACGGCTGTTAATAGGCTATTCATAACTTCATTTTAGCAAACAGTGTCGACCCAGATCAGGCTGCTCCCTTGACCCAGATCAGGCTCTGGGTCCACATTGTTGGTCTGTAAGCCGAAATTTGTCCTTGGCGTAAATCCTGAACTTTAGAGATTCAAATATTTGCATTATGCCTACAAAAATAATAATCAGAGAAGCTATTATAATCTCCCTAATTCAGCATATTGAGGCTGACTTTGTATGGAATGTCAGCCTTTAAATCCTGAATTCAGGATTAATCCTGAAAACTTTCACCCATGTACATCATTTAGAGACTTGATAATTGTTAAGGGCAGTGTAATACTATAAAGTTGCAAATCTGCGCTTTATCAAAATTTTCACGCGTTCATATATATGTATAATATATATTAAAGCCGCATATAGTTTGGATTCAGATCAGGCTTGATATATTAGGGAGCGCAGTGGCTCAGTGGTAGAGTGCTTAACTCGAGACCGAGGGGCCGCGGGTTCGAGCCTCACCGGCGTCACTGTGTTGTGTCCTTGAGCAAGACACATGAATCCTAGCCTAGTACTGGTTCAACCCAGGAAGACCCTTCAATATATATCTGAAAGATTGTTAATGGGACGTAAAGAATCAAATCAAGCAAAATCAGGCTCGATATCAAACTGTGTTTATGCGTTAAGTCGCTGCTTGGAAAATGCACAAACTATTGAACAATTGCAATTTTGCACAGGTTCCATGTTTTGTACATTTTTTTTATGGCAGAGAGCAAATAAACGTAAACCTAACATTACAATACCACCATAGAGTAAAACAGTTTGGATCCAGATCAGGCTCGACGTTTGAAAATGTATAGTGCACGGAGCGTTGCAGTCTGTTCCGTATTTTGTACTGTGTGTTGATAAGCGTTGTATTTCTAATAGAAGATTATTTCATGCATACTATCCAAGTATCAAACAGTTTGGATCCAGACTAGACCCGACATTTGATCTGGGTAAAAACTGCTGGCAAGATATTCAACAGATTACAAAATCTTGACATAATTTGGCAGAGTTATGAATACGCGCATCTACATTGTATCTGTTCCGATTCCATATACTGCACTGGAGCGCAGACTTGCAAAAAGCCATAATAGTAATCCAGTGACCTGATTAGTCAAATGAGCAAAAGATGTCATTCCGAAATATCAAACAAAAAAATCGCAGTGGAAACCGCTTAACGTGTACTATTGCAAACAGTGGAGACCCAGATGGAATGACGCGCATTTTATTATAGGGGCCTGCAATATTTGCTCAGGACAAAATCGATCTTCAGAAAATAAATACATTTTCCTAAAATCATAGCTTATGGTCCCTCAATATATATATTGAACCATCCTGCATTTATTTATGTAACTGTAGGGAAATTCCATTGGACCTAAATGGGTTAAAGCATGGTCTGTGTTAAATGTTAAGGACAAAACATATGCATAATTTTGACATTCATTCTTCTATAAGTTCTATCAATGTTTGCTTTTAAATCTGGCAACCAATTTAAAATATCCATCCTTCAAATATATTTGAGACTTCCCAGCATGACAGAAATAACAGGCGCCATGTACAAAATTCTTACACTGTCGCCAAGAGCTTTACACAGGTAAATGTCTCGGAAACTCGGAAACTACATCGTGACTTTCCGTTGTCGCTCGGAAGTGTAAAAAATATGACCCTTGGTCATTAAAAGTTAAAAACAGTCAGTGTTATTGTCATTTTACAAAAACAAAATTAGCACCAAATTAATCAAAATGAAATGAGAAGAATATCTGATCAGCGCCTTAAAAGAATCATTTCAAATAATCTCAAAAACAGGTATTAAACAAACAAAAACCGTTTCGTCATTTCACATTACATTAAAGTAAATGGGAGTTTTTTTTCACCTTTACCACAAAAACAGTCGGTCTTGCCAAAATCGTAGAAAAACGAGAAAAGGTTCTTTAAAATGGTGCAATGATTATCTTTAAAATGAGATCAGCGCCTAAAAAATAAATTGAAAAATAAAGATTTTACAAGACTTTTTTTAATCAGTTCCCATTAATCACAATGCAAAATATTTTATTGGTTTTTCGACCAGGTAAAAATTGATTGTTGGATATGGTTGCAAAAAAGAGATAAAATGCTCGGCAAGCCTCGCATTTTATCTCTTTTCCCCTACTCGTTTAATACATTCAATAAAACATGAGCACTCATGTAAGATCCTTTATTTTGGCAATGACAGACTATTTGCTGCAAGCAAAAATACTTGAAACAATGATATAAGGTGAAATTATTCATGGCCTGACCTCTAAATATATATAAATGTTCTCAAACACAACATATATTGTGGCTACTCAAAAGAACCGTCCGATAGTTAATACCAGGTGAGTGTCTTTTGATATCAAGTTTACCAGACAAGGCTTTGAGAACGATTGGTGACATCGCGAGGCTTGTCGAGTGATTCAACATGTGTTCTCAAAGCCTGGTAAACTTGATATCGAAAGACGCGAAGCTGGTATTCTATTTATCAGCTTACCCATTGCTTCACTCTTCAAACTAGCGATTGTGACGTGATTTTCGATTTTTGTGTTGATTCAGCGTCATTGGCGAGGTCATTCAAAAAGTGCAACGTCATCATGGCCTGAAAAAGGCACATGCTATGAGATAGACAATGTTTATCAGGCAACGTGAAGCAATGCAGTTAATATGAGAGGTAACTGATAAAAGATTATATTGAGCACTCAGATCATATGTTTATACTAAGGAATCTAAATTGGTGACCTTGAAAGTAAGGTCAATATCATCAAATCCTACAATTGCTGTTTGTATCACCTTTGATCTAAATCCATCTATTGATAAAGGGAGATGAAGTGCACACGATGATGTTTGATACAGGTTCTATATATGATGGCCTGGAAAATCATAAGGTGTATGTAGAATGTGTTTTCCATGAGCTATTGCTGGTTGTGTGCAAGTTTGGTAAACATCAAACCGCTGGTTAAGGTAAAAAAAAAGGCAGTCAATGCTGATTAATATGGCCAATCGTATTTTTTTTATTTGATATGATTGAAAAGTAAGTGAGTATGATCAGGAAATACCACAATCACACACTCCAGACCAACCCAAGGCACCATGAGGAAGAGCCACAGAACACTTATAGTAACAATACATCTGTAAGACAATAATAGCAAAGCAACCAGCTTTCTCTTCCTCTTCAAGATGATTGCAAAACTAGAATGGACACAAAGTAATGCATAACAAAACAAAGGCAAATACAGAACTCCCACAATCAATGGGAAGTTCAATAAACAATAGATCAACAGCAACAGAACCATCGCATTAAAACAGACAGCAGTCTAAGCCACTGGGGAGCTTAAATATATTTACTGGCGCCAAACCTTCACCCTAGATTATGTTGTTGTTTAGGTTGCTATATACCATCCAAAATGTAAAGGAGATAGAGAGCAGGTAAGGCTGGGTTTTACACTTTTTATAGAATGATGACATTGAAAATTAGGTCAATGTCACCACAATCTAATCAAATGTTTACTGTGTCCTAATGCTACAATACGTCAAGGGTTTGCCTAATCCATCAAAAGGTTCAAGAGGTATAGTTTAGACAAGTTTTTTAAACATATTTTATTTCAACTTAGTAAGATACACATACAAATATATACAAGGTACAGAATGTAAAAACATTAGAACGAACTAGAAGCGTATGTTATTCTTATCCTTGCAATAATCAGATGTAAGTATCATATCGTTGTTTTTGTACATTTGAGTACTTAGGTGTGCTGGTATGACCATAAAATAGGTCATTATCCCTAAAACTAAATTCTCACTGCCCTCTTTATAATAATACCACCTTTATTATGTATCCAGCCCCCACAACAACACCAGGGCGCGGAGACATATTGTATTACCCCCTGTCTATCTGACTGTCCTTCAAAAAATGTGTCCTCCTACAATATTAGACGGATCTTTTTTGAAAAATTACAGGTCTTGTATCAATGTATGAAGATGTGCTGTAATCCTCAGATTACCTTTTGTCGTATTTTGCGCAGTTTGAACTTAGTCAATTGTGGCTCAACTTCTACCAAAGCATATAGACACTGGGTATCTTGTGAACGCAACTCTTCCCACAATTTATTCAGATCTTATTGAAACTTTGTAGGTGTTTTGTCTCCCTTTTCGCAGTTTGAACTTAGTCATTGTTTGGTTCAACCTCTATTAAAGCACTTGTGAATGTAACACCTCTAACAATTTCTCCTGTATCTTTTTGAAACTTTGATGACGTTCTTTTGTCAAAGTCTGAAGATGTGCATGTGATTTGGCTGGAATCCTCAGATTATTTTTGTTACCCTTTTCGTAGTTTAGACTAAGTCAATTTTTGTCTCAACTTCTACCAAGGCATATAGACACTGGGTATCTTGTGAACGCAACTCTTCCTATAGTGTTAGCCGGATGCAGGTGCTTTTGTCAAGGTCTGAAGATGTGCATGTGATTTGGATGTAATCTTCAGATTATTTTTTTTCACTTTTTTGCAGTTGGAACTTTGTACTTTTTATGTATCCCAACGTAAGGGTCGGGAGACAAATTGTTTTACCCAGTGCGTCTGTCTGTCTGACTGTCCGTCACAAAATCATGTCCGCTCTTGATCTTGAGAACCGTTTATAAATCGTGTAGTCAATTATGCCCCAGCCATGCATTTTGCGACATTTGGATCTTCCTGACACCAAAAGGTGGTGGGGTTATATACAACTGGTATTGCAGAAAACACGATTTTAGTTATGTGTTGATGTCAGTGCGGTCAAATTTCATCCAATGGTTCAGAAGATAGTGTGCAGTCAAGTCGCTATGTGGACGCACAGCACCAAAAGTAGCATGCCGGCATGCTACTTTTGGTGCTCTACGTCCACATAGCGACTTTACTGCTAATAGGGGCGTTAAGCAAAAAAAATGCATCCGAAAATATTGTCTGTCAAAGTCGTCCGCTGCCCATAATTGATAGCATAATAGTTAATGTAATAATAGAGGCAAGCAGTGTGAACCAAGATCAGTCTGCTTCTACAGGATCGGTCTAATCTGGATCTACACTGTTTGTCAAAGAGAATTCTAAAACATTTAGCTTTTGGCGCTTTAAGGGTTAAGAGTAAGATTCATTTTCATACATATTAATTAAGTACTGACGGCAATGATTCTCAGACAGACACGTGTTCATTTTCACTAAACACTAAACAGTGAATCCGTTACGCTGGTGGTAGCAGACTGACGTTCAATAACAAAAGTCGAAGCAGCAGGTTGCCTTGCAAACGGGACTTTGTCGCCTACTGTTAACATTTGCAAACAGTTAGGACCCAGATTGAGACAGACAGAACGTCGGTCATGGTCTGGATCCAAACCGTTTGATATTCCGACAGTAAAAAGTTAATTTAGTAAAAAGTCAACATGGAAAATTACCCTACAGAGTTGGCACTCATAGCTTAGTCATGTTCAGTAAACAGCATTTAAATTTCAGGGGTGTTGAGATGGCATGATTTAGTCAGCCGGACTTTGTCATGCATTACAAATAATAACACTGCTATCAATCCTTATTACAAATGCATGGATGACAAGTCATGGGGAAAAGCCATTACAAAGTCATGCCGAATAAGCCAATCAGCTTGTAGGCCACTGAGGTTAATGTCTTTTTGGTTAAAACAGGATCAAGGTAAAATAGATAACCCTAAATATGCCATTATTTTGTCCTGAAAATGATGTCTGCTTATTAATCTGCTGCATATCAGACTTGATCTCATAATGGAAACAAAACACTATGAACCCAGCAGCCTGACCATATTGTTTGCCATAAAGACTACCTAAGAACATACATGTAGGTAGGTGAGATAGCAGATGATAAAAGCCGTGACTGGCGGGTATGGGTTTTAACGCCATAGCAATAGCAAAGAAACGAGCCCAATTTCATCACTGCTGAAAGAAATCACACATGACATGTAATGCCGACTAAATCATGCCGTCTACACACCCGTTAACTTGAAGAATTTTCATATGAAATATTTCTGACCGTACTGGTACATGTACCATAGTTCGTCTGAATGCTACAAGATCTGAAATCCACGTTCGTTGTATAAAGTTGTAAGTTTACTGCTGATTCGCGAAAACAATTCAGGGATATTTTGTTTAAGTACCATCTCTAACATTCAATACAATAAAAACTAAACTAATTATACATGCATTTCATAGTTCCAGACATCTGCAATCAAAATGGATGCTTTATTTCAGTTAAGCTACAGTGGTATTAGTACAGTACAAATCAAAATGGTGCAACCCTCTATACTCAAAAGTCACACACGTTCAAAAATGCTTAAAACCTATCTTTATCGTTTGTGTTCCATAATGACTGGCTCCAAAACCATTGCTGGCTCCCCTCAAAAGTATGACAGCTAAATTTGTAGCTGTTGTCAGTGTTTTACTGCCAATTTGTGGTCACATTTGCCAGTGTATGCCATATCAGTGCATTTTTGTTGAAGAAGTTGTTCCATTACTTGGGACAATGACTGGAAAATGGGTGTGAACATTTATCTGTGGTCGGAATTAGAACATAAGCAATGACCTGGATAAGGTTGCAGCAAAAGTTTCAAGCGCTAAATTTATTGCTTGTGAACTTTGAGTTGAGACGATTAGTACATTTGGTGTAGTACTGTACCCAATGATCTGTAAATTTCATTTTGCATTTTGGTGAATTTCATAGTTATAGCTCTATCAGATACAAACTTACTTTGTTTGAAAATTGTATTCAAAAATGTTATATTTATATAGTCAAAAGAATTTTAATATCCTTCAATTATTTTCTGAGTATAATTAGAAAAAAATATACCAAAACGTCAAGTTTGACATTGATTCAAAATATTGATTCATAGACTCCCAAAATCCTGCCTTTGACGCCTAAAGAATTTATGTGCATCATTTGGTCGCAAAACATTTATACCCAAAAACTGCAAGAAATATTTTAAACTCATGGTCCACAGAGAATTTATAGCCTTTTTACTGATTTTTGCAGCACTTACATAAAATGACTGATGAACATACCTTTCATAAAATACTATTCACAGTTTTTCATTAAAAACTAGCAAATCTAAAGAATTTATGTCCCCGCCACTTAATTTTGTCTTTTAATATATGAGCTATCATGAAACAAGTAAGTTAAACTGACTAAGTACACAAAATAGAAAAAAAAACTTAATCTGAGAATTTTATCCTAAGCACATTCATATCTTGATAGTAATAAACACATAAAAAGCGACTAAAATCAATTTGTGAAAAAAGTAACAAAAACATAATCTGAGGATTATATCTAAAACATATGTACATCATCAGACCATGCCCAAAACATATATGTAAAGTTTCAAAACAATTGGCATAAAACTGTAATAGGAGTAGCGCACACAAGATACCTAGTATCTATTTACTTTGGTCGGAAAATGACCAAGTTCATTTTATGGAAAAAGTGACGAGAATAATCTGAGGATTGATTATACCCAAACGATATGCAAATCTTCTGACAATGACCTAAACACCTGTTAAGGTTCATCAGAATCGGCATAAAACTGTAGGAGGTGTTGCATACACAAGACACATAGTATCTATTCACTTACTAAAAATAGTAAATGAGTATGATCAGGAAATACCACAATCACAAACTGTAGACAACCCCATGGCACCGCGAGGAAGAGCCGCTCAAGTTCATTTTGTGAAAAATAAGTGACAAAAGTAATCCATAGGATTATATCCAACAATATACACAATAGAATACTTGAATAGATTATAAAGATTTTTTCTGATATACCAATATACATGTATCTGGACTGGGGCAACTCTTAATCATCAATTACATGACATATTATATTAATTAATTCAAGACATAAGGCCAAATCACCTTGAAAGTATAGGTCAAACTTTGCAATAAAGATAAAGAAATTATATGTACATTTTATACTTGATGAGATAAACTGCGTGTCACAATCAAGCATATTGTCATTTCTTGATATGATCAAAACGGATGTAAAATACGTTCACTGAAGCATGAAATGTAGGCTATGATGGCCTATATGTGTGTTCAAAAGCAAATATGATGATCCATTGAACAGCCTCCAAAATGTTAAATCACCTAACCAAATAGAAGTCATAAATTTACTTAAAAGAACATACATGTCAGGCCATACTGATCTGGCCAATACAAATTAAGTTTATCAAATTCTTCGAAAAAATAGGAAAGACACTAGATTTTGAAAAAAAAGATTGCAGCGACATACATTTTATTTGAGGTCCGATGTAAGTGTAATTAATAATAGTACATCTAAAAGTCGCAAAATAAGGTAAATTTACTGAGCCAATGTATATAGGTAAAATTGACCTAACTTTTATTTAGGTCAAACGTCGGGCGAGATTTGCGCATAACTTCATTGCCTGCAAATCAATGTCCTATATTTGGTTATAACTCCATGGCCTGCTAGTCAATGTCATATATGTGCTCAAAACATCATGACCTGCAAGTCAATGTCACATATTTGCTCATAATTTCATGGCTTGCAAATCAATGTCACATAAATTTTTGTTCATAAGTTAAAACCTCATGGCCTGCAAGTCAATGTCATGTGTTTGCCCATAACATCATGGCCTACAAGTCAATGTCACAAATTTACTCATAACTTCATGACCTGCAAGTCAATGTCACATATTTAAATCGTATACTTTGTCAAATATAGTGACAGCCATACAAATCTGACCACAAAAATATATTAACCATTTGCATAGTGGTTAATTCTGTATGCCTGATAAAGTCCTCTAGATGTTTAAATCAACTTTTTCAATACATATCTTCGTCTTATCCAAACTGTTTGGAAAGGTTATCATTAGACAGCACTACCAGGCAAAGAGTTACTTACGTGACGTCCCTCGCTTATGCACTCGTCAGTTGTAACTAAGCCCAGGAAAAAAACGCCATTGCGGGGACAGTTTAGTTGGGGAAAACAACCTGCAAAGTCCGGCAGGTAAATTAGAAGTAACACTATAACGGGTTTCAGTTGAATAAAAAAAACCCTGCTATTCCAAGGCACTCAGGACTCAAAAATTCTGAAGTCAAAATTTGCGACGCTAGCCCCACTATGCCTCGGCTATTACTGATCCCATGGAATCAGTTTACATATGACTGAAAACTTATAGTATACAGGCAAACGTTCTAAAATAGTAAGTGAGTATGATCAGGAAATACCACAATCACAAACCGCAGACAACCCCATGGCACCGCGAGAAAGAGCCGCTCAACCATCATGAGACACCAGGAAGACAAATTAAACCCAATTGGCTCTACTCAGGAATTGTTACAAAGTCATGTAAACTGCATTGCGTCGCTCATAATCAATTGACTGTCCATCCAGTTTTGGGTAGCCATAAACCCACCCTGCTTATGGTGGTCATTAACCCATTAACATCCCACCCTGCTTTTGGTAGCCATTAACTCTTTAACAGCCCATTCTGGTATTGGTGATCATAAACCCATTAAAAGCCTTGCCTACATTTGGTGGTTATTATCCCATTAATGGTCCATCATGCTTAGAGGCCAGTAACCCATTAACAGTCCACCCTGCTTTTGGTGGCCATTAACCCATTAATAGTCCAACCTGCTCTGAGTGACCATTCCTCGTCAAACCTGCTTTGGGGATCATTTACCTATTGACGGTCCACCTGCTTTTGGTGACCATTAACAGTTCGCACTAATTTTGGCGACCATTAACCCATTAATAGTTCAAACCGCTCTGCTTTGGGGATCATTTACCTATTAACAGTCCACCCTGCCCTGAGTGAACATTAACGGTTCGTACTACGTTTGGTGTCCATTAATTCGTTAACAGTTATCCCTACAGTCCAACTTGCTCTTGGTGACCACTAATCCATAAACAGTTCACCCTGCTCTGGGTTACCATTAACAGCCCAACATGCATTTGGTGGACACTTATCTATTAATAGTCCACCCTGCTCTTTGTGGCCATTAAGTTTGCACTACTTTGGTGGCCATTAGCCCATATGGAGACCTTCCTACTCTGGGTGACAATTAATAGTACAAATTGCTTTGGTTGACCAATAAGCTATTAACAGTCCTTCTTGCTATAGCCCGCTCTACATTTGGTGAACATTTTCCCACTAACAGTCCACCCTGCTCTGGATTACCATTAACAGCCCGACCTGCTTTGGGCATGTTTGGTGGCCATTAACAGCCCGCAGTACTATTAAAGGTAATTATTGACCCATAAACAGTCCATCCTGCTCTGGGTGGCAATCAACAATCAAACATTTCTTGGAAGACAATTGACCTATTCACAGTCCATCCTGCTCTGAGTGACCATTAACAGTCAACTTGATGATCATTAAATTTAACCCATTAATAGTCCATCATGCCCTATGTGGCCATTAACAATCCATCCTGCTTTTGGTGGCCATTAACTCATTAACTGTCCCATAAGCATTCCATCCTGCTCTGGATGGCCAGTAGCAATCCATCCTGGTTTGTCGAGCATTAGCCTATGAACAGCCCACATGGCTCTGTATGGCCATTAACAGTCCCATCTGCTTTTGGTGATCATTAATCAACTAACAGTCCGCCCTATTCTGGATGACCATTTACAACCCGCCTTGCTCTTGGTGACCATTAATGTCCATTATTATTTTGGTAACCATTAACCTATTAACAACACATCCTGCATTTGGTGATCATTAACCCATTATCATTACACCCTACTCTGGGTGGCCATTAACAGTCCACCATGTTTTGGTGCACATAAACACATAGTCAACCTAGCTCATGGTGGGCATTAATAGTCAACCATGTTTTTGTTACCGTGAATCTATTAAGAGGCCATTCTGCTCTTGATAATCATTCACCCATTGACAGTCCACCCTTCTCTGAGTGACCATTAACAGTCCACTCTGCTTTTGGTGACCATTAACACATTAACAGTCCAACCTGTTTTTGATGATCAAAACCCATTTACAGTCCATCCTGCTCTGGGTGACCATAAGGCATTAACAGTTTATCCTGCTTTTGGTGACCAATAACATATAAACAGTTCCCCAGCTCTGCGCAGCCATTAACTAGTGTTTCCCATAAAGAGGAATAGCAGGGGGAGCACCCTGCTGCCCTAAAGCTCCCCCTGCTGCCCTAAAGCTCCCCCTGCTGCCCTAAAGCTCCCCCCTCCTGCCATTATTTTCATTTTAATATAAAAATAGTTATATTTTAATTTTTACTATATAAAATAACTTTTTTGTTATCCCAATGAATCCTATGCTCTACTAGAAGCTATTCTATCCTTTATCTAACTCACATTTGAAAAGTCTGTTCTAACAAAAGTGCCCTTTTCGGTGAATTTCACGCATCAAAAGTGCCCTTTTTCTGGCCAGCACCCTGCCCTTTTTTCAGGCTGTGGGAAACACTACATCATAAACCTATGTACTCTACTTATGATAAAAATAACTCTACTTTTGTTCAAAGTAATTCAACTGATATGTTCAAAGAAACTCTACTTATGTTAAAAGTAACTCTACTTATGTTCAAAGTAACTCTACTTATATTAAAAGTAACTCTACTTATGTTAAAAGTAACTCTAGTTATCTTAAAATTAACTCTACTAATGTTAAAAGTAATTCAACTCATGTTAAAAGTAACTCTGCGTATTTTTAATTCAACTCAACCGATGTTCAAAGTAACCCTACTTATGTTAAAAGTAAATCTACTTTTGTTAAAAGTAACTCAAAATATGTTAAAAGCAACTTAACTTAAGTAAAAAGTAACTCTACGTATGTTAAAAGTAACTCAACTTGTGTTCAAAGTAACTCTGCATCTGCTCAAAGTAACTCTCCTTATGTTAAAAGTAACTCTTGTTATGTTCAAAGTAACTCTACTTATGTTAAAAGTAACTCAACTGATGTTCAAAGCCACTCAACTTAAGTTAAAAGTTACTCTACTTCAATATGTTAAAAGTAACTCAACTTATATTAAAAGTAACTCTACTTATGTTTAAAGTAAATCAACTTATGTTAAAAGTAACTCTACTTATGTTAAAAGTAACTCTACTTATATTAAAAGTAACTCTACTTATGTTAAAAGTAACTCTACTTATGTTAAAAGTAACTCAACTGATATTAAAAGTAACTCAACTTATGTCAAAAGCAGATCACTCTACCTGTGTTAAAATTACTCAACTGATATGTTATAAGTAAAGCTACGTATATTAAAAGTAACTCTACTTATGTTAAAAGTAGCTCTACTTATGTTACAAGTAACTCTACGTATGTTAAAAGTAACTCAATATATGTAAAAGATACTCTACTTATGTTAAAAGTAACTCTACTTATGCTAAAAGAAACTCTACTTATGTTAAAAGTAACTCTACTGATGTTAAAAGTAACTCAACTTATGTTAAAAGTAACTCTACTGATGTTAAAAGTAACTATACTTATGTTAAAAGTAACTCTACTGATGTTAAAAGTAACTCAACTGATGTTAAAAGTAACTCTACTGATGTTAAAAGTAATTCAACTTATGTTTAAAGTAACTCAAATGATGTTAAAAGTAACTCTACTTATAGTAAAAGTAACTCAACTTATGTTAAAAGTAACTATACTGATGTTAAACGTAACTCAGCGTATGTTATAAGTGACTAAGCAGGACAAGTGTTAAAAGTAACTCAACTTTAAATCAACGTTTGTTCAATAAAATGGTCAGACGACTGTTGCGTATTTGACGTCCGATCTGGGTTCATACTGTTCGGCATACATGCGTCAAAGGGTAAGACCGAAATCTAAAGCACATTTGTGCCTAAATCACCATTCAGTATTAATCGTACGTAACTAAAAATCAAAACGCGCATTACCAAAAATGATAAGGGTCACACACGTGAAAACCTCCATCAGTCATTTGCTGGAACCGGTCATCGAATACGCCTGTTAACTCTTCTTATGCAATTATATTAAAATTATTCTCCAACGTATATGCTTTACATATTCCCTGCAAGTAGTGACGACAGCTTTTATCGTCTGGTGATTAATAACATTTGCATACAGTTTGAACCAAGATCAGGCCTAACACTGAAATGTCGACTCAAGCCTGATCTTGATCCAAACTGGTTGACACAAATGATCCTCCTGAAAATGTTGTTTTGGTAATAAAAAAAGACGACCAAAATACATGCAATATTACCTAGCATACAAGGAGTTGACGAACCCAGTCTTTGTATCAGTGGCACATTGTAACAGAGTGCGCATGTGCCCTTTTTCTCGCGGTACTCCTAGTTCGACTCAAATGTCGACAGCTTTCACATGCTCCTTCGGCACTCCATTGTTAACCACGCACGAGGCTGACAGCCTTGGCGATTGTCACATCAACCGCTCAATACTGCCATCTGCCTTCGTAAAAAGCCCGCCATTAACACGAACTAAACTCATCTCTAAAGTCAAATTACGTGATATACAACAAAACAGTGATGGAAGACTTCAACCAATGTTGATTTCTAACAAAGACGTTCGGCGATCCAGTCAAACCAGAAACCCAATAATCGGATAAAACGCGAAAATACAAAATAGTTTTTACCTTGTCTATTAGTGAAGCAGACGATCCTTCCTACACCAACAAACACCTCCTTCTGACTATCTGCCAACGTCAGATCGATTTAAGCTAGCTGGGAAAGAGACAGACAAGTGGTTGACCTCCATAGTTGGTTCACATATATAACTAGATTCACGTCTGCTGTTGTAAAGTTCATCCCAATATAACCACGAGTCTTTCGTCCTCAACTTTTCCACTCGTAGCAGACGACGAACTGATGCAAAATCAACATTGAGGAGCTTTGCGAAAAGCGCAGGCTTTTGGTCAGACTGCGCGTAATGCGAGCATAACGCGCAGTCTGTCAATAGCCTGTGCTGTCCACAAGCGCCCATGATGTCGCGAGAAATAATTCGACACCGATCATGCGCAGTCTTATCACATTCGTCGATGTACAAACATGCCAGATACTATTTTGTGCTGTGGTCCGTCGAAAATCACTTCACAAACACACATAACACATCGTTCATTGGTAAACCAGCGAGAGATAATATGTTCGTCTGCTCTACGCTCAACACAGCCTCATATCCCGCTCGAATGTTACAGACGCTTATCAGCTTCCTTGGCCCAGTAAACGCTCGGGAAAAACTACTCCAAACGATTAACAAAGAGCACGTGACAGCTGGCGCTGGCAAACTCTTCCAATATGATTGCCAGTTCACCAGTGGTTGCCTAGCGACCATGACAAGAAGTACTGGATGTACATTACAGCTGTATCGCCATGGGGCGCGCGCGTGTTAACAACCACTTTTGACAACCAGCAACAATATGACCGGAAGAAAAGAGAACCTTGCCAATTTCGTTTTATGCAAGCAGCATTTTAGGCACGCACTAACTTAAATGATTGAATAATGTATGTGATCATGGTTAGTCCGTCTGTATGTGGAGAAAATTCAAAAGCTTTAACGAGTACCCCACGTACAGACGGATAGCCATTGAGCTGTAACTAATTTATACCACATCATACATCAGTGTAGACCTTACATATTAAGGGGTGTTTAGACGGCATGATTTAGTCGTCCTGACTTAGTCGTACATTACAAATCAGCTCGTGTAAACACTGCTATTACAGAGTCATATATGATTTTAGAGTCAGGACGAAATGTCATGGGGGATAGAACTGGTTCTATTTGCCATTACAAAATCATGGCGAATTAGCCAATCAGCTTTGAGGTCACAGGGGTTAATAGCTTTCGGAGCAAGATAAAATAGATAACCCTAAACATGCCAGTATTTTGTCCTTAAATTGGTATCTGCTGCATATATTCAAGTGCACTTCAGAGGAGATCTTATCATGAAAATAAATAATATAACCCTTGACCATACTGCTTCCAGGGAACAGTCTGATCTGGGTCGATATTGTTCGCCATAAAGACTACCTAAGAACATAAGCAGATGAGATAGCAGATGACAAAAGTCGTGACTTGCGGGAATGAGTTTTAACACATGTTCTTAGCTATAGCAATGAAACGATGTAGAGCATGATGAGATGGCTCAAGGTGCCCAGCCAGTTTCTCCACTGTTGAAAGAAATCACACATGATTTTGTAATGCCGTCTAAACAGAGAAATCATACTGACAAAACCATGCCGTCTAAACAGGCCTTTACGAGATGTGTTGTTCTACCGTTGGTTAGTGTGATATTTTCTGTTTTAATGATTAGGGTGTAGTTTTTCATGAAAATTGAAATACCGTTGCTGGACTTGTCTACCTAGTGGCAGGGTTCTGCAAGTGGCCACTGGTCGGATTTCTAGTGCAAGTGAGTTCAATTAAAACTCATATAATTGGTATATAATTGGTATATAACCCGGTAAACATCTAAAGGAGGGCCTGGTGGGGTATATTGGTTAGCGATTTTGGGAAATATTTTATAATGATTGATGGTTTTTAGCCCACAAAATAACATTTAGCGATCTTTTCTGTCTGAAAATTAGCGATTTTCTGCCTAAAATATAATGAGAATCAAACGATTAAACACATTCTGAAATTTAACGATTTAGCGAAACATGGCGATTATTTGCAGGTTAGATCTAATTGTATCGATTAGGCAATTATTTTATCGTAAGCGATTAAGCAAAATCGTGTTTAATATGTCCTCATTCCCAATACCTCGTATACTGATTAGTATTGGTATACATAGAATCTATACAATTATATCAACACAAAATGGTGTGACATTAAAATATTGCTATGCCATAGAAAAAACAAATATGACATTTAACTTGTGTAACTTGACCAAAAATAATTGGCTTCATCTACATGTATAACGAAGAGATCAATGGATTATAATGTTGATTAGCGTCTCTTACGTGTGATCAGAGTAGGATCCGTGGTGTTATATGTCCTGGACAACATTGTATTTTCGAACAACATGCCAGTGGGCAGGTAGACGGTGTAATTTAGCATGTCATCAAAATAGAAAGCTGTTGGTCTGAGCTAAGTAGGAAGGCAAACATACATACTATTATATTGTTCCTGCTACCCCATCCGTCCTCCCTAAACCTTGACCGCGGGTATGGAAGGCAATAGCAAATTGGGCCACTATTAGATAGACAGGCCAGCGAAACGCCATTCGAGTGGAGTTTGCTGGCGGGACCGAGAAAAAGTGCTTGTGTTCACACCGGATAGGCGGCAATCGAAAACGTAAATACTATCGACGAACGTATATAAAAATCGTCAGAAACAGTTTTTGATTGCCATTGTCGCCCGACTGGCGATTGTTGAGAACGTTTTCGATTGCCGCCGTTGAAACGCCTAAGTGGTTGGCGTTCAGCTGCAATGCGAGTCACTGTGTTGTGTCCTTGAGCAATATACTTTATACCTATCCTCTGCTTAGTACTGGCCCAACTCAGACATGACTGAAAACGTATAGAATCTCAACAAGCAAAGCTGCATGACATAAACTTTTAATTAGAAACATATGTTGCTATGTCGCATTATCTATTTCAATGCAATGAACGCTTCTCTTAGGATATTTAACATTTGTTCCGCCAGTATTTGTCCACAGCTGCAAAATGCAATTCAGACATGACACTTGACTAACCATGCAAACAGCGCCTTTAATTTATTTGAGCTAAGTGGACTTTTACATGTTTGGAGTGGTGGTGTTCAATTTTACTTAAACGATAGAAACTGTGAAGATCCTGATCTGGATCGGCATTTATTGCTTATGTCTCGAAAAGGACACTATATTCTCTTATGGAATAACTCCCCAAATCCAAAAACACTGCCACTGTTCTAAAATTGCAAAGTAAGAAAGGCGGCAAAGATCAGAAATCGATACAATAAAGTACCACACCTGGCGGGGAGCGCAGTGGCTCAGTGGTAGAGTGCTTGACTCGAGACCGAAGGGCCGCGGGTTCGAGCCTCACCGGCGTCACTGCGTTGTGGTCCTTGAGCAAGACACATTTATCCTAGCTTAGTACTGGTTCAACCCAGGAAGACCGTCCCTCATAACTGAAAGATTGTTGAGTGGACGTAAAGAATCAAATCAAACAAAAACAAAAACAAAACCACACCTGGCCCAGGATACCACATGGGAAAGTGACAAAAACACAATTAAACATCACAAACAGTTGAGAGCCAAGAGGTCAGTCTTTCCCAGCAGGTGACCACAAGGCAGTAAGGAACAGACGCGCGCGAAAGCATGACAAGCACAATACATAAATAGCACAAATGATCCACAAAAGAAGTACCGCCTTGGAACGATACTATTTTACTGGAGGGCTTAAACCGGTTTCACGGTGCCAACCTCACCCTTAGTTCAGATGTGGATCAAGACACATAGATGTTTGGTTTGCATGAAAGACCCCTAGCTAATCCATGCATCATCTCCTAGAATATATAAATCAAAATATAAAAAGGAGAGAAAGCAAAGATAAGGACTCAACAGTATATAAAACTGAATACCGGAGCAAAAGAAATCCAACAGGGAAACCCCGGTGGGCCTGACATCAGCCAAAGCATCAGGCCCCTACCATCTCTTCAATAGATAAGTCTTAAAGCCGGAACCATCATAGAGTCTGAAGTCCGACCCACCGGCGTGCAATTTTAAAGAAGCAAAATTGCCAACCGTGATTGGGTTGACCACCAAGCATGCACTCTGTTGCAATAAATTAATGTTATAGCCAATCTTTTTATAATGGGAAATTATTTTAATAAACTGCGCTGAAAAATTATTAGAGCCAACAATCTTCTTCAACCTATACACCAAGTCACCATAGAATTCAGGTTCCGAAAGTCTTTGGCGCAAGAGAGATTTAAGTTCAACTTGGTAGTTCCATTATGAACATGTACTACGACGCAATAGATGTTTTTATCTAACCACCATGCTTTGTTGTTGCTGTTGTTTTTTCGTTTCCCGTCAATATTCGAATTCGTTCAACATGTAGAAAGATGTTCATTTGATGATTTGTTTCATACGAAAAAAAATATCATTCAGCGGCCCGGGTCCGTCAATATTTACCCCTTGTTCCGCCAATAAATCTTTCATGTCTGCTTATCACTTCTATTCAAATGCACTCCGAGAAACTCTTACAGTGGAAATAACCACTATGGACTCTGATCAGACTGCTCCTTAAATATGGGCCTCGACGCGAGAAAACCTGTCGGCGGTAGTTTGCAAACAACAAAGGCGCAGACCAGCCTATGCATCCGCATCCTATTGTGTCGCGTCGAGACCCACACAGGCTATGAAAGGACGAGCAGCCAACAATTGTCCTGAATGGCGGGGAAATATTAAAAATTCGGAAATATCCGCGAGAATTTTATTTTCGCGAATAGTGATCAAATACATATTTGTGGCGTTAAATATCGCGACTAGGGCATGATTTACCAATATCAGTAAACGGCAGAGTGATTGCGCGAAATCACGAGGATTTTATTTTCACGAATCTTCGCACATGCAAAGATTCGCGAAAATAAAACCCTCGCGAAAATTTCCGAATTTACAGTAGTTATGAAGAAAGAATAGGTTCACTATTTATTAGTGAAGCTAAATGACTATATTGACTATTTCTTGAAAGATTGGAGACTTCATCTCGTTTGATTTAATATACATGTAGTTTGCATGTTTCATTGTACATTTGTAGGGGTCACAGGTGTGAACTTCAAAATTTAGCATTTTCTTTTTTCTGAGCAAACAATATAGACCTTAAGAAATGTCGAGGGTTTTTTGTTGTTGTTTTTACATGTATCTGGGTTTTGGAGAGGTTTGCCAAAATTCTGCTTCACGGGTGTCCAGCCTGACCATTTTGGAACAAATTTAAGACCTTTGACAGAAATTAACACAGAGAACAAGTAAATACCAAATATATATTTTAACAGATGAATTACTATGACACACAACATTTTAAAAAGTATTCTGATATTTAGCTGTGCTGGGGCCTCAAATGTGGACCAATACGACAAGTTCTTTATTTGTTGCCGATTTTGCGGGCCAATTTATGTTAATGTAGCAACTGTAAAAATAAAACAAATACCAGATTTTTACACTTGTGTTATTCTCAGCAGAAATGTGTGAGAAGCAGCTTTCAATTTTTAGGTTCAGCCTATGGTGGTCAAATAAGCTCTTTACCCCTTTTACGACATTTTGCGGTGGGCGATATCGACGTAAAATACAAGTGTTTTATTACTTCTTTTCAAGGCGCGTTGTACATCAATCAATAACAGTGCGGTCTCGAGTTTGCGGTAGTAGTCAAAATAATACTTTCTTTCATTTTCTCCTAGGAAGACGGTCCTTAATCATCGTAACTGGACACTTAACTTCAACACAATCAACCCGGATGTGTGATATCGCCACCCTTGCTCAACCCAGCCTCTTAATGATTAAAATTAAGCTTGTAAAGTACGGTCCTTCAGACGTATGCATGACTAAAAGAGATGAAGAGAGATACTGCCTAGTTGTGATGAGGAGAGAGTAATGTCCGCTATTTGGTCCACAGTAGTTACCCTAAATATCCGGTAAGATAGCGTTAGCAAATATTGCAAACCCTGATCAGACCGCTCCTGAAGGAGCGGTCCGATCAGGGGTTGCATAATATACCGTTCCGTTACTACACTTTTCACAACTCAGTAGATTATAAAATTGACCTTTTAGAATGATAATCTGGTCAGGAGATATGTTGTCAGAATATTCAGGGTAATACAGAGAAAAGTGTTCTATGGAACGCTTTCTGATTTGTGTCAAATGAAGTACGCTTGTTTCAAGTGTAGTTTAAATCTTTTAGACGCTACCAAACTGGATGGATGCCTCGTTATTCTTTAAATCATCGTCAGCAGCAGAAGCAGCAGCATCATCATCAGCAACAGCAGCAGCAACATAATCATCATCAGCATCATCATCATCATCATCATCATCATCATCATCATCATCATCATCATCATCATCATCATCATCATCAATTGTATGTTTTGTGTGGCGCGGGCAAGGAATCGAATTGTCGCCATTTTCTTGCCTAAACAAAGAGTAATGTTCCCACCATTTATAACTAGTCACTAAAGCCTTGTCAATCTTTATTATGACTGCGGCTGGTCGTCTCTTTAATTATGTCGCTATCGCTGATAAGAGCCTCCTGGATAGACGAGGTCATCCGTCTTGTACGAAATCAATAGTATAGGCACCATTAGACTTGCATGTTGGGTAATGTTTATGCTTTTTTGTCTTCTGCTGATTTTTTTTCAAAATTGACTTTTTTTCGAAAATTCTTTCAGGAATTCAATCCGAGTGCCTCATCTGGGTCAAAACTGTTTGCAAAGGTCACCAGTAGACTAGACTAGAAGACAAAGAGCTAAACAAATCTCCACGCGAGGACATGTTCCATACAGCATATCCTAGAATCAACGGAGATAACCAATACATCAGCAGCAACACCCAGTAAAATAGAACTTTTTGCTCTCTGTAAAGGCGGTAACTTTAATATTCACATCTGGGCGTGGTTCGGCTATTTCATCTGCTAAACAAGGGAAATCAGGTTCTATTTATAATTTGGTGAAGAATTAATAAGTTGTTTGGGTCGCTCAAACGTGCGTGCATTTCATGAAAATCCTAACCGTATACACACTGAACTCATATTTATTAACCCTTAAAACGCATAATCACAAATGTATGTTTTTGTCGTCCACTAAAATATTTGAAGCCTCATAGACAAACAGTGTGGATCCAGATCAGACTGCTCCTATAGAAGCAGTCTGATCTGGGTCCACAATGTTTGTCTCTATGCTTTTGACCAAACTTATAGAGTATATTGCAAACCTTTAAATCATTACAATACATGCATACCTCTACCAATTTGGACATACATGATGTCTTACACACACTTAAATCATGTTCTTGTACATGTATTTTACCAAGTTTCATATTGTTTCATTTGAAACGCGACACAAATGTTCAAATTCAAATTCAAATTCATTTATTCACTCAGGTTAGTAAACTAACAACATGAGGAGCGAGTACATATATAAAGCATAACTTATGGCGGCTAATCTGCAGTGTAGAAAAGGGAGCGCATACGTATGACATGTAGGTCATACAAGGGTAACATGGGGTTCTGTTTTGGCGAAAGATGGTAGCATCCACCAGGCTCCAATCAGTGATATGGTGCTGGAAGTGTACCACCATCGTCCAGGCAATGGCTTGATACTTTTGAGGTTGGGTCTGATCTGGGATCTGTATCCCTATCCGACTGGTTATCTTCAGTTTTATCATTATTGTCACCCTTTGCGCCTCCCTAGGCCTCCATGGTCAATTCATCATTGGAGGCATCACTCTGCTCTGTGTCTGCTTGGTTTCTTCTCATTATTGGTCCCTCAGTAAGAGTTTGTGTCGCACTTAGGCTATTTATTATAATGTTCTTCTCTGATGGTCTGATGGTCTTTACTCCCTCTTCATTTACGGGTGGATCACTTTGTGGTAACTTATTCTGTTCAAATATAGAGCTACCTTCACATTGGCGCTTTGGGGTATAGTTCGCTTCTAAAGGTGAGACTGCCTTTCGTTTTCTGCTGATAGTTCTTTGTCCAACTGGGTTATTCCTGATCGGAATTGATGGTTCACATTCTGACAAACCCTCAAATCTATTTGATGTTTCAATAGGGTTCATGCGATTGTTCCTTGTATAAACTGTGCTAGTTCAGTGCTGCTTCCCGGGCGTTGATATATATATATATCTGCTTTTATATCTGGTGTCAGTTCTGCTCACTTCAGGTCTTCTTTCTGATTGGTCTCTATATGGTCTACCTTCAAGAGGTACAAACGAACGCCCTCTGGATTTATGTGTTTGGTTTTCATATGACCTAGCCTCTTCTGGTATATATTCGGTGTTGTTGATAAACAGTTTATCTCTGACTAGCTTCACCTTGTTTTTCAGGTTTCGTTTGGCTTTCTTCATTTCACCATACAGAATTTTCCTCTTGTCTTCTATCTCCTTTGGGAACTGTTCCCTTACTCCAAAGGGTTTGCCGTTCAATGTTTTAGGTGCCAACCTTTTAACTTCCTATCTGTCTTTAAATCTTTCAAACTTTGCAATTATTGCTCACGGGAAAGTTTGGCCTGCTCTGCCTGCTCTGAGCCTATGTGCCCTATCAAAGGGTAGATAAGTGTTGATATTCATCTCATTCTTTAAGAAACGATGAAGGGTATCTTCAACATCTTCCCGCTCATATCTTTCTCCTTGGCCATTTCTTAATGTCTGCTTTTCAGGAATACCTGTGAATATAAGATTTTCGCGCATACTTCTGCACTGAAGGTCTATCAACTTTGTTTTTGCTTGTGACTGTCTTTCATTCAGAGTTTCACATTGCATTTGCAGTTTGTCCATTTTGAAGGAAATATTATCTAGAGTATTATCTGCATTTGATTTTGTGTCTAGTATTTCATCGCATATGGCACTGTAGTGTTGTATGCTGTTTTCGTACTCGTTTATTTGGCTTTTAACATTTGTCATTTCATGTGCCATACCTGCAACTGTATTTTTCATGTGTGTGATATTTGATCTTATACCTCCTCTTTCAGATAACTGTCCCTCAATTTTTAGCATTCTGTTGCTTTGAGCCTGTAAGGTACTGTCAACATTTTGCCATTTTGTATTCTGTTTTTTAATTTCACTTTCAATGTTGTTCGGTTTTGTATTTAGGGTTTGTACGATTGATTTAACCATTGACTTTGTTCAAAATGTCCTCCATACATCTGCTGTTGTCGATAAGGTTGTTCAACGAAGCTTGACTGTGGTAAACTTTGTAAATAATTCGGTGGTGGTGGCATGTTGCTTTTGTTGAAGTCCGCCGTTTGACTTGGGCTTGAGGGACGTACATTATTCTGACCATTATTCTGTCCATATAAGATTGCCATGCTTTGGCTCAGTTGGCTACCAGTGTCCAAATCCGCTATATTTGTGTTCTGTGCAATATGAGTGGGTGGGGAACCCATGGCGTTTCTCTTACCGCTGATCTGCTCTTTGTTTCCAGCTTTTCTTGCGCCTTTCCTTGCCTCATTTTTGTTTTTCATCTATTGAGCTCTTAACGTTGAATACAGATATGTCGCCACCAATACTTCTTCTCTGTTATAGTTTCTATGTAGCTAAATTAGTCAATTTTATGGCTCCGCACAATCAAAACACTTGTTACCGCCATAACCGCTCACGTGACATGTCCAGCATGTCCAAAGTGTCAGTAAAATCCAAGGGCACATAAACCTTAACACTCGTCTGCTGAAATGTTTAAGAAGCTTCTGTACTTAAATTCGTCAGTTATGTTAGGCAATAATTTGCAGCAGACGACTTCTGTCGAATCAACAGACGTCATTTTCAGATGCAATTTTTCTTGGCGCTTTAAGGGTTTAACCCTCGATAAATGAACTATTGATAAATCTAGACACAAACTACGCCTTGCACATCTTCTCTTATAATGATGCCGATGGCATGTACAAGGTTTCACTTGGATTCCACTATGCAGTTTAATCTGACAAATGCTCCAGGAAAAGTCATATTCATATTAGGCTTCGGAGCCCTCTTCTTTGTTTCATCATAGTCTGTTATTTGATTAGAGTGTTGCTCCATGATGATACACTGCAATAGTTAGAAGGCTTCCAGGCGAGCTGAACATTTTTTTATACTTCAACAACAAAAGAATCTAGAGTGAAGATTTGGTACCAGTAAAATAAATTTAAGCCCCTTTTGGCTTAGGCTGCTGTCCGTTCTAAGGCGGTGGTTGTGTTGTTGCTGTTGACTTGTTGTTTATTGTAACTCCCATTGTGAGAGACTGTAATTGTTTTGTTGTACGTTACTTTATGTCCATTCTAGTTTTGCAATCACCTTGATTGTGAAGAGAGAGCTGGTTGCTTTGCTAAGTTTGTCTTCCTGGTGTCTCGTGATTGTTATGTGGCTCTTCCTCGCGGTGCCATGGGTTTGTCTTCAGTTTGTGGTTGTGGTATTTCTTGATCATACTCACTTTCTAATGGAATGCTATTAAGTACGATAAAGCTGAGCCGAAACTAGCGTACGAAAATATGGTTCGGTAGTACACATGTGACCTCAGGTAGTCAGCCCAGTACTCTGGTAACCTGAAGAGTTTTATCAACAGATTGTATTTTTTTCGTAATATGTCATTGTACATGTCGTCTTTCGTCCTACGACGTTTGTCATGGCATGCTATTTGCAATTAGCTCATTGTTGTGTTGACATGGTTTCTATGTGATATCAGTAGCCCTACTTTGTACTCATTCCACGAAATTGGCTGAGGAATTCCGATTGACACCAGCATCTTTCATTTGAATTTACCCCATGGCGGGATGTTCCAAAAGAAATATGTTCTAATGAGCCTACCCGAAGATTGGATGTTTCTCACAAATTACATACCAACCCAAAAGCTGCTTCGGAAGTAGAAGTCCAAACTCTGTTTTCAGAATGCCAGGCAGCCAGTTTGGGTGTCGTGACGACACCATTGTACAAATCAGCAGCTTACCTTAGTGTTCTACACACGAGTTCAGCCCAATCCAACGCGCAGTTTTAGAGAAGAGAAAAAATGTTTATTTTACACTAACTGCGTGGAGTCTTTTTGGGAGTTTTCATTATAGGAACCCTTCAGCCTTAGGAAGTCGTGCAATCGACATCGGAAAAATGAAATAATTTCCTGTTGGCCGAACGATTTTTCGCTGGACCATGCAGCTTTGGAATACAGCTGTCGTATTGCAGGCTATGCAACATCTGCCCAAAAGAGAATAGCTAAATGATCTGGAAAAACAGATTGTTCATAAACATAATAAATAGATCGAGAGACCACAAAATTCGAAGCAAGCAAACTTGGTTTTACTGAGTGTGTTCGTGAGAATAAATGGAAATAGCAAAAACTAACAAGTCCCCTTAACAGTCATTTAGTTAAGAGTGCGTATAAAAAAAATCTTATTTCTCAACCAAACCATATGTTGTGGGTACTCAAAAGTACCGTCTCAATGAGACGGTTCTTTTGAGCACCCAAAACATATTTTAAAACTGATGGGTAAGAAAATATTCACAATTGTACGCTGAAAATTTTTGTCTATCTAAACCTATGGCCCCTATTACCGGTATCAGCGGCCATCTGTTTTCCAATATGCCTAAGAGCCCAATATTCCTGGAGGACCAGACTGTGAAAACTATCAACACTTCCTGGATGTACAGGGTCAAGTTCAACCAGCCAGCTCCACATGGCACATCGATACATGTAGCTGTTGTGGCTCTAAATGATCTGAAAATCGGATGAGAACCCACACAACTGGAAAACAGCAGTCTGACCAAGATTATACATATATCTGATTTTAAGTAGACTTTTTAATCGTACATGCATCCCATTTCTTATGATTTCACATGGACTTATTTTATCATAACTGATTTCACGTGAACTTGTCTTATTATAACTGATTCCACATGGACTTGTTTATCATAACTGATTTCACGTGACATTGTCTTATCATAACTGATTTCACATAGACTTGTTTTATCATAACTGTTTTCATGTGACCTTGTCTTATCATAACTGGTTTCATATGACCTTATCTTATCATAACTGATTTCACATGGACTTGTTTTATCATAACTGATTTTATGTGGCCTTGTCTTATCATAACTTATTCCACATGAACTTGTTTTATCATATCTGATTTCATGCGACCTTGTCTTATCATAACTGATCTCACATATACTTGTCTTATCATAACTGATTTCATGGCCTCGTTGTATCATATCCCATTTCTCATGGACTTGTTTGCTCCATAACCGATTTCTGACGAACTTGTTTGCTCCATAACGGATTTCTGACGAACTTGTTTGCTCCATAACTGATTTCACATGAACTTGTCTTAACATAACTGATTTCATATGTACCTGTCTTATTATAACTTATATCTTATGTATTTGTCTTAACATAACTGATTTCGCATGCATACTGAATAAATAGTATACATAATAACAAAACAGATTACAACAAATCAACACACATGGCATTGATCAAAACATACATAAATTGATACAAAACATTTAACAACTGTATTTAAGGTGTTGAGAATCTTCAAAAACATTTTTGAAACTCTTCATGATTTAAATGACAGTGATGAGAAAACCAGAATGCTGAAAACCACGTCGAAAAATTCTAACTGAGTCAAAAGTTATGCAAGATTTAAAATTACGCAAACTAGCATATAAGCCCCGCCCACATTATTTTTTCAAGATGAATTTTTCAAAATGTCAAATTGTATGTAGTGTAATTTCTAAGCAATTAAAAACAGCACAATAATGCTTTTATATGCAAATGTTGTATTTTATCATATTGAATCAATATCGGCAAATAGAATATGAAATAATGTTAAAATGAATGAAATATATTAAATTTGATATTTTAAAAAGCTCAAATGACGTCATATGAGCCTCTCGCATATTTTCAGCTACTTAAATTTTGAAACCTTCATAACTTTGTAACTATTTTGAATTTTTTGATGGGGCTTTCGACATTCTGTTTCTCACATTACTGGCTTTTTAATCAATGGGAGTTTATAAAAAAGTTTTTTGAAGTTTCACAAGACCTTTAAAATGATTCCATCACTGTTTTTATGATGTGGGGATCGTCACAAACCGCCCCATCAGGAGCCACATAAAGAGAGCCTCGAAACAAAGCTGACTATAGTTTAAAAGAAAAAATCACAACTGTATGGAAATGATTCCTTATTGTTTCCTCACAAACCATATGAAAAATACAGTAATTAGGCGTAAGGGGTGGGATGGTGGGAAACTTGCATAAAAATGCCAAAAATTGCTATTAAAACAGCCCATTTGACATTTAAACGTGTTATGACTGCTCCAAAATAATTACACAATCATTTGAAAAGTTATAGCGCAGTTCAAGTAAACAGTAATTGATTGCATTCATAAATGTCGCTATGTCGACATAGCTTTTATTTATCTTAAAGGGAAAGTATACACTTTTTTGAATGCGTTTATTATAGAGCTTACATTTGTGGTAGGAATAATCATTCATTTAATGTGTGTGAAATCCATTCAATTAGCCTGTAATTAATTACTTTCAGTCGGCACTGGGGGTCTGGCCATTTGCTGGTCAATGAGCTCCTAACAAGTGGACTGGAATCACTATTACCTGCTTACACACTACCAGACCAAAGTCTTAAATCCTTGATAATGGCAAAATTAACAATGTTTCAAAGTAATAGTATAAGCAGTGTGTACATTGATGACTACTTTTTGATACATGGGCCAAGGTTTGATAATTATTTCTAAAATTCAACCCTTAAAGCACTAGTTATTACTATAGCAGACGACATATTTTGTTATAACTTTCCTCATTTTGGGTACAATAAGACAAAGCAAAATCAACTGAAAACTTATTGAAAAACAAAAAAACTTTTCTTTTAAAAGTCGTAACATTCTAATTTGCATCAGTCTGCCTGATAATTGTTATTAAAACAGAATATCAATTATCCAATATTGGAATGAAGCAATGTATGGAACCACTAGCAAGGTGATTCCATGAGTCATTTAGCTGACCTGAAATAGAGGTTAATGTACATTACTGTATTATGGCAGCCCCCAGATGTTTGGATTAAAGTGATTATTCAGATCTTTTGAAAGTTTATTTTGATCAAAATAAATTCCTCAGTAATTACTAATTTGTTTTCACTGCTCTGCTTCTTCATAAGCTTATGTGATTAAAGCCCTGTTTGTTGCTCTGAAAACCAATAACTGACTGCAGACATCTTTTTCATCTGGTACATTTAACAGCATGCGATCAAGCGTCTGTTTACCTCAGCTGTGACTAAATGGAATCAGCTCCCAGAAGAGGGGCCTTTAACTCGCTATGATTCCATTCAATTACTTCATTGAGTAATGATGGCTTCAAGTGATAAGAATGAGAACTGGTTTAGACACGGCCCATGTTACATTTTTGCACTGCATAATTAAGCAGTCTGGTTAAGAGCCCCCTAAGTAAGTAATAGTTTATAGCATTAATTGAAATTGTAACATTTAGCTCTGTTCATGATGTATTCTGCTTTGCTAACATTTTGGACCCAGACCAGGTCCGACAAAATAAGGGACCTGATCAGGATCCAAACTGTTTGGTGCTCTGATCGCATTCCTGAAAAGTTTTTTGAAAACGTGATTTCTTAAAGAAATAGGCAGACAATTAAACATTGAAAATAATCCTGTATTCGCAAATAGCATTATTTAATGTCATAATTTTTATCATTCCTATTATAATTTCCATAAATCTGAGCAAATTCTTGAAAATTCAAACCAACAAAATGGCTTGCAAGCCAAACAGACTCAGATCAGATTGCGCATTGGTCCATGCAGACAGCAAAGACTCTGACCAAACAATGTCAATATTCAGGCTGATCGGAGTCTCGGCTGTTTGTTCATGCATCTGCCAATTCTAGGCTGTCCTCAAAGCTTGGATACTTACCTACCCATTATGTTACTGTTCTGTTCTGTTCTGTGAAAACACTGATCAGACAAATAATCAAATGCAGGTGCAATGCTGGATGCTCATACCATTTAACTTTAAACCTGTTTGTGTCGTCTGCTGATAAGCTTTACAAAATTGTTTGATCAAGAGAATGGTCTGACATTTGACCAGGCCTGATCTGGATCCACACTGTTTGATACTCTTTGATAAACCTTCCACACAGTTTAGAAATAGATCAGACTGACGCTATACACTGACTGTAATTAATCTGTTTAACCTGGTAACTGCCACTTCTGTAGTGATGCCTGAGGAATACTTCTTGGAGTATTCGAGTGATTAATGGCGATCCCCTGTGGCATGTGAGTGCAATTAAATTATGGGCTAATTGAAGCAGTTTTAACAAAATTAATGGTCATACGGTTCTCATTATACTGTTGGCTCTATAATAAATGCATATGAAAAAAGTCTGAATTATCCCTTTAAGGCAATGAACACTGCCATAATTAACTTAGCAGATGAGGGGATGATCTTTGAAAAATAAATAAGTACATTATAAAATATTTATTTTTGATTAAAGCCATGAACATACACTTTAACTGATTTTTAATGGACTTGTTTGCTCTTAAACGGATTCTCATAGACTTATTTGACCACAACTGACTTCTCATGGACTTGTCCTTACATAACTGATTTCACATGGGCTTGTTCCATCATAACTGAAATCTGATGGACTTGTTTTCAATATTGATTTCAAATGCATTCAGTTTGATCAAACGTTATTACAGAATACTCGAATGGTAAATAGTCCTTACCTGTCAAAAATGACACCTTTCGCACATCGCCAATCAATTGATAGTTCAGATCTTCTGAAAGAAACATTAATGACAACGGCTGCAAGAGACTATTTTCTTTCATACAGTAATAAGTCTTCTCTGTTGCCAAAGAGCAAAATCAATACACTTTGAAGAAGGAGACTGGCTTCGGAACTGGATCAGAGCAACTGATTATCGAACATTTACTTTAGGTATGGATTCATCCCTGTGCTTTGTTCCAAGAATGGCATATGTATGTAGCATTTAGGAATATTGGATGAATGGCTATGTTTTGTATAACTAATGGCTGGTACATTATGGCCCATGTAGTAATCCAAGTAGTAGGTTGGCCATGATCTTTTTGTGATGTAAAAAACGAAAACTGATGGGGGCACGGCTGCAATGCACGCATACATTCTCGGATGTAGATATCGTGCATCGCAGGTAGGGGATGAGAGTGGAGACGATTCTGTCTTAGATTTGACTTTGTTGTTTCCTTTGATGTGCATCTCTTAATCAATGCTCAGTCGGCTCCCCATTCAAGGCTCAGTCATTTAAATAGTAAGTGAGTAGATCAGGGAATATCACAAACTGCAGACAAACCCATGGCACCGCGAGGAATAGCCACACAACCATCATGAGACTCCAGGAAGACAAACCAAGCAATGCAATCAGCTCTCTCTTCCACATCAAGATGATTGCAACACTAGAATTGACATAAAGTAACGTACAACAAACATACAACAATTAAGACTCCCGCAACTACGCCCTAGATTCTGCTGTTGTTGAAGTACAAAAATGTTCAGCTCACATGGAAAACTTAAAACAAAACTTAATTTACCAATTAGTTTAATTGGAGTGTTCAATAATATAAATCGGAGCACAGTGGCTCCCTGGTAGAGTGCTAGACTCGAGACCTAAGGTCCACGGGTTCGAGCCTCACCGGCGTCACTGTGTTGTGTCCCGAGCAAGACACATTTATCCTTACTTAGTACTGATTCAACCCAGGACGACCCGTCCCGACATAACTAAAAATTGTTGACTGGCACGTAAAGAATCAAATCAAACAAACAAACAATAATATAAATTTGGTCACGTCGTAAAATTAGTAGGAGCTAGTGGGTCTTTGAAATCGAATGTCTTTTGTTTTCAAATTAAGTAGATACTCTTGTTTTAAATTTAGTGGTCGTAAACCAGTTCGGTAAAACCTATGTAAAACGGACACTCACAAATAGACCGAAATTGTCGCTGAATGCAGGTAAAATATTGGGAATCATTTTCATTTAGCTAACATTTGTCATTAAGAGCTTTGTTTTGTCTATTTCTGAGAGGCCGTTTTACACAGGATTTACTGTATCTGTACGCCTCCGCCCAGCCTGATAAACATCCTTGACATTCCCTGGGTTGGAAGCATAATGCCAACACATGATACATCCAATTTAGATATTTAAGCTAGTCTCTATAGCTGAGAAAATATCATAAAGCATTGCTTTATCACAAACCCTAAAATAAGATTTTCCTGGCACGAGGCTCAAAACGTCCTCCTGCTTACAGCTCTTTCAATGCTGGAACCGAATAACTCAGAATTGAAACACATTTGCAAGCAAAATAGTCCCAGATCTGACTGCTCACGTCAAGCACTATTCATTTACTTTCTTTCGTTAATAATTTATTGACAACAAGGGTGAAATAGTCCAGAGTACGAGGGTCGTTTTTTATGTCCGTAGATTGGTAGATTTTATGAAAACAACGAAAGTAAATGCATACATCATGTATATATATGGAAAGATCTATACATGCAGCCTAAAACTATTTCAAAATGCATTACTTTTATATCTTCCAAGAGGCAATGACATAGCTATATATTGGACACTAGAAATATGGTAGAAATATGACATTTATGGACTTAGTCTCTGACAGAACGTTAGTAAAAATTGCATGAAAATGGGTCCATAGCCATAAAGGACACTAAGTGCTGCAATATTGCATGACCATTATAGCATATTCGCAACAAATATTGGAAATGGAAGATTTATATGGAACCTCAGCAAATTGTACAGTAGGCATATAAACTATTATTGTAAAAAGTTGACACAAGTGGAAGTTGGATACGGGCTTTCGAATGTGGCTTAATGTGTAAGCTGTAAAAAAGTATTATATTTTTTCTTGTTTATATGGTAGATGGAAGTGTTATGGTAGCTTTCAACTCAAAACAAAGTTAATACTTTTTTTTTATTAGAAATAAACGCAAGATAAACAGCCTAGGGAAGGCTAAACATAAATGACGCCATGGACCGTCACTATATTAAGAAAATACATTAAAACTGTGTGTTGTGCCTCTAAACAAGTGTTGCAATTACTGAAATAGGAAAATTATGCAGACCTGATTGTTATTGATTTTTTCTACTCGGGATTGATTTACCCCGCCCACTTTTTATAACAAGGGGGATGACAGTTCCGGAAGTTGCCAGGTACACACTTTAATCGATACATCAATATAACTGCTGACGAATGATTGAGTATATAATGTGCTATGAAAAATCAGAAGAAATTTATAAAAAAAAATGTTCATAATCGTAATTTTAACTGATATAATAACTAGCACTAGACGGTTTGGTGTACCTGTATGATAATTTTTTTTCCAATACATACTAAAGGCACATCGATCGTATCACAGCAGTTTTCTCCAGTCTCCAAGAGCACAACTTGAAACTGAAGGCCTCTAATAGTGAACTATTGGTGCCCCAGGTGGCCTACTTGGGCATATTGTTTCGCAGGAGGGAATCAAAACAGACCCAAAAAAGACCTCAGCCATTCGGGTTTGGCCAGTTCCTCAAAATATAAAAGATGTAAGAGCTTTCATGGATTCACAGGGTATTACAAACGCTTTTAAATTATCCAAATATTTAACCCTTAATGATCTATTAATTGGCCATGACTGATTTAAGAAAATAAAAGGGAAGAAAAGACCAACAGTTAAGAAAGTACAATTTATTTGGAACGATGCACATCAGACAAATCCAGCAATACATGCATACGCAGATTATTATTTGTCATTTAAACTGCACACACATGCATTTTCAACTGGCCTGGGAAGAGTATTATATATACATCAAGATGGCGAGGACAGAGTGGTGTGTTATGCAAGTAGAATCTTAAAGCCATCAGAAAAAATTACCCAGCCCGCAAAACGGAGTATTTGGCTCTAAAATGGTCTGTTACTGAAGAGTTCCATGCCTCCCTATATGGAACCAACTTAGATGTGTACACAGACAATAACCCTCTAACCTGTGATTTCAATACAACCAAGTTAGATGCAGCAGGACACATATGGTTGGCTGAACTTTCAAATTATAACTTAACCACCACATATAGAAGTGGCCAAAGCAATGTTGATGTGAATAGATTATGCAGGATAAATAAAAAAAAAGAGGAAACAATAACAGTTTTCCCTGAAGTCTTGAAAGCCATCTGCCAATCAATTAACATAGGAAGTGATTGTGCACTCTTCCAAATGAAGTGCCTGACTAAGTTAAGAAAGCAGAGGTCAGCGTGCCAGATAACAATTTACTTTCCACAACCCTCACAGCTCAAGACTGGCAGAAAGCACAATTTGCTGATCCTGACATCAACCTTGTAATTGATGCCCTTTGTGTGGGAAATCATCCAAGTCCAGAGCAAGCTAAAAGTCACAAGATAAATTTGGGATATCTGTGCATGAAAATGGGTCCATAGCCATAAAGGACACTAAGTGCTGCAATATTGCATGACCATTATAGCATATTCATATGGAAGATTTATTTGGAACCTCAGTAAATTGTACAGAAGGCATATAAACTATTATTGTAAAAAGTTGACACAAGTGGAAGTTGGATATGGGCTTTCGAATGTGGCTTAATGTGTAAGCTGTTAAAAAAGTATTATATTTTTTCTTGTTTATATGGTAGATGGAAGTGTTATGGTAGCTTTCATCTCAAAACAAAGTAAATATTTTTGTTTTTCTCAAAACAAAGTTAATACTTTTGTTTTATTAGAAATGAACGCAAAATGAACAGCCTAGGGAAGGCTAAACATAAATGACGCCATGGAGCGTCACTTTATTAAGAAAATACATTCAAACTGTGTGTTGTGCCTCTAAACAAGTGTTGCAATTACTGAAATAGGAAAATTATGCAGACCTGATTGTTATTGTTTTTTCTACGCGGGGTTGATTTATCCCACCCACTTTTTATAACATGGGGATGACAGTTCCGGAAGTTGCTGGTACACACTTTAATCGATACATCAATATAACCGCTGACGAATGATTGAGTATATAATGTGCTATGCAAAATCAGAAGAAATTTATAAAAAAAAATGTTCATAATCGTAATTTTAACTGATATATTAACTAGCACTAGACGGTTTGGTGTACCTGTATGACATTATTTTTTTCCAATACATACTAAAGGCACATCGATCGTATCACAGCAGTTTTCTCCAGTCTCCAAGAGCACAACTTGAAACTGAAGGCCACTAATTGTGAACTATTGATGCCCCAGGTGACCTACTTGGGCATATTGTTTCGCAGAAGGGAATCAAAACAGACCCAGAAAAGACCTCAGCTATTCGGGTTTGGCCAGTTCCTCAAAATATAAAAGATGTAAGAGCTTTCATGGATTCACAGGATATAACAAACGCTTTCAAATTATCCAAATATTTTACCCTTAATGATCTATTAATTGGCCATGACTGATTTAAGAAAATAAAAGGGAAGAAAAGACCAACAGTTAAGAAAGTACAATTTATTTGGAAAGATGCACATCAGACAAATCCACCAATACATGCATACGCAGATTATTATTTGTCATTTAAACTGCACACACATGCATTTTCAACTGGCCTGGGAAAAGTATTATATATACATCAAGATGGCGAGGACAGAGTAGTGTGTTATGCGAGTAGAATCTTAAAGCCATCAGAAAAAATTACCCAGCCCGCAAAACGGAATATTTGGCTCTAAAATGGTCTGTAACTGAAGAGTTCCATGCCTACCTATATGGAACCAACTTAGATGTGTACACAGACAATAACCCTCTAACCTGTGTTTTCAATACAACCAAGTTAGATGCAGCAGGACACATATGGTTGGCTGAACTTTCAAATTATAACTTTACCACCACATATAGAAGTGGCCAAAGCAATGCTGATGCGAATAGATTATGCAGGATAAATAAAAAAAGAGGAAACAATAACAGTCTTCCCTGAAGTCTTGAAAGCCATCTGCCAATCAATTAACATAGGAAGTGATTGTGCACTCTTCCAAATGAAGTGCCTGACTTAGTTAAGAAAGCAGAGGTCAGCGTGCCAGATAACAATTTACTTTCCACAGCCCTCACAGCTCAAGACTGGTAGAAAGCACAATTTGCTGGTCCTGACATCAACCTTTTAATTGATGTCCTTTGTGTGGGAAATCATCCAAGTCCAGAGCAAGCTAAAAGTCACAAGATAAATTTGGGATATCTGTGGGACTAGGAAGGATATTCATACAGGGATGGTGTCCTTCACAAGTCAGACACCATTAATTGAGAAGATATCAATAGACTAGTTTTACTAGAGACATTGTGGGAAGTTGTTTTTAGATCATACCATAATGACTTAGACCATCAGGGACGTGACCATACAGCATCACTTATAAAAGGTCGATTTTTCTGGCACGCATGAATCAGTTTATTCATATCTATGTGCAAAAATGTGGTCGCTGCATTTGTAGGACGGTTACCCAAGTAAAGATAGCACATTTGGTGAATATTACACCATCTGCAACAATGACGCTTGTCTTCATTGACTATCTTTCATTAGATAATCCGAAGGGTGGCTTTAAAATCATTTTGGTGATCACAGATCACTTTAGTCATTATTCACAGGCTATTCCAACCAGGAATTGCATAGTGACAAAGGGGTTAACTTTGAATCCAAAGTTACCAAAAAGCTACGTAACATCGCCAGCATACAGAAATTTTGAAGCACACCCTATCATCCAATGGGAAACGGGATAGTTGAGCCATTCAATACAACGCTTCTGAGCTTCTGAACATGCTGGGAACAATGTGTGAGAAACAAAGTCTGATTGGAAGTCACATGTGCCAACTTTGACACATGCTTATAATGCAGCTATGCATGAAAGCACATGTTTCTCACCCTTTTCCCTCATGATCGGGTGTCATCCCCGTTTAGCCATAGCTACTTTTCTAGGAATTCAGTATTCTGAGGAAAGAAAATATCACCAAAATTATGCAGGTTATGAAGAGGCTGCTCATAAGTGTGTAAAGTACAAGCAGTATTATCAGCCTGTCATCCCTAGATACATAATTCCACCAACAAGGTCCACGAAATAAAAAGCCGCCAGGAACAACATATTCAGCTAGCCAATCATCATTAACACCTCATAGGTCAATAACACAGCCATCCCCAATACCAGCAGCAAGAGTTGGGCTTAGAAGGACCCAGGAAATGGAAGAACACCACTCTGGACAGTGGCAGGTTGGCACGAGACCTTACACATTCAGTCAACCAAAAGTACGTCATTATAGGAATGAATTTTATTTATTTGGTTTATATTAATATGTTAACTCCAGCGATTTACTAACAAATTGAATAAAGCCCAGAGGGATTCATGCTCGTTTCCACTGGCGATGGATTCAAGACCAGATGAGAAAAGGGTAATGTTCTTAAAAGGGTATCCTTTGGAAACAAAGAATGCACCAAAGAACTGAAACTAGAGTGTGCATATTTTCAGGGCCAGACTAGCTAGTTTCGGCAATTTAGGCCTCATCAGTGACCCTCTAATAGTTATAAAGTTCCACAATGAAACCTATGATCCCAAAGGACAAGAAAATAAAATCTACACTATAGTGAAGGGCAGGGTTTGATTTAAACTGTTCATCTTAAAGCTACGGTGCTCTTGAAAGATGTTCAGTGATTCTAGACAAGCTCATTGATTCCAGACAAAGTTTTATCAAAGTGTAAAAACGATTTCGTTTTGCTATGGACCAGTCCAAATCGCCAAAAGAGGAGCCATTACCTATGTGATACAGACAATTTTACCAGGACAGAGAGTTTTAATTACTGCTATATCAACGAGTTTTAGCGCTTTTTCAACATATTGCTGTTATACTTTTTGTGATTATGTGGTTAGACATACTGTTCTTATCATGAACTGTAATCATTTTCATTAGGTGGTTGTTTCCTCCATCTAAAGTTATCTCTGTCTATATATACTTAAAGCCAAAAGTAACTTTACACGTTGAAATACTGAATATATCTTTACTGTTTTTGATTAAACCAAATTAAATATCGTGACGAGTTGCTGGTACCCGCCCTAAACCTAATTCACGAAAAACAACTTTGGTAAATTAATCTTCTTTCGAGTTATCTGTGCTTTCATTAAAAGCACAAAATCAGCATTTCCTAACAAAATCCAAAGTAAACCTAGGATTTGAACACGCTATTTTAAGGGACATCGATTGCCCATTAAAAATACTGCAAGACATTTTGTCTCTGACGTATGGTTTGTTTTTGGTAGCATCTTAAAGTTGGTTCACTTTGAAATTATCTCCCTTTGAATTAAAACAACAGTAAACTTTAGTCCCTGCTAAAAGCTTTATCTTAGATGACATTTGGATTTTTGTTATCAGAGATTTGTTGGGACTTCTGCCTTGAGTATGTAACAAGATAATCTGATAAAAAATCCCATCCGTTTGGAAGAAAAACGGCAAACAATTTCTAATGGGAAATTCCATTGAAAGCACTGTAAAGTTCACTAAAGGGGGTATGTACGTAAAAACATAACTCTAATTTGTGTTACTCGAAGTGCGATCCTGGCTGATTTGAACTTTAAACAACAATTCAATAGCCTGTGTTTCAGATTGGTTCTTTAAAATTAAAAAAATGTCCAATTGCAAAGCTACAGTAACACATCCAAAAGTGATGCACTTTGGAAAAGTTTATTTTGCCCCCTTGCTTCTTTAATTGGGGCATTTTGGTTGCATTTATGGCAATAAAAACATGAAATTCAACTGTCATATGGAAAATTGATTGAAGTTAAATATGAATTAAACACATTTAAAATATCACTCACCAATACCCAGAAATGGTATATATGATAACAGTGTAAAGTTACTTTTGGCTTTAAGTATATGTTTGATTTACAGCCATCTGTTATCTATATTATCATGCAATCATACAATATGGATCTGCCAATATACATACCAAAGTGTTTTAAGTTGATCATATGTTTATTCAGACAGTTTATAAGTATAAATGCTAATTGTATTTCACTTATGATTCTATGAGTCCTGATATATAAGTTGTTTTTGTTTTGTAAATATTGGGACGCCACTTTGTGTAGTAGGGAGCAGATGTTATAGAATACACCGTTAAATGTTAACTGTACTTCGTATATGATTCTATGACAGTGTCCTGGTATAAATGAATGAATATGGTTTATTGTAAATTCCAATAGGCTATGAAAGCCCATGAGGATACAAAATTTAACATTTTCTGATGGCATACAGGCAGTACAGAACATATATTTATACATGCTAAGCTAAACAGGTAGCTCTATCTAAAACTGAGTTTAATCATACTCAGCGGAGAAGGTGCATACTGAATTTATGTATACATTGTTCCCAAATTATCGGACTCTGGTCTGCTCCATACAAAGGAGGATCAAAGACCAAGCTATTGTAGGGAATATTACATAAATCCGACCCATTGTGCAATTGAATGTTAACTTGTCTCAGACAAGTTACTTAAAGCCACATTCATATTTAAATTCCTATGCCTGGTTCACTATTTGCTACACGTTTCACCATGTTGAATCTGGACTGTGTACACTCTTTGGAAGCTTCTCTACGAGATAACTCCAATGAGTTTACACAATCTATGTTCTTCGATGATTAACACTAAGTTTTAGGGTATGCGTTGCAATGGCCTATTTCATACCGCACTTGCCACAAAGACCTGTCGTCGAGGTTATAGAATTGAGTACAGTCTCAAACTTAAAATAAAGCGTAACGATTGGCTGCTTGCGGACACGTGTCTGCAAGCAGCCAATCATTGCGCTTTAGTTTGAGTTTGAGAATGAACTCAAGTTTTATCACATGGAGGCCTGGAGTAGACAGTTATATACTTCTTTCTGTGAAGCTTATATGCAATATATGTTATATATGTTAATGTTCCAGGTTCTGGACTAGGCGATGTCATGGTTGCTGCTCATTATTAAAGCATAATATATTGTATATTATCGAGTTAGTATTCGTCATTCAGAAGGATCGATCTCACCACCGGTGACATGCATATATGTCTAAGGTCAATCTTGCAGTATATTGCTTTTATCACATAAGTATGGTATCAAATTATATTACTAAATCGATAAAAGTGAGTACTTAAAGTTAAGCTATAGGGCCATGCAACTAGCGTATGTCGATACAGCTGTGAACGTTGAAAAGTTATTTCTTTATTCTATTGTTGGAATTCTGACTAGTACTGAACCTTTTCCCGCCAGGTACGATTTTGTTGTCTGCTTCTATATTCACGGTGTAGCATCGATTCCGGAACTTGGTACCATGTGAATCGAATGTCAACACAGACATGGCATGTAGTGGGGTGAGTCAAACGTTTTTTTAGTGATTTGCAATGAGCGCCTGCATTCGAAGTGAATAGAATTCATCTTTAGAGAAGTCAAGCACTTGTCCGTGCCCGCCAAAATGATCAATTCTTGCTGTATGTCACAAAACATCGTGAAACACTGCCAGCTGGTACCGCTAAAAACAGCATGTCCCATCGAAAAATGTTTGTTTTTGCATTGTTAAAACCGTTTTCAACCTCATTTTCAATGCCAAAATAATGAGCATATTGGAAATCTCGTTCAGTATAAGTTTTATTTGTAATGATCTTGATTTGACTGATATATTATCAAAAACAGAAAACGCTTTGAGTACGGCAATTTACCAGTCCGAAGTACGGCAACTTGAAAAAAAAACATTAAATTTATAGTACGGTAATTTGCATCAACATGTTTGTCCGTGAAAACTCCCCAAACCACCCAAATCACCATAAACGAACACCAAAACCAGCCTCTCCAGCTTCAAACAACCTCATGTCCCCAAACACACCACGCCTGCGTGGAGATTGACCATGAAATAATTTCTACGGCCATTCTCATCCCTTCCGCTAAACCATTTAAGAGGGTTGTTGTCACTTAAAAGCCAAAGTATGTGCACCGTACTAGTTAACCGTTCCAGGAAAAAAGTGTGGTCAGGTGAGCGAGAAAGAGATCCAGGGGAGTTAACTCCGTCTTGCAGTGATGGCACTTGTCTACTGACACCTTTAGGTGTTTAGCACAGTGGTAGGCCTATCTATATGGCCTCTGCTGGTTGATTTTTTCTCGCACAACGTGCATTCATACTTTCTTCAAGATGATTATTTTTTATGTGCAATGACATCTCAAACCGACTCGTAAAGGATTTCCCGTACTGATCACATACATGTGTGCCAGATGTTGAAGGACCACCCGGGGCAGGTGCTACAGCTAGGGTGGACTGACTGCAGCGCTTCATGTGCTTATTAAAATTGCTCTTGTCAATTGTTTTTGTTTGTTTGTTTTTGTTGCTTTACGTCCCATGTCAACAGCTATGGTCATTGCGGGACGGTGTATCTTGTGAATTGTGGCATAGCCACAGTCCCATAACTGACTTTTGCCCACTGTGTTAATACTTTCTTCTAATGGAGTTGCCTCAAATGACGCGTCAAGGTCCAACGTCTGAAAAACACACAAAACTACATCTAATATTATTTTTTTTACCATCCACACGCCAGCGCGTAGACAAAGATTTGATTTGATCCTGGTAAATCAAGTCACATGGAGCAATCTAACGATCCCAAAAGACATCAAAGGACCATCAGTATTGCTAATAATTATTACAAATTGTAAAATTAACTTGTACTCTCGATTTCGACTTAAATTGTATTGTAAGTGCATCGAGATAAGATGCCCAGTCAGGGTCTGAAATATGAATTTTTCAGCGTAGACCAAGCTTTTTTGAAAAAGTTTAAACTTGTGTCATAGTAAGGGAAATAATTAAGTGATAATACGAGCCGAAGCCCACAACCACAAAGCCAATAGAACTCAAACTTAAGTCGAGTTCAAACGGCTCTGGTTACACTAAGACGAAAACCACATAGACGTAGCTAGGAAGCTTTGGGGAAGGGGGTGTTAAGCCTCAATACTTGTGGGGAGGGGGGCACGATGTTTTGGCAGAGGGGTCCATTTTTTACTTTTTTGATAGGGGACACTGTTAGCGTGACGACATTGGGCCACCAGCGAAACGCCATAGAATTTGCTAGCAAACCGATGATGGCCAAACACGGAATGCTAAGTTGGCAACTTTGTGATTCTTCAGTGGATCTGGACCAGCATTGCAAGAGAATACTATATTTCTGCGATTTTCAGGGAGATCCAGAGACACCTGCCCCTCCCTCGGATACACGCATGAGTACCTGCAGCATTTTCAGTACAATACAAGAGGGTCCGTGGAAGCACCCCCAAACCTCCACAAAACCATATCGGACCAGGCTCAACCGCAAACTAACCAGCACGTATTGCATACAATCTCACGACAAAGATAACCAGACTTTTGCGCATCATGCGTGGGCCTCTCTCTCAGGGCGATTAATACAAGTACTTTAATTTTCCGTTAGAAAAAAAGAAACTGGTAAGGGATCTAAGCATATGGGCCCCTCTGTGAAATTAGCAGGCGAAAAAAAAGTGAAAATCTGGATCCGCGTTTGCGCAAATGCGATGAGCACCAAACCCTGGTGCACTTAGACGTACATGTATGCCCAGTGTTTGTGTGTGTGTGGGGGGGGGTACTCTCTTTATATATACATATACCCCCAAATAAAATATTTTTCTGAAAATCCCCAAAAATATTAAAATTAAAAGATTTTGAACCCCCAAAAATGGTCTGAGCCTACATATGTGTAAAAACATCAGAGTCCCCCCCCCATCCCCCCCCCCCCCCCCCCCCCAAGTATGTTAATACACGAGGCAACGGTTTGTCGAAGTGTTTCATTTATCTGGGCAAGTAAAGGGTTTACAATTGAGTTAGTGTAATGGGACAGGGAAAATTGAAAATTGAAGTCAGAATTGGTGGTGGTTTGGTGTTTTCATAACATTTCCGATTTAATCACAAATAATGTCTTATGACGTCACCTTTCAACGTCACGCTCAGTATAGTAAAACCGGGAACATCTGATTGAATACTTTCTGTATCCATAATAGACCATACAGGCCCTCTTGAATCATTACGGAAATTGGTTGGTTCCCAACAACAGCTTCTTCGAGTAGAATTCTATCATTTTCAAAATAAGTCGCCGTACTGTTCACTAGCAAGACGCCGTCCTGTGATTCTGTGTTGTGTCGCAAATTGCCGTACTCAAGTCGTCGGAAATTTCTCTTGATTATATCCAACTCGGTTAGTTTTTGGAGAAAACTTTTGCTTCAATATATACACTAGTGATGTCAAAACATGTGCATAACAGCGGATTGAATTTGGCATCCTCCACTTACAAGATTACAAGGCGAGTTTTGAAGCTGACATGATTTTTCGCGGTACCAGGCAGCTACAATTACAGTAAAAAGTAAACTAAAAATCACTTTCATATCATTGTTGGGTGTATATTTCAAAGATAAATATGTTCAGATAAAAATATATTCATCTTAACGCATAACGCCGTGATAAAACAGCATAATAACAACTTTTTCTTACCGTCGTCATGCCTGCCATTTGTTTATAATCGATAAAGTTGGTAGCAAGTTCCGGAGTCGATGCTACACGGTGATATTCTACTTAATAATATGCTTTAGGTAGCGGATATTGCAAACAATATTGACCAATATAAGATTGCTACCTTAGAGCAGTCTGATCATAATTCATACAGGCTGCTCCTATAATAAAATAAAGTCTGAAGTAAATTCAGAAATTGCAGCAGAAGTAAAAGATGGCAGGATAAGGGTAATCGCCTGTTTACTTGGTAACAGCAGCGAAGGTTATATGGCGGTCTTCAAACAAAATTTACATGTACATATACAACAATATGCCAGTCTTTTTTGAAGGTTGTCAGAGCAGAGCTACATCTACACCAAGAACGCGGATGTCATTATTTAATAGTTGAGAAACCAAGGTACGAAACATGCTTATCCTTGCACTAGCGTTCCCAGTTAATATCAAAGATAGTTTTATAAGATGTTTAATCAACTCACACCTGTAAACATGTCTTCCTTAATTCCACAGCAAGTGAACGCTATTTCTCATCACAATCTTAGGAACTCAAATGGCATTCATACCATCAGGTCTAACACTAGCCTAAAACACAATTCTTTTCTTCCATCGACTCTTAGGCAATGGAACAGCCTACCAGTTGAAGTAAGGCAGTATAATACTCTATTATCATTTAAAACTGTCGTTAAGAAAGTTCTTCAATCTGTCCCAACTTATTATTTCTGTGGTTCCAGGAAAGCACAAATCCTTCATGCACGATTACGTACTGGCTGCAGTTCTTTAAACATGGACCTCTTTCACACAAATATTACTGAATCCCAACTGTTTTGATGTTGAAGCATCGAAGATACACAGCATTATTTCTTTCACTGCAGATTCTACCAGGGACCTCGCAACACTCTTTTGAATGCCTGAACAACCTACCAGAATCCTTCCCTAAGTCTCCTTCTCTTAGGCAGTTCAACACTATCACTTGAAGCAAACATTGCAATTCTGAAACATATTCACAACTAGAACAGTCGGACTCCGAAAAAGGGCCCCGCCTAATGCCCTGGGGATATCCGTGCCCTGCAGCGAAAAGGGGATATCCGTTTTGGCAAAAATCTTGATAATCATTCATCAGATAAAATCCATATTCAGACATTAACAATAGTTTGATGAAAGTAGTCTATATATGGAAGAAGTTATATGGGTGATAAATGACTAAAATAGAGTGTCCACAAGTGTAAACTGATAGGTGGCGGCCATTTTGGCGGCCAACTTGTTAATCAGCGGACGAGAGTTTGATAAAAGTAATCCATATATGAAATTTGGAGGTAATTGGGTAATAAATGATTAAGGTAGATTGTCCACAATAGCAAATTGATAGGTGGTGGCCATTTTGTTGGCCATATTGGCTATCGTTCGTCGGACTTAACTTAAACAAGAATTTGATGGAAGCAATCAATATATGAAATTTGGAAGAAATCCGATAAAAAATGACTAAGTTAGAGTGACCACGACAGCGGACACTGACAGGCGGCAGCCATTTTGCCAGCCATCTTGGTTGTCGTTCGTCAGACAAAACCCATATTCGAACTTGAATGAGAGTTTGATGAAAGCAATCCATATATGAAATTTGAAAGAAATCCAATAAAAATGACTAAGCTAGATTGACCACGACAGCGGACAAAAACTGACTAAGTTAGAGTGACCACGACAGCGGACATTGATAGGCGGCGGCCATTTTGTCCGCAATCTTGGTTATCGGATGACGAACAAAACCCATACTCGAACTTGAAAGAAAGGTTGATGGAAGCAATCCATATATGTAGTTTGGAAGAAATCCGATTAAAAATGACTGAGCTAGAGTGACCACGACAGCGGATATTGATAGGTGGCGGCCATTTTGTCGGCCATCTTGGTTATCGGATGTCGGACAAAACACCTATTCGAACTTGAACGAGAAGTTGATGGAAGCAATCCATATATGAAATTTGGAAGAAATCTGATTTAAAGACTGAGTTAGAGTGACCACGACAGCAGATATTGATAGGTGGCGGCCATTTTGTCGGCCATTTTGGTTATCTGATGTCGGACAAACCCCGTATTGGATTTGAACAAGAGATTAGTGAAAACAATATATATATGAAATTTGGAAGAAATCCAATTAAAATGACCGAGTTATAGTGACCACGGACAGACGGACAGACCATACGGGACTTTAACGGACATCCAGGTAGCTGCGGTGCGCTGAAGCGGTAATAGGGAATTATAATGGAAGGTGTTAGTTTTTATACTATATCTTTTGAAATTGTTAAGGCAGAATTCCTGTGCAAACAAATGTTTTACCTACATATCTTGCGATTATTCTGATATATCTTTTATGAATTTCCCTCTGCAAACTCTTCGTCCTTTTTGATAGTTTTTGATAGAACCCTAAGAATGATTAAATTATATAGTAAAACAGGCTTTTTGAGATCAGCTCATTGGTAGATATTCGGTCATAGTTATTAAAGTATTCAATATATTTTCCCTGTGCAAACGGGACACTATGCTCAGTTCAATTGCGAACAAATTGGCATATTTTTCATACAATTAAAATAAAATTTGATGCAGCCTTTTTAATTTTTCCTGATACAACCCTTTGACATTTTTCACAAGCTTTCCACGATAGTCTATTTTTAGCAACTGTATCCAAGGTAACAACAGGTATTGACCACACATACACTTTAGTAATCGCGTGTCTGTAACTCAGCTTTTTTGAGCGTCAAAGACTGTTTATTTATTTATTTATTTATTTATTTATTTATTTATTTATTTATTTATTTATTTATTTATTTATTTATTTATTTATTTATTCTATAAAGTTGCGCTTGATCAGGGTATTCACTGTTTGCATCAAGAATATTCTATTTAATTTTGAATAAAAAATAAAAATACCACACGACTTAATACAGAATGAACTTGCCCAAATGACAAGAGTGGGAAATTCTATTGACCTAAATTGGTTAAGATTCTTCACTTGCTAGTGGCGATAAATTTGGTACAAACAGTGCTGATCCAGATCAGGCCCGAAAAAGCGTCGAACTGATCTGGATTCAAACTATTTGAGTGAGAAACATTGACACTGTGTTGGTTTTTCTGTAATTATAGGATAAACATTGAAATATTGTTTCATAGGCCCATTTAAGAAGGGACGGCAGACAACTAGATAGCTGGCAAAATCACTCAGCATGCAAAGAGTTAATTGACACATTGTTCTAATTGAATGGCTTCAATTTATTGCCAATTATATAATGTGAGAATTGACGGAGTCTATTCGGTGTAAAAACTGCGAAAAGATTATCTAAAGAAGAGCCGACTTGTCAGTATCTACTTCTCATTAGATCATTTAAACTTTGCTCTTCGGCAAATACCACCATACAACCCTTGGTTCAGAAATGGACTGGTCCAACTTATAAGAGTGGGAAATTGGACTCATTAGCTAATTTAATTGTTCTTCGGCGTCTGATCATGGTCTCCACGGTTTCTAATAAGGCAGTGGCTAGAGGTACGGATCCGTACCCCTAGCCTGGGAGGCTAGAGATACGGATCCGTACCCCTAGCCTGGGAGGCTAGAGGTACGGACCCGTACCCCTAGTCTATTCTACCATGTCAGGCTACAGGTACAGACATATAACCCTGATGAGAAATTCTAAATTTTCATGATAATAAGTGTTAGAAAATACCTTGTTGTTGTGTTATGAAATACCAATCCTGTAAGTCGCCATTTGCACTGTGAGATAACTCTGTATGGTAAATATAAAAACGAAACACGAATTCCGAATTGGAACAAGTGGCGCGGGATTTATGTTGTGTTATCATTATTTTTATTATTATTATTATTATTACTATTATTATTATTATTATTGTTATTATTATTTTTATTATTATTATTATTATTATTATTATTATTATTATTATTATTATTATTATTATTGAATCAAATTAAAACTTGTTATTCATGATTTGTTTTTGCTGTTTTCACTTTCGGTTTGTGTCATTTGCGAGGGTGCGAACAACATTCTGTGATTAATTGGTCGGCATAACGCACTACAAAAGGCATCTTTAAACCTAAAAGAACAAATTAAAATGATTGTCTGATTCTTTTAATGTCCAACCTCAAAGACATCAGAAGAACTTAAGAACGTCCTTAATTAGCCTTATCCGTGCAAACAGTATTATACCTATGATAATAACTATTTGATGTAACCGCCTAATTCTCGCTGCTCATTTATAAAACTTCCAAGAAAATTATGTTCAGTCTCACTTTGTCAGAATGGCTCAAACGCTGACCAAAGGGAAAAAGTTTGAGGACTTTTCCTCTTTAGAAATTGCCATCCAGCAGTATCAGAAGGAAGAAAATGTTCAATTCTTTAGGCGCAGTTCGCGAACCATTGAAAAGGCATAGCCACGGATGCCAGACAAAAAACTTAACGAACGTTTGAAGAATTATTAAATATCATTTCATTGTATACGCGGTGGCAAGAACTTTAAATCCAGGAGTACAGGAATGAGAGAACAGAGGTAATCTATCTATCTATCTATCTATCTATCTATCTATCTATCTATCTATCTATCTATCTATCTATCTATCTATCTATCTATCTATCTATCTATCTATCTACCTACCTACCTACCTACCTACCTACCTACCTACCTACCTACCTACCTACCTACCTATCTATCTATCTATCTATCTATCTATCTATCTATCTATCTATCTATTCGTTTAGCAGGTCATGACAAGTAAACCCAGCCAGCACACTATGTCGGACCCACATCGGTTTGCCCACAAAACGCCATTTAAAATGGCATTTCGCTGGCGGGCCGACCATGGGCCGCTTTTTATGCTTCGTTTTGATGTTAGTTTTGATATGTTGCGTAAATTTCTTTTGAGCACCAAAAATTTACGTTAAAGGTGATAGAAATTACAATTTTACACACCGCCCATCCGTCTGTCCGTTCGTCAGTCCGTACAATTTTATTATTTGTTTTCGTGCTTAGAAGTAACAAAAGTACCTAAAGGATCTAATAAATATTAAGTTTGTCCATACGTCTAAAGGTCCTAACAAATAAACCCAGCCAGCACACAATGTCGGACCAATATCTGTCCGCTAGCAAAACGCCATTCAAATGTCATTTCGCTGGCGGGCCAACCCCGGCCCACCTTTTTTATGCTTAGTTTTGATGTTAGTTTTGATATAATGCGTAAATAAACTATTATATTTTCAGATACACATTTTTGGTGCCCAAAAGAGTCTTCACGATAAGACGGTTCTTTTGAGCACCAAAAACACTTAAAAGTGATAGAAAATACAATTTTACACAACACCCGTCCATCTGTCCGTTCGCCAGTCCGTACAATTTTATTATTTGTTTTCGTGCTTAGAAGTAACATAAGTACCTTAAGGATCTAAAGAATATTAAGTTTGTCCATACATCTAAAGGTTCTAACAAACAAACCCAGCCAGCACACAATGTCGGACCAATATCGGTCCGCTAGCAAAACGCCATTCAAATGGCATTTCGCTGGCGGGCCGACCCTGGCCCGTTTTTTAAGGTTTAGTGGGATATATAATGCGTCGATCAATTATTCTCTAGTCTTTTCAGACATATAGTGGGTGCTAAAAGGAGTCTTCTCGATGAGACGGTTCTTTTGAGCACCCAAAATTAATGTGATTTTAGAAAATGCAATTTTACCTACCTACCTACCTACCTACCTACCTACCTACCTACCTACCTACCTACCTATCTATCTATCTACACTATAGACTATTTAGTAAAGTACAGGTGAGCTTATTTTACACTGCTCACTCATCAGCTGTCAACGAGTAGTTAATTGGTTACTTTAATTTAAGATGAGAAGATAATTGCTGGTGAGAAGATAATTGATTTGTTACAGGTGATTAATTTCCTTTACTCATGGTCTGTTTTAAAAAAAGGATAAGAAAAAAATATATATAGAATTATGTTTTTCTTTTTTTTAAACTTTACCGTTATTCTTTTTACCCTTTTGTATAAGCTTATACTTGTTTGATTTATATACGACGTATGACGTCACAGTAAATAGAGTAGCTTCCCTTTATCGATCAAAGATGTCGGACAAAACAAATGTAAAACTACAACACGAGTTTTTGTTTAATTAAGCTATATTAATCATGATAACTTCTCATCAGGGTCATATGTCTGTACCTGTAGCCTGACATGGTAGAATAGACTAGGGGTACGGATCCGTACCTCTAGCCTCCCAGGCTAGGGGTACGGATCCGTATCCCTAGCCTCCCAGGCTAGGGGTACGGATCCGTACCTCTAGCCACTGCCTTCTAATAAAAGGTTCTATTAATAACTAAATAAAAATATAAGTACCACCATACAACCCTTGGTTCAGAAATGGACTGGTCCAACTTATAAGAGTGGGAAATTCGGGTAATATTTATTTTACTTAAATTATAAATTATGAAAATATGGCATTAATTTTGTAATATAAATAATTATAATTCGACTGGCACCATTATTTACAAGTATGTCATATCAGAATCTTGAAATTATTTGACTTTTAAACTCAGTCACCTCATTCGGGTCTTCACTGATTGCATTGGATAAATAAACCAACGCGCCGTATTGGACCCCATGCTGTGTGGTTGCGTGAGGTGATTTGTGTCATCTGGTGATTTTTCCCCCAACCAAAATGGACCCAGATCAGGCACGACAACGGGATTTTTATTGGATTCAAACAGATGGTATATCGTATATCTGAAATTTGTTTTTGAAAAAGGTAAAATTTAAATAAAAAAAAGATTGCAAGAAAAAAAAAACGCTTATAAAATAATGTCAATGCTGCGTGTGCATGCATATGCATGCTAATGCTCTCATATGCTCTCATATGGTATTAACATATTTTCGCATTAGTGATTAATTGATTTGGATCTACACGGTTTTCTGGCTTCTCCAACATCAGCTTTTATCAGAGGCTTTTGCGCATGTGCGATATACAAATGTTATCTATCTTTATTCCCTTTACAACTAAATTCGATATTCCACACTTCTTTCTCTGAAGATCTATATTGTCATAGAAAACAGAGCAGACTCTGATGTAATGCCACCCGTGTTTTCACTGTCAAAGTATCCCTTTGGATACGTAAACATGTGCGTTAATGAGTGGCATTTGTGCATGTAATATCACTACCAGATTATAGATCAATGGAATTGTCCATAAAGTTTGAACGGTTAGGTCAGGACGGCCCATTTTATATATTGAGGGATTTCATAAAAATATTTCATTTCTTTCTCTGGAGATCGAATATGTCCTAGAATACAGTGTAGACCCCGATGAAAAGTCGTTTGTGCAGTATTTCCTCTAGGTCTTCACTGTTTGTCATAGTCCCCGTTTACTTCAAATTGATCTTAACAAATTCTTAACAATTTTGTTTCGCAGCAATATGCGAGTCTAAAACGACTTTATCATTTGACACACCAGCGCATGAAAAAAGCGGCCACAACGATCATTCCTCGTCCGTTTGGACGCACTGTAACCCTTTGAACATTTGATCAGTGTCTCCACTGTGATATGGACAGTTTTAAACTGTTTTGATTACCACTCCCATTTCTTGACAGTGGAAATGATCAGTTTTCGTGCCTGTACACGTCGCGAGAAAACCTGACTTTGTAAACTCCGAACAGCAAAGGTGCAGGACAGAATATTTATTTTTCGCTATCCCTTAACTTGCGAAACAGCACGTCCAAAGAATGCGGCGTTTAGGCAGGGTCTTCACTGTTCGCGCACACTATTGAATAAATTTAATATCCCGAGCGATGATCAGACTGCAAAAGTTGTGTAGACTCATCTACGCGTCAGCATGCAAGAAAGCGATTTTCTTGCGACGGTAATCAAATTCATTATGAAGTGTCGGGCCTGATCTAGGTCCACGCTGTTTGCTATACAAGCAGTAACTCCACATGGTCTGGTTCGAATTGCCTATCGTAGAGTTATTATCATTTTATTTAAATCAGGGTCTTCACTGTTCGCTCTCAGATGGTTCCTCTAAAAGTTCAATAAAATTAATAAACCGACACCAACAGCTGTAAAATTTGAAATGAACCCGTCCGAATGATGAAAAGGGGAACGTTCATTCGGCTTAAATCTTACTGATCAGGGAGGGCGAAAATACAGCAGATCTCTCTACATACTATATCAGCACCTAACAAAGGTCAACCGATAATCAGACTGTGTCTGTGTACGTGCTGGGTAGACTTATCAACGCGTTTTTCTTTATTTGTTATGAAATGTATTAAAATTATAAATGATAATAAAATTTATGCTTGTTTCATTTGATGTAAATCTGATGTACACTCTGATCAATGTTCGATGCACACGCGCAGAAAAATATTCTAATAGCAATGCTACAAATTTTCGATAATCTGTTTCACTATAAAAACATCGTAACAGTCCAGTGGATTAAACGCCTTAAGCTATGCATGGTTACTATGGCGACTCTGCCACCTGCTAAGAAATTAAAAATACAGGTAGTGTCCTGGCAGAATGAGATACGAACACTCGATGTCCTCAAAAGTCCGACATGGGACGGACAAGCCGAAAACAATAGAGCTCCGCCAACATTCGTTGGCGGGGCCCTCATTATATACTTGACACCGAACGTTTGACCTAATCAAGCATCACGCTACCTTAGGGCGATATATCTATATACATATAAACTATAGGATTGGTTTGTCTACTCATATCACCAAACTCTACCCCTGCCCCGACCCAAGTAATATCCCTAGCCTTTACGATGATGTTTTCATTTTTTTAATTATGTATTTATTCATTATGTTTTCACAAAGCTGTATGTTTTATACTCTTGAACGCATTCGTAAGAAACAACAAAACTTTAGCATGAGAGCTAATGGATCAGCCACTAGACACAAAGAACGGGTCACTGAAAAGACCAACCCTTGATGCAGAAACTCATCACTATCCCATTCTTGATGATACATTAATTCGATCATATTGGTCTTAGTTCTTGCATGACAAAATCCATTTTCAGTCTCCTCAACTCTCCGTGATAAGGTTCTTCACATCTCCCTGATCACAGTCTTAAATATCTGAAAAGAACAAATATATATCCAAGCAGATTTTCTAAACTTTACCCCTAAAGAAAATGATCGTTATAATCATTTACAGATTCCCTGTTGTAATGTTTTATACTTTCAGCATATTCTCGTGACTTGCCAGCCAAGCATTTTCTAATGGCTTGCTATCGCCAAAAGCATTTTCTAATGACTTGCTATCGCCAAAAGTATTTTCTAATGGCTTGCTATCTCCAAATCCATCAAACTTATAGTTATCTATCAGTATAAACATAGAAAACTTTGTATCACTCTTAAATCATCATCTGACCCTATGCTTGGTGAACAAAGTACCGCCTGTATGAAACGGTTCCTTTGAAAACCCACAGCACACACGTATATGGAAAAATGCATTCACGGATATGTACACGCTCTGAACCACACCCAATGTAACACAAATATAGATACACTTCATTTAGATACTCAGGATTATTCAAATTTGAATCAAAGAAAGCAACTTAATATTTAGCACCAAAATTAATCTATACTGCTGCTCTATCCGTAAAGCAATCAAATTTGCCCTTTTTTTTTTTTTTTTTTTTTTTTTTTGCTTTCAGCAAAATCTCATGGCTTGCCAGCCAACTAATTTCTAATGACTTGCTTTCACAAAACAGATTTTAAAAATGAGATAAAAAAATCCTAATAGCATCCAGCTTCTCATTATTCATTGGCATAAAACTAGAATAATGCAATCAATCATCTGTACCTATGCATATGCTGTTGGGACCCATAAGATAAAAAAAGATAAACAATAACAGAAATATGTGCTCTGAACTCAATGCGATGTGTTATGATTATAGATATTCATCATTTAGATTCTTCGAATTTTCAAATTTGAATCACTGAGAGCAAACTTTCTAAACATTGATGGTAATTTACACCAACAATCTATAGAACAAGCATTTCGAAGTTCAAATCGCTTTTCCGTCAATCAATCAGATTTTCTGCATTTTTATTCTAAGGAAAACGATGGATGCTGCCTTTTTAAGATATTTTGTAAAGTCTATTTATTGGGTTCAAGCATTTTCTCATGGTTTGGCAAGCAAGCATTTTCTTATGGCTTGCTATCGCCAACTTGCAATTCTAAATACAGCAAGCTTATCGTTATAATATATTATTAAAGTAGAAATTATACATTCACTCATAAATTAGCATTTAAGCAGAGCATGTCCTCAAAGTACCCTCTCTATGAGACGGTTCTTTTGAGCACCCAAAGCCTACATACGTACAGATGGATCACCAACCACTAAATTATGTGCTCTTAACTGAATCAAAGTCTCATAAGCTACATATATACTTTACTGAATTAAATACTTTGAGTTATCCGATTTTGAGATTTGATAACAAATTTTGTCTTTAAAATTAAATATACATCTAAATTTAATCTTAAAATCCATAAAACAAGCATTTTTTTCTACAGAAGAAAAATGATAACTACATGTTCTACCATTTTCAGGTATTTTGTATTATTAATTCATATATTGAGTTCCAGCATATTCTCATAGTTTGCCAACCAAGCATTTTCTACTGGCTTGCTATCGCCATATCTGTAATCTTAGATACAACCAGCTTATTGCTATACAATATTATAAGAATAGAACGCTTCAGCTAGCCACTATTCAAGGTTCAAGAAGGGTGCAGACACAGGACAGAGATGGGAAGGCTAAGCTAAGACATTAATGCACAGGGCCAGACAGTACGTTTACCTTAAGAAAAACTTGAATTATGTGTTTAGAATTCCAACAAATCTCGTGATATACAATGCACTGGTTGCACAGCTGTAAATAAAGCATGTATGACAAGCTGTTCATTTCAATAATACATGTAGTTTATATATGAGTCGGTTCATGAGATATTGCTTTTATTGCACACGGGTAAATTCACTTGTAAATTAAGCATGCACAGTCATCCTGTAAGGCTGGAGGCCTACATTTTGACATGCCCCAACTTTGAGTATGCAAATTGCAATGGGTTTGACGCGCAGGCTCAGTATAGGTCAGTGATAATTGCATTGAAACGTTTTGCGCTAAGCATGCAGTGTGCAATGCTACAAATTATAAAAAGGTTCTTTTTTCTGACAGTCGCAGCAAAAAAAGCGACGCGCTGTTTCATCTTGACCCAACCAGTGTTTTAAAGCTGAATCTATGATTCGCGCGCTGTCTTAAACCTGCTGCATTATTCGACCGCACTCAATGACTATTACCCCTTCTATACTTATGAGCTTCTTCATCTGGTTTGATACAGTGTACCTGGGATATTCCATTATACATACCATAATGTCACAAACTAGAATTTCCAAATTGAAATGTTCTTCAGTCCCTGATGATTGTAATTAGTGCAGCCCCGGATGAAATGCCACATATTGCGGCAGTTCATTCGGGTTGTCCCTGTTTGCCGAATTATCCGTTTAGGGGTTACCAACCGCTGCAAACCACCACTTTTCCAGGCTCAATAAGAGCCCGACCGTAGGCTACTGTCAAAGAAGTTATAAAAAACCTACTGAGATGCACATACTGTTTCACTTTTTGTCAAAGTACCCGTTTATGGGTTTTCATTCTACAACTGATTTACGCATCAAGTCACCATCATTCCAGGCTCAATAAGGGCCCAGTGCTACTGTCAAAGAAGTTATAAATACACCTACTGTGATGCGAATAGTGCTTCACTGTTGGCCAAAGTACCCGTTTAAGGTGTCCATTCTACAACTGATTCACTCAGCAAGTTACCACCATTCCAGGCCCAATAAGGGCCCTGAGATACTGTCAAAGAATGGTTGCAAATAAACCTACTGAAATGTGCATTCTGCTTCACTGTTGGCCAAAGTACACGTTTAAGGGTGTCCATTATACAACTGATTTTTACTCAGCAAGTCGGCACCACCATTCCCAGGCTCAATAAGGGCCCTAGGCTACTGTCAAAGACATTGCCAATAAACCTACTGGGATGAGCATGCTGCTTCACGGTTAGCCAAAATACACGTTTAGGGGTTTCAATTCTACAAAGGATTCACGCAGCAAGACGCCACCACTCCATGCTCAATAAGGGCCCTGTGCTACCTTCAAAGAACGGTTGCAAATAAACCTACTGAGATGCGACACTGTGTTACTAACATTACCTTGGCCTAGTGAAAGTTATATTTAAAATTCCTAGAAATCTCATTGTGATACAACTCAATAGTTGCACAGCTGCAAATAAGCCATCACTGACAAGCTGTTCATTTTAATACAGTTTATATGGACCGATTCATGAGACTTCAATCCTTATCGCATATGCGTAATTAAGCATGCGCAGTTATCTAGTAGAAATAGAAACCTCAAATTGGACCGAGCCTATATGTACGTCCCTACTTTGAGAATGTGAGCAGAGGGGGATCTGACGAGACTGAGTGCATGCAAAGGCTCGTCTGAGCCTTGACTATCCGCTGATGCCACAAGTACGAGAATCTCATGTGCTGGCTCGTATCATATATTTTTCTGATTAGTATGATTTATCTCAATTCCTAGAAAAGCTTTCATGTATTAGTGAAAGGATGCACATATGTCCATCGAAAGATCCGATCACGTTATCCAAGGGACGCGTAAACGTTTTAGTGCGATGGATTCACAGATAAGTAAGAAAGTAAGTAAATAAATAAGTAAGTAAAGACTTTATTTTATAAGGGTGACTCAGTTGGTAAAACCAATCTTCCCTTATGCCATCTTAACACAAGCAAAGCATACATGAAATTACAAATATGACAATAAAATATTTACAAATACAAGTGAATATGAGTAGAAAGAAAGTGAAAATGAAATGGGGTTGGAAAAACTTGTCTTTTGATAATGTATGTATAATGCATTTGGGTTCTGTAAACCATTGTGACTATTTCGGCGGTGGAGGTATGTGAACACGAATATAAAAACTAGAGGTCTTTCATCCATGTAAAGCATTTCTTAACGAAAGCATCAATGGTGTTGGCATTTCTTATTTCAACAGGAATGCTGGTCCAAATTAAAGTACCTGAATAAGATAAGCTGTTTTTAAACATGTTTAATTTAGACTTTGTGGTTTTAAAATATTTGTTTGAATCTGACCACAGTCATTGTATCTTCGCTATTACAGCCTTTAAATTGGAACATTTCAGCTATGTAAACTGGTGAAATGCCTCGAGTTACCTTAATCATTACCTTTGCTTTGTTGATGAGAACTATTTCTTCAAATGACAACATATTCAATTGTCTTCGAGCATCTTCCACTGATATATAATCTGAACCAAGTATCAATTCAACATATATAGGAAATAAAAAAGTTTTTGGAGATACTTCCCCCCCAGCCCATCGTGACAAAGCTAAACTCTTTTTGCATGCAGTTTTACATTACACACATCATATAAAAATTGCATGCGTGGTCAAAGGGGGGGAAGGCTGTCGAAATGATTAACTTCAAAGAATCTCTAGCGATAAGGCGTATATTTTCCCTAGTTGGCATGATTACAAAACCTTAATTTTCAAATTGCCCTAATGTTTTTAAAATTGGTCTGTTTCGGTAGTAAAATATGCATAGAAAGCATCAAAATAGGTTTCAAAGCGATTCATCGTTTACAAAGCCGTGAAAACTTGCGCCTTCTACTCCCACCCCTCATTTTACGTCTTTAGACTGGGTGCCGTTTAGACGAGAGTTTTAGTAAATCCTTTGCAGGTTTTTAAAAAGTAAAAGTGCTAAAATATTAAGGATATAAGTGCCCTTAATTTCCAAAACTTTGCGGTATTCCTTCTGCGCATGCGTACGAAACATACTTAAAATTGCGACGTTTGAAAAGGTGAAACTGGCGTCTTTCAGTTTGTTTTTAGATGCTTTCCCCCCTAGACCCAAGATGCCCTTTGGACAATTAAATGTTGCTATACAAATATATTACATATGTTAAGGTGTCTTGGGTCTAGGGGGGGGGGGGGGGAAGGGGCTGTATACGCGAAAAAAGACATCAAATATCTGACAAAAATAGACCACTTTGCAAGATGGTCGTTTTTATTGTACATCAACTGTATAAATAGTTTTACTGTACATAGCGTGGTTCCTTGTTTAACGGTCTGGTTCCCATATATGTTACTGAATAACAAGCACAGTTGATGATCGAAATAAATTCTCATTCAATAAGAAGTAGTGTTATTACATGCATTAAGGAAACCCCGTTTTAAATATACTAATTCGGGGGCAATGGTGCATCTACGGCTTGTCTATATATATTTGTTGAATGTGCCTAGTTTCTCCAGTCGTTATTTCAAAAAAATAAAACGAAGGTCTCGTTTGGGGAGATTGCTCGCCTTATCGCTAGAAAATCTTATTATAAATGCCCAGTAGTCACTAATTTTACACAAACCTGTAGCTTAATATCCATTTACAATGGCATGTAAACAGAATGTAGTTTTGATACATCTCAGTGAACAGGTCAGACTGATTCAACCACAAATAAATCTGTAAGACATTTACAGGTAATAGGCAAAAGTTAAAGACAACATATTTATTAACCCAAAACAATAAAATATTCTAGACATGAATTATATGCCATATCAACACTTCCATTTCAAGTTTTATGTTGCAGACATTATATGTCCATGTATTTAGATAAATAATTGACAAAACTTTGGATTTCTGTAAAAAAAAAACAATTGGTCTCAAAAATTACCCCACCCCCTAAACCTTAAGTTCCTGGAATTAAGATGCAATAGCTTCCATATATTTCTATTATTTTGGGGTGCAGTGAATGACAAGTTATAATAAAAGCACAAAACTACAGTTGTGAATTATACGTAATCCTAACCACAGGCTTTCAAAAATTGGGCAGATTTTGGCTGGAGACTGTCCTTTTCACTTTTCTAGCTAGCCTCTGTAGCTCAGGGCCCGGAATTACAATGCCTTCTTAAATTTAAGCAAGACTTAAGTTAAGAATTGATATTTCAACACGCTATATTAAAAGCAAAATAAATTGCCTGGATCGATGTTGTATTTGTGGTCAAGGATATCATTGTTATCTTCAGAAAAATTAAAACTGTTTTGATTTTAATCAGTTTTAAACGATGTTTATCGCATCCTGAAAAATCAATACTTAACTTAAGTTCTCCTTAACTCTAAGGAGGCATTGTAATTTCGGGCCCAGGAGACTTGGTTAAGTATCGCTTTGTCGGAAACACAGAAAATAGGTTTTGTCGCGTCGATGCCCATCTGTGATTTGAGCCGCGACATTAGTCAGGGCCCTTAGGGACAAAAAATAGGTCCCGTGCGAATTGTGTGCCGATTTATGGTGACCTATATCAAAACTTTCAGTGGAGTCTTACCTTTTATTTAAAGGTGGTCACCCATCTCAAATCCGCGTCTGAGGCTAGTTATGACGTCATAAATATGGCGACCATAATAAGAAACTGCCCGTTAATAAAAGCTATAGTTTGCGTTGGTATGGTCATATTTATTCAACACGAACGCTTTTTTAACATAATATCAATTATTTTAGTCATATGATGGTTACATCAATGCTTTTCCTGACTTTGACAATGAATTATTTATCGATTACTATATTTTGCATGCAAAATACCGTAGATTTCCTATAAATACCCAGCTTACCTGGCCACCTTTAGACTGATGGCTGAGAATGTTATTGCTCCCCTGGTGAATTTTGCAAGCTTATCCTAGCAAAAAGGGGATTCCAAGCTGCGTCTTTTAATAGATGTTTGCACTATGTTCACCGGGGCGTTAGTCTTTGACAGCCTGTTACATATGTTACCATACTAAATTTAGATAAAAAGAAAATTAAAAGTTTGAGCTACAGAAAGGAAAGAAAGCTTTTTATTTAAATTACTCATATGGTCTGCATATTGACTATTTTAGCTACATATAAATTCTTTTGGAGCAAAACTACAGCTTCCTGTGGTGTTATGTACGTTACTTTAATTAGACTACCCTTTAAACATGAAAATTGTGACCAACATCATTTACTTTTTAGCTGATATGTGCATTTTCCAAAATGTTTTGATTATTTTGTACTAACAAACTCATTTTGGTAAGAGAAAATCCAAAGTTTGCTTTTATACTTTAATATAGTGTCTTATACGTGCAATTAAGCAACCCAAAGGCTATACCCAAATTTAAGGAGCCGAATTTGGTAGGCATCATTTAAGTAAAAATATATGAAAACATTTGCTGCTGTTGGATATCTTGCATATTCGGGATTGTCTTGCTCATATTATTAAAAATTATAGAATTTGCAGGTTTAACAACAAGATTGAAGCACTTGTTAAAGGTTGTAACATATGTTACATGACACAATAAATGAGCAAGGACATTGACTTGATATAAGAGATGATATTTCAGGATAAAATGAATATATTTCGCATGTTTTCCTAGCTAAAGTCTCCAGCCTCTGGTGCCTAAGTCTTCAGTATTGATGATTATTAAGCCCCTGTACCTTTGTTACAGATGTCATGAATATTTGTTGTCAATATTTCCTAATATGAATAATTCTAAAATAAAGATACATCCTAGAGGAACATAGAAAATAATCGTTTCACATTTAAACAGTACAATTGAGTAAATGTCCCTTTCTAATGTAAATATTCTAAACCAATCCCTATCCAAGTCATATACAATATCGATTATAATATCTGATTCTCTGGTAAAATAATTGTCCTCCTCATCTCATAAAAAACCAGAATAATCATCAAACAATATTTTGACTGCAAGCTGAGTAATGACCTGCTCCATCCCAAACTCTTTTAGATATACTCTAGCGTATGTACCAATTCAATGTGCATCGAATAGGAGATGTTTGCACACTGTAAGCATGGGTGTTAGCCTGTAACAGCTTGTTACATATGTTACTTTATCAATTTGAGAATAAGAAAATTGAAAGTTTGAGCTACTGAAAAAAGACTTTAAAACTAGCTAATCAATGAACATTCTAATAGTCTGCAAATTACTGGATGACTTTACTATATATGACAGCTGTTTACGTCTACAGGTTGTATTATGTGCGTTACATGAACTTAATTATAATCTAAAAGTGGTAATTTTGGCTATTTAGTTTAACGACTGCTCTGAGTCGGTTTCAAACCGTTTTAGATTATCATTATAATTTTACTCTTAATTCAATATTTCGGCCAAAGCCATTATCAAGAAAACATGCACTTCAATGACAACTACAAGATGGTGGAACAGAGACTATGTAGTTGACATTGAAGTGCATGTTTTTCTTGATAAAGGCCTTTGGCCGAAATATTGAATTAAGAGTAAAATTATCATATGTGTTTAACATTGTTCTCTATGGAATATAAATGAATATCGTTTTAGATTAGGTTTAACAAGCCTATACGCAATTGACGAATACAAAAACCAAAGTTTGCTTTTCTATCTTAAATATTTTGTCTTATATGAGCTAATGCACAACCCTACTCCCAGTTTTGCAGAGGAGCAAATTTTGTTTTCGCCGCTTAAATAAAACACATATAAAACAATTGCAGAGTGTTGATATTTTACATTTTCTTAAACAGTCTTGCTCGTATATCATCAAGACACTTATTAAAGATGTCAATGTGGCATTGGTGATGTCACAACTAGGGCTCTGATCGAATTCCATGTACTTTCAGGTGCTGATATTAACTAGTTCAATGTCAGGAAAGAGCAAGAAATCATATTGGCAGGCATTTAGCTATGCTAGAGACTCTATCCACGAAGCATTCTTTCACCTCGGCTCAGTGCCCATAGAAAGCACTGTGGCGGATGCACTAGAGTTATATATTTGTAAATTGTCCTGACTTCTTTGCTCTCGTCTGTGGTGTCTAACTGTGAATTTGTTACTTTCCATTGGTATCATGGGTCAGGTGTGGTACTTGATTGTATCGATTCCTGATCTTTGCCGTCTTTCTTACTTTGTATTAGCCAGTCACCGATATTGTTCGACTCACTGCGTTGACGTAGTGGATATTTGGGAGAAAAAAAGCTGAATTGCAAAAACTACCACTTCCAAGAGCTGTGTTTCTCGAAGGTGTCAAACGTGCGCAGTACCAGTGCATCATTTTGAAGACCTCATCTGTCATTAATCCTGACAAATCAATGCCTGACAATTATGGTTAGAAGCGGGACTGTGATAAATATTGTCCCGTTATGATGACATTGCCCATGTGTGGATCCAGAGGGGGGTAGGGGTCCGGACACCCCCCCCCCCTGGAAAATAGCAAGTACGCACATGGGTTTCTAAAGAAATTAGCATTTGGACCCCCCCCCTCCCCCTGGAAAAAGTTTGACCCCTCCCCCCACCTTGAAAATAATGGACCCCCTCTGGATCCTTGGTAAAGTATAAGTATAGTTTTCTCAGCCATAAAACCATTGGAGCACCTCTGTAAAGTGTAAAATAAGCTGAGGGCTAAATAAGACTGACAAAAATCCCTGGATCCGCGCATGTTGCCTCTTGCCCCCGAAACCCCTCTGCAGCTGATAAAATATAGTTGCAGCATGTCTGTATGCGAGACATCTCGGTGTAAGTACAAAGTAAACCATTTATATTGCACTGATTTGTGTTGCCGTGGAGCAGAAGAGGACTCATGTAAAATATTGCCAGTGGTCAATATGCTTATGACTTTTGAACAACTATTTTCATTTTCATGTGGAATCGGATGTTTCTTAAGCCGTATCAACAAGAATGCCTTATTGTCCGATTTTGACCTTTGAAGACGATTATACCTATAAGCATGCGAAAGAAAAATCAGATTGTAACAGTTTTCTATGGGCCGTGCTATTAAGTACATAGAGTAACTTGTAGAGGGTTTATTCTTATTTCCATATCATGAACTTACTACTAAGTAGACTCTTCTAACGTTTGATCATTCAGGGGTCACAATCGGACTATAATGAGTTTGGTTGATAGTGTTTGCAAATGATTATTACTACTATCTTTTCTTTGAGTGTAGGATAAGCAACTACAGATAAGCCAAAAGCTTTTGAGCGTGACTCTATTTACAATATTGATATGTTGTACTAGAAAAAAAGGTTTTCGGGCATTTATTTGCATTTACTATAAAAGGTTTGACATACACATATGCTCTACCCGGACTGGCTCATTTTACGTATTCTGCATCAATCGTTTGAAATAGAAAGACTAAAAGGTCATTGGTCAGAGGTCGTGGTACATCTACATGTATATGTGGCTTTTTGACAAGTGTAGACTCGTGCAAGCATGTGTAGTCTCCTTTTAAGCTTAGAAACTCCAAATGATATTCAGTCAGTAGCTTAACAGTCATAGAATATTCAAGCGACAAGCAAAGGCTCTGATCAGACTGCGCGTATGCGCAAGCTGATCTGAGGCTTTGCTGGTTGCACATACCACATTGTTGGAAATCTCATGCACATAAGAGATTATATTTACACCTTTCATTATCAAAAACACTGTGTGTTTTTCATTCACTCCACTGTCTTTTTATTCGTTCATCGTGACGGCATTTACGTCCCACCCTCGAACTGACTTCACACTATCTGAATATATTTGGTATGTTACGATTTAAAAGAGTTTGTATTCAGTCATGATAAGGCTGCCAGTTTATTAAAGGAATATTTCCATGCGTTCCAAATGGACAAAACGCATATATATGTGGTATTTACATATTAGGCGTCATTTCAATGACGTCATCTTTTTGTTATGATGCGAAAACACTATGAGCGACATGTTAATTTTAATTATTAACCTCCTTAGATTAAATTTGGTGCATTTCGACTGAAATTGGCAAACAAAATGCAAGAAAGTCCTGATCGCCATAGACTCCATTGGACATACCATTTTAATTGCACTGATACAATATACGTTATTTTGATGACGTCATAATGACGTCCAGACGTGAAACCCAGATGGGTGACCAGGTGAGTTTCATTAGTTATCCCCTAAAGTTTGATTTGGTATAGGTCACCATAAATCGGCATCAAATTCTCACGGGAGTCCCGATCGCCCCTGACTACATGGGATTTACAACAATGTGGTATTTGCCACCAACAAAGTCTCAGATCAGCCTGCGCATACGCGCAGTCTGACCAGAGCCTTTGCTAGTCGCTTGAATATTCTATGAGTGTTAAGCTACTGACTAAACATCATTGTCTGAGTCAACACTTTTGTTGGAAATCACATGTCACGGCTCAATTCTGAAATTTTTGTTGTAATCTACACACCATAGGCAATCATTATTCCAAAATGACATTGACCTTGGGCTCCAATCGTTACTTTACACGGCAAGAAGCGATATTCAATTAGAAAATGGAAGTTGATCTGATATAACATATAAATGAATTAAAAAAAAGGCGTGCTAATGCTAATAGGTGACAGCTTAGTCAAACAAGGGAGTATTTGGACCCTGGGTCGCTCATCTGAATCCGTGTTACAACGACAGGATGCTTACCACAAAATAAAAATCTCAGTTCTCCAACACCTTAGTGCGTCTTGGGTATGATCACACCAAAGCTTATCACGTTACTAAGTACAATCAAAATATATTTATCTGCACAATTTACCCAACCAAAAAGGTAAGGGTTGCGCATAAGACAAAACATTTTTCCTGTATAGTGTTCTACACTTCTTTCACTTTAATTTGATATGCAACATGGCATGGCCTCCTTCGGTAAAAATGTTTTGAACTTTGCTAGCGTGTTATTGTAAGCTTCTTGCCATTTAATTTGATGTGCAACGTGCCAATTCTCAAAATGTTGGTTTTATATAACACCCCCTATACCCGATGATACAACCGATTTTTACAGCTAAGAGCTGATACAACACACAACGTCACGTGCGAGGATAAGTTGACGATGATTTGATTTTTAGAGGCAATAATAAGAGGAGTTGTGAACCGAGAGTTTGTGGAGAAATAAAGTGTACCTGCCTCTATTCTTCGCCTTAAGTAGTCTTTTATAAAGCGTCCCCTTGCGATATATATTCTGTATTAATCGACGGAATTTTCCACCACAGACACGAAAATTGATTACACTTGCTAATTGCTCGAATACTTCTTCACCGATTGCCCGCCCCAAACGTTCTGGATAAACCAGAAGCATTCTTTGTTAAATACCAGCAGAAGAAAATAATGAAATCCAACCGCATTCTACAAAAAAAACGGTGCTAAACAGACACAGGGTTGTTCGATTAGGATACTTTCTCCAGCGATGAGTCTATGACCATGATACAACACACTTCGAAGAGGGTTTTTTGAAAAATGATACAACACACTTTGAAGAGTTCGACCAAAATGATATTTGTTACTTCGGAGACTTCTGAATATTAATAACCATATGAAATAGCGAGCAAAAACGAGTGAGACCAGATATGTTTGGCCTCTCTCTCTCATAAACATGCCTTGGGCGATGCTAAATGATGAAACAATTAATAGTCCAGGCACTGATTTCTGTACATGCCTTAGTTCTTGACTTGGCACAACTTACCTGCCAGAAAAGGTTTGACTGCAGAAATGCAATTCTGAGGTCTTCTGCAATACTCCTAGGTACGTGGTACAGTCAAATTGTGGTTGCAGTTTTGCTGTAGGACGTCATCTTTGAACATACCCTACGCTAAATGAGGCTTAGGTAAATTGAGAGGAAAACACGCCTCACGTTCACCCATTGCTTCCTATTCAGCGTATTTCCCTTTAAATTTATAACATAACAGTAAAGCAATATAAAAAATTGTATAGATGGTATTTTAGACGTGAAAATGTACAACAGAATGGGTGATTTACCCCACACCCTGATTATAATGTATCAAAATTCAAAAAGAAATGCCAGTATGCGTTTAACAATTATATCATATGATATTACAGTTATATAAGTTACTTACTTTCAAATCTATTACTATTAAATGCAGTAGTATCATAAGACTATGGGCTACCAAACGACCACCATAAAATGAGGTTTGTAGACTGTAATTTTCTAAAGCCAAATTATATTAGCCACATAATGAAGTGCGTTAGCTTTTCAGCGATAGCCAAATTCACTACATTATCCTAAAATAATAGGAATTCCTATAGTGTTAATATCCAGTTATTTTATCATTTTTACGTATCAATATTATCTTTTAATTGAAAGAAAATGACTAGCAATATGATTTTTAACTTATTTTTGGCACCTGTTATAACAATTATATATGTTACTTTCTGCTAAATACAATAGTTAATGCAATGACAGCACTATATCACCCATTGTGTAAACCACCAAAATACATGCAATAATAGCTTGTCAGCTATTGACTACAATAACTATCTTGATGACTATGATTCAGGGAAAACTTACACTTAATTCAAAAATTAACTTTTTTATTTACATTAATGGTTGAAATCGAGAAATGAAACATTTAAACCGTTAATCCTTGCATATCAAAACTGTTTTAATCGTATTGGTTTCTGTCCCACATATGGCAATATCCAATTCGATGAAGATGTGGGTAACATATACAACAAAAATATTTAACCCATATTAGCCTAGCGTTCTTTTTGTCGGACTTAGACAAACAGTACAGATCAAGATCAGAGACCACAGACTGCAATGTTTGATCAGACTCTCTACTGTTTGCTTACAGGATGTTTTATTAAAATTTGGATAAGAATGAATAACAACACCCAACATCCCTGAAGACGAAAATGGACAATATTTATATGGGAAATTAACCTAGGTATTATACTAGGAGCTAACATATATTATGTTACTGATTGCGTTTGTATAATGTGTACAATAGTAAACTGGGTACATAAAATATTTTCAAATGACTGATTAGACTTAATTCAATAAAACTTAATTTTATTTTTTCTTCTGTGATAAATATAACAAATTTCTACATCCTTAATATTTTAGCTTTTCAGGGCCAAATCCTATACTGTCTTTGATAACATTTTGGACAAACATAGGACCTTATGATATTTGATATGGTTATGTATGTTTTTTTGATAAATTTGATAGAAATGGAATGTATAATTCTTCTACTACCACTAAAGAGCTATCTATTTTTTTGTTTATGTGTTTTAGAATCTTTAACTTTGACAAATCAAAATGATAATTTGTAGAGATGAAAACTTCAAACTTCAAAAAATTGCTTTATTGCAAATGTACATGTTTATAGATATAGTAACTTAATAAAAACTGATATTTATTTTAGAACAAACTACTGTCTTGTTATAAATTTAAAACAAAATAGGTTTGAAATTAAATAAAATGCAATATGACATAATTGGGCCGCGTCGTGACAAAACCTGTCTTCGGGGTTCCCGACAAAGCGAGACTCAAACCAGTCTCTTCAGCTACTGAGACTAGCTAGAAATTTGAAATTTCGCTTGTAGCAAGCTCAGATATGGTACTTTCCAAACAACGAATAACAAATGCGCTGACCAGACTGCGCGGATCCGCACAGTCTGGTCTGCGCCTGTGTTGTTCGCAAACCCCGAAGACAGGTTTTCTCACGTCGAGGCCCAATTATAACATAAGGTATTTAGCAATATATATATAGGAAGTCTAAAGTTTGTAATGTACGTTACATATTGTCATACAAACACCACAAAATGGAACTTTATACCAGAAACGCAGTTAAGAATAGCTTTTTACTATCGTGTATCGATATAATGCTCAATTATGGTTTAAAAAGTCAGCAGAGGTATTACATGTTAACTTGCAAAGTGAAATGGTTCTAACCATTTTCACCATTTTATTTGGGGTAATCATATTCAACAGCTTATAATTCTTAAAGTAATTATGACAGAAACAAGATGTTTGCAGTTTTGAAAGAATCAGGTAATTATATTTTCAAAACAGGGTATGTAAAACCATCTGAATATCAGCTGGATACCATTTCTTATTCAAATGTCGCAATTTTGTTTTATAGTAAAAACTGGGTAGGTGTACAAAACGGCTCCTCCTGAAAAATTTGACTGTACGACGTGCCTAGAAATGTTGTGGAAGGGAAGTTCTATCTATCTCTGAAGTCAAACCTTTTCTGGCTGGACAATTGTGCCAAGTCAATTTTCAAAAATTTAGCTCCTTGACTATAAAGGACTGCAAAACTTACCCTAATCAGTGTTTTCGACAATTTGAATTTTATAACCCCCTTCCACTGTGTCAAGTCCAAAGATAACCCTCTTTACTGTGTTCAAATATATACACGGCTTACTCTCTTATTTTTGCAACAGTTGTACGTACAGTAAACAAAGGGTCACTTTATGTAAGTTTACTGTTTTGAAATTTAGATACGACCAGTCCGGGGTAGGGCCATATTTTATTGACGCCCCTTATCGAAGTGTCCTCATGGGCGGATCCATAGGGGGACAGGAGGTCCGGACCCCCTGGAAAATCACAAGTTATATAGGTTTCTATAGGGAATTAGCAATTGGACACGCCCCCCCCCCCCTCCTGGTAAATGTTGGACCCTCTGGAACCTTGGAAAATGATAGTTTTCTTTGAAAGTAACCATTAGACTTCTGTAAAATAAGTAAGTTGAGGACTAAAGAAAAAACAACGTTGTCAGAGCTTTTTTTTATTCTTTTTTATGTCAAATGGACCTGACCCCCCCCCCCCTCCCCCCGACGAAAATTTGGTGTCTTGATGCATCATAAGGTAGCAGAGTGTCATGTACCATTTTTGGGTCATTTGACCTTGACCTCTGACCTAGTTTTTAGAAAAAAGTATCTTATGCTGGACAAATTCCTATGAGCCATTCGTCACGTTTTGGTAGCGCAATACTATTTAGCACCCTGTAACACTTTCGATTCAGTGGTACGCTTTTTCCTGTTTCGATGAGAGATTAATTTTTTTTGCATTTTTTCATCGATTTTTAGCTCGGTTCAACCAGCTCCAGTATCACTCACCTTCGACTGTCCGCTCTCAGAGATCGAGCAAGTGCTGCATGATAAGAGCGTGTAGCACTATCTTATTTCCTTATTCGGTCGATTTAGCATAAATTGCTCTGTAAAATTGCATCAAATGCAGCTTGTTTAGGCACAGACAACCAATTGGCCGGTACATGCAATAATGAATCAAAACCTGAAACCATAATAATAATAATAATGATATTCAAGCGACTAGCAAAGGCTCTGATCAGACTGCTCATATGCCCAGGCTGGTCTGAGCCTTTGCTAGTCGTAAATACCACATTGTTGGAAATCTCATATCGTGGCTCAAATGTTGTTTACTGGGTCTCTGACGTCCCGCATGTGCTGAAGCACATGTACTTCAGAAATGATCATAACACTGGACCAAAATAGTTAAAGGCGGAAATGGTTTAGGCCGAAATGAGCCTGGGCGAAGTTTCTCCGGTATCATATGAAAACTGGCATTGTTACAACTTTTAAACAAGGTTCCTTTCAACAGGTTTTCGACTAGAAATAGTAATACCAGTGTAAACCTACAACAGCCTTATTCCGTGCTTATAACAAAATGTACCAACCAGCATGGGAGTTGGTAAATGTCCAAAGTTTGCAGAATTAAAACGGCTATATACAGATATAAACGGAGGATTTAAATATTTCCTTTGTACAACCTAACGTTCAGGAGCATTTAACTGACCATCCCGACATGACCATAGCATTTGGCTGGGACGACAAAAATATGATTGTTGATTTTTGTGTTGCTCGGAAAATTTGTAGGGATCAAACATGTTTTTCTGCTGGGTAAATAAGCCATATGAGATATTTTATAAGCATTTTCCGTAGATATCGTCCCCTTTATAGTCTGTGAGTCCATTTGTAAGAGCCGTCTGATACGGGTCCACAATATCTGTATGCCAAAATCTTTCGTCTGCTTGTCCATTTTAAATGTCTTTGTTGCAATCATTTTGGACCCAGATCAGACTGCTCTCCTAGTAGCAATCTGATCTGGCTCCAAAATATATGTCTTTGTGCTATAATTAGCCATTGACATTAGCATTTACATGTAACAGACGACTTCAGCACATCATTTTAGATGTGTTTTCCGTAAATATCGTCCCTGTCCATATATATCGTATTTGTGTAAATAGTGTGGACCCAGATCAGACAGCTCCCCTAAGAGCAGTCTGATCCGGGTCAACAATGTGTCTATATCTGCTATAATTAGTCATTGATGTAACAGCCGACTTTAACTTGTTATTTACGTGCTCGAGTTTTGCAACAAACATACATGTAGAACCGTTTAACACGTCTCTTAAGCAAACAGAGTGGATCCAGATCAGACTCTTCTAGTAAATTTCACTTAAATCTGGTCATTTTAAGGTAATATGCTAAACGTGCCATCCTTGTCTAGAATAAATTACGGTTGTATTTGTCAGTCCAATATATTCTAGCAGGGTGTATTCTCTAATGGAAATGCGTCCAGACCGTAGCCTGAGCGTAAGTCGGTATTGTCACATTGAGTCAAACTTCAAGAGTCCGTGGACAAATGCCAAAAATATCTGGTTTCACTTGTCTTTGCTCGCTATTCCAAATGCGTATTAATATTCAATAGTCTCTGAAGTAACAAATATCGTTTCTGGTTGAACTCTTCGAAGTCTGTTGTATCATTTTTTCAAAAAACCCTCTTCGAAGTGTGTTGTATCATGGTCATAGACTCATCGCTGGAGAGAGTATCCTAATCGAACAACCCTGTGTCTGTTTAGCACCGTTTTTTTGTAGAATGCGGTTGGATTTCATTATTTTCTTCTGCTGGTATTTAACAAAGAATGCTTCTGGTTTATCCAGAACGTTTGGGACGGGCAATCGGTGAAGAAGTATTCGAGCAATTAGCGAGTGTAATCAATTTTCGTGTCTGTGGTAGAATATTCCGTCGATAAATACAGAATATCTATCGCAAGGGGACGCTTTATAAAAGACCTCTTATGGCGAAAAATAGAGGCAGGTACACTTTATTACAATTTATTTCTCCGCAAACTCTCGGTTCACAACTCCTCCTATTATTGCCTGTAAACATCAAAACATCGTCAACTTATCCTCGCACGTGACGTTGTGTGTTGTATCAGCTCTTAGCTGTAAAAATTCGGTTGTATCATCGGGTATAGGGGGTGTATAAGCCTATGTGACCCTGGCGGTGGGGCCGTTTTGGGCCTAAGGGGCATTATTTGAATAGACTTGTAAAAGGGATATTACGTGATACTACATACCAAATACCAGGGTTGTAGACCTTGTTGTTTCAGACAAGAAGATTGTTTAATGTTTTCCCTATATCAGCACATATAAAACATATGACTCCCAGGCTGGGCCATTATTGTCCCAAGGGGGCAACACTTGAACAAACTTGGAAGAGGTCCCCTAGGTGATGCTACATACCAAATATAAATGCTCTGTGACCAAAAAAAGATTTTTACACGTTTTCCCTCTATAAGCCTATGTTAAACATGTGACCCTGGGGCAGAGCCAGTTTTGGCCCCAGGTATATTATTTGAACAAACTTGGTAGAGGTTGACTAGGTGATGCAACATACCAAATTGCAAGGCTCTAGACCTCGTGGTTTCAGACCAGAGTATTTGTTCATGTTTTCCCTATATAAGCCTACGTAGAATATGTGACTCCCGGGGCTGGACCATTTTTGACCTCAGGAGTATGATTTGAACAAACTTGGTAGAGGTCTACTAGATAATGTTAAATACCAAATATCAAGGCTCCATGCAATGTGGTTTATGACGAGAAGATTTTTAAAGTTTTCATCTCGAAAATCTATTTTAGCCTTTAGATATGCAACGGACCATAACTATTTGAACAATTTCAATTGTTTTACAGGGGGATAGTCAAGGCTCCATGCAATGTGGTTTATGACGAGAAGATTTTTAAAGTTTTCATCTCGAAAATCTATTTTAGCCTTTAGATATGCAACGGACCATAACTATTTGAACAATTTCAATTGTTTTACAGGGGGATAGTTTAAATGTAACATAAATGACACTACAATGGGCCCTAATTACTTTTATAAACATAAATATCTGTAGGAACTGAAATGTTCTTGTATATTAAATGAAACTTTGGCCAATTTGAATACTCAGGTACTACCTTAACAACCTTATTTACATTATGTTTGTTTTTAAAACAAATGAGGGGTAACGTAGTTAACATGCTGTTACAGCCAAATGACCCAACCGTCAGAGAGCTTACATGTTTCAAAAAGCTAATTCAGAAGCATAAATTTATGCTAACATTTTATTTTAATTGCAAGGCACACACAATTTTCTCGAATTATACACATTATGTTTTCCTGCATACTGACACCAAATCGACGCCAATTTGACCTAAAGTTGAAGTTCACGTTCAACCAAATTTTCATTTTGGTCCACCTATAGACGTTTTCAACCACTACAACGTAATAAACAACACTAAAATGCGATTATTTATGTGTATATAGCACTACTGTGTTTCCAGGACTTAAATGACCACCGTTTTTTGCTAATTATTCTTTAATGGTGTTTTTAATTGAAAAATAAGATAGAGAAACGAATTCAGATATACACCGCGTAATTGAATTTATTTTTTCCACATAAATATGAGTTTCTGTATAGGTTGGGATTGGATGGAATTTTTGTGTGTTTTTGCTGCTCCTCTTTGAATTAGTCCCCAAGAGAACCTAACGATATGAATAGAACATGGCTTATACAGGTCAGTGGGGGTAATTCGTCAGTCCCACAGATAAGAGTGCGTAACAGAAAATCATTTTTCCTATTTATCAACCAAAAATATGTTGTGTGTACTCAAAACAACCGTCTCCATGATACGGTTCTTTTGAGCACCAAAAATATGTGTTTAAACTGATGAAGACAATGGCAAGTTCACGCTAAAATTGCTTAACTGGCCCAATCTTCGTGCTTTAGGCTATGATTCACTGCTTATACTGACTCATAAACTTCACTTTAGTACATCTAAAACCGATGCATTGAAATGACCTATGTTCAAAAAACGATTCAAGTAATTGTCTGAACCTATATGCTGGGTTGTTGTCCTCTGCTGAATTTTCTTTCAAGATATATGTTTTTTAAAATTATGTCTTTCAGGAATACAAGAAGGTTATCAAACAGTATGGATCCAGATAATGCCAAACATTTTAGCCTGAACTTGGCTTCGGCTTTTGACAAAGTTTATCAGCGAAATATCTTTAGCAGGCAAATTTATGATGCTCTTTAAGTTTAATGTGTATCCCCGATTTGCTATTTCTCATCAACTCTCTCGTCATAAGCTCTTTACTTACTAGTGTCGCCTGCTGATAACCTTTGCAAGCAATTTGGATCCAGATCAGGCCCGATGGGCATGATCTAGATCAAAACTGCTTGACACTCTACGGATATTCCCGAAAGATTTTTTAGAAAAAAAAAACAACAACAAACAAACTGATTTTGAAAAAAAATATCAGCAGACTACAAAACCATGACAAATTACCTAGTATGCAAAAAAGAGTCAATGAATTGGAATGGAAGGTGCTACATGTACATGTTTCATGCTTAAGCCTTATATTTGCCTGCTTTCAACACCGCACAGTCTGGGACCCATATAGACTTTTACAATTGCGTGTGTGCGTTCGTGTGTGTGTCAAAATAATGACGAGTGAGGTTTGCGGAACAGATTTTCGTTGAATCAGCGGATATAGATAGTCCTGTAGGCGAGTACATATAATTATAGCAATTCAAATATACCACGTGTATCTTTGGGGTACACATGGGTATATTCACAGGGAAATACAACTAAGTTATTCTTTTGTACAAGGAATTTGGGCTTCATTTACAAATAAGGGCGTCTCCCAAAAATAAGTTTTAGTTACGCGGTGTAAATCTGCATGCTAAGTGCCGTTCTTCTAAGTTCAATTTAAAGCTGTTTAAAAAAAAAGAAAAACGGGGGTCACTTTAAATCTGGAAACACATTAGCAGATATAAGCTGTTTGATTCAAGCGAAAGGACGGTATGTCACTGTGTGACGTTAATACTGCAAGAGAAAATTGGAAACATCTTTTTCCTTAATTTGAATATATTTCTCTAGTTTAAAATCGATATGAATCACTTTACTCAAAAATGCACACGGGAGCCCACGTTTAGACACAGCGGCATACACTATAAGATGCATGCGGTTACAGATAAGCACATATGTATACTGTTCATGAAAATATAGGCACATGTACACTGCTCATTTTAATACATCAATTACTGTTCATCCATGATATCTTGGCTGAATGATACCGTTAACGGTGGACTGAACTATTGAAAATAAGGGAACATGGGGTTTGATGCATATTAACGGTATAATTATAACAAAACAGTTTATATTTCATTGGATTTCTAAATGGCTTCGTGGCTCAGTCGGTAGGGCGCAGATACACATTGGTTTTATCTTTTTGAAGAGTAATAAAGAGACAGCGGTTTGAAACCCCCAAAAAGATCCTTTTTTATTTTTATATAAAATTTGTTGTCTTGTTTGTGTGTGGTTTTACAATTGTTACATATTTCGCACTTGTCAAAGTCGCTAGGCTTCATCCTATCGCTTCGTGGCTTCCGAGGCGCGAGGACCACCTCCTCCGACTCAGCTTTGATGCGCGCTAACGTTTTGTTTGATATGCCTGTCAGCTTGCTGTGGCGCAAATAGTGCATCATTCATGGCATCTTCTTCGCGTACTATTAAAATAACATGCGCAGCATCACGGGTCCTATATAGGGTCTGTGACAGCAATTTGTCTGGCTTGTGATCGAATAGCATTCCTGTCAGACATTCTCAACAGCCAAGAGAAGTATGCGCAGTGAAAAAAATGTGAGTGAAAGCATATTTGAGCATGAAAATCATGAGAAATATCGAGATACGAATGAAAAAAAAAAGAATTTCATAGGACTCGAACACCATAACCGAACAACATGCAACCAAATATGATTGATAGTTCTCCACGCTATCCTCTACACCACTCAAATTGATTGGAAAAATGCATCACATATATCGCTTAATACCATATTTATCTTGAACATGAAGAAGAAACTACCCTTTTGTGATGTAATGGTAAAATCCACCTAACGGTTTCGTTGAGCCAAGATATCGTGAATGAACAGTAGATAAGCGATTACAGATAAATGCGTTTGTATATTGACTGTTATACATAAGGTGCAGATGTATACTGCTTAGGAAAAATAAGGTGCCAATTTATGCTGTATATTTATTAAGTAAGCACATTAAGTTAAGTATGCATCATTTATGAGTACATTTGTGTGTGTCAGGTTTACACAATCTCATTAATTACTCATTCAATAACAACTCGGCCTTTTCGGATTAAGACAAGATGTGATTCCATTACCAACGTTGAACATTTCATGAATTCTTGCAATGTTTTTTTTATTATTAGATAAACATTGTTTTGTGCTTAATCCCCCCCCCCCCCCCCCCAATTGTTTGTGATCAGTTATCGTCCGTAGTGGTTTGCACTTGCCTGGGGCTCATCCATCCTTGACACTTCACCTTGCAAGTTCCATGTTAGCACCTGAAAGCAGCAGAATCTAGTTTTCGTTTGTGGTACTTTGCTTTCATGTCATGAATGTACTTAACTGTTCTCTTTCTGTGTCTAGCTCATGGGCCAATTGGCCTTTTGTGAATTAAATTGTCTAATCTTATCTTATCATGTTATGTAGGCTTTCGTGTGAAGCTTTGGTATTGTGATGTCCAAGCAGGCACATGGCGTCTAAACAACATCCTATCAAAATACAAGCGACGCCAAGACGTCGAATCGACGTTGATACAGCGTTGTTTCGGCGTCATCTGCCTGCTGGGGTTGTTAATTTCCGTGGATTCTTTTTAGTTTGGTAAACATCTCGCCAAGTAAGAAAGAACTGAGTGCTTTACATCTTGTATCTAGTAGTCTTACGTGCGAGCGCGCGTGTGTGTGTACGTGCGTGCATGCGTATGTTTGCTCGTGTGTCGTTGTCAGTTCGTCTGTGTTCTTATATCTTTCCTTTCAGTGCTTTTTGTTTGATTGATTTGATTCTTTTTGTCCCATCAACAATCTTTCAGTTAAACAGGGACGGGTCTTCCTGGGCTGAACCGGTACTAAGCAAGGATAAAATGTGTCTTGCTCAAGGACCACAACGCAGTGACGCCGGTTAGGCTCGAACCCGCGGCCCTTCGGTCTCGAGTCAAGCACTCTACCACTGAGCCACTGCGCTCCTCCTTTCAGTGCCTTGGCTTAGATCTGTGGTTGTTGCCCTTCCTGGTCATAGTATCACATCGTTCTGCAGGGCTCCTCGAACACATTATGGGTTTACGAAGCCTTCGGCAACATGGCTTTTGAATAACGTGGTCGGGTCGTTCGATGTGCATCTGTGCATGCATTCATTAATACGTGAAAGCTTTTCTAGAAATTGAGATAAAACTAATTTACCGGAAAAATAAATTGAATGATCCAGAATATCGGATTTTCGTAAATCGCATCGGTAGACAATCAATGCCCAGACGAGCCTACACGTGCGAGCAGTCTCTTCAGACCTGTCAAAGAAGTTATAAATAAACCCACTGAGATGCACATACTCCTCCACGGTTATATAAAGTACGCGGTTAGGGGTTTCCATTCTACAACTGATTTACGCAGCAAGTCGCCGCCATTCCAGGCCAAATAAGGGCCCTGGGCTACTGTCAAAGAATGGTTGCAAATAAACCTACTGAGATTGACACTGCTAATGCACAAGTTCATGGTTACTAATAGTACCTGAGACCTAGTGTAAGGTTTATATTTAAAATTCATAGAAATCTCATTGTGATACAACTCATTGGTTGCACAGCTGCAAATAATCTCTGACAAGCTGTTCATTTCAATACTTCGGTCCTTATTGCATTTGCGTAAATTCACTCATAAATTAAGCATGCACAGTTATCTAGTAGGGCTAGAAAACTATACATTGGCCCGAGTCTTGAGGTACGTCCCTACTTTGATTATGTAAGCAGAGAAGGGTCTGACGAGATTGCACGCACGTGTAGGCTTGCCTGAGCATTGATTATCCACCGATGTGATTTACGAAAATCCAATGTGCTGGATCATTCAATTTATTTTTCCGGTAAATAAGTTTTATCTCAATTCTTAGAAAAGCTTTCACGTAATAGTGAATGGATGCACAGATGTACATCGAACGACCCGACCACGTTATTCAAAAGCCATGTTGCCGAAGGTTTCGTAAACCCTTTATGTGTTCGAGGAGCCCAGCAGAACGATGCGATAATATGATCAGGAAGGGCAACAACCACAGATCTAAGCCAAGGCACTGAAAGGAAAGATATTAGAACACGGACGAACTGACAATAACACAAACGCAAACACACACATACGCATGCACGCACGTATGCACACACGAGCGCGCACTCGCACGTAAGAATACTTGATACAAGATGTAAAGCAATCAGTTCTTTCCTTCTCGGCAAGATATTTACCAAACTAAAAAGGACCCACGGAAATGAACTACACCAGCAGGCAGATGACGCCGAAACAACGATGTATCAACGTCGATACATATGCAAATATCTACCCTACATATGTGTACTAATCACAATGCGTGAATGCTAGCCAATACCTATAAGAATGAGCAAGTGTTATTACCGACAAGGTCTGCAACGCAACTGCTATACAATAATAGCAATGCCTACGAGACAAGACGTGCAAACAGATAACACCAAATTATGAACGTTTTATATAAGAGGACGACCTAAGTAGGCGACACTTAGGTAAGATAGCATAAAATAATTAGCAGACTCTAGCAATGGCCCACCATCGAGAACTGCACGCTATTTAATAAAAATCATTGGCAGCAGACGACAATTACATACATCATATAAAATTAAGCTGCAGATGCGCTAAGCAGACGGCATTTGAATAACATCGTGAAAAATCTATCGCAAAGCGTGAACAAAAAAACATAATAGTCTGCCGCCTATAATTTCTACGATGACTCCTGATGGCATTTTTTGTTAATGCTCGCCATCCAGGCTAGAATTATTCCTTGGACTATTACAAACAATATAGGGGTGGATGCCAAGCGTGATTTTTCGATTTAAGGTCACAGTGAGGTCAAAGGTCAACTAAGTGCAATTATGCAGAAAAATGACATATAAATACAGCAACTTCTTTTCTTCGTCACAAAATGCTAACAATATTAATAAAAACAAATGCAAATGAACATAGAATGACATCGATGCATGCCACAGCCTTTAAATTGACATTTTTCAGAAAAAAAATGCCATTTTATGCTAATAAACGTTCAGGCTCAGTACGAATTCAAGAAAAATATAGTCTGGGGGCAAATTTTGCTTATCTTGCACCACCAGGGCATTTTTACATGGCTGCCAAATTGTTCATCAGGATCCCCTAAACGCGAAAGAAAGTTCTCCAAAACAAAACTGTCTGGGATATGTGAAAATGCATGGTTTCCATATCTCCGCTGCTGCTGTTTATCTCCTAGACTACTAAACATTGGTATCAAAGTAATAAGGTTGCAAAGATCAGGAATCGATACAATCAAGTACCACACCTGACCCAGGATACCAATGGGAAAGTGACAAACTCACAGAAGACACCACAAACGAGAGCCAAGAGGTCAGCCCTTTCCCAGCAGGTGACCACAAAGCACATATAAACAGACACCTGCCCTTCATCCATTTGTCGCATATGCAAATTATCTACTTTGCACATTCATAAATATTTATAAAAATATTTTAAAAAATGTGATTCAAGAATGAGGGCGTACCTAAAAAATCAATACTATCTCAGCTGCGAATTATCATAGACTACTATAATTGGTACCAAATTTGTTTCATTCCATGGTCAAGATATGCACAATAGCTCATTTGCATAATTTGCGTATTTATGAATATTAATAAAGGTATTAAATATAAGGGAAAATCATAAAAACAAAAATAAGCTGATTTCATGATTGCCATATTATCATTGTTGCATGTTGTTATGTCATCAGTGATACAATTTGACAAATCAATTCATCCAATGGTCCTATATGAAAATGATCTCATTAGCATATTCACGAATGTATATGTAAACTTACAAAAAAAATAGGTAAAATTATTTAAAAACCATAAACCTTGGGGAGGGGGTGATTGGTAATATCCCTACCTTGCACCCCCTGGAAGGACATTTTCTCATGTATGACAAAATGTTTAGTGGGACCACCGGAAGATGTTTTCCTAAAATTAAACCCATTTAGAATATATGAAATTTCATGGTTTCCATGGCAACCATTCATGGATTCTGAAGAATGAGAGTGTTTGGGGGTCTCCTAATGAACAATTTGGCGCATATTAAATTGCCAACAGGACAATTTGGAGTCATACAGGATAGGCACATCCCACTGCATCGCATGCGCATTGTATCATGCAGATCTGATTAGACTAAAACATTTACATCTGGCAGAGCTACATGCACAGCTGACAAGCTTGCTTTTAGCCCTAAAAGTGAGTTTGATCGTCAATACCACAAACACACACTGCAGACCAACCCACGGCACCGTGAGGAAGATTCACAGAATAATGACAGTCACAAGACACCAGAGAGACAATTAAAGTAAAGCAACCAGTTTCCTCTTCCCCGCCAAGATGATTGCAAAACTAGAAAGGATACTACATGTAAGTAGTGCATTACACAACAAGGACAAAACACAGAGTCCCCACAAACAATGGGAGCAACATATTAAACAATGAATCAACAACAACAGAGCCGCCGCCAATTGCAAGTTTGCATCCACCTGTATCAGTTGCTGGTCCAGCATCCATTTGAGCATTATTAGCATTCAGCCAATACTCGTAATCAACTGTCAAACAGCGCAATTTAAAAGTCGTCTTTTGTAGGTGGTCAAATCCTTTTCTTGCCTTAGAGACGAGATTGAATTGTATCAAATCAATATATACATTTTCTGTTACAACGTAGTTGCCATACAGGCAAAAACAAACTCATATCTTTTACATGATGACTGTAGCAGTTTCTGAGCTTCCTGGAGGTACTGCTTCCAACGTGTTTTTATTTTGCTGATGCCAGAGAATGATGAGCTTGTATCACAAACTGTCTGGCCATGAAAATCAAGTATCAGTATGTATCTTGTTTCGATAAAATAATGTACACTGGATATCCCCTTTTCTGCTTTAACGCTCCTGACATTATCCATACCTCATATTTTGTACAACCAATGTGGTAAAGAAGAAGTAGCACATCAGTACCTCTGCAAATGACAATTACTTGCTTGTACTTGTTCTGTATTAAAACAAGATTATAGATATCATAAAATTCGAAAAGCATTTTCTAAATTCTACCACAGACACTCAGAGTTAATTGTTAAATAAACATTGGGTTAAAAACTCTTCTGCAACAAGGCATATCAGAACCTATATTTTATGGTGATTTAATCTATAAATTCAAACGAATTGTTGGAAAACCTAATTTTAGTGATCAATTCAAAAAGATAGTAAAACGTTATATAAGGGTTGGATATAATATGGATATCATGCGACAGTCTGCATGCCTAGTTTTAAACCCAATCACGGTTTATAGCTATGGTTTCCTCTTTAATTGCACGACGGTGGGTCAGGCCTCAGACTCTATGACGGCTCTGACGTAAGGCTTTAATCGATGGGTTGGTGCCTGATGCTTATCTGTAGCTGGACCCACCGTGGCTCAACTTGGGGTTTATCTTTAGCTCTGACTGTCTGTGAGTCATGAGCCCTTTTCTTTGTTTCATCATGGAGAGTTAATTTGATTAGAGTGTTTTCCATGATGATACATTGCATTAGTTAGATGGCCTCCATGCGAGCTGAACATTTCTTGTACTTCAACAACAGCAGAACCTAGGGCGAAGATGTGGTACCAGTAAAATGCATTTAAGCCCCCCTAGTGGCTTATGCTGCTGTCCGTTCTAAGGCGGTGGTTCTGTTGTTGTTGTTCGTTGTGTAATTGTTCTATGTTTTGTTGTGCCTTAATTTGTGTCTTTTCTAGTTTTGCAATCATCCTGATGGGGAAGAGAGAGCTGGTTGCTTTGCTTTTTTATCTTCCTGGTGTCTCGTGATTGTTGTGTGGCTCTTCCTCACGATGCTATGAGTTTGACTGCAGAATGTAATTGTGGTATTTCCTGATCATACTCACTATTTTTAAATCGTTTTGTCATCATGTCATCTTCAGAGGAACATTCTGAAGAATCTGTCTCTTAAGATACAAAGAGTTCTTTCTTTGAGGCGTTTGTTAAAGTTTTGACAATGGCATGATCAGATTTATTACTCAGATACGTGAATAGCGGGCCTTTATATTGAAAGAGCACACAATTAGCGACCAAGATGCATTCATACATCATCAATGAATGCTTTTCGTCTTGATAAGTACCTCTGTGGCATTTCACATTCGGGGTGTCTTCCGTAACTTGCTGCTACATGTACTATTCCCAGACAACTCATACCAAACACATGGCAAAGAATCAAACTATGCCCAGAATTGTGCAAAGTTCACCTTACCCTCATTCTATGTGTTTATGTCACAGTAAAACACTATTCAAATGTATTGAAGACCCTATTACCAGTCAAATAACACAATCATTCGTTCGGAGAGGTATATGACTAAGGCATGACTGAAAATGTCCTTGAAAAAAGACTTTGCATATGAAAAATATACTCTAAAATCAGTGTTTTTTTCTGTGGAAAGTACATTTTTCTATCCCATAATAGCTATAACATTCCACAAACTATTATTTTTAACATTTCTATATCTGACGTTTTAGTTTTCAGCATATTAATCATAATTAGAATGATTTAGATAGCATGTATAGCAATATAGAACACCCTAATAGCGATTCTAACACAAAAAATGCACCTATTTGACCTTTGACCTTGCTGTGACCTTAATTTGAAATTTCTGACGTGGCATCCATCCTGGGGCGCTTTGTCATACCCCAAAGAATATTTCTAGCATGGATGCCGAGCATTAACAAAAAAATACCATCAAAACCATTTTCTAGGGGCCTTAGAAATTATAGGCGGCAGACAATAATAATATTGCCGCTAATTGACACATGATTTTCACAATTACAACTCCAATCAGTCTTGGCAAAACGGCTTTACTTATATCACAGAAGATTGCATAGACTACCTTACCCAAGAGTTTAACGAAATGTATTTCTTTAATGTATATTTTCATGTCAAACATATTGCTTAATATTGGACATTAAGAGACAATTCATAGAAAGTTAGCAAGAAAATAATGTCTAGTAGAGCCAACAAATGTCATGCTTGACAAAGCCAGCATGGCTTTGCAGGTTATATATTAAATTGACATCAGAGCACAAGTACCCTTAATTTGACACATATACAAATTGTCTCAGAATTAGAACCTATGTCTGTTGGAGACAGCATGGCGTTTTATCTGTTGTATATATTACTTTGAAGAAGTGCAGCACAAGTAACAATTTTCCTTAGGTCTAATCTGGTCTGTTAGAGTTGACAATATTCATATTTGGCAAAGGCAATTATAAGAGATTTGTTTACTATGATGTGTTAACAAACACAGGCACCCATCAAATGATCACAGAAACGAATTGTGGTGGGACCAGTTACCATGACTGTGGGAGACAGCAAGGGAATTCAAATTATTATGCTTGATTTTTCATCTGGTGTACATATATTCAAACTTTTCACACAAAAGTTTAGTTCAGTATTTTCAATGTTTCCTATAGGAAAAAACTGTCTGTTAGAATTGACGAGTTTCGTGCCTGACAAAGGCAGCACGACTTTTGTCGATTGTAGGAGATATACTTATAAGTTGATACCTGTTAAGTTTTAAACTGTCACATACATGTCATTTTTGGAACCAATTATCATGGCTGTTGGAGACAGCATGCGGTATCAGAAGTATTATGTTCGTACTTTATTAGCTGATATTCATGTGTTATCAAGTTTTCACAAACTGGGATTTCTGTACATAAAAATTACCCTGGCAACCGTCATGCCTGAAGTAGACAGCATGCATTTGCCTACTGCACAATGCATTGGAGTTGGTGTTACTGCTGCAATTAGAGCTAGTAGCTGCGCAGTATGGTGGTCAAATAGAAAAGCTTCAGACTCAATTAAACAAGCAGCAGTAACACTATTTCCAAGTTGTACATTTAGTGGCTAATTGAGCTGGTTTTGGAAATTAATTCTCCTAACCCCAGCTTTAACTAAATTAAGGCATCTATTCCTTATCTCAGAACAGTAAGATTGCTTGATGACTGATTTTTCGTCTCAGCTACCCTTTTTTTAAGTCAGTTCTTCAATTTGGTATTTCATCATTTTACCTTCCCCCTTGTTGTTCCGCTTGTGTGGGCGTACTTGACATTGCATCACTGTCAAGCTGGGCGGCTTCTGTTCGCCCACATTTGTCGAAATCGATATTTGCCAGGGGCTTTAACCATTTTGCCTTTATATATATTCTCATATATAATTTCACCAAGGCATTTAATAAATAAATGCCCTTTAAAGCTGCATACTCTGTAACTATGAACATTTTTCGAAAAAATTTATTTTCTTTTTAAATCATTTGTAAAAGTAGAATTAAGCTATGTTTTCACAATAAAAATGTTCAATACAGCTGAAAACTGCATGGAAAAGTGATTTTTTTTTATCAAATAGGTGTGTTTTTCTCTTGTTGGTAATTATTTGCGTCCCTCCAATAATTCTAGACCGTTGAATTTTAACATAAATGCAGTTGTTTTGATAGTGATAACTTGTTAAGATTTACGAAAATGGTAAAATGTTTACCTGAATTTGAGTATTTTTACTGTGTTCTTGAAAAACAAAAACGTTATTTTTAAAATTAGAAGATCAAAAATTACAGACTATGCAGCTTTAACAACAACCTGCGCTTCTTTATCATTTCGCCAAACAAGCTTCGCTCCACAACAAGCGACCCCATCACACCATAAAAGTTTTTAGATCAAGTAAACGATTTTATGGTTGAGTATGCCGCCCTAAGACCTTGACCTCGCATGCGTATGGCGCATGATCTCCAAAATTATCTTTTTCTTGGAAATCTATTTTGGTATTGGGAAACTTCAAGCAACCAATCAAATTCTTCCTTCACTATCACGGCTCATTGGCATACGGTCATCAAGCATTCTTTTGGAGGAATTTGAAGAGGTAGGTTCTCGTTTAAATTATTTTTATCTAAAAGCCTCCTCCTCCCGTTCCTCCACCTCTAAACAGGTGTGCTTGTATACATACAATGTACCATTTACATGTTGTTGTTTTTTCACATTGTAAATACAATAACTTTTGAATTTTCTTGTATGCTTTGTTGAGAGTAGTTCTAGAATGATTTACGACTATCCATGTATATGCATACTTTGAAAAGCTAACAACAGGGGGACAACCAAAGACAGATCCCAGAGGTACTACCTGAGACAGATCCTCTTTTTTGGGCGACTTCTGTACGCCCTCATTTGTATTCCTGTAGATGCATACTTGTTAAGTTAACAGCAGGGGTACAACCAAAGATAGATCCCCAGGGGTACAACCTAAGATAGATCCCCAGAGGTACTACCTGAGACAGATCCTCTTGTGTGGGCGGCTTCTGTTCGCCCACATTTGTCGAAATCGATATTTGCCAGGGGCTTTAACCATTTTGCCCTTATATATTCTCATATATAATTTCACCAAGGCATTTGATAAATAAATGCCCTTTAACAACAACCTGCACTTCTTTATCATTTCGCCAAACTAGCTTCGCTCCATAACAAGCGGCCCCATCACACCATAAATATCTATTGACTGATTGAGAGTACAATCACCTAGGACAAATCCCGATTGAAAAGCAGTAATAACGTTATTGTCTCTAAAGAAGTTAAATTGGTATTTATCCATAATTTTCTCTAATACATTGGTTTAAACATAATTTATTCAAATTAATTTGTACATGATAAATACAACTTGAAACAATAAAATGAGGATAAGAACGGAAGCATGTAGCTTATATATTTCTTCTCCAAAATTACTTTGCTGACTGTACTAAGAAGAGATATTGGCATCAGATGGGTCATTTTTCTTATGGATTGGTGTGACATTACCCTGTCTCCAAATATTTGGCACACTTTCAGAACTTAGAGAGCAGTTAAATAGATCCTAGAGAGGAAGAGAGAGTGGATGAGCAAGTTCTTTGGTTGTTTATTAGAGCAGGTCCAGCTGCTTTCCAAATAGGTAATGATTTTTAACCCATTATGCCAAATGTACTTTCCCCATTCTTATCGATTGGACGAGTCTGCTTCCAATTTTAGGGTTGTTGGGTAGTGTTTTTCATTTTTATTCAAATTTTAAAAATAACTTCTGTAAGCAAACAGGGAAAAACCAGATCAGACGCTGCGTTTTGATCATGTTTTGCACTGTTCGCCGATGCCCCCAAAAAAGACGCTAGGCTTATATGGGTTAAGTTTCTCTAACCTCTTCAGGTGTGACAATAATAGAATCAAGTTTGTGGTACTGCTCATTGTTTGAGACAGAGTTGCTTGGCTTTCATCTAACAGAGTTTGTTCAGTCAAGAAAATGTTCAAGATATTTGCTTTGGCAGCTTCCTCAGTGTAGATTTATCCATTCTTATTTATTCAAAGGTGGTATGACATGGCCTGATCAGGTTTGATAAAGTGGTTAAGTGTTTTCCATCAATCATATTTTTAGTGTTTCGTACTTGCTAAATCTTCAGTTAACTTATCTAATACTTCTTTTTTTATTTACGAATTTCCCAGGTTACTAAATTTGTAAACTGCTTATATATCTCAAAGTGGATAATATTATTATATTTCATATATTTATTGTATAGCCTTTTCTTTTTCTTATGCGTTTCTTGGCATGTGCAGTTAACCAATGTGGTCAGTTTTACGTGTGATTATCAACAAGTTAGGTACATGCTTATTTGCAAGAGTGGTTATTCTTTCAGTGATATTTTCCGCATAAGTATTGATATTTTCGCTTTTTGGAACTTGCCAGGCAGATTAAACTAGATCATTTGAAAATGCCTGGTAGTTGCCTCTATCATATATGAAAACAGTGCGTTTATATAATTATAAAAGTTAAAACATAAAACTTAAAACAATCTAATAGCGTATTAATATGCATGTATGTACATACACTGAATAATGAAAGGCGTGAGAATGAGTAACACACAACTATTAGAACTGTATAAAATTATTTTAAGATGTGAACAGAGGGGTGGCCCTCCCCCACCCTCTGCACATCATGTTACGGGTAGATTTAAAAACAAAAGTTAAAACATAGAAGACAGTGCAGTGATATCTTATGTTTTGCTCAAAACACCGTTTATTAGTATAGTGTTCCTGTTGTGTAAATGAGTGAAGAGGAGTTATCAGTGTAATGTGTTGGTTCATTTATAATCTGCTCAAAATTAAACTGCTCAGACATAGATCTCTTACTTTTCGGGTTCAATTATATTTCTGAATATCCAAGTTGAGTGTCACCTGTTATCAAAATATTAGATCTATTGGTATCAAAAGCAAGTCCTGTCGAGTCGTCGATAGATGGTAAGATTGCATTTGTCGAGTTTGGGGACTGTAAAGGTACGTATGAGTTGCATTTTATTTTAATAGAATTTTTTGCCCAGATTCACTCAATGTTCGGTAGCTCAAGATTGTTTCTTCTTCTTGAAAAAACATTATTACGAACGTAAACACAATGTCACCATGATGATCACCTGGCCTGTCCCTTCTAAAAAGTTTAAAGTTTTCAATTTTGATATCATCATCTGAAGTTCTACCGTCTAACCAACTCTACATTTATACAAATGACATCACAATTTCAACGTTCTGATTGTATCAAATCTAATTTATTTACAATACTCTGTATTTTATTGTATACAATGGAAAATTTATCTACAATAACTGCAGATCCAGGAGTCACGAGTTTTATCCTGGCCTGGTCCCATACTTTCCCCGAATTAATCAGGTAATAATTTCTATGGTCATTCTCCTCCATCCTGCTGTTTCAAGAAGGATTGTTGTTAGTTCAAGCAAACAAATGTGCACTAATTTAGTCAAGCTTGCCCAGGAAAAAAGTTGGTTAGGTGAACTGACCGTCCTGACATGACCATATCTGTTAACTGGGAAGTAAAGAACCAAGGCAAAAATCTTCAGTAATATGTTCAGCTGTGGATAATCATGATGTAGAGCCAACGAAATAATAATGCAGACGATTGGCCATGATTTCCCTCTATATCACCTATTAAAAGAAGTGACAAGACTATAAGTTCAAAAAAATAAGATGAGCTATGCCTTTGACTTTGGTATGGCGACTATAATGCGAACCTATCCACATCCTGTAAACTTCAATAGAAATCATGATATATTATCAATCAAAGAATGGAGAAAGTTCGTGGATACGGAATTGTATTGAGGCAGCTGACCAAGATGATAACATGTTCTCCCGTGAATAGACAAAGACATACAGGAATAAGTAATGACATTCATGAAAAAATAAACATATATTTTTGGATATTGAATAATAATGGAACAATATGAAAATAATTACCAATTAATCAGTTACTTACAACCTGTACTATCCAGTTGCTGTTCTTCTCTGTGTTATTAGAAATACAAGACTACCGCGGAATAAAAAGGAAGAGAACAACGATAAAGGACTATAAGAGCGTATTTGGCATTGTATATTAATTTGCTTGGTAGGTTATAAGACAAATTCTTTGTTGTTCGCCAGGACAACATGCGCTATCAGACGCCTTACATTTGGTCGTCAATGTTTTACTGACCGATTGGCACTGGCAGCCAAAATAATGACTGCACATTATGCATAGAGGATTTTACATGAGTGCTCATGTTTTATTGAATTTATTAAATGAGTTGAAGAAAAGCATTAAATTCGAGGTTTGCCAAGCATTTTATCGCTTTTTCGCAACGAGTTTAATAAATTCAATACTATTTTGAAATCATATTTTTGGCGTGGTAACTTTAGGGTTTTGCCAAATATACGTGACGTTGTTAAAGCGCCATTTCATAACGTTACTGGAAAATCTGTAAACCACTAGTCGTTTATCGATTTTAATGCATGGCGTAATTTCACTCCCAGGCGCGACGTCATCTGATAAATGAAATATAAAGTTTCATTAGGACTGTTTAAATTAACATGCAATTTGCGCACATAAGACTCACTCGCTTGTTTGTCAGCATGAAATACTATGTTGGCGGATTGTCTCAACTGACCTGGATAAGGCAGACATTGTACTATTCATACAAAACTGTTCTTCGTTATTGTTGTTTTTATTTTTTTTTATTTCTTTCGTTCCGTTGTTTGGTTTATTGATGGACTTGACTGACAACAAGGCTCATACTTCAACATAACATACAGGAATAGTACAATTTCGTATGATGACAGACATTTTTGGCTAGCATCATTTCGCCTATACTTTGACTGATGACGTGATATCTGGTTTCTAGAATCTATGTTCTATCTTAAGACGACTTGATGGATACCTACGTACCAATGGTTTGCACATGTAGGTGGTATAAACTAAGTTACTGGTAAAACAAAACAAACACAACACAAAAACTTGGGATGGAGCCTTGTACTAGGAACGACAAGCAACATTAGAGCAGGCAGAGATACATTTTGGCGACTAATTTAACCATCAAAATATACTTTGACTGACTTGTGTGATGATAAAATTTGTAATACTTTTTGCCGTTATAGACAATTTACTACTCCGCCCGAAAATGTGAAATGATGCCTGCCCAGCTAACAAATAAACGTTGTGAAAACGTTGTGACAACGTTTGAATTTGGTTGTGAAAACGTTTTGGTAAAACGTTTACGCGAGCTTTTTTGGAAAGTTTTCTCAATGTTTGCAAAACGTTATGGTACAACGTTACAAAAAAGCGTTGTGAAAACGTTGTGACAACGGTTTGGCACAACGTTGCGAAAAACGTTATGAAAACGTTGTGACAACGTTGTGACAACGTTTTAATTTGGTTGTGAAAAAGTTTCAGTAAAACGTTTATGCGAACTTTTTTGGAAAATTTTCTTAATGTTTGCAAAACGTTTTGGAAAAACGTTGCAGAAAACCCATTTTGCGACCTTCCTGCAACCTTTCTAAAACCATTCTCCAACTTTCCCACGACCTTTCAGTGACCTTTTTACCCCTTAAGGCAGATTCACATAGGATCTCAAATCTGATTCAGATGCTATACTTTCATTACAGTGAGCAAATCCGAGTTATGCATTGATTTTCTTCCAACTTGCACATTTTGTTTTGATGCTTCAATCATGTCCCATGCATAAACTTTTCAATCACATTATGTTAGCATGGGTCCTGCTCAAGGACACAAGACAGTGACTCCCCTGGTATTGAGGCTTGAACTAGCAAAGTAAGGAAGGCAAGGATCAGGAATCTATAATGCTGCTTCTCGAGTCATTTTACTCATGGAAGTGTATGTGGTAGTCTCACTAGTCACCACTGCGTATAGTACAGCTGCATGATGCCAAGGATTGGTCTGCATGTGGCATTTCCTGGTCATAACTGTTTCTTTTGGGGTCATTTTACATTGGGAATGCCCAAACTGCAATTGTGTGGAATGATGCATAGTTGTCTCAATGCTGCTTGGGTCGTTTCTGCCACACTAAACAGTCATTTCTCTGATCTATGAAAGCTAAAAAGGTTCAACATGCAGACTGAATATTTTAGCCAGAAATCTGGGGACAGTACGTACCACCTCTTCAAGTAAGTTTGTCATGAGGATCGTTTATAACTCAAATCCACCTCTCCCAAACAAACCTGCATGAGGATCAACTGTGTCCCGGAATGCATCAATCTTTACATAACTGAAACAATATTTTATAAAACTGTTGAGTGTGACCAAACACTGAAAATAGCTATATACGACATGGGTTACCATGTTTAAAATTGCATGTTTAAAATTGAAACAGTATCACATCTTGACATGACTGAAACAATTGTCGATAAAACTGTTTGTGATCAAACATTTGAAATAGCTACAGGACAGCAGCAACCATAATTATTATATGATGCTAAGACAGAAAAACTGAGGTCCTAACCAACCTTCAACTATGTAAATTTGTCATGAGAATTGTTCCTGAAATAAAGCCACCACTCTAAAAGTTACCTGCATGAAGATTGAATGTGTCTAAGAATGCAAACATCTTTACATGACTGAAACAATTGTTGATAGAATGGAGCAGAGCGACAGATATGTCCAAACTCCTAGAAAGGAATGGGTCCAATTCCTAGCGGTAAATATTAGTCTATGCAAGAAAACCCTAAGAGCTGCCTGCATAATAAGGGACTGTTCACCTGTCCCACTCATCGATAGCTTCCAAATTTGTCCAAAATGTTACTATAGCAAATAGTAGAAGTCAAATAAGTGACAGTCAGTGTTCTGTGGTTCTTCCTCACAGTGCAATGGGTTGGTCTGCGGTGTGTGACTGTAGTATTTCAAGATCATACTTGCTTGACTTCATATATGGGCTTCAGGGGGGGGGGAGGGCAAAGTTGCTTTTTAATGCCAATGGAGACAGTGACTTCATCCAAAACTATAGGCAATGACAGCTACCTACAAATAAACAAAACACATAACACAGAGATCTATTTATTTCACTACATCAAAAATATAATCATCACAGTCACTGTGTAGTGTGGGATCATTGTGGCTTCATTGTGTGCATCTGTAGCCTCCGCCTCTTCCGCTTGAGCCTGAAAAAAAATCAAGATTTTGATGGATAATTAAAAAGAATCAAGATTATGATGGATAATTCAATTTCTATTACGTCATTCAGCAGAGCCATGATGCCCAGCTTAGTTCTCCATTGAGTAGGCCTCCAATGAGATTCTAACCTAGGATCACAATCTCCAAAGTTTGTAGCAGCTTTTATCCCAGCTTCCCCAGTCTGTGGAATGAGACTTTACTATGACCTAAGCTGTTGATGGGACCTTAAAGCTCAAACCTTCCTGCCATGTTGTTGTTTCTCATTATCACAGACATCTTAAATTGGGCATAAAATTCAACCCATAAAATGCAAGCACCTTAATGATAATTTTGTTTGCTTGGTTTGTGGTTAGTTTGCTTTGATTCTTTACATCCAGAGCTCCAGATAAGCTTTTGTGTCAATTGGATATTTAGGTAACCTGATTATCCTAAATTGCGTACTTGCAAAATCAATTGCGTATTTTTTTTTACCCTACGTTTTTTGTGGTTACAAATAAAATCCAACATGTTTTTCTTATTGAATGTAGCCAGAGGGAATTTGCCTGCACATATTTATTCACTCACATCGTTTGCCTTTCTAGAGCATCAAACTAGCAGATTTTATCATACCTCTGAAACTAATATCCTCCCCTTTTAATATTTATTGCTCCGATACACATTGCTAGTTTCACTTCCATGTTTTTTCCGCTAAATACTTGACTGGTCATCGATACCTTATCCATAAAACTGGAGTTTTAAAGTGCGCACGCTCGTAGAAATCAATACCCGACTTGCATTTATGTATTACCCAAATGGAAAAGAAATTGACCAAATGGTACGCAATGAGATCGCAAGTAATTGCATACCGCTCGAAAGAATTGCTTTTTTGGTATGCATGCATTTAATTTTAATTGCTTTTTGCAACAGCGCCTGCTTAAATGTTGCAGCAATTCGGGTTTCGATTAGTTTTGCATCTGATTTTGGATGTTTTCTTGAATATGCTTCTGAATATAAAATGCATACACCCATGTATGGTAAAATCTGTAATCTAAATGCAAACAGTGAAGACCTGAAATGTAGCAGTTCATCAGGGTCTGTACTGTTTATTAGCATTAAAATGACCTTTAAGGACAGAAATAATCAAAATTAAAAAATTCTACCAGTGACCACTTAAAATATATATTGGGCACAGGACTTCAGTTAAGAGTGCGTAACGAAAATTAAATTTTCTTATTTCTCAACCTAAACATATGTTGTTGGTACTCAAAAGAACCGTCTCAATGAGACGGTTCTTTTGAGCACCAAAAACATATGTTAAAACTGATGGGTAAGAAAATATTTTACAATTTTACGCTGAACATTTTTGTTTATCTAAACCTGTGGGGCAGCTCCATATGTATGGAAAACCCTAAATGTTGGTTTTCTTTTGCTCTGGTATTCAGTTGTATGTACTGTTCAGTCCTTTTCTTTGATTTATCTCCCTTTTGTATCTTGATTTATATGTACTAGGAGAGGATCCGTTGATAAGTTAGGGGTGAGAATACCTAGAACATGATGATGGGAGGTCCACTCAATGTTTCTGTGCCAGTTTTGTCAAAATCTGGCCAGTATTTCAGACAAGACATTTTCATTGTTATATGTGTGTTGACTTTTAAATTGAGACAAAAATATAATCACTTCTCAAAGTCCTTGCAATGATGTTTCAGTTTGGTTAAAATCTGGCAATTGGCCCAGAAGATAAGAGTTCAGACAAAACGTTTCACAAAGTTATATGACCCTGGTGACCTTGCTAATTAGACTAAGGTCATGAAATATCTACTATTCTTTTTGGCTGTCCTAAATAAGTATCCTTAAAATTGGATTACCCAACATCAGATATAAATTACGGCAGAATTCTTCAAAATTAAATTGGAAAAATGTAGATCCTGGTCAGATGTAATTATTAAGGATATATGGACAATTATAAACCTATGATACAAGTTGAGGATGCACATTTTTTCACTTAAACTAATCATTAAATGAATTGCCATTAATTTACATAAAACAAAAAATGCTGGAAAAAAGACTGGAAACCTACTATGTCAGAATGACTAGGGGATAAGTTGTTGGTGAGTTTCTTATTTTTAAATGTAAAGTCTACTCTGCCAATTTTGTTTTTATCATAAAATCTTAGCAAATGTTGCTGCAAAATGATAAAATAATATTTTATACGAAAAATTCAACTTTTATTCAGTTGAGACAAATTAAAATTCTTATTTGGTCAAAGCAGATAGTCTTGATTCATGTTTGACCTTTGACATTAACACATATAAATAATTTACCTTAATAGGTTGCATGACACTGCCTTTCTGAAAAGGAGCTTCCTTTAATGTTGTCCCAATCTGGTTTTTAATTGGTCTTTCATCTGCTTCAAGATGATCTCTCATATACCCTTCTGAAAATACATATAAATTGTACCCATATAATATTAGGGCTGCAACAATACAGTAACCTTACAATACTATCACCATATTTGTCTCATGATATAATTATGTATCATAATACATTTTAGGCAACATAAGAACCTTAGAAATAGAATCTATGAAATTAGGAGCATCAAATACTTAAATATGTAACCCAATACGTTTTTAGCAGCTTATCTTGATTTGTATGTACTAGGAGATGAAACATTGACACATTTGGGATCTTTAATGGAAACCAAACATCTATGTGTCTTGATCCACATCAGAAATAAGGGTGAGGTTGCTATCATCAAACATATTTAAGAGCTCCAGTAAGAAAATTAATTAAACTAATAAAAATATACTCACATATTAAGTTATTAACACTTATCATGTAGTGGCATGTTTTTATATACTATATTCTTCGCCAGATAAGCAAGGTTCCAATTATAACTGTGTGTTTACGGGGTGGAAAACTTTGTAGATTCTGATCAGCTGGATTCCCATGAGCTAGCTGATCTGGATCAACACTGTTTATCAGAAATAAGCATGAAATGCAGAAAAATCAATTTAAGGAACAATGGTTAAATTTCTTTATACTACAGGCGAAAACATATATATTTCTTTAAAAATTCATGTCTATTGAATAACACTTAGAGCAGTATCCCTATTGTATTTGTATAGTGAAATGACCCCACAATACGACAGACTTATAGAAGGAAATAGTATCGTGATATGATGCACTTTCAGCGAATATCAAAACAGTTCTAGTTTGTAGATCTATAGTGTGGATGCCACAATATATGAATTAATGTTTAGTAAGCAGATTTGTTACTATTTACAATTAAATTAAAGAATCCATGCAAGTTTGGTCAAAATCCATGCATTTGTTCAGAAGATAACGCACGGAAACCATATTTTTTACATTTCAAGTGGCGCTGTGACGTTGAAAATTAGGTCAAGGTCAACAAAATTTGATCAACTCTTCCCCTCCTTCCAATATTGTGCCTTTGCAAGTTTGGTCAAAATCATTAAACTGGTTCAGAAGATAATGCACATGGAAAAAAAGCGGACACCGATGGGATTTGCACCAAAAACAATATATTCCCTTGGGGGACATAAATAAAGACTCTTACCCATATGAGAATGGTTAAACACCACAAAGCAGTTTCCACTTCTCTTTGTCTGGAATTTCGTAACATCTTGCTCTCATTTTGGCCAGCAAACAAATTTTCCCTGAAGCAAATAAAATGTTAGAAAATTGATTATTTTAGGCTCAGAAACACTATTCTTAATCAACACACGGGCAAAACACGCAAACCTTCCAAGCTTAATGCTGACAAAAATATTTTTATGCATTTTGAAAAGCATTTCTGTCAGGAAAAAAATATTAAAAGAAAATAATATGTGCCTACTCTACAGAGTCTACCTAAAATTTTCAACCTGTTATCCAAAACACATTTATTTTTTATTTGGTCTTGGTGCTTTAAGAGTTAAAATTACAATTATGTATAACTCAGGGCTGTGAAAATACCATGCCCGACTTGTCCAACTGGTACATTTTCATTCAGGACAAGTTGAAAATTTCTATTTACTTGTCCTTGGACGAGTGCAAATGAATAAAGTTACCGTAATACAATTCTGTACATTATATTAATTTTTCATATTTTGATTAATTATTACGAGTTCACATGTTGCATTGAAAACAGTGTGGATCCAGATCAGCTGGCTTCTTAAGAAGCCAGCTGATCTGGATCTACACTGTCTACAAAAGAGTTGATATCTGGTTTCATACTGTTTTCGAAAGAGTAAATTGTTTAAGCACAGAAAGGTATAAGCTAATCTGTTCTTTCAGACTTTTCTTTGGACAAGTACATTATGGCCATTTACTTGTCCCTGGACAAGTAGATAATTTTAATATTTCCACACCCCTGTATAACTGGCAGTCATGGTGCATGTATTATTTGTTCTATACAAAAATCCCCCCCCCAAAAGTTTCCTAATGTATGTAATTGTTATTCAAACTGAAGCTATTTAGCCTATAGAATCAAAATATCTGGCCCCATTGTTTTGGTTTTGGGTGATTCATTATATCCCAGTCAATAGTTAATGGTCATGTTGGGATGGACCGTTCACCTAACCACACTTTTTTCTTGGGCAAGCTTGACTAAGCAATTAACCAGTACTTCCTGCACGTACTTACGCTTGTAACTGACCTCCTCCCTTCTTGAATCAGTGGAAGGGAGGAGAATGACTGTAGAAATCATTTAATGATCGATCTCCTCCAAAGTATGGGACCAGACCCCGGGGACCAGACCAGGATCGAACTTGCGACCCCTGGATCTGCAACCAGACACATATCTGCAGCCAAACAGGTTACTGACTGCGCTATGCCGCCCTGTGCTTTATCATTGTGTCATTCAACCTCATAATCTTGAAACATGACTTTGTGCATATGAAAACCGAATTATTTGGCGCTATTATGACACTATCTTTTGTTTGTTTGTTTAAATTGTCTCCCTCCCTCAACAATTATTCAGTCATGTCAGGATGATTTTCTGTCTTCCTGTGTTTAACCAGCATAAAGTGTCTTGCTCAAGGACACAGCATAGTAAATAATGTATGTTTAAACTATAATCAAATGGTGGATTTGATAATTTAAAAGCACAGGTTTTAAAATGTTATTATTTTCTTTCTTACCTATATGACTGTTTTGGGTGCTCAAAAGAACCGTCTCATTGAGACGAAGAACCGTCTCAGTGAGATGGTTCTTTTGAGTACCCAAAACAATGTTATGGATCGAAAATAAGAAAATGCCTTTTGCTACACACTGTTAACTAAAGGTCTAAAAACCAGGCTGCGGAGGGCAGTAGGTAGCGACGACAATTGCAGATCCAGGGGAGTCCGTGAGTTCGATCCCGGCCCAGTCCCATTCGTTTGTGGAGTTTGATCATGAAATAATTTCTGTGGTCATTCTCCTCCTTCTGACGATTCATGAAGGGTTGTTGACAGATACTGGGTAACTGCTTGGCCAAGCTTGCCAAGGAAAAGTGTGGTTAAGGTGAACTGACCGTCTCGACAAGACCATAGCTGTTGACACAGACGTAAAGAATCAAAACAAATAACTAAAGGCCTATAAAGATGTGAATCATTTAAACCTTAAGCACCAATCACCACTGCAGCAGCAGCAGCAGCAGACAGGGAGCGCAGTGGCTCAGTGGTAGAGTGTTTGACTCAAGACTGAGGGGCCGGGAGTTTGAGCCTCACCGAGGTCACTGTGATGTGGTCCTTGAGCAAGACACATTTATCCTAGCTTAGTACTGGTTCAACCCAGGAAGACCCGTCCTATTTAACTGAAAGATTGTTGATGGGATATAAAAACAGGAGTAGCAATTTGACAAATTTTGCTATTGATGGGATGTAAAAACAGAAGCAGCAGACGACAAATTTTGCTACATATTTCCTAATTTTTGAAAAAATAAGGTATTTTTCATGAGAATCTCCTGCCAACAAACCATTCTCATGAAATATGCCTTATTTATTATACTTGAAAAGACAGCAAAATTTGAAATTGTAGTCTGCTGCAAATTAGAGGTGGTGCTTTATGGGTTAATAACACCCAATTAAGTCTTCTCAAAAAGTGTGTGTGTGATACTATTGCCTGATGGACCTTATTTTGGATGCTTACCCTACAGTTCTATTGTGAGGGGGAGTGGATATTGCAAACTGAAACTAGCCCTAAATATTTGATTGCAGCTTACAGTATGAATGTCTAACAATTGGAACACTCTAAAATTATGAACACCTAAAATTATCGCGGAAAATAATTTTTAAAAACATCCTAAAAAATCGAACACTGCCCTTTTTTTGAAAAGTGTATATCTATAATTAGGAACACAAGTTATTTTTGTAATCAAACATACACAAGTAAAAACAGATTTAATATAACTTAATTGAGCCGCGACATGAGATTTCCAACACTGTGGTATGTGCGACCATCAAAGTCTCAGACCAGCCTGCACATATGCGCAGTCTGATCAGAGCCTTTTAGTCGCTGAAAAATTCTTTGACTTTTAAGCTACTGATAGAACATCATTTGGAGTTTCTAAGCTTAAAGGGGCTGCACAGGCTCGCCTAAGTCTACGAATGTCAAAATTTCACATTGTTGGAAATCTCACGTCGCGGCTCATATATATGGGTGTTAAAAAGAACCGTCTCATTGAGAACCCACAGCATATGATTTGGTTGAGAATGAGTAAATTGATTTTTATTTACACACTCTTATCTAGAGGCCTTAGACGGGGAAAGGTATCACCATAAACTGTTGTAAAAAGTAAGTATCTGAAACCACAAATACTTAATTTGGGCCAACAGAGCAAAACCCCTTAGCAAAACCAGACCTGATATCCTCAACCCCTTTCCCTCCCCTTACAGAAATGAAAATGTAGCGGCACTAGAGCTGCAATATTGCGGCTCTAGAGCAGCAATAAAATTTTAGAGTCACAAGCATTAGCCAGAAGAAAGCCAATTGTAGCGGCTAGCAGCTATATTGCAGCTCTAGAGCCGCAAGTACTAGCTGCTACTGGCTAATAGAGCGGCTAGCGGCTCTATGAGCCGGAAGCTTGCCACAACTCAAACATTAATATTATAGGACAGACTTATTGCCAGACACTAGCCACAACTCAAAAGTTATAATATTGAGACAAAAACATACAGTCACTAGCAGCTCTTCTTGCCAGAAACAAGGCAGAACTTGAAATCATGTGACCACTGTGTGTAACATAAAGTTTTGGAGGGAAAGAGATGATAACATATAATGGAAGCAGTTTGGAATTCTGGAATTCTAAATAAAAATGATTAATATGTGCTTTAATTGATCACAAATGACTACTGCACATTTTAGGATTAAAAGTAAGTTTGTAATATAATAATTTGTCACTGATATAATCTGAGAGAGCTAAAAAATTAATATACTCTTTGTTTACTTTATCAGGCACCCCACCCACTATTTTTCATAAGGGTATTCAGCATGCAATAATTTTTATTAAACCACATATTTATATAGAGCCACCTCTGAAGAAGCTTGACTGGAAGCTGTCCGTAAGATATTTAGCAATAATTGTGTATATAGTACTTTACTTAATTTTATACCATTTAATTTGTAAGTCTTAAATAGATATACACATATGCTATATACACAGAACTGTTGAAGCAGTTGGGCTCCACTTTCCAGTACGAAAGTATGCTTATTCCTTTTAAAAATAGGATTTCCAATGAAAATAGGAAAAAAGCTGTAAAAAAAGATGTAAAGATTAGCTTGATTCCTGCTCGATCAATACAAATAATATGTATGCATAAGTGTAAACACAGTTTCTGGCTTTATTGCCGCTTTATAGCCACAACACAGCTTCGGGCTTTATTGCCGCTATAAAGCCACAACTACTACCTGCAACCAATTAAGCCACGCCTACTAGCCACAACAATGCCACAACTTAGAGCTGGAAAACTAATTTGCATACGAAATACTTTAATGCAGCTCTAGAGCCACAAGTAGTAGCGGCTCTAGAGCGGCAATATTGCAGCTCTAGTGCCGCAGGTATGAGCCGGAGGCCAAATATTTCTGTAAGGGTCTACACAGTACGCAATTGTATTTTTACAGTTTTTGTAAATTTCAAGCTCCTACTAGAACCAGTTGGACCTGTTTCGGTGTTTGTTTAATTTCAATACTGTAGCAGCACTTTAATTCATTAAATTTCTGATGATCATTTATGATTTGCATTGTTGTGTTATGGTTTACTTACCTCAAGTTCCTGTATCCTTGAAATCTGTGAGAAGTGTGTAAATGTGGGCACATTTTGTTTACATCAGTTGAACTCCATGTTGTATGCATATGCTGTGTAAATTAATCAGCCTATGCCTTGTGTAAACACGGGTCATACTAAATACCACAAGGCGCACAAGTTATCCTGTTGACTCATCTATCAAAGTTTACCCTAAGTGTTTACCAAAACTACATGCAAAGACAATTGCATGGAAAGAGTCATTAAGAATTAATATTCACTTGGTGTTGATTTTAGGAAATTAATTTCTCGCAAACACAAACATAAATACCACCCTATATACGGTGATAGAACTGTGCATTTTTACTCATCATTAAAAAAAAATAGCCACCGAAACCTGTGTGTGTGAGGGGGGGGGGGGGGGGGGGGGTTGGTATTGCGTTCGTGTCTGAAACAGATATAGCTGTTACAGGCTATCGGAGGCTGTACCTATGCGGCCGTTTTTTCGAGCAGAAAATGGCGGACGTTGTAGGATGCACCACACCAGAGGGAGAAATTTGCGAGGTAAATACATATTTAGTCTATTTGACTTAACAGATTGAATGTGCATTCCGTTTCCAATTTAGAATATTTCTTTAAATGTTTCTTGAATTCCGTTTATACATGTTTTATTTTGCTGTTATGAATAAAAATGCTGCTGAAACGACTGTTGCTCAGTAAAATTTGCCTGGGTTTGGGCCATTGAATTCACATTTTTGTCAAGATAAGATGGTTTTTATTTCATATTTTCTTCATGTTAAACCCGTGACATGAAGAGAAAAGTAAATATATCCCAAACATATTGCTATTTCTAAACCTAACCCCAGTTTAATGGCCATTTACAGACTGTACGCACACCAAAAGTTCCACTTACGGGGCGTATAAACTGTAGCGTTTTTCGAGTTAAGGTGTATGGGTATTTCGAGTTATGCAACACTTCTGGATGGGTATTCTGAGCATAATTTCTGTACGGGTAGTTCGAGTAGCGATTCAGAGTCATACCATGTCTATGTAGAGAGGCAGTCAGACAGAATGTAAAACAAACAGCATACTACGCTACTTCTAATGTTTTAAGCAGAATCAAGACAATTTACTGACAAGATAGTTCACTTACAGAATAGATATCAGTTCACTGACATTTTTTTTTTTTTTTTGTAATTTTATTGAATATCCCAATTCTTATTCATTTATTGATGATATAATAAACAAAGGCCTGATATAAAGTCAATTAAGACACATATTAGCTATTGTACCTCGGTTTTATTGGACTTACAAATGGTGTATGTCTATAAAGCCACCATTCCATTGTCTGTGCAAAAATATGTTTATATCACCAAACATAAAAACATAACTCATTGAAGGTATGATGGAAAAATATGGTATGCCTACAATCAATCTGCTTTGGTATTTAAACGGAATGCTTGTCATCATTGACAAACTACACCTAAAATAAGATATATATCTAGCTATGGGATGACATCAATCTAGCTCCATATATCCTTCAAATGTTTGCCTGTTATTAATTAATCAGGTAAACAAATTTTGTTTTTAAATCAACAACTGATCGTGGTGCCTAGAAATGTTGTAGAAGGCTAGTCCTAATTGTGTATGTTAGTCACCCATTATTGATGATCCAGTAGTTATACGCAACAGTAAAAATATTCTCTAATTGTCAGGAAAAACGTTCTATCAATCTTCTACACTGACAACGATCACATTCAATCATCATTCTAACTAAAGTATATCTACTTATTACATCAAATCTAGCCTGGCTCCCAGCTGCCAAACATTTGTTTAGTAAACCATGCATATCTTTAGATAGCGTTCAATCTTCAGAAGGCTGAGTTTGTGTAGCACAAGGAGAGAAGTAACTATAACACAAAAGAAAAAGAATAGGTTATAGGATATGATAGCTATTGGCAGATATAGAACATACGATGGGAGTCAGTCTACATCAAATCATCCATTTATATTTATACTAATCATCAATTATTTTCCAGCCATATGTCATTGAGCATAATGCAAATGTGTTGATGAACTGTCTTCAAAAGTATGAAGGAACTGGCTTCAATTCTGTCATCAAATTTTCAGGTTGTGTCTGAGACTCAAAATCTGCTATTTTAATTTAGGAGCTAAATATTTGAAAATTCAATTCACAAAAGTTTCATGCCTGAAAAGGTTTGACTTCATAAAGATTTAGGACTAGCCTTCTACAACATTTCTTGGTACGTCATACGATCAAATCGTGGAAGCAGTTTGTCAGGAGCAGGTGTTTTATACAACTACCCCATATTTTACTATTAAAACAAAATTTTGAAAAAAAGTATCCAGATGATATATACAGTTTTCTAAACTGCAAACAGCTCGCTTGGAGTTTAAACAAGTATCAAAATAAATTGTTTGCATCCAGAAACACACCTTGATGTTATATATGTCATTTACGTTCCATGTGAAACTACAACTTGCAAAATCATTTATGTTTAATAGTTTCATTTGATAATCTTCATAAAAAGTATTTTTATTTTAAGTACCATGTTCCTAATAGACAATTTACTTAATATTTCAAAACTGCAAATAGCTTGTTTCTATCACATATACTTTAAGAATTATAGGCTGTTGAATACAATGACCCCAAATAAAATGTTAATTATGGAAAGAGCCTTTTCACTTTGAAAATAAGCATGTACACTTAACAAACCCATCAATGAGCATTCTACAGATAAATGAGAGTGAAAAGCTATAACTAACATAGTTTCTGGTGTAAAATATAATCTTGTTGCTTGTATGTTTATATGCCAAATACATTAGAGACTTTAAAAGTTACTTTATATATTGCTTTATTTCATATAATACACTATTTCATCCCAAAAAATGTTTATGTGTTGAATTTATGACAATATATTAGTTTGTCCTAAGATAATTATCATTTCTTTTCAAGAAACTATATCTATACACACTTATATTTCTGAAAAAAGTAAATATTTGAACGTTTTATATCCACAGCATATTTATTTGGATTTGTCCAAAGTTAAAGATTTTAAAACTCATAAACAAAGAAAATAATAGCACTTCAGTAATAGTAGAAAGATACATTTTCATTTTCTGTCAAATTTATCAAAGTAACAGATATAACCATATGAACTATATCGTATGGTCCTTTGTTTGTCCAAATTGTTGTCAAAGACATATATAATTGGGTCTGAAAGCTTATATATATTGGATGTAGATTCTTGTTATATTTATCTGATTCATTCTAAGTTTAATTTAATTGAAAGAAATCTAATCAGCTATTTAAAACAAACTGTGTACCCAGTTTTTCGCTGTTCACAATATACAAACATAATTCCTAACATGATACAGGCTAGTTCCTTGTATATCTATTTTAATTTAAGATAAGAAGACTGACAATTACTTAAGATTTTATGCAGGTGGTAGCATACAATTTATTTTTGCTTACATTCCAGATAGAATTAATCATCTAAGATTTGGTAATATAAACGTTGATACATGTAACATCAGATAGTATGCATAATATGTGTCTGTAATCAGTTAATTTTGAAAGAGACTGTCTCAAAACTACAGTGTATACTGACATCTATATGCATATGCAGATGATTCACATTACTTGTTTCAGCTTTGAAACTGATTTGAGTTTATTTTCAGAATAACTAATAGAAGCGTTTATCAGACCAACTAAGTACTTCTGATCATTTACTTAGCTGATAACACTTTATAAGATATCCTATTTAGAAGAAACATTTCCCTAACTTCACCAATCTGAATATGCTTTGGATATAAAGCGATTATTACCATAGGAATATGCATGTCATGTGCCATGCATGGGGCAGTAACCATTACCATTAAAAATCAGTTTCTTTTTCTTATGACAAGGATTAATGTCTGCTTTAATGTTTCATTTCTTTTAATTTCTCATCTTTGACCTATATTTAAAAAAGAAACATATTTTAGGCTATGTTAGGAGTTATGGGTTAGCTTTTGTCCCTAAATGTTATCAATATAGTTGGAGTAATCAATAGCTGATTTGCTATAGTTATATGTATTTTGGTGGCTTACACAATGGGCGTTAGATCTTACTAAGCAACTACAATCGTTTAATATCAGTTTTTAAATCTAAATTGGGCTGTAGTCAGTGATAAAATGTATTGTATATATCATTCCTTATATAAAAAGAAGCAAACGTATACATTTCAGAGAGATGAAAGATTTTCATATAAGCATTTAAGAAGTTTTTGTGTGTTTTTTTAATGCTGCTTACATATTTGATAAAACGCTCTGACTTGAAGTGGCGTTTTAAGTGATGACAGTTTTAAGTGATTTAATCAGCCATGCTTTATTGGAGTTAATGCTTAGATGCCTTTTGTGTCAAATACAATATTCATCATTTCTCTCGTTACTGCACACTCCATGACAGTAGTTTACATAAATGAGTAGTACTCACTCATAAAGTGTCATAAATGCATTAACTATTTTAATAGAAAGAAATTAAAATATATAACAGTAAGAAAAGTTTGCCTAAATTAAACAATTAAAATTGTATTGCTAGTCATTTGCATTCAATTTAAAGACAAACTTGATATGCAGGAAATAGGACTATTTTGATATTAAGGTTATATAAATTCCATTTTTTAGGGTAACATAGTAAATTTTACTATTTCAGGGTAACTTCCAAACTATTAAAGAGCAAACAACTTTCTTTTGTAGTTATAAATATGTGGTTTTAGAAAATCGCAGTCTACAACTTCCTTCTTTGGAGGTGTTGTGGCAGCTCATGATCTAATGATAGTACTGCATTAAATAGTAATGCATTTGAAAATAAGTAACATAAATAAATGTTATATCATATGGTTTATTGTTTAATCGCATACTGACTGTTTTCTGCATTTAATTAAATGTTTTAATGACAAGCATCATATCGATATATGAGAATTAAGTATAGGCCACAGATACAAATATTGCAACAGAAAATGTACACTGAAATTAATATGACTCTTTGAGTAATACAGGCTGTCAGTTCAAATGGTATGTTCTTTGTTTGTTTTTGTTACATGTTAAACACTAAAAACATACCATAAGAATAAAGCTAAAAATTGATGCATAATATGTTTTTATTTGATAAATTAAGAAATAAGAAAGACAACATTTTTTTTAAAATAGGATACCATTATATTAGGGGGTGGGGTAAATCCATCCCTTCCATAAGGCATATGTGTGTCTGATATGTCTTTTGTCTAAATATTTTATATTGTTTTACTGTCTTATGTCAGTGCATAGATATAAAACACACATTGAAAGGGAAATATTTTTTGAAAAGAACAACAATAGATAAACATCATGCATGTTTTCTCTCATATTTTATTACCATTATGCGACATATAGTACATATAAAGATTGCATCCTACAGAACATTTGCTTGCTACTGCAATTTGACAGTACAAAGTGTCTAGCAATGTCACAGAAGACCTCAGAATTTAGTTTTTGCAGTCAACCCTGATCTGGCAGGTAAGCTGTGCCAGTTCGAATACTAAGGCTCATACTGAAATCATTTCATGGTCCATTTATGACATAAAATGTTAGAACTATATCATAATACCAAAAATTGCATGGTTGAATTTCGACACTCATTCTTGCTAAATTTCAGAAAGAAGCATAGATTGTATAAAAAATACTGTGACTCTGCCTGTTGACTTAACGCTACATAGGTATAAAAGCATGTGAGCATGATCAGGAAATATCACAATCACACCAACAACATTTTAAGGAACAGCCACAGCCATAACAGTCACAAAACACTAAGAAGACAAACAAAGTAAAGCGAACAGCTCTCTCTTCCCCACCAAGATGATTGCAAAACTATTAAGGACTAAAAGCAATGCACAACAAACATGGTCACAAGGGACCACAAAATGGGAACAACAATTAACATCACCAGAAATAGAACCATCCCCTTAGAACACTGTCAGACTGTAGCATAAGCCACAGAGTGGGGACTTAGATATATTATACTGGTACCAAATATTTCCCTAGATGCTGTTGTTGTTAAAACAAAAACTAAGTAGATGGCATGGAGGTTTTCAAACTATTGCAATGTATCATCACAGAGAAACCATAGTATCAAATTAACATGCTCTGGTGAAACAAAGAAAGGGGCCAACAACTCACACATAGACTGGGCTAAAGAAATAATACCAGCCTAATGTGAGTAGGCATATGCATCATGCTTGGTCCATTTAGCTCTAATTTTTCCATCAAGGTTCTGCTCAGAATACCCATTCAATAATTTTGGTCTCAAAATACGCATACAGCAGCTTTATTTTGCTCGAAATACTCATACAATGGAATGTTAACCTTGCTCGAAAAACGTTACAGTATAAATGGAAAAAAAACAGTGTGGCGTACAGTGTATAAAATGATCAACACATACAAAATAAACTAAAAAGAGATAAATGATGCCAATGAACAAACACATTTAGTGTTAAACTACGGATAAATCACATATTTACTTTGTGATTTCAAATGAAATCATGTGAAATTTAGCCTCGCGAATCGGTGTATGTAGCAGTGTTTCACTGAGCAGAGAGAAAATACACTTGTTTTCGTGGCAAATATCGAATTTTGGGACAAACCTCGAACTAATTCTACATTTGAGAACATAACCAATCCATTATTTAGTACTGGCTAGTATTTGGATAACTAAAACCAAGCTTATTGAAGAGTAATAACCGTTATTCTCAAGCCGGTGGATATTCTTGTCTTCATTTTCCGCCATTTTTTGCTCGAAAAAACGGCCGCATAGGTACAGCCTCCTATAGCCTGTGTTAGAAGTTATTGTACCTCACTAACTTTTGTTATGCAATGATTTTGAACCTTGCAGCATGATTCTGTCTACGCATTACAGCTAAGTGTACCATGCACATTTCCTTTCCAGAAAACACATTAGTCACGAAAACACATGTCAGTAGCCGAATTCACGTGACTGTCCGACCATGCCATCATTATTAATAGGGAAATACATAGAAATGATAACATAGATCGCCTTGCATGCATATACCTTGTCTTGAATGAGTTTGCAGTGCGAGTTATTTCAACAAACAACTATTTTGGGTTAATCTTTCCATGCGCTTCAGATTTCTTTGTTCTCGGGAACACGAGGTAGAAAAGGCTAAGCAATAAAAATTTTCGTATAAATGTTTTTGATATTTCCAACAAATTTGTTGTAAATGACAACACATTAATGCGCAATAATCTAAAGAAAGATCATAACATTGAACATGGCATAACTTTGCCAAAAAACCCACACTAATAGGAATACGAAACTGCGTAGATAAAATGACGCTATAAATGTTGTAACAAAACGTTTTATAAACGTTGTTACACGATCTATCGTAAAGAGATAACAATTTTAACTTATAAAATGTTGCAATGAATCCAAACACTTTGGTTTGACAGCACGTCATACATGCATGTTTTGGTAATGTTGGAAATCAAACGTTCCTACAACGTTTGCCTGTGGTTGGTTCCAACACAACTTTTCCACAACGTATTGAAAACGTTATGAATACGTTTACACAACGTTCGTTGCAACGAAACCTCTATACAACCAAACAAAAACGTTGTGAAAACGTTTTCTGTTAGCTGGGTGACTCCCGTGTGATTTCCCAGGAATGCAGCAGCTCAGCTCGAGCATCAGAAACTCTAGGTCAGTGGCATTTTATTGTTGCTGGTGCTGATACTGTTTCCTTTCTGAGATTATACTTAAGCCTGAAATAAAAGAATCCATCATGAGTGTAAGGGTGGGATAGAAAATCCGTCCCGAGGATCACCGATTGGCATCACGAGGCTTGCTGAGTGACGACAATCAGTGATCGCGAGGGAAGGATTTTTCTATGCCATCCTCACATTAATAATTGATTACTTTTCTTGCTCAGCACTAAATACCTCATTTTATATTGGAAAAACATGAAAAGAATTCCAGGAAATCCTGAATTCCGTAAGATTCGACATGGTGACGTCATTTTAACATTACAATGACATCACAGATAGACGTGCGGCCAATTGGGGTCGATGCGCAGCTGTTCATTTTTTATCTTTCCCACGACTGGTACGTGTATGGTAGATAAATAGAATTCATCATTGGTGTTCAGTCGGGACAGGAATATCCCAACCCAAGGGCCCAATGTTTCAGTGGGAAACGAGGTTTGCTGAGTTTCCCACTTAATGGTGGACCCAATGGTTGTGATTTTTCTGGAACCCCTGAACAGTAATGATTGATTATTTTTCTAACATACCATTTCGTGACGTACTATATAATATTTGTTGATGACATCACTGAGTTGATGTTTACAGTTAATGATGCACGCTGTACAAAGTCGAATCGAATCAGCAACTGAACAGCACTTTAAACAATGAACAAATATATCAAAATGGATTTACAAGAACAACCTTATCAGCAACAGAAAGTTATTTTGTTGAGGAACATCAGTTTGTTTTTTAGGGCTACAAGACTCCCCACTCCCGGTGCAGTCAGACAGTCATTGTGCAACACGTACGAGGGGCATTTGGAAAGTTCTTAGCATGGTCTTTTATCTCAGTAACCGATTTACAAACCTTATCATGTTTGGTATCATTTTAAAGAACTATCTAGCCTCTATGTTATGGCACATATTTCATAAGGATATTATAATGCAGACACGACAAATATTACTGTTAATACATGTACTGTTTGTATATTGGAAAACGCAAAATTTCAGTGGAAAATATAAAATTTTACCTTTTGAAAACTGTGCAGAACATTAACAATAGTTCATGAAATTAGCTATTTTTGTACCATTTGGTAGGCCACAATATGAGGGTCTAGATGGGGTATAAAGATTAGTGAATAATGGCCCTTTTTTATAATGAATAGTGAATAATAAGCCAAAAAAATAACGAATAGTGAATACTGAGAGCCTAAAAATAATGAATAATCCTATTTTTTTAATGAATTGAAGAAAAAATTAATGAATAGTGAATAATCCGATTTCTTTGCCACCTTTCTTACTTTTAATGAATAATTGGCCTTATTTTAAGGAATAACCCAAAATTTTAATGAGATGAATAATGGGCTAAATTTTTAATGAATAGTGAATACCAGACCCCCCATCCAGACCCTCCAATATGGTACAGTTATTATACAATTAATGGCGGAGTCGGATGTTTCAAATAACTAAATACCGGAACAGCAATACCAAAGCCGTCTAGAAAGCAATGCAATGCGCTAATTTTTTCGACTAAAAATCGCATGTCACAATGCACATATTTTGAAAATATATAACCGACAGTAGTTTAAAAATGCCTTGCGTTGGTATTGTTGTCAAGTACACTTTATGCGCTTTGTATTGAAACCAAAATAAATTTTGTAAACCAGAACAAAGGGAAGATAACTCTTTTAATCTTACCATGGGCAGAGTTAGTTTAGCTATGAGCTGATGTTCTGGTTTATTTTAATTAAAAACAGTGGCAAACAAAAAAGTAAAAATACCTTGAGAGTAGAAATCAATCAATTTTGTGATAGTTAACGCGATACCATGAGAAGTTCTTATGCCATCGACAAAATGTGAGGGGTTAAGTTACCCCTCCCACTTCTTGAAAAGTAGGGGTTGTGTTATTAGGAATAATTTTCTTGAATACAGAACTAAACAAGCCACACTTTTTGTGCGACGAATGATTTTTATGCATTGTTTGCTACAAATAAAGCAAAACATATACTCAATAGGCATTATTCGTGCTCCTGTAGTGACACAATTTATATTAAAAGTATATGGAAAAATCGAAAAAAAGTCCCATTTTTGAAAGCTTACCATTTCTCTAATAGTCAACATTTTCAAAATGTAAAGGTGGTAGTCGTGCAAGCAGTGATCGCATAATATGATTTAATAAAAAAAAAAGTTGGCACCAAATCTTTAATTTGTCAAATCAAGATCGCAAATAAGTTCCCAATTTTCCTTCGCTTTTTTACAAGTATTTTGCTTAAAATTTCAGCCAGTATATAAACCTCTCCTCATTTTGAGCATACGCTGCACGTGCACGCAAAGTCCCTTTTCGACAAAAATTAAACCATCAAGTAGCCGTTGAATTCTAGTTTCCAAAAATGTATTATTTGATAGAAATTTATCAACGCATTGTGGAGTTATGGTGCTCTGCTAAGAACTTTCCAAATGACCCTCGTAAAACTGCCAATCACATTTGCATTCAACATGTACAAAGTATGGAATAAAGAAATCAAAGTAAAACTGCACAGGTTTGGTTCACTTTGTACATGTTGAATGTAAATGTGATTGACATGTTTTGCATACTTTAATCGTTGAAATTTCTGAAGGCCTAAACATCTTTTGTTTTCGAAAGAATACAGTCATGCGCCAAAAATGTCACTTGTATGTTATCTCCAATTAGCAAACGGCATTGGTATGTGAGAAAGAATTATCTCACATGGGTAAAAACAACGGAACTCCCGATTTTTTCTACTGTTGCTCCTTTGGTTTAAAGTTGTTTTAGTCACTACTTTTTTCTATTTCTTCTGCTTTGCTTCTTTTCTTCCATTCCGTGAATCCTCCCTGTAAATAATAACAATAAGGTATGAAGACTCTTGGAATACTATAATGTCTGGGTCTTAAGGCCAATCAGGCGCTCTACTGCTGAGCCTCCAGTATTTATTATAACTATTAGCATAAGATCATTCGACTCTCCTTAACTGGAACTCCACGGGATCCGAGGCTACACTTCGAGCTACTCATATTTTGAGGGAAAATGGGTGATATGTAAATAATATAAAACCCACATTAAAATCATTATTACTGCTTTCATGCTCGGTCCAGAAAGTTTTATCAGAAGGGGTCCAACTTTGACAGCGTTTTTTTCTTTTTGTTGGTTAGGGGAAAGAGGACTCAAATACCACTGAAAGTGGACAATTATCAGCCCACCGCTGACCGGCCGGTGATGGCCCCAACATTGAATGCTGGTTTGGTAGCTAGTAATGTTTCATGGGGTCCGGACCTGAATTGCTAAGAAACTAAATAGCTTTGTGATTCTTCAGAGGGGATACAGACCAAGTGCACCCCTCCCTCTGGATCCGCGCATGACCTCAAAGGATATTTTGTGGATATGTAAAAGAACGAGTCTCAATGAGCTGGTTTGTTAACATACTCAAAACATACCCTTTACAATTGTTCAGTCGAAATCCAAATGTGCTGCCCCAATACTTCCAAGACTGAACTAACACTATGTTTAAAAATACCTTCCTTAAATATTTTTGATAGTTCGAGTATGCTGTTGCAGTCACGGGAAATGTGCAAAATATGAAACCTGTGCAAAAATGCAGAGGTTTCATATTTTGCACATAAGCGCCTGTAACCATTTCCATCTTACGATACCGGCAAATTGGTACTCTGGCAAACAGCGAATAGGCCTACCCTGATGAAAATCCACATAAGGTGGCATTTCATCAGGGTCTGAACTTTTGCTAAGATATGATGATCTTCAGGGACAGAAACGCATTATTTCATTGCAATTTGGCCAGCAACCCCTTAATATGCAAAACGGACAATTCATTACTTATTGTATCAATATGTATGGGATAATATACCAGAATGAAAAGGGTTAAGTACGTTATAGTTTGTTAAAGTAAACCGTCGCAAGTTTGATCATACGTACATGAAATACACTGGCATTTTTAGCTCCACACATGAGTGCTGCCATGGCAACTGTACAGGAAGACATACCACTATTGCAGTAGGTCGCTAATGGTTTCTGTAGATCAATCCCGGCACATTTAAACACTGTAAGAAAAGTCAGATAGAGCACTTAGTTTCGAATATGATATAAAGAGAATGTTAAAAACAAACAGCAGCTTGGAACAGAGAGAGAGACGGTAAAGCTTAAAAATTATAATGCCAATCCCAGCATTCTCTGAGTCCCAAGTACATGCATACAAATATACAAATGATTTGATTGTAGCATAAATGTCAGGAGCACACGATGGATAAATTGTAATATCTTAAATTTTCAGAGCTGCAAATGAAATTGGTGAAATCATGCTATAGGATCTTGACCATATACAATGTTTTTTTTCGAGCAATAATGGCGGACAATACAAACACGCCTGGAGAAGCTGCTCCAAAAAAAGGTAATATTAAAAGCTTTAATGTCATACTCAGCTGTGTTTTGGAAAATAAGTTATTTTAAGTTTTTTACTTCTTGATTAAAACAAATAATGGTAAGGTTTGAGCAGATTAGTTTCAAGTTGCATGAACATGTGATTTTCTCACCATTTTAATCGAGGACATATTTTATAAAACCATTCGAAGCATGGAACTGAACACATTGATCAGAGTCCTTTGTACGAGAGAGTATGATAGTCAATGAAGCAAAGATTTTGTGAGACTTATATCTATAATAAATGTGTACTTACGAGAAAAAACAACAATTTAGTCCACTGTACTCATATCAAAAGTTTCAGAGATCTGGTCAAAAAATCGAGAAAGGACACAAGCCACTGAACGGGTATTTTGAGTAATAAATTATCCCAAAAAATTTGAACGGGTAGTCTGAGTGAGGTAGATATGGGAGGTCATGCACATGCTTTTGATAAATATTTGGCACAATGCAACAAACTAGTACGTGTGAAGCTACCTAGCAGGAAGCATGTTCTTCTAAAACCTGAAAACTCTCAAAGTTTTTCGTAAATTTCTAATACAGCAGCCTAAGCCACGGGGAGGGAGTGGGGGGCTTAAATGCATTTAACTGTTACCAAATATTCGCCCTAGATTCTGCACAAACCTGTTCAACTACCTGTTCAGTAATGTCAAGCTATTAACAAGACTTCTGCTTAATGGTCTTGGATAGGTTATTGGTCTAAACAATCCCTCCCTCTCTCTTTCTCTCTCTCTCTCTCTCTCTCTCTCTCTCTCTCTCTCTCTCTCTCAACTGTAAAGTTAATCAGATGAATCCAATGTAGTATGTTGAGATAAAAGTTGTAATGAGTGAACACCATCTTAGTTAGGTTGCAAAAATGTCGTCAATATTGACTTTGATGATGAGGACCATAGCAAGCTTCCTACGTTATACTGGTTACCTAAACTTCATAAACTGCCCTATAAATCACGTTTTATTGCAAATTCTAGTGCATGTACAACTACTGAGTTGTCTACTCTTTTGACTTCTTGCCTCACCGCGATTTAAAACCATGTCATTAAATATTGCAAAACAGTTTATGAAAGAAATGGTAAAAAATCATTTTGGTCTATTAAAAACTCAGGTTAAATTCTTAATAAATTGAAGTCTAGAGGTTTTCTAGCATCTGGTTTGTCTACATATGATTTCTCTACTCTCTATACTACATTGCCTTATAATCTAATCAAAGAAAAACTAACAGATTAATTGAACAAACATTTAACAGAGATGGCTCACTTTATATGGCTTGTAATGATAAAAATGCTTTTTTTGCTTCTGAACAACCTAAGCGATATAGATTGTTGTCATGTCAGAAAACGTGTGATGGGCTCCATTATCTTTTGGACAATATATTCATAAGATGTGGCTCGAAATTATATAGACAAATTGTAGGTATTCCTATGGGTACTAATTGTGCTCCTCTTGTTGCAGATTTGTTTTTGTTTTGTTATGAGAGAGACTTTATGTTGTCTCTGTCAGACAATATTCAAACTGATATTATTGAAGCTTTTAACTCAACCTCCAGATATTTAGATGACTTACTTAATATTGATAATACTTATTTTGAACATATGGTAGGTCAGATATATCCCACTGAACTTTAGTTAAATAAGGCGAATTCTTCTGATACTGAAGCTCCGTTTTTGGACTTGAACTTGTCAATAACAAATGGCATAGTTTCTTCTAAAATTTATGATAAACGGGATGATTTTAATTTTGAAATAGTAAATTTCCCATTTCTTGAGGGAGATGTTCCTCGCTCTCCTTCCTATGGTGTATATATTTCTCAGCTTATTCGTTTTGCTAGAGTGTGCTCTAATGTTGATGACTTCAACAACAGAAACTTATTTTTAACTGCTAAGTTATTAAAATAAGGTTATAGATATCATAAAATTCGAAAAGCTTTTTCTAAATTCTACCACAGACACTCAGAGTTAATTGTTAAATACAACATTGGGTTATAAACTCTTTTGCAACAAGGCATATCAGAACCTATATTTTATGGTGATTTAGTTTATAAATTCAAACGAATTGTTGGAAACCCTAATTTTAGTGATCAATTCAAAAAGATAGTAAAACGTTATATAAGGGTTGGATATAACTTGGATATCATGCGACAGTCTGCATGCATAGTTTTAAACTCAATCACAGTTTGAAGCTATGGTTTCCTCTTTAATTGCATGACGGTGGGTCAGGCCTCAGACTCTATGATGGCTCTGACGTAAAGCTTTAATCGATGGATTGGTGCCTGATGCTTATCTGTAGCTGGACCCACCATGGCTCAACTTGAGGTTTTCTTTAGCTCTGACTATCTGTGAGTCATAGCCCTTTTCTTTATTTCATCATTGTGTGTTAATTTGATTAGAGTGTTTTTCCATGATGATACATTGTATTAGTTAGATGGCCTCCATGCGAGCTGAACATTTCTTGTACTTCAACAACAGCAGAATCTAGAGCGAAGATTTGGTACCAGTAAAGTGCATTTAAGCCCCACGGTGCCTTAGGCTGATGTCGGTTCTGTTGTTGTTGACTTTTTGTTTATTGTTACTCCCATTGTGGGAGTCTGTTATTGTTCTATGTTTTGTTGTAAGTTACTTTATGTCCATTCTAATATTGCAATCATCTTGATGGGGAAGAGAGAGCTGGTTGCTTTGCTTAATTTGTCTTCCTGGTGTCTCATGATAGTTGAGCGGCTCTTCCTCGCGTTGCCACAGGGTTGTCTGCGGTTTGATATTGTGGTATTTCCTGATCGTACTCACTTTCTATTTTTGAAACTGGTTTTTAGACTACCATATTTCATTTTCAAATACAGCATTTGTATACACGTAGCATTTTACAAGTGTGGTGAAAACTAGTAGCCATAGATACAGGTATTTTAAAAATCGCTTCAAAACTGGGTCTCCTCTTGCCCTCTCCTCAGGCAGGGGTAGTAATCTCATTGGAGGTCATTATAACATTTTAGAATACAGCCAAACCTGGATTACTCAAATTTGAGTTCAAACTAGTTGATGGGTTCAAGGGATACCTAGATAGACAATTCACTTCAGGTTCATGTGCACTAAATGTCTTTACACTGTCCAAGGTTTATTTATCTGTCACTAATGGCAAGTTTACCATTTGCATAATTGCCAAAAACCTTTGCTTCACGAAAGCACAATGAAGAGAAGTAAAGAAGTAAATGAAAGCCAGACCAGAATTTATGCCAACAAGGTAGCTGTGCACAAACTTTAAAGCTTGACTTGTAGGCCAATATATTGTGATTGTCCATTGGAATGTTTGTTTGAATTGAGTTGGAATCACAAACAGTATTAAAGCTTTCAATACTCGGAAGACCTGTACAGAATTTGACTCAAAACACCCTCTTAATGTAAAATATGTGCTCATAATACCTTTCCAGTACTGCTCAAATAAACTGAGCTGTTCTGCACGCGGTTTAGGAACTTTTAGTTTATGTACAGTGGTCAAATAAAATGTTTAATTCCATTTTTTACAATGTATCCTTCACCAGCTTTTGTTTATTCTGAGTATGATAAAATATAGGTATTTGTGCAGAATATTTGAGCAAAAATGCACATCTGATGATGTGTTTTCACTCTTTGAAATTGACTTAGTGATTGAAAAATACGTGAGCAGAGCTACACAAGCACGTTTCTTTGTAAATTATGTTACACATACTAGCCAATTAGACAAAAATTGCATGCACTAACACGGTTTGGACACTGGCAGAGCTAAACATGTATCCAACTCGGTCCTTTGTGAGAATAAAAGCAACTTACACCGACAAAATCCTCAGTGGTGGTGTTTCTTATGCCCCCTTCCGCCATTTTGTTTTGCTCAAAAAATACATTGTATATGGTCAGGGTCCTATAGCGTGGAAATAGCAAGTGGTCACCACAAACATGTTGAGCGAAAATCTGGCCTTAAAATCATACAACCTGAATTCATCACTTCCCACAGAATAGCAAAGAAAATCGTGAATAAGAATAGGGTAGAGTTATTTAAAAGAGTTTGTGCCAGTATGGGGACCTGTCCTTCAGGGTAATGCTAGAAAATAATTCTGTAAAATATTCAAACTATGGGCTGCCATTCCCGCACAAATTGCATCTGTTTTCACAGAATCTTTAAATACACAATGTACAAAATTACCATATATATAGCCTTCTATATTTGCTATTTTTACAGGTATGCAGCACTTATCCAATACTTTCACGATTGAGCTGACAAGTGCTACCTTATTAAAAATATTTTTTAAAAAAAATCAATTGACAGTTCCATGTTGCTGTTATAGTCGTGGTAAATGTGCAAAAAATATGATACCTGTGCAATAATGCACAGGTTTCATATTTTGTGCACTAAAAGCGGTTGTTTATCTTAAAATAGATGAAAGTAGTTCCAGCAAAAAAAAAAATCTCACAAGTGAAATATTAAACTCCTCAGGATACCACCTACTGCACAAAAATATTAGGAAATTCATGCCAGGTATTTAATAAATGAGTTTGTCTTAACTTTTTTCCATACTCACAATCTTTCATCTCCTCCAGAGATCGTAATAAACCCGTATCCAGGTTCACGAGATTCACCATAGTCAAGTTTTTGGCTCCAGGAATATGCCCGGGTGAATCTAAGAAACAAAAATATGATTTTAATGAATGAAATGAGCTAACATGCGACCTCTTTCTTTCTCTCTTCTCTCTCTCTCTCTCTCTCTCTCTCTCTCTCTCTCTCTCTCTCTCTCTCTCTCTCTCTCTCTCTCTCTCTCTCTCTCTCTCTCTCTCTCTCTCTCTCTCTCTCTCTCTCTCTCTCTCTCTCTCTCTCTCTCTCTCTCTCTCTCTCTCTCTCTCTCTCTCTCTCTCTCTCTCTCTCTCTCTCTCTCTCTCTCTCTCTCTCTCTCTCTCTCTCTCAACTGTTATGCAGAATCTGGATGTGCCCTGGTATAGACAAAACATTTTGGATTTACACAACAGAGCCACCAAGCGTATTTCTTTCTCTGTGTGGGAACGCCAAGCCAGACTTCAGGAATAATCCTGAATATTTTCACTCCATGCAATAATGTGTTCATTCACTCTAAACCGTTCATATAAAATTTAAATTCAGCCACCTAATTATTACATCAAAAGGTACAAGTTGTAATGTGCGCCCATTGAAGACTCAGATCAGCCTTTGCATCCGCACAATCAATCCGGAAAGTCCAGCACAATTCGAGAAGGGTGTATGTAACGTACATTACGCGTGGTACTATGTACGAAAAAGCTCTTTTTTGTTAGCCGGAACTGGCGTTAGGAAAATAAGTTCTGTAGCATGTGGGTTCAGTCCTATTAAAACCCATTTTTCTGATTACCTGAAACGTTTAATCAGCAGAATAAATGAAACTTATGTATTTGTATTTTTCAATAAAATGTTTTGCTGCAATCACACTTGTTATTGGGTTGACACGGTTGCTGTGACGTTATGTAACGTCAGCGTCACGTTGTCAAAGTGGATCCTCTATGGACATCTGAGGTCTGTTTCCACGGAGTTCCACGTAAGTGGCAGAGGCAGTCCTGATTGCCGCACATTCTGATCAGAGTCTTAGATGGGCGCTCTATTTGAAGCCAATGTTTTTTCAGACGGAAAACTAAGACTTATCAGACTGCGTGGATGCTCAGTTTAATCTGAGTCTTTGCTGTACGCACATGCTCACTTGTACATTATACTGAACACTGGCTTAACTTTTTTTCTTGTATTATTTGATCTTTATTTACATATGCCAAGGGCAACGTGAATATCTATTATTACATAAGTCATAAAGGGATCTTGCTGGCTTATTGAGTAGTCTGATAGAACGAAAAATATGGCACAGATGGCCACACCCCGGGCCATTGTATGGACAATGGTGCTGATATATATGTCCCCACCACACCTATTGAAAATGGCAGACATGAAAAATACACAGTTGTGCAAAACGGTGACGTACCTTTTCCGGAATAAGCACCGTACGTTCTACAATCACATACTTGCAGAGATTTCTCTGTCTGGTTGTTATAAACATCGTCGTACATCGTACAAAGCTTCCCGGAAATATTTACTTTAAAATTCCCACGCTGCAAAGAAAAATGATTTCTTTCTAATGTAGAGAATAAATTATGAGCCATAGCTGCAATAATATCATGAATATGGGTGTTTAAAATAAACATAAAAAGTACAAAGTCAGCATTGCATGTGCGTACATTCATTATTTAAACATACACTTTCAGATTTCTAGTGGGCTGGCAGCCTATATACATGTATTTGTCTGAGTCTTCAATTATTTCCAAGTTTGTGAATGTGAGCAGCAATGACTCTGGAAAGACTGCACCTTGCGAAGTCACGCCTAAGCCATCCAAGACGAAAAAAGAATCTCATGAACTTGTATTGCTAATATAAGATATCTTAACTTTGTATTTAAGTGGGTCACAGGTCGAAATTTCTAAATTTCTAAATATATTCTTCTGTCCCTGACTATTGTTTCAACCCTTAAAGCGCCACCTATAATTTGCAGCAGACGATAATTTCAAATTTTGCCGCTTTTTCAAAAATACCAAAATTAATAAGGCATGATTCTCATGAAATATCATACCTTATTCATTCGAAAATTAGAAAAAGTGTCGCAAATTTTGTCATCTGTTGCAGTTGTGATTGGCGCTTTAAGGGTTTAACTGACCAAACAGTGAAAACCCCTGAAGAAATGCCTCCTAATTTGGGCATATATTATTTGCCATATAACTTGGTTACTGGTATCCAGAATGAAAAGTTAAGATTGTCCCAAGTGATTGTGGTCCCTGAATGTTCAAAGCTGGCAGTGATCATGTTGAGTTATTTTCTTTATGTATATGTTTCCCACTAAATGTGTTTGCAGGGAGGAGTCGGGTTCTGTTGATGTTGTTTAGTTTTGCATTACCCATTCTTTTCAAACTTCATTTTGTTACAATTTATTCTAGTCTGGTTTTGTTCCTCTTCCGTTTGGTGCAAATCGTTCTTGGTTTGTCTCTTTTTTGTTGTTTTGTTTTGTTTCGTTTTGTGTTTTGTTTTTGTTCGTTTTTAATTTTGTTTGTTTGCTTTTGGTTTTGTTGGTCTTGTTGTTTACTTTTTGTTTTCGTTTAAACAGTCAATAGACTACCTGAACATCCTCAGGTTGATCAGTTGTAGGAAAGCCGAGTTGCTGCCATTTAGTTATGCCTCCATCAAGTACAGAGACATTTTCATGCCCAAAATACTGAAATAAAATGAAGCATTATTAATAGACATAACTAAAAATGACAATTTTGTTGTAGATTTAGGACAGAAGTGTGGCTTCATATGGCCCACTTTAATATAGAATGCCAGCCGGATAATCACTTGGTCTTCTTTTCTTGTGTAGATCTACTTATTCAAACTTATAAGAACAAATAACATATACAAAATGTTTATAACTGCGGTTTCAGAATGACACTAGACAGATTGAATATATCCCACATGTCAGCGAACAAAATGAGCCTGTGATGGTTCATTGTATATATCAAGGAATCACAGCATAGAATTTCTGACAGTGGCGTAGCCAGAACGCCAAAAAAGTTACACACATCAAAGGGAGACTACAGGATAAAGCAGTGATTCTCTTCAAGTGCACCTCTTTTCGAAATGGGAACTTCTCTTAAAGGAAAGAATTTGCTCCAAGAGGGAGCGAATTCTTTCCTTTTAGAGCAGTTCCTTATACTATGAAAAATCACTTTTACCATATTAGGTGACCTCCCCTGAATGTTACTAGTTTTATTACGCATCTGCGTAACTGCGTAATGGGAGCTACACCAATGTCCGAATTAAGATTAATCTCAGTCCCTGAAGGTTGTTTATATTTTAGCAAACAGGGAAGACCCTTATGGAATGCCACAGAATGTCACAGAATGTAGCATTTCATCTGGGTATCCACTGTTTGCCAAAGTACTCCTTTAGGGTTTTTCCATTGTTACAATGTCGAATATATGGAACATCAGAATCAGTGATGGTTGCGTATACGCATAGATACACAAGGGGTTAGGTGTGCACTTAGTCACCTATATGAACTGAGATACGGTACCTTTTCTGATATTAGTCCAATATAAGGGCGGTTTGTCAAAGATAAAGTTCACTGTTTCTTTATTAAGTAACGCGAGGATTTAGTGAAGCATGGTTTTCTTACCTTTCTAGCAAATCTTATGCATATCTTCCTGTATAAGGATGGAATTGTCCATTTACGTTAGGGGACATAGAAAAGATACCGGTAGCAGATACGTCGTAGAGACAATGTTTCATTATTCTAGACAGGTACGTGAAGTTATCTATATTTGACCGTGTTTAGATTGTACATGTTAGGGCCATGGCGATTTAGTGCTTTTGCATGGAATCGTGACGTCTCTAGCAGGTCACATTTACTGAAATAATAAGTTTTTTTTCTATTTTGTCGTCTGTTGAGTCCGCCAGCATTCCGTGTACGGGTTCTATCTGGCGTTACAAATAACGTCCCGTTTTTTTGGCGAAATTAGCTAATGTTACGCACTTGCGTTTCAATTTACGCGCTTGCATAGTGCCTAAATATCCTTTGGGACCGTTCTTGCGGCTATAGTGGAGCTGTCAGGATAAACTCGAAGGATTATTTTGGCCAAATGTGGTCGCAGACTATGTCCCACCTGCACATAAAACCGCAATTGCATGCTAGAGGATTTACCGGAGACCGAAATAAACATCTAAGCAACTAGGTTTTAAGTTGTTGTGACTTATATTGCATGGTTTGGAAAGACGATTTGACTTTCGAAGATAGTCGGCTTTCTGCAGTGACCTGTGTGTGTCACATTGAGTTATAACTAACGCATGTACAAGTTAAGGGTTAGGTGCATACACTAAAAACACTCACATAAACAAGGTGATAGCTGACTCATATACGTTCAGAGATTAGGTGTTTTCACCAAAATACATGTAGAAATATTGTGCATTATTCAGGCATAAAACAGCAGAAAGAAATTACGCAATATTGATGTAAATATTATGTTTGACGACAGGTCATAATTATCTGTTTACTGCTGATACTGTGTGCAAGTACAAAATAAGCACGTAGACAGGAAGGTGGCCAACGTGACGTTGAAACGTTACATTGACGCTGCTTTGTTCAACGTTTTCCTGGAAATTTCAAAGAGAATAAGTATCAGTATTTGTATACCTCGAAACTATCTAGATTGCGTGACCTCAAAGGGAAAAGGGCCACGGATTCTCAGTGTTTGGACTACGTTAGCGTTGCAAACCAGGGTGACGTTATAGTAGCGCACTGTATATTTTTGTAGTGCGTGGGTTTGTTCGTTTGGCATAGGAGGTATTATTTAGTGCTGACATAGGCCAGTCACTAAAAATACTTCTCCGTTTCACAAATTTTTGAGTGTGGGTATCCAGAAAAGTGGATCCCTTCGAACCATATTGGAGCCGCTAGCCATACACCCACGGGTGAGGGCTAATCGCGTGTTTATAGGGTTAGGCTGTAGTTTTAAAAATCTGACCACTGATTTTTTTTTGTATTTGTGTGAACTTGAAACAAACAACTCCACTAGACACAACAGAGAGATTCTGAGTAACCAAGATTCTATAAGTAGATTATATTTTGCAGAATCGTCTCTGAGTGTGTCCCCTCCTACGTTAGGGGAAGTATGCCGTGAAGGCATCCAATCTAAATTCTAAGGGTACAGAAGTAGCTGACCCCCTTAGACCACTTAAAGAGTGGGATTTGGTTTCATGAATTACCAACTGGGAAATAGCATAGTCCTCGACGTAGATTGGGGTCAACCGTACAACTAGTGAGTTGTTACAGCCTACCAGCTAGGATCGCGCATCAATAATAATGGTGAACTAACCTAGAAGGTCAAGATCGCGACTACCCAGGGTTATCAAAAAACCCAATAAAATTGAATTAACGTCGGAAGAACGTAGTGACTCAGATTCACTGAATCATCACAGATCAGACTGACCCAATAGTCAAATTGTGAAGCCATAGGTGATTAAAATTTCGTGAATCGCATAAATATGGAAAACGGAAACGAATACTGCAGAACATTATGATAGAAGGGCCCATTTTTTTTCTAGATCTTAGATTTATATGTGAATTGTATATTCTTTACGTTTCTTATTTCTGACTAGTTGACGTACGTCTAAAGCAGGACACTCTAAGATTGATTCTTATAGAAACTATCTTAGAGTGGAAACTTGCTTTAGTATAGGATGGTCACCTAGCCAGAAATAATAGCGTAGGTGGTGTCTTTGTAACATTAATGTGATGTTGATGTTTTAGTACATAAAGTACTGAAAAGTTGTTACTAGTTGTGTGCATTATTTTTCCCTTGTAGCATTGTCAACGCATAACGGAATCTTCCAATAAAATTTCACCTCTTTCGTCCTGACCGGCTTTATGTCGTAACATCCATAGACTTGTTCCAGTCACAGGGGCCAGTTCAGCTTAATAATATACCATCTCCGATAATATACTACAATACTATAAACCCTGTTGTAGCCCCTGTGGTACCAGTCCCCTTCTAATATTACTTTTTATTATTTATCAATTATATTTTAATTCATGTAATCTAGCTTTTGAAGATTGTTGAAGGATGCGACTCATATGTTTAAGATGATCATGATTAACTCATTTAAGCCGAATGGAATTTCCTTCGCCTATCAATTAGAGGAGTCCATTTCCAATTTTAGGGTTGTTGGATGATATTTTTTCTTTTCATTCACATTTTAAAAGAAACTTTTGTAAGCAAATATTAGAGAACCTGGTCAGACGCAGCGTTTTGCAGCATCTGGTCTGGTTTTGCACTGTTTGTTGATGTCTCAAAATAAGGACGCTATATATTTGTTCCCTGTGCTAGTATCATTAAAGGTGATAAGATAAATGAACCTTGATATGTGCAAACTGTCAGCAATAAAACTTTATCTGGTATTTTTCTGCAATGCAAACTAAATAAACCTTTTTTCTGTAATAAAATACCAAATTGTAAATTCATTATTCTCTTATTCAATATTGATTCAAGTTTTCTATAACTGTATTTAAAATGCCACCATAAACAGATAGATTTCCAAGAGACATGCTAAGTATACATAAGTATTGAAAATACAGCTGGTTGTCAGCAGACTTTTTGCTAGTGACAACCGGTTGTCAACAGACACTTCCTTAAATCAAAAAACTTTATCAGATCAATCTGCTACACATCTGAGCTGATTTTGGACGTGGTTAAACATTTGGTATAAAACTCACCACAATTACACTGAAATATTCTAGAAGATGGCGAGGCCGGAAATGGAGTAAAACAGACGAGTTCTGTGTATGTTGCATGCAAATGATTGTAAAATGAATATCCAATACTGTCCAAAACTGGATAAAAATACAATCTAAGAGGGTCTGGATCGGGGTCTGGTATTCATTATTCATTAAAATTTTAGCCCATTATTCATCTCATTAAATTGTTGGGGTATTCATTAAAATAAGACCAACTATTCAGTAAAATCTGACTATTCACTATTCATTCATTTTTTTCTTCTAATCATTAAATAAATAGGATTGTTCATTATCTTTAGGCGCTCATTATTCACTTTTCATTTTTTTGGCTCATTATTCACACTCATTATAAAAAAGCCATTATTCACTAATCATTATCCTCATAGATCTAAAGCTGTATACCGCAGAAAGCACAATCATGGGGTTCTACCTTGAAACTCCACCAGCCTCTGCCCGAAAGAAAATAGCCACACCTATCAGAAGAGCTGTATACAACCACGTGACTGTCTGCATTGATCCCAGCTTCTTGGGCAATGTTTTCAAACTTCTCTCGTGTTGGTACATTTCTAGGATACATCTCAGTGTGTTCGCCGCATAGAGGGTTTATATACACCGCACAAGGAATATGATTTCTGGAAGTACAGTAGGGCAAAGTAGGGTAAATTCGGACGGTCAGCTAAATTCGGATAGCGACTTTGAATGTTTCATATTTTAATTATTGGAATACAAAATCAATTATCTGAGCAAACAATGAACATCCTGGCGAGACGGCTCACCGGATTTCCAGTATTTGCAAATCTATGTCCGAATTTACCTGATGTCCGAAGCTACCCGACTTTACCCTAAAACCTGTCTTAAGCGGACACTTTAAAATAGACAAAACTAATTTCTTAATGGAAAATGGTAGCTAAATGAAGGTCAAAAGTATTGCAGAATGCTACCCTTGGAGCATTAAAGGGGAGCTTTCTGCATTACTTTTGACCTACATTAAGCGATAATCGGCATGGAAAACCAATTGTTTGTTGTTCAATTTAAGTGGCCGCTTAAGCCAGGTTTTACTGTATAATACATGTACGTACCTAGTCGCTAGAAAACCTGATTATATTGCATGCGAACAACAAACGCGCAGGCCAGCCTTCACACCCGCCCTGTCTGCTCAGTGCCCTTGTTATAATATCATAATCTCTTGAATGTATGATAGTAGGCCTAACATTGTGGCAAACCCTGAAAACATATGCCACACAATTATAAACTAATCTTTTTTTAAGTGGTAATAAAAGCAAAAATAGTTTAGGGCGTCGAAAAATGTAGCATCGGTATAACTGACTGGTGGTGGCCGTTGCGGTGGCTGTGGCGGTGGTAGTGGTGGTGGTGGTTACTGTTTATTTTATTTCTTGAAATAATGTAAATAGTATCCTATGTAACCTATATATGCCTAGCGTCCTTTTTGAGGGACAAATGCAAACAGTGAAGAAGACCAAGATCAGACGCCACAGAACGTGTCGTCTGCTTAAGGTCTCCACTGTTTGCTTACAGAAGTGTATATTTAAAAAAAGAATACCACACAACAACTCTGAAAGCTGGGATGGGTTGGTCCAAGTGATATGAGGGAAATTCCAATCGACTTAATAAGTTATTGAAATGTCAAGCTTACTTCTGGTATTCTTTATGGCAGTCCCTTGTACTCGCCCATGACATATCCACTACAACTATATTTGCCATGTCTTTTTCTACCATCTTCTTATGAAGCCAGTCACAAGACACTATGTATGGAACCATGCCGTCAGCACTTTCTGAAATGCATGTACAGTAAAGCCTGTGTTAATCGGCCGCTCTCAAAAAGACCGAAAATTGGAGCAGTCTGCATTTCGACCTTCATTAAGCCACCATTTGCCATTAAGAATTTTGTTTTATCTTTTTTTGAGTGGCCGTTTCACACGGGTTTTTCTGTATATATGATTCAGCATAGTATTCGTCTTAGGTGCCGTAGATTCGACCAAATTGCCTCCGTTGAGCAGGTCTCGATTCGATCTCATGTCTAACAAACTACCACTGAGCCACTACCGCAGACACTGAGAGATGTCCAATTCTGTTTGCATTTTCATGTATGATTTTGTGAGGACTTCGATTCAATTTATCAATTTAGATCTACAGCCTTACATTTAGAAAGTTCATACTTGATTTCAATGCAAAATTGAAAATATTTTATCTCAGCGCTTGAAAAATTCTTTTGATGTCCATCAGTGATCACCAGTAATATCAAATACAGCCATATTTCGTAGTATTTATGGTCTGCCCTTAAAGTGCCACCTAAAATTTACAGCAGACGACATTATTTTAAAATGCATTTCTTCTTTAAAAAAGCAAAATTAGGCTTGAGATTTCATATAAGATCTATATATGAACGGATTCAAATTACCCATGCGTTGACACAAACTAACTCTTTGCCTGCTAGCTGCGACTTTATTTTGTCGTCTGCTGATAACCTAAGTTGCAAACAGCTACACTCATGCGGGCACTCATGACTTGGCTATGCGTTATATAATAAAATACTGAATAGCACATGCAACGAATGCATGTATCTATAGCTTTTTTAGTGTGCTAGCAGGTTATCTGCTTCAAAAAGGAAACTTTATATATCAAAAGAAACACCATGCTACTTACCTAGACCAGCCATGTTACCGTGAGAAGGGAGACAATTTATCGTAGAGGTTGCTTCCCATAGTCATCCACCTACCCATTTCCAACAATATGGTATTTCCACAAGTGTGGCCTCAGACGAGCCAGTGCAACCTCCGTTTAAGCTTAGAAACTCCAAATGATTTTCAATCAGTAGCTTAACACTTATAGTATATTCAAGCGACTAGCAAAGGCTCTGATCAGTCTGCGCGTATGCGCAGGCTGGTCTGGGCCTTTGCTGGTCACACATACCACATTGTTGGATATCTCATGTCGCGGCTCAAATGCAGTTTTTCATTTTATATCTCTTCAGCTTTTCAGTAAACATGTAGAATTATCTGCAGTATTTTTGACAAAATATCTAGCCTGGTAATATGATGGAATATTGGCATGTTTCACCCATTGTAACCGTTGAAAGAATGGATGCAAACAGTTCCAGACAATCAACCATTCAATTTGACTCTAAAATCATATTAGTGATCAGAAACTTTTGTTGTTATCTATGCACCATGTATGTCATCTTCACCAGCGAAGGTTTCGTCGTATCTACCTTTCGACAAAACCTTCGCCTCACGAACCTCAAAATTAATTATTAGCGCAGACTAATCGACCAATGAAAACGCCAGGAAGGATTTTTTCGATAATCCCTTCCTGCCAATCAGATTAAATGTAGCAGTTTATCGGCATCTAATGTGCACCGCCTGCTAAGTCTCCATAAGTCCAGATAAGCAAAGATTTTGGTCGTAAAATTATTTATTTTTCTTCTATAATTGAGTTCAAAATTATGCTATGGGTGCTCAAAATAACCATCTTAATGTGATAGTCCTTTGGAGCACATTAAACGTACATTTTAGTTGTTAAATAAGAAAACTGAATGTAAATTAGTCACTCCGTCTTATCTGGAGGCCTGGTGTTTATCGATTTTTTGCACCGCTTTGTGATTGATCATATTAATTTTTACTATCTTCGGCTTATGACGTATTCAATCAGAGAAAATCAAAGCTGTGAGGCCAAGGGTTAGATTAGACAATCGCAACCCTTGGTAGGACAAGATGCATATATGTAAGCAATCCTTTGAACAATGAAAGAGGATCGTAAGACAGATTTTGAACATATATGACCTAGACTACAAGACTATAACAGAGATCTGAAACGTTCAATGTAATCAACACACCAACGCTAATCATTGTGCCAAATATGGACACACTCTGTCAAACAATATAAAAGGAGATCGGACAGGTTATGTAGTAGTTATACCATGGGTTGTCCGCCTGTACGTGGAGATAATCCACGAGCTTTAGCGAGTGGAATATCTTACGTACAGGTGGACAAACATGGTATAACTATTTTATACCACCTACACCAGTGTAGACATTGCACGTCGCGAGATATTTCATGCTAAAGTTGGTAAGGGTGGTATAAAAGTATGTATGTTCTTGACCTTAAACGCCAACGTCATATGGACTATCGATCGGTATCTGAAACCTTTATTTAAAGCTGCATACTCTGTAACTATGAACATTTTTAGATTTTTTTTTATTTTCTTTTTAAATCATTTGTAAAAGTAGAATTAAGCTATGATTTCACAATATAAATGTTCAGTACAGCTGAAAACTGCATGGAAAAGTGAATTATCTTATCCAATAGGTGTTTTTTTTTCTCTTGTTGGTAATTATTTGCGTCCCTCCAATAATTATAGACCATTGAATTTTAACATAAATGCAGTTGTTTTGATAGTGATAACTTGTTAAGATTTACAAAATGGTAAAATGTTTACCTGAATTTGAGTATTTTCACTGTGTTCTTGAAAAATAAAAACATTATTTTTAAAAGTAGAAGATCAAAAGTTACAGACTATGCAGCTTTAAAACTACACATCATAAGCAATCATCGTGCTAAATTTAAAAATCTTGCGTTAAAAATGAAAGAGGAGTTCGCAGTACGAGTCAGGGGCATAGCTAGTCTAAAATTCAGAGTGCGCACTTGTGAAACAGGCTGAATGCATGCGAAAAAGGGCCGTATACAAACAGCGTTGACCCAGATATAGGTTATAAAAATTGTATATGAGCGATAATTGGCAGGTGATCCTCATCTAAATATCTGGAGGTGGAGTTAAAAGCTTCAATATTATCAGTTTGATTATTGTGTGACAGAGACAACATGAAGTCTCTCTCGTAACAAAATAAAAACCAATCTGCACTTAGTACCCATTGGAATACCTTTAATTCGTCTATATAATTTCGAGCCAAATCTTATAAATGTGTTGTCCAAAAGATAATGGAGAGCATCACACATTTTCTGACATGACCACAATTTATATCTTTTAGGTTGTTCAGAAGTGATAAAGACATTTTTTTCCATTTCAAGCCAAATAAAGTGAGCCCTCTCTGTTAAATAACTGTTTAATTAATTTTGTAAGTTTTTCTTTAATTATATTATGAGGCAATGTAGTAGCGCGAGAGGAAAAATCAAATGTAGACAAACCAGATGCTACAAAACCTCTAGATATCAATTTATTAAGAATTTCACCTGTATTTAAGAAAGAGGGCAAAGATCAGGAATCGATACAATCAAGCACCACACCTGACCCAGCATACCAATGGGAAAGTGACAACGTCACAATTAGACATCACAAACGAGAGCCAAGAAGTCAGCCCTTTCCCAGCAGGTGACCACAAGGCATCAACAAATAGACGTGCATGATAGCACAACAAAACAAGACAGAAATAACATAAATGGTCCACAAAAGAAGTACCACCTGGAAATTTCAGTAAAAATACCCCACTGGAGGGCTTAAACCGGTTTAACGATGCGCCAACCTCACCCCACGTTCAGATGTGGATCAAGACACATAGATGTTTGGTTTGCATGAAAGACCCCTAACTTATCAATGCATCATCTCCTAGAACATATTAATCAAGATATAAAAAGGAGAAAAAGCAAATATAAGGACTCAACAGTAAATACAAATCATCAATAGATAAGTATTTAAGTCGGAACCGTCATCTGACAGGCAGTGAGAATTTAAAAGATGTAACAGTCGAATGTGACAGGCTACTGTCAAAAGCACAGAACCTCTTAAAGGTGTGGCTACGCAATTCTCTCTTTCACGCACTGTGTTTAATTTTAAACACAGTCACACTGGTAAATGTATACGTCGATTTGGTGGTATTTACGCGTATTTTCTATACAGTATTAACACCAATATTTACCACTTCTGGTCTATGAAGTACCGGCAATACGCGTAAATACCAGCAAATCGACGTTTACATTTACCAGTGTGACAGTGATATAAAGAATTCTTATGAATAAATGCATGATATTGCGGTTATTGTCAAATATTTGACTAGCAAAGTCTCCCAGTCTGGGCGTCTGTACAATCTATCAACAGCATTCAAATTATTTGCTAAAGTATGTCCCATTTGTTTTTGAGGGATGTGGTGTTAAATACTACATTTCCGCAGAGTGGTCATTGTCACACCTGCTCCTAGCAGGAAGTGACACAGTTCAAATTTCTATCTGTATATCTATCTGTTCGCATGTCAACAATTTACAATAACCCTTTAAACACCACCTATAATTTGCAGCAGACGACAATTTCAAATTGTGCTGTTTTTTTTCAAAAATAACAAATAAGGCATGATCGTATATATGAAAATCGCCTACTGGCAGACAATTCTCACGAAATATCATATCTTTTTTTTTCAAAAATTAAAAAAAGATGTTTCAAAATTTGGCGCCTGCTGCAGTCGTGATTGGCGCTTTAAGGGTTAAGGTAAGTTCTCTGCAGCAGCGCTAGCTGTCAGTGTCAACTTGTCTCCAGAATATTCATTGAACACGCACTGTAACCCAGTGACTTCGACCTACATTTCATGCTCTAGTGACATATATCAACCCTGTAAAAATTGGCTCTCTGCAGCAGTGATAGCTGCGAGTCAAACCATATTTGTATGTCCTCTGTATACTCTTCCAGTACACATTGTATCCCAGTGACCTTGACCTACATTTTATGCTCCAGTGACATAAATCAAACCTGTATTTATAAATTGGTTCTCTGCAGCAGTGATAGTTGCGAGTCAAACATTATATGTATGTCATCTGTATACTCTTCCAGTACACATTGTGACCTTGGCCTATATTTAATGCTCCAGTGAGATAAATCAACACTGTAAAAATTGTTACTCTGCAGCAGTGATAGCTGCGAGTCAAACCATATATGTATGTCCTCTGTATACTCTTCCAGTATACATTCTGTCCCAGTGACCTTGACCTACATTTTATGCTCCAGTGACATAAATCAAACCTGTATTTATAAATTATTCTCTGCAGCAGTGATAGCTGCGAGTCAAACATTATATGTATGTCATCTGTATACTCTTCCAGTACACATTGTGACCTTGGCCTATATTTAATGCTCCAGTGAGATAAATCAACACTGTAAAAATTGTTACTCTGCAGCAGTGATAGCTTTGAGTCAAACCATATATGTATGTCCTCTGTATACTCTTCCAGTATACATTCTGTTCCAGTGACCTTGACCTACATTTTATGCTCCAGTGACATAAATCAACCCTGTATTTATAAATTGTTCTCTACAGCAGTGATAGCTGCGAGTCAAACATTATATGTATGTCATCTGTATACTCTTCAATTACACATTGTGACCTTGGCCTATATTTAATGCTCCAGTGAGATAAATCAACACTGTAAAATTGTTTCTCTGCAGCAGTGATAGCTGTGAGTCAAACCATATATGTATGTCCTCTGTATACTCTTTCAGTACACATTCTGTCCAAGTCTCCTTGACCTACATTTCATGCTCTAGTAGCTTTGACATAAATCTATGCAATAAAATGTGTTTCTCTCCAGCAGTGACAGCTGGGATGGTCAACCCTTTCATACAATCCGAACTGCCTCAACCAATTCCGCAAAATTCCGTGGAATCATACCACGGATGTACATCGAGGATCTACTTTGATAACGGGGGTGATATCGTGATGCTGACGTCACAGAAACGATGTTATCGCTATAACAAGTGTAATTGCAGCAAAACAAACGTCTTAAGTGAAGTTTATGTTTTTTTGCAATGAAATATTTTATTTAAAAACATAAGCTTCATTTATTCTGCTGATTAAACTTTTTCAGATAATCAGAATAATCGATTTTAATAGAGCTGAACCCACATGCTACAGAACCAATTTTCCATACGCCAGTTGCGGCTAACAAAATGAAATTTTTGGTACATGGTACTACGCGTAATGCTACTTACTTACACCCGAGCCATGATTCGATTCTTGAATTACGGCGGACTTTCCCGAATGCCCTTTCATAGTAACTCACGGTCTTGACATAATATTTGAGCACACTGTGACCTAGCGATATTGACCTATATTTCACACTCCATTCACTTCATTATAGTTCGATTTAGGCCACTTAGATAATTGGCTAGGCCCATATTTATCTCCAGGCTCTAGATTGGTTTCATTGTCCCAGGGATAAAATTTGAAATTTAAAAGAGGACCACTAGATAATGATATATATCAAATACCAAGGGTCTAGGCCTATTGGTTTCAGAAAGGAGTGTTTTTTTATGTTTCCCCTATGCCAATCCAAAACATGTAAAGATCCCTACCTCACCCATCCTCCAACATACACACGTGCGTACGTGAGTGCATAATTTGAAAAAAATGATAGAGGACTACTAGAAATACCAAGGTTCTTGGCCTTGTGATTTCAGTCACGGGACTCCCACTGGAGATAATTTAGCATAGAGGTCACACTGCTTAAAGCTGCATAGACTGTAACTTTTGATCTTTTCATTTTAGAAATAATGTTTCTATTTTTCAAGAACACAGTAAAAATACTAGAATTCAGGTATATATTTTACCTTTTTCGTAATAATTAACAAATTATTAGTACCAAAACAACAGCAATTATGTTAAAAATTACCTGTCTAGAATTATTGGAGGGACGCAGATAATTACAAAAAGAGAAAAAGCACCTGTTTTTATAAGATAATTCACTTTTCCATGCAGTTTTCAGCTGTAGAAATTAGATTTATTGTGACAACATAACTTAATTCTACTTTTACAAATGATTTAAAAAGATTTTTTTTTTTCGAAAAATGTTCATAGTTTACAGAGTATGCAGCTTTAAGTTCCTGTATCTGTTGGTGACATATCTTGCTGCTCTACGTGGCTTCCTGTGTAATAATGTGTGAAGGCTCCATACCGTACAGCAGTACTCCAAGCCTGGTCTCATGAGTAAAAAGACGACAGCTGTCTTTGTAGTCTCATTGTTGACTTTCAAATATCTCCATTAGAAGCCCAGGATACTGTTCCCTTTCTTTGTGACCTGGTCAATTTGCTGGATCCAAGAAAGGTTGCACTGCAGTACCACTCCTAGGTATTTGGTCAAGTCCTCTGTTATCACAGCATGACCCTTCGGCGTATAGTTTGCAGTGATTGGCTTCTGCGACCATGAGATTTGAAGGGTGCTGCATTTATAAGGGAGGAAATACATGCACCAATTTCTCTCCCTCTCAGCTAGGTGCTTATGTCTTCTTGTAGGAGCTGACAGTCTTCTTGGTTCTTAATTCTTCTGTACAGAATACAATCATCAGGAAACAGCCTTGTACTTGACTGGACACATAAATATCAAGATTAGTGGAGGGCCTAGGACCGTTTCATTGTGGCACTCTGTTGATGACTAACACCTAAGGAATCTTCTAACGCATGCACTTTTGTTTTGGCATTTTCTTGAAAACTAGAGTTTCGAATTTAAAAATATTTTGGAATAAATTAGAACAATGTTTTCCGGTAATGCATGGCTATTTGCGGAGAAAACTTACGAAGAGTATTTAAAATATTGAAGTTTGAATTGAAAACTTCAAAAAACGAAAGTCGCAAATTTACCATTTTTTAAACAAAAAATCAATGCGAAAAACAGAATAGCAATTTGTCAAATGTATTCATTCCATTTAGTAACATGGATTAATGAGACATGAATCATTTTCAAAGGTATCCTATTATTCAAAAAGTAAGAAAAAAAAACATCCAACTTCTATCTTCTACATCTTCAAAAGTAAACGGACAATGCGCCTACACAAGTAATTAAATTATTCCTGACAATCGCATCGCATATGTGCTCGAGTGACTTTAGATCTGGGGAGAGGGATAGCCATGGTTAAACATTTGATTCTGATAGCTAGCAGCAGAGTCCTGATGGTGTTACTCACAGTGTGGACTTTTTACATTTCAACTGTTCAAAATCGCATGAAAAAGTCGGTAGAATATGTCCAGGAAATACCACAATCACACACTGCAGACCAACCCATTGCACCACGAGGACGAGACACATAGCACTAACAGTCCCATGACATTAAAAGCAATTTTTAAGCAGCCATCTCTCTCTCTCTCTCTTCCCCAGCGAGATGATTGCAAAACTTAAAATGACACTAAGTACTGCACAACAAAACAAGGACCAAATACAAAAATAAAAAACACAAACAATAGGAGCAACAATAAGTATTAACCAACAACGACATACGCATCGCCTTAGAGCGCTCAGTCGAAGTTACTGGGGGCTTACATTTATTTAACTGGCCAAATCTTCGCCCTAGATTCTGCTGTTATCAAAACAAAACAAAAAACAACGATAAGCTCGCGTGGAGGCTTCCTTACTTATCCAATGTATCATTATCGGGAAACAATCAAATTTTTAGTGATGAAACAAAGAAAATGGCTCTGAACTCACAGACTGTCAGAGCTAAAATAAACCCTCCCCCAATTGAGCCGCAGTGGGCCCATCCAAAGACAAACACCAGGCAGTGACCCACCAATGAAAACTTTCTGTCAAGGTCGTCATTGTGTCTGACGTTTAACCCACCGTGAATTTCATGCTTTTCTTATTACAAAATGACGCTTTTCATTGTTCAACATGACAAATGAAATTAAAATTGCCCCACTGAAATGCCAATTTGAGCCTAAAATCCAATTTTTGTGACTTCCGATTTTGACCCTTCCAAATTAAATCAGCTGTAGTTTGCATAATATCCAAGGTATTGTTTTGAAATTTTCACACATGATGTGAATAATATTGAATGTTTGTTTAACAACAAAACACTGAATGCTTTTAACATTATTAAGCGTTTATAGTATATTGTTTACTGTATGCGTTAGAAGATTCCTTAAGTATATATACTGTCTGATGTGGAGCCTTCAACCAAATCCTGCTTTGTCCAGTCTGTAAGGAAAGCCTTTATCCAGCTGTAAGTAGAACCTTGAACGCCATAGTATTCCAGTATCTTCAGCAGACGTTGGTGGGGTACGCAACCAAAGGCTTTGGAAAAATCTAATATAAGATCACTCTCTTTCTTCTTATCCTTGATTGTATCTTTCCTGATCTTTGCACCCTTACTTAATTGATATATGGCATTGCTGGGAATGGTGTACCTTCTTGTGTCAGGGTGTTGCTGCAGTCCTCCTTAGTCGTCCCAGTCAGTGCCTGGTAGATTAAAGTCTCCTCCAAGCCATAGGTTCGCACTTTTATCTCTTGGTATACAACAAAAGGTAGAGTGTGGGAGTTGCAAATATACTTGGTCAATTTTGTCAGGGGGTCTGTAGAATGAGCTGATATATAGGTAATTAATGTTACAACTTTACAGCGTTTAGTGGCCTAAACCATTATCAACTGATTTAGTCAACCTATCATTTTATCTATCAATTTAGCTGATTGGAACATTTAACATCCAGTTTTTCAATGGTTACACTACGGTGTTAAAAAGAGAAAACGTGCAAAAATTACATTCAAAAATACTGCTAGTAGCTCTACATGTTTATTGAAAAGCTTAAGATAATGTTAAATGAAAATGTGCATTTAAAGTCAATAGTTTGTGTTTCTTATCTATCTGGAAGTAATTTAGTAAGAGGCATTACATCATAAAGTATCAAACAGTATGGCTGTTCTACCATCCAAAATAGATCTCTACCAATCCTGATGACATCATGGCCACCCTAGAAATGTAGTAACTAGGACACCCACACATGATAACTATTTCTGGTTAATCCCACTGGCGTAGTTACATGCCTCTGGCAATTTCTGTGGTTTCAGAGATGTTTTAAAATGTTGACAGACAGATGGACTGATGATGGAAATGTTGCGGGAGTCATTAGTATACTGTTAGCTCACCCATGAGGTGAAGCCTTTGGGTCAGGTGAGCTAAAAAGACAGCTAGTTGGACTTTCAAAATTTATGATAAATGTGACGACTTTGATTTTGAAATTGTCAATTTCCCAGTTTTAGATGGTGATGTTCCTCGCTCTACATCCTATGGAGTCTATATCTCTCAACTCATTCGTTTTGCTAGAGGATCTAGCTTTATTACTGAATTCAACACTCGCAATAAATTGTTAACTCAAAAACTTCTTAAACAAGGCTATCGGTATTATAAACTTCTCAAAACCTTTTCTAAATTTTAAAGACGATACTATGATTTGATATCTAAATTCCAAGTTGGGCTTAAATCTCTCTTGGGCCATGGACTTTCGGAAGCTGAATTCTATGGCGACTTGGTGTATAAATTGAAGAAGATTTTTGGCTCTAATAATTTTTCAGTGCAGTTCATTAAAATAATTTCCCATTATAAAAAAAGATTGGCTATAACATAAATGTATTGCAACAGACTGCATGCTTGGTGGTCAACCCAATCACGGTTGGTAACTTTGCTTTCCTCCTTAATTGCACACTGTTGGGTCAGACTTCAGACTCTATGACGGTTCCAACTTAAAGACTTATCTATTGATGAGATGGCAAGGGCCTGATGCTTTGGCTGTTTGTCAGGCCCACCGGGGTTTACCTGTTGGATTTCTTTTGCTCCTGTATTCAGTTTTATTTACTGTTGAGCTCTTATCTTTGCTTAATCTACTTTTTTATATCTTGATTTATATATTTTAGAAGATGATGCAGTGATTAGTTAGGGGTATAGCTAATTTCATACCGAGTTTTTCCGACAAGTTCCCATTAGCTCCGAGCTCTCTCGATTAGAAAAATATCTGGCCAATCAAAAAAACTTCCCAACAACGCGACTTATATTTGAATAAGCAGTGCAGATACCCAATGTCGACAAGTGAAAACATGCGAATTTATGTAGTTTTCGGTTATATTAGGAATTTCTATTGCTAGATTGACTTGATGCCACATTACCAATGATGTTTTTGACGATATTTTGAGTCATTCTTCAAATGGTGTAATGTTGACATAAACACCAACTCAGCCAGTAACACCGGTGCTGTGACGTACCAAATACTGACGTCATCAGCCTGTAAACAACCAAAGGTGCTGTTTGAAAACCATAAAAATTGGTTTTCGAGGTAACAATAAACATACAAAGCGGCTTTAAGTAGCTCCTTACAACTAATCCTCACTTCGTATGCAGCATGTTTGCTTACAAAACAGAATTTCTTTTGGTGTTTTGATACTGGCCTCGAGCTTGGTCTCGTGGTACTGGAACGAATTTCGATTGGCTGAGAAAATCATCTGATATAAGTACATGTGACTTGAGTCCCGATGAAAATCCGGAAAAGTACGGAAGGCCTATGAAATCAGCTATTTCATGCAAACCAAACACCTAAGTGTCTTGATCCACATCTGAACTAAGGGCGAGGTTGGTGCACCGTTTAACCGGTTTAAGCCCTGCAGTAAAATATTTTACTGACAGTTCCAAGACGGTACTTAATTCTTTTGTGGATCTTTTTTTCTGTCTTGTGCATTCTATGCCTTTGTACACGTCTATTTATTTGTGCCTCGTGATCACCTGCTTGGCAAGGGCTGCCCTCTTGGCTCTTGTTTGTGGTGTCTAACAGTGAGTTTGTTACTTCCCCATTGGTATCCTGGGTCAGGTGTGGTACTTAATTGTATCGATTCCTGATTATTGCACCCTTACTTACTTTAATAGATGGTTTGTAACATGACTATATGAAAATGAAAGTAATGAGAGGAAATCATAACACACTCCAAGATGCAGTCACCAGGGCCATGAACACACAATATCTTAGAAAAGGTTCAATCTTAGGCTTGGAAATAGATGGCTAAAAGGGTAAAAGCAAAGCACCAGATAAATATTTGCCTTACCTAAGAGATTTGATTTTAGAAAATCCAGACGTGTTTGCAAAAAAAAGGATATAGACCATTAATAAAGCCAAAATACAGTTAAAATCAACAAATCATATATCAATCAAGTACACGCCATATAGAACTGAACTGATTTAACAGGAAAGGTCTCAATGAAGCCATTGACAAAATGATGGAAGCAACAATATTCCAATGTAACTAATCTCCTTTGGGTTTTTCAGTAGTTATTGTGGTTTAAAATGTTTCTGTGTATATTTCAGTAAGCATACCAATCTAGCATCTGTTGCCCATCATTAATAATATATTAGTCTTGATCAGGAAAAACTAAATAGTTTTACATCATTGGACTTAAAAAGTGGTTATTGGCAAGTTTTTTTTTATGAACGAGGGAGTTCCAGAAAGTATAACATTCCCATGTCATAAGAACTTGTTTAAGTTTAATGTCATGCCTTATGGTTTAACCTCAGCTCCTGCTGTCTTCAAGGAATTAATAGCAGTCAGTCTAAAAGAGTTTGCAAGTTTTGTCACTACCTATTTGGACTAAATATAATATTGCGGATTTACTTTGTAAACTGAAGAGCAGCTTATGCACATTCAGAATATTTTATTCAACTTCAACAGTATGGTTTAAAACTAAAACTAAAGAAATCTCAATTTCTCCAATCAAAAACAAACTATCTTGGCATCATTATCAATGATGATTGCATTCAACTGTGTGAGGAAAAGGTCTAAGGAATAAAATATTACCAAGCCAAACCAGTGTGAAGCATTGATGAAGTTTTTTTTTTTTTTTACATAAGTAGCTACTACTAACGATTTATCCCCATCAGAGATTGCTGAACCAATCGTTGCTTCACTAGAAAAAATGCAAAATTCAGATGGTCAGAAAGTGTCAAGATGTGGTTTATTTCCTCAAATTGTACCCCACTTGTCCTTTTCTGATCCTAATAAGCCTAAAGCTAGGATGCGATGCGAGCAATCGGCGACTGTTTCGAGACCATTTTGAGACACATAATTGCGACAGATATATGACTTTGCAACCATTTTTTCACATTGCTGTCACACCAAATGGGTGATTTAGACATATTTGCGACAGTCGCACGAATGTTGTACGATTATCACACGATCATTCCAATGTTGTACGACATTTGCTAGACACTCGCACAATGTTTGCCAGATGAATTGGGAAGATTTATTACCATCTATCGCTTCACGACATTCTCACAAATGTCCCGAGACTGCTGCGAGGTCTTGCAATAGTCACACAATGGTTTTGCGAGAAAATGTAAACCAAGACCAATAAATATTATAAGCTGCTAGAAGTAACTAGTTGGCTAGAAGGAACTCTATTGTGGGAGGTGCCACGCTGCTGGGTGGTGTTGGGCTGCTGAATGGTAGCAAAATATTGTGTTAAAAAAGTTGAAGTAGGAGATCATGATGGGCCTGGCGTAGGTTTTTAAAAACAAAATTCACGTGCGTCGGTTCTTTGGGACTACATCAAAATTTTCCTGTCTGATTTCATATGGTGATTTCAGCGACATCTCATGTCAAACTGCTTTGAAACAGAACCTTTAGAGGTTTCTTAATGAAATCTACGTATATGAAAGTGTTCAAAATTAACAATCATAATGTGTTTGTGTCTGCAGATTCGCTGTATCACCGTGTTTAAATCGGTAGATTTTTTGCGCCTGATAGTACCGTCAGAAAGACGAAAAATGCACCATTTTACGAATAAACTGGAAATTTAACACATATATCATGACATGCGCAAATGATTTTTCTATCTCTTCTCAAATTTATGCCAAAATCTGTGATAGGGTCAAAAAAGTATGCCACAAAAGTTTGACCTACTTCCGGTTTAAAATGTGTTCTGTTTTTGATGAAAATGGCCGATGAACAGTTTTCGTCAACAGCGTAGCAACCAAATAATAACGTATATTTTCCTACCCTACTCGGTTAATCTCTCCATTTCTGTTGTACAGCCCTCATGAAATGAATCCAGAATAATACTTTTGCTTTGAATGTTCTCTTTTCCACCACACAACACAATAAATACACTATAAATGCTGTTTATTTACGCTATGTACACTGAACTACTCATCGATATGATGATGACCCCGATGATGACGTAACAAAATCTATAAAAACATGACGTCAGCGACCTATTGATAATGTCTACAGCTTCAGTGTCAATACATTTGAGACAGTCGGGGAAAAAGTCATAAAATGTATTTTTACACTCTACTATCAAATTGCATTCGGCGCGTGCTTCCTTGGAATCGGTAATTGGTTTGAATCAAAATATAATATTGCTCCGATAGTAGCACAGGAGCTACTCCCCCCCCCCCCCCCCCCCACCAGACATCCATTCCTTACACCAAGCAAGAAGGCTGTAGAATCTTGTTCAGTGGCCGTCGATCGGAGAATGGTCCAAGCCGGTTCACTGGCATATAGCCCGGGGTCAAACGTCTAAATAATCGCTATACCAGGCGCTTCACTCGGGAGTTTGCAAGCCCCCCCCCCCCCCCCCTCCCCGTCGGGGATGTACTCTCATTTTTTCTTCATACGTAGGCTCGGGCTCAGCATCTACCGTTCAGTCAAAAAAATATCAGGAATTTCAAGCACCCCCAAAAATATTTGAAATTTTAGCAACCCTAAAAAATATCCCCTATTCTGTACCTCGACCTTAAGTAAAGACCCTGATCAATGCATAGAAATGACCCCTAAATATAGCCCAATTTTGTGAGGACCAAAAAAATATCCCAAAAATTATATATTTTTCTGAAAACCCAAAAAATATTGAAATTTAAAATTTTAGACCCCAAAAAAATGACCCGAGCCTACGTATGTTTGAAAATATCAGAGTACCCCCCCCCCCCCCCCCCCCGCTTTATTAGGCCTATCTATACCCAACTGACCAAGGATATTTCCTTACCCAATCATGGTTTGAGATGCATCCTTTAGTATACGTGCATGCACAACTGTCCGAGTGGGATATGACTGATATGCAAGTGATATACTTTGTGTATAACAGTGCATTGGTCAAACAAATTTTTATTCCATATAGGAAGGGTAAGCATCCCATAACACCAGGTCCCGGCCCGGCCCGCCCCATACCTTACAAATACTTTAAAACACCAAGCATACAAATCCTCTACCATTGCTCGAGTGACCGTCTCTTGAGTGGAGGATACGCTGTGTATCTTGTCTAAGGCCACGATCGAGCCGCCCCCTCCCCGCCCATTCTGACACATATCCGCAGGTGTGCGGCCCGCCCCACACACATGCGGACAGCTATTCATTTCTAGGATGGGGATTGTGTATATCCCTTAGCTTTTCTTAAATGGGTCAAATTCTGATTTTTTTTCAACGTTCTTTTCTTCAGTTTTTTTTTCAATTGATGAGGGGAGATAGGATTCAAAATTGAAATACCAATAAAAGCGGGCCATTATCCAGCCGCCGATGATGGCCCAACATTGAATACTGGCTTGCTGGTAACTTTGTGATTGTTTTGGTTATCCAGACCAATATTGCAAGAAACCCTATAACTTTGTGATTCCTCAGACTAGAAAATACTCAACCGTCACTACTTCACCCAACCAACACACACACACACACACACACACACACACACACACACACACACAGGATCAGTAAAGAGTTCTAAACAGATAAAGGCAAAATCACTTTAGATTATTCCTTCTCTTACAATCAAGGCAATCTAAGGTGTGGTTTGGAATCATCAATGGGAGGATTGCTACTTACTTATTTATTTTATGCTCAGAACCGCATGCGCAGCTGCCTAGTTAGGTATGGCGGCTAATTCCAGGCGGTTCAGCAAACTCCTCCGCCCCCCCCCCCCCCCCCTTGGCTCCGCGCATGACGTCGATGTTCTGTGTGTACGACTAGTTGAGCCCCCCCCCCCCCCCCCCCCTCATCCCCAACAGCCCGCACAATGTTGCAAGAGGCTAGCTTTCTTCGCTCGGTCAAGTAAAATCAGAGACAGAATCTTGAAATTCCATAGAATAAGTTTGAAAATTGAAATGACCCGTTTTTTCTTCTGTTCTTGGAGTCGTAAAGTTATAGCCCTTTATTGACATTTTGTTCTAATGCTCTCATTTAAGCCTATGAACGTTTAAGAGCAAAAAGAGATTTATACATGGCAACCACCGCATTACCAAGTATATCGGCCTAATGTCTCTGTATTTGCCCAAGGGCCTAAATAGTCGCAAGGGCGATTAGGAAGGCGATGCGCATACTGATCTAGACCTTTATATCGACTACATGTATGTATGTATACATGTACTCAGGCAGGGTTTCTCATAGGCTTGTCCTTATCAGCATTTTTCGTAGTTTCTTAATCTGTTTTCGGTGTACGAAAATACTAGCCTATTACATGTTAAATCGAACGCCAGTATTGTTTTGAAAAAGGTATCCGAAATTTCTAAATTCATGCAATCATGTTCATCAAAAATCAAAACAATTGAATATAATTATGCCAGATACCATAGCACAAAAAAGTGTATCATTTAGAACATACCTAATGCCATCTTCGCAAGATGCAATAAAATAAAGTATGCCTGCTATAAATGCAAAATGTAATAGTTATTTCATTTTGACCACATCGCATGACATTGATGCTAAATGAAATAAAAACTCCAGATTATCTCACTTTGCGTCGACATGACAACACAAAATGAAATAAACAGATCAAAATGAAATAATTATTACCTTTTTTTCAAAATGTGTTGTAACAATGCACCCACACACCAAATTGGGGATTCCTATAAACAAGAGATATGCTCCGGACACGATTATTCTAAAAACTAGGTCAGAGGACAAGGTCATAGTGATCCGAAAATGGTACCTGACTCTCCGCCATCCCAAGATGCATCCACACACACAATTTGTGCTTCCTACCTCAAAGAATATAGCAGATATGCTCCGGACACGATTATTCTAAAAACTAGTTCAATGCCACAGTGACCCGAAAATGGTATACGGCACTAAGCCATCCCAAGATGCATTCATACACCAAATTTGGAATTCCTATCTCAAAGAATATAGGAGATATGCACCAGACTCGATGCCGATTCTAGAAACTAGATCAGAGGTCAAGGTCACAGTGACCCAAGGATGGTACGCGACACTTTGTCATCCCAAGATGCATGCACACACCAAATTTGGGATTTCTACATCAAATAACATAAGAGATATGCTCCGGGCACGAATATTCTAAAAAGTAGGTCAGAGATCAAGGTCACAGCGACCCAAAAATGGTACGCGACACTCAGCCATCCAAAGGTGCATCCACACACCAAATTAGGGATTCCTATCGCAAGGAATATAGGAGATATGCACCGGACACGAAGCAGGGGGACGGACCATGTGCGGATCCAGAGGGGGGACAGGGGGCCCGGACCTCCCCCCCCCCCACCCGCCCTAAAATATCACAAAAATATAGGGTTTCTTAACAATACTGGTCCGGATCCCCTGAAAAAGCAATATATCATTATTATCATCATAATTTTATTGCTTCGATACACTAGTGGATTTCGACAGGACGAGTCCATGGTGTAGCACGAGATACCGGTATGGAAACGGTTGTATCTTACATGTTTCAGTTCAACGTCGATAGCAAGAAAAGTAGATATCTGGTTTGGATATAACTCATAATCTGAGTAACCTTTCACGTGCTCGGAGCCGTCGTCGGCTTTTGAAAGTGGTACACGGCCATGGAACGTCGCAGTTTTTTTCTGAGTAGGGCACGTGTCGGGGGGGGGGGGGGGGGGGGGGGGTACGAATATCCCTCTCGGCTTCTCCTAAGAAACATTTCTGATTTAAGATGTCTGTAGAAGCGATTCTTTTTTTTTTTTCTTTTTTTTTGAGACCGTTTTTTCTTGTGAAACCATTCGAATGTTTACTACAGCTTTTTCGAACCCCCACCATTAATGCGGGTGCGTTTCTTTGGCTTCGCCGGGCATAAGCCGGTTGTAGTCTATAACCGGCGGGGCACTCGATTGATTTGGATCACGTGGCGGCTCACCACCAGCGTACGCCGATCTCGCCGAATTTCAACCAAGACGTGGAAGCGGCGAGGCCTGTTTCGCCTCTTAACGGTTCGTACCAAAAAGTAAGCAATGTTGCGTCGTTTTTGCTCGATTGCAGCGGTTATTCACCCATCCCCGGCCATGCGATCGGCGTAAGCCGGAGGCGCAGGCGAGGCATACGCCGTTTCGGTGCCAAAGACACAGCCAAAATATTAATCTCGGCAGGTCTCGGCAGGCTCTGGCATCGAACAAAAGCATGATACTGATATATCTGTTGTTGATCTTTCGTTGTTGTTTTTTTTCAAGTCACAGGCCTCTAGATAAGACAGCGTAGTTTTTTTCAACCATAACATATGTTGTGGGTAGTCAAAGAAATGTCTTAATGAGACGGTTCTTTAGGAGCACCCAAAACATATGTTTAACCATCTACCAAAACATCCCTTCTGGATTGTTGTCAGTTTGCAGGTTTGTGCACGAAATTGTTCAAGCTTGCCCAGGAAAAATGTGGTTAGGTGAACTGGCCGTGCCGATATGACCATAGCTGTTCACTAGAACCAAACCAAACCAAACTTGCGTGATTTTTATAGTTGATGAGGGGGTGGGGGAGAAGATCCGCATAGCACTATATCAAAGCGGGCCATAATAGGCCTGCCAATATAACGCCATTTAAATGGCGTTTCGCTGGCGTGCCGATGATGGCCCAACAATGAATGCTGGCTTGGTAGCTGGAACCTGAAAAGACTATCTTTTTGTGATTTTCCACGGGAGGGGTCCGAAGCCCCTGTCCCCCTCTGGATACGCGCATGCTGTACACGCGTCAGTTATCAATTATAATCAAACTTTGCTCATCACATTAAACAAAAAGTCAGGCTAGAGGAACTGAAAAATGATCCCACCAAAAAGTGGTCTTTTTTGGCCAAAAACGGCCGAACCGCCGCCGACGGTCGCGTAAACTAGTCCAATATTTGAGCTTTCATCGTGATTAATTGACCAGTAATAGTATGTTCCAAAAAAAATCTGTCGTAGGAACTCTGGTGAGAAAAAGGAAACATTGACCTTTGACCCCAAACTTTGTTTCGTTCAAGGGAGATAACACTACATGCATGCGCGGATCATTTGATATTCTTTTAGTTGATGAGGGGATAGACGATTCAAATACCGCTATAAATGGGCCATCATTGGCGCGCCAGGCGTGCCGACGATGGCCCAACATTGAATGCTGGCTTAATTGCTTATTGATTTTTCAGGGGATCTTGACCAGTATTGCAAATAAACCCTATATTTTGTGATTTTTCAGGGGGCGGGGGGGGGGGGGGGTCCGAACCCACTGTCCCCCACCCCTCTGGATCCGCTCATGACATGGCAACGTGTTATCAAGAGCTATTGTTTTTCGTTCTTCTATGGATGTGTAGACATGTAAATGTAAATAAAGTCAAATATTTTTTAAGTGTTTCCCTTTGGTTGCCAAAATTCTGCATAGAATTGAAATCTTAAAAATTTTGAAGGGGACCATCCAAGGATCATTCCTGTGAAGTTTGGTAATTTCCCCCATATTGTTTTAAGCAAATTGTTGACTGGCGGACAGGCATCTTGTCCTACCAATTTTAAGGGTACGACCTTGGCTGGAGAAGATGACCAACGGAGCAAGATGGACACCAGATCACATCAGCTCAACTTGAACCCATGGCTCAGGTGAGCTAAAATTGGATGTACTGACTGCAGATCCTTTTTTGCAAATTGGTAGAAGGCAACATGAGGAGCAATTCTGTGGAATTAATTTTAAAGACATTTCTGATCTACAGCTCTGGATGCCCCCTTTGTTCGGTGGAGTGGAACCATTTGAGAGGTTTTGGTAGGCCTCATGAGGAACAATTCTGTGATTTCGAATTTGGGCCTGTCAATTAAATTATATTTCTGATCTTGAGCTCTGGTGGCCCCTTTGTTCAACAGCACGGAACAGTTTATGCAATTTTGTAGACGGCATCAGGAGGAACAATTCTGTGATATTACTTTGAATTTTACCCAGTAGTTCAGGAGATGTCGTCTAAAGACATTTCTTATCTGGAACTCTGGCGGTCCCTTTGTTCAGTGGAGCTGAACCATTTGTGCAATATTAGTGGAGGGTATCATGAGGAACATTTCCATGAAGTTATTTTGAATTTGGACCAGTTGTTCAAGAGATGTCCTTTAAAAGAGTTCTTATCTAGAGCACTGGTGGCCCTCATGTTCTGCAGAGTGAAACCATTTTTGCAATTTTGGTAGAGGGTATTATGGGGAACATTCATATGAAATTATTTTTAACTTTGTCCAGTGGTTCACAAGGCGATGTCCATTAAAGAATAACTTTACATGCCACAGATGACAGACAAATACTGAGGCTTAAATGAAATGTATGTGTGGTTCCTGTTGGCCTACCTACCCTAATTTTTTTAACCCCACCCTAAACATTAAAATGGCCTTTGGAGAAAAAATACCTAAAATGGACACTTTTTCAGATTTTGTCACTATTTTCTTTGTTAAATGCTATATCAAAATTTAATAATTTCCCTACCTACCTACCCTAAATTTTGTTGGTATGCAACAGAAACCACACATATATTTCATTTAGGCCTGATCAAAATTGCTCACCTTCAGCCTTCAACACACACACACACACTTGAATGCAAAATGTCAACAGGCATCGCTCTAGGCTTTGTGGTTTCAGGCATGAAGAATTTAATGAGGTCTATATTTAAGCCCATGTAAACATTTGACCCCTGGGCTGTGACATTTTTGGCCCCAGTGGCATAATTTGAACAAACTTGGTAGCGGTCCACTAGATGATGTTACATACCATATATAGCAAGGCTCTAGGGCATGTGGTTTCAGACAAGAAGTTTTTTTAAAGTTTTTATCTCAAATATCTATATCAAGTCTGTGCGACCTAGATACCGATATGCAACAGACCATAACCATTTGAACAATTATTAAAGAGGGCCATATAAGAATCATTCCTGCCAAGTTTGGTCAAAATCAAGCCAGCACTTTAGGAGAAGAGATGTCCTTTAAAGTTATTGTTGACGACACACAAGAGACATCCAACGATCACAATAGCTCACCATTAGCCAATGGCTCAGGTGAGCTAAAAATGTATTTTAATATATTATCAGAAGAAGGGCTAAAAAGTGTTCTGGTTTTTTTTTTTGTAATTCCACATTTTTTTTCTTAAATCCAATTGTGACCATAAACATTTGTGAACAAACAGCCCAGTGGTTCCTAGATATGTATGTTGCAGTCAAAAATGTGTGACCTTAGGTAAAAGGTTAGCTTGACCTTTGATAATTATGTATGATCAATGCCCATTAGGCTTAAATGAAATGTATGTGTGGTTCCTGTTGGCCTACCTACCCTATTTTTTTAACCCTACCCTAAACATTAAAATGGTCTTTGGAGAAAAAATACCTAAAATGGACACTTTTTCAGATTTTGTCATTATTTTCTTTGTTAAATGTTATAACAAAATTTAATAATTTCCCTACCTACCTACCCTAAATTTTGTTGGTATGCAACAGGAACCACATATATATTTCATTTAGGGCTTAGGTTAAAATATATAGCAAGAATTTATGTACAATGATTTTGGTCTCAATGGTTATGGAAATCTGAACATTTAAAGCTTTTCCAATATAAATGCAATTAAAATCAAATTTGACCTTGCTTTGAAGTAGGTCAAGGGCAACCAAGAATGATCATTTGTGCACACTTGGCCCAAATCCCCTATGCTACATACCAAGTCACAATGGTTCCAGAGATGAAAATTTTTTTTATAAGGGTTTCACCTTACATGGACATGGCAGCAATCTTGGTCATGTGACAAGGAAATTTTGTGCAGACTTTCTTTCCCCCATGCTATATCTCATATGAAATTTGAGTTGAATTGGCCTAGTGGTATCAGAGAAGATGTTCAAAATGTTGACAGTTGATGGAGGGACAAACGGCGGAGGCATTGGTATACTAATAGCTTACATATGAGCTAAATATCTAAAACCAAGAATATTAGAAAAGGAAATGATCTGCTTGCAGTTTATTTAAAAGATAATTTTTAAAATGCCATTAACTATCAACCTATTTGAATTCTCTATTCGCTTCCCAGCTTCTTTCACCATTTCCCTGACTGTAAATTTTCTCTGACCGAAGAAATGTCACTTATCATATTATGACGTCGCATCTGGGAGTGAAATAACGCCATCCATTAAAATTGATAAATCACTAGTGGTTTACAGATTTTCTGGAAACATTAACGTTGCATACATCATTAAATGACAAAATAATCACTTTTTTACATAAGAAATGATATTTCAAAGTAATCAGTCATATGATAACAGGCCTCCAGATAAGAGTGCGTATTGGAAAATTATATTCTTTATTTCTCATCAAAAAAATATGTTGTGGGTACTCAAAAGAACCGTCTCATTGAGACGGTTCTTTTGTGGACCCAATACACATGTTTAAATTAATGGATAAGAAAATGATTAAAATTTTACGCAAATAAAATTTCATTATCTGGACCTATGTGATAAATAGAGCTCTTGTTTTATTGAATTTATTTAACGAGTTGCGAAAAAGATATAAAATGCTTGGCAAGCATGGCTTTTTATCTCTTTTCCTCAACTCGTTTAATAAATTCAATAAAACATGAGCACTCATGTAAACAATCAGTGTACTAGATTTGTAAGTCCCTGATCATGCACCACATTCTTTAAAACAGCTCACAACTTTTTTCATGGGCTTCAGAATTAAGTTTTGTTTCTAAATTTGAACTCTAGAAGTCAAGAAAAATCATTTTAGCCAAAAACAAATAAACATTTTCTTGATGAAAAATGCCATTTTTAACAAACAACAAAAAAACAAAACCAAAATGTCAAATTTCTAAATTTAAGCTTAGACCCCGATATTTCAAACATTTTAGGCACCAACAGTCACATCCATAAATATAAAATTGAAGCAATAATTAGTTACTAAAACTGAAAACGGTCCAAGTCCAATCTTACTGTAGGGGGATACTCTGTTTGAGCTCCTCTACCAACATCTGTACCAAACACACTACCACTCACGGTCACCATACATTCAGGTTTTACATTGTAACTGATCAATGAAAAACTTGTTTTGAGTAGTATATATATGCCTAGTGAATAAGCTCGGGGATGACTAGGGCAAAATAGTCACCCTAGGGGCCAAAATTTCACCCTAAATGGGACCCAGGGACCTAAAAAAACAGACAGGGAATGCTGTAGATTTGCGCTAAAACTTCTCCCTATCTGACTGTCACTTCTCCCTTATTTTCCTGGATGGAGATGTCACTTCTCCCTACTGTCAGGGCCCAGCTTGAACACTGATGCCTCAAGATAACTGTTATCTCTGATAATAATGTGGGCTTTGATGCAAGAAAACCTGTCTACAGGGTTTGGGAATAACAAAGGTGCAAACCAGTCTGCATATTATATCTGTGCAGTCTGGTCAGCACCATTGTTATTCACTTATTGAAAAGTATCATACTTAAACGATTTCAATGTTCCAGCTAGCTAGAACAATGAAATAGGTTAGATATGATACTTTTAGACTAGCTAGACTATGTAGCTGAGCAGGCTGTTTTGGAGTATGAGCTGGTTGTTAACCACTTAGACAGGATTTCTGGTGACAAAGCCCATATCAGTTCAAAAAATGTGAGTGCTGCAGTATTAAGTTTTAATGAAGATTTTGGACAGCAGTAATTTCCACCTTTCTAAATTTTGAATCAGTTTTCTGCTTTGTACATTGTTGTATAAACAGTGATAAGGCAGAACTGGTACGGTTTCTTTAGCACTCTCTGACAGTTTGGAACTTGTACTGATAACATCAAAAAAGAACTTTGGAGTCTTTGGTTGATGACAAGTCTTAATCTATATTTTGAGACCATGCATATTGTGAGCAAAATCCATCACAGCTCACTTTCTAATATTTTTAGTAACATCAAAGATGTCCCTCTTTCATGCTGCAGAATACAGTTGTTTGGTGGTTAGTCCTCTGTAACAATGTAATGTTTACTCTGTCTAGGACTATGGCTGGGTGGTAAAAGTCGTAATGCATCTCTTCAAAGGTACACATGTCTTGGGACTCTTTGGTTGCTTGCTGTATATATGCTACTGATTTGTAGAAATATCTGAAATGTAGATAAATATACATGGATTACATGTACCTTTACCTAGGGCATTTGACATAGTTGCATTGTTTTTTTGTTGTGACCAGACCCAGCTTCAGACTTTCAATGTGGTCTTCAATTTGGTGAGATAAAAATTTGACAAAGTTGGCAAAAAAGAAGATATGAGATAAAAAAAAAAGTAGCAAGAAATTTTGTAAAAAAATACATTTAGGCTTGCACTTGTATCTTTACATGCTGGATGCCTACATGTTCATCCTTTCGACAAATTCTTTCTGATAATCTCCTCACCAGCTTGTGTTATCTGCTGATAACCCTTGCTTACAGTTAGGATCCAGATCAGGACCAACAAAATGTCAGACCCAATCTGGATCCAAACTGAATGGCAATGTTTGGTTCTTCTGAATGTTTTGGAAAATATTGACTTTTCTGAAAGTAAACCTTAATTCTAGTATTTCACAAAATAGGTATAGGCATATATGGGAAACATCTATTGCTCAGGTAATAATATCAAGCACAGAGAACTACCATATTCCATCAATTTCCATGTATCAATTATTTACCTTCTTTCCTTGTTTTTATCATGTGTAAGAAAAAAAAATCACAGCCATCAAACCATGCATTACCATGGGTGAAAGTAAAGAAAAATCCCAAATTCTGAACTTTTGAATATTCAAATTTTAAAACTTGCAGGATGCCTACAAAAATGAATACTTTCAAGTTTAAATGATTATAATAATTGCATTAAGATAATCGTAAAGCTAAATAAAAAAGCTTTTGTAATCTCCCTAATTCAGCATTTTGATGCAGGCTTTCTATATGGAAAGTCAGCCTCTAGATCCTGAAAACTTTCACCAATGATTATAGTAGATCCTGTTCCGCTCACTTCTTCATTTATCACTAAGCAATATTTTAATGCAGATCTAACAATACTATACAATAATGGTTGAGCTGTTTAATCTTATAATGATAATTTAAAAAAAATGTTTTCAGTGAATGGTTTTAATTGCCCTGGTCCTTTATGATCCAGTCGCCACTTTTTCAGGCATGTCTTTCATGACTTTTTGTGGCTTAGAGAATGTGTTTAATGTCCCTACAACAGCAAGGGTCATATGGAGATGGGGCCACAGCTTAGTCTCATATAATGCCAGTGCTATCAGAGAGGAACGAAGATGATTTTGTACTACAATTACAAATAAAAAGTAAAATGAAATTGGCAATTTGGAGAATGTGTATCAGTCTTTAGAATTGCCAGGCTAATATGCCTGGCAAAGTGGCGGCCACATTTTAAACTTTTTATAACTTGTTACAGGGTTTTCCCTGACCCCTATTTAGTAACTGGTCCAAGCATCTTTTCCAAATGAATCATAAAATTGCATCAAAGATTTTTAATCTATATTTCATACAAAATCTAACTTTTTAACACCAGAAATTTGATTTTATAGTATCAAATCTTAATAAATGATAAATAAAATGTAACATTTGTGCACTTATATGATCAGGCCTTTAGTTACGAGTGTGTTAGTTATTTTTTCTTATTTCTCAACCAAAACATATGTAACATGTGGCCTTGTGGGTGCTCAAAATAACTGTGTCAATGAGACGGTTCTTTTGAGCACCCAAAACACATGTAAGAAAATATTTTCAATTTTACACTCAAAAATTTTGTTTAATATATAACAAAACCTTTGGTGATTGAATTTAAGCTGTGAAAAAGCGATAAAGCTTGTGGCAAGCCTTTCATTTTGCTTTTCCTCAAATTATTTCATAAATTCAATAAATCATAAGGACTCTTGTAAGATTCTTTAGGTATAAATGCAAAACTTTGAAAGTACTTCTGCCGTTTGTAGGAGTTATGACACAGTCTTTAGATCCGGATATTAACTGGATATCCCTTGTGCAGGGTAAGTCATCCATTGTGCAGGTTAAAGAACTCAAGGTAATTTAAAAATACATGGTTACTTGTAAGATTTTATGATCCTGCGACACAGAGTGTACACAGGGTTCATGATACAGACAAGTTTGTGTAAATTTTCAAGGACTGAAAACTTATGAAACATACTGATTTACATGTTAAAATTCTACTTCTGAAAAATACTGATTAACACGTTAAAATTCTACTTCTGAAATGCTAGAATCCATTACTAAAGATATTAGTTTTAGAAAATCAGTGTAAAATTATGGTGCCTTTATTTGGTGCAGCATATGCTGCATCAAATACAGGCACCACAATTTTATACTGATTTAGGCCTCCAAAACTCCAAAAACAGTGTTAAATCCTCTTTCAAATGGTCAAATTCAAGGACTTTTCAAGACCTTTGAGTGTTTTTAAAGTACTTTTCAAGGCAAATTTTATTTTCAAGGACTTTTCAAGACAGCCCTGTATATTCAAGTACTTTTCAAGCCTGTACGTGCGAACCCTGGTACAAAGTACACCTGCCCATATTCAGCCCACGTAGCGCAGTCGGTAACATGTCTGGCTAAAGATGAGAGTGTGACTGCAAATCCAGGGGTCTCAAGTTCGATCGGGGCCCGGTCCCATACTTTCGAGGAGATTGATCATGAAATAATTTCTACGGTCATACGGTCACAGCACCCCTGTGTTGTGTCCTTGAGCAAGACACATTAATCTTTGCTTAGTACTTGACCCAAGACTCGCATTCGTTCAACCCAGGAAGAGCTATCCCAACATAACTGAAAAATTGTTGACTGGGAGTGGGACAAAAAGAATCAAATCTAGCAAAAATAAAAACCGTGTCGGTGAAGTGGCTTGTTTCCAAAGCATTGCTACCATGTTTTTTCCAAGGCATCAAGTGCATGTTTATTTCGGGGCGTTGATACACTGTTGATGTTGATTCGATTACACGTGTAATCATTGAGTCGCTGACACACAGTCATGACAGTGTTACAACTTACACACCAACTTTCGCTTTTGAGCATCGTTGTTCTGTGCATAATAGCGATGAATTTATAAAGTCATAGAGACGAAGATGCTATTTGGTAAAACTTGTGGAAAACAGACCTTTACCAGAACAACGTAACTCCAAAGTTATCCTGAAACCGCTCATTTTAAAGGAAAACACGTTAATGACACATGTCCATTTTTTGTTGATAAGGTAGCGTATGGCGCATGCGCCGATATAATGAAATTAAAAAGAAACGCTCACTTTGGAAACCAACATTGCCCATACCAGATAAACTGGAAAATTGCCACTTTGCTGAAACGTAGATCAACATCTCCTTGACAACATATCAAAAATATGCCAAAATTAAAAATGAGGTCAAAAAAGTATGCCAAAATATAAAAAGAGAGCTACCACAGGAAGTTGCACCCATCGTTTTGAGTGCTAGTTTTCGGAAGACATTAAAACCGACCGCTATCGAATTTGTCACGGCGGTTTATATTTTCGTTTGTGCTCAAAGGGTTGAAGATTTCATTTCAAATGTTTTTTCAACACAATTACATATTTTATGCTACTTCCAAGCATCTAAAATCACCGGAAGTGGAGTGATTTTCGAGCCTGTTTTTTTAGACAAGATATAGTCCCAACGGCGGATGCAGATTTTTTTTAAAATCTTGACGACGGCCTTAGTTACCGCCCTACTGTAACTCGTTTAAACTGCACATTTGTTTTAGCTCATCCAGCAGCTTACATTGTAGAAAGCAGACGTTTTAATTGTCCTCACAATGTATATATGGTGTGATTAGCCCAATCAAATCGAATTACAATGAGTTCCGATGAGCCCTGTCCTGCGAAATTCTTTTTTTATACATTTACACGAACAACAAAGGCACTTATCAGAAGAACCTTTGTTGTCCGTTGCTGTGATAATTTGCTTAAAGGGTTATGTATGCCAAATTCAAGCATTTGAACGGCTTCTGAGATTAAGCAGGCTGTTTTTGTCTAACCAAGACACAATAACTATTCCTTTGTACTATTATACAAACAGTAAATATACTCAACAAAAAAGTTAAGGAAATTGTGTTTGAGGGGCTATGACAAAATACCTAAAACATTTAAAGACTTTGGGATTTCACAATAGTATAATGTGACCATTTGTAGCGCCCATAACAGCTTAGTAAATCCATATCAAAGTTGACTGGTCTTCACTCCATTTTTCGCAAAAATTCAATTTACGGAGCAAACATAGGTTTTCATACATTAACGTTCGCCAGGTCCCTCAGGAGATGAGATGGAGATGTTTAAAACCTAGGACGACAGATCTGGTGGTTATAGAGGGACACTTGAGCATTTAAGTGTACATGAATGAGGTGTTGAGGTCTGTTTTCCTGCCTTTTTGTGCAAAAACCACTAAAAGTACCAGGCCTAAGACACACCTCAATAGAAAAAGCAAACGCAATGTTGTGCGCATTGACTAGTCAGTTTGCTCATCAGACAGCTCTACAATTTTAACATGTCTAAGACATTTTTGGAAAAATGTCTATGACATTTTTGGACAGGGGGTCCAACGCATAAAAATGGCCTCAAGAAACCCCCAGCCTTTTGATGCAGTGTTGCATGAAATATCGATGCTGATCCCTCTGCACCAAATCACAAGAATTATTCAGAGTATGCGAAACAGGTGCTAGTCCTAATTTGCCGCTGACTGGGGACACATTCGTTACTGATGAAGGCATTCTTATTTTCGAAATGTGATGTTTAAGGCTATCAATTTCATTTGACACTCAAAGAAATTGCAATTCAAGTTTTGAAAACTTACATGTTTTTCATGTGTTTATGAGGGAATACTCTGTAGTCATTTTTGCGAAAAATGACTGACCCCTGGGTGACTTGACACTGTGCCACAACAAAGGTATTGGTGCTAGCAAACTAAAGTAAACATTTTTCTCAACCGATGACATGTATCTAAACAAATAAATAAAAATTGAATAATTGTTTGCTTTGGTGTTCTTATGTTGCATGGTTTTCCGAGATTTCCTTAACTTTTTGTTGTTGAGTATAGTTAGGTTTGCATAATAGATCTCCCATACTTAACAAAAGCTATCCTCTCAGATATCAGAACCACTTCTAATAACTGAAAATAGTCCAAACAATATAGTATTACATGTAAGTAGGCCTAATCAATACACCATACTTATATGAAACTATCCTCTCAGATAGCAAGTATACTTGACAACTGGAAATAGTCAAAAGTGTATACTTAAGCATGCCTGACCAAGATCTCGTACTTAGAAGGAACTATCATCTCAGATTTAAGGAACCTTTGGCGACATAATTGCATGTAATTTAAGACACTCAAAAGATAGTCCTGAGACGCTCATGCGACTGTCTCTGGACGTTCACCAGAATGTCGCTTAGTTTAATTTACTCACAATGTAGTCGCAAAGTGTTGCAATTGGTTAACAATTCAGTCTTATTTATCTCGCAAATATGTCCTGTTCCAAAATAATTGCGACTAAATTGCGAGAGTGCGGCGACAAGTTCGAGACACCCGCTATGACTTTGTCAGGAATTTTGTCCATAAATTTTTAAAACATGTTCAAAATTTTCGTGACTACTCTGCGCCACTTTCGACACATGTGAGGAAATTACGAATCACTGGTGACTATTTCAAGACTGCTTTGCTACCCACTCGCGATGCCTGTCCCCATCTGTCACGAAACAGTCACAGTCGAGCGAGATAGGGCTTTACCTCCAGTAAAATTATTTTGACCGTTCCAAGCAGTGCTTCTTTTGTTATTATGTTTCTTGTTTGTCATGCTTTCTTGTCTGTTCATTGCAAAGTAAGTAAGGGTGCAAAGATCAGGAATCGTTACAATCAAGTACCACACCTGACCCAGGATACCAATGGGAAAGTGACAAATTCACAGTAAGACACCACAAACGAGAGCCAAGAGGTCAGCCTTGTGGCAACCTGCTGGGAAAGAGCAGACCTCTTGGCTCTCTTGTATGTGATGTTTTCTTGTGTTTTTGTCACTTTACCATGTGGTGTCCTGTGTCAGGAGTCGTGCTTGATTATATCAATTCATGATCTTGACTTCTTACTTACTGTTTAACTGTTGGATTGCCTTTGCTCCAGTATTCAGTTGTATGTACAGTACTGTTGAGTCCTTATCTTTATTTTATCTTCTCTTCATATCTCGATTAGTATGTACTAGATGATACATCGATAAGTTTGGTTAATGTGAACCAAACATCTATGTCTTGATCCACATCAGAAATAATGGTGAGGTTGGTACCATCAAACATCATTACATGTTTGAGGATGGTACCGTCAAACACCATTACACAGTCTAGGGACAAGATGCCCCTGTACTTTAAAACAATCACTGCAATAAAATTACATATATCAACACTCCGTCAGATTTGCTTTCAAAATAAACAGCCTAGATACAATCTGTAAGCTTGTCGTATCTCCATGCATGTAAAACGTGAGGCCAGTGATTGATTAGCTTTGGATACAAGTAAACTTCATTTAACAGTGAAGACACAGATGTAATGCTACACTTGGCGATATTTGATCAGCGTCTGCACTGTTACCCATTGAAGGGCCAGCAAAACACATCTGAAAATGTTGTCTGCTAAAGCCGTTGGCTGTATATTTAGTACTAGTTAACATCCCATGTAGATGGAAGATTCAATTGGAACATGAAGGGTCAATAGACTTACCTCTTTTTATGTATGTGGCTGTTTGCCGCATACTTTGCTGTTTTTATACAGTAAGAACTTATCAAAATCAAGTTAATTTCTGGAACAGTCTAGTCTGGGTTTTGATAGATAAAATAGATTCAACAAAAACAAGGCAATGATGAATATATGTTTTGCTGTATGCATGGGGCTATCTTATAACAGAGTAATTTCTAAATTCAGATGCTGAGCCCAGTTAAATAAACAATTAATCTCAGAGTGTTGATAACACAATTACTGGCGAGATTTATGAACTCGTATCCGAGTTCCTCAAAGGCGCTTGTCTCTAGACTGTACATGGTTAAGCCCTCAAGTAATTTTCTAACGCCAGTGCTTCTTTTGTGGATCCTTTTTCGTCTTTGTCACAGTGTCGTGTTTGTTCCTTGCAGCAGTGTGGTCACCTGCTGGGAAAGGGCTGACCTCTTGTGTGCTGTTTTCTTGTATCTTTGTCATTCCTGGGTCAGATGTGGTGCTTGATTGTATTGATTCCTGATCTTTGCCTTCTTCCTTACTTTGTTGCTCACCATGTTTGTGGGGACTGTGTTTGCTCCTTATTTTGCAATGCAGTACTTAGTGTTCTTTCTAGTTTTGCAATCATCTCGCAGAGGATGTGAGCTGGTTGCTTTACTTTGTGTTCTTGCTGTCGTGGGTTGGTATGTGATTGTGACATTTCCTGCCAAACTCACTTGCTTTTCAATCAAATCTTTCAAGCATGGGTTGTCTATCATATGACCAAGCGATTTAAGAGACTTTCTGCAGCACGTGAGCTAAAAAAAATACAGATGCCTGACAAAGACCAATCACAAAAGCTCACCTTTTAGTGCAATGGTAATGAGGATCTTTTTTTCAAAAAATATAAAAATATAAGAGCTTTTTTCGTCTTCTTTTTTCAGTTTTATTAGTACATGTATACAAAAATCAAATACATGTATAAATGTCTATACAAAGATTTTCTTTGGCCTTTTTTACGTTTAAGACACACGACATATAGTTCCATAAGTGGTAAAGGTCAATATCTGCCAACTTATGAAATGGAATTATTGTACCTTTGCACTAAGGAGACAAAGTATCTTAATTGTATAATTTTTAGCAGAATAGCTCCATAAACAACTCATAGGTTATGTTTGATGGGATGAAAACAACAACATTTCATTGTATCTTTCCTATCTAAGCTATATAAAACCTTTTTTGTTGAGGGCATGCACAATTCCTGATTGAAAAGAAACAGAAACATCAGCAACAAAAACTAGCACGGCTACATGTTAAGGAATGGTTGAAGCAGAATAGAAAAGACTGCATATACCTGCACCTTTTTATCCTGTTGACAATCATTGGGTTCTTCGAGATGCTTCCAATAAAGCCTACCAATAAGAGTTGTTTTTACATAAGTTCATTATCCTTTAATCAACAAAGTAAAAAATCATTTTCTGAATCCACTATTGGTGCAAAAGTTATTAAATGGGTAATATCACTTTTTGTTGCACAACAGTATTCACTGAAAAAAACAGTGATGTCGTTTATATACACATAACAATTTGCTGTTCGGAAATAATAAAATAAACATTATTTATAAAAAAAACAAAAACACTTTGTACTCAAACAACTGACATTAAAATTTTGGTCCAATGAACTTTTTGAGATAATGCTAGTCCATTGCATATTCTTCTTAAGCACCACAGAAATGTTAAGTTTATACACTGTAAATTCAGTATTGTTTGCGAAGTTTGGCGAAAATAAGACCCTCGCTAAATGGCAAACCCACTCTGCTATTTACTGATGTAGGTCAATCATGCTCAAGTCACAAATTTTTAATATCATAAAGATGTCACAACCTTATTCGCAAAAAATAAAAAACTTCGAAATATTTGAATTTACAGTATGCACACTGGTCAATGTATACGTCGATTTACTGGTATTTATGCATATTGCTGGTACTTCATAGACCGGATGTGGTAGATACTGGTGTTAAAAATAAAAATACTTACCACATCTGCTGTATGAAGTACCTGCAATACCCGTAAATACCGGCAAAGCGATGTATACATTTACCAGTGTGGTATGGCCATGCAGTGAAAAAAATCTGATCAAACGTTATGTGAACGACAAAGGCCCAGGCCATTCTGATAACAGTCTTCAATGTTTACGTCAGAAACCTGTAATCCATATGCGGATCTAGAAAGTTTTTTCAGAGGTAGTCCAACTTTGACAACATATGGCGTTTCGCTGATGTGCCAATGATGGCCCAATATTGAACGCTGGCTTGGTAGCTTTGTGATTTTTCAGGGGATCCAGACCATTATTGTTAAGAAACCCTACATTGTGTGATTTTTTTCATGCCGCCTGTCCCCACTCTGGATCCACGCATGGAATCAACAGATAACCATGTCTCTAGAAAAGGATGCCTGATAATATATATTTCAACCGAAACATAAGGGCCCCGTTGTGACAAAACTGTTTTTTGGGGGTTTCCAACAAATGGAGACTCAAACCAGTCTCCTCAGATACTTTCTATACTTTCTAATAACAAATTTAGCTAGAAGCTGATCAGACTGCGCGGATGTTTTCGCGCATTGAGGCTATCTTGTGGGTACTCAAAAGAACTCAAGGTTTCTTTTGATCACCCAAAACACATTAATCAACTGATGGATAAGAAAATATTGTCAAATTTACGCTAAAAAGTTCGCCTATCTGCACCAATTAATACCCATTGAGTGCACAACAAAGGCTCCAATCTGAAGACATTGATGTCTAGGCTTATCAGAGTTTTCATCAGACAAAGATTATTCGATTTTTTCATGTACTGGCTCATATCAAATTATCATTGGCTGGGTTTTTAATGTATTTCTATGGTATCCAGTCATGCTCATACAAATCCTTATCTCAAGGCCAAATATAAATATAGGATTAATAACATTGGTCAAAGTTCAAATTTCCAAAATCCTTAACTGTAGAAATTCAAACCTTCAAAGTTGCAGTATGACCATAAAATATTAACAAGTTTCAATTTTACGGTAAATGTCTTCAAATAAACTGTAATAAATCAAAGAAACTATTAATATTATAATCCGTGTAATTTAGTATTTTGAAGTTGCTCATTATTCTGACTTCAGGAATGATCTTGTAAATTTTTACCCTTGTCATTGCACCCATATCATTAGAAATTTCAATTTGATCTATGACTGGTCACATTTTAAGCCTTGCCAGGCATAGTAAATAAGTACCAAATTCTCCATTGAAATGCATGCTAAAAATAACTGTAAAAAACATTGCTGTTGACAATTGTTTCCAATATATACAAAATTATACAGTAAAATGATAAAATAGAAAAATAAAGTATAAAGCAACATTAGTTCTAACAACACGAGAGCCAATATTAATTTAAAGCCATCTAATCGCAGATCTGCCTGAAGACTGTGGTCTGATAAACATCATTGTAATTTACTGCCTAGTTTGTTACTGCAATTTTTCAGTACATAAGTTAGTCAAACAGATTTCTGATGACATGGTTTGGGACAATTGTAAATAGCACTATAGTGTATATATCCTAGCATATGAACATTTTGCAAATGATAACTGACAAGCATAGCTATTAATACAAACTCTTATCATATGTGAACAACAATGGCTTTGCTTTGATCAGCATTGTGAGCACACTTTATTATGCATAAATGTACTGACCCAAAATAAAAACTTTCATAGATTTCAAAGCATACATTTTGTTGATAAAATTATATTTGATGTTATTTTTAACTGTCAAAGTCAGGCTTGGAAATACAGTAAATGTTCTTAAATTTCAAACATCTCTCTTTCTCAAATAAAATGTTGCCTATCAGGGCTGAAATTCACTAAATGCTTGTCAGAATTAAGCAAACAAGGAAGACCCTGATCAGAGTGTTGCTTAAAAATCAGTTAGATCTGGGTCTGCACTGTTTGTCTATGCACTAGTGTTTGAAATTTTAGAAAATCTAGCGTAAACAGGTTTATAATTTTTTTATATAAATTCTACACTCCAATTAATGATATATAATAGATAATACCAAATGAGCCGCGACATGGAATTTCCAACACTGTGGTATATGCGACCAGCAAAGGATCAGACCAGCCGGTGCATACGCGCAGTCTGACCAGAGCCTTTGCTAGTCGCTTGAATATTCCATGACTCTTAGGCTACTGACTGAACATCATAAGGAGTTTCTAAGCTTAAAAGGAGGCTGCACAGGCTCTTCAGAGTCTATTCATGTCAAAATGCCACATTGTTGGAAATCATGTGTCACGGCTCAAATGTCCTGGTCCATATATAATATTTTTGTCAAGATAAAAAAGCCCATGTTCTTTATCTGATATAGTGCCTTTAGCCCTTTGTTTACTGGATAGATTTAAAAGGGTACATTGGCAAACAGTGAAGATAAAAATGATTATGCTCAAAGCTGTTTTACAGCCTAACATGCAAAAGTTTTATACCGAACAAGTCAGTCACACTGTACTACAAAATTTGTACTACAATATTGACTACCTAAACTTTAAAGATCTCTATTTACAGAAATTCCCTACTGAAAAAGTTGCTGAAATTTCAGTGAAATTTCACTGAAATGTCAGTGTTTTTCAATGAAGCCCAAAATTTCACAGAAATTTCAATGAAATTTCAGTGACCCCTCTTCCAACAGTGAAATTTCTGTAAAATTTCACTGATATTTCAGTGGGCACAGAAATTTCTTTGAAATTTCAGTGAAATTTCAATGAACTTTATGAGGAAATTAAAGTCTGTTGAAATTATGTTTTCTGTCAGAAGTTGATCATCACATTATATAATTATCTGAAATTTTGGAGGTCAAACAATTTTAATTGTACACGATTTGCTTTTCCAAACAAATGCTTTTATAGATATTAAAAATCTGTATGTATTTAAGCAATTTATATGTGTTTATGCCATTCAATTTATCTTAATACCAGAAGCTGTTACTTATATGTCTAATATTTCTTAAAATAACATTATATATTTACTATTAATGCTTAGGGGAAATTAATCAAGATGAAGAAAGGAGGACTTGCAAGATATACTTTGTCATTTTTTTAAAAAAAATTTTTTTTAATTATATCAAGCAGCATCATAAGATCCCCTTAAGCAGCATCATTACTATAAAACAGTAACATTAAAATCACTGAATTTTCTGTAATGTTTCACTGAAATTTCGATTAAATTTCACTGTAATTTCACTGAAATTTCATGTCATGTGACTTGATGATGTCATGACCACATGGATGATGTGAAAAAACATGTCTGCCAGAAATGGAGGGATTTTAAAGTCTCTGTTAAAAATAGTTGTGAGGCAGTTTTTAGATGACAAACATGGTAGTAAGTTAGCTGCCACAGTGACTATAGACCAGAATTACAGTTTCAAATGTTTTCATAGTAAATTGTTATTAGAGTTGATGTTTTTTCTAAAGAAAATGTAAGACAATGTTTTGAAATGGATGGGGTAACAGGTAGGCATTTGACAATGAGAAAATGGCACAGCTTATTGTAAAGGTTTACATTCATAAGACATAATTATGGACATAGTTTACAAATGCAAGTATTGTATCAGAGTTTTTGCAATAAATGTTGTTTATTTTTCATTGCAAATAGTTCTTGCTTATTTTTTTTGTCATTAGGATCCTGGGGATTATGAATTATTTCAGTGATATTTCACTGAAATACCCGTGAAATAATTCTCCAACATTTCAGTGAAATGTCACTGAAATTTCAGTGAAATATCACAGAAATTTCAGTGAAATGTCACTGAAATTTCAGTGAGATTTCACTGAAATTCGCTGAAATGCTGGAGAATCATTTCACTGATATTTCTTCGAAATTTCTGTGATATTTCACTGAAATTTCAGTAACTATTTTCAGTAGGGTTGAAGTTGGTCCATGTGGACTTTTATGTTCGATGGACAGGTACATGAATGAAATCTATAAGGTAAAACTGGGCAGCCTATGTCATTTTAAACAGTTATTTCATGTCTATTTGTAGTTTGTTTGTTTGTTTTTGTTGCTTTATGTCCCATGTCAACAGCTATGGTCATTGGGGGACGGTCAGTTCACTTAACCACACTTTTTCCTGGGCAGGCTTGAGCAAGCAGTTAACCAGTAATTTGTGCACATACTTTCGCTTGTAACTGACAACAACCCTTCTTGAATAAATCAGAGGAAGGAGGAGAATGACCGTAGAAATTATTTCATGATCAATCTCCACGAAAGTATGGTACAGGGCCGGGATCGAACTCGCGACCCCTCTATTTGTAGTATAGTATTCAACTATTTCATACCTTTCTGTGCAACAGAATAACCCGATGCACTGTTGCTCGAGGCAGAAGGTGATTCAAGCTACAGATTCAAATAATTATTAATGCATCAGGTAAGCCACAGCACCTCAGGGTATTAGTTTCAACTATACTACTGTACAAACAGGCATGAAATAACCCTATACAGACTATTACTTTGTATATAAAGAGTTTGGTGGAAATAAACACCTATATCTAGATCATCAAATAGTCCAAAGTTTATATTACACCAGGCTGTTGACACATGCAAAATTATCTTTCAGAGCTTACTTTATAACTGTACCACGACACCAGATTTCCAACAATGTGGTATGTGCGACCAGCAAAGACTCAGATCAGTCTGATGAGAGCCTTTCCTAGTCCCTTAAATATTCTATGACTCTTAAGCTACTGACCAAACAGCATTTGGAGTTTCTAAGCTTAAAAGGAGGCTGCACATGCTCATCAAAAGTAAGTAATGGTGCAAAGATCAGGAATCGATACAATCAAGTACCACACCTGACCCAGGATACCAATGGGAAAGTGACAAACTCACAGAAGGCACCACAAACGAGAGCCAAGAGGTCAGCCCTTTCCCAGCAGGTGACCACAAAGCACATATAAACAGACGCTCACAAAACATAGCAAACACAAGACAGAACAAAAACATAAAAGATCCACAAAAGATCCACAAGTCTACACTTGTCAAAATGCCACATTGTTGTAAATCTCATGTCACGGCTCAATTTTCTTTTCTTTCTTTTTTACTCAGGCTTTAAACCATTTTCCTGTGAGGCGCGTTCCTGGGGCATTTTACACAGTATGCACTCTTGAGGGGGTCTGGGGGTAATGGTGAAGACCTGTGCCAGAAAATGGTTTTAGGGCATTCCAAAGGGCTAAACTGAGCCCTCAGGACACGCAACTAAACACTATTTATGCATTTTCTTCCAAAAATCATACTAAATACCGTAAAACCTGTCTTAAATGGCCACTCAAAAGAAGTCCGATTATCACTTAATGCAGGTCAAAAGTATTGCAGAATGCTCCAAAGGGAGCATTCTGCAATGCTTTAGACCTTCATTAAGCTAAAATTTGTCATTAAAGTGTTAAGGGTGCAAAGATCAGGAATCGATACAATCAAGTACCACACCTGACACAAAATACCAATGAGAAAGTGACAAACTCACATTTGGACACCACAAACGAGAGCCAAGAGATTTGCCCTTTCCCAATAGGTGATTAAATCAGGTTTTTTTATATTTGTCTTTCTTAAGACATGTTTACTGTAGCTACTTGCAGCGTCAAGTTGTACGCACATGCGCATTTTGCGTACACGTAGGTACACCCCTGCCTGTCATTAGTGACAAATGTTGACTGCTTACTCATTTGATGTTCTTTGTTAGCCAATATTTGAACTAGAGGACCTGAAGGTCCTGAGGCGCTCACCTGATCTCCTAAATAATGTTAAAATAGGTCAAGGTCAACTACATCTTATAATGGAACAAATATTGTTTTACCATATATGTTGCAGACATTTTGGTCAAGTGACTTAAACAATCTAATGAATAATCCATCAAACAGCCCAGTGATTTCTGAGAAACAGATGTTTAGATAGGTGTGTGACAGTCCAAATGAGTGGCCTTGGATAAAAGGTCACAGGTCAGCTTGAAATTTGGTACTAAATACAAGATTTTTCCCAAAAAAATGCATGCGGAATCAAATTTGACCTTGCCATAAAGTAGGTCAAGGTCAACCTAGATTAGTCATTTGTGCAAAACTGGTAGGGCCCACATCCCCAATGCTACATACCAAGTCCCAAGGCCATTGGCCTTTTGGTTCCAGAGAAGACGACATTTATAGGGTTTTAACCATATATGGGCATGGTGGCCATCTTGGTCATGTGACCAGTACAATTGGTAAAAATTTTGGCCAACCTGTCATAAGGAGTCTTCATATGAAATTTGAGTTCAAATGGCCTATTGGTTTCTGAGGAAACTATGTTTTGAAGTGTTGATGGGACTACAATATGAGCGACCTTGGCCGAAAAGTTAAAGGTCAACCTTGACCTTTGAAACTTATTTATAGCCATTGTCTCATTTGGTTTAACATATCAAGTGAGAATAATGACTTTGGCCTCAACAGTTTTCAAAAAATTCAATTTTCAAAAAAAATCCCATTTAAATGCATTAGGAAGCAAATTTGACCTTGACGTTAAGTAGGTCAAGGTCAACTTAGGTTCATCATTTGAACAAACTTGGTAGGCCCCACATCCCCAATGCTACATACCAAGTCCCAAGGTCATCGGCCTTCTGGTTCTAGAGAAGAAGATTTTTAAATGGTTTTAACCATATATGGCCGTGGTGGCCATCTTGGTCATGTGACCAAAATATTTTGCATAAATTTTGGCTAACTTATCATAAGAAGTCTTCACTTGAAATTTGAGTTCAATTGGGCCAATGGTTTGTGAGAAAACCATGTTTTAATATATTGATGGGACTCCAATATGTTCGACCTAAGCTGAAATGTCAAAGGTCAACCTTGACCTTTGAAACTTATTTATAGCCATTGTCTTATTAGGTTAAACATATCATGTGAGAATAATGACAAAAGCTTCCAAAGTTTTCAAAAAAATCAACTTTTCAGAAATTTTCCCATTTAAATGCATTAGGAAGCAAATTTGACCTTGACGTTAAGTAGGTCAAGGTCAACCTAGGATCATCATTTGAACAAACTTGGTAGGCCCCACAACCCCAATGCTACATACCAAGTCCCAAGGTCATCGGCCTTCTGGTTCTGGAGAAGAAGATTTTTTAAGGGTTTTTACCATATATGGGCATGGCGGCCATCTTGGTCATGTGACCAAGACCCTTTGAACAAACTTTCGTTCCCCCATCCTAAGGAGTCTCCATATGAAATATGAGTTCAATTGGCCCAGTAGTTTCAGAGGAGAAGATGTTTCAAAATGTTGACGGACGACGGACGGACGACGGACGGACGACGGACGCCGGAGTCACTGGTATACTATTAGCTCACCAATGAGCCTTCGGCTCAGGTGAGCTAAAAATTATGAATCAAGAATAGACTGCTCTCTAAGTGTTCACTGTTAGCTCCCATGATAAAAGTAGGCTTGTGTGAATTTGACTATATGCATCAGAGATAATAAGCAGAAACATTAAAAGGACCAAAAATATATAGGCAGGATAAGCATTAAAAACCACACTGTTGAATACACATTTGTTCACCACCAGAAGCAGCAGTAAACTATGTTTAGCCCCCCCCCCCCCCCCCCCCCATACCCCCCAAAAAAATACCTGTGTTTAAGGTAACCTGACCCTACCTAAATTTACTATTGAAACCTATAATTTTTTTAAGGTTTTCTGGAAAATTTATAATTTTATACATTTTGATAAAATGTAATTTTTTCACAGAAAAAAAATATGTGCGCCTACCCTACCTAAAATTTTCAGACTCATTACCCTAAATTTATACACTATTGTTTTTATTTGGCCTTATTTGTACTTGAGCTGGAATTTATTCTGTGTATGAAATACAAATGACACAGCACATTAGATGTTGCTACTAATCCAGGACTTTAGTTAAGAGTGTGTAACAGAAAAATATTTTTTTATTTCTCAACCAAAACATATGTTGTGGGTACTCAAAAGAACCATCTCAATGAGACGGTTCTTTTGAGACCCCAAAACATATGCTAAAAATTATGGTTAAGAAAATTTTGACAATTTTATGCAGAATTTTTTTGTTTATCTAAACCTGTGTAATCACATCAATAAGCAGCCAAGGCTCAAATGCATTCTTGCCAGAGCCTTAATTGCTTGGATAAGAGGCTCAGACCAAATATTTTCCTTCTCGCCCCACTACCATAGATAGCTGTAGGTGCATTGCAAAGAGTGACTTTACGGTTTATGAATACAATAAGTAATAATAGCACAGACTGGCCCATCATTTCTTAAATCTGGGAAGCACTATAGCACCTATATTTCTAATTTCAGGCATTTAGTCAACCCATAAAGCCCCACCTACAATTTGCAGCAGACGACATTTTCAAATTTTGCCGCTTTTTCAAAAATAACAAATAAGGCATGGTATTTCATGAGAAAAATCATACTTTATTTTTTCGAAAATTTAGAAAGATGTCGCAAAAATTGTCGTCTGCTGCAGTCGTGATTGGTGCTTAAAGGGTTAAGAAAGTGTACCAAAAAATTAGTTTTCTTATTTCTCATCCAAAACATACGTTGTCAGTACTCAAAAGAACCGTCTCAATGAGACGGTTCTTTTGAGCACCAAAAACATACATAAAAACTGATGACACAGATGAGTAAGAAAATATTAACAATTTTACGCTAAAATGTTGTGTTTATCTAAACCTATTTGTATTAGGATTTAGTACAGTATTCATGGTCAGAATGCAGAGTGCTGTCAGCCCCTTTTATATTTGTTTCACACTGATCAGTAAGTACATCAGTTGAAGTTTCTGTCTGTAATTTTTCAGTGTCATAATCCTTATTACTGTTTTGACTATAATCACTTGATGGGTGGACAAGAGCACCTCCAGATAGTTCACTTCCGTCTTCAGCTTTCATTATTTCATTTGAAATTAGCTTCATTTTGGAGGAATCATCATTGTTCAAGGGGTTTTGTTGACTGCTATCTCCAAGTGAATTGAACTCTACATTTGGCTCATTTCCTTCAGCACTTTCTTTCCTTTCAAATGTATCTTGCTTAGTATCAGAAGTGTTGTCCATGTCCAAACTGATGCTTTTCTTACCTATAACATCCGTGTTTTCATCTTTCATCAACTTGTGATCTTTCTCAATTTCTGAAATATCTGCTCGGTCACATTGAGCAGTTACAGATGGTTTAAGTATTTCTTTTTCAATAACTGCCTCTCTTTCACTTTCCACAAAGTCTTCCTTATTTTCACAACTATCGGAAATAGCTTCAACAAACCCAGAAGCTTGAGAATTGCTGCTTTCACAATTAGCTTTTTCATCAATATCTGAAGCCCCAGCATCACTTTTTTCACATTTATCAGAAATTTCCTTGTCAACACTTAGAATTTTAGTATCATTACTTTCAAGTTCACCAGAATTCAAAGCCCTGGCATCAGTGCTTTCATGTGTAACAGAAGTAGTTTCAACAATATCCAAAGTTCTAGAATCACTTTCACTTTTTTCCACAAACTGCTTCTCTGAAGTAGCACTGTCAAGTCTGCCACCATCTCTTTTATCACTCAATGTCCCTTTCTCATTTGTGTCAGTGTCCATTAAACATTCACTGTTTTCCATACAATCATTATCTGAATTATAATCAAAAGGTTGTGAGTTGTCATAATAACCAAATTCTTGAGTAGCACTGACATCACCTATATATTTATCATTAATTCTTTTTTCATCAATTTTGGTGTCCATTAAACATTCACCCTTTTCTACATCAATATGAGAACTATGTTTAAAAGGTTGAGATTCTTTAACAGAACCTAATCCGTCAGTTTCTGCTTCATATGCTTTGTTGGACGTTACTGAACCATCAAATGGAAATTCAATATTATCTGCCAGTGACTTGTTCATTTGCTCATCAGTATTTTCAATGTTTTTTACCTTTACCAAGACATGTTCTGTCTGATCATCTGCTTCAGCTGTACCAGATATTTTCTCAAATTCACCACTTATTTTGCCTGGTAAAGAATCTGAATCACACTCTTTTTCTGATTTTGGATAATCAGGTTTATTATTCACGTTGTAGGTGTCCTTTTCAAACTGCAGTTTATCAGTTATTTTGTGTGGCTCATTTTCATTTTCTGACATGGATTTACTGGAGCTTTCCGTATAAGAACTTAGTATAATAGTTTTCTTTTCAACCTCATGTGTATCAATTTTTGCACTTTCAATTTCATTGGGCATTGTTTCATTAATGTCCATAGGATTTTCTGTTCTGCATGGATTGTTATCGGTTTGTTTACTTTCTACACTACAGTCGTTTTGATTGTGTATATTTGGTAAGGAAGGGGTTGAACAAGCGACATTCACACTGTCATTCTCTTCCTTTCCTAAAATTGAATTGTCTGATACAGGTTCTACAGTGGAGGAACTCCCTGTTTGTTCATTTGATAATACAGGTTTTATTTCAGAAGAAGCATCATGGTCAGATTCCATTTGGACATGTTTATTCTGGTCTTCATTGTCACAATCAAGTGATATACTTGACGCTAAGGTTTGAGGTTCATGGACTACCATATCCACTGTTCCATTACTTTCCATCCCCTCTTCAACATTGCAAACATTTGGTATGGTTGGTGTCTCTTTCATACATTCTTCTTTACCATGTATTTCATCAACCATATATTTTCTTCCCAAAGTTCCAAGACTTTCATCCTTCATGAGACCATTCCCAACACATGATTTAGCCAAGTTGTCTTCAATAGTATTTGACACAGTTTGGTCCATAATAGCTTCTTCTGAAAGTTCTGCTGAAGAAAAAGGTCTGTTGGCTTCCTTGTATTCCTTATCATTTTCTTCCGAGGCATTTTCCTCATTTTTACTGTCTGAAAGATGATCTCCATTTTCAAATTTACTAAAAATGTTATTCCTATCAGAATATGAGTTTGTAAACTTGTTTAAGCTTAAAGTTAATTTCAGAGGACCACGTTCTCTTTCAGACTCCATTTTTGGAACCGTATCATCAATACGTTTCAATATAACCTGGGGATCAAAGTCAACCAACAGTGTTTGTTTGACTTTCAGTTTTCCTCCATTGCCCATTCTATCTCGGTTATCTAACACTAGCTCAGGCTCCTCTGGGTGACATCCTGTTATATGCACCAGAATGTTTTTTCTTTGATAACTAGAATAATCACAATACCCACACTCAAAAGGTCGCTCATCTAAGTGACTTGCTATATGTGTACTAAAATCCAGGTCGTCAATAGCCATATATGAACAATAGCCACAGGACAGTCGTGATTCAATGTCTGATCCTTTGCGGAGATAGCAAAATTCTTCATGTGTTGCCAGGTGTTGTCTATAATGATAGAGACCAATAACTGCAAAATCACAAATATTGCAGAAATATTTTAAAGCTACCATTTTGTGACTTGTCTTCGATGATCTATTACTTGAACCTGTAAAAGAAAAATACACATTAACCCAGGACTTTAGTTAAGAGTGCGTAATGAAAATTTAATTTTCTTATTTCTCAACCAAAACATATGTTATGGGTTCTCAAAAGAACAGTCTCAATGAGACTGTTCTTTTGAGAACCCAAAACATATGTTAAAACTGATGGGTAAGAAAATATTTACAACATTACGCTGAACATTTTTGCTTATCTAAACGTGTGTTATTTTTCCTTTCTCATTCTGATGGATTTCCCCATGCATGTTGGTACAATAAGTATGGAATTATCCATTCTATACTTTAAGGTGTTGCTGGTCATAATTTCTACTTCAGAGCAGTCAAGTGGGACTTTTAATTTTATTGTCTAGTGAAGATGGAAAGTCAGCTGGTTAGGAATGATAAATGTGAAAATGTGTGACAGCAAGCATGTCTTCGCGTTGTAACGAGGCACATAAGTCTAATGACTTTCCCTGGCAAATGATTGTATGAGATTTTTTGAAAACGGTCAAAAATCTTCCATAGATAGAAGAAAAAAAACATGTATCTATGAAGCAATATTTTATCAACAATTACTGGTTCCGCGCATTCAACAATCCATGCAAGCTGAACAGTGTTTGTGGCTTCGCAACAGCAAAATCTAGTGTGAGGATTTGGGCAATGAATCTGTAGCCTAGGTTGCTGTTGTTTCTAAGGCATTCATAATGTTTATCATATAAATATAATAATGTTAATGTTATAATAATGTTTATTTTGACAATATGATTAAGTCAAATATATGCTTCAGAGCTCCAACTTAATAAAGCCAATACCTCTGATAAAGAAACCGCATTTTTAGACTTGCATTTGTCAATTTCTAATGATATTGTTTCTACCAAAAATTAATGATAAACATGACAACTTCGATTTTGAAATTGTCATTTTCCCATTTTAGATGGTGATGTTCCTCGCTCTACATCCTATGGAGTCTATATCTCTCAACTCATTTGTTTTGCTAGAGCATATAGCTATATTACAGACTTCAACACTCGAAATAAATTGTTCACTGAGAACCTTCTTAAACAAGGCTATCAGTATCATAATGATAAACTTCGCAAAACCTTTTCTAAATTTTATAGAAGTTACTATGATTTGATATCTAAATTCCAAGTTGGACTTAAATCTCTCTTGCCCCAAGAACTTTTGGAACCTGAAGTCTATGGTGACTTGGTGGGTATTCAGTTTTATTTACTGTTGAGTCCTTATCTTTGCTTTATCTCCTTTTTATAACTTGATTTATATGTTCCGAGAGATGATGCATTGATAAGTTAGGGGTCTTTCATGCAAACCAAATAGCTATGTGTCTTGATCGACATCTGAATTCACGGTGAGGTTGGCGCCGTGAAACTGGTTTAAGCCCTGCAGTAAAATAGTTTACTGACCATTCCAAGGCGGTACTTCTTTTGTGGATCTATTATATTTTTCTGTCTTGTGTTTGTTTTGCCTCTGTGCACTTTTGTTTATTTGTGCCTTGTGGTCACCTGCTGTGAAAGGGCAGACCTCTTGGCTCTCTTTTGTGGTGCATAGCTGTGAGTTTGTCACTTTCCCATTGGTATCCTGGGTCAGGTGTGGTATTTGATTGTATCGATTCCTGATCTTTGCACCCTTACTTACATTGATTCTGTTGGTGTTTGATGCTACCATTTTGTATGGCGGTTTTGTGTTGGATCCTTGTTTTGTGGTGTGTTTCTTGGCATCATTTTTAGTTAAGCAATCATCTTGCTGAGGAAGAGAGAGCTGGTTGTTTTATTTTAATTTTGTTATGGCTGTCTGTGTTCTGTGTCTCTAACTCAGGCAGGTCCAGAGTTGCCAACCCTAAATGTCACTCTTCATGAATTTGAAAGGCATTTTTCATAGGGAAGAGAGACTGGGTTGCTTTGCTTTGTTTGTCTTCCTAGTGTTTCGAGATTGTTGTGTGGCTTTCCTCACGATGACACAGGTTTGTCTGCAGTTTGTGATTGTGGTCATACTCACTATATTTTTAGGAATCTGGCGACATGTATCGAAACATTGCATATTCGCCATAAATGTTGTAAATACTATTATAAAAAGCACTCATACAAGACGAGCTTCAATATCACCTAGAAGGGTACTCTCTTCCTCCCTCCCAAATGCATAGTTTAGAATTACTTCAACTAAGCAAAAGTTCATGAATAATACAGATCTATTTGTTAGAATTCTACTTCAGTAATGCTAGACTGAGATAATGGAGACATTAGTACTGGAAAATCAGTATAAAATTGTTGTGCCTATATTTGGTGCAGCATATGCTGCACCAAATAAAGGCACAATAATTTTATACTGATTTAGGTCTATCAATAATGCTAAGTCCTACAGAAAATAGCAGAATTCAAGGACTTTTCAAGGCTTTTGATTGATTTTCCGGTACTTGTCCAGACAGACTTAATTTTCAAGGACTTTTCAAGAAAGCCCTCTAAATTCAAGTACTTTGCAAACCCTGTATACTGTTTTCAAAACACAATGTATATCCAAATATAAGGGATAAATAGTACAAACCTGAAGCTGGTTCATCAGATATGGGTGATACTGCTCTGTCATTATTTTGCACCTGTATCACTTTCATTGTCATCCCCTTATGATGGTACTGAATATGTCTGTACACATTAGATCTGAAAACAAATAGCACCAAATATAATAAATTAATTTGACAGTATCAGGCTCAGGGCTCACACTGCCATTAGCCATTGTAGCCATTTGTTACTAAAATGTAGAGTGGCTACAAATATAAGTCATTGCCTAAAAGTACACTCTAGGTGTTTCAAAAATTGCATATCTGCGAAAAAGTGTATTTTGCTGATTTGATCAGCTTTTGGAGTTTCCATATTTGCTTTTATTATTCCATCACACTTTATCATTGTGCCATATTTAACTCTTTGAATGCTGGTTTCTTTTCAATACCATCAGTGTGTCAAACAGCTTGGATCCAAACTGTTTGCAAAGGTCATCAGTAGATAATAATAGTCACCGCTAGCAGGCAAAGAGTTAAATACAGAACAACTTCTTCAGGGTTTTACACCAAGTTGAATGTTTGGGGGTCCTTGGGACTCAACTTTGATTATGACGGGGGTCCCATCATTGAAAATGGGGGTCCCATCTTTTTATGTATGGACCTTCCGTGAAGGGTTTCAAACAGGCCTCAGCTGTCAAACAGGTGTCGCAAAACATCAAGTCATTTTCGTATCTCAATCTTTTGTATTGACCTAACTAGCTAGAAAGGAATTTTCAATCTTTTTCGGAGCTGGTTTTTGAGATGATTAGGACTTATCTGACTCTGAACAGCCGCTCAAGGATGGTCCTTGGTCCGTTTCTGCATTTCTTTTGCCAAAAAAGTTTCTCAGGTCGCTCTGTTTCCGTTTATTTCTAGTCATTTACACGCTTGATCGTAATAAAACCCCATAGGTGACAAGCATCTATGTTGATCGATAAATCAGAGCGGGAGCGAGACATGATGAGATTTCAAAGCGCCATAGCAACACAAATTTGATTGGACTGTTTTGACACACCTCCCGATATTATTGGTTAAACAAGAGCACCTGTCCTATTTATTATAGATAGCCTGTAAATATGGGAAAACCCGAATCATTACGAAGTAACTTTGGAATTTGGGATTTTAATGAAAGGCACAACAAACACGTCTGCGTCCCAGTGGACGCAGGTAAGGTGAATTGACGGGCCCTATCTAATGATTTATGCGTATAAGACGCAGGATATTGCGTCCTGTAAAACCCTGCTTCTTGATACTTTTTTCTGGCTAAAACCTTGGCTGAAGTCAATTGCAAAATTCAAATATTTGACCATTGACCTGGCCTAAGGGGTCAGAGAGTGGGGTAAATATTTTGACATTGTTTATGCTTATCAACAGGCACTGGGCAATTATGGCCTGTTGTGAGAAATTTCTAAATATAATAGCTTTGGGGAAATGTGAAGTACATTACACAACAAGAGGCTCAATGAGCCTATATTGCTCACATGAGCAGCTGTGTTGGCATCATGATTTAGGTCACCCTAAGAGTATTTGTGCTAAATTATTTCAAATAGGCCCAGTTGTTTCTGGCAAAAATAGTTTTTTTTTTCTATTTCCCCACATTAACATAGGCATCTAGGGTCCATTTATGTTCAAGTCAGAGTGTTTTCTCAATAATACTTTTAAAATGTTTCTTTTTGGTTGCCATGGCAACCAGATTCTTAATGGAATGGAAATCTTTGAACAACTTTGAAAGAAGACCACTCAATGCTCATAGGGATTGCAGTGGCTCAGTGGTAGAGTGCTCGACTCGAGACCGAAAGGCTGCGGGTTCGAGCCTCACCGGCATCACTGTGTTGTGTTCCTTGAGCATGACACATTTATCCTAGCCTAGTACTGGTTCAACCCAGGAAGACCTGTCCCTGTTTAAATGAAAGACTGTTGATGGGACGTAAAGAATCAAATCAAACAAAACTCAATGCTCATTCCTGTGAAGTTTGGTGAAATTCCATCAAGTGGTTTAGAATATGCTGTTTAAAGTAATTTGTTGACAAAAGGATAATGACCATGGCTAAACTTGGTTTTCTTAAGCTCTAAATATCTGCGAGTCAGGAGCCCCTTTTACGTTTCATCATAGTATGATAATTTGATTAGATTGTTTCTTCGTTAGAAGTTAGAAAGCCTCCATGCCAGCTTAACAATTTTACGACCTGGCACCAGTAAAATGCGGTGGTTCTGCTGTAATTTATTCATTGTTTGTTGCTGCTCCAATTGTTGTGGGGGATGAGTGTTAGGTCTTTGTTTTGTTTTGCGTACTTAAGTGTCCTTTCTAGATTTGCAATCATCTTGCTGGTGAAGAGAGAGCTGGTTGCTTTACTTTTGTTGTGTTCTGAATGTCATTTTGCTGTTATCATCCTTCCTTGAGGTGCCATGGGTTGGTCTGTAGAATGTGCTTGTGGCATTTCCTAGTCATATTCACTTTTTAAGCTCACAGTGACTTCAGCTGCTGTCCTTTCTTTAGGCAGTGGTTCTGTTGTTGTTGATTCATTGTTCTATTGTTGCTCTCATTGTGCATGTTTTGTGTTAGTTTTGGGGTACTTAGTGTCCTTTCTACTTTTGCAATCATCTCCCTGATGAAGAGAGAGCTGGTTGCTTTACTTTATTTGTGTACCTGTTAGTGTTCGGTGTCTCATCCTCACGATGCCATGGATTGGTCTGCAATGTGTGATTGTGGCTTTTCCTGGTCATCTGTTCATAATTAAGTAATATACATAGAGAATACTAGGTGAGTGTCTTTTGATATCAAGTTTGCCAGACAAGGCTTTGAAAAGGCTTGTTGACATTGCCGAGCCTGGTAAACTTTATATCAAAAGATGCGAACCTAGTATTCTATTTATCAGTTTACCCACAGATTCTCTCTTCAAACTAGTGATTATGATGTAATTTTCGATTTTGTGTTGATTCAGGGTCATTAGCGACGTCATTCAAAAAGTGCAACTTTATTATGACCTGATAAAGGCACATGCCGTGAGAAAGACGTTTATCAGGCAACGTGCAACAATGCAAATAATATGAGCATGATGAGAGGTAACTAATAAATAATTATATGGGGTTAATAATGGTCTATGGCCATTACAAATTCATGGGATTAACCACAGAATATTAACTTCACAAGCACATTTTAACTCCTTAACATTTATAACCATAACCATAAACTCCATAAACACAGATGCTCTGTAACTCCACAATGTACTGTGGGCATGTACAAACTGAGGCATATTCTATGACCTGAGCCTATTACTCAGATGAGCTAAAAAGAGAGCTCAAAAAGGGGATACATTAGTATATATATAGAAGTTAAATTTCTTTAACTGTTCACATTGAATGGTCTTGTTAAGACAATTCTAATGAGTTTTAATTGGTATTTTGTAGAAAGATGAAATCTTAGAAATGCATCCCACTTTTTGTAGCCCTTGGTTAAGAAAGTAACTTACATATAGCGGTCTACGTAGTCACAGTGTGAGCACTTGTGGACTTGCTTTCCATGCTTATTCTTCACATGCTTTTGTAAATGTGGCCGTCGAGATGTCTTGTAATCACACTGAACACACTGGAAAAACTTTGTGCTTGTTCCCGGCTCCCTGACAACTCTGTATTTCATTGGTGAAAGCTCAGCTGAATCTCTCTCATCTTCTGAACCTTTTTTGCTTTTAAAAGTACCTTCTTCTATTAGTCGAGCTTTCTTTTTGTGAGGTGACAATTTACTCCCTTCATCTACCTCCAAAGAACGTTTGCTGCTTTTCTTTTTAATTTTGGTTTGGTCCACTGTATTATGATGTATTTCTGACATATTATTCTCATTTTGTTTTAAGTTTGTATCATTTAAAACTTGGCTTATGAGCTGGTCTAATTTCTTTTCAATTTTATCAATTTTCACCATGGAATATTTCACAGTTTTTCCTTGGTGACAAATATTGATATGCCGTCTAACGTTGGTTAAATGCTGAAGTTGTGCAGAGCAGTATTTACAAACAAAAGGTTTATAGCCAAAGTGAATTTGCATGTGGTCCCGAAGCATCTTAATATTGTCTTTAGATATATCACATTCCACACATTTATATTTTTTCCGACTTTGTGTTTTTGATAGATCTCCTTCGACATCTGCTCTACTTAGACTTTTCTTATATGTATTTTCATTACCTTGCTCATTTCCACTATCTTCATTCTCATCCAGAACAGTATAACTAGCATTTTGCTGGTTGTGAACATTTACGCAGTGGTTTATTATATGCTTCACAAGTGGAGTCTTATAGTCACAAGTTGTGCAAATCAAAGGTTTTCCTTGATGTTTAGTATTCATGTGGAACTGTAACTTAGACAATGAATCACTTCTGTAATTGTGACAAACACTGCAAACATACGTTTCTAAATTTTCCTGCAATTCATTTCCATTTTTATCCTCAAATTTAATTATATTTTTCGGATTACTCAGCATGTTTGGTGCTTTTCCTCCTCCTTCAAGTGATTTGGTTTGGTCATCCTGTTTCACTGGAATTTTTATGAGCCTTACTTTGGCAGAAACTGGCAATTCAACTATTTCAACTTTTTTACCAATATGCCTCAGCTTTGAGTGTTTAGAAATTGCATTCTTATATTGATTTGTAAAAGCACAAGCTTTACATTTGTACAATGGTTTTCTGCATTTTGTATTCCTAAAGTGTGCATATATTGCCCATTTGCTATTTTTCTTTTCACCACAATGTTTACATTTATATATTGGTTTCCTCTCAAACACTCCATTATCAGACATTGTTATGCTATCAGATATGGTTTTGCTATCTTTACTGCGTTCAAGCTGTAAACCTTTCATGTTGTCCACTTCGATGTTCATCTCAGATGTGCTATTTTCAGAAATTGCCTGACTAGTATCTTCCTGTTTTTCATTGTTCCCTACTATAATATTTAGAGGATGATTTGGATGCCATCGTTTAATGTGTCTTACAACATCAACTTTAACTGTCCCACGGTACCCACAAGCAGTGCAGCCATATTTCTTCAAGCCTGGATTCAGGTGGTCCTTCCTGTGTAAGGCCAAATGATATTTAGTTCTTGCAAAGTATTCACATTTACCACACTTAAACACAATTTTTTGTCTACCCTGTTGATTAGTCTGGGTATCATCAACCTGGTTGCTTGCATCATCTGCAATAGGGCTGTCAACTGAGACCCCTGGTACATATGCATCAACACTTAAATTAAGTGCAAGGATCTTCTTTTTTATTTGCTCACTCAGTTCAGTGATATTAAGGGTTTCAAAAAGCACTGGTTTCAAAGGGTGTTCCTGCTGAATGTGGCCAGAAATGAGTGATTGTTCTATGTCTCCATTGTCACAGTACTGACATTTGAAGAATACAATGTTCAAATGATTCAAGATATGCCTGTGTAGAACAAACTTCTTGGCTATTTTTTGCTCACAGATTTTACACTTGTAGTCATTTTCATGCGGTATGAAACAAGCTAAAAGTTTGTTGTGCAACTGGTTATCCCCAAGGCATAACTGCTTCACTTTTTTAGAGTCTGCCTCTTTTCTATCGAGCTCTTGCACAGCATCTTTGACAGCTTTGAAAGGATTAGAGAGTTCTTTTTCTTTCACTTTGAAAGGAGATTGTTTAGATGTACTCTTTCTTGCTGTAACTTTTGAAGGTACTGAATCTGATGATTGTGTACCCCTAGATGGTGCAAGTTCCGGATGAAGTTTAATATGTCGAAGAATATTTACTCGAAGTTTGTTGGAATAGGTACATTTTGGACAATGCACTGGCTCTTTGAAAAAGTTCCCATCAGGAATATAAATTGTTTCTTTCTCCTTAGTCATCTCAGTAATTTCATCAGAATGCATTTTTGCAAAGTGGCTCTTTAATTTTTCTTGACTATCCACAGTGAAATCACAAGTTTTGCAATAATATGTAACCTTTTCTTCATCTTGTCCTGATATATTGCTTTGAGTAACTATATTTTCAATGCGTCTCAAAATTCTAATTTGCTTATCTGTATGTTTCTTTTCAATGTGAGTTATTATCAATGCTTTGATTGTTGATGTGAAGTGACAATATTTACACTTAAATGTAACAAAATTTTTGTTCTCAATGTCCAGATGAGACGTCTCCATGTGTGTTCTCAGATCAGCTTTATGTTTAAAGTACTCCATACAATAATGACAATGATATTTTCTCACTTTTTTGCTGGATAAAGTTGTTTCCTGGTCAAGTTGGTCTTCCTCTGTTTCCTTTGTAGATAGATCTAAATCCTTATTTTCAGTCACTACGTTTGGCTTCGGTGGGTTTAAGTGCACAACTTTTTCATGCAATTGAACGTCTTCTGCCTTTCTTGACTTAAAGTCACAGTATTTACAACTTGCTTCTTTACTCACGACAGTTTCAACTCTCTGAACATATGTCCCAGTTCCTAAGTGATTATCTTTACAATGGTCTATGATGTGGTATCTCTGACTTGTTGTGAAAACACACAGAGTACAACTGTATATCTTGATTTCATGCCGACCAATATGATTAGACACATGTGTCTTGAACTGAGTTATCACGTCAAATCCTTTGGGGCAATACATGCATACAAAGCGTTTGTCCCTTTCTGGTTCATCATCTTCATGCAGGTTCTGATGTTGTTTATGTAATTTGTAGTTCCAGCTTAGAAAATTACATTTTACACAAAGCAATGACCTTGGCGCCTCAGATGTCTTCGAGTCATTTTGTAAACTAATCTGTGTGTTTTTTGTATCATCTTTTGCTCTCTTCTGAGACAATCCATCTGTTAGCATTGATGAAGATGAAGAATCTGTAGGTCTGAAATTCTGATCTTTAGTAATAGATCTTTTATTTTGAAGTGGATCCAACTGTGTAGCCACCACAGGCAAATCAGCTGCATTTTGTAAATTTTGTTTTGTACCAGTCACCATAAGTGGAGGGTTATAAAAATTAAGTTCTCTTTCCAAGCAAACAATCTGAGAAGAAACTGTAACTAGCCTTGGTTTATCTGGGTGACACAGTCTTATGTGTTTTATAACAACATCCTTCGACTGAAATTTAAAATGACAAGATGGACAGCTTATATATTTAATTAAGTTTGACTTCAAATGATTAACAAGCATTTCTGGAGATTCAAAACTATGGTGGCAGTATGTGCACTTCAGATTTTGCTCGTTATGAGTCTGGATATGGGCTTTGAACATATGAATAAGATTTGTTTTGTATTTACATGGCTTGACAGGGCAATGAAACAACAAAAACACCTTGACATTTCCATGACTGGTTACATGTCTAACATGGGTATCTTCAGTATAGTTCTTCAGCCCACAATGACAACACACATAGCTATAAGCTCCGTAATGATTTGCTGCAAGATGGTCTTTGTACTTTTGAGACACTAATGATGTGAATGAACATTGATCAAATCCACATATATAAAAGGCTAATTCTTTCTTATTAGCTAATGTGAGCTTTTCAAAACGACTTATTTTTGCCTTCAGCTCTGGGTTGCCTTTGCTTTGATGTCTCACTTTCTCTAGAGTTTCACTAGAAGAAGATTCATTTGACTTCACTTCTTCAGGTTGTGTTATACTGCCTGTCCTGTTTGTCTCACTCAAATCCATTGATGCAACAGATGCTACCTCTGTTTCCGCATGTTTTTCATTTGTGTCAGGGTGCCTTATATCATCCATTGTAAGACTAACGGGGGTTTCCACCACTTTATCTTCACCAAAATGCTTTTCATTTAAGTCGCTGTTTTTGGTTGTGTTGTTGACATTTTCTTTTCCAGTGTCTTGCTCTGCTCCCAAATCAGATCTTAATTGTGTTGTTTGTCTGTCAGTGCTGGATAAACTATAAGTGCCTGTAATTTTGATTTTTGGAACTTCATCATCAAGAACAATTACATCATCCTGTTTCATTAAACTAGGTCCACTGCTAGCATTTGATTTTTCATCTGTTTTCCTTGAATTATCTTCGTCATCACTGATGTCAATTACTTCATCATCCACAACAGATATAGCTTTTTCTGGCGTTCCACCAGCACTGGATAGCTGTCCATGGCCAGTGGACTTTTTAACTAAACTGCATACAACATTGCTGACTAGACTACAATTTAAGAAATCCTTCTTCTGTACTTTTTCATAGTTGCAAAACTTACATGACCTTGTAACTGTGTGAAAATGATCCCAAACATGTCTTCTGAAAATAACTTCATCTTGTGTGAATTTTCGACAAGCTTCGCATACAAAGCCATGGCCAGGCTTAATGCGAAACAGAAATCTCTTTGATAAATTGTAGTGTTGCCCTTGTAGAACGTTTGACTGGTCACTTTGGGTTGTTGCTAACTGATGACCTTGTTGTTTATCTGGTAATACAGCTATCTCAACAGTAGGGACAAGATTCTTCGAAGCTGATGTAATGACGGATGCATTAACAGTTGTCTTATCTTTCTGATTATATATCCAGTTTGTATTAGTATTTGGATTAACAACGGTGGTAGTTGAAATACCAGTGGCATCTTTCCTAAATGTTATCCTCTCTGTTGTTGTTGTTTGTAGTTTGGAATGAAGAATTGACTGGCCATAAACAGGTGGGGGCAAGGGATCTGCACTTACATGTATGTTAGTATTAGGAGTAACCACAGAGGAAGATATCAGACCCACTTTATCTTTACTTAATAAACTAACTGCCTTTGATGTTTGCGCCACTGGATTATGAAATAATTTGCCATAAGCCGGTGGAGGCATGCGATTTCCAGATTGAAGTGAACTCAATGCTGTAGGTGATAAAATCCCAGGTTTACTGTTTATCACTGTATTCACTTGGACTGGAATATTTGCTGATGAAGTTATATATTGTGAAACTGGTACAACTTGCTGAGGTACACTTGAGCCATCCATTTTACTTGCCTCTGGTTTAGAAACAAGTGTTTGAACTGCATTTTGCACTGATGTCGTCGGTGATAACACAAGCTGTGGTGTACTGTTCATCAAAGTGTTCACAAGGGCTGTGGTGTTTGCTGTACAGACAGTGCGTTGTGAAAATTGGCTAACAGTTCCAGGAATGTTTGGGTTGTCCTTTTTAACAGTAACTGGTTGAGAAGTTGGTGCGGTAACTGTGTTTTGCACTGTATAGTTCATAAAATTATTTACCAAACCTTGTGTTCCTTGATTACCTGCTTGTAATGGTATCAATACATTGGAAAGAGAACTGGATGGATTATTAAATACGGGTGGTATTGGAATTAGGAGGATTGGTGTGGTTTTTGACTGTATTGTTGTCGGTAAAATTTGTGGCATTGTAGTTTGCACATTCCCTGATAAAGATGGTAGTGGTTTAATAGCTGTTGGAGAGGCCTTTGGTTTCTGGGCTGGTGGACCAACATATTCAGTGAACTGATATTGCCGCGCACCCTGTTGAACAGCATTTTGGTTTGTCTGAGAAGTATGGGAACCAGAATTCTTATAAACACTTTGAGTAGTATTTTGGTTAGTGATAGACAATGGATTAGCTATATTTAGAGGTGAGATTTTCAAACTATGTGGTACAACAGATGGCAAAGCAGTTTGTTCAGCCACCCCTCTCAAAAATGAATCATCTTTCTTTGATGTTGGCAAATCTGGCACATTTGAAGGTGATGCATTTATTGTTGATGTATCATTCTGTGAAGTTGATTTTGAGTTCGCTGAAACTAAATCTGTTGAACCTGAAGAAACTGTATAACATTGGTTGGATTCATCTATTTGAGTTTTAGACCGTTTTTCATCTTCAGGTTTTACTAAATCATTGGTTTGAACACAATTTGAAGATTCCTTTTTTACGGACACTTCAGCTATCTGATCATTCCTATTAGCAAAATTTTTAGTTGAACTTTGTTCTTCTGATTCATTTTCTAACAATTCACAGCCTTTCTTTCTTGTGTTTTCTACACCTCCAATGTTAACAGATACATCATCTGGCTTCTCAGGCATATCAAGATTTGTTGAAGAATTTTCACTTGTTGTGTTTCTTGTTTTCTGAGGCTCTTCTTTATTTACCGCATCATTAGCCTGACTTGTTAAAGAAGGAAGTTGTTTATTTCTTGGTGTTGCTGGTATAATAACTTTACCCTTAAACTGATGTTTTCCAAGCCTTTCAAGTTCTTCAACAATTTTTCGACTCTTCTTCATGCCCCGTAACCCATAAATTGATCCACCACTAGGATGATCTGCTTTTGCATGCTGTTCAGTCAAAAGTCTGCTTTCAAATGCCTTTTTACATTTAATGCATACATATGGATCATTAGTAGTATGGCAGACAACATGTTCTTCAAACTCTGCCTTGCTTGTCCATGTTAGATCACATGTTTCACATATATAAATTCCATTGCTGAATTCAACAGAGACTTTGGGGGTACATGTAGTTGTGTGTTGCTGAAACAACTCTTTATTATCAGTTGAAAATTTACAAAAGCGACATCTTTGTACGCCCAACATGCTCCATACCTCAGCAAATTCCTTTTCATTCTGAGGTGTTAGTACGCTTCCTGCTTCTCGAATATTAGTTTGTGCTGTGACACTTGTAGTATTCTCTATTAACGGACTATTAATTGAAGTAGTGCTTTCCAATTGAACGGAGCTACTTGCCGATGCTGTGTCTTTTTTATTATCCATGTTACTTTTATCAGAAGGGGATGAATCATCTGATTTACTGAAAATGAGTTTACTTTCAACTTCTTTCAATTTGTTTTCTAAGTTTTGTAGTCCAACAGTACTGTCTGTGAGACCTTTCACTTGAGATTTTAATGGAGGTTCTACTGATAATTTGATGTTGTTATCCTCCTGCCCGAATTCATTACACTTTTGAGATTCCAATTTGTTTCTCAATCTTTCATTCACCAGTCCAGATTCATGTTTTTCTGTTATTGCATTTGGTCCAGGCTCCATTTCTGGACTGTCTTCTGAAACAAGAAAAAAGAATTCAGTTGACTCTCAATTATTCAAATCATGGTAACATGAAGTACATACATGTACAGTGATTCTTTTACAAATGTGCTTCTATGATTACTGCAACTCAATAGGGCAATGTTCTTTGTATCCCAAACTCAAAGTTCTGCACCATATTGGACCCACTGAACATAGATTTTGTGCATACATAGGACCGCAAACCCGGCCAATTCATAAAAGCTAATTTGTGAAACAAAACACTGGTATTTTTTCTATAGATAAAATTTTTCAGTGATAGCCGTATAGGGCATATTTTGAAAAATGGCTAGAAAAGTAAAAAAAAAAAATGGTCAAAAAGTCAAATTTTAAATACTATCTAACATGATGCAAGGTATAACAGTTGAATGTGCATTAGGGGTCTTTCATGCAAACCAAACACCTATGTGTCTTGATCCATATCTGAACTAAGGGTGAAAATGGTGCACCATTCAAATAAGTTTAAGCCCTCCAGTAAAACAATATTACTGACCGTTCCAAGGCGGCGCTTCTTTTGTGGATCATTTATGTTATTTCTGTCTTGTTTTGTTATGCTTTCATGCACGTCTGTTTGTTGATGCCTCGTGATCACCTGCTGGGAAAGGGCTGACCTCTTGGCTCCCGTTTATGATGTCTAATTGAGACATTGTCACTTTCCCATTGGTATCCTGGGTCAGGTGTGGTGCTTGATTGTATAGATTCCTGATCTTTGCCCCCTTTCTTACTTTTATAGTCTTCAAAAAGATTAGAACGGAATGAATATGTCACATTTAAAAGATTATATTCAACTTTAATTCTAAATACAGCGCCCTAGATAAGCTTTTGGGTCAATTGGGTATTTACGCAACCTGGTCATCCTCAATTGCATACTTGCAAAAACAATTGCGTATTTTCATATATTTTTTACGCCATGTTTTTTTCCTGTGATAACACGTTTTCTTATTGCATGAAACCATCGAGAATGACATTATTTATGTGCTGGCATGTTTATTCACTCCCATCGTCTGCCTTTCTAAAGATTCAAACTAGCGGATTTTATTGTACCTGAAGCAAATACCATCCCCTTGTTGACATTCGAGCAAAGTGTTTTTCCGCGAAATACTGGACTGGGCACCGATATTTTATTCATAAACTGGAGTAATATTGCGCGCTCGCTAGTAAAATAAATCAATACCTGACTGGCATTTGTTTATTACCGAAATGGAAACGAAATGGACCAAATGGTACGGAATGACATCGCATGTAATTGCATACAGATCGTTAAAATTGCTTTTCGGTACGCACACATTTCATTTTATTTGCTTTTTTGAGGATTTTTATTGGGTATTTACATAAATGCGCTGTTTATCTAGGGTGCTGAAATAAACAGGAAAAAAAATAGGCTAAAAACGGAGTTTTCGATGGTTTAAAGAATTGAGAAGTTGACCAATATTTTGTGTTTAATATAAAATATAAGTTTAAGCACAAGCTGTTTTTTTTTTTTATAAAGTTAGCTCAGAACTTCGTTTTCCTTGCTTTTTAATAGCAATTTAATTAACATGCATTTAAGCAAGAATAATAATATAACCTAGGTAACATATATTTTGATGTTTAAGGCTTAAATGAAATATATGTGTGGTTCCTGTTGCCTACCTACCCTATTTTTTTAACCCTACCCTAAACATTAAAATGGTGTTTGGAGAAAAAATACCTAAAATAGGCACTTTTTCAGATTTTGTCACTATTTTCTTTGTTAAATGTTACAACAAAATTTAATAATTTCCCTACCTACCTACCCTAAATTTTGTTAGTGTGCAACAGGAACCACACATATATTTCATTTAGGCCTTATCATAATTTAAATTCTTTCTAACCTATATAAAAAAACATTTACCACGTTTTGCTTTTTTAAATAGCTGGATGAAATATGTAACAATTTTGTCACACTCCTCACTCTATATTGAAAACATACTTAAATGCAGGTCTTTCTCACCAGAATGGTAAATTATATGTTATTATTCACCAAATATTGGAATTGTTGATACAAATATACATAAAATCTATTATTTTACCTTAAGGACCATTAAAACTTTATACAATTGTTTTCAATAGCATTTTTGACAAGAATTTTTTTCCTTTTGGTTAAAATACAGATGTATGGCAACCAGAATTCTGCATGTTATGGAAATCTTTAAAAGAGGATCACCCTGTGAAATTCCACCAGTAACTTTAAGAGGAGAAAGTTGTTCAAAGTAAATTGTTGATGGGTGCCTCATGGGTCACAGACAGAAGGATGGTATGACAGACATTCTAGGATCACAAAAGCTGACCTTGAGCTTATGGCTTTCATGTACAGTAATTTGCTGTTTCAATTTATTAATAATGATATAAAACAATAAAAATAAATTTCAGGTTAAGTATTTGAGCTGTGGCTCTTCAAAGAGATGCATAATACAACATTTTCTCCAAAAATGTTCATGGTTGAAGTATTTGAGATAAACAGGTCTATGTCAGATACGTACTGTAGCTGATGATTATGGAATATTGTGAATTATTGCATCGGAACAGATCAAGTTTACTTAAAATACAGGAATGGTTAATTGATGTGAATCTAGCCATCAGGGCTTCAGATTTTTTTTCAAGATTGGTGGGCCGAAAAGACCCATGGAGCAAAAAATGGTAGGTCATTTTCTGAAATGATGGGCCCAGGTATATCAAACTAACCACAGTTGACATTTGGGTAGCATACTTTACCTACACACTGACACAGACACTTGTAAGCATAAATGTATATTGACTAGTAAGCATAAATGTATATTGACTACTGATTAAACAGAAAAACCTGTCTTAAGCGGCCACTCAAAAAGAAGACCAATAATCGCTTAATGCGGGCCAAAAGGATTGCAGAATGCTCCAAGGGGAGCATTCTGCAATCCTTTCAAACTTCATTATGCTTCCATTTGTTATTATTATTAAGATCTTTGTTTTGCTTTTTTTTGAGTGGCTGCTTAAGACATGTTTTACTGTATTGACAACCTACATGTATTATTAAAGTGAGATTTTGTCCCAACTAAAAAAGTATGGGTCCACTGGGCCAAAAATGTAGCAAAAGTAATTTTTAGTCTACAGTTTGACAGAATAATGGTTCAGAACAGTTTTTATCCAATTTCAGAAAATAAGTTTTCAAGTAATTGAGCTTCTACTCACTTAATAAATTACAAGTTACTGCAGTGTTCCAATACAAAACAATGGTAAAATAATAAACTGGGCAGTATTTCTTGCTGAAATATGGGTATATCAAATTTTAATTGGGTATTCAAAATTTCTAAAAAAAGCTCATTTGCGTATTTTGCTTTTTTCAATCTGGTATTTTCGTAGATGTTAAAGCTCCACAATTAGACACATTCACTTCCGAATGAGTACTTTCAGTTTCGATTTCAGGGATGTCTATTCTCGTTGAAAATTGAGGGTACAATTATGAATCTTGGTCTGACACTTATAAAGCAGTTTAATAACGGTATCAACATTACCTGAAGGAAGACCAAATTAAATAACCGTTATTCTGTTGCTTTGCTGCACAGAATTAGCCTTATTTCGCCCTCGCTTCGACTTGGCAGCCATTTCGGGCAAATACTAATTAAGGTAATGATTATAATTTATACAGCGCCATAGATAAGCTTTTGGGTCAATTGGGTATTTACGCAACCTGGTTATCCTGAATTGCGTACTTGCAAGCAAAAACAATTGCGTATTTTCATATTTTTTTACGCCACGTTTTACTGTGATTACAAGTTTTCTTATTGCATGAAGCCATCGGTAATGTGCTTGCATATTTATTCACTCCCATCGTCTGCCTTTCTAAAGCGGATTTTATTGTACCTGAAGCAAATCTCATTCCCTTGTTGACACTTTGCAAAGTTTCACTTTCATCAAAGTGTTTTTCCACAAAATACTGGACTGGAAACCAATATTTTATTCAGAAACTGGGGTTATATTGCATGCTCGCTAGTAGGGCTGCCACGTTTACGAAATTTTGTAAAGGTTTACACGAGTTCCAATAACCGAAACAATTCCTTTTACATGTAGCTTCCAGATTGACTATTTTTCATTATGCAACTCCGTAAAATTGCCGATATTTTTCCTAAAAACCCTTTGAAAAATGTACCTTGTGCGCATATTCGAAATTGTTTTTGGTTGGGTGTTGTGATAGAACTCATTTCAAGTAAATGGAAACTGTTTCCATCATGCGCAGACTCATCATTGTCTCCACCCGCTAGCATTTTTCAAATACTGAAAGTAGATGATATCCATTGAGTATCGCGCCTACGCAGACAATGGCAGACTAGTATTTTACAGACATTTTCTTCATTTGCAAGCGTGTAATTAAATGAGTGGACACACACAAGACATTACTGCGAATCATCACGTACGCATCAATACACACGCCGACAGGAAGTAAACAAAAACCAGAGGACCTGAAGGTCCTGAGGCGCTCACCTGATCTCTTTAATAATGTTAAAATAGGTCAAGGTTTTACGGCTTATAATAAAACATATTTTGTTTTACCATATATGGGGGTTGCAGCCATTTTGGTCAAGTGACCTAAAAAATCCAATGAATACTCCATCAAACAGCCCAGTGATTTCTGAGAAATCAATGTTTAGATAGGTATGTGGCAGTCCAAATGAGTGGCATTAGATAAAAGGTCATAGGTCAGCTTGACATTTGGTACTTATATGAAACCATTGTCTCATAAAATTAAACATTTCTCAGAAATATTATGATTTCGGCTTAAACAGTTATAGAAAAATGAACATTTCAAGATTTTTCCCATATAAATGCATTAGGAATCAAATTTGACCTTGCCATAAAGTAGGTATCACTGTTAAGAGAATATTTTTCATTAAGAAAGGCTATTAATAAACCATGACGCTGGTCACGTGCAAAAGTTCGTGTAAACGGTAGGTCAATTTTGTAAACGTTTATTGCAGAAACACGAAACGGTGCCGTTTACACATGTAAACGTGACAGCCCTACTTGCTAGTAAAAAAATCAATACCCGACTGGCATTAGTTTATTTCTCGAATGGAAACGAAATGGACCAAATGGTACGCAATGACATCGCATGTAATTGCATACCGAGTGTTAGAACTGCTTTTCGGTACGCACACATTTCATTTTGATTGCTTTTTGAGGATTTTAATTGGGTATTTACGCAAATACGCTGCTTATCTAGGGTGCTGATTTATATTTGGGTCTGGCATACCAATTCCATTTATCTCATTAAGTTTCAGGTAAATACGGTAAATATTGAAGTTATAAGGCAAAATGTGTTTTGTCATGCAAGAGTTATGTTTATTGGTGTCGGCATTGACCTTAACACTCCCTCAGATGAGCTTAACCCTTAATGCTCCAATCGCAACAAAAGTTGTCTGCTTTTCTTGTCTGCTGAAATGTTTAAGAAGCCTCATTGGCAAACAGTGTGGACCCAGATCAGACTGCTCCTATAGGAGCAGTCTGTTCTGGGTCCACGCTGTTTGCTTCTATACTTAATTTGTCAGTAATTTTAGGCAGTTATTTGCAGCAGACGACTTCAGCAGACGACATTTTCAGATGCATTTTTTTCTTGGCGCTTTAAGGGTTAACATTATTTACATGTACTTACTGTTACATGTTTGTACGACTGCTTAAAAGCAGTTTTACATGTATAACTGTGTCAAACTGCTCTGCTTACATCACTGGATGCTTTAGCTTCTCTGCTTTTCTCTGACAATACTCCATACTGACATTATCTGACAGATTCTGAAAACAAAATAAAAAAACTTTACGGTAAATGTTCTAAAATTTGGAACACTTTGAAATACTGTCCTGAAGCGCTCACCTGATATTGAGTCACAAGATTGCTTCAAACTAATGTAAAACTAGGTCAAGGTCAACCTAGGCTTATAACTAGAATTGTTTTTCTACAAAAAACAGATGTCTCCCCCTTTTGATGTCAAAAGCATGAGTTATTAAGGTCAACATGAAATATATGTGTGGTTCCTGTTGCATACCAACAAAATTTAGGGTAGGTAGGTAGGGAAATTATTAAATTTTGTTATAACATTTAACAAAGAAAATAGTGACAAAATCTGAAAAAAGCCCATTTTAGTTATTTTTTCTCCAAAGATCATTTTAATGTTTAGGGTAGGGTTAAAAAATAGGGTAGGTAGGCCAACAGGAACCACACATACATTTCATTTAAGCTAAATAAAATTTCAAACAGAAAAATTAAATACAATTTCTAACGGAAATTCTAGTCATTTCATGCAGACAATCAGCTCGTATCTAGTAAAGATATCTGTCAATGTAGTTAACTATTGCACAATCAAAACCTGGTATAAAATATTCATAGATAATTGTTTTTGTGATGGACTAAGTCCCAAGGGAAATAACTCAAAGAGTATACATGACAGAGTTACTATTCTTGTACTCTGCACATCGACTCATGTTGGTTGATACTTGTATAAAGTTTCGTGAATATAGCTTAAGCGGTTTTCAAGTTTTAGAGCGGACACGATTTTTCTGATGCACAAAGTTCCAAGGGAAATAACTCAAAAAGTATAAAAGGCAGTTTTCTTGCACTCTGCACGTCATCTCATGCTGATTGATATTTGTATTATGTTTTGTAAATATAGCTTAAGTGGTTTTCAAGTTATAGAGCGCCTGAGCGGACACGATTTTTGTGATGCACAATGTCAAAGGGAAATAACTCAAAAAGTATAAAAGGCAGAGTTATCATTCTTGCACTCTGCATGTCATCTCATGCTGCATGATTGATATTTGTATAAAGTTTCGTGAATAGAGCTTAAGCGGTTTTCAGGTTATAGAGCAGACACAATTCGTGACAGACAGACAGACAGACGGACGCCCGGGGAAAAACAATATGTTTCCCGACCCTGAAGGGGGGAGACATAATTAAAACATATTTTGTTTTTACTGTATATGGACGTTGCAGCCATATTGGTCAAGTGACCTAAAACAAATGGCATATTTATATTGTTTCTCATCTAATGAATACTTCATATGAAAGTTGGGATCAATCAGCTCAGTGGTTTCTGAGTAAAGGATGTTTTGATATGTATGTACATAGCTCCAGATAAGGATTGGGGGCAATTGGGTATTTACCCACCTCTTTTTGGCTTAATTGGGTATTTCAAATTTTAAATTGGGTATTTCAAGTTTTTGTATTGGGTATCCATCTGAAAGCAAATAAGCAATGAAAGCGGGCCTCGTTTCTCTTGATTTTTTTGTTTACTTTCGGTTTCACTTCCAGAAAGCACACTGGCAATATAAGTATATCTGAGATTGCTGTTTCATACTTATTTTCGAAAAACCAAAGTATCTGTCAAGTCATCTTTGTTTCTTCGAACCACCAATGCGGTATTAGGGTTAGTTACAATATGATGTTATTCAATTGCTCTGGGGCTTTTTGCCAACGTTACGCCATTGTTGTTGTCACATAAATTCTGCCAGTCTCGGCACACCTCCAATTGGAGTAGTTATCATTGTTACTGTAAAGCGAGACGATTGTCGTAATGGTGTAAAATATTGGGTATAGCTAAACAGCGCCAAGAATGTTCCTGGACTGGTTTACAATTTAATAAACTAGATTCAGCGCCACATCGTCTATAAATTTGTACCCAACAACAGCTTGAGATGCGAAAAACGACAATCGGAAACTGAAAACTATAGCGTCATACGCTACGAAAAAGTTCAGAATTGAGTATCAAGGTTTTTTATTGCGTTTTTGTACGCACAGAAATGTAATTTAATTGCGTTTTCACGTTCACGAAATTGCGTAAATACGCAATATGCAGCCTTATCTGGAGCTATGTATGAAGCAGTCCAAAATTAGTGGCCTTGGATGAAAGGGCAAAGGCCCGCTTGACCTTTAGTGCTTATATAAACCATAGTCTTGTTAGATTAAACAATTTTTGCAAGCATTATGATTTCCGCTTTAACAGTAAACAGTTATAGAAAAATGAACATTTCAAGACACTTCCTAAATGCATTAGTATCAAGTTCGACCTTGCCATAAAGTAGGTCAAGGTCAACCCAGAATCATGTGACCATAAATATTTGTGAAAAAGTTCCTTCCCTCAATGTAAGGAGTCTCCGTATATATGAAACTTGATTTCAATCTGAGAAAAGTACCATAATGCATTATTTCCCGGTAAATGCCACTGGCATTGGCTCTCAGTAAGTAAGTAAGTAAGTAAAGGCTTTATTTAAGGAGGGTGACTACATTTAGTGTATACAAATAATGACAAATGTAATAACTAATCTTCCATGAGGCCCTCAAAATATACATTATATACATATTTATAAAATAAAAGCAGATCACAACTATATATAAATCAAGATGTAAATACCAGATGTGTTTACATAATCTAAAGGTCTTTTTTTTTTTAAACTGTTTGCCGTATAATAATTCACAGCAAATACTTAGTTTTTTGCATGTTTGCATATATCTAGACGGCTTGGCATTTTACTTCATGTCATATTTTGATTCCTCTTAGGTTGCATTTATCAAAGGTAGCAACCTATGTCATAACATGGATGTTGTAAACACATAGTATGGCGCCATCTTTGATTTACACGGTAAGTTTTTCCCTTCATCAAATTATACAAATAAGTGTCTGTCAAAACTAAGCAGTGCAGGCAGTGCCTAACATCCAAATTGAACCGAACATATAATGATCACGCCTAGAAATGCAGTTGCCTTTGTTATCATTCACCCACAAGTATCGCAGCGGGAGACACGAGAATAATTTTAGCAGTCACCCGCTTCGATATTTGTGGGTGAATGATTATAAAGGCCACAGTATTTCTGTGCGTCACCATTATATATTCTGTTCAAGTGTGACGTTAGGCACCGCCTGCACTGCTTAGTTTTGACAGTAACTAATTTGTATAAATTTACGAAGGGAAAATTACCTTGTAAATCAAAGATGGCGTTATAATATGTGTTTACAACATCCATGCTATGGCTTAGGTTGTAACCCTGATTTATGTACAGAATTAATCAGTGGGGCTTGAGTACTTAGTCAATGAACTTGTTGTGTCAACACAATGATAATGATTTAATTTTCTTATGGTATGACTCAGGTAATCACTCTTATTTTTAGCCTGTTGACTAATTTACATGTATATCCTTTGTTTTAGTTAAAAGTTTTGTTAATCAGTCAAAAGTTTAATACCATATAATGACCTTTCTTAATGTTCTTTTATTCATAATATCAAGAACTAAGAACCTTTAATATGCTAGGGAGACAAAGCTTTTGTGAAAGCTTATACTTGTTATTAATAAAAACAAATATATATTTAAAGGGATAATTCAGACTTTTTTTTATATGCATTTATTTTAGAGCTAACAGTATACTGGGAACCATATGACCATTAATTTTGTTAAAACTGCTCCAATTAGGCCATTATTTAATAGCACTCACATGCCACAGGGGATCGCCATTAATCACTTGAGTACTCCAAGAAGTATTCCTCAGGCATCACTACAGAAGTGGCAGTTACCAGGTCAAATAGGTTAATTACAGTCAGTGTATAGCGTTGGTCTGATCTATTTCTAAACTGTTTGGAAGGTTTATCAAAGAGTATCAAACAGTGTGGATCCAGATCAGGCCCGGTAAAATGTCAGACCATTCTCTTGATCAAAAATTTTGTAAAGCTTATCAGCAGACGACACAAACAGGTTTAAAGTTAAATGGTATGAGCACCAAGCATCGCATCTGCATTTTATTATAGTCTGATCAGTGTGATGGTGTGATATGGACCATTACCTAAACTTGATGAAGAAATCAAGGCACTAAACATTGTGACCAATTTTCATAAAATTCTGATAAAAACTCTTCGAATTAGAGAGTGGACATTGTTTAAAAACAGTGAATTTTCATTTTAAAAAAAGGGTCATAACTCCTGAAAGCATAATATGATATTGACCATTATGGAACTTGATGAAGACATAATGGTACTTAAGAATGTGACCAAGTTTCATAAAATTCTGATCAAAACTAATCAACTTAAGAGAGCGGACGTTGGTAGGTGTGACAAATGGACAGACGGGGGTAACACTTAATGCCTCTGCCCCGGCCATTGTCATGAAAGAGGCATAAAAAAAGATGTGCATCAACAGCACACAAATTGTCTGATTAAAACATGGGTTTACACAAACACGTGTCAATAATGTGTAACTTTTTATGCAATAATAAAACATGAGCGCTCATCATGTAAGGTCCTCTATTTAATGTCCTCCCAACAGGTGAGGGCATACGGAAACGGGGTTACAGCTTAAAGCCTTATCAGACAAACTAGTGAAGCCTAGTATATAAAGCCTTGACCCTGACAAAATAAGATTTACAAGCTTCCACATTTAGATTGGTAATTTCAATAATAGAGGTTATTTGTCTTAGTATTTCATTTCTTGTGCAGGACAAGCCTTCGGAATTTCCTTTACAAATGTATGAAGTTTCGTTGAATTACCTCTAACGGTTATCAAATTATAGAGCGGACCACAATAGCATTGTAAATGATCAAAGGGAGATAACTCCCAAAATATCTAAAGCAGAGTTATGGTTTTGTGCATGACTGTCACACATTGTCTCAATGTGCTCTAGAATTGTATGAACTTTCAACCAAATAGCTTTAACAGTGTTCAACTTACAGAGCCGATAAAAAATTGCATTCAGTTATGTTACAAGGGGAATAATTTGGAAAATAAACATGCAAGAGTTATGGTTCTTGTGCATGACACGTGGTCTGCATAAGCTTTACAAATGTATGAAGTTTTGTTGAATTATCTCTAACGGTTATCAAGTTATGGAGCTGACACGATTTTGTGACGGACAGATGGACAGAAGCAAGGCCAGTGGTCTTGATAAGGATTTGGATTTTGGACCAATGGGTATTTCACCCCCTACTTTTTAATTTAGGCCAGGTCTGCTGACAGCATTTTAAGCCTAAAAAGTCTGCTGACAACCAGTTGTCACAAGCAAAAAGTCTGCTGACAACCCATTGTTACCAGCAAAAAGTCTGCTGACAACCAGCTGTATTTTTCCAACAACTGCTGCAGTGTTCCCACTCAAAATTTAAATTGGGAGTTTTCATACCCCACGGGTGGTAAACCTTGGAACTACCACGAAATTGTGTTAACGTAATTTTGTTCCAAAGCCACATCCAGGACACGTCGTGGTAGTTTCCAGGGCGAAAATTGGATAAAGGTTGGTGTTACTTTCAATTTCGTTTTATTTTACAACTAAGAACGAACAATTGTGAAATCAGACAATGTGGTTCCGTGTAAATATGGTTCAGCGTCCCCTCTAGCCCAAAATTTTGCTTGAAAAGTTATTTTCTTTTTTTAGATTCGTGTTTCCCCACTGAGCATCAGACCAACTTCCCACAAAGTTCGAAGGATTTTAGCCCATATCTGTCAAATTAAATGGAATTTGATATCATTTGACGATGGAAATGATAAAAAGACCCTGAATAAACATTCCTACACAGAAAAAAAATCTGAGCATTTACTCGTAAACAATTCATGCCCCGTTCGTCCTGTGTGGTAGTTTCCAGCTCATCGTGGTAGTTAAAATGCTATTGTGATAGTTTCCAAGACTTTGTAGGCTACGTTTCTGAAGGGTTACAAAACATTATAATGGTTGTTTGTTTCGCATGATAACCCTCGAACTGGTCAATACCACGGTAAACAAATAAATCACATTTCAACACCATGATGAAGCTAAGCTAAGGACTCAAGAGATTCAATGTGATGCTTGACAGGTGGAGATCATGCCCTGAACTGCCAAACAACACCTCTGGAAATCTAAAGCAAGAGAAGGTCATCAGTTGAGCCGTGATGGACCAAGCAACAGATAAAAAAATGATATAAAAAATGCGTCACTCGCTACGTTGTTCCATGTTCAGTCAACTTTAAGATAAAATGGCAGGCTAAGACTACTGGCCCAAAGTATCGTTAGTACTTGCGCTTCAGAAAAAGGGAAATATCCTCGGGTTGGGACACTTTTTATATACATGTGAGTGCGACGATGAAAGGGCATGTTATTTGATAAGTAAAAAGCATGTTTATTCAAAAACTAAATATGTGAATATCCCTTCTTTTCATTCTCATCATTTCAATAGCCCACTAAACTTAAAATTCAGGCAGTCGACATTCCTTAGCTGACAAAAGGTTGTTTGAAAAGGTCTTCGTATGAATAAGAGGGGTATTCAAGGTTCTGCCCACAACCCTGTCTTTATAAAAATGAAGTAGCCCCTGAATAGTGAACAACTGCTGATGCTAACTACTACCATATTCCTACAAAGTCTTGGAAACTACCACGATAGCATTTTAACTACCACGATGAGCTGGAAACTACCACACAGGACGAATGGGGCATGAATCGTTTACGAGTTAATGCTCAGATTTTTTTCTATGTAGGAATGTTTATTCAGGGTCTTTTTATCATTTCCATCGTCAAATGATATCAAATTCCATTTAATTTGACAGATATGGGCTAAAATCCTTCGAACTTTGTGGAAAGTTGGTTCGATGCTCAGTGGGGAAACACGAATCTAAAGAAAGAAAATAACTTTTCAAACAAAATTTTGGGCTAGAGGGGACGCTGAAACATATTTACACGGAACCACATTGTCGGATTTCACAATTGTTCGTTCTTAGTTGTAAAATAAAAAGAAAATGAAAGTGACACCAACCTTTCTTTTTCCAATTTTCACCCTGGAAACTACCACGACGTGTCCCGGATGTGGCTTGGGAACAAAATTACGTTAACACAATTTCGTGGTAGTTCCTAGGTTTACCACCCGTGTACCCCCTCATTTCGATATTTGAGGGTATGAATTGAACTTTGAGGGTATGACTTTTTGAGATGACATAAAACTATTATTAGGACATGCGTGAAAAGATTATTGACACAGGAAACGTAAGTTTTTAACTGGCCAGATAGCTTGTAGCTAGGGTTATAAAAGGCTGCTGTCAGTGCTCTCATACTTTTCACCTTACATGAGATCTAAATATCTTATTTCAGTTATAATGTCCGTGTTGTACGGCCCCCTGCACTTTGCATACAGAGTGAGATCTAAATATAATAGAAAAATACTTAGGTATATGTAGGCAATTTCAAAATAATAAAGGTTATTAATATGCATATCAATTTTTATGTCCATGTTTGAGTCAATGTCAAAATTCGTCAAAATTCTTGTCCGTTTCATATCTTATGAAAACCGCTGATGTGATCATGAATCTTTTTTCTTCACACAATACTACTGATCATACTTAATAAGGCTAGCTGATAAAACTGAAAAATATTGATGTGTAAATATATTTTTTATTGGATTAAAACCCCATTTTTTGGCATTTTTGCCCGTCCAACGGAAAAAAATGAACTTTCGACAAGAATTATTAAAAAACTGTTATTTTCTCAGGAATTTTAACTGGCTGTATTGATAAAAGCATTATCAAAGTAAATGTAGGAGGTTTCAATATGTGATTTTTCATTACATTTTTTGCATTTTTTGCAAAAAAACCTCTGTCCCAAGCGTTTAAGTCAAGACCGTAACACTTGATAAATTGCAAAAATAATACTGGATCCCTAATGGTGCTGAATCTGGTTTTCTGTCATACTAATTTGACACTTTCTGTTTACTTAGAATACATGTGTTTTGTAAAGCATCTACAGAACTGGCAAAAGAAAATACTGTTTTGGTGAGTGAAATTTTTATAGTATATTTTTTTTGTGTCAAATGACCGTAACACAAAAATGGACAATGGAATTTGATAAAAAATTTCTGGTTTTAACATCTTGACCAAATAAAATTTCTCAACAAAAAATCACTCTTGTTGCAATGTTTTAGGGAGTAATCATTATTTTAGGTAAAAAAATATGTAGAATATATCAATACCGTAACAGTCAATACCGTAACGATGAAAATGTTGCGGTATTGACACATCTTGTTACGGTTTTGACATATGCTGTCAAAAAAGTACAGTTTTGAATGCAAAGATATTAGTTTTAGTCAAGTTTATTGAATTTATGATAGAATGATTTATCAAATTTAAACAGAAGCATAGAACACAAATTGAATGATGAATTTGAGTATAAACAGTTTGTTACGGTATTGACATATTGTTTTGTTTTCAGGCAGGGTTTGTCAATACCGTAACGGTTTTGTCAAACGCGTAACAATATTTTGAAATAAATGCAATCTACCATATATTCCAAAATTATTTCTGTGCACATGTGTTAAGAGTATTAACAGTGCAATCTGGTCAACAGTGCTCTACACCAAATCTTAAACAGAAGAATTACGCTAGCATATATTCTTTAAAGGTCAATATCGTAACATTTTTGTCAAGTACCGTAACAGTGATATTTTTGGTAAAAAAGTATATCAGACAGAGACAACATGTAGATTTTAAATACCTGATCAATTCCTTTGGTTGATTACAATCATACCAAAGCATTGTAATTTTCTAGAAATGTGGTTTTTAAACAAAATACTGAGAAAATGGTATGCAAAATCACTTAAAAGATAAAAAAAAAATGCATTCTACATTTGCTCACTGTAATAAATAATCCTTTTGTTCAAATTTTACCTTTGACACAATTAAACACATGATTTGTTGAACTTATCCAATGCAACAAAATAAATATCCATGACGAGATTTGAAGAAAAAACAGGATTTAAAGTTTGTTACGGTATTGACATTTTCTCTGGTCATGTGATCTTTGAAACTTAATTATAAGGATCTGATTGGCTGTTAAGGTTTCTTTTCGCTTTTCATAGTATTTTCAGAAACAACTTGTTACTTTCATGAAAAAAAGAATATCATTTTATTTAATTCGTATTTTTCCTTTTACTTCTTTCAAAATTTGACGAATTTTGACATTGACTCGTTTAAGAAAGTTTAAGCCCGAGTTTAAGTCTCTAGACAGCGCCCAAGATAAGCTTTTTGGTCAATTGGGTATTTACGCAACTTTGTTATCCTCAATTGTGTACTTGCAAAAACAATTGCGTATTTTCATATTTTTTTACACCACGTTTTTTTTCTTCTGTAATTACACGTTTTCTTATTGCATGAAGCCATCGGAAATGTGCTTGCATATTTATTCACTCCCATCGTCTGCCTTTCTAAAGTATCAAACTAGCCGATTTTATTGTACCTGAAGCAAATCTCATCCCCTTGTTTCATTCGAGCGTGTAGTTTCACTTTCATCACAGTGGTTTTCCGCGAAATTCTGGACTGGGCACTGATATTTTCATTAAACCGGAGTTATATTGAGCACTCGCTGGTAAAAAAATAATAAATACCCGACTGGCATTTGTTTATTACCCAAATGGAAAGGAAATGGACCAAATGGTACGCAATGACAACGCATGTAATTGCATACCGATCGTTAGAATTGCTTTTCGGTACGCATTTTAATTGCTTTTTTGAGGATTTTAATTGCGTATTTACGCAAATACGCTGCTTATCTAGGGTGCTGTCTAGACTGTAGAATCAACAACATCCTGGGTAATTCATAAATTGAATTAACCAAATACAAATGCAAAAAAATCCTGTACTATGGTTGAGAATTATGTCTTAAGAATATTTTTTTTTTGTTTGATTTGATTCTTTACGTCCACTCAACAATCTTTCAGTTATGCGGGACGGGTCTTCCTGGGTTGAACCAGTACTAAGCTAGGATATTCTTAAGAATAAGTCAACAATGTACATGAATTACAAAATACTTTAACAAGGGAGTTAATTTACTTATAATGCCCTTGAAAGTGGTTATTTTTAGCAACTGTCCAACAGGCTTTCGATTTTAACACTGTTATCATCAGAACTCCCATTATAATGAAGGTAAGGTTATTAAAGCGTAGTTTATGCTTTCAGAGCGTTAATATGACCAAAAACTTTAGAGTGAATTTAGTGTCTTATTACGGCAGGTGGGGTACCGCTGTTGAATCAAGTACAATCTTCCACCGGCATTGCACTGTTACAGGCATGAAAATTGACACTTATGCTGATCAAAACAACATTAAATACCCCAACAAAATAAAGCTTATAAAAATCAAACTGGCAGTAGAGTGAATGAAAAGTGATGATTTTCTATACATTTTGAGAGGAAAAAACGTGCGAGAATGCACGTTTTGTCCTAGAAAGTGTGCGTGATTTTTAGAATTTCCGAGTGAATCACGCACAATTCTACTTGAATGGGAACACTGCTGCTGAATACCCTATTCCATAATTTTAGGCATTTGATGAGTTAATTCTCTGCTATTTTTTCCTTTTCTCATACATGTACTTATTTATGTGTGAAAAGATTTAAAAATAAACAAAAATCAAAAGATATTAGGTAACAATCATACATTAAAATGCTTGAGTACTATTGTAGTAGGATAATCAACTGGAAGATTCCATTTTAGAAGATTTGAAAGAGATTTACTATTGAAGTTCTCTTTCAAATCTTCTAAAATGGAATCTTCCAGTTGATTATCCTACTTATTCATTTACAGAAGACAGTTAACAACAAGGGAAGTCAATAATCAGACTGCTCCGATTACTGACCTTTACATGTTACAGACAGACTGAGCTGTGAAAAATTTGGGTGTGAAATCTTTATTTGGCTCTGGTGCTTAAAGAACCTAATAATTGCTAAAATATCCCTTGAAATTTTGAACTTATTTCCTTTACACAGCAGCCTAGATAAGCAGCGTATTTGCATAAATACTAGTGTTGGGTATCGGAAAGGAAATCACTATCGATTATCGGAATACACTGGCCGATTGATTATCGATTATACAATCGAAAACTATATTCACTTTACAAAAAACAGTAATTTCCATAAAATAAACTTGTTACATGTGCACATGGCCATGCTTTAGTCCTTTCTGAGTCTTTAGCATTATTTTGTGCTTAAATATTTCTTTTAGGCGTATTTGTTCTATTAAAAAAGGCTATTACTGCATTTTAAAGAGCCCCAAGTCCATTTAATGAAGTTATCAGGACCAGTGTAGGTGATGGTCTTAATATGAATGCAATATTGACCTTAATCAATGCTGACTTGTGTAAGAATGTTTCTACACATTCAAATATTTTTATAAACACATTTTATGCAAGGGGTCCCATAGATTTGCTTACCAATGATAGAATTCCGATTTAATCCATTGTGGAAAATTTCAATCGATATCTTCCGATAGCAGCTCTACTTACTAATTAATCGATTATTTCGATTAATCGTCACAACACTAATAAATACGCAATTAAAATCATCAAAAAAGCAATTAAAATTAAATGTGTCAAACCGAAAAGCAATTCCGTTGATCAGTATGCAATTACATGCCATGTCATTGCGTACCATTTGGTCAATTTTGTTTCCATTTGTGTAATATACAAATGCCAGCCGGGTGTTGATTTTTTTTAGTAGCGAGCGTACAGTATAATTCAGAGTTGGGGTAATTAAAATTGTAATTGTAAGTAATTGTAATTTAATTACATTTTCTAAAGTAATTGCATGTAATTGTAATTAAGACATTTCTTTAATTACAGTAATTGAATGTAATTAATTACTTGGTCAAAAATGGGAGTAATTATCAATTACTTTCAATTACTTTTTAATTACTTTTCAGATCAGTTATCATATAAAGTTCAGTTACCTTTAGAAGATAATCATAGATATTTAAAATGCTGCTAAATGGTTCTTGGTCTTCGTAAATGCATATATCATTTGCTTTAGGCTTAAATGAAATGTATGTGTGGTTCCTGTTGTCTACCTACCCTAATTTTTTTAACCCTACCCTAAACATTAAAATGGTCTTTGGAGAAAAAATACCTAAAATGGGCACTTTTTCAAATTTTGTCACTATTTTCTTTGTTAAATGTTATAACAAAATTTAATAATTTCCCTACCTACCTACCCTAAATTTTGTTGGCATGCAACAGGAACCACACATATATTTCATTTAGGCCTTACTCATATATGAAAAGTTGAGTGCAACATATGGAACAAATGAGAATTGGAACTAGTCATACTAGTATTGACATAAAATAGCATTTAACATTTTTACCACAGACACAGACTGTATGTAACCTCTACTATTTTGAAAGTACCATTTTTAGCAAATTATATATTCTTTGTTCATCTGCCTATAAAAGATATGGCTTTGTGAGAATCAACCTTTAATAGTTAAGTCACCAAAACAATACAAAAACAAAGTACCTGTAGGTGCGAAAATCTCAACAATTGTTTTTACTAAGACAATAGACTAGTGAATTGAGTCCTTGAAGGCTATTTGTTCAATTTTCACACCTAGGATCAACACACTCATATGCTAAGGTGCATGACCCTATCTATCCACTACATTATCTTAAATCCTTAAACTGCTTATTTGCCATCTTCAATAATAATAATAATAATAATAATAATAATAATAATAATAATAATAATAATAATAAAATGTGATTCAGAAAATTAAATTGAATTTGGCTCCTTCAGTGAACATGGGGCCTATCATTGTTGGTACAAGATAATAACAAAAAAGAAAAAGAAAAGAAAATAGATGTTCCAGTTTGGACCAAACTAGCAATGCCGGCATTTCACACACAAGTAATATTTTAGTTCATCACTATCTAATATTCCTTTTTGTACTTTTTTGCCAACTTAAATGTCTCATAGGGCCACTTATCAACACTTTTTGAGAACAGTTATTCTCTGGCATTTATGGTAGTTTTACAAAATCATTTCCATGGTTTATCTTCCACAATTGTAAGACTTAAGTCTGACCAATGTGTATTCCTGAACTTTGTTCTGCAGTTAAAACAGCTAGCTTTTTTTACAACATCGGCAATTTACAAATTCCCCCCCCCCCCCCTCACACACACACAAGTAAAATATATATTAAAAAATATTTCTGTATTTTCTCATTGTGTTCTCATGTCAGCAGCCAGAAAAAACAACAACTGATTTTGTACATTTCACTTCTTTTAAGTTGCATCACTTGACAATAATAGAAGTCTTAAAAATAAAATCAATCCAATAGACATATATTGAATTTAGAATGCCAAGGTTACTCAGTCTTTTTAAGGTGTTTTGACTCATTTCATATATCTCGCTGAAATAAAAATCTGATGAAGCTATCTAAGTGGCAGTGAAATGTAATTGTAATGTAATTAATTACATTTGGCAAAGTAATTGTATGTAATTAATTACTTTGCTCAAAAACCATGTAATTGTAATTTAATTGAGCAATTTCCAATGTAATTGTTATAATTAATTACTTTTTCAAAGTAATTGACCCCAAGTCTGGTATAATTCCAATTTTATGAATAAAGTTTCGGCCCCAGTCAAGTAGTTAAGAAGAAAATGAAACTTTGCAAAGTGGATGCGAGCAACTAATGTCAACAAGGCGATGAGATTTGCTTCAGGTACAATAAAAATCCATTTGTTTGATACTCAGAAAGGCAGATGATGAGAGTAAATATGTATGCACATTCGGGATGGCTTCATTTAATAAGAAAACGTATGTAATCACTGCCAAAAACATGGCGTAAAAAAATTAATACAAAATTGTTTTTGCAAGTACGCAATTGAGGATAACCAGGTTGCGTAAATACCCAATTGACCCAAAAGCTTATCTAGGGCGCTGTTTACATTATGTTGTAATTTTGTGTAGAGTTGCTGTCAAATGTACATTTAAACCACACCCTCGACCCCATGGTCAAGTCAACTGATAAAAACATTTTTTTCTGGAACGAATCATGTTGCATATCAATTGTTTGATTTTTGTTTTGATTTGATTCTTTTCATCCCATCAACAATCTTTCAGTTATAAAGGGACGGGTCTTCCTGGGTTGAACCAGTACTAAGCTAGGATTAATGTTCTTGCTCAAGGACACAACGCAGTGACGCCTGTGAGGCTCGAACCCGCGACCCTTCGGTCTCGAGTCAAGCACTCTACCACTGAGCCACTGCGCTCCCATGTTGCATATCAAATTAAAGGGAAATTGGAGCATGGATTACCACGCAAGCACATATTCTGTCCTTACACACACCCTCGACCCCTGGGGTGGGGTCAAAGGTAAAAACATTTTTTTCCCTGAAAGTAATCATGTTGCATATCAAATTAAAGGGAATGGAATGTAGAGCACCATGCAAAAACATATTCTGTCCTTAACACACACCCTCGACCCGTGGGATCGGGTCAAAAGGTCAAATCTTTTTTCTGAATGTTGTCATGTTGCATATCAAATTAAAGGGATAGAAGTATAGACCAACATAGAAGCAGAACCTTTGACCTTACAAACACCCCTGACCTCTGGGTCGGGTCATAAGGTCAGATATTGAAATTGTACAGATAAGTAGTGTTGTTCGATTATTGGGTTTTTCATAATCGATCATCGAAAATAATCTGTCAGGGAGTTTCCATTGATGATTGGTTATAATCGAAAATTATCAAACGAAAGGAAAACACGGGTTCCTTCTCATAGAATGTCTAGAAACTCTTATCTTTATAAAAAAAAGTGTTAGCATCAGTGTCAAGCTATTTTATGTACAGTATCAAATACCACAATTGTCCTGACAGCAAATTCAATTTAACAGCCATTCAATGGCATTTTAACCCTTTATGCACATTGTCCAGCCAGTAAATTCCAGTGGAAAATGCCAGAAAGTACCAGCATGACAAATACTCCAAAAATCACTAAAGTGGCAAATACTGGCATTTATGAATAAAATTGTGTTAAAAAACATGGGAAATAACAAACTTACTACCCTGGTTTGAAACAATAAACTTGGGAAGGTCCATTGTTTGTTTTTTGTTTGTTTGATTTGATTCTTTACGTCCACTCAACAATCTTTCAGTTATGCGGGACGGTTCTTCCTGGGTTTAACCAGTACTAAGCTAGGATAAATGTGTCTTGCTCAAGGACCACAACACAGTGACGCCTATGAGGTTCGAACCCGCTACCCTTCGGTCTCGAGTCAAGCACTCTACCACTGAGCCACTGCGCTCCCTAGGAAGGTCCATTGTATACATAATGTACATCAAGGGGTCAAAGGTTATTATTTCCAAATAAAATTTATTTCTTTCTCTGTGAAAATCTTTTATGTCTTAGCAAACAGTGTAGACCCTGATGAAATGCTGCATTCTGTGGCATTTCACCAGTTTTTACTCTTTGTTAAAGTACGCATTTAGGAGTCATTAGCATACAAAGGGTAAGGGTTTGCACTGAAGACTTCTTAATTGCTGTAATTACAATTTATATTCCTCACATTCTATAAACCTTTGAATTTATGGATTGCATTTTCTTCGGGCTAATTTAGAATAGTAGCTTATAAGAGTCAGGTGAATTTTTCGATTATAATCGATTATTACCAAACACAATCGATTAGTCAGAATCGAAAGAAATTTTTGATTGATCATCGATTATAATTGATCATGGATACAGCACTAAAGATAAGTATATTTTTATTGAACAAAGCACTAAAATAGTTGACAGGCTTTTAATTATGACCTACTAGGTATGATACCCAAGTTGGACTTAGGGGTTGGAAAAATGGGATTTATGTTTTGTGATTTACACATTTCTCTAAAATAACCCTTCGTTGGGGGATATAAATTCAATGAAATGGCCTTGTTTTCCCTTGGTTTTGCCAGGCAACACATCTGTTTCTCAGAATTCTAGTTGACCTTTTATAAACAAACTTCAACCTGGTATTTACATGTAGAAATACCTCCCATCGACAATCTATCAGTTATGTAGGGACGGATCTTCCTGGGTTGAACCAGCACTAAGCTAAGATTAATGTATCTTGCTCAAGGACATAACGCAAGGACGCGGGTGAGGCTCGAACCCGCGGCCCCTCTGTCTCGAGTCTAGCACTCTACCACTGAGCCACTGCACTCCCTTAGTTCTTTTCTTTGAATAAAATACCCTTATAGTAAGTAAGTAAGTAAGTAAAGACTTTATTTTATGAGGGTGACAACATTTAGTATACAAAGACTAATCTTCCAGAAGGCCCTCAGTGAATAATATATAATTTATACAATTATTACAGATAACACAAAATATATACACTAAAATGTTAAGAAAAAGACTACCATATTTACTCATCAAAGATCTGTGGAACTTCAATTCATGGGTCCAACAAAAAGCATTCTTAAAGCATAATGTGGGTGAATAATATAAAAGTGTTGTAAAGGCATCCCCACAACATTAGATCATACCCCTTCAACAGGATAACTTTGCTGGAGCATCCTAATGGAGGGGAATTTTAGGAATGAATATGGTAATCAATTTCTAGAGTTTACTATTTAAATTATCTACATATATTTACTGTTCAGAATACAACTCATGCTCAAGATAATTCACAATGAGAAGTAAGAAAAACAAGATGGACTGAGTGATCATTTTCGTGATATTTGAACATTTGGCAAGTTACTGTACCAACCATTTTAGACATCTATTATGGAAAGTTTCCGCTGTCTTTGCACTTTTAACATTACTAGGTAAACTATTCCATATAAGACATCCTGAATATCTCATACTTTGCTTAAAGCATTCCTTCTTTGGAAGTGGTGGAACAAAACATTCTGCTGCTGTTGATCTTAAGTGAACTGACATATCCATTTCATTTCTGAGGACAAAATTTTCAGAAATATAATGGGGTGTTAATCCATGGTATACCTTGTACATAAATTTTGCTTTGCGAAGGAATAAGCGATCATAAACAGATAGAAATTTTAAGGAACGAAAAGCTTCAAGGGAATCATCAACATTATAATCTAAAATTACTCTACATGCACGTTTTTGCATCTTAAAAATTTTCATTTTATTTGACTCAGAAGAGTTGGCCCAGACAATATTGCAAAAGTCAATGTGAGGTTGTATATAAGATTTATAAAATTGTACACGGTGTTCTTGTGACAAAAAGTATTTCATTTTTGAAAGCAACCAAATATATGAAGATATTTTTTTACAAATGTGTTTTACATGGTCTGACCAGATTAGATTGTTGTCAACAAAAACTCCCAAAATCTTATCATTGGATATCGTTTTCAATGATTCATCACTATACTTAAGGTGAAGATTAGAACTAGCTAACCTCTGTCGTTTCTGACAGGTAGTTATCAACATTACCTTTGTTTTTGCTGAATTCAAAACCATTCCATTGCTTTTACACCAGATGTGAAGCTGATTTAAACCTGTCTGGAGGTTATGTTCGATCATTTCAACAGAGTTTTGAACATCATAAAGGGTAGTGTCATCTGCATAAAGGTCAGCAGATACATTATTCACATAAAGTGGTAAGTCATTAATAAAAAGCAAAAACAAAAGTGGTCCTAAAATGGAACCCTGAGGAACCCCAAAAGTAACTGTTTCAAAGTCAGATTTGTTATCATTTATAGACACCTGCTGTCGTCTGTGTGCTAGGTATGTGCTAAACCAATTAAGAGCTTCTCTATCTATGCCATATAGTTTTAATTTAGAGAGAAGAATTTGATGGTCAACAAGATCAAAAGCCTTTTTAAAATCAACAAGGACAACTCCTATCATTTTTCCATTATCCATTGCATTTAACCATGTATCAATCATCTGAACTAAAGCAGTCTCACAGGAATGTTGTGACCGAAATCCAGACTGGGTCTTGTGCAGTAGATTATACTCCTTAAGATAAGCTGATAAACAGTCATGCACATGCTTTTCAAGGACTTTAGACAAAACAGGTAGAATTGATATAGGACGGTAATTATTCACATCATCATGGGGTCCATTTTTATGAAGTGGAGAAACCTTGGCTTCCTTCCATTTTCTGGGGAAAGTAGCCAAGTTGATGCTATGGTTACAAATGTATGAAATATCATCAGCTATATATGGGGCTGCAAATTTCAGCAGTCTAGGTCCAATATTATCAGTACCAGTTGCCTTGCATGAGTCCATTGTTGAAAGATATTTTAAAACTTTATCTTTTTCAATATTACTAATATTGAATTTGATATTGTCTGGCAGCCTGGAATCACAGAAATCTTTAAGTTTGCTATGATTTGAGTGTGTAACTGGCCCTTTAACCTTCGCTGCAATATTAGCAAAGAAACTATTAAAAGTATTGGCCATCTCCGTGGGGTCTTCGATATGCACCCCATTCTGATTGACAGAAGAAATGTTAGATGACTTTCTAGACCCTTTTCCTGCACCGACTTCTTGAAAAAGCTTATAAATGCTTCCTGGATTATTTTTATTATTCTCAATAAAAGTCTGATATTGATCTTTTTTGCTCTGTTTTATCAATTTGTTTACTTTATTTCGCCATGATTTATATTCATTTTCATTACCTAGTGACTTATGCCTATCTCTAGTTTTCATGGCATCTAAGATATCTGATGATAGCCATTCCGGCTGAGTTTTTCGCTTTACCCTGTGCTGTTTAATGGGAATGTTTTTGTCAACCACCTGTAAGAATAGATCAGTCCAGGCTTCAAGGATATCATCTGTATCATCAAATAATTTGATAAGATCCCAGGGTACTGCCTGAAGATCACTTATAAATCTATTTTCATCAAAATTCTTAAAGGACCTGTAAGATATAGTATAATGATGTTTTCCTTTTGGAATGTGACTGTGCATTTTTCTTGTTACAAAAATTGGAAAATGATCACTCAGTCCTAATTTAGGCACACTTACAGATTTGACATTTTCAGGACAATTACAATATATATGATCAATTAATGTTTTACTGTTAGATGTCACCCTTGTGGGCTCAGTGACCACCTGAGTGAGCCCAAAAGGTTCAACATAATCATTCCAAACACTGCATATCTGGTTATTTAAAAGGTCTCTGTTTATATCCCCTAATAAATACATTTCTTTTTCTTCTTGCAATACCTTCTCTATACAGTCTTCAAAGAATTCATTCCACTGAATAGATGAATTGGGTGGTCTATATATGTGACCAACAAGGAAAGAGCAATTATTTTTGGGTTTAATTTCTACCCATATACATTCAAGCATTTGGTGTTCTAAATCTGCTCTTCTTTTGCAACAGACACCATCTTTTACATAGACTAGCAAGCCTCCTCCAGCATTTTCAGATCGGTCACGCCAGAAAGGTTTTTGATAGCCATCGATGTGGAATAATGCATCAGGATGATTTTGGGTTAGCTTTGTTTCACTTATACCTAAAATGTGAATAAGATTGTTTTGAAACTGGAGTAGCAACTTTAATTGGTCTATTTTGTTTGTTAAACCCTGAATATTGAGATGCCCTATTCTAAACCCCTTATCTTTCAGGCCTAAATTAAGTGCATTATGATCTTGGCTATCAGGCAAGCTAATTGATTCATGCTGAGAGCCTTCAACAGATAAGTTGGAAGAAGCACTGAGTAATTGTACCTCTGGTGCAGTAACCTGTCTAACAGACACCTGCTGAGCCTGTTGTGTAGAACAAAGAAGGCTCTCATCGGGAAATGTGCTTGAAATGTGTGATCTCTCATTAGCCTGGCTGCTATGGAAATGTTGAGAAACCATATTATCATACATACAAGTAACATGATCATTATCATACTTATCATTTGAAGTGTCCAAGACATGCATATCAACATGATCACAAATATGAGAGGGCCTCTGCTGGAAGGAACTAACATGTACATTTATATGTTTAGTAAGTGAAATTGAACTTTGTAATGAGCCAGTGACAGTCAGCTGGTCACTTTTAGATGAATTATCTCCACTTTCACAGTTCAAAACATAATCTGATTGTGAGTGTGTATCTTTACTGATACTAGAACAAAAGCAATCATTGAAATCACATTCACTACATAAAGTATCTAAAGTGGAATATCTGTTGTAAATAGGAACAGATTCAAATGAAAGGGCATCATTGCCGACTTCCTATTGGTTTCGGCATCGTCCTGATTTGTGTCCCCAAAACCCACAGTAATGACACTTTAGCTGCTCCTGGAATTTACACTGGCTAGTCTCATGATTGGTTTCCCCACATTTGTAGCATGCCAGTCCACTGTTTATACTGCTAGCTACCCTATTTTGAGTGGGTCTACCACTCCTACGTCCATTGTTTGATCTTTGATTGTTTGCTTTAGATCTATGATGATTACGGCTTTTCTTTTGATTTCTGCTTTTAAATGAACAGTTTTCAAAGTTTTCTACAAAGTCAAACTCCTTGTTTATTTCACCAAGCAACCTCTTTACTCCTGAGGTTGACAGGTGAATCAAATCATCCCCATAGTATCTTTCTATGATCCTTCCTTGTCTGTCGTAGAAAGCCTTGTTAATGTCCACCATGGTTAGGTTGTGTTCCTGACAGAGTCTGTGAATAGCTTGATTCACCTCACTTACATCAGTATCACTTCTGGGGCTCATATTGCATAGATAAACCCGACAGGTATTATTAGCTTTCTTAAGGTTGAGAATAACCTGCTCATAGAGTTCTTCGAAATATTCGATGTCTGTCCCATTTGAAGCATCATTTCCTCCAACAAAGAGAATAACTTCAGAGAACTGGCTCATGTTGAACATATTCGACTGTATATAAACTTACTATTCTTTTTCACTCAGGATTTATTCCAGTTTTCCACATTTTTATTGGAAAAAAAAGCCAGACTTAAGGTAGATATTCAAGAAAACATGCTATGTACATGTAACAGTAGTATTGGAAACATTCAGCTGGTCAGCAGACTTTTTGCTGGTGACAACCAGTTGTCAGCAGACACTTCCAAAAAAAAAACTTTAAGGCTACTGGACTCGAACACACACTTTTTGAATGCTATGGACACCCCACTACAGGGTTTCAGCTGGACTGAAATTGCCTTCGGACATTTTGTCCGAGCAGCCCCAATATTGTTCGGACATTTGCAATTTTTTTAGGACATTTTTTCAGACACTCATTTTACCACCATAAACCGAAAATGCTATCTGCCCTTCTCATAATGAAAACAGGGGTAGTTTTGCTACCATTTCGGATGGTGGGTGCGGCCTGATTGATTGGCTGGCTTTTTATTTAATGAGGAGACTGGAGCTTGCTAATCGCTGGAAGTGGGTGGGGTACTGGTTTTTGTTTTTTTGCTGCTATTTTCGGCCGCTGCACGACTCGTTAGTCACGGAAAGTGGCTGTTCAGGTAATGATGGAGCAGGCAAACTGTTTTGGGGCATAAAAACCTTGAGTTCCCGTTGTTTCTTGGTGGCAATTAAGTTTTTTAGTCATTTTATCGGCGAATGCCAATGCAAATATGCTGTCCGCTTCGAGATAAAATCGAGGTAAGAAGTTTACAGGATGCAATAGACCAATCAGGCGTCGCGTAAAAATACTTCATGACTGGTTTGCTTTAGTGAATAAGTATTTTAGGGGTAAAATTATGCGAACCAGCCTACCGCTTACAGAAAGTTGGCCAATCAGTGATCGTTTTATAAAACAAAAATACTAAATTGCATCACTGTGCATTACCGTACAATATGCACTTCTGAAAATCGTCTCGGACAAACTGTCCAAACTGGACAGCAAACTCTCAGACATCTGGAACTATTTGATGGCCCACGCCAAACTGAATCCCTGCACTATCCACTAGGCTATTGGGAAATTGTGATTTCTTTTCATTCAGATCAGTAATTGTACAACAATCTAAATCACACTTTTTTTTACGAAGACTCCCAAAGACTGCCCTTACGGAAAAAAATGCACTGCCGCAAACAATTTTCGCGAACAGCTAGCGAATACTCTGCGATTGCTCGGTAAACATAACCTTATATGGCTGACCAGTATTCGCGGAATGTTCGCGAGATGATCACTATTCACATGCAAATTAGGTCTGCCGCGAACACTTCCGCGAATATTCCGCGAACATGCATTTAAATCTGTTGATTAAAATATGCTGCGAATATCCTACGCTCATATTCTGCGAACATTTTAAGTAAAAGTAAAAATAGCTGTAGCAAATATGTAGGGAACAATAATTGCGAATAGCCTGCGAACAAGCCGCGATTATGCTGCAAATATGATCTCAGAAAATCTTGGTTCCGCTGTAGGGAATATTTGGCGAATGTTCTGTCCCCTACAGTGTAAACTCCATAATTAAGGAAAAGATGAGGCAATAATTAAAAAGTTCAGGTAATTTGCAAAGTAATAAAACAAGAGTTCTCCATCTTGTTTGTGACACATTCTCCTGTCCAGATACATGTACATATTATTATGTCAAGCTAGATGGGGTGAATGAGAAATCTAGCCCCCCCCCCCCTCCCCCCACAAACAAAAAACCTAGGGCTAACTACATATAAGTTTACAGGCCTCAACTTTAGGATTTATGACAAAGGGAGCATCAAACCAGCCTACCAGCTACATGCAGGGACTAACTAGAACTTAATATTTCACTTGCAGCAAGTTTGGACACACTATCAGATAAGCGAATAGTAACAAAGGCCCTGATCAGACTGCGTGGATGTGCAAGCCAGTAATTGCCTTTGAAGGTCCAAAACCATGATGACAGGTTTTCTCTTGTTGAGGCCTATAGTAAAAATGCCAGATGTGAAATTATTTCTTCATTTTTTGCCATCATAGCCATAGCTCCAGATAAGGCTGCGTATTGCGTATTTACGCAATTTCGTGGACCTGAAAACACAATTAAAATAATTTCTGTGCGTACAAAAACGCAATAAAAATCCTTGATACTCAATTCCGAACTTTTTCATAGCGTATGACGCTATTGTATTCTGTTTGCGATTGTCGTTTTTCGCATCACAAGTTGTTGTTGGGTACAAATTAATACACGGCGTCACGCTGAATCTAGTCTATTAAATAGTAAACCAGTCCAGGAACATTCTTATCGCTGTTTAGCTATACCCAATATTTACACATTACGACATTCGTCTCGCTTTACAATAACAATGGCGTATAACGACGGCGAAAAAGCCCCAGCGCAATTGAATATCTTATCGTAACTAACTCTAATACCGCGTTGGTGGTTCGAAGAATCAAAGATGACTTGATAGATACGTTATTTTCGAAGTAAGTTGGAAATAGCGATCTCAGATATACTAATATTGCCAGTGTGCTTTCCAAAAGTGAAACCGAAAGTAAACAAAAAATCAGGAGAAACAAGGTACGGTTTCATTGCTTATTTGCTTTCAGATGGATACCCAATACAAAAACTTTAAATACCCAATTTAAAATTTGAAATACCCAATTAAGTCAAAAAGAGGTGGGTAAATACCCAATTGCCTCCAATCCTTATCTGGAGCTATGCATAGCATACCTTACTATCCAGTTTTGCTAACTTGTGTTCTTGTCACATTTCCTTATGATGTCTGGAGTATCGTGTGGTACTGGATTCCTTATCATTGCTATCTTCCTTTCTATGTAAAACATTTTACCAGATTTCTATGTGCGAAGTATTGAACTTTTTAGGTGACTGCTGCATAGGTATAGACAAATATATCATTTTCAGTTCTAAGATTTTTAAAAATTAATGCATTTGTAAATAATCCAGCAACTTAAATAATAGAACAGAGTATTTATAACAATACACTTATTATCACGGGTATGAAACTTCATAAACAGAGCTGGCGGTTCCGTATATGGAGGCTAAAAAATCACATGAAAACACAAAAAATATTTCTTTTATCGGGTTAAATAGCTAAAAAGGAGAATGTAGTGCTTCGCTCTGGTCTTGCAACTGCTAACCCAAGCTGATGACAGATGCAAATGGTAAAAAACCTTCATGTCCCAAACTATCTAGAAAGGATTCAGACAAACTGTACAATTTGTATCTTATTTTGGCGAACAACTAGCAAATACTCTGCGAATAATCGGTAAACATAACCATATATGGCAGACCAGTATTCGCGGAATATTCGCGAGATGTTCATTTTTCACATGCAAATTAGGTCTGCAGCGAATACTTATAGTTAACAGCCTGCGAATATTCTGCGAATATGTAGCGAACATTAATTTAAATATGATAATTAAATATGCAGCCAATATGCAGCGAATATTCTGCGAATATTTTAATTAAAAGTAAAAATCGCTGTTGCGAATATGTAGCGAACAATAATAGTGAATATCCTGCGAACAAGCAGCGATTATGCTGCGAATAGATCTTAGAAAATCTTGTTTAGGCCAACCTTCAAAAAATGTTGGTTTGTGTTCCTATCTACCCACCCAAAACAGGCCCTACCCAAAAAAATTATTGCTTTTCTGAGAATCTTTTTTTTTTTTAAATTTTTACTCTAAATGCTTTTAACAAATACTTCTTTAAAATGACTAAAAGACGATTTTAATTGAAGAAAGGTTAAAGAGACTCTTATTATATGCATTCTTACCTTATATACATGTACAGCATTTGTAGACCTCTAAAAGTGATAGTAAGAAGGTCATAAAATTATGCTGTATTTCTAAAAAAAATACAAAATAAATACCTACTTCCTACCCAAACTGAGATTGATGGGTAGGAGCAAAGCAAACAAATATAGTTTTAAGGATGGCCTTACACTGTAGCGAATATTTGTCGAATGTGCTGTCCCTCACAGTGTAGACTCCATAATTAAGGGAAAGATAAATGAGGAAATAATTCAAAAGGGCAGATAATTTGCAAAGTAATAAAACAAGAGTTGCCATCTTGTTTGTGACACATTCCCGTGTCAAGATACATGTACATATTATTATTCAAAGCAAGAAGGGGTTAATGAGAAATTAAATACATATACGGTAAGTTTACGGGCCTCAACTAAACAAGCCAGACTTCGGGGTTTCGAACAAAGGGAGCATCAAAACAGTCTACATGCAGGGACTAACTAGAACTTAAAATTTCAATCGCAGCAAGTTTAGATATGCTATCAAATAGGTGAATAGTAACAAAGGCCCTGATCAGACTGTGTGGTGAGCAAGCTGGTAATTGCCTTTGATGGTCCAAAATCATGATGACAGGTTTTATCTCGTTGAGGCCTATATATAATTGGAAAAGTAAAAATGCCAAATGTAAAATTATTTCTTCATTTTTTGCCATCATAGCATACCTTACTATCCAGTTTTGCTAACTTGTGTTGTTGCCACATTTCCTTATGATGTCTGGAGTATCGTGTGGTATTGGATTGTATGGATTCCTTATCATTGCTATCTTCCTTTCTATGTAAAACATTTTGCCAGATTTCTATGTGGGAAGTATTGAACTTTTTTGGTGACTGCTGCATATTTCAGTTCTAAGATGTATAAAAATTAATGCATTTGTAAATAATACAGCAAAGTTCTCAAATAATTGAACATAGTATATAGGTTTTCATGAAACAATACACTTATTATCACAGGTATGAAACTTCATAAACAGAGCTGGGGGTTCTGTATAAGAAGGCTAAAAAATCACCTGAAAACCAAAAAAATATTTCTTTTATTGTGTAAAATAGCTTAAAAAGGAGAATGTAGTGCTCCACTATGGTTTTTCAACTTCTAACCAAAGCTGATGACATCTGCAAATCGTGAGCAGTTTTAGCTGAATTGTTATGGTTGTGAGTTAAACAACCTTCATATACCTTACTGTAAAAACGATTCAGACAAACTGTACCACTTGCAGCTCGTATCAGCTTAGATATAAGAAGTTGAAAGACCATAGCGGAGCACTACATTCAACCTCCTCAATTTACACCAAAAAGCAGCAAAAGGAAACTTACGGTTTTAGGCCATTTTTTTCATCCTCCATATACAAAACGGGAAAGGTTTCCTTATTAGAGCCACTGTTTATGAAGTTTCCTATCCATGTATGTACAGCAGAAAACTTCCATCATTATCTTAATTACAATTTTGTTAACAATGTCATCTGTTTTTACATGAAAAACTGAGATAGTTTTCTCTGATTTATGCCCCATATATAATAATGGGGATCATTACAACAGCCTTTATGAGGCAGATCAAAAGTAAAGTCACCCGAAAATAAAAATAGTTATGGGGCACCCTAAAATGTCCCCAAAACAAATCCATATGTTTTTGCCAAACCTCCAGAAAAAAGAGCGTGTCTGATACATGTGTTGTGGGTTCTCAAAAGAGCAGTCTCGGTGAGACGTTTTTAGCGACCAAAACATATGTTTGGCTTGATTAAAATATCATGATGATGTCTGATACATGTGTTTTGGGCACTTGTAGGAACAGTCTCGGTGAGACGTTTTTTAGAGCCCAAAACATATGTTTGGCTCGATTACAATTTCACGTTGAAACAGTTGCACATAGGTCTAATTATACATATTATTCAGTACTAAGTATAAATAACATGTCAATATAAGTTTACCACTCCTCGTTAATACTGTATTATGATTGTTTTGTTTTGTATTATGGGCCGGTGGCCTTCATTATGAAATAAAACCTTTTGTATTTGTATTAAAACATAGTTTTCTCAGAAGCAACTCAGCCAGTTGAACTCAAATTTCATATGAAGACTCCGTTTGATAGGTTAGCCAAACTTTATGCAAATTGTTTTGGTCGCATGACCAAGATGGCCATGTTACCCATATATGGTAAAAACCCTTTAAATATCTTTTTCCCAAAATCAGGAAGGCCGATGACCTTGGGACTTGGTAATTTAGCATTAGGGATGTGTTCCCCTACTAGGTTTGCACAAATACTTATTCTCGGTTGACCTTGACCTACTTTACGTCAAGGTCAAATTTTATTCCTAATGCATTAAAATTTATGGGAAAAATCACTTGACTGTTTGAACTAAAAATTAATATGGAGTATTCCTTCGATTGTTTAGGTCGCTTGACCAAAATGGCCGCAACCCCTGTATCTATAGTAAAACATGTTTCAATAATAAGCCTAAGTTGACCTTGACCTATTTTAACATTATAAAGGACATGCGCGAATCCAGGAATTTTCGTCAGGGAGGGTCCAGGTCAGTCTGACAAAAAAAGCTCTGACGTTTTTTTTAGTCCTCAGCTTATTTTACAGAAGTCAAATGGTCAATTTCAAAGAAATCTATCATTTTTCAAGGTTCCAGAGGGAGCCCAACATTTTCCAGGGGGGTGGGGGGGTCCAACTTTTACCAGGGGGTCCAATTGCTTATTCCCTATATAAACCCATATAACTTGTGATTTTCCAGGGGGGGGGGGGGGGGGGCTCCCGGCCCCCTGCCCCCCCCTCTGGATCCGCACTTGAAGGAGATCAGGTGAGCGTTTCAGGACCTTCAGGTCATCTAGTTATAAGTATCTAATCTTAGGTGTGAAGAAACATACAGATTGAAGTGACTTTAAGTACTTTGCCCAAATACTACCACACTAGGGTAAAACATCGAACTTCGGACGCTTTTTCAATGTGTCACTACTTCAGCACGGTTTGTGCTTTACTACAGACATGCCACCAGGTTAAATCTAACTGGTAGCTGCCAGACAGGCTCAATTGACTTAATAAAGCTGTAATATCATTGGTTAACGCATTTAAATGTGTTTGATTAGCACTTAAAGTGACATAGGGTCAAACATGAAAATTCGGACAGCTATCGGGAAATTCATACAGAGCTGAAGGGAAAATCGGACAGTTGTTTCTTTTTACTAAATAAGCTCTTTAAATGTTTTTATTCTGTCAAAAACATTTAAACATGTTTCATTCATCATATGAGTAAACTACCGAGGTCTTTTAAGGTATCAATTTCATTTGCTTCTAAAATCAAGTGCTGAAATGTCAACCAGCATGCGCAAAGCTACAGAATCTTTTCAACCCGCAGTCAACTCTTGCTCTATTTTTGAGGTCCGTGGTGATGCATTCTAGTCTTTCAATCGCAATACCAACAAGAATCTAAAATAATCTTATCTATAACGTAAACAGATGCAATGCATTTTATTTACAAACAGCTGGAAAGGAAAGAAAACTATATGAAAGGGTCAAGAATCATCGTTTCGACGTCATCTTCACTGTTCAATGGCGTTTCCGAAATTAAATTTCCTGAAGGGAAATACGGACACCCTTTATTTCATCTTTATTTCGTTTCAAATATATGTGAATATGCAAAAACAACCTTTCAATTTATAAATATAACTATCGAAGATACTAGGGAGCAGAAATATCTCATTGTGCATCAATATTCGAATATAAAAGATGGAAGTAAAAATAGTTGTGACAAGCATCGAAACCACATGCTCCCTAATCTGTGCGGAGCTGGAGGTCACCAGACTGGAATAGATATCTAATTAGTCGGTTATAATGTTCCATTTTCACTGTTAGGAAGTGGGTACGACGATATTTTGTCTGTACAGTTAACCTGAAATAAAACTTTATCAATTGCTCGTGAGTCTAGAGCAGGACGTTATGTCAGGGGAGGTAGAAAAGTGTCCGATTTTACATGTCCGTCCGAAATTCGATGTTTTTACCCTAGTGTGCTACGTCTAACACGGTCCTATGCAAGTCCCTGTCGCACTTTTAAAAATTTAATTTAAGATGTCTTACTGTACAATTTTGAGCCAAATCAATGTCTAAGACTGTAAATACTTGAAATCTATTATAAAAAAATATATCTTTGTGTTCGTGCTGTCCAATTATCCATAATGAAAGTAGCTGTCGCTTCAAACTTTCAATTGGCCGCCATTGTTGTTGTTGTTGTTGTAGATATAAATTCTCCCAATGTTGGGACACCTCGTCTCCGAGTAGAACAAATTTTTTAATGTAACTATTAGAACTAAAGTGTTAATATAAAACGCTCCCAGCACCAGAACTGTACAATATAACCAATGTCTATTCACAAAACTATAACCGATACTCTGTACAACACAGCCACAAAGGTCCTAACACCAAAACGTATTCACAAATTATATACAGGTCTTTATGGTAGATTAGTTAAGCTTTAGAGTTCACCTTCTTTGCCACAAGTGAACAGGCAAATCTGTGAAAGTCCCAATCTTTCTTCTAGCACTGGACGCTGCAATAGCGGGTTAAATGACAGCGTGAGCAACGTTTAAGTTCCTCTCCTTCCTTAGGTGGATGTTTACAGTTAGAACAAACACGGTCTACCTCGTTGTCCTCACTATCGTCACTATCAATGTTTGTCTTGGCCAGAAAATCAAAAAGGACTGCCCGTTCATGTAACAAGTCAGGCTCAACAGCTGGGGCTGGTGTTGGATTATCCGAAGACTCCAGGTCACTGTCACTACCACAAACAAGACTGGTGTTTTCCAGTTCCTTTACACACACAGGATCTTGCTGGTCTTCTGGCGAAGGTGAATCTGGTTTTCCAGCTAACTTCTTCTCCAGGAAACGTGCGTGTCTCCTCCTAGAACGAGCCAACGCAGAGGGAGAGTTTCTCTTCTTCCGACGACGTCTCACTGGTTTCAGAGAAGCGCGTTCGGCGACCTCGCTGTCGTCCTTGGCTTTGTTTGGAGTTTTGGCGGGAAGTTTGCAGCTGACGGTTAACGACAATGAATCCTGATTCCGCGTGAGTTTCCACGAGTATCGGTTATCCTCATCATTCTCCAGTCTGTTCAGAACTTCAATGATTGACTTTGGGATAATATTGGGTAGAGCATCCATCATTATTTTCCAAAAATCAAGGTGGCAAGAATTTCTGTCCACTCGATCCGCCATTCTATATTCTATTCTATTCTTCTTAGAGTTCCCCCGTTGGCTTATCGAGGCACCACCATAAGGTGTAAAGGTTCAGTGAGCTCGTATTAGTTTTAAACTGGTGAGGTGAAATGTATATACAGTCTGTGTATTTACAGGTTTAACACATTATTCCGCAGGCACAAAAGCTGGTAATTATTAGCACTCTGAAATTTGACGATTAAGGCTTGCTATTCTTTTCCTGTGTATCTGTAATATATATTCTCTGGAATGCAATTCTAGGGCTTCTAAATTTTCACACCCATTAATGTAGAATGAAGCATCCAGGGTGAGCTGGGTAAACAGTTCTGGGTTCAACAAGTCACTTTTGAGTTCATCAGGGAGAACTGGGTTATTTCGCAACTTCTCGGCATAGACGCCTCTCTCTGGTTCATATGCTGAGCATTCTGCTATAAAGTGTTGTCTTGTTTCGGGTGCAGCTAAACACAGTTTACAGGTAGGGTCCACTGTGTATTGATTAAAAGCAGCCCTATTACCTTGCAAGATGTAGGTGCCCGTAAGCAATTTACATTTAAGCTGAGCTCTTTTACTATCTGTTAAACAATTACTAACAGTGGACCATACATGATGGGTTTGCCCTACTTTTAAGGAATTTGGATTTATATATTTCAGTGAAGATTTCTCAGCCATGTCAGCCCGCCACATGGCTTCAATATGGCTATGCACGGTCTCATTAAGGATTCTCTTCCATTCTGATTTTGACATTTGTTTCTCAAATGGGAAAAAAATTGAAGGCAGGTTATATGTTCCTAGAATAGTCCTGACCATATTAAACCAGCTTTTCTCATCGGGAGTTTTCACAGCAAGCTGCCTCATTGCTATATCATACTCAATGAATTTACTGTTACGTGCAATACCCATGAACAGGTTTAAGGTGTTTTTATGTATAACCGTCTCAAGGGGTAACACGCCCAGCAATGCCAGAGTAATGCAATTTGGGGTTTTATCAGGGAGACCTTGTATTTGTCTGAGAGATTTCCTTTGGAACTTTTCAAGGTTTTCAATGTCCTTTTTCATGAGGGATAAGGTTTCAAGTCCGTATATGACCCTTGGGACCACAAAGGTAGACCACAAATGACCATTATGGGATGTCTTCAGTCCATTCACACTATGAAACCCCGCCCCCATTAGTGAGTATGCTGTTTTACGACCTAGACTTAATTTTTCCTCTATGTGGACCTTATTCTTTATGTCCCTAGTGATTCCAAGGTGAACAGTGCACTCCTCGCAGGGGATTTTTTCACCTGACATGACCAACTCAATGCCCTGGGTCTCATATTTTGGGATATTAAAACATAGGTAGCTACTCTTATTGGGGTTCACACAGTATCTCTCTCTTTCGGTGTTGTTCTCAATATCCCACACCATCACTTGCATGTCACGGTGCCTTCTAGTCAATCCGGCTAGATCATCCGCCACAGTCACATGAGGTATGTTAATTGAGCCAATTCGTACCTCAGTATATTGGTCCTCAAGATGGAGTAACAAGGGATTATTATATCTTTTGTAGTGTGACGTTGAAAGCACACCACCTTGTCTAACTCCCTGTTGGATGTCAATGGTGTCAGACAATAGTCCGGCCCATTTAACTCTGGAGGTACAGTCAGTATACATATCTCGAACTAGTAACCAGTCGTCTCCGTGGATCCCATCAAGGTACAATCTACGCAATAGAGAGTTGTGATCAACCACGTCAAAGGCTTTTTGTGTATCCAGCGTTGTCAATAGAAGATCTTGCTTGTTATTTTTTGACTCTAGAATACATTCGGTTAGGATAACCGCCGCACTCAGGGAAGAGCAACCCTCCGTGAAGCCTTTCTGTAGTTTGGACTGTGTTTCTTCTAGGATTTTGTTGTGTCTTCTGTTTAGGACATGCTCCAAGACTTTTAGAAGGACAGGGGTCACGGTAATTCCCCTATAATTACCTGGATTGGTAGGGTCACCCTTCTTGTATATAGGAGTAAGTATCCCCTCCTTAAGCACAGCAGTCACAGCCCTTGCCCTGATCAAACAGTTCAGAGATGATGTAATGAACCCCACAACAGGGGTACCCCCCAGCTTGAGATGTTCACTACATAAGCCCATAGAATCAGCGGCCTTATTGTTCTTTAGCTTCCGAAGGGCCTTAGTAACCTCCTGTTCTGTAACTGGGTCAATACTTTTACTCTCAGCCTCACAGATTGCTGTGATACTTTCAATGTCCATGTCAACGAGTAGTTTGTATTCATTATCAAAGTTCTCATTCTCCAAGGAGAGGGCAAGTTTCTGGAAATGTGAGGCCCAGGCTTTACATATCTCTTCGCCGGTTTCGCAGGTATTTCCTTCGACGATGAGTTTATCAGTCTGTTCGCGGGTGGTTTTCCGTTGATTTCTCACTAGCCTAAAGAAGGTCTTTGGATCATTTTCCGCGGCCATAATTGACTCGATTTGTAAGTCTCTCCTCCTTGCTGCCTCTCTCCTTTGCTCTTTTCTTATGTTCTTGTTTGCTTTCCTCATTTTGATGAAATCTGGATCTGTGGGGTTCCGTGAAGCACCTGCTTTTTTCCATTCCCACCATGTTAGGCGACAATATTTTACAGCCTCATGGATTTTTTCCGACCATGGTCGGTAACGCTGAAGTTTAAGGCGCACCTCAGGTTTAAAATTTGGGATGCTATCTTCCGTAGCCAATTTCAACACTGCATTCAAGTGTCCTATTGGATAAAGTATATCCAGGTCTGAAGAATTTCCAAGATAAAAGGAATCAAAAGATTTCAAGTTTTTTTTGATAAATAACTGATAGTTCTGCTTATCACACTTGTCCCAGTTTGGTTTGCATTTTATGATAACATTTTCATTTTTTTCCGTACCTACTGGTAGCTCCATTTGCATTACGACCGGAACATGGTCAGATGTATTTAGGGCTACACTTATCTCCACATACACAGACTTCACAAATCTCTGCCCGATCTTATTGAAAAGAATATAATCTATCTCAGCATTGTCAGTTTTGTTTGGATGAAAGAAAGTGGACACTCCCTTTTGTTGATGCTCTAGGGAGTTTGAGGCCACTGCTGCCTGGAGCAGCACATCCTGTGCATTTCCTCTTTGTCTGTTCAAAGAGGCATTGAAATCCCCCACCAGCAGGACAATATGGGTCTTTTGGTATATACTTAAAACTTCCTCGATTTGTTCGAGACAGCTTTGAAAATTGTCGTCATTTTTTGCATTTCCCTTTGAGTTTCTACATGGCATATACACATTGCATATGCAGATGGGAGGTGATGACTGCACTTCAATGACAACCATTCTGTTTTCGCTGTGTATAAGCTTTTTAACTTTAAGGTCCATATTCTTACGGAACAACAAAGAGACTCCGCCATATCCTCTGGGTTTTTGGTTAGGTGGTAGGGGGTCATTGTCATCAACAGCCTTGCTATAGGCATAATGAGACACAAAGCTCGTTTCAATATTGCTTAACTGGAACGAGAATAACCAATGCTCCTGGATTGCAAGAATATCACAGGTTTTTAACAACTCCCTAAGGTATACTTCATTAGTCTCAATATTCTTCACATTAAATGTGCCTATTGTTAACAGCTTTTTCTCTTCCATGTTGATTCCGAGGCCCTGCCGCTCCACAAAAAAGACTTCTTGATGTCTGCCCTATTATGGGATGATATATCAGCATTGCTGCCTGTGGCCACTGGGCAGGGTAACCTTTCAGTATCTGTCCCTCTCACACACACAGTACTAGCCCCTAGGTGTGCACCGACCTCCTGGGGCAAGACAGTACTGTCATCTACATCAGAGACAGCATCAGTTCTCAAATCAATCGTGTTTGAATCCAGTGTGAGGACAAGGGGATAGGAATCACCTATTGCATCTGCAGAATCTGTGCAGAGAGTAGTCCCCCGCTCATGTGGTTCAGTCTTCCTGGTAGAATTAACACCATTGTTATTTTCAATATGGGGAGCCACAGGGCCTACGGCACTAGTTACAAGACGCTCACTTGGCTTTGAGATGGCACTGCCACTTTCCACAGTTGGATTATAGGCAGGGCCTGTAGCCCTATTTACAGAGCCCCCGTTGGGCCTCCTTGTGGCACTACTATCGTCCCCACTGGGGTTAAATGCATAATTCTCCTTACGAAACTCAAGGTCAGCCCTTTTTAGATTTTTCTGCACATGTGTTTGTCTATTAGGCCTCTGCACTTGAGGAACAAATCCCACTGGGTTTCCTTGCACAGGATTTTGAGCCATTTGCTCACTTCGAAACGGAAGGTTCACCCTCGATGGGTTAGGATACTGACGCACCTGTGCTTGTTCTAATGAAATAATTGGGTAACCTTGATAATTCATTGGATTTAAATGGGTACCATATTGCATTGTAGGGTACGTTTGCGGGTGCATATAACTAACAGGGAACTGTGCCCATGGGTGTTGCTGGAATGGGTTTAGACCAAACCCATGCATAGCAGTGCCAAAACAATTGACAGCAGGATGTATACTATGGTGTGGCATTGACAAGAGCCGCTGCTGCTGGAGCAGGGAGGCCTCAATATTGCTAATCCGGTGTTTCATAAGTTCATAATCCATATTTCTTATTTGTTCTTTCATTTGTGTTATACTATTGAAAAACTTTACACAGTCATTTGGCTCCTGAGAGTCATAATGTCTGGGGTTTGAACCATTATTATGATGCTGGTAGGTTTGATTAGTGTCTGCTCTACTCGGTCCGTGGCTCATTTGATATGTTCCATCATTGGATGTTTTTTCATTATTTGACCTAAATAAATGCACCTCCTGTCTGAGGATCTTATTTGAATTCTCAATTTCCCCCAATTTACGTTCCAGGTTCATAATCACAGATCTCTGAAGTTTAAGTTGCTCCTCTTGTTCCGTTTCTTTAATTTTGCTCCTCCCCCCTTTTCTATTGGGTTTGCTACATGCAGACTTGTTTTCACTGTTTGCATCATTGTTGCTACTACTTGCACAGTCAGTTATATTTGGTCCCTTTTTCTTTTCTTTATGCACATTACTTAGAGTAGCGGTCACTTCAGCTGCCATGCTGTTGCTATGGTCTCTCATACCCGGCAAAAGGATATCAGCCTTACTAGAGTTAGTTGGACTGGGGGCCTCTTTGGGTGTGCCCAAGGACAGAACCCTGCCACATTCGGCAGGAGGGACGGCTTCAGGTTCATAACCCTCTTTCTTATGTGTCTCCTCATCATCTGAAAGCGGACAGGCCTCCAGCACATCCCTATGATCGGTGCAGAGGCTCTCAGTCAGATCCTCACACTGTACTTCGTGTGTGCAGGCCAGACATGTATACCCCAATTCACTACTGTCAAAAAGGGCATACATCTCTAGATTAATTTGTTCACACTTCATGTGATACCATATGTCACACCGATCACAGCATATGCTGGAATCCATCTCGATTGGCAAACCACATGTTGGACAGAGAAGCTCCCCCCCCTCGCCTCCCCCTCCAGAATGCTGCAAAGGCATATTACCATCCTGAGCACAAAGCCCCTTTGTGTTTTTACCCGACCGCAAGGTATCTGCACTGCTCACCCTGTATGATGAATCGTTCGAACTGGCAGGGACACTCATAGAAGTGTCCACACCAGTAGGAACAGCAGGACGTGTTATTTTTTGAGGTTTGCACACTGAAATTTCCCCAAGGCCCTTAAGGAAAAAAATGCACTGCCGCAAACAATTTTCGCGAACAGCTAGCGAATACTCTGCGATTGCTCTGTAAACATAACCTTATATGGCTGACCAGTATTCGCGGAATGTTCGCGAGATGATCACTTTTCACATGCAAATTAGGTCTGCCGCGAACACTTCCGCGAATATTCCGCGAACATGCATTTAAATCTGTTGATTAAATATGCTGTGAATATCCTACGCTCATTCTGCGAATATTCTGCGAACATTTTAAGTAAAAGTAAAAATAGCTGTAGCAAATATGTAGGGAACAATAATTGCGAATAGCCTGCGAACAAGCCGCGATTATACTGCAAATATGATCTCAGAAAATCTTGTTTCCGCTGTAGGGAATATTTGGCGAATGTTCTGTCCCCTACAGTGTAAACTCCATAATTAAGGAAAAGATAATGAGGCAATAATTAAAAAGTTCAGGTAATTTGCAAAGTAATAAAACAAGAGTTCTCCATCTTGTTTGTGACACATTCTCCTGTCCAGATACATGTACATATAATTATGTCAAGCTAGATGGGGTGAATGAGAAATCTAGCCCCCCCCCCCCCTCCCCCCACAAACAAAAAACCTAGGGCTAACTACATATAAGTTTACAGGCCTCAACTAAACAAGCCAGACTTTAGGGTTTATGACAAAGGGAGCATCAAACCAGCCTTCCAGCTACATGCAGGGACTAACTAGAACTTAATATTTCACTTGCAGCAAGTTTGGACACACTATCAGATAAGCGAATAGTAACAAAGGCCCTGATCAGACTGCGTGGATGTGCAAGCCAGTAATTGCCTTTGAAGGTCCAAAACCATGATGACAGGTTTTCTCTTGTTGAAGCCTATAGTAAAAATGCCAGATGTAAAATTATTTCTTCATTTTTTGCCTATAGTAAAAATGCCAGATGTAAAATTATTTCTTCATTTTTTGCCATCATAGCATACCTTACTATCCAGTTTTGCTAACTTGTGTTCTTGTCACATTTCCTTATGATGTCTGGAGTATCGTGTGGTACTGGATTCCTTATCATTGCTATCTTCCTTTCTTTGTAAAACATTTTACCAGATTTCTATGTGCGAAGTATTGAACTTTTTTGGTGACTGCTGCATAGGTATAGACAAATATATCATTTTCAGTTCTAAGATTTTTAAAAATTAATGCATTTGTAAATAATACAGCAACTTAAATAATAGAACAGAGTATTTATAACAATACACTTATTATCACAGGTATGAAACTTCATAAACAGAGCTGGCGGTTCTGTATATGGAGGCTAAAAAATCACATGAAAACCCCAAAAATATTTCTTTTATCGGGTTAAATAGCTAAAAAGGAGAATGTAGTGCTTCGCTCTGGTCTTGCAACTGCTAACCCAAGCTGATGACAGCAGTTTAATCTGAATGGTAAAAAACCTTCATGTCCCTAACTATTCAGAAAGGATTCAGACAAACTGTACAATTTGTATCTTATTTTAGCGAACAACTAGCAAATACTCTGCGAATAATCGGTAAACATAACCATATATGGCAGACCAGTATTCGCGGAATATTCGCGAGATGTTCATTTTTCACATGCAAATTAGGTCTGCAGCGAATACTTATAGTTAACAGCCTGCGAATATTCTGCGAATATGTGGCAAACATTCATTTAAATATGATAATTAACTATGCAGCGAATATGCAGCGAATATTCTGCGATTATTCTGCGAATATTTTAATTAAAAGTAAAAATCGCTGTTGCGAATATGTAGCGAACAATAATAGTGAATATCCTGCGAACAAGCAGCGATTATGCTGCGAATAGATCTCAGAAAATCTTGTTTAGGCCAACCTTCAAAAATGTTGGTTTGCTGAGTTCCTACCTACCCACCCAAAACAGGCCCTACCCAAAAAAAATATTGCCTTTCTGAGAATCTTTTTTTTTAAATTTTTACTCTAAATGCTTTTAACAAATACTTCTTTAAAATGACTAAAAGACGATTTTAATTGAAGAAAGGTTACAGAGACTCTTATTATATGCATTCTTACCTTATATACATGTACAGCATTTGTAGACCTCTAAAAGTGATAGTAAGAAGGTCATAAAATTATGCTGTATTTCTAAAAAAAAAATACAAAAAAATACCTACTTCCTACCCAAACTGAGATTGATGGGTAGGAGCAAAGCAAACAAATATATTTTTAAGGATGGCCTTACACTGTAGCCAATATTTGGCGAATGTGCTGTCCCTCACAGTGTAGACTCCATAATTAAGGGAAAGATAAATGAGAAAATAATTCAAAAGGGTGGATAATTTGCAAAGTAATAAAACAAGAGTTGCCATCTTGTTTGTGACACATTCCCGTGTCAAGATACATGTACATATTATTATCGCAAGCAAGAAGGGGTTAATGAGAAATTAAATACATATACGGTAAGTTTACGGGCCTCAACTAAACAAGCCAGACTTCAGGGTTTCGAACAAAGGGAGCATCAAAACAGTCTCCCAACTACATGCAGGGACTAACTAGAACTTAAAATTTCAATCGCAAAATAAAAATAGTTATGGGGCACCCTAAAACGTCCCCAAAACAAATCCATATGTTTTTGCCAAACCTCCAGAAAAAAGAGCGTGTCTGATACATGTGTTGTGGGTTCTCAAAAGAGCAGTCTCGGTGAGACGTTTTTAGCAACCAAAACATATGTTTGGCTTGATTAAAATATCATGATGATGTCTGATACATGTGTTTTGGGCACTCGTAGGAACAGTCTCAGTGAGACGTTTTTTAGAGCCCAAAACATATGTTTGGCTCGATTACAATTTCACGTTGAAACAGTTGCACATAGGTCTAATTATACATATTATTCAGTACTTAAAGTATAAACTAGAGGACCTGAAGGTCCTGAGGCGCTCACCTGATCTCATTAATAATGTTAAAATAGGTCAAGGTTTTACGGCTTATAATAAAACATATTTTGTTATACCATATATGGGGGTTGCAGCCATTTTGGTCATGTGACCTAAAACAATCTTATGAATACTCCATCAAACAACCCAGTGATTTCTGAGAAACCAATGTTTAGATAGGTATGTGGCAGTGGAAATGAGTGGCATTGGATAAAAGGTCACAGGCCAGCTTGACATTTTTGACATTTTGTACTTATATAAAACCATTGTCTCATAAAGTTAAACATTTCTAGAAAGTAGTATGATTTCGGCTTAAACAGTTATAGAAAAATGAACATTTCAAGATTTTTCCCATATAAATGCATAAGAATCAAATTTGACCTTGCCATAAAGTAGGTCAAGGTCAAGCTAGATTTACCATTTGTGCAAACCTGGTAGAGACCACAGCCCCAATGCTACATACCATGTCCCAAGGCCATTGGCCTTTTGGTTCCAGAGAATAAGGTATTTAACAGGATTTTACCATATATGGGTGTGGTGGCCTTGACCTTTGGAACTTATTTATAGCCAATGTCTCATTAGGTTCAACATATCAAAACAGAAAATGACTGGCTTCAACAGTATTAAAAAATCAACTTTTCAAAAAAATTCCAATTTAAATGCATTTGGAAGCAAATTTGACCTTGATGTTAAGTAGGTCAAGGTCAACCTAGGATCATTATTTGAACAAACTTGGTAGCCCCCACTTCCCAAATGCTACATACCAACTCCCAAGGTCATTGGCCTATTGGTTCTGGAGAAGATTTTTAAAGGGTTTTTACCATATATGGGCGTGGCGGCCATCTAGGTCATGAGACCAAAGTATTTTGCATAAATTTTGACGAACCAATCATAAGGAGTCTTTAGGTGAAATATGAGTTCAATTGGACTGATGGTTTGTGAGAAAACTATGTTTTAATATATTGATGGGACTCCAATATGAGCAACCTAAGCTGAAAGGTCAAAGGTCAACTTTGACCTTTGGAACTTATTTATAGCCATTGTCTCATTAGGTTACACATATCAAGTGAGAATTATGACTAAGGCTTCCTCGGTTTTCCAAAAAATCACTTTTTCAGAAATTTTCCCATTTAAATGCATTAGGAAGCAAATTTGACCTTGACGTTAAGTAGGTCAAGGTCAACCTAGAATCATCATTTGAACAAACTTGGTAGGCCCCACTACCCCAATGCTATATACCAAGTCCCAAGGTCATCAACCTTCCGGTTCTGGAGAAGAAGATTTTTTAAGGGTTTTTACCATATATGGGCGTGGCGGCCATCTTGGTCATGTGACCAAAATATTTTGCATAAATTTTGGCTAACCTATCATAAGGAGTCTTCACATGAAATTTGAGTTCAATTGAACTGATGGTTTGTGAGAAAACTATGTTTTAATATATTGATGGGATTCCAATATGAGCCACCTAAGCTGAAAGGTCAAAGGTCAACCTTGACCTTTGGAACTTATTTATAGCCATTGTCTCATTAGGTTACACATATCAAGTGAGAATAATGACTAGGGCCTTATACAGTTTTCCAAAAAATTGACTTTTCAGAAATTTCCCCATTTAAATGCATTAGGAAGCAAATTTGACCTTGACGTTAAGTAGGTCAAGGTCAACCTAGGATCATCATTTGAACAAACTCGGTAGGCCCCACTTCCACAATGCTACATACCAAGTCCCAAGGTCATCGGCCTTCTGGTTCTGGAGAAGAAGATTTTTAAAGGGTTTTTACCATATATGGGCGTGGCGGCCATCTTGGTTATGTGACCAGGACCATTTGAACAAACTTTCGTTCCCGCGTCCTAAGGAGTCTCCATATGTAATTGAAGTTAATTGGCCCAGTGGTTTCAGAGGAGAAGATGTTTGAAATTGTGGACGGACGGACGGACGGACGCCGGAGTGACTGGTATACTATTAGCTCACCCATGAGCCTTCGGCTCAGGTGAGCTAATAACATGTCAATATAAGTTTACCACTCCTCGTTAATACTGTATTATGACTGTTTTGTTTTGTATTATGGGCCGGTGGCCTTCATTATGAAATAAAACCTTTTGTATTTGTATTAAAACATAGTTTTCTCAGAAGCAACTCAGCCAGCTGAACTCAAATTTCATGTGGAGACTCCGTTTGATAGGTTAGCCAAACTTTATGCAAATTGTTTTGGTCGCATGACCAAGATGGCCATGTTACCCATATATGGTAAAAACCCTTTAAATATCTTTTTCCCAGAATCAGGAAGGCCGATGACCTTGGGACTTGGTAATTTAGCATTAGGGATGTGTTCCCCTACTAGATTTGCACAAATACTTATTCTCGGTTGACCTTGACCTACTTTACGTCAAGGTCAAATTTTATTCCTAATGCATTAAAATTTATTGGAAAAATCACTTGACTGTTTGAACTAAAATTCCTTCGATTGTTTAGGTCACTTGACCAAAATGGCCGCAACCCCCGTATCTATAGTAAAACATGTTTCAATGATAAGCCTAAGTTGACCTTGACCTATTTTAACATTATAAAGGACATGCGCAAATCCAGGAATTTTCGTCAGGGGGGGTCCAGGTCAGTCTGACAAAAAAAGCTCCGACGTATTTTGTTTTTTTTTAGTCCTCAGCTTATTTTACAGACGTCAAATGGTCAATTTCAAAGAAATCTATCATTTTTCAAGGTTCCAGAGGGGGCCCAACATTTTCCAGGGGGGGGGGGGGGGTCCAACTTTTACCAAGGGGGGTCCAATTGCTTATTCCCTATATAAACCCATATAACTTGTGATTTTCCAGGGGGGGGGTCCAGACCCCCTGTCCCCCCCTCTGGATCCGCACTTGAAGGAGATCAGGTAAGCGTTTCAGGACCTTCAGGTCCTCTAGTTATAAGTATCTAATCTTAGTTGTGAAGAAACATACAGATTGAAGTGACTTTAAGTACTTTGTCCAAATACTACCACACTAGTGTGCTACTTCTAACCCCAGGGGGGGTACTCTGATATTTTCATACATACGTAGGCTTGGTCCATTTTTTTGGGTTCAAAATTTTGAATTTCGATATTTTTTTTTGGTTTTCAGAAAAATAAATATTTTTTGGGGTATGAAAATTTTGTGGATATTTTTTTGGGGTCATCACAAAATTGGACTATATTTAGAGGTCATTTTTCTGCGTTTTAAGGTCTTTTCTTAAGGACAATGTCATACACAATATGGCGTGGTGGCTAAAATCTGCCGGTGCTTTGAATTTTGCGCTGTCACAAGAACAATGTCCAATTTCGCTCTGAATTTCAGAAATAATCATAAGATATATGTAATATAGTTTACAATTTTGTTGCTGAATGAAATATACACAAACAGTAAATAAGTCAAATATTACATTGAACTTGGTCAATTTTTGCACACAGAATTCTCCTATTTTCCTCCATCAGAAATTTTAGTTTTTTGCACAAGCATGTAGTGTGATATGTGATCTAGTACAGCCGGAATTTAAAATTTACAAAATTTTATTCACAAGATCACTTTTCTTGCTAATCCGATAACACCTAACACTCACATATAATAGCCACTGACAATATACATGTCAGTTATACAGGTAAGTAAGTTTACATACACGTCCACTAATCTATCTCCTTCTTCGGCAAATACAATGAATACAAAAACATGAGCGGAGATTCGTGTATAATGGAGTTTTTTGGTTTCTGTAAAGGCGGTAATTTTAATATTCATATCTGGGCGTGGTTCGGCTATTTCATCTGCTCAAAAAGGGAAATCAGGTTCTATCTATCGGTAAAAAGTTTTTAAGCGTGATTTTCATAAAAATCCTGACCATATATACACTGAACTTAAGTTTATTAACCCTTTAAGCGTATGTTACAAACATCGTATGCCTTTGTTGTCTGCTGGAATATTTGAAGACCCTTCCATATACAGTGTAGATCCTGATCAGACTGCTTCTATAGGATCAGTCTGGTCTGGGTCCACACTGTATGCTTCTATAATTATGTTAACCAATAAACAGACATTTTTCGGATGCAGTTATTTTGCTGGTGTTTTAAGGGTTAATTCATATGATTTGTGTCTTCACTGAGGTGTTCTGGCGCAAGAGGATACTTACTTTCGAATAAAACCACGCATCATTTCAGCTATTACCTATGTCTTTAGAAGGTTGATCAGTCCTAATTTCCCATTCATGATGTGCCCCTGTTACAGTACCCCAAAAGTCCTATAATAGGTAATATCGTGTTCTCTGGTTACTATCTATATCTTGCACTCTGAGAGTTATTTTATAAAAACCGGGAGAATGCTATTCGATGGGCAAATCACTTGACTTAAATTACCTGTGGGCGCTTCAGAAGGCTATCATTTCCAATTAATATAGAATACATTTCTCTTAAGATCACTTTTGTCTCAGCAACATAGGTTAACAAATAGTTAAGATTAAGGCCATATTTTAAATAAAATTTCATATGTTTCGGCAGTCTTAATTGTTTGAAAATTACTGATTTGGGTGATGTGTCGTTTTCAGTGTGTTGCACATTGAGGATTATGGTCATCAGTCTGGGTTTGTACACCCGTTTTACTTCATTGTCCTTCACTGACTTTAAAAAAAACGCTTTGTCATTTTTTGCGTTAAATGTCAATTCCTGTATTGAAATGTACATCACGCACTAATATAAAATGTTTATTTTATTTATTGCCTAAGCTTTTCTTCAATTTCTTAATTTGATTAAAACGTCAAATTGAATCCAAGGCTGTGAAAGCTCACACGCTCTTATGTAAGCATTCCTTTCCATTGAATCCAGTGAGCAGGCATCATGCCACAGACGATCTATTGGTGTAAAAGAAAAGCCAAATGAGCAATCGAACAACAATCTCCGAATTTTGAAACATCTAAGAAAATGAGAGTACTTGTAATCGCATAAACGATGGGGTGACATCGCTAACACCCCACGTGCTCGAAGAAATTTAATGATAATTGACCTATTGACTATACCTCAAGATCACAAGTTTGACCATACGGTGTAAATTTAACTTGTATCCCTTTCTGCTCATCATCCCCTTCAATTTGATATGCCACGCGACCATGTTTGGAAAAAAATGACCCCAAGCAACCCCAAGTCCCACCCCTGGAGTACGACCCAGGCGACATAATGAAAATCTCATTCTTTTATTTTTTAGAACAAACATAAAGTTTGGTATAAAAATCTTTGAAATTGACTTTTTTAAATATGATAGTTGACCTTTGAACCCTCCCCTGGGCCCCAGGGGGATGGCCCCAAAAAGTGCTGTCGCACAACCCACTCATATAAAAATTTCGTATACCAAACTTGGTTGGATTTCGTCCAATGGTTAAGGAGGATAGAGCATAACATACAGACGGACGGACGAACGAACGGACAGACGGGCAGAGGCAATAACAATACTCGTAAAGGGGTGGTGATAATAAAGAAGAACACCATGTCACGTGCACTAATTGGATTCCGCTTTATATTCATACTAGTAAGTCAGGCTCATAAATATGTATTACAGCTATACATGTATGTATTATTTGTATTTTCCTATGCAGGATATGGATTGGTAGCCCTGTTTACAGGTGTAGATAAACATGTACATTACGCCCGGTCGGCTATTATATGAGTGTTATGTACTATCGGATTAGCAATAAAAGTGACCTTTTGAATTAAGTTTTGTTAAATTTAAATTCCGGCTGTACTAGATCACATATCACACTACATGCTTGTGCAAAAAACTAAAATTTCTGATGGAGGAAAATAGGAGAATTCTGTGTGCAAAAATTGACCAAGTTCAAGGTAATATTTGACTTATTTACTGTTTGTGTATATTTCATTCAGCAACAAAATTGTAAACTATATTACATATATCTTATGATTATTTCTGAAATTCAGAGCGAAATTGGACATTGTTCTTGTGACAGCGCAAAATTCAAAGCACCGGCAGATTTTAGCCACCACGCCATATTGTGTATGACATTGTCCTTAAGAAAAGACCTTAAAAAAAAGTCTTTTTAAGCATTTTATTCAAGTAATGGCAGACTATGTCAGCCCGGGGATGTAACTTTTGACTTGACAGGAGTGATAGACCATCCCCTCCACTTCCCAGATCTGCCCAATCTTTGGCTTATAGGGGTTGTCGTAGCTAGTCCACACATACACTCTGAAGTACCAGATACCAAGTGCCACAGCTTCAATAATACAAATACATGCTCCCTTATCGTTACTGCTTTCCTTTAAGGGGGTGATGATTTTGCTATCAGAGTGAGTATAATTTAACAGCCAGTTATACACAAGATTCATAATAAAACAGATCGTTTTCAGAAAGGTTTACTTCAGGCTTCGCCCATGTAGAGCCAGAAAGTCAGGCGATTTGTTTTACAATTCTCATGAATGGGTAGTCCAGGCCTGTTTGATGGGTTATGTGAACTTTTATATAAAAAACAAAACAAAAAACAAACAAACAAGAAAACATTACTTGAACATTGCAGAAAAAATGCTGAGAAATGTATCTGAATTAATGCTAGCAAGTGTCAGCCATTATGAAATTCTAGAGGGAGAGAGGTTTGGACCGAAGTTTGCCCCAATCAGAACAGCAGTTTGTTTGTTTTTCTTTGTAAGGGGGGGGGGGGGGGGGGGTGTGCTTGTGAACACAGCACAATTGATCTGCTTGTTTGTTCAGGGTTTATTATAAAAACAGTCACATATCGGTATTAAAACGTCTTGAAAAGATTGGAAATGGATGAAAACTGATTGAAAAACGTGATTTTGTCCTGTGCCTAGTTTTACAACAGCGATCAGAAGTGTGTATTTTGAAGCACAAAAATAGTAGTTAACGGGTCTGACATTGTTAGATCTGCATCTGCCTTGTTTCAATTTTACATTAAGATTAGATGTAGGTATGGCTGCAGAAAAGTTGGTTTCTTTGATCTAGTCTTGCAGATAGCGACTAACTTTGAAAAAAACCTACCTTTCTATTTAAACCTGTATGCGCAGGTAGTCAGAAACATTTTTTGCCATGACGGTCACAGGGAAATCATCATTGTTGTGACAATAAATGATAGGGTACTACATGGTTTATACTCAGTTCTATTTATTGACATGTGAAATTCAAAGACGCATGACAAAAAAAAATTGCCTCAAAACAATGGTGATTAAGTACTCTATTTAGCAGTTGGTTATGCTATAATACTCTCCTATGCACATGCAAATTCAACTGCGTGACTGTTTCTTCAGTCTTTTACAGCCACAGACGCTGGTGTGTCCCGTTTGTATTGGAGACACAAACATTTTAAATTAATAAAAAGTATTATGCCCTCAAATCGAGTTGAAAAAACAAAAAACATGTTGTTTTTTTCGTTTTCGTTAAATTCGTTCGGAAAATGCAATTCATTTTTACTTTAACCAATAACAGTTTTGACCCAGATTTTGACCTCGATGTAAACAGCGAAAAGGCCAGTGCTCTGGGTAAGTCTCTATAAAAGACATTTTTATGCAAGCTTCTTTTGCTAATTTTGGTGGAAACAATGAATTTAAGTATTGTTTTTGTCAGTTACATATGTGAATTGATTTGACAACGCGCCAAATGACCTTTTTTAGCCGGAAAGTGCAGCGCAGAATTTCGTTGCGGAGCTTGCTAAGCTCCGAAAGGAAAATGACCGAATCCTAATGAGAGTTCGCGAGAAAATGAAAATGACAATATATTTAAGGTATTTTGGCTTTTTCCAAAATTAAATTGCTTTTAATTTGTAGTTACCCCTTCATTTAGAAAACAATTGCTTTTTTTTTCATAAATTTAAGGTTCCTCAGCACACTTTGGCCAATTTTACAAGTTATTGCTCATCATATTCAAAACAAATTAACTGTCTCTTTTGATTCGTCCTCCGTAGGGCTGATTAGTTATAAGTGGTTTCTAACTATTTATGCTAAATATAGTTCCGTAAAAACTTACAACGAGGAGGATTCAATTTTTTTAGAGAAAAAAATACCTTTTCTAAATTTTCCAAATCCATCATCTGCATGTATATTTTTGACATTCTCCCCCTTCATGATATTACAAACTAGAGCTTCACACATGAGTGCACATGATTTAAGACTTTTCAGTACCATACATAGCGGCTTAGTAACAAAATGTCACTTACGTATGTACAGTTCAATTGAATGGTTTGATTCTTTACGTCCCAGCCAACAATTTTAGCTCACGTGAGCCAAAGGCTCAAGGTTAGCTATTGTGATTTGTCTTTGCCCGGAGAGCGTCAGTCTGCTTTTGCTTTAAATGACAACCCCCCCCCCCCCCCCCCCCCTGGACGACTGGTCCAAATTCAAACTAATTTCACAGAATTGTTCCTTAGGATACCTTCTACCAAATTGCACAAATGGTTCCCCACCTCTGAACAGAAGGACTGTCAGAGCTCTAGATAAAAATTGATTTAAACAACATCTCCTCCTGAGCACTGGTCCAAATGCAAAATAAATTTACAGAAATGTTCCTCACGCTGCTCTTTACACAAAATGCATAAATGGTTCTGCTCCACTGAACAGGATGGCTGCCAGAGCTCCAGATAAGAAATCTTTCAAACGTTATCTCCTCCTGAACCACAGGTCCAAATTCAAAATAATTTTTATAGAATTGTTCCTCAGGATACCCTCTACTAAAATTGCACAAGTACAAATTATTCTGCTCAGCTGAACAAAAGGGCCACCAGAGCTCTAGATAAGAAATATCTTTAAACAACATCTGCTCCTGAACCACTAGGCCAAATTTAAAATAATTTCACAGAATTGTTACTTTTGGTGTCTCCTACCAAAAATTGCACAAAGGGTTCCGCTCTGCAGAACAAAAGGGGCTCCAGAGCTCTAGATAAGATATCTTTTAATACCAATATCTCCTGAACCACGGGTCCAAAATCAAAATAATTTCACAGAAATGAATCTAATGTTGCCCTCTACTAAAATTGATCAGATGGTTCTCCTTTACTAAACAACATGGCTACCAGAGCTAAAAATATAAACATTTTTGAATCCAATCCCCTTCGCCACAGGCCAATGCATCATCTATTTATGTGCTAGGACTCAGGTGAGCGACCCAGGGCCCTAGGGCCCTCTTGTTTGTTTTAGTTGTCAAAAAGAGCGTGTGAATAAACATAAAATGCATTCTTAACTTTTTTCCTAATTATATCTTATATCTGCTCCTTGAACATTTTGTAGCACATAAAGAGAGTGCGGTACAATGGTGCATGCCATGCCGCATTTCATCACAGGAAACATTAAGGAGTTTCCAGTTCATTATGGATTAAGCCATGTTTTCTGGGAAACTCCTAACACCTAAATGGGTAATTTTACAAACAACATAGACCCAGATGAAATGCCGCATAATGCTGGTTTTCATCTAAGATAACACTGTTTGTTTGATTTGATTCTTGACGTCCCATCAACAATCTTTCAGTTATAAAGGGACGGGTCTTCCTGGGTTGAACCGGTACTAAGCTAGGATTAATGTTCTTGCTCAAAGGACACAACGCAGTGACGCCGGTGAGGCTCGAACCTGCGGCCCTTCAGTCTCGAGTCAAGCTCTCTACCACTGAGCCACTGCGCTCCCTATAACACTGTTTGTAAAGGTAAAATAAAGATATTCAGACAAATGAACACAATCTTTTTTTAAAGTATAATCTGACACCCCTATGTACTATGGATTATTTGATACACTTAGCCAAAAGGAAGAATCCATTAATATACAAAGGATGAAGAATTCAGTGATGTGCCTGTATACTCATTTTATTACTTAGCCAGTATGTATGTTACTGAAATAGTGTGCACTCAGGTGAGACCTTTAGAAATATATTAATACATATTACAAGGGGCGTTCAAAAATAATGCAAGTTAAATTACTTCTCAGTCACTTTTTGTATTATATTTGTACTTGTTTTTCGTGGTCTGCCCTTCAAAATATTCTCCATCTACCTGGAAGCGGGTCAAGTTGTCCCCGAGTCAACTCGTTCCCTAGGTCAACTCGTCCTTGGGTCAACTCGCCCGGGTCAACTCGTCCTGTTCCTATTTGCATGGGAGACTTTACATGCATTGACAAATATTTATTTATATTAAGCATGTAGACAAAATTTAGGGAATAAAAATGGTACATACTTTTTGTGAGTGTACTATGTTCAGACTAGCCTGCGCTTCCTACTACATACTGGTACGCCTGAGCAAGGACAAAGACCCTCACTAGCACCTAGCCATTAATTCATTATAAGAGAATGGTCATTATTTATCAGCAAGGGGTGGGGGTTGGTGGTGGTGTGGTACCCCAGCTGATAAATAATGACCGTTCCCTAAATGAACATTTGGCCCTGTCATGTAAGCATGTTCTTAGTTTTCAGCTGAGCCAATCTTGTATAAGGAAGCGCAGGCTAATCTGAACGTTCGCTAGTCCCATGTGTGATGAGCAACGCATTTTACCAATCATTAAAAGGCTTTTATTACATGTTTACAAACATTACATAAGTAGGTTAACACTACTGTTAATTTTTCGGCAAACCGTAATGCACCACCATTGTTGATTAATTAAAATTTTGGAGATCACATAACAGACTATCAACAGACCGAGACACCGGCCAAGGAGGGTATTTTATATAGGGGAGGGTATTTAATAAAGGGGACGAGTTGAGCCAGGCTAGTTGACTCAGGGGCTACTTGACCCAGATTCATCTACCTGAATACACTGTTTCAGACAGCCGTTCCATTTTTGAAGCATTCTCGTACTCCTCAACAGTGGACATATTAGATGCTGGTAAACAGCAGATCAGAAGGAGATTCTCGATTGACATCTTCCGAATAGATACGTTACTCGTAGTGTTTGACATAGGAAATAATCACAAGGGACAACGTCTTGGGCATGCGTGCGTTTGTGTGTGTGTGTGTCTGTGTGTGTTGAGGGGTTAAAACCTTCTCCGATTCCGAAAAACTCAGCCAAAGTGCATGCCTAATGCGCTGGTGCCTTATATGGGTATATAAGTCCACTATGACTCAATTGAACCCTTAAAATTAAAAAGCTAGCTATGTAATTGCTGATTTCTGGCTAGCAAATACAAATGGAAATGCATGTGTCTGAAATGTGTTCACATACCAATGAATGTGCTATGTAAGTTATCATTTATGGGTTAAATACATCATACAACAAAGAATAAGAATGCGTGAAGAAATAGAAAGTTTTGTACTTTTATGTTTATTATTTGCGGAGCTCAGGACACCATTTTGTCGCTGTACGCAAAATTTTAAGCAGTCATGGACAACTCTCAATTTAACTTGCTACGTAAGCCTAGACCAAGGATCTACTGTTTACACCCATCCCCCACCCACCCCCAAAAAACAACAACAAATAGGCAACCCACAAAAAATATCCCTGTTCTATACATTGAACTTAAAAAAGACCTGTAAATGCATAAAAATGAACCCAAAAAATAGTCTAGTTTTGTGATGACCCCCCCAAAAAGTATCCAAAAAATCTGCATTCTCCATAATGATTCAATTTTCTGAATCCCCCCCACCCCCACCCCCCCCCCCCCCCCAAAAAAAAAATAATAATAATAAATGAATATTGAAATTCAAAATTTTAAATCTTCAAATATGGGTCTAGCCTTCATATACATATATATGAAACTATTAGAGTACCCCTCCCCACCCCTGGGTACCCATTGTGCATTGAGTTTCAGATGCTTCTTCAAAAATTTATGAACTTGTGATCACGACCTATTTGTGAACCGGGCTAAGTGCCTCACGGTAAACCATGCATCTTTTTAGAGCAATTCAAATCAAGGATTTTTGGATGTTACGTTTTGGGTGGTCATTATTGTTAATTTGAGGATTACCAGGACGAGCACCATCCTGTTTAAGCGCTTAAATTTAGCCACTCACCTGTAAACCGTGGTTAAAGTCATTATAAATATTTCACACCTCTTATAAATATCCCACAACTCTTATGAATATCCCACAACCTACCTTGTATAGGCCATTATTTCAAGCACATTTTCAGCCTTTTCCCAGGCATATTGCAGCAGGCTTTTGAACAACGTACACTGTACGGAGGTCAGTGAAGCTATAAATGAGGAATTTCCCTGTGTAACTGCTGGTTCTCTCAGTCTTCTATTGGCCAGTAAGGTAATTACAGGTAATCAGAACCACCCCATCACACACACACGCGCACATTTACAGGTATTGGTGTGTGTGTGTGTGTGTGGGGGGGGGGGGGTTACTGGTTATCTGTTTTTTTTTCTATATCTGATCACCTGTAAACCGCGAATCAGCAATTAATGTAGATATGATCAATGTTACGTTAATCGGCACATGGTGGCTCTTTTCCCCGGTTTGTGCACTTGGTGTGAGATAAAAATGAACTTGCAATATTTTTGACCGCCCCTCGTATATCAGGAGAGGGGATAATGTCAAAATATACATGCAGATGATGGATTTGGAATATTTTGAAAAGGTATTTTTTTCTCTAAAAAATTGCATCCTCCTCATTGTAAGTTTTTACGGAACTGTATTTATCATAAATAGTTAGAAACCACTTGTAACTAATCAGCCCTATGGAGGACAAATCAAAAGAGATAGCTACTTTGTCTTGAATATGATGGGCAATATCTTGTAAAATTGGCCAAAGTGTGCTGAGGAACCTTAATTGCTTATATACCCAAAAAAGTGGCTTATCTGTTCCTCTGAATGAGTCAACTGGCTGAAATAAGATTTTGTTTTTTGTTTGATTTGATTCTTTACGTCCCATCAACAATCTTTCAGTTATAAAGGGACGGGTCTTCCTGGGTTGAACCAGTACTAAGCTAGGATTAATGTTCTTGCTCAAGGACACACGGCAGTGACGCCAGTGAGGCTCGAACCCGCGGCCCTTCGGTCTCGAGTCATGCACTCTACCACTGAGCCACTGCGCTCCCTGGCTGAAATAAGAGCAAATTATCATACCGAAAAAGTATTATATGGTGTGTGTTCACACAACAAATTCATTGCTCTAGTGCTATTAAGGCTCACTGAATATGCAAACAAAGATGAGTCCAATTTTTGACATGAAGTATTGATGAAATATCAAAAGTATACAAACATGAAAAAAAGTTTAAGTATTTGCTGTGAATATGCTGCGAACAGTAGAAAAGTTAAAGTTCTTTTCATTATGAATTGAGAGCTATATTTTAGTTTAAGTTCTTTTGGTAAACATTCTGCGAACACATAAAAAATTAAAGTCACTGAAATACTGCGAACAGTATCAAAAACTAAGTTATTATTGCGAATATTGGGCGAATAATACACTGTGCTTGAAAATGTTTAAGTTTTTGTTGCGAATATGCAGCGACTATCTGACAAAGCTGCTAACATTCAGTGATCACTTTTTTGACTGTCCAGTTTTGTTCGCTGGGTATTCGCGACAAGAAGTGAATATATTGCGAACAATTACTGCGAACAGAGCAGTTCGCCAATTATTCGCAGCATATTCGCCAGATATTCACAATGAGACAGCTTTTCCGTAAGGGGGCCCTCAACTATCCTAGCGCATATATCCTGATCTAGCTGGGAGACTTGCTCACTTGCCATAATGGACTCTGTGATCTTTGCATGTTCATCATTGAATTGCACCGCCATTCTACCATTAACCATCATACTGTTATTTGTATGGTATAAATTTATTGTGTATTTTGACCTCCCTCCCTGGGTCCCCGGGAATATCTTAATGATTGATTCGACTAACAAGCCTGACTTTTCTGCGGTATCCTTAAAGGTGACCCTAGTTTGGATATCAGGGCCGTTGTTCAAATTTTGAAAGTGTTCAGCAAGTTTTGCCCTATATAATTCATACATTGCAGTAGAGAAGTTAAAAACCAGATTTTCCCCCTTCTCGGCCCTAGTAATCAAGTAATCTGTGTTACATGCATTAAGTTTTTTTGCATAGCCCTATCATAATTCAAATCATAATCCCTACAGGTTTCACCATCACTATCGTCACCCGGTTGTTCAGACTCTGCCAGTTGCTGCAGGTTTCTTGCACTACGACGCGTACGCATTGACATTACCGGCATTGCTGGGTATAGGATAGGAACCCTTGGGACCAATAATTTTAATCAGATTAAACCACAAATTTACCACCTAGACCTGTTCAAGGGGTTGCAGAAAGGGGACGGGAAATTACTCAGACCTGAAATTTAACTCCACCTGCCTTTCCTAACGGGCAGAAAAAAATAAAAAACTAGCCAACAGGGAATACCTCAAGAAGAAAACCACAATTACTCTTTAAACAAAGACCAAGAGAAATATGAGGTAATGTCTTACATCAATCTCAAATGCACCAACTACAATAAAAGTTACAAAAATTATTAAAAGACTATGGTAAAACCAACATGAAGTTAGCAGCAAATACACTACTTTAGTTTAACACTGAATCACTGAAAAGAGGAGGCATGTATATATAATTTGCAGATGCAAAAAATGACTTCACTCAATACTTTGAACAGTGAACATGTGCTTAACGATTTCTTACTTAATTTTTTAAAAGGTTAAAAATAAAATGGTAATTTTAAAAATGTATGTTTAAAATCTATCAGGCTTCAGTAAAGTAGCCTTAATCAAAATTGCCGATGCCGACACACGATTAAAGTGACACTCAATATTTTAACACCAATTTTATTGGAAATGAGTCTGCGTAGTTGGACAGTGAAAGTCGAAACCTCACTTCACTTACATAAAAAAAAATTCTAAAAAGACACTGATCCTCCCTTAAAGGAACATATTTTATTTAAAAAGGTTTACAGGACCGCATTAGTGGTTTATATATCAGGACACAGAGATGTACTAATGGGTGGGGGGCAGATATAAAATCTAATCAGTTTTCACTGCTTTTGAGTTGCGGACCTGCAAAATTAAAACAGTTCATATAAAAATAAGTGAAAGAAAAACTGGGCACATAAAAGGGAAAAATCAGACTAGGGCTGCTCTATATTTTATTAGCTCCCTTCAGGACGGAGCTTAAGCTGCAAGACACACTATGTACTCTTTCTACCACCAGTCATAAAGGTTGTTACTGTTGATGTTGATAAGACTGTAAAGTTCTGATTCAAATGATACAGATCTGGACTAGATTGATTCACACTGCTCTTCGGGTTGATAAAATATCAGTCTTTTTCCGGTCCAAAAATCAAGGAAACGTAGAATTCTGTTCTTCCTCTAATTTATCTCAAAGGTAAGTAGCCTTGACTAAGCTCAGCTTCAGTAGAACCCAGTTCTCATTCAGTCCAGCTCATAAAATTTTCACTTTTCAAGATGGCTGCGCTGATACGTCACGCTTCTTTTGTTCCCGAAGTCCGGTTGAAACGATAAATATTTCTCTTCGCCAGCTTCAAATTTCACAATTGCCTTACCACCTTCACCAGTATTTATATATATACAGTTCTATGTAAAATCTTTCACCAGCAGAGTTAAAAATATACAAAATAAAAAGTTTTTGCAGAGCTCTAAAAAACACGTCCGCCCGCCACCAGTGCCGCCAAATCTTTTTTAAAAATTAATTCGCCAAATTACTCATTGTTTGTTGAAAATAACAACACGTGAAATTGGTTACAACGAAAGCTAAAAATATTTTTGACGAAAATTTTTTGACGAATTTTCTTACGCAATTCAAAGATTTGCATGTTCAAACGTCAAAAGGTAAGACAAATCGGAACTGCATACAGCTCAGCTTTACTTTAGAACAAATTTGTTCTATTTATATACATGTATGTGCAAAATGGGAAAACAAATAGGATTGGTGGTGGTGGAAAGAAACACTCTTCAATATCACTTTTAGGGTGGCACCACACCATGCCATTTTTGCACTCTTTCATTTTTTCTGGATGCAAAGCTCTTTTTCTGATTGACAATGTCCCTCGTGTGAAATGATACCTCACTCTTACCATTTAAGTGGTTTGTTTGACTGCATTATCTGGGTCCAGGTATCGCAGGGGGAGGGGTGGGGGGGGGGGATGATACTGTAATTTTTTCCTTCATCCATAGGCTTGGACTTAGCATCTACTGTTTACCCTCCAAAATTATCAGGAGTATCAAGACCCCCACCCCCAAACAATTGAAATTTTACAACAAGCCCGAAAAATATCCCCAATTCTGTACCTTGACCTTTAGAAACGACCCTAAAATGAATAGAAATGACCCCTTTTGTGATTACCCCTAAAAATATCCACAAAACTTTATACCCCCAAAAATATTAATTTTTCTGAAAACCCCAAAAATATTGAAATTCAAAATATTGAAAAAAAAACCAAGCCTTCATATGTATAAAAATTACAGAGTACCCCCCTCCCCGGCCAGGTTTGTGGTACCTGCTCAAGCTATGAAAAGCTTCTCAAAATTAAAGGGGTAAGATGTTAATTGGACTATATTTGCTGTCTTCTCTGCCTGAAGGAGATGGTACTTTGGTGTAGTTGCATGCATTATTCGAAGTACCCTATCCATTTCAACAGTTTACTTACTGTCTTTCTCCTTTCTTTGTTGGCTGGGAGAAGGCTTGGGGGGAAATGAAATAATATAAGAAGCTCTAGCGATAAGGCGTATATTTTTCCTAGTTGACATGATTACAAAAGCTGAATTTTTAAGTAACCCTAATGATTATAAAATTGGTCTGTTTGGGTAGTATAATATGTATAGTTGGCATCAAAATACGTTTCAAAGCGATTCATCATTTACAAAGCCTTGAAAACTTGTGCTTTCTACTCCCACCCCTCATTTTACGTCTTTATATTGGGTGTCGTTTAGACCAGAATTTTAGTAAATCCCTTAAAGGTTTTCAAAAAGTAAAAGTACTAAATTATTAAGATTATAAATGCCCTTCGTTTCCAAAACTTTGCAATATTCCTACTGCGCATGCGTACGAAATATACTTAAAATTGTGATGTTTGTCATTGAAAAGATGAACTTGGTGTTTTTCAGTTTGTTTTAGATGCTTTCCCCCCCCTCTAGACTCAAGATGCCCTTTGGACAATTGAACGTCATTATATAAATATACAACATGTGTAAAGGGCGTCTTGGGTCTAGGGGGGAAAGGGGTTGTATAAGCGAAAAAAGACATCAATCATCTGACAAAAATAGACCACTTTGCAAGATGATCGTTTTTATTGTACATCAACATTATAAATATATATAATATACTATCGTGATAAATGTAGGACGATTGTTTACCTTAGTTTAACGGTCTATTTCCCACACATGTTACTGAATAGCGAGCACAGTTGATGATCGAAATAAATTTTAATTCAAAACAAAGTAGATATATTACATGCATTTAGAAAACAGAGCTCTCACTAGGATTTTGAAAACAGGAGTTCAGGACTTCCATCTGGCAAAAAGTAGGAGTCCCACTGGAAAAAGTGGGAGTCCCACTCCAAAAAAGTTGGAGTCCCACCACTTTGTGCATACCGTATATCTTTTCCATTTTAGCCTGAAGTGATACATTTTGAATAATTTTTAGATCAACTGAATTCAACCCTTAAAGCATTAATGGATTGTTCCTACTGAACAAAACAAACTATTTTGGTATATTTTTTTATTTAACATGAACACACATTTTTTTGGTTTGACCTTATCAAAATAAAAGATTAAACTGTTGGTACTTGTTTTATTCACTAACAAGACAGACAGACAGGCAGGCAGGCAGGCAGACAGACAGACAGACAGACAGACATACAGAAGTCCTGTTTTGTATGATCTTATGCAGATGGAAGTCTTTTTTCTTCTAAAAAACGCATCTCGCTAGTGTCTACGGCGATTGCAATGAATAGACTGACATTACTTAGCCATTAAACATGGCTTCCATGATTTAGAATAAAAGATTTTACTTGCTGAAAGTGATTTGTTTGTGTTCGCTCGGCTTGAACCGATGATACATTTCATCGCACGGCTTGTAGTGTAGCTTCATTTGGAACTTTTGTCAGTCGGACGTTACCGTATACGGCTTACCGCTGTACCGTTTTTTCTTCTTCAACAATTCTCAGACTCTTTTGGTTGCCGTAGCAATGAATGAATGAAGAAATGCAAATCCGTAAACTTATTGTTTTTTCTCCATGTTTTTGTTGCTCAAATCGCAAACGAATGCAATTAAATACGTTTTCTCTTTCATCCCTAATCAGTCGAATTCGGAATTCGGTAACGTACGCGGCCCTAAAGTCGTCATAGCCCTAAGGTCGTCAGTTTTCTTTTGGCCTCGCTCTCTTCCGTCCACATCATCGAAATTTCTTAAAGGGGGCATTATTTGAAAGGAAATTATATGCCCTGTGTATTGATATATCAAGGATAGCCAAGGTATAAAAGGCATCCGAGTGGTAGGCGTTGAAATGGGAGTACCCAATTGTATGCAAAATTGGGAGTCTGTCGAGAGCTGAAGGTGATATTGATATTGATCCGGCGAAACGAAATTACTATACTGTACATCTGTTCCACATAAACACTTGCATTTTTACATGTACAGAAGATATCGAATTAGCAATAATTACATCCCTATGACCGATAAGACGATCCCTAACAGAAATAATAGGCTGAAAAGTGAGATGACGACTTTAGGTCCGACGTGCCGACTTTTGGGCTTCATAAAAATGGGTAATTTTTTCCCTGTTAACTCACTTCGTCTGTGTTGCAACAACGACTTTAACTCATTTTATGCACCAGTATTTCGCATACCCCCCTCCTGGGGGGGGGGGGGGGGGGGCTTGTATACCGGAGACATAGCAGGGCTTAAGTGCCGGGGTTAACCTGATGAGTGCTGGCAGTGCCATAGATGTGTTGGGGTTTCATTTCCCACCATAATAGTCTGCACGCGGTCTGGTAAGCTCTTGTTTTCGTTGTCTAGATAATATATTAAATGCTCATAATTGTCAATTCCTAAATTTCAAGTCTGAGTAGCTGAGCATGCCAGTTTAAATCAGTATAGGTTACTAATCCCAAAGGCATGGTTACTCATGAAGTTGCTCATGTATGCCAACCACATTCAGAACGCATACAAGACTATTAACACCTGAATAAAGACATTTACACGACCAACACTATCTCTCAGGTATTATGTTTAAGCATACGCCGACCACACCACTTTGATCTATATACAAATGTAAGCTCATGTGTGCTCATAGGATCATGGCCACCTAGTATACATCCATACCAACGACTAGAAGCATCACCACTCAGACCTTTAATACGTCTGCAAGCCCATCAATACCGCCATTCGTACCTTCAAAACGTTTCTTAGACCACCAATAGGGTACTTTCAATAGGGTACCTTCAATACGTCTCTTCAATCACCTACACTGCCACTAAATTAGGCAACACGTCTAGGAATGCGAACATTGCCAGTCCACTCATACCTTCAGTACGCCCATATGACCACCAACACCACCAACGAGACCTCCAGTATGTTCCTGGGACCATCAACACCGACTCTCAGACCACCAGTGCGTCCCTAAGATGACCTCCACCACCACTTAGATATATAGTACACGCCTATGACTACCAACACTGCCCCTTATGCGTAGAACGCCCATAGGACCACCAGCACCAGTGCTCAGACTGCCAGGACGTCTCTGAGGCCAAACACACACCCATTTAGATAAATAAGTGCCACCACTCAGCCCTATACTGCACTAATCGGGTCATAAAAACACCACCCATCGTTGACGACCTTAGGGACTAGTTACTGACGACTTTAGGTCTTGGTGGTCCTAAAGTCGTCAAGCAGACCCCTCTTGACGAAATCAGTCTTTTAACGTTATTTTCGGGTAGTTTCAAGCCATTTTCTTTAGTTTATCCACTAGCTGGATGGTTAAACTACCATCTGCTAAAGTCTATTCTTTGTCAGTGAGTGTCTCTTATCCGGGACAATCGCCTAAATGCGTCAAGGTGACGACTTTAGGGCCGCGTACGTTAGTTCGATGTTGTTTACAATAGTTTTTCTCCCTTTAATTAACGGTAAATCGGTTGCCAATCATCCGATAATCCTTGCTTAATTACTTTAATAATCATCTCGTAATAATCACACTGTCCCGCATCGGTAATCCTGTCAATCACCTGTCAGAATTGCTACACTGCAGTCCGAGTCCTACGATTGGTCAACAGAGACAGGACAACAATCTCGTCTCCCGCGACTCGAAAAAACGTGTCGCGATCGATAATATCAAAGGGCTTTTGATTTCCCGGTGTGTATTTATCTATCAGCTACTGGAATTTTAGCGCGTGCCGACTAAAAAAAACATGCGTACGCGGGACTCTCGCCTAGCGAAAATCATGCGTCCCAGGGAAAAAACGTGCGTACCAATACGCGTAATTCTGCGTTTCCGAGAGCTCTGGAAAAACCTGTTTTAAATATACGAACTAGCGGGCAAGGGTACATAGTATTTGGTCTATATGTATTTGTTGAGTGTGCCTAGTGTCTCCAGTCGCTATTTCAACAAAATAAAACGAACGTCTTATTTAGGGAAATTGCCTGCCTAATCGCTAGAAATTCTTTGTAGGGCTAATCCAGTCCAGTTTTGTAACAGAGTTAAGGTGGCGCAGTGACCTATATATAGATCTGTATATAGGTCACTGGGTGGTGACAGTCTTTTTAAGCATTTTATTCAAGTAATGGCGGACTATGTCAGCCCGAGGGTGTAACTTTAGACTTGACAGGAGTGATAGACCATCTCCTCCACTTCCCAGATCTGCCCAATCTTTGGCTTATAGGGGTTGTTGTAGCTAGTCCACACATACACTCTGAAGTACCAGATACCAAGTGCCACAGCTTCAACAATACAAATACATGCCCCCTTATCGTTACTGCTTTCCTTTAAGGGGGTGATGATTTTGCTATCAGAGTGAGTATAATTTACCAGCCAGTTATACACAAGATTCATAATAAAACAGATCGTTTTCAGAAAGGTTTACTTCAGGCTTCGCCCATGTAGAGCCAGAAAGTCAGGCGATTTGTTTTACAATACTCTTGAATGGGTAGTCCAGGCCTGTTTGATGGGTTATGTGAACTTTTATATAAAGAAAAAAAAAATACAAGAAAACATTACTTGAACATGGCAGAAAAAATGCTGAGAAATGTATCTGAATTAATGCTAGCAAGTGTCAGCCATTATGAAATTCTAGATTTTGTTTGTTTGGTTCTTAACGACGCATCAACCCTGGTGGGTCATTAGCGTCAGACGGTATTAAACTAAACATGATGAAGATGGAAAAAGTAAAAATTTATAAGATAAAAGGAATGATGTTGATGAGATTGTATAATGATTATTAGTTGAAATACGATTGTTGACAGGAGAGAACACGTACAATATCTGACAGTTTCAAAGAGCTATTCAGATATGAAATTCTAGAGGGAGAGAGGTTTGGACCGAAGTTTGCCCAAATCAGAACAGCAGTTTGTTTGTTTTTCTTTGGGGGGGGGGGGGGGTGCTTGTGAACACAGCACAATTGATCTGCTTGTTTGTTCAGGGTTTATTATAAAAACAGTCACACATCGATATTAAAAACGTCTTGAAAAGATTGGAAATGGATGAAAACTGATTGAAAAACGTGATTTTGTCCTGTGCCTAGTTTTACAATAGCGATCAGAAGTGTGTATTTTGAAGCACAAAAACATAGTAGTTAACGGGTCTGACATTGTTAGATCTGCATCTGTCTTGTTTCAATTTTTCATTAAGATTAGATGTAGGTATGGCTGCAGAAAAGTTGGTTTCTTTGATCTAGTCTTACAGATAGTGACTAACTTTGAAAAAAAACCTACCTTTCTATTTAAACCTGTATGCGCAGGTAGTCAGGAACATTTTTTGCCATGACGGTCACAGGGAAATCATCATTGTTGTGACAAGAAATGATAGGGTACTATATGGTTTATACTCATTTCTATTGAAATTCAAAGACACATGACAAAAAAAGATTTGCCTCAAAACAATGATGATTAAGTACTCTATTTAGCAGTTGGTTATGCTATAATCCTCTCCTATGCACATGCAAATTCAACTGCGTGACTGTTTCTTCAGTCTTTTACAGCTACAGACGCTGGTGTGTCCCGTTTGTATTGGAGACACAAACATTTTAAATTAATAAAAAAAGTATTATGTCCTCAAATCGAGTTGAAAAAACAAAAAATATGTGTTTTTTTCGTTTTCGTTAAATTCGTTCGGAAAATGCAATTCATTTTTACTTTAACCAATAACAGTTTCGACCCAGATTTTGACCTCGATGTAAAATATAAACATTGGCGGCGAAAAGGCCAGTGCTCTGGGTAAGTCTCTATAAAAGACATTTTTATGCAAGCTTCTTTTGCTAATTTTGGTAGAAACAATGAATTTAAGTATTGTTTTTGTCAGTTACATATGTGAATTGATTTGACAACGCGCCAAATGACCCTTTTTTAGCCGGAAAGTGCAGCGCAGAATTTCGTTGCGGAGCTTGTGAAATGAAAATGAATCCTAATGAGAGTACGCGAGAAAATGAAAATGACAATATATTTAAGGTATTTTGGCTTTTCCCAAAATTAAATTGCTTTTAGATTGTAGTTACCCCTTCATTTAGAAAACAATTGCTTTTTTTTTCATAAATTTAATTGCTTATATACCCAAAAAAGTGGCTTATCTGTTCCTCTGAATGAGTCAACTGGCTGAAATAAGAGCAAATTATCATACCAAAAGTTGAGCCAAGAGAAAAAGTATTATATGGTGTGAGTTCACACAATAAATTCATTGCTCTAGTGCTATTAAGGCTCACTGAATATGCAAACAAAGATGAGTCCAATTTTTGACATGAAGTATTGATGAAATATTAAAAGTATACAAACATGAAAGAAAGTTTAAGTATTTGCTGTGAATATGCTGCGAACAGTAGAAAAGTTTAAGTTCTTTTCATTATGAATTGAGAGCTATATTTTAGTTTAAGTTCTTTTGGTAAACATTCTGCGAACATATAAAAAATTAAAGTCACTGTAACGAATATACTGCGAACAGTATCAAAAACTAAGTTATTATTGCGAATATTGGGCGAATAATACACTGTGCTTGAAAATGTTTAAGTTTTTGTTGCGAATATGCAGCGACTATCTGACAAAGCTGCTAACATTCAGCGATCACTTTTTTGACTGTCCAGTTATGTTCGCTGGGTATTCGCGACAAGAAGTGAATATATTGCGAACAATTACTGCGAACAGAGCAGTTCGCAAATTATTCGCAGCATATTCGCCAGATATTCACAATGAGACAGCTTTTCCGTAAGGGCTGAGTGAGAGGTCATTGAATATTCATATGTCTCGGGTCAATTTTGACAAATAATATTGTTTACACTAGTCTACAGTTTGTTTACAAATGTAAGTTGTATGTATTTATTCATAGTTCCTTTATTTCTACATATTCTGTAAGCTTAGGGCAAATACACATGAAATAAAATGCATGAGAATAATGAAACTTAAAAATGTTCAAACCGGAAAGATCAACAAAGTTTCAGAACATATGCCTCTCATGACCTATACATTGTAGCTTCCATTTTGGGTCAAATTGGTTCCCTGTCTCTTTACGCTATATATTTGGAGACAGGAATCAGTGAGCCACATCAGCAAATATATCATGTGACTAACAGTCATGGTCATGTGACCATCAGCCAATGGTCTTACAGGTTTCTCTTCATGCATATTTACCCATAATTACTCAGCCATTCATAAAACTGTGATGTCACTGCAGTGTCAACATATGTGTTTTAGAACTATTATTTGTAAACAAACCATCATTTGCTGCTGCAAAAGTGGATTTTCAATATTTTTGACATATTTTTGTGTGAGCATCAATTTAAGAGGTAAGGGACTTACTATTACAATAAATTTTACACCAGACAAAGTTTTCCATATATAAACTTGTGAGTCAAATGTTAGAGTGTTGCTATTTGAACAAAATGTGACCCAAAATATTATACCAAAGAATGGGACATAACACCAGAGCTCTCACTAGGATTTTGAAAACAGGAGTTCAGGACTCCCATCTGGCAAAAAGTAGGAGTCCCACTGGAAAAAGTGGGAGTCCCACTCAAAAAAGTTGGAGTCCCACCACTTTGCGCATACCGTATATCTTTTCCATTTCAGCAGGTAGTGATACATTTTGAATAATTTTTAGATCAACTGAATTCAACCCTTAAAGAATTAATGGATTGTTCCTACTTAACAAAACAAACTATTTTGGTATATTTTTTTATGTAACCTGAACACACATTTTTTTGTTTGGCCTTATCAAAATAAAAGATTAAACTGTTGGTACTTGTTTTAATCACTAACAAGACAGACAGACAGACAGACAGACAGACAGGCAGGCAGGCAGGCAGGCAGGCAGACAGACAGCAATCCTCTGTTTTGTATAATCTTATGCAGATGGAAGACTTTTTTCTTCTAAAAAACGCATCTCACTAGTGTCTACGGCGATTGCAATGAATAGACTGATATTACTTAGCCATTTAACATAGCTTCCATGATTTAGAATAAACGATTTTACTTGCTGAAAGTGATTTGTTTGTATTCACTCGGCTTGAACCGATGATACATTTCATCGCACGGCTTGTAGTGTAGTTTTGTCAGTCGGACGTTACCGTATACGGCTTACCGCTGTACCGTTTTTTCTTCTTCAACAATTCTCAGACTCTTTTGGTTGCCGTAGCAATTAACGAATGAAGAAATGCAAATCCGTAAACTTATTGTTTTTTTTTCTCCATGTTTATGTTGCTCAAATTGCAAACGAGTGCAATTAAATATGTTTTCTCTTTCATCCCTAATCAGTCGAATTCGGAATTTGGTAGTCCGATGTTGTTTACAATAGTTTTTCTCCCTTTAATAAGAAGATTAAAGGAGTTAATCTATTTTTAAATTTACTGTCCGTCGCCATGTGTTGTTTACATCCCTTATCCCACCCACTGGGATAATGATGTCCGGATGTTGTGCTGGTGGTTCCCAGCTCTAAATAGTTGTTTAATTGTTGAGGCCTTTCTTTGACAAATGGTGGGTTACAATATGTATTCCTTTTTACAGTAGGTTTTCATATCTGAGAAATTTCTTAATGCAAATTTTAAACACTTAAAAAAAAAAAAAAAAATCTTTTAATTTTCTTTCCGCAGTCACATGACTGCTTTCAACCAATCTTTAGCCTGCATTGCTTGTTTATCGTTTCTCCAATAACAGAAACAATATTCATCCAATCAGGTTGGTCCGCTTTCACACTAGGACCAATCAAAATTCAGCATCCCAAGCTTGTGCCAGTTTTCAAATTTTGAGCGTCAGTTCCAAGAAATTTTTCGTTACGATCGGATGCTGATAAAAATTTTCTTAGTTTTCATTTTATATAATAAGAGTATCTTCTAACTATTAGTATCATGGATTAGAAATTAAAAGTGCTGTTTATGCAGAGAACTAGATCTATTCGCGAAATTACAGACTAGACCCAGGTCTCAAAAGTAGTTCGCAATGTGTTAAAACAAAATGGCGATCTGTCAACAAAGGACAGCATTTGTGAAGTACGTCTTCGGCATTCCAAATTGGTATCTGATGAGCGATGTTGAGGAAAAGAAATTAATAAAATATATGAATGAAGCCAGGACCATTCAGGATGCTCGGCTTTTTAGAACCTTAGACTGCTCCACGGTCTGTGATGAAAAATATTGTTACTTTTGTGCCTTAGACGAGGGCGAGATTACAGAATTGTGTAAGAACTGCGTCAACCTTGTACAAAGGGACTAAGTCTAAATGGCGAGTTCAGACGTTTTACTCGACGGAGACGTCGCCAACATGGCGACTGTATCAGATCTTTCTGACCAGGACATACTAATCAAATACTGCCTGCAGAGCAAAGTTAATAAGACTGCTATCGACGAGCTGCTGAAGCGCGGATATGATAGCCTTGACGCGCTCAAATTGGTGAACATAGAGGATTTAAGCAGCCAAAATATTCCAATGGGACAAAGGCGCCTTATCTGCCACATTGCGCAGGCGCTTATCACTGACGACGTCACTTCCGGTCGGACCGGAAGTAAGGGAGACGCCGTATCGAAGGAAACCGGAACTGCGACGATAACTGCTCAACCTCTTTCGCAAACGAACCAGGAATCCTCGAACGTTTCAACGGACATAGTGCATGACTCTTACAGTCAGACTTTATTAAATAGTCTTCTTAATCACCAAAGTGCGTCTTCAAATCCACAGCAAACAGGAGCAGTGCAGGAGCAGCCATCATGGAGTGACCCACAGATTCATATAGCGTCTGCCACGGGTAAGTCAACTTCGACGTTCTATGACATATGTGATTTTGTGCCCCATGCAATTGAGGAGGATTTGGTTGTTGGTGGTCAAGGAGACCAACATTTAGTTATTAAGTCGGGTCCTAGGAAGCCCAAGCTGGAGTCAATCACCCTCTCCCAGTGGTCCGTTGCAAATCTGGCCATTCTTTATAAACTTGTAAATGAAGGGAAACTTGTTGGGCCTCAACTTATGGATTATTTGTCATACACTACTAAGGTGTACCAGCTAGTCCAGAGATATAGCCTAACCTCCATTCTATTATTTGATAGAGAGTATAGAAAGCTTCAGGGTAACATGAATTTCCGCTGGGGAACTGATGTTCAACACTTGCATACCCTTTTCCTCCAACCCCGTGCTAGCACAGGGCCCCAGGGGGCTAGCTCCAATTCATTGAAGAAGAATAGTAACCCTTCACAGTTTTCTACTAGGCAAAAATTTGATAGGCGTGGTGACCTGATATGTCGAAATTTCAATTCAGATAAGGGCTGTAGCTATGAACAGTGCAAATACAGTCATAAATGTATTGTTCCTGGTTGCAGTCAGAGTCACCCTGCTAATGCACATGGAAAAAAGTAGATATTGAGGTCAATCCCTTGCCAGGGTTGTGTTATGCAGCCTGGGAAGAAGAACTAGATAATGACATTGACCGTCATTTTATACTAAATGGTATAGCGAACGGGTTTGATATTATTGATAACGACTCTGATATATCTCCTGTTTATTGTCAAAACCACCCTTCGGCAAGCCCTAAAAGTCCCCTCTATGATAAGGCCACTGCCCAAGTGATAAAAGAAATTGAGAATGGGCATTACATTGTGTGTGATGCACCACCCAAGATTGTTAGCCCTATGGCGGCTATCCCCAAACCCGATGGTGATATCCGGTTAATCCATGACTGTTCTCGTCCCGTAGGAGAGGCAGTCAATGACTATTGCTCCGCGGATTGGCAGCAAAAATTTGCAAGGGTCGATGATGCAGCTGCTGTCATGACTAAGGGATGTTACTTCGCTAAAGTGGATTTGCGCTCAGCATATAGAAGCGTAAACCTTAGTAAATCCAGTCAGGAAGTCACTGGCCTGTCTTGGGAACTTAATGGGAAAACAGTTTTTATGAAGGATACCCGCATGCCTTTCGGGGCTCGTCGCAGTGTTGGTATTTTTCATCGGCTTACCCAGACTGTAAAGCGTATGATGGCTCGTAAGGGATATGACCTCATAATAGTCTACTTAGATGACTTTTTAATTGTTTCAGAAAGTAAAATTGTTTGTGCAGAGGCACTAAAGACATTGATATTGCTTCTCCGGAAGCTGGGCTTTATGATACACTGGGGTAAAGTTATTGACCCCACTACCTGTATTACCTTTTTGGGTATAGAACTGGATTCCATTTCCATGACACTTCGGTTACCTGAAGAGAAGCTTCTTCTCTTAAGGCAGGAACTCCAGAGTTCCCTTTCGCGGCACCGTTTTACGAAGCGTCAGCTCCAGTCTCTGGCTGGTCGTCTCTCCTGGGCTGCTAGTGTGGTAAAAGGCGGACGAGTGTTTCTCCGTCGAATCTTCAACACAATTCGCGTGCTCCGGCACAATGCTCATCGCGTACGCTTAAGCGCTGAGGCTCGGAAAGACCTCATCTGGTGGTCAAACTTTATAGGAAACTTTAATGGCAGGTCTACTCTACTTGACCAGTGTCCCATTGAGTGTGTTTTTACAGATGCATGCGATGAGGGTGCAGGTGGGTCTTTTGGTAGGGACTGGTTTTATTTCAACTGGTCCATAGATTGGCCACAAGCATCAAACTTTCACATAAATGAAAAGGAAATAGCAGCTGTTGCTTTGGCTGCTTACCGCTGGGCCCCTTTCTGGCGCGACAAACGCATTATTATTTATTCTGATAATACCGTTACGGTTTCTGCTCTAAACAAAGGTACCTGTCGGAATGACGAAATCATGAAATGCGTCCGCAGCCTGTTCTGGCTATCTGCTAGTTACAATTTCCATTTGACTGCGCGGTATTTACCAGGGGTTCTAAATATTGCTGCCGATAGTGCATCGAGGTTGGGATCCCCTGGGCATTTAGAAACCTTATGGCCTTTTACTGACCAATCGCCTCTGCAGTTACATATGTCAGCCAATACGCTGCTTTTTCTGCTTGACAGATTCCCCTACTGGCAATTCCTGTGCGGTTTCTGAGCTTGGTAGAGGTGCAGTTGGAACTTCAGGGACCCTGTCTAGCAGCCTGGATGAAGAAGTCCTCCATTATCGTGCAAACAGCTTTGCGGCCTCTACTTCAAAGACTTACAGTGCTCAACGCGCGGCATATCTCAAGTTTTGTAGCGACATAAGGATAAGTCCTATTCCCATTTCACAGACTGATTTGGGTCGTTATATAGCCTATTTGTCTAGACGTTTGTGCTTTAGTTCTATCCGTCAATATTTGAATATAGTAAGATTAATGCATCTTGAAGCGGGCCTTCCAAACCCTTTAGAAAAAAATTGGTATGTTGCTTCTATACTAAAGGGTGTTAGGAGAGTAAAGGGTGATGCAAGTGTACAGAAACTACCCATAACTATCAATGTTTTGAAACAAGTGTTTCCTTTATTAAACTTGCATAGTTCCTTTGATCGATGTTTTTGGGCGGCCTGTTTAGTAGGATTTTTCTCCTTTTTCAGGAAGTCTAACCTTTTGGTCGCTTCACATTTGCTCTTTAATCCCGAACGCAATCTATGTGCAAGTGATGTGCGATTTACTGTTGGCGGGGCAGTCCTTTCTGTGAGATGGTCAAAAGTAATACAATTCAAAGAGCGCATTTTACACATTCCCCTTCCCAAGATCCCCGAATCCCCCTTTTGCCCTTCTACTGCATTGCTCCTTTTGACCTTAGAAAATCCTGCAACTAGTTTACCTATCCCCTTGTTCAGGTATTCTTGGATGGGTGCAAATAACGTCCCCATGACACAGCATCTGTTTTCTGATAGGCTTAAACAGTGCCTAGGGGCAATTGGCCTTGATGCCTCTAGGTACTCAGGGCACAGTTTCAGGCGGGGAGGGGCTCAGTTTGCTCTCCAGTGTGGGTTGCCTGTTGACCTTATTAAACTTCAGGGAGATTGGCGAAGCAATGCATGTGATCGCTATTTGGAGCCTTCTTTTGAGCTCCGGCAACAGGTAGCACGGACTATGGGGTTGTCTGTTGACAAAAACTCATCCTCCTAGCATGGGTCATGTCACTTATGTACATGTATATATTTTTCGAAGTTGACTTATCTTTTAGCGTTATGTTTGTTTGTGGTCACCTGATGACAATTTTATAAGGCCTTCTTTCTTTTTGCTATATTTGTTATAAAAGTTATCGACCTACTTCCTACTCTAGTACCACTACTGCTTTTGGGGGTTTGGAGGTATATTTTTAAAAATTTTCAAAAACTTTGAGGAATTTAATTTCCTTTGTCACGAGTATTATGTAATCTATTGTTCAATGCATTTTATATACATGCCTGAAAATTTTTAATTATATGGTTTCTGATTCCCAAAAGCTGGTTTTGAGTTTGTCTTAGTAGTGTCTTAACTTCATGCCGGGCAGCACCTAGCAGGACCAGGGGAAACCCTGGTGCTGGATGGTGGTGTGCACTGGGCGGCACCTAGCAGATTAAGGGCCACCTTAAGCTGGATGGTGTCGTCCAGCTTATTTTGCGGAGAGAAAAATTTAATAAGAAGATTAAAGGAGTTAATCTATTTTTAAATTTACTGTCCGTCGCCATGTGTTGTTTACATCCCTTATCCCACCCACTGGGATAATGATGTCCGGATGTTGTGCTGGTGGTTCCCAGCTCTAAATAGTTGTTTAATTGTTGAGGCCTTTCTTTGACCAATGGTGGGTTACAATATGTATTCCTTTTTACAGTAGGTTTTCATATCTGAGAAATTTCTTAATGCAAATTTTAAACACTTAAAAAAAAAAAAAAAAATCTTTTAATTTTCTTTCCGCAGTCACATGACTGCTTTCAACCAATCTTTAGCCTGCATTGCTTGTTTATCGTTTCTCCAATAACAGAAACAATATTCATCCAATCAGGTTGGTCCGCTTTCACACTAGGACCAATCAAAATTCAGCATCCCAAGCTTGTGCCAGTTTTCAAATTTTGAGCGTCAGTTCCAAGAAATTTTTCGTTACGATCGGATGCTGATAAAAATTTTCTTACCCACCCTCCCTGCCCTTTATTTTGATTTTATAAAATTTATATACATTTTTTTTTTATTTGTAGTGGTAGTAATTTTAGTTGTAGATTAGTGAAACCATATTAATTCTTATTATGCACATGCGTGCTTTAATTCTGTGCATTTTTAGTTCTCGTGCTTTTTCCATGTAATGGATTAATTCGGATCCTCCAGATGTTCAAGTATACATAAACTATGATGGATATGGATATTCTTAGTGACTTGTGTTCAGGTGATTTCCATTATAGGAATTGGATTTTTATGCCGGTACAACAGGGATGAGAAATTTGCCATAAATTACTAATACATGTTCATGTTAATAATCACAATTAAAAAATGTCAAATTTGACCCCATAGGTTCATCTCTGATGTCTTTTGGTTGGATTTGATTGGATTTCCTCCTTTTACAGAAATCCTGTTCTCATCCCTGTTATATGATACATGCATAAATACATGTGCTCGTCACATACACGTTTACTCCATCTTGGAATAGTGAATAGTGGTTTCTGACTAAAACATGGATGATTTTATGTGCTAAGCATGGACTCCACACCTGGAGAAACTAAAACATGATAATTTTATGTGCTAAGCATGGACTCCACACCTGGAGAAACTAAAACATGATAATTTTATGTGCTAAGCATGGACTCCACACCTGGAGAAACTTACGTGTCTACATTGGACCATGAATATTATCCGGAAACTTTATTCTCGTTATTATGGATTATACACTTAGCTGAGAACTTTATCCTCTCCCTACATACTTGTAGGCACTGGAGGTATATTTTTAAAAATTTTCAAAAACTTTGAGGAATTTAATTTCCTTTGTCACGAGTATTATGTAGAGGTATATTTTTAAAAATTTTCAAAAACTTTGAGGAATTTAATTTCCTTTGTCACGAGTATTATGTAATCTATTGTTCAATGCATTTTATATACATGCCTGAAAATTTTTAATTATATGGTTTCTGATTCCCAAAAGCTGGTTTTGAGTTTGTCTTAGTAGTGTCTTAACTTCATGCCGGGCAGCACCTAGCAGGACCAGGGGAAACCCTGGTGCTGGATGGTGGTGTGCACTGGGCGGCACCTAGCAGATTAAGGGCCACCTTAAGCTGGATGGTGTCGTCCAGCTTATTTTGCGGAGAGAAAAATTTAATTAACGGTAAATCGGTAGCGCATCTGTTTCAAACAATTATCCGATAATCCTTGCTTTAATTACTTTTCATCTCGTAATAATGATACTGTCCCGCATCGGTAATCCTGTCAATCACCTGTCAGAATTGCTACACTGCAGTCCGAGTCATATGATTGGTCAACAGAGACAGGACAATAATCTCGTCTCCCGCGGCCGCGTGTCGCGATCGATAATATCAAAGAGCTTTTGATCTCCGGTGTTTATTTATCTATCAGCTACTGGAATTTAAGCGCGTGCCGACTAAAAAACATGCGTACGCGGGACTCTCGCCTAGCGAAAATCATGCGTCCCAGGGAAAAAACGTGCGTACCAATACGCGTAATTCTGCGTTTCCGAGAGCTCTGTAACACAAAAATCCATTCTTAGACTTAGATCTAATCTTAAGTTTAAGCAGAATCTAGATCTATGTCTAAGTTACCTCCCTTACAGCTTTGTATAAGAGGCTCGATTTTTCATGGTAGGTAATAAAAAGTCTAGACCATTACATTTCTGAGGCCCTCCATGGGTTTTGGGGAACAGGGGGAAAAGGGTATTTATTTCAAGGGAACAGGGGAACAAAGGCCAAATTTTGAGGGGAACAGGGGAAGAAAGACAATATTAGGGAACATAAGAAAACAAATTTTCGTTTTTTTGGGGAACAGGGGAACAAGCCAATTTATTTCAGGGGAACAAGGAAACAGGTACCCCCCTGAGAGGGCCTCATTTCTGCAGTATTTCCACAAAATGAAAGCTGAAATTTTAACACCCAAACTGCAAGAAAAACTCGCAAAATAAAAAAAGGGTGTCGATAAATTGGTGCATGTCTATATGATAAATATGACTTGGTCTTAAAAATGTTCAAACCTGCTTCCTATGGTGTATATATTTCTCAGCTTATTCTTTTTGCTAGAGTGTGCTCTAATGTTGATGACTTCAACAACAGAAACTTATTTTTAACTGCTAAATTATTAAAACAAGGTTATAGATATCATAAAATTCGAAAAGCATTTTTCTAAATTCTACCACAGACATTCAGAGTTAATAGTTAAATACAACATTGGGTTAAAAACTCTTCTGCAACAAGGCATATCAGAACCTATATTTTATGGTGATTTAGTCTATAAATTCAAACAAATTGTTGGAAAACCTAGTTTTAGTGATCAATTCAAAAAGATAGTAAAACGTTATATAAGGGTTGGATATAATTTGGATATCATGCGACAGTCTGCATGCCCAGGGGGGTACTCTGATATTTTCACACATGTGTAGGCTCGGCCCATTTTTTTTGGTCAAAATTCTGAATTTCAATATTTTTTTGGGTTTTCAGAAAAATGAATATTTTTTGGGGGTATGAACACACTTGTAAATGTATACGTCGATTTGGTGGTATTTACGCGTATTGCTGGTACTTCATAGACCGGAAGTGGTAGATATTGGTGTTATAACTATATAGAAAAACATGCCATATGCCTAAAGGACTATAGAATTTGATCAATTTTATGTATCCAGTAAGTGCATGGCGATTTATGTAAGCATTTAGGAATATATTCGAGTACCGATAATCCAGATCGGTACTCGAATCTATTCCTAAATGCTTACATAAATCGCCATGTGCATACAGAATACTTAAAAAATGATCTAATTCTATAGTCCTTTAGGCATATGGCATGTTTTTCTATATAGTATTAACACCAATATCTACCACTTCCGGTCTATGAAGTACCGGCAATACGCGTAAATACCACCAAATCGGCGTATACATTTACCAGTGTGATGAAGCTTTGTGGATATTTTTTTGGGGTCATCACAAAATTGGGCTAGTTTGAGGGTCATTTCTATGCAATTTAGGGCCTTTTTTTAAGGTCAAGGTACAGAATTGGGATATTTTTTTGGGTTGCTAAAATTTCAAATATTTTTTTTGGGGTGCTTGAAATTCCTGATATTTTTTTGAGGTGAACGGTAGATGCTGGGTCCGAGCCTACGCATGCGCAAAAAATTAGAGTACCCCCCTGGGTCTGTATGCCTAGTTTTAAACCCAATCAAGGTTTATAGCTATGGTTACCTCTTTAATTGCACAACGGTGGGTCAGGCCTCAGACTCTATGGCGGCTCTGACGTAAAGCTTTAATCGGTGGGTTGGTGCCTGATGCTTATCTGTAGCTGTACCCACCGTGGCTCAACTTGAGGTTTTCTTTAGCTCTGACTATCTGTGAGTCATGAGCCCTTTTCTTTGTTTCATCATGGAGTGTTAATTTGATTAGAGTGTTTTCCATGATGATACATTGCATTAGTTAGATGGCCTCCATGCGAGCTGAACATTTCTTGTACTTCAACAGCAGCGGAATCTAGGGCGAAGATTTGGTACCAGTAAAATGCATTTAGGCCCTCTGGTGGCTTAGGCTGCTGTCTGTTCTAAGGCGGTGGTTCTGTTGTTGTTGACTTTTTTGTTTATTGTTACTCCCATTGGAGTCTGTAATTGTTCTATGTTTTGTTGTACATTACTTTATGTCCATTCTAGTATTGCGATCATCTTAATGGGGAAGAGAGAGCTGATTGCTTTGCTTAATTTGTCTTCCTGGTGTCTCGTGATGGTTGAGCGGCTCTTCCTCGTGGTGCCTGCAGATTGTGGTATTTCCTGATCATACTCACTTACTATTTTTGGTAACCTTTGTTGAAGTGACATTAAAACCAATTGCTTTCCAAAGTTGTTGAATTCTGACCAATTCTAGAGCTGGTTGAATACTGGGTCATTGCCCTAAATTCCTGCAGTGACGTCACTGTCCTCTGGGCGAAAACAAATAAGTTTGTACAAAATTAATAATCAACATTAATTTCTGAAGAAATTATTAAAAGCCGAATGTACAATATTAATTACCCTGATTCAAGTCGCGAGGGGGTGTTGCAGTATATAAAGAAAGAAAGATCGCAACCAACCTACCGACACTCATGATTTATCCCCCCTGCTTAACCAGCGACGCAAATCCATAACCAGCTTCAACCAGTTCACACCGGTTATAGTCGGCTTGGCCGGCATCCAAACCGTAAGAAGAAAAACTATCCCAGTAAACTATCCCAATAAACTATCCATCAACAATAACACGCCGATGAATATGTTTTGAAAATTCTACACAAGAACAGTACATAAAATTGACTTACGTTTGCCTAAGATATGTAAAATTCCCCGATTCATACATAATAAGTTTACACAATAACACAGTTTTATCGATAAACACACTTCTGTCGGCGTGCCTCTTTGTACTCAAATTGAACTTTGTTACTTGTGCGCATGTGTGAATATTATTGGTCACGTGTCGGACACGTCATATGTCCTTTTACGGATAGGTCACATGTTGTTTTCGATTGGTAGCTATATTTAGGACATGACTTGATTTGTCGCATTGCGACGTGTTCATGGTTAGGTGTATTTAGGGGAACAGGGTTATGATTTATCTTATTGAAGAAGAAAACAAATGACCCGCGATATGTGAAAACCTGCCTTAATGACATTTAGGACGTTTTATGTAAAAATCACTTGAAAACATTAAAAATGAAGAAATTTGACATGTTTCTATATTGTCTTAATACCTATTCAGGTGGCTGGCAATTATTTCTTATTTACCTTCTTCGACATCATGTCATATGGTTCCATGGCAACAACTTTACCTTAGCAACTGTCAGAATTTTAAAGTATGGTCAGTCTTTTTAAGAGCATGCAAACTTCAGGCAATAATGAATCAGTGTCAACTTTTCTGCAAATTCCATTGCACACATGCTAATGATAATAAAAAGTATGTTTGAAAGAAATATCATATTTTTCATGCACCCAACTAACCGCAAATCAGGAAGATAATTTTGACGTCATTAGTAACGTCATGACGTTTCCAACGTTGCGCGTTAAAGTTTAGACAGTGTATGAGGGTCTGGATGGGGGGGGGGGGTCTGCGGTATTCACTATTCATTAAAAATTTAGCCCATTATTCCTCTCATTAAAATTTTGGGTTATTCATTAAAATAAGACCAATTATTCATTAAAAGTTAGAAAGGTGGCAAAGAAATCTATTTTTTCACTATTGATTAATTTTTTCTTCAATTCATTAAAGAAAAGGATTATTCATTATTTTTTAGGCACTCAGTTACTATTTTCACTATTCATTATTTTTTTGGTTCATTATTCACTATTCATTATAAAAAGGGCCATTATTCACTAATCATTATACCCCATCCAGACCCTCTTGTATAGTTTCAATGGACCACATTTCCATGAATAATGGAGATAACTTCATAAAATTGCGTGATTAACTAAATTTTGACCACTTAATTTGTCATTAAGGCTGGTTTTCACAGATCGTGGCTCAAATCTAAAATAGGAGGTTAATTCTACTCTGAAGGATTAATTATACAGGCAACAATTTATGGGGATATTACAGAAATCAATATTCTGGTTTCAATTTTTTAACGCACCATTCCCCAACAGGGAGTCACATATCTTTTTGAGGAAGTAACGGAGCAGGATCTCCTGCATGTTGACCGATGGTCTGACCAAGCTGACTGATAAGCTGCCATATTAGGGTCTCAATGGGGTACCTCTGAAATCTGTAATCAGTAAAACTAAGGCCCAAAATTCGCTAATCAGTAAAATATAGGCCCGCAAATTGTATAAATCATAAAATATAGGCCCAAAAATCGTCAAAGAGTAATTTTTAGGCCTTAAAATCGATAATTAATCAGTAAAATTAAGGTCCATTTACAACTTTTATGGTAAAATTGGTACTTAGTAAAATTTAGGGTCAAAATCAGTAGACAATAAAAATTTGGTCAAATTCAGTGAAATAAATGTCAAAACTTTTCTTTTGGGGTAGAAATATTTATTTTCTTAACATTTAAGACCGCCTACTGTACAATGGAGCTTTTCGTCGAAATCACTAAGAGTTAAAATGCATCATTCCACTATTCTGTTATTTCCGTGCTAAGTAAGAAAGAGGGCAAAGATCAGGAATCAATACAATCAAGCACCACACCTGACCCAAGATACCAATGGGAAAGTGACAATGTCACAATTAGACATCACAAACGAGAGCCAAGAGGTCAGCCCTTTCCCAGAAGGTGACCACAAGGCATCAACAAACAGACACGCATAAAAGCATAACAAAACAAGACAGAAATAACCTAAATGATCCACGAAAGAAGCACCGCCTTGGAACAGTCAGTAAAAATATTTTACTGGAGGGCTTAAACCGGTTTAATGGTGCACCAAACTCACCCTTAGTTCAGATGTGGATCAAGGTACATAGATGTTTGGTTTGCATGAAAAGCCCCTAACATCGATGCGTCATCTCCTAAAACATATAAATCAAGATATAAAAAGAAGATAAAGCAAAGATAAGGACTCAACAGTAAATAAAACTGAATACTGGAGCAAAAGAAATCCAACAGGTAAACCCCAGTGGGCCTGACAACAGCCAAAGTTCGCTAATAATGATATTTTTTCGCCAAAATTCGCTAATGACTAGCAATGCTCATTCCACTTTTAGGTATAATTATCCTTAAAATCCCTAATCATAATTTCAGGGCCATTATTTGCTAATCGTTAAATTTTAGGGCCATAATTCGCTAATCAGTAAACCCCATTAAGACCCTCATAATTTAGCCAGTGCATGAGATTTCCAACAATGTGGTATGTGCGACCAGCAAAAATAGTAAGCCTCAGATCAGCCTGCGCATATGTGCAGTCTGATCAGAGCGTTTGCTGGTCGCCTGAATATTGTATGACTGTTAAGCTACTGACTGAACAGCATTTGGAGTTACTACCTTTAAAAGGAGGCTTCACAGGCTCGTCTGAGTCTACACCTGTCAAAATACCACATTGTTGGAAATCATGTGTCACAGCTCATATGTGACTGAAGATTGGTCTATCGTTTTACCTTAGCTGAGCTGGCTTCAGTTGTAGAATAAAATTTTGTGCCCAGTGCATATATCTCGTATATTATCTGAGATACATGTAGGGATCCCAAATTTGTCGGTTGATACATCTTCCAAGGGTTTGCAGAGTGTCACATAATGTTTCTGGGTCACTGTGCCCTTGATCACTGAGCTCAGTTCTTGAAAAAATGTGTTGGAAGAATTATCATTTGAGGTAGGAGTGTGGGTATATCTAGGGGTAGCAAAGTGTCATGTACCATTTCTGGGTCACTGCACATGACATTGACTTTGACGTCTGGTTTCAGTTCTAGAAAAATCATGTCAGGAGCATATATCTTCTATTATTTAAGATAGGATTAAAAAAATTGGTGTGTGTATTCATCTTGGGATTGCTGAGTGTTGCACACTGTTTCGAGCTCACTGTGACATTGACCTTGACCACTGTCCTGTATCAATTGAGGTAAGTCCCAAATTTGGTATGTGGTTACATATTGAGGGCACAGAGTGTCATGTTTTGTTTCCAGGTCACTGTGACCTTGACCTCAGTTCTAAAAAAATTGCAAAAATGGTTTGCCCAATGTTGTCCAATAACTTTCCATAAATGTGTCACATGTTAGACACATTCATTTGGTGCTAGTTGTCACGTGACTGTGACTGATATTTGATTTTAAAAATTTAAAATTCAGATATTTTATAAAATACAAAGCATTTGAACATGAAAAATAATAGATCTACATTTTTAAGAGCATTCACTATTTGCCAATGACTAATAAATGAAAACAGAAAAAAGTAAACTAATGTCCATAGTAGTTAATTAATATGACTAATGTCCATAGTAGTTAATTAATATGACTGTTTATGCCCCAGCCATGAAAATGGCTGGGGCATTAAGTGTTACCCCTGTCCGTCCCTCTCTACATATGATCTTCTCTAAGTTTCTCCAGTAGGATACCTTGCCCTCTGAATGGTTAAAGGCCAATGTTTCGCCCATCTATAGTGCGACCAGCTAACAGAGACGGGGTGTGTCAGACAAAGCGCTGTCATACACTGTCAAATAAGACTACCGTAAATCAGGTGTAATAGCCTATGTACGATATACTTGTGCAACCAACTGAAGTGCAGAGGACAAGGGTAGGTTTGCACTTTCTTCAAATTCTGTCTGTATGACAAAACTGGTTTGATTTTTAAATATGTTCTTTGTAACCTTTGGAAGCAAAGAATGCATCAAATAACTGAAACCAGAGTGTGCATATTTTCTGGGCCAGACTAGCTAGCTTCGGCCATTTTGCCCTCATCATTTAAGCCCGATACAATAATAATAAATCACCAATTAGAATTCAGCGGGACAAGGGTTAAGTATCTGGATCATGAGAAAAGGGCATACAAAAATTAGATTTGGTCTTGTCGCATATCCGCAAAAGCCTCTAATAATCACTCATTCGGTGTGTCCAGAGGGACTAGATGTCTAAAAGTTGTTGTGTCGAGTCTTCTTCAACTTGCATTCTTTGTTTATGCGAGAAGTGAAAGCTCTGGCCAGGTCATGAATACATGCAGGCTCATCGGAGCCTTCGCCACATGCCTGTGAAACAAGAAACATAATCTCGTGTGCTGACTAATTTATAGTAAAACGTTAGTGTGATTAAAATTTCATTGCTGACCATTATTTTATATTCTTATTCAGTATGATAATGGATAGTTAAAATTTCGAACATTGTCTCAGCACATATATCTAGACTAGTCAGTATCCTTGTAATCCAAATTAATTAGAAATGCCTTTTTCTCACAGTGGGGCTCAAAACTACTACAGGTATACAGGTGTAAAGCGTTTCACAGGTGAATAATTACAAAATACACTCTGTCTTACCGATTTTATATGGAAATGTCCACGGGTGGATCTTAGCTAAGAGCAGCCCAGTCTTTCTTATGTGGTCGAACTTTACAAGAAAGGAGATAAAACATGCACACCCAACTACAGGCCTATCTCTCTCACATGCATCCTATGTAAACTACTAGAACACATAGTGACCTCAAATGTAGTGAAACACTTGGACAAACATAAGATCCTCTATGACCTCCAACATGGCTTCCGCGCCAAGAGGTCATGTGAAACACAACTAACTATGCTCATTGAGGAAATACAACAAAACCTGTCAGACGGCAAACAGACAGATGTCATCTTGCTGGACTTCAGTAAAGCATTTGACAGGTTGAGTCATGAGAAGCTTATCAACAAACTTCATGGTAATGATATACGTGGAGAAACCTTGTCTTGGATTAAGGCTTTCCTTAATAGTAGGTCACAGACTGTGGTCCTTCAGGAGGATTGTTCTCATGAGGTACCTGTTACACCAGGTGTTCCGCAAGGATCTGTCCTCGGGCCAATCCTCTCTCTGGTCTATTTTAATGACCTGCCTGCAAAGTTTAAGTCCCAGGTAAGGCTTTTTGATGATAATACAGCTATATCTAGCCATCACAAAGCCTGCTGATTCAAAGCAACTCCAAGATGACCTTGATACCCTCCAGGAATGGGAATTAGACTGGAATGTGGAGTTTAATCCAGGTAAGTGCCAGGTCAATCGTATTACAAGATCAAGATCACCCATCCAACCCCTATATTCTTTACATGGCCAAACCCTTGAGGTTGTAGCCTCTGCCAGGTACCTGGGTGTGGACAATGCGAATGACCTGTCCTGGAAAGTAAGTAAGGGTGCAAAGATCAGGAATCGATACAATCAAGTACCACACCTGACCCAGGATACCAATGGGAAAGTGACAAACTCACAGTTAGACACCACAAACGAGAGCCAAGAGGTCAGTCCTTTCCCAGCAGGTGACCACAAAGCACATATAAACAGATGCGCACAAAGACATAGCAAACACAAGATAGAACAAAAACATAAAAGATCCACAAAAGAAGTACCGCCTTGGAACGGTCAGTAAAATACTTTACTGGAGGGCTTAAACCGGTTTAACGGCTAGGAATACGAACAGAGGACGCTGAATATGAACTAATGGGAGATAAATGTAATTTTGTTATTTTCGTTCTTATAATTAAAGTTGTGTGGGTAAGTACCATCCCAAGACAAGCAATCAACACACCAGTTATTAAAATGACAAACCCCTATAATATAAGTCCTTAAAAGCAAAGGAAGGCATAAAAATGCAAGCGATAATCCAAATGGCTAATACAAGTCCACAGGCATATAGAAAGCAGAAGTTATACAACGGGGTATGAAAATCGGTCATCTAGTGATCTTAAATGCGGTACAAGACATAGAGGACATACAGGGACAGCCATATTACCAGAATAACTAATAATGCAAACAAGTCCCTTGGCTTTCTGAGAAGAAACATGAAGGTCAAAAGCCCCGAGCTTAGAGAGATAACCTACAAAGCTATAGTCTATCCAGGGCCGTCGCCGCGTATTTAAAAGTGGTCCGGCGGAAGAAATCATCGAGTGCCGACGGCACGAGAGGGGGGATAGCACGAGAGGGGGACTTCCCCTCTTATCAGGGGGGGGGGGGGGGGGGTTAGAGGGTCTCCCTCGAGTAAATTTTGAATTTTTAGCGCTTCTATGTGCGTTTGTAATGGGTTTTTATGCGTTTTGGACCAGATTTCAGTCACGATTTTTTGCTAGAAAAGATATTTCTTGGCGCGTGAGAAAACCGAATGCTAAACAAAATCGTTTTCAGATAGTCACGATTTTTTTTTTTACTTTTTTTCTTCAGCATATTTCTTGGACATCATGTCACCTATGTTCCCGCAGGTTTTGGCAAACCACTTTTAGCACTGATCCTTGGTTGTCATGGTCGTCAGAGGTAGGGGTGGGACAGGGGGTCGGGACCCCCTGAAAATCACAAAAAAATAGGGTTTCTAAGCCATACTTGTCCAGATCTCCTGAAAAATCACAAAGTTACCAAGCCAGCATTCAATGTTGGGCCATTATTGGCCCGCCAGCCTCTGACATAACTTTCTGGATCCACACATGGTTGTTCTTCAAAGAATTGTATTTTCGAAAAGATATACATAAGCGTCTTTTCAATTAGTATACCCGTTACTTTAAGGACGCAGAAGGCTTCATCTAGATTTTGCTGCACAACTTTCCTTGATGAGTTCCCTTGTCGATAGGCATAACGTGAGATCTTTGGCTTCATCGTAATGAAGCCAGGGCCTACTATCGAGCTACGACGGCTAAACCCTTCTCTGTTCATGCTTCTTAAAGTCGAATGTACGTTGGGGGAACCGAAAAGTCTTGGGCTGAATTGGAACAGGTAGAACTTGTATATCCTTTAACAACACATGCCCACGATGCTCGTAACGTTTAAACATACTTAGTCGCTCGGCATGTTATTTAGAAGGAAAAAAAAATGTCTATTTGAGGGAAATGAAACTGGCGCATAGAAATTATCTCGTCCTCAATGCGAGAAGACCTGTCTTCGGGGTTTACGACCATGCAAGACTCAAACCAGCCTGTTCAGTTACAGCGAGTACATGTAGCTTGAAAGCTGAAATGTTGCGTGTAGCAAGTTTATCGAGGGCGAACAACAAAGGCACTGACAGGCTGCGCGGATGTGTAGGCTGGTCTACGCCTGTAATCTCCGAATGCAACTACGTCAGGTTTTCTCTTGACACGGCCCATAAGTATGATAACTGTCATTATAATAATTGCATTGTTTTTCAATGTTTTCACACCTTGGCTAGGCCGGTCTATGGATGACACGCGCAACGAGCGTTAGTGATGATTGCATCAATAAATTGAAAAGCAGAGGTAGTACAAAGAAAAATGAGCCAAAACGAGAAAAAAAGGACACGGCGGAAAGCATACTCGTCCAAAAAAGTGGTCCGGCGCTCGCCGTCCTGCCGGACCGGCGACGACGGCCTTGCTATCCACAGCTGGAATACGCTGCACCAGTCTGGGACCCATACGTACAAGAAGACATTCAAAGGACTAAGATGGTCCAGAGACAGGCGGCTCGATGGGTCCTGAGTGATTACTCTCCATAGAAATAAGGTTGCAAAGATCAGGAATCGATACAATCAAGTACCACACCTGACCCAGGATACCAATGGGAAAGTGACAAACTCACAGAAGACACCACAAACGAGAGCCAAGAGGTCAGCCCTTTCCCAGCAGGTGACCACAAAGCACATATAAACAGACGCGCACAAAACATAGCAAACACAAGACAGAACAAAAACATAAAAGATCCACAAAAGAAGTACCGCCTTGGAACGGTCAGTAAAATATTTTACTGGAGGGCTTAAACCGGTTTAACGGCGCCAACCTCACCCTTAATTCAGATGTGGATCAAGACACATAAATATTTGGTTTGCATGAAAGACCCCTAACTTATCAATGCATCATCTCCTAAAACATATAAATCAAGATATAACAAGGAGATAAAGCAAGGATAAGGACTCAACAGTAAATTAAACTGAATACCGGAGCAAAAGAAATCCAACAGGTAAACCCCGGTGGGCCCGACAAACAGCCAAAGCATCAGGCCCCTACCATCTCATCAATAGATAAGTCTTTAAGTCGGAACCATCATAGAGTCTGAAGTCCGACCCACCGGCGTGCAATTAAAGAGGAAAGCAAAGTTGCCAACCGTGATTGGGTTGACTACCAAGCATGCAGTCTGTTGCAATACATTAATGCTATAGCCAATCTTTTTATAATGGGAAATTATTTTAATGAACTGCGCTGAAAAATTATTAGAGCCAACAATCTTCTTCAACTTATACACCAAGTCACCATAGAAATCAGGTTCCGAAAGTCCTTGGCGCAAGAGAGATTTAAGTCCAACTTGGAATTTAGAAATCAAATCATAGTATCGTCTATAAAATTTTGAAAATGTTTTGCGAAGTTTATGATACGGATAGCCCTGTTTAAGAAGTTTCTGAGTTAACAATTTATTGCGAGTGTTGAAGTCAGTAACATAGCTAGATGCTCTAGCAAAACGAATGAGTTGAGAGATATAGACTCCATAGGATGTAGAACGAGGAACATCACCATCTAAAAATGTGAAATTGACAATTTCAAAATCAAAGTCGTCACGTTTATCATAAATTTTGGTAGAAACAATATCATTAGAAATTGACAAATGCAAGTCTAAAAATGCGGCTTCGGTATCAGAGGCATTGGCTTTATTAAGTTGGAGCTCTGAAGGGTATATTTGACTAACCATATTTTCAGACTAAACATTATTAATATTTAAAATATCGTCCAAATATCTGGAAGTAGTGTTAAACGCATCAATAACATCAGCCTGCTTATCATCAGAAAGAGACATCATAAAGTCCCTTTCATAACAAAACAGGAATAAATCTGCAACCAGGGGAGCACAATTAGTGCCCATAGGAATCCCAACTACTTGTCTATAGAGCTTGGTGCCAAATCGAATAAAAATGTTGTCCAACAAAAAGGTCAGCGCATCACATACATTTTGACACGACCATGCATGATATTTTTTAGGTTTTTCTGAAGTAAAAAATGCATTTCTGTCACTACATGCAAGGTAAGGAGAGGCTTCTCTCTGGAAGGTTCTTTCAATAAGATCAATAAGTTTATCTTTAATTAAATTATGAGGTAAAGTAGTGTAAAGAGTAGAAAAATCATAAGTAGACAAACTGGTCGCATTGAAATCTCTAGCTTTAAGTTTATCTAAAATTTCACCTGAATTTTTAATGGACCAAAATAGGTTTTTACCGGATCTCTCATATACTTTTTCACAATATTTGATAACATGTATAACAGGAAGTATACTAAACCATTTAATGCATTCAAAAGACGCGGAATGTATCCTAATGTTTCTAAGTGCAATGCCAAGAGGTGTGTCTGTTGCACACATTTATGTACTAAAACTACCATTACATCATCTGTAAATGGTAGAAAATTTTCCATAATTAATAATAATGATTTGGACTGAACTTCATCGGATCTGATTTATGTTATATCTTGAACTGAAACTAACTGTGGAATGCAATATGTTGAACAAACTGGCCGATCCCTCAAGACTAGGTTTCGTGAGCACTTTCGTAAAATGAAAAAGCCTAAAAAATTTGACACATTTCTTTATCGCCATTTCAAAAATAATGGTCATCCACCTAGTAAAATTGTAATTCAGCTGGTTGAAAAAATTATATATGATCCAAATTCATCAACTAGATTAAAAAATATTAAGAGACATGAAACTGAACTTAAATGGATTAAATTTTTGCAATCACCTTTTCCTTTAGGCTTTAATGATAATATATACCATGAAGGCAACATTTCTAAAATGACAGATTTTGATGTTTTTTTCTGTTTTGGAATGTAAAAAACGTAAAAGTAGATCTCATGGTAAACGTAAAAATGGCAACATTAAGCGCAAAATTTGTACTGAAAAACGCTTAAATACTTCTCTAAAGGATCTTTCTTTGGCTTTAACTAATCATGGTCGACATGGCTTATTTTCATTTTTAAGTTCCTTGCCTATCTCAGTTTTACGCAATTTAGAGTTAGAGGCTAATAAACTTTATGATAGAGCAAACAAATTATATAAAGCAGCACTCCTTACAAGGTGTTATGTTCAACATTTCCTTAGTCCTTATATCGATTCTGAGGTCAACCATAAACGACATTTTATCAAAATTCCATTCATTAACAAAGGCATTGAGTTTATTGATTTACATAGTATCTTCAAGGATAATTCAGTGATTTCATCTATTCCAAATTACTTTAATAATTCTGAAACTCCTATCATTTGTTATAAATATAACAAACCAATAAGGTCTACAATATTTAACTTTAATAAAATTGTAAATGATTTAGATATAGATTCCAATACTCCTGCCTCCTGAGATTGTAAAAATTCTAATTATTTATATCCCTCTGCAGGGCATGTTATTACAGGTAATCTAAATGTCATTCCTGACGCTAGAGTTCGCAATATCATTCTAAAGGTCCTAAATATAGATTTCCCTCTAATATTGATTTCTCTAAATGTCGTAGAGAGATCGCTGCTTCTTTAAATGACTTCAGTAATCGTTGGTGCAAACGGGAAAATGTTGAACCTGATGCTTTGAAGGAATGGAAGATTAACATTTTTAAAATTATTGATACTCGTATTTCATTTTACTCTCGTAATACACATCTTTTGCCCCCTAAACCTAAATCTTCTTTTAGTCATCTTAAACGAGGTATCCAGGATTTTCATATGAACTATGTTTTGGTTCCAGCAGATAAAGCTGCTAACAATGTTGTGGTTGTTTGACGATTGTATTATATTAATACTCTTAAGCGTGAGCTTGTTGACACTAATGCCTATAAACTGCAGCCTTCTTTAAGTGAAAGGGTGATTGTTGATGGGCATGGTTGTCATACAGCCCTACATTTTGGTGTCAAAGCTAAAGAAAATCAAGACAAAGTTCCTACGTTGTACTGGTTACCTAAACTCCATAAAAACCCTATAAAGCAAGATTTATTGCAAATTCTAGTTCTTGTACAACAACAGAACTTTCTAAATTGTTTCTTGTGTTTGCTATGTTTTGTGCGCGTCTGTTTATATGTGCTTTTTGGTCACCTGCTGGGAAAGGGCTGACCTCTTGGCTCTCGTTTGTGGTGTCTTCTGTGAGTTTGTCACTTTCCCATTGGTATCCTGGGTCAGGTGTGGTACTTGATTGTATCGATTCCTGATTTTTGCACCATTACTTATTTTTAACAGCTGTAAGACACGAGGTTAACAATTTAGAAAGTTCTGTTGTCGTACAAGAACTAGAATTTGCAATAAATCTTGCTTTATATGGTTTTTTATGGAGTTTAGGTAACCAATTTAGAAATAGTTTTCCAGAACGCTAAGGAAAAATTCATGAAATTAATGATTATATTGCCAAGTGTCTCATCAGGATCTACACTGTTTGTGATTGGCATGTTCATTTACAATTATTCTTAATAGAAGCAGCTGCTTGTTGGAATATTGAAACTATTTTGACGTTTTTGATAACAAACATTGCACATCTTAAACAAATGTCGCAATTGTACTTATTGGTTTGCACCTTCAATTGAATATGGTCTATATAAGTTTCACATATAGGTCTAACAATGGTGTTGTTGAAACCAATGTTTAGAGAATGTTCTCACAAACATAAAATGATTTTTTTCTGATGATAGATCTCCTTTTAAAAGTCAGATTGATTCTATGTTGTAACTTATTGCAAAAAGGTCTAGTCTTTGGAATAATGTACAGATATATGATTGATAAAACACCTTTTATAATTCATATATTATTGTTCTTTTTTTCACCAAATATATAGTAATGAAGGGAAATCTATGATTCTAAGCATCGCTTATTGGGAAATAATCATATATCAATATAGGTAAATATATGAATAAACAGTTAAATTAGAAATCAGCGCTTAATGCAGTTTTGTAATCGTTTCGTAAACGTTTATCACAACTAAGTAGTGAATACAAACAATGCCCTCGTTTTTAAATTGCTGTTTTAGCTGAGTTTGTATTTTTTTTATTTTTTTTATTTTATTGTTTTTGACAATTGATGCTCATATAACTGAACAAAACATTCCAACACATTTAATAGGTAGCTGTGAGTAGTCAGAAAGAAATACTGGAGAGCTTAAGAGTCAAACGTTTCCCTAACGTAAATGTAATAATTTCCACGATATTATTTTGTTACCTGGTTCATAATTAAGATAACTATTACTTGAATAAAGAGAGTTTCGAAAATTATTTTCTTTATATCTCATCCAAAACATGTGCTGTGTGTACTCAAAGCACATGTTAAAATGAATGGGTAAGAAAATAATTAAAATTTTACGCAAATAAAATTTCCTTTTCTGGATTTATGAGTAACACTTTTCAAAACAAGTGAAATGACCAGGAAATGCCACATTCACAGATGAGACGCCCCTATAAGAAAACTGCTCCCATGTTCCCCTGAAATAAATAAGCTCAGTCCCATAATACTAAAAATATAAAGATATTTTCTCATACTTCCTGACCGTTCCCCAATATTATCTGTGTTCCTTGTTCCCCATAAAAAATGACCGTTGTTCCTTGAAATAAATGCCCTTGTTCCACTGTTTCCTCAAACCATGAGAGGACCGCACTGTTCACAGACCAACCCTAGTCACAAAAGGAAGAGCTATTAGAACGCATTCAATACAGTGAGTGCCATTGATAAATAGGCACTAACTAAGATACTATCAAGGTATTTTGAGAAAAAACACTATCAAGGCATTAACCAAGATATATCAAGGCCCTTGACCAAACTATCAAGGCATAACCAAGATATATCAAGGCTCTTGGCCAAACTATCAAGGCATAACCAAGACACTATCAAGGTGCTTGACTAAAACACTACAAACATGAGTAAGGAATAACAAATGTGCTGATCAGACTGCTCGGATGCACAGGCTGGTCTCCGCTTTGTTGTTCCCAAACCCCCGAAGACCGGTTTTCTCGCGTTGAGGCCCAAACAAAAGTCAGTGAGTATATGATCAGGAAATACTAACCTCTACAATCATTGAAAACCAACCAGCTATCTATCTATCTTCTTCAGTAAAATAATTGTCCAACATCCCTATATCAGAAACCAGGAACAAACATCAAACCCACCAAAAAGGCGGGGCAACAACAAACAATGAGCAAACAACGACAGAATCTCTGCCCTATAACCGACAGAATCCCTGCAGCCTCTTGTACTACTGGCCAAAACACCCTAGATTCTGTTAGACACATTTAAATTGTTGAGCTCACAAGGACGTACGCTTCTTAACAAATTCAACGTATCATCACAGTAAAACAAATCAACTTAACTTACTGTGTCCAAATAAAATATCAAAATAATTAGAATACTTGTTTTTCTCTAAAACCCAAGACCCAAACTCCCTCAATCTTGCGTTTTGAAGACTGTTTTGTTAGTGGTGGCAATTAAACTGCCAAAAACATATTTTGAATTGATTGTTCAGCTAAAAAGCATCCAACACTCAACAAAAGTCTTGTATGTTCAAAGCAACCATGAAAATGGCCAAAATAGACACATGTGCGCCACATTAGCAGACATTTGTCACGACGATCTAACAGGGGGTTAATGACGTTTAGTGCTATTATTTCTCATATTTGCATAAAATAGTTCATGAAATTTACTCCTTTTGTTTAAAATTGAATCTTTTTCACTTTTATTAATAAAATAATTGTAATTGATCAAGTAAACACTTGTAAATTCAGCTCAAACTCTTAGGTGCGCCAAATTAGCTTACAACACGGTAAGTTTTACTGACACGGCCGCCGGGGTAACAGTCACTTCGTCCAATTATTTCCCTTGGCAAATCTTCTTTACCAGCACACGTCGAATGCCTCAAAATTGATGTTTTGTCTTTTGTCTTCGCTCTGGATGTATCTATAGATATGCAGAATGATGAGAGCTTGTCGACATTCATAGAAGAAACTTATGGAAGCACGTCGTACAAACGTCGGTTCGTCCGAAACCCTTCTGGAAACATTTTGGTCTTCAAGAGTGAAGAAAAATTTCAATCACTTTCTCATTTCTTTAGGGTAAAATAGCTTTTCTTTCTTTCTTTCTCTATAGACTCACGGTAAACCTTTATTCTAATATAAATGAATATATATACTGCCAGACCATCTTTCAAGTATTATCGACAGGTGTACTTTGTACACTCTGGGTTGCAGGATGAAGCCTAAAAGTAACCATAATTAAATTACTGTTGGGTTCTTTAACCTGCACAGGGTGGTGACTTTCCCTGCACAGAGGACATCCAGTTAACGTTCTGATCCGAAGATAGATGCACTTATCTAGTGTCATCCCTGCAAATGACACTAGAGAAAGCTTGTTCGGACACCGAAATTTTCCTCGCCGCGAGCGGGGATCGAACCTGGGACCTCTAGCACCAGAGGCAAGTGCCTAACCAATGAGCGACCACACTTTAACATGATAGTTTTAAACAGGGTAAAAATTCCAATAGCTATCGTAGAGTGAAAATATTTCAATCTGACCCTGCCGGGGTTCGGTCCTGGGTCACTTGATCTACACTCTACAGGCAAACTCTGCTACCTCCTGTAAAAGCCGGCTGCTATTGCAAAGCAACAGAACTCAGTGACCTATATAAGAGTGACTAGACACTCCATTTTTCAGCCACATAGGTATGTCGGGGCTGATATCACGTGACTTACACCTGGCGCGCCTTTCATCGTATACACACAAAATGGCGACGCAGCTTGAGAAACCGCTGCGTTTATAGGTACATTGAAGAGCGTACTTCGTAATAAATATCGCTCATTGCTGCATTTTGTTTATAGCAATCGAAAAAAGATATATGAAATATTTATAAATGATATGTTTCTGCAATGTTACGACTAATCCTATGGAGTTATGACCGTGTAAACATCGGCTGATTTTATGAATTTTGCGGAATTCGTCAAAAATGGCTTCGAAAATACCTGTTCCACTGCGACGAATAAAGCTTTAAACACGGCTATGTCTGTGTCTCTATTTAGCAGCTTTCATAAACTAAGATGCCTTATGATTTATAATTCATCGTAATTATACTATTTCGGTGTTTGTAAAGGTGTTAAAAGTTTTGGTAAACAATAGAGAAATTACGCTGTGTATTGCAAAACCGCCATAAAGGCGAATCGTGTAGATAAATTATATCGATTCCCCCTCATTTACCTGTGTAAGAAGCACAACAGAGCAATTTGAGTTGAGTATTGGTATTTCCTTGGAGTTTCCATTCACTCTTATATAGGTCACTGCAGAACTGTACTATATAACTGTGACATTTATCGTCTCCTATTTGAAATTCTACCTCAAATTTCTTTGTAAAGGAATCACGTGAAATGAGACTATGGAAGTTATTTATGCACAGTCAAAGGGCGGCCCGGGTTATAACCGGGCTCCATTGTTGTAGAGCGAAAATTTTCTTGTCTGTCTCAGCGGGAAATCAAACCCAGGTCACTGGATCTACAGGTAAACTCTCTACCATGTAGCTGTAAAAGCCTGCTTCAGCCACAAGGCACTATAGAAGTGTATTATATTCCTATAGCCTGTGACATTCACTACCTCCAATTTGAAATGAGATATTTTGAAAGTTCATACATTAAAGAATCGTGTTCTCTTGCTGGTGTGCATAAGTCTCAGACCACTCCATATCACCCTTTAGGAGATGGAATGGTCGAGAGATTTAATCAGGCCCTTTTAAAAATGCTGGGTAGTACCCTAGAATAAGCACCAGAAACAGGACTTAAGTTATATATTGCCCCCTTAAATCATTCTTATAATGCTATCTGTTATGATAACTCTGGTTTCCCCCATTCTTTTTAATGTTTGGGAGACATTCCAATCTGGCTATAGATTGCCTGGGTCTAAATTCTTTGCATGAGTCAGATTGTTCATCCAGAGAGCACTATGCTGCCAGTAAGTTAAAAAAATTGCTTGGATTTTGCCTACAAGGTAACTTCAAAAGAAGCAAAAGTGCTACAAGGCATCTGTCCAATTATGATGGTAAAGTCAGAGAAGCAACCTGCGATGTAGGGGATAGAGTGCTTATTAGAAAGGTGGGCCCAAGAGTCAAAATCAAGTTAGCAAACAAATGGGATATATAGATTATTACACGGTGTTTTTGATCTCAGCCCTGCTTTCAGCCCGAGTAGACTGTATCAGCCTGAGCCCGAAGGGCGAGCGCTGATACGGTCCGAAGGCTGAGATCAGGGCTGGGATCAAAAACACTGTGTAATAATATTTTTATCATATTCAGCTATGAAATTATATATTAATTTCTTATCAACAATCACTAAATTCAGTGACTATATCAGCCTCAAAGGCTGAAACAGTGCATGTATAATTCAAACATTCAAACTGCAGATAGGGAGCGCAGTGGCTCAGTGGTAGAGTGCTTGACTCGAGACTGAAGGGCCGCGGGTTTGAGCCTCACCAGCGTCACTGGGTTGTGGTCCTTGAGCAAGACACATTTATCCTAGTTTAGTACTGGTTCAACCCAGGAAGACCCGTCCCGCATAACTGAAAGATTGTTGAGTGGATGTGAAGAATCAAATCAAACAAACAAAAACTGCTGAGAGATGAGGGAGCTAATACAATAAACCATTTAAATTACGTACTGCATGTACATTCAACAGTTTTCATAGTGTTGTTAAACAATACTTAAAAAGCAATGAATGGTTTTCATTGCGTTACATGTGAACATATTTGCAGCCTTGACTGAAAATTTCGCCAATCCTTTTGATTGAGAAAATGTTGCATGCGTCTTTGACTTTGTTGTACCTTATGACGTTCGAAAGTTTGACACTGACGCCATTTCGTATGGAGCTATTCAGTGTAAGAAAATGGATATTTCAATGTTTTTAGTGGTGTTTTCAGTAAGACTTTGGTGGAATCAGGTAAAATATGCAAGAATACGCCCGCTTTCTTTATTTTTACATTATTTTTGCAGATATTCCCTGTGTTTTTCTCCAGGGCGAGATCAACTGCTGGGGGGGGGGGTCAGACAGGAAAAAATCAGCCCCCGTATCAGCCCTCTACATGAGTTGTACATCGCAGGGCTGGAAAGCTCTATTTGACTTGGTCGAAACGGTTTTGCCAAAAGTCTACAGGTAGTATCAAGGGCAATACTAGTATAAGTATATGATAAAAACATATTGTTACTGATATGCCAAATAAGGATGTCCATGTGTATACAGTCCAGCGTGAATCAGGTGATTCAGTGGTGAAAACTCTACACAAGAACATGTATCTTCCTTTTTCTGTCACACCTAGTAGTTTAGATCTTGGCCAGAACAGAAAAAAGTGGATTACATGTTATTTCAATTACTGAAAAAAGTAATTTTATACAAGTAAATACAATTACAGATTATGTTTACCACAAGTCTGTTATCAACTATATCTATATGTCAATTATTTTCTTAGAACATTCCATAAACAATAGACGCCACCCATCTTTTTCATTTATTTTTTTATTTGACAGACTGTCTTTCTACCACAAGGCTATCCTGACAGTGTAAGTGAGGACTACTTGGTTTACCAGCTATGGGACACAATTCAGGTATAAGTTTGTATCCACTCTTTATGTACCCTATCACTTTGATTGCCTGCAGAATATAAGAATCTATCAAGAGTGGGCTAGCAAAATGTCCTAAGGATCACCCTTTGGTATCACAAGGTTGTCCAAGGATGACAAACGGTGATCACGAGGGACGCATTTTTCAATCCCATCATCACACAGATAATGGATTCTTTTTTCTTGCTCAACATTGAATTCCATGTTTTTAGTTTTCATTCAGCTCACAGAATTTCAAGAATACGCTGAGATGCAATATTACATGATGACGTCACTTTGACATAACAATGACGTCAATTGAAAACCATATGCGTGAGTTCCAATATATCAATCTACAGCCCTCACATGACAGCCTGGGTAAGATTCAGGGCTTTTTTCCACTATTTTGGGACGATGACCCATATCCCATGGAATTGGGAATTTTAGCGCGAAAATGCCAAAAATTGGGATTTTTTTAGTGCTTTTAGCTTTATTGTCAAATCATAAAATACATCAAATATAAATCTGAATTTAGCTGTAGTGTAAAAACATATAATCCCCATTGCATGATGTATTATATGAGACAGTGCAATGTTGAATATTCGACAGTTTTAAGCCAAATTTGAGGAGCAAATGTTCCATTTTCCATAATATTTTCAAAGTTATTAAAATGTAAAAATTATTTGTTGGAAAATATTTGAAAATTTGAATTATTTATAGAAAATGGTGCAGTGTTCTTAATATAGCACATGGGGTAAAGGGTTAAACCTTTTCCCTCTGTTCGTGTCAATTGCCCTATGTACATGTACTTTGATGACCTATATTGCAAACAGTATGGACCCAGATCAGAATGCTCCTAAAGAAGCAGTCTAATCATTGATCAGGCCCCGAGGTTATAAAACTTTTTGCATCCTCAACTCAACTGAGCACGACATTTCAACTGCTCATAAAAGCTAAAATACCGACAAAACAAGAAGTTCCTTGCTTTAAGTCTCTCAGATGTTGTATTTATCATGCTAATAAATGTTAAAATGCCAACAATTGTTGGAATAATAACATTTATGAGCAGGATAAATTTCTTGCCCAGCTGAGTTGAGCAAGGAAAAAGTTTATAACCTTTGGGCCAGGGTTCATAGTGTTTGCTGTTACATTAATTACTGCTAAGATTAAAGAAAAATGTTGCAAATACGAGTCATGAAAAACAAAAATGGTCTGCTGAAGCCAAAATTGTTATCTCTAATTTTTAAAAAGAAAAAGTCAGGCCTCCATATAAGACCACAGGTTTAGATAAACAAAATTTTTGAGCGTAAAATTGTAAATACTTTCTCACCCATCAGTATTAACATATGTTTTGGGTGCTCAAAAGAACCCTCTCATTGAGACGGTTCTTTTGAGTACCCACAACATATGTTTTGGTTGAGAAATAAGAAAATAAAATTTTTGTTACGGACTCTTAACTAAAGTCCTGTAAGACTGCATAATTGAAAGTATTTTTTTCTTATTTCTCAACCAAAACATATGTTGTTGGTACTCAAAAGAAATTCTCAATGAGAAAACATATGTGTGACAGTGTGCTATTTTGTTACAAAAAGTATATTGGTTATTTCCATTCAATCAAGTTGATGAAAACTGCATTTGGTGAATTTAGGAGAATAATCAAGGCACTTCATTGTATTTTTCTTTTTTTTTCATATATCAAAAGATTTGATTATTTTTGGCTATCAAAAGCAAGATTTTGAAGTTTAGACAAACAGGATAACCACACACTTGACAGGTGAACTCGCTAAAAGGTCTTAAACAATAATCAGCTTTCATGTACAAACAGTTTCTCAATTTGCTTGTTTTGCATATAGAACATTTTAATATTTTCACACCTTATCAAGTTGAGAAAACAGATTTCAAGCCATAAGAGGAAATCAGCTTGGGATTAATTAACCCTTGAAGCGCCAAGAAAAAATGCATCCGAAAATGTCGTCTGCTGAAGTGGTCTGCTGCAAATAAATGCCTAACATTACTGACGAATTAAGTATAGAAGCAAACAGCCTGGACCCAGAACAGACTGCTCCTATAGGAGCAGTCTGATCTGGTTCCACACTGTTTGCCATGGAGGCTTCTTAAACATTTCAGTAGACGAGAAAAGCAGACGACTTTTGTTGCGATTGGTGCATTAAGGGGTAATCTACAACTTGGCAAACATCTTAAGAAACAAATTTCAGCACATGTCTAAAAGTTTTGGATTATTTTAGATCAACCAATAAGATTAAATAGTATTCTGATTGACAAGTCAACATGAGTGAACATTGCTGGTTTTCTTTTTGGTAATTTTCAGGGAGTTCAATTTAGCCAGTCCAAGCAAAAACATCTAAATTCTAGTTATGGTGAAATGTTAATGCACTGGTCAACTACAGACATTAAACTTGATTATTTTAATCTTAAGCTTTAGAACTTTAGCATAAGAAAACAAAATAAATCAGAGATTCGACACGTAAACGGACTTGTGTTTCTATGGCCTGGGCAGAGATGTGAACCCTCCCTGATCATCAGGGAGACTCCCTGAAATTAATCCCAAAATTGCTTCTTACATACCACTCTTTACCAAAAGCTGGAAATCTCCCTGATCTGAATTAAGATTCTTACTTAACCCTTAAAGCTCCAAGAAAGAAAGCATCTGAAAATGCCATCTGAAGTTGTCTGCTGCAAATAATTGCCTAGCATTACTGACAAATTAAGTAAAGAAGCAAACAGCTTGGATCCAGAACAGACTGCTCCTCTAGGAGCAGTCTGATCTGGGTCTACACTGTTTGCCATAGAGGCTTCTTAAACATTTCTACAGACGAGAAAAGCAGATGACTTTTATTGCGATTGGCGCATTAAGGGTTAATGTTCTATACATTTTTAAAAACCTCCCTCAAATGAGAAGAAAATCTCCCTGATGCTCATTTTCAACTTATCATATGCATGCCTGTGAGCAGGCCCGTTTATTATACTGAAAAATCCATGATCAAGCTGCTCACAGTTAAGGGAAAGTAACGGCAAGCTAATGGGAACAGTACTGCTGATACAAACTAATAAGCCACTTGCAAAAAGTGCCACCCCCAAGAACCTCTGGTCATATTTGTTTATATTGATGTTGCATAAAATTGTCGTTATTAAATAATGAAAATTTTATGCTAAAAATTTTGCTTAACTGGACCTATGTAAGTAAAGCATAGGAAACAGATAGTAATGAGCCAAGTGACCCCAAATATAACTAAAAATGTTACTCTCATTTGTAATCACAGTACGAATATTTCAGTATAAATATTTCTGTCCCCTGTCAGTCCCCCTCCAAAAAACAACAACAACATCTATCTATGTTTTAATTGAGAAAAGTAATTTATAATTTCCCGTCTAAATTTGTAATATATACACTGTACCACTTGTCCAATGCATTACAGCGCAAGAACATGAGCCGCCACATGTGATTTCCAACAATGTGGCATTTTGACACATGTAGACTCAGACGAGCCTGTGCAGCCTCCTTTTAAGCTTAGAAACTCCAAATGATGTTCAGTCAGTAGCTTGACACTCATAGACTATTCAAGCGACAAGCAAAGGCTCTGAACAGACTGCGCATATGCAGGCTGATCTGAGGCTTTGCTAGCCGCATATACCACATTGTTTGAAATCTCATGCTGTGGCTCATTTTCTTTTACAGTCAAATCCTGTAAATTCAAAGTCCTCGGGTCTATAGGTTTTATTTCGAATTATCAGTAGTTTGAATTTTGGAGAGGTAGACAAAAACATATATAAGTTATAACCCCCAAAAATGATTATTATCAGAGTTTTTTCCCTATCAAATATAGGTTTTGGGCACATAAAAGAAACGTTTCTTTTATGCACCCAAAACATATGTTTATATAGACAGTTATTGAAAGAGATCATGAATAGGTATATCTCTCAATCCAGTGTGTCCCAAATTTATATTGAATTAGCGAGTATTTCGAAAAACTGGAATTCAAATTTTTGAGAATTCTCCTATAATTTCAGGCGTTTGCCAGCTCCATAACTGGAACTCTTGCAGCGCAGGCAGTATTAAAGGGGGTTGGTGTGGGTGACGAGTCGGCCACTGTGCTTGCAGCTACATTGACATGGCTCCTCAAAGGTGCAGTATTTACTATTTATTGGTCAAGGTCGTTAACCCTTAGACTGGCTCCAGTCCTTAAAACAATATTCATCAATGTGCCATATCATATACTTGTAGCTGGTCGTATTCTGATGGCTCTGTTTTAAGCTCAAAACAGAGCCATCAGAGAAAGACTAGCTACAAGTATATGATATGGCACATTGATGAAAACTTGCTTTCAGGACTTGAGCCAGTCTAGTTAACCCTTTGTAGACCAATGAAATTTATCATAAAATTTGATAAAGTTAAATCAGGATTGTACATTGTATAATATATCTTGTGGGGTCACATAGTATTTGATTTCATTCCAGGCCCCAAGATTAGAGTGCATAACCAAAACTTATTTTCTTACATATGATATGTTGTGGGTACTCAAAAGAACCGCCTCAATGAAACAATTCTTTTGAGCACCCAGAACACATGTTTAGACTGATGGATAAGAAAATAATCACAATTTTACGCTAAAAAATTTGCTTAACTGGCCCTATGCTTTCTCTAAAGACCAATTATGTCAGACCCTAGCTGATGAAATGACTTTCAGATATGCAATTATATTATTAGAGTGTCAAATAGTTTGGATCCTGATATGGCCTAACATTCTTTCTGGCTTTATCTGGTTACAAACGAGGCCCTCCCAGGGACTTTGGGGAACAGAGGTAAAAGTGCATTTTTTCAGGGGAACAAAGACCAAATTTTGAGGGGAACAGGGAAACAAAGAAATATTGGGGAACAAGGAACATAAGAAAACAAATTTTGGATTTAAGGGGAACAAGCCAATTTATTTCAGGGGAACAAGGGAGCAGGTACGCCTTGGGAGGCCTCACGAACAAAGGATAAGAATTATTTCAAACTTTTGAAAGTATCTGGTTTGATTTTTTCAGATGGCACTGGTATGATTGGTAGAATCATGTTTGCTTGGTTTCAAGGGTAAGTAAATTTTGTATTGCTTATTTTTAACTTTGACTTTCACCGATATTATACAATTATTGACTTCAATGAGGTAGACATAAGGATTTGTTATATGACTGGAGAGAATCCTGTCTCCTGATTGGCTTAATTTGTCTTCATAAATCTCTATGTCTACCTGGAAACTTGTCTAAACCGGTCCACAAGTTAATATTGCATGAAAACCAGCTCCAACTAGTTTCCAGAAGTTAATATTTTTGACACTTTTGCAATATTACCCTTAAGAGAGCTAAAAATAGCATGATGAGTGTGAAACTAGCATGTGCTGCATGAATTTGACATGATTTGCTGTTTCACCTCCCAACAGGTAAATTAAAGACTTTCATGAATTTTTACAACAGTTTTGTTTTGTTTTGTTTGCTTATTTATCTTAGTTTGAATAAACAAACTGTAAAAACAGTTTTACGATAACATTTTATATTCCCCTTTAAGAGAATTAATACACATTTGAAAATGCAAAATGCTAAATTATAATATTTTAATAAAAGTTGCTAAAACTAGAGAGCAAGTTCTTAGATGTCTTAAATAGAAGGTTGAACAATAGTGAAAGTAGCAAAATTTTCATTCTTAAATGAAATGTCATATAACAAAAAGTGGCTCAGTGGTAGAGTGCTTGACTCAAGACCGAAGGGCCGTGGGTTCGAGCCTCACCGGCTTCACTGCGTTGTGGTCCTTGAGCAAGACACATTTATCCTAGCTTAGTACTGGTTCAACCCAGGAAGACCTGTCCCGCATAACTGAAAGATTGTTGAGTGGACGTAAAGAAACAAAACAAACAAAACAAAAATATAACAAAACAGTTATTGACTTCAATTTTGGTAGACATAAGGATTTATCTACCCTTAAAAGTGATATTCACCTCTGCCTAGCGGCCTCGGTGAATTATCACTTTTTCGGGTAGATAAATCCTTATGTCTACCTCATTGAAGTCAATAATTGTATATTATCTACCTGAAAAAGTGAATATCACCTTTAAGGGTAGATAAATCCTTATATCTACGGAAATTGAAGTCAATAACTGTTTTGTTATATGACTTTTCATTTAAGAATGAAAATTTTGCTACTTTCACTTTTGTTGTTAAAGACATGTTCAACTTTCTATCTTAGACATCTAAGGACTTTCTCACAAGTTTTAGCAACTTTTATTAAAAATTTATAATTTAGTATTTTGCATTTTCAAATTTATATTAATTCTCTTAATGGGGAATATAAGATGCTATCATAAAACTGTTTTTACAGTTTGTTTATTCAAACAAAGAAAAAAAAGCAAACAAAACAAAACAAAACTGTTGTAAAAATTCATGAAAGTCTTTAATTTACCTGTTGGGAGGTGAAACAGCAAATCATGTCATTTTCATGCAGCACATGCTAGTTTCACACTCATCATGCTATTTTCAGCTCTCTAGAGGGTAATATTGCAGAGGTGTCAAAAATATTAACTTCTGGAAGCTAGTTCGAACTGGTTTTCATGCAATATTAACTTGTGGACCGGTTTAGACCAGTTTCCAGGTAGACATAGAGATTTATGAAGACAAATTGGGCCAATCAGGAGACAGGATTCTCTCCAGTCATATAACAAAGCAATATAGCGGTCAGCCTTGCAATCTGTCTGCCTGTCCATAAACAAAAAATTACACACTTAATAAGTTTTATAACTTTAGGCTATCAGATAGTTTGATAATATATGGTAGGGTTAAGAATCCGGTCAAGATGGTGTGTTGTGTGCAAGAATGGTTACTCTCCCTCACTCTGGATTTAAGTTATCTCCCATGAATGATCTTTAAAGTTTAAACCTTTTGCACTCTATAACTTTCATACTCTTTGAGATATATTGATAATATTTTCTAGTATAATATGTCAAGATCATTTGTTATATGACTCCTATAAAAGACCTCCTCTGATTGGCTGAAACTAGCTTGCTCTGTTTGTGACAGATCTTGATGTCAAACAGTGACAAGCTCAAGACCGGTAGCATTGTTAATGTCAGTGCTGACAGAGAGCTAGAAATAGATTGAACTAAATCTAGCCCATGTAACATTACTTTTTTCACTGCTACCTGACAGCTAAAAATAGATATTGCAACACTGACTGATTTTTATTTATATTTCACAGGTAAAATGTGTTGAATTCAGAATTTGTTCATTTTATGAGAACAGCATTTAACCCATTTATGCTGAATTGAATTCCCCACCGTTGTCAATTGGAACAGTCCATTTCTATTTTAAGGGATGTTGGGTGGTATTTTTCATTTTTATTCAAGTTTTAATAGAAAAGTATACAAGCAAAAAGTGGAGACCCTGATCAGATGCCACATTTGGATCTGGGTCTTCACTATTTGCCTATGATGCTAGGCATATATGGGTTAAAATGCAATTATTTTGCTTATCTCATAAGAGTTGCAGAAATTTGGGAAGCATATTGTTGAAATAATCTTCCTAGTGAAAGTGCACTATGAACATCTGACTTGAGTAAATTTATAAATATGAAAATACTTTAAATAAATCTAGGAAAAGAGAGACAGTGTTATATAACAAAACAATTGATGCATTCTTTTTCGGTTAATATCAGGATTAGTCAACCTCAAAAGAATGCATTAATTGTATAATGTCACAATGTCATGCAATAATGTTTACTCTCCTGCTTTCTATTTCAGTAATCTTTTGCCCTCCATAGCTTTCATATATTGACTTGACTTGATCCTGAGTTTATTTTACTGCTGCAGATGTCCCTGAGTTTCCTTCTACATGGGTGGGCATCAGCGGAACTACCGCGAAATTGCGTTAACTTAAATTTGTTCCTTCGTCACATCCGCGACCTTTCGGGGTAGTGGCATCGTCACAGAAAATACAAACAAAGGTAGGTACTCTCGCATTTTTTGTTTTTTTGTATCAGAATGAGCTAACTATGTAAAAATCGGGCAATGCTATTCCATGTAGATATGATTTACCTTGCTAAACAGGCCAAATGCGATGTTGAAGAAAGCTTTGCTTTGAGATGAGAACCGTAACCAAATCGAACCCAGAGCAGGATTTATTCAGTTTTCTGTCAAAACTAAGAAAGTATGCAGATGTTTTGCCAATTTTAGCTCAGAACAAGAGCATTTTACATATGTCATGTACATAACAGCCCTTATTTGTACTTCGGTCCTAAAAAAATTGAACTGATCATGTTCTATGAAGGAATTATGCCAAAGTTTTCAGGTGCAGTATCGCCTTCGTCATTGCGGTAGTTGTAATGTCACGCTCTAGTTCCTTTGAGTATACCATGTCAGTGCATGCAGGCGCGGAAAGAAATGTGTGTAATATTGTAGTATCTACTGAAACACCCCAAATCACCACCAATCCATCTCAAATGCTGCTCCCTGTGTACAAACTAGCACACTACCCCCTGCCCCACTCCAAGTCCTCCCATCCTAGACCCCACAACCTTTAGCTCAGCCTTTGCGCAGATGCGCTTCAGATGTAAGTATAATGTCTCTTCCACCGGCCCAAATATACTTGAAGTGTATATCATTTATCTACATGTATATATTTGTCAGTACATGGGATTTTGTCACTTATCCCATGTGCCATGACTCAGATAAGCTAGGGCATTTTTAAAGTTTCACCATAACTTTCATGTACTGACACATATATACATGTAGATAATTGATATACACTTCAAGTATATTTGGGCCAGTAGGCGAGATCTGATACTTACATCTGTAGCGCATCTGCACAAAGGCTGGGCTAAAGGTTCTGGGGTCTTGGAGATGAGGACTTGGGGTGGGGCAGGGGTAAGTGTGCTAGTTTGTACACAGGGAGCAGCGTTTGAGATGGATTGGTGGAAGTTTGGGGGTGTTTCAGTGGATACTACAATATTACACACATTTCTCTCCGCACCTGCATGTACTGATATGGTATACTCATAGGAACTAGAGCCTAACGTTACAACTACCACGATGGCGAAGGCGATACTGCGCCTGAAAACTTTGGCATTTATTTCTTCATAGAACATGATCTGCTAGATGTTTTACGTCCATAGGACAAATAAGGGCTGTCATGTACATGCCATGTGTAAAATGCTCTTGTTCTGAGATAAAACTGGCAAAAAAACCGGCATACTTTCTTCGTTTTGACATAAAAAAGAAGAAATCCCGTTCTTGGTTTGATTTGGTTATGGTTCTCATCTCAAAGCAAAGCTTTTTTCAACATCGCTTTTGGCCTGTTTAGCAAGGTAAATCATATCTACATGGAATAGCATTGCCGGATTTTTACATAGTTAGCTCATTCTTTTACAAAAAATCGAAACAAACAAGAGTATCTACCTTTGTTTGGCTTTTTCGTGACGATGCCACTACTGCAAAATGTCCCGGATGTGACGAAGGAACAAATTTACGTTAACACGATTTTGCGGTAGTTCGGCTGATGCCCACCCGTGTTCTAGCCATAGTCACCCTCTGAGATATTTTGATAATAATAGAAAGGGTTATATATGAGGTCTTATGCAAGACTGGTAACTCTCCTTTTATTTCCTTTTGAATTTGATTTTTTGGCACTCATTAGTTTATTTACTCACTCCTGCATATGGTTTTAGCTCTCATATTACTTTCTTTTATTTTTTGCATTAAGAGACAGATCTTTTGAGTACCCACAGTATCTATTTTGGCTGTCTGACAAGGGAAATATGACACAAAGACACCATTGTATCTGAAATCCTAGTAACTAATGAATCACTGCTATTTATTTTACAGCACAAGTCTAGACTGTGATGCTAAAAGATGGAGGTAAGTTGTTTTAACCCAATCGAAAAGTATCGGCTCATTTCTAGAATCAAGCCTCGGATGTATGTAAGGTGTAGTACTATGTATGAAAAAGCTGCATTTTATTAGCAGGAACTGGCTTAAGGAAAAATAGTACTGTAGCATGTGGGCTCAGTCCTATTAAAATCCATTATTCTGATTACTGGAAAAGAATAAATGAAGTTTGTGTTTTTTCATAAAATATCGCTATAGCGATATTTTATTGAAAACACCTAAACTTCATTTTAGCAATGTTTATTTGGAATGTTGTAACCATTTGTTTCGCTGCGTTCAAACTTGTAATTGTGTTGGCATGGTTTCTGTGACGTCAGCATTACGTTATTAAAGTAGATTCTTGATGTACATCCCAGGTCTGATTCCACGGAATTGGCGGAGGCAGTTCCGATTGTTGTTTAACCCTTATCATGCTAAATGTTTTATGTGCTACATTCCCCAAGCTTTATCTTGTCATCCAGCAGCATTCCAGATAATAAGCTTAATAGCTAAAATTAATTGTTCTGTCAAAATTATGGACAGGGTTCGGACCTTTTTTCCTTATATACTTCAGTTGAATCTGGTTAATACAAAGTTCATGGGGCCGAGTGCAGTGGCTCAGTTGGTAGAGCGTTAGACTGGGGATCGAAGGGTTGCTAGTTGGAGTCTCACCGCCGACAGAGTCACTGTATTGTGAACATAGAAAAGATAGTACTTTATCCACTACTTAGTACTGGTTCAACCCAGGAAGACCAATCATGACATGACTTAAAAATTGTTGACTGGGACGTAAAGAATCAAAACAAAGTCCTTGGGACTGCAATTTTTACTCTGAATTATCAGCAGTTTGAATTAAAGGGAGTTGGTTATTGAATAATCTATAACCCAGAAAGACTGATTACTTTTAGTATCAGATTACTCTAATGTCTTTTGAGAATTATTTTGATACTTACAAACATTAACCCTCTTCCTGCTATTCACAACAATTGTTGCCTGCACTGTCTTCTGTTTATGTACTTATAGGTGGCCTATATTACAAACAATGTGGACCCAGATCAGACTGCTCCTTTAGGAGGAGTCTGATCAGGGTTCAAAGTGTTTGAGGCCATGATAAAATTAGTCTAAGTGGTGGAGTGTTAGACTGGGAATTGCAGGGTTGCTTGTTTGAGCCTCACCACCAGCAGAGGCACTGTGTTGTGTCAATCAGCAAGACACTTATCCGCTGCTTAGAACTGGTTCAACCCAGGAAGACTCGTCCCGACATGTCTGAAAAATTGCGGACTGGGATTTAAAGACTCAAACAAAACAAGCTGGCTAATACATCTATATGGCAAAATTTTGATGATTTCATGCTTAATACGTACTTTCAACAAAATTTCTTGTCATATGATTTTAAGAATCTAACATGCATGCTCCTGTATTATTGAATTTGTGAAACTCATTGCTAAAAAGTGGAAAAATGCTCAGCATAGCCTCACATTTAATCTCTTTTCCTCAACTTGTTTAATAAATTCAATAATACATGAGCACTGTGTTTGTGTTCAACATCCCACCAAGAGCTAAGGTCATATGGAGACATATGGCGACAGCTTAAAAACTCACCTGACAGACTGGTGAAGCCAGGGATCAAACCTGCAACCCCTGGTTTACAAGGTGTGTAATTTATCCACCATGAACACTCATGTAAGATTGTCTATTTATTGTCCAGGTTGTTTGCTGATATCATCAACGATATTGCTATCTTCTTGGAGATATTAGCTCCTACCTTCCAGTCAGTATTCACAGTTACCCTGTGTGTAGCACTCATGAGCACTCATGTAAGATTGTCTATTTATTGTCTAGGTTGTTTGCTGATATCATCAATGACATCGCTATCTTCTTGTAGATATTAGCTCCTACCTTCCAGTCAGTATTCACAGTTACCCTGTGTGTAGCACTCATGAGCACTCATATAAGATTGTCTATTTATTGTCTAGGTTGTTTGCTGATATCATCAACGATATTGCTATCTTCTTGGAGATATTAGCTCCTACCTTCCAGTCAGTATTCACAGTTACCCTGTGTGTAGCAGGTGTTTTCAAGGTAAATATCTATTGGTAAGGTGTACCATTTAAGAGGGTGTCAAATTGGCACGGGATTTACTGATTAGCAAATTGTGGTCTTTAAATTTAAGATTAGCGAATTTTGGCCCTAAAATTTAATGGTTAGCGATTTTTTAGAGTTAATTTTACCGAGTAGCGGAATGATAGGTGCTAGTGATTAGTGATTTTTTGCATAAAATATAATGATTAGCGATTTTTGGGCTAAAAAATTATCGAATAGCGGAATGACTGATTAACGATTCCAGAAGTACCCCATTGAGACACTCATCTAACTCTTTGTATTCTGATGTATCCTCCACTGAAGACTTCATTAACCCTTTACCTCTCAAAGACACCTTTTAACGCTTTTGCAAACAGAGCAGACCCATATCAGGCAGCTCTTGAAAGAGCTGCCTGATCAGGGTCTTCTCTGTTTGCTTTTGGAAATATGATAATATCTGATCGAACACTAGTGGACATAATATCTTTGTTCTATGTATCAACATGAAAGTTTATCTATATAATTATTCATAGTGGGGGAGCCTAGCATGAATATTCATGAATAAAAGGGTTAAACTAACAGTTCTATTAAAAACTGGGCTCAGATAGACATCTTTGCAATCAAATTCAAGCTCCTAGAAAAAATATGTGATGCTGCATTCTTGAAAATGCTTGGTTTGTCAAAATGCTGGTCAGCTTACGGCAGTTGGGTTAGTAATCTGACTTCGGTGGTTTGCTATTAAGGGTTGTATGTTGACAGAAGGAGTTTTGTTAATGTTGATAATACTGTCCTACTTTGGTGTAACGCCATGACGTAACGACATTACAGCGTATTACGTAACGTCAGTTGCTAAGTAGAAATAGAGTTGATACAATGCCATTATAACTAGGGCCCAGCATCGTGTTTAGAATCGTAATTAAATAGTATTTTGGCACTCGCAATCGGAGTTTGTTGCTTTTGGTGTTATTCCATATTTGGAAACAATTGTCACACCAACAGTATGTTTCAACATACTTTTGTAGAGTTTTTATCTCTTATTATCCTGATTCAAGTTGGGCAGTTGTCAGTGACTGGCAAAAATATTATTACACAGAAGTTGGAAATCACTTTGAAGAAACTTGCTCGGGAACAATGCAATAGTATAGACAGGCCTCCAGATAGTGGTGCATAATTAAAAATTAGTTTTCTTATTTCTCAAACAAAACATATGTTGTGGGTACACAAAAGAACCGTCTTAATGAGATGGTTCTTTTGAGCACCCAAACCATATGTTTAAACCAATGGATAAGAAAATATTACAATTTTACGCACAAATTTTTTGCATATCTGGACCTATGGTTCAAGCAGGCAACATTCTTGGACATCATTGGACAGTTCTTTTGAGCACCCAAAGCACATGTTGAAACAAATAGCTAAGAAAATAATCACCTTTTTAATGCCCAAAAAGTTCGCTTAACTGGTCTTATGTATAAATGAATAAGTAACCATTGCAGTATGACTAATGCATGGGTGAAAGTTTTCAGGATTATTCCTGAATTCAGGATTTTGAGGCTGACTTTCCACAGAAAGTCAGCCTCAAAATTCTGAATTAGGGAGATTATAATGACTTCTCTGATTTATATTTAGTCTGTCTGAAGACAACTGACCATTTAAACTTGAAATTGTGAATATTTAGTGAGCATACTGTAAGTTTTAAGATTGGAGTTTCAAAGGTCAGGATTTTGGAAATTTCGAACTTTCACCCATGCTAATGTTGAAGGTGATGTTACTTGAGGATGTTTAGCCACAAACAAACAAATAGAGTATCTTACATGAGTGCTCATGTTTTATTGAATTTATTAAACAAGTTGGGGAAAAGCAATAAAATGTGAGGCTTGCCTTGCATTTTATTGCATTTTAGCAACAAGTTTAATAAATTAAATAATACAGGAGCACGAATGTTGGATTCTTTTTATCATATGGCAATAAAATTATTTTGAAATCAATTTTTTGACGTGAAAACGTTTGGATTTTGTCATATGCGTGAAGTCAAAAGCGTTATTTCATAACGTTTCCTGAAAATTTGTAAACCACTACAGGCTTCGAAATATCTTAAAATAGGCACTTGCCATGCATCACAAAAAATATGTGCATACATGGGAAGAAAAAAAAATTTCACTAGAAATGTCAAAATTTGCGCCGCAGCCTGAGGCACTCGTAAATACGAGCGGAGGAGTACTATTTTCGAGTTCTGCGCTAGTGGTTTATCGATCTTAATGCATGGGGTTATTTCACTCCCAGACGCGACGTCATGTGATAACAAGGATATTTCTGAACAATACAAATTGTATTATTGTTTTTCTTTAAGCATTTGCTTAAGAAAATATGTCAGCTCTCGTGATTTGACCTCCAAACAGTGAATTATTACTCAAAAATTCACAAACTTGAGCAGATCTCTTTCGATTATAACACACAATAAAACACATTAGAAGTCTTCAGCTTCTTCCAAACCTTCCACCATTGCTCTGGAAAAATCCCGCATTCTGAAAAGCTGTTTTTTTTTTCGTAAGGGCAATAGTTTGACTGTTTCACATACATTTACATGTATTTGTAACGTCTTCCCAGTGTAAAAGCGACATTACACCATCTAACGCCATGACTGATGTCATTTTGCAGTTGCAATTAACGAACTGTGACTTACTTTATTGTAATATATACCACAATATTTTAGCATTGGCTATATAGGGGAGGTGTGTTTGAATTATCAATAAAGAATACACATTATCACATGACGTCGCGTCTTGGAGTGATATAACGCCATGCATTGAAATCAATAAACCACTAGTGGTTTACAGATTTTCAAGAAACGTAATGACATCCATAACAACGTTACATTATGACGTCTATTTTTAACATTGCGTAAAAGACAGCAAAATCTTCCATTTTCACATCCAAAATGCGAGTTTAAAGTAATTTTAATGTCATGTGATAAATAGAATCCAACATTCGTGCTCCTGTTTTCTCAAAATTATTAAACTCGTTGGGGAAAAAGTAAAAAAAAATGCTTGGCCAGCCTTGCATTTTATCGCTTTTCCCCAACTCGTTTAATAATTCAATAAAACATGAGCACTCATGTAAGATCCTCTATTTCGTTGATGTTGATGCTGTTTTAGAAGCTGATATAAATATAGACATGTTCTTTGACAGTCACTTGTAGGTGTGGCAGCCGGGGCAACAAGGGCAGCCCTAACCCAGCATCAGGCAAGGAGAAACAATATGGCAGATGTCTCAGCAAAGGATGGCAGTCAGGTAAGGTACATACCATTCATAGATCCAGATAAGGAAATTTTATGAGCGTAAAATTGTGATTATTTTCTTACCTATCAATTTAAACATGTGTTTTGGGTGCTCAAAAGGACCATCGGTTCTTTTGAGTACCCACAACATATGTTTTTGGATGAGAAGTAAAGAAAATAGTTATCCAATACCCTCTTTTATCTAGAGGCCTGCCATTGAGTTATAAATTAAGCTTTTCTTACTGAAACCAGCCATATTCTCCATTAAAAACAGTGTAGATCCTGATCAGCTGGCTTCAAAAGAAGCCAGCTGATCAGAATCATCACTATTTTCCTTTCAGGCTGGAAATAGCTGTTTCAGGTCCATGCCCAGAATGTCACTTAAAAGTCATCTGATAGTGTGTTAACAGGCCAATACAATGACTTCTTACCTTGTGACATAGCCCCACTTTTCAGCTTTCAGATGTTGTATTTATCATGCTCATAAATATTAAAATGCCAACAATTGTTGGCATTTTAATATTTATAAGACTGATAAATTCCTTGCTGAGTTGAGTTGAGCACGAAAAAAGTTTTATAACCTCGGGCCCAGGCTTCTGATGAATGCTAGTTGATGCATCTGTTTTTCATCCACACAATGAACCTATATCAATATCAAAATTTTGCCACTGAATTGACCTGAAATCAGAAGTTCATATATGGGCTGTGACACAACAAAACCTGTTTTCAGGGTTTCCGACAAAGCGAAACTTGAATCAGTCTACGCAGCTACAGAGAAATTTGAAGCAAGTTTAGATATGCTACTTTCCAAAAAGCGAATGACAAAGGCGCTGATCAGTCTTAGCGGATGCTCAGGCTGTTCTGCGCCTTTGTTGTTTACAAGCACCGAAGATAGGTTTTCTCACATGGAGGCCCATATTGTAAACAATCCATAAAATACTTAGCGCATGCTTATAGGGTCCACTATGGTATATAAGTTAGATGAGTTGAAAATTATAATTAGGGCTGTGGATGGTTGGGCAAGTTGGGATCCGATCCGTGATTCATGAGTGACAATCTACATATCAAACCACGAGTCACTGGTTAATAAACAAATGAGGAATTCTGTTGAAAAAAGGAAAAGAAGTTAAAATTTTATTTATGATTGCCCTTGTTTAACTATTATAACTACAGCAAGCAACACCAAACTAATATCACAAATGTTTCATGACGTGTATTTCGCGGGGGGATTTCTATAGCTCTCTACCATTGTTTGGTGTTTAAAGTCGAACAAAATATGTCATCAGAGTTAGTACTTGTAGTTAGGTTCAGCGGTTTCAGCACATAACCGTTAGACCAATAGTATTCAATATCGCACCAAATACTGCTAGATATTTCAAGACAATAACAAAAGAAGTTTACTTTGTTCAAGAAGATACCGGAGTGATTATAATAAGGCCTAAAGGCTGAATACATAGTTACAGATTAGCCATGGTTAAGCTTTAGTTAAAATTACTCTTTAAATTCACTTTGCAGGACATTTGCCTGGAACATTTTACCGAAAAACTGCTCGTTTCAGTTGTTAAAAAAGAGAAAAAAAGATCTTGATCCAACAATTTCGGCAGTGACGAATATTCATACTCGATTTTCTTGACTGATCCGTGAATATCGGAGTATTCAGATACTCACAGCAGCCCTAGTTATAATGGATAAAGGGCTTAGTTAATTAGTACAATACCATCTTTACTGATTACACCGATGTTTCCCCGTTCAGTTTCTTCAGAATGTAGTAAACAATGAAAATATATGATGGGTAAAGGGGTCATTTGTGTTCCCTTTTGTTGTCAGGAAACTCTGGTGAATTTAGCTGGATTATTGTGTAGCCTTTTGATTGTACCAATTGTCACTGGAAAAACAATGTAAGTACTCTTTATATGGGCCTCGCCACAACAAAACCTGTCTTTGGGGTTTACGACAAAACGAGACTCAAACCAGTCTCCTCAGCTACAGAGACTAGCTAGAAAGTTGAAATTTCATCTGCAGCAAGTTTAGATATGCTACTTTCCGAAAAGTGAATAATACAGGCACTGATCAGACTGTGCGGATGTGCAGGCTGGGCTGCGCCTTTGATGTTCACAAAACCCTGAAGGCAGGTTTTCTCTCGTCGAAGCCCAATTATGGTATTGCTGATTCAACCCTTGAAGGGCCTATCTTGAAAGCAGCAGATGACAGGTTTTGTGATATATTATTATTTAATTGTCTGATTAAATTGAGCACAAAGTAGATCCATCTGAAGTCAATAACAATTTGAAAATTCTTATTAAAAATCAATCAACAATATGATGAAAAATGAAGCAATTTACAATAACCCAATTAAGATATAATATTTTGATTGAAAATAATATTTTCCTTAAATATTTTACCGATTCTAGGTTCCATATGATTTTAGTCCAACTGAAGAGACAAAAAAGAAAAAAAAACTTGGAAATAAAAGTGTTGCAATGTATCCATAATGACATTGTTCTTAATTTCATTGATGTCACGAGAATTGTGCATTGTACTCAAACTATTTAATAGAGATCTGGACAACCTATGGCCATTACAAATAACAAAAAAGTAAACTTACAATGCAGATTCATTAATGTACGGCTTGAAAGATGACTATAATTCTATAACTTGAAAAGAGTGGGCCATATATAATAGGCTGTAACTATTCAATGAAATAGTACAACGAAAATATGTTTACATCATTTGAAAGGTAAAACATAGTTTTTTTCGAAAGATACATTGTATGTCTCTCAAAAATGTCTCTGGACAAAGCTACAGGGCAAAGTTCAGAATTTTAAGAACAACCCTTGTAATGTCCATGTCATGTGACCAAAATGTCTTCCATGCCATGATACACAAAAAGTTTTAAAAAATATGATCCTGACAATGTTTGTTCAAATGATGATCCTCGGTTGATCTTGACATTGTTATACCCCCTGGTATACAAAGTATATAGGGGATATATAGTTTTTGGCATTTCAGTAAGGATGTTGGTTTGTCTATTTGTCTGTCTGTCTGTAAACTTTTTTTAGTCAAGGATTTCTCAGGAACTACTTGACTTACGATTTTGAAATTTGATACAAATATCAGGTATTGCAAGTTGTACTATTTATTGAAGAATCAGCATCAGTCCCTTTATTTGTCCATTTTTCTTTCTTTTTAACAAAATTTACTGTCAAAGATTTCTCAGGAATTACTTGACATAGGATTTTGAAACTTTGTACAAACATCAGGTATGAAAAGTTGTACTGTGCATTAAAGGATCAGCTACATCGTGCTTATCAGTCTGTTTATTTATCCTTTTCCCTTTTTCTATCACTCACTCCAATGTAATGCATATGGAAATTTTCGTCAAAGATTTCTCAGAAACTATTTGACCTAAGACTGCAATTTAGTACAAACATCAGGTATGACAAGTCATACTGTGTATTAAAGAATCAGCCACATATGGCTTATCAGTCCTTTTAATTGTTCATTTTATTTCCTTTCCAGTAAATTTTTTAATCATATCAGCTCAGCATCTATAAGTGCTAGAGTCTTCAAATCTTGTATACATGCTGAAGACAATCAAGTGTATTGCTGTAAATGAAACCAAGGTGGTGAGAATTATTTTTGCCTTCTTTTTCTATTTTTCCCTTTTTCTATCTCTCTCTCCAATGTAATGATTATTGAAGTTTTCGTCAAAGATTTCTCAGTAACTACTTGACCTAGAATTTTAAAATTTTGTACAACTATCAGATATGACAAGTTGTACTGTGTATTGAAGAACCAACTATGTATTGCTTATCAGTCCCTTTATTTGTACATTTTTTCTCTCTACAATGTAATGAATATGGAAATTTTCTTCTTCTCTCTCCTATGTAATGAATATGGAAATTTTTGTCAAAGAGCAGTGCATCAATACAGTATTCATTCTGTGGCCATATATTTGACACTCTTTTCATTTTCTCTGAAAGTGGTACAACCTCTGATGGCTACCGCCGGACGTATGTGAGCTTTGCTCACTTCTTGCTATATTTAAACTTTGTTTAAGGTCATCTACATTCTTGTGTCAGGTGAGAGCTTCAGGATCTTATGGACATACCAGTTTGTGATAATTACAGATTATTGCACGGCGTTTGGTTATCGCCCAAAGTATCAACCCGAGACCAATTATCAGCCCGAGAGCTTTAGCTCTTGGGCTGATTAAAGCTCTCGGGCTGATAATGGTCGAGAGTTGATACTGAAGGCAATAATCAAAACCCCTTCAGATAATCTGTTTATCACATATTCCAATTTACTGTTTTAACGCGTTTGACGTCAAAAATGTAAGTAAAACAAAGTACTGACGTAAACTGGGTGTTACGTCATGCCACTTGTTTAGGTCTGACAACATCTAATGATCTGCGTCTTGTGCCAGGCATGTTAACCTCGCTCCGTAAAAAATACATGACTAACGGTTATCATCACGACAGGCTGATAACCAGTAGGCAGGTAAGTGGTTATCGCATATGCAGACTTTGGTTTATCACCGCTAATAGTGTCCCAAATATGTGATAATGGTTTATATCACTAGACCTTTGACCTCAAAATAAAAGTATATCACTGTGACTTATATTCCATTTTTCAAAGAATTTTGATATCTTGGGGATTTTTGATGTACGAACCTTATTATTCAAGATTATGCTTAAGCATAAAAAAAGCATGAAAAATAGCCCAGCATGCAAAGATTTAAACTGCTATGATGCATTCTTGTTTGCAGGTTAATATGGACCCTGTATGTAATATTTACCTCTCTTCACCTGTATGCTAACTACTCTGCCGTGACCTCCGTTGTCATGGAATCCATCAATCAGGCAAGACTCTACATCTTACTGCAGGAATACTTCAATACTGGGACTATTTTACCAACGAAATATGTAAATAGAAGAGAACCCGTATTATGGAGTAAGTGGTGTTAAATAGAGGATCTTACATGAGTGCTCATGTTTTATTGAATTGACTAAACAAGTTAGGGAGAAGAGATTAAATGCAAGGCTTACTGAGCATTTTATCTCTTTTTCGCAACAAGTTTGATCAATTCAATAATAGGGAGCGCAGTGGCTCAGTGGTAGAGTGCTTGACTCGAGACCGAAGGGTAGCGGGTTCGAGCCTCACCGGCGTCACTGCGTTGTGGTCCTTGAGCAAGACACATTTATCCTAGCTTAGTACTGGTTAAACCCAGGAAGAACCGTCCCGCATAACTGAAAGATTGTTGAGTGGATGTAAAGAATCAAATCAAACAAAACAAAACAAAATCAATTCAATAATACAAGAGCACAATATTAGATTCTTTTTTATCATATGACATTAAGATTACTTTGAAATCTCATTTCTGCCGTAAAAACGTTATAATTTTGTCATTATGTATGCAACGTTGTTATGCACGTCATAATGTTTCCCGAAAAATTGTAAACCACTAGCAGTTTATCGCTTTTATTGCATGACGTTATTTCACTCACAGATGCAGTGTCATATGATAAATGTCTTTCAACTTTTTCTTAATTAGAATTTGAAATTGCAGACCGAATGAAATTGCTAAACTCCGTCAAAATTCAGTCATGAATTTTACCATGTGCAGGTGCAGGGGCATCATCCTCATCATTGGGGCCCTTTCCAGGTAACTTGCTAGCTGCATGCATAGCAGATCTCACACATGATCTCCAGGTGCTCCTTTCTTGAGGGTCAACTGTCGTGAGCTTCCACTCACAGCAGTCTTTCTCCGTCAGTTTCTTCCATGTTAGCTTGGGCCTCCCTGCCCCCCACCTGCCCTTAATCTGTATATCACATCCTGTTCTGACTGCACCTCTAGAACGCTCCACATGCCCAGACCAGCGAAGCCTTCTCTCTCTCAAAATGAGGTCTCTCAAGCTCAAGCTTTGCCAGTAATTCGCTTGACCTTACTGTGGCCACATCCTCTGGCTTGATGCTGCAGATCTGTCTGGGTCCTGTCCCAATGAAATACTTGAGCTATCATTGCAGACACCATGACCAATAAACGTGTCATACCCAACAATATAATTGGGCAATATATCAAGAAAACTGGTTTCCAGATCTGCGACCAAGATGAACTCATATTGACTAACTACTACGAATTTTTGAAATTTGGATGTACAGTAAAACCTATCTTAAGGGGCCACTCAAAAAGAAGACCAAAACTTGTTTTTAAGACCGATTAACGCTTAATGCAGGTCAAAAGTATTGCAGAATGCTCCAATGGGTGTTCACTGCTAGGTATTTCTCCTGCATGCAAAGAGTAAAACAGGAACAAGATTTGAATATGTCATCTACAAAATTTTGTTGAGTCTGCAAGGGTTAAATACTCTATTCCATAGAGCCAGTTAAGCAAATTTTGTCAGCGTAAAATCGCCAGTTTAAACATGTGTTTTGGGTGCTCAAAAGAACCGTCTCATTGAGACAGTTCTTTTGAGTACCCACAACACATGTTTTGGTTGAGAAATAAAGAAAATAATTTTCAGTTACGCACTCTTATCTGGGAATCTGCTATTCTAATGAGACACTAGAAATGATGCTTATGTGTCAAAATGTCAAAAGAAACAACTGTTTTCATTTTTTGATCTAAGTGTTGCCCAAATATGGCTGGCTTAATGAGCTTATCCTCGGTCAGGAGTCAAAAACTTGTATCTTTGATTTTTACATTTTTCAGGAGAGACAAAAAACTGAATAACTTTTGCTAGGAGTGTCCTATATTGCTGAAAGTCAGACAGGATTATATTTAGTAACATTCAAATTCACTGTTATTGATCTTTTGAACTTCCAATAAAGATTTCATGGGAATTATGAAGAGTTTCACTTGAGTTACGTCATTTTGACCATTTTTTCATGCAAAACCATCCAGTTACGACATTTTCAGCATCTTTTTCATGGCAAAACCTTGTATCTCGGTAAAATGAGCACCAAGATAATGGAATTTTTCATAGACACAATATTTTGAAGCATGATTGATGCTTTTTAAGGGGGTTCTAATTGGTCTGGTAGAATTTGACAGAATGTGCCCCATGCATTTGGTATTCCCGCTTTGACAAAAAATTGTTTCAGTAAAAAATCAGAGTTACGAGGTTTTGACTCCCGACCAAGGATATGGATGTCTGATCACCTGATTTTTTTTTCAGAGACAAGAAGAAAATTACAAGTTAAACTTGGGGTCTCATTTCAGGATATATGCAATAGGTAGGTGAAGTTGTCTGATGAGAGAACATGTCGTCTGCTTTTCTCGTCTGCTGAAATGTTTAAGAAGCCTCTATGGCAAACAGTGTGGACCCAGATCAGACTGCTCCTACAGGAGCAGTCTGTTCTGGGTCCATGCTGTTTGCTTCTATACTTAATTCGTCAGTAATGCTAGGCAATTATTTGCAGCAGACGACTTCAGCAGACAACATTTTCAGATGCATTTTTTTCTTGGCGCTTTAAGGTTTAAGAACACTGGTGCAGATCAGCTTGCACATCAACCATTCTATTCTATTCTTAGTGTTTCCCCGTTGACTTATCGATGCACCACCATAAGGTGTAAAAGTTCACCGAGCTCGTATTTTAAACTGGTGAGGTGAAATATATACAGTCTGTGTATTTACTGGTTTAACGCAACATCCTGCAGACACAAATGCTGACAATTGCTAGCAATCTGAAATTTGACAGTTAAGACTTGCTATTTTTTTCTATGTATCTGTAATATATATTTTCTCTGGAGTGCAATTCTAGGGCTTCTAAAATTTCACGCCCATTGATATAGAATGAAGCATCCAGGGTGAGCTGGGTAAAAAGTTCTGGGTTCAACAAGACACTTTTGAGTTCATCAGGGAAAACTGGGATATTTCGCAACTTCTCTGCATTTTGATCAGCGCCATTGTTGTGTGGCAACTTGATAATATTTACATTTCAACTATGAGTCTTTAAATGAACCTTTAGGCTTCACTTACTTTGCAAGAGACCCAATGTGTTCATGATTCGATGAACAGACCAAAAATTGAATTTATTTCTTAAATATCCCAGTCAGCATGAAAAGATGGGTCACTATCGGCCTGCTAGTGAAACACCATTCAATGACATTTCGCTGGCGGGGCTTAAAGTTACATGAGACTGTATACCTGGTAAGGTTCACCCCAGTCTGCTCGGCTACATAGATTTCATGTATTGAAATTAGGTGTGTAGCAAGATTTTGCTATTTAAGTGACTAAGTCTGCAACTATGATCATTTTTAGAAAAAGAATCTTTTTAAATCATTTGTAAAAATTAATTTATGTTTCCACAATCAAAGCATTCACTACAGCTGAAAATTGAAAGGAAAAGTGATTTATCTTATAAAAACAGGTGTTTTTTTTCTCTTTTTGGTAATTAAATACTTCCCTCCAGAAATTCTAGACAGGTAATTTTTAACATTAATGCTGTTGTTTTGATAATGATAATTGGTTAAGATTTACCAAAATGGTAAAATGTATAACCGAATCTAGCTACCGAACTGAACTGAACTTTATTAGGCATAAAACAGTCTCGGGCCATACAAAGATGGATGGGGAGCGCGGTGACTCAGTAGTATAGTGCTTGATTTTAGATTGAGAGGTTGCGGATTTTGACAACATTCTGATATTTTGACTTTGGTTCAATACAAAAAAAGGTACCTGTACATACAGAAAAGTCCTACCATTATCTCAACTTCCTCCTTCAAACAAGCATGAATGTTTGAGACAATAGTATCACAATAGTATTGCAATGTTAGTCCACAATATTAATAGTATTGCAATGGCACTTCCTGCAATGTCAATACTATCACAATAGTCATTTTTGGCCACAATACTGTAAATTTTGAAATTTTCTTCGCGAAAACGTTAAAAGACATATTTGCGATGTTAAAAATTCAGGACTAGACATGATTTAACTATATCAGTAATCGACATAGTTATTGAGCAAAATCCCAAGGATTTTATTTTCACGAAACTAAAAACCTCACGAAAATTCCGAATTCACAGTAGTCACCCCTAATAATAATGCCCTTCAATTGTTGTTTTCTTTTTCAGCAGCGGGGATATAGAGAATCTCAGAAATATATATACAGGAAATTATATTTTATATTTTGATAAAAATAAAGGTAAGTCGAATCACAAGGTCATGGTTTTCCCTGAAACAGGACTCCCAGAATCCCATAAAACTGTCCGGGACCCAAGTGTGAAAAAGTCTGTTCATCCCTTGGGACCCCAAAAACAACCAATCATAACTATTTAAATTAGAAATATCCAAAAAGACTCCCTTCTCACAAAGCTTGGCATTCAGGCTCCAAGGTTATAAAACTTTTTTCATGCTCAACTCAACTGAGCAAGAAATTTATCCTGCTCATAAATGTTAAAAGTTGGCATTTTAGCAAATTGTTGGCATTTTAACATTTAACATTTATTAGCATGTTAAATACAACATCTGAGAGACTTAAAGCATGAAACTTCTTCATTTGTTGGTATTTTAGTTTTTAAGAGCAGTTGAAATTTTGTGCTCAGTTGAGTTGAGCATGAAAAAAGTTTTATAACCTCGGGGTCAGGTGTTAGATGTAGTGCTATGCGCCTGTACTGTAGGATAATGTAGCTTAGTCATGTACAGCACAGCAGAGGCTGGATCACCCAAACTTGCTAGAGGTTTTGGGGCAAAAGAGATACAGCATGCCAAAGAAAATGTGGAAGTGGTTTCGAATGACAGAATAAAGCTTAGTATGGATTCAACAGACCCTCAAAACTGATCTGAGTGTTTAGGGGGTCTTTAAGGAAGACAAATCAAACAGGCCACATCCTTGGAAGAGGAGTATTTCTGGCCTGGATAAAACAAATATGGATAATGATGATGATGATGACTTTTAAAGAAGAAAATCATTTCTCTAGAAACCATTTTCATGGATGCACATTGTTACTATGATTTTATATTTTCACGAAAAAGTGTTTTTTACCCACATCCTGCCAATATTTTTGTCATGAAAATGCCATCTGCTGCATATATTTATATGCACACCAGCTAACTTTTTATCGTGGTCTGATCTGGGTACATATTGTTTGCGATATTGGCCATCAGAGTACATGAGCAGATGAGAAAGCAGACAACAATAGTTGTGAATTGTGAAAAAAGTTTCAGAAATGTGTGGTCCTATCACTAATTATGACATGACATTATTCATTGAAAAAAATCCAGTGACATCACGGTAAATGGGCATGCTTGATTGATCGCATTACGGTAAATGTTCTAAAATTTGAACGCTTTACTCTTTTTCTCCTCATAAAAAAGGTGGTTATCAGGGCTGGAATGACCATAGTAAACAGGAAACACCCTGATCAGACTGCTTCTGAAGAAGCAGTCTGATCTGGGTCTGTGCTGTTTGTCTATTCTTTTTATTGCAATTAACTAGTGTTCAAAATTTTAGAACATCTTACATAGATTTTTGTTTGTTTGTTTGATTTGATTCTTTACATCCCATCAACAACCATTCAGTTATGTAGGGACAGGTCTTCCTGTTCCAAGCAAGGATGAATGTGTCAGAGTGAAGCCGGTGAGGCTCGAACCAGCGGCCTCTCGGTCTCGAGTCGAGCACTCTACTACTGAGCCACTGTGCTTCCATACATAGATTTTTGTATTGTTTTTCAGACATGATAAATATATGTTTATTGAAAAATGCTGTATTACGGGACCAGTTGCAGGCCTGTTACCAGGCAGAGCTGCTAGAATATGTTATTAAAAACAAACAACAGGTAATATTTACATTTTCAAAGCAAGCCTTTAGTGAATCTTTAGATTTTTGCAACCGTTCATAGCCTCATAAATTACACAAATTTGATTGACAGCTGCCATGCTCATTTGCTGGTGCAATACGCTTTGAATATCAAATTCATTCACCGGAAGTGACACTGGTATTGTGATTGACAGCGAGCCACACCAAAGTCGCACATGCAAAGCAAGCCTCTTGTTTGCTCCATTGGCTCTCCGTCTTCAAGCTGGCTGTTCCACTTTTCCATTTTGCACGCCAACTAAACAGTTAATATGATTATATTTTAAAATACAAAACTGTTTTAATACCTAAATGAAAAACATTTTTATATTTTAGACATTTATTATAAAAAATGTAAATATAAGCAATAAATTCATTTTTTGGAATGTTCATGGAATCAATTGGGTAATAATACTTACATACTGGAGACAGACATAAGATATAGGCAACTCTGCAAAGTTAATTCCATGAACATTCCAAAAATTGAATTCATTTCTTAAACCAACTTTCCTTAGTTTGAAGGTCATGGGAGTAGAGATTTCATGGAGTTATCAGAAGTTTTATTAACCCATGCCTTGTGTACATTTGGCAATTGGACATTGGCAAACAGTGTAGAACCAGATCAGATGCCACAGAATAATGATCAGGATCTGCACTGTTTACTTACAGAATGTACTTTTAAAATCTTAATGAAATTGTAAATTACTACCCAACAACCTTGAATTCAAAACGGATTTGAAATGGGTGGGAAAGTCCGTTAAGCATAAATGGGTAAAGGTTTCACTGTACTATTGCATTTTCCTATATAGGTTAATGCTCAAAGTACACAAGTAATTTCTACAGAACAACACATGGATCATCAATCAACACTTATTCCTGTTTAGAAACTCAAAAAACAAAAACAAAATACAGGGGCATAGAAACATATACACAAAAACGCAAGTGTTAACATATTTGGACCAAAACTATGGGAATAATCTATCACAATTCTGATTGATTCTTGATGTTATGTGTAAAAAAACGTGTGCGTAGAACCAATATTTATCTCTCCAAATCCAATTTTGACTGAATTTGTGATGATGTTGGTATCACCTCCTCATAGGCTTTGTCACCAATTAAAGCAAAGTGATCATATACAATTTTTATAATCTACCATTACCAAGAGTATGTCTATCTTGGCAAACCGCATAGACCCTGATGAGACATGCATTTTGTGGCATCTCGTCTGGGTCTACGCTGTCTGCATATAGGTTCCTTTTTTGCATGCATTCAGCCTGTTCCACAAGTGCGTACTATGAATATTAGGCTAGCTACGCCCCTGAAATAAGTATACAAAGTCTGGGTGTGCGCCAGTTTGTTTTTCTAAAATAATTTTAAGAATTTGTGAAGAGTCCGAGACTGTACTTTTTTCCAAATTTCTGCTGCTCCCTCTGGAGAATAGGCTGTACATATATTTCCCGAAATGGAAACAGTAAAGATTTTACTGAAACTGGTCGGAGCTGTCTGGCTTTAGGAAAGCTTCCAGTCTGAAAAATAGCATGGCCAAGTGTCAGGAGGGTGATATTCAGAAATAGCCAAATTTCACCAGGATTTGTTTCTAATGCTCATAAATCCTATTGCATTCCAAACCAATCAAAGCCCACTGATCTGGATCTACACTGTTTGAAAAAATAATGCACACAGTTGTCTTTTTGGGTCAAATTGGGTAATAATACTTACATACTGGAGATAGACATAAGATATACGCAACTTTGCTTCTAAGACGCTGACTGTGTGGCGGTGGAGGAAAGCAGGTGCAATTCTCTTCGTTCAGCCTGGAAATATCCTGGCTGTGTAACAACCGCAAGTCAGAAGGTGACGTTAAACCATTGGTACATACCAATGATACCATTGCAAGAACAGTTGAACATTTTACTTATGAATATTTTTGCTAGCAGTATTCGAACCTGCCTGGTAGAGGTAAATATAGCCAAATGAGCTACCAACTGAGCTACCTGGCCTTGAGGTCATAAAAAAAAATCATGCTCCTCAACTGAGCATGAAATAAATTTATCATGCTAATAAATGTTAAAATGCCAACAGTTGTTGGCATTTTAACATTTATTAGCATGATAAATACAATATCTGAGAGTTTGAAAGCAATAAAAGGATTTATTTTTCAGCATTTTAATGTTTATGAGCAGTTGAAATTTCATGCTGAGGTGAGTTGAGCATGAAATAGGTTTTATAACCTCAGTGCCTTGGCTCAGATAATAAATGATTTTTTCACTTTATTTCAGGCATTCAATAAGGAGTTTCAGTCCCTTGTCACTGCCTTAAATGAAGGTAAGACTGAAAATTTTCAGACATCTATGGTCTTGTTTCACACATAAAATTTTGATTGTTTTCGTATAGCTCAGCAAAAACACATTGTTTTTTGTTTGTTTGTTTTGATTCTTTAAGTCTCATTCAACGGCTATGGTCATGTTGAGATGGTCAGTTCACCAAACCACACTTTTATCTTAGGCAAGCTTAATTTAGCGGTTAACCAGTACTTCGTGCACATACTTTTGCTTGTAACTGACAATAACCATTCTTAAATCAGCGGAAGGAGGAGAATGACTTGAAATTATTTCATGATCAATCTCCACAAACTCATGACCCCTGGATCTGCAGTAGGATGTGCTATCGACTGCGCTACCTGGCCCAGTAAACACATGTTATTGGCACTTAAAATAACCATGTGTCAATTCTCAACAAATACATGTTTATGTACTAAACAGAACCATCTCTGTGATGTGGTTCCTTTAAGTATGTCTTAGTGAATATTATTTATTATTATAACTGGTTGATATATAGTGGGCTAGAGGTCAGAACCTTCATCTTCTCCCGTACTTTGTACAATTATCATATGAGCCTCGACATGACAAAACAAGACTCAACCCAGTCTCCTCAGAAACAGAGACTAGCTAGATAATCGAATTTCTCCTGTAGCAATATTAGATATGATACCTTCCAAAAAGCAAATAACTAAGGGGCTGATCAGTCTGGGCGGATGCCCAGGCTGGTCTGCGCCTTTGGTCTTCGCATACACCGAAGACTGGTTTACTCACGTCGAGGCCCATATGATGTAATATCTTGTAATGATTTAACACCATGTATTAAAATTGATAAATAACAAGTGAATTACATATTTTGGTAACGTTATGAAATGATGCCCATATCAGCATTGCATATATATGGCAAAAGCTGGACGTTTTCATGCTTAAATATTTCAAGTAAATTTTTGTCATCTGATTAATAGATTCTAACATTTGTGCTCCTGCATTATTGACTATAAAACTTCTTGCAAAAAAGAGATAAAATCCTTAACACAGCCTTGCTTTTTATCTCTTTTCCTCGAATTGTTTAAAAATTTAAATAATACAGAAGCACTCCTGTAAGATCTGTTTATTTCGTAGGTGGGATAAGTATCAGTTTTGTTTGTTTGTTCGGTTTGTGGTTTAACGTCCCAGTCAACAGCTATTGTCACGGAGAGATGGTCAGTTTACCTAACCACACTTTTTCTTGGGCAAGCTTATACTAAACGGTTAACCAGTACTCAGTGCACATACTTTCGCTTGCAACTAACAACAGCCCTTCTGGACACAGTGGAAGGAGGAGAATGACCGTGGCATAAAAAATATTTCATGATCAATCTCCATGAATGCATGGGGCCGGGATCAGCAATTGGACCCATTTTCGAGCCATCAGTATATCATGGTGGGGTCCATTTGAGCCCCGACCTGAGATTTCCAACGATGTGGTACATGCGACAAGCAAAGCTTCAGATCAGCCTGCGCCTCCACGCAGTCTGATCAGAGCCTTTGCTAGTCGCTTGAATATTCTATGAGTGTTAAGCTACTGACTCATCATCATTTGGAGTTTTTAAGCTTGAAAGGAAGCTGCACATGAGTCTACACTTGTCAGAATGCCACATTGTTGGAAATCACATGTTGCCCCTCATTTGACATTTTCAGGCCGCCAGATAAGAGTGCGTAACTGAAAATTATTTTTCTTATTTCTCAACCAAAACAGATGTTGTGGGTACTCAAAAGAACCGTCTCGATGAGACGGTTCTTTTGAGCACCCAAAACTTATGTTTAAACCGATGGATAAGAAATTATCCCAATTTTACGCTAAATTTTTTGGTTAACTGACCCTATGATTTTACAGGAGACGTTCTCAAGTTGCTGTCACTGTCTTACACCTATACTGAGGAAAACTTCGCTATATTCACAGAAGCTCTTCATAAGAAAGGTTGGCGAACAGATGTTTCCTTACTAGGAGCCGATGAATGGAGGCTGAACTTGCACCCACATGATGATTCCTCCATGAAAAAGAATTTTTAAACTTTAATTTTTTTCACGCCAGTCACAAAGGACGTGTAACGGTTTGGCCGTTTTTTGGCCCACGATGGATTTGGCTGAAATTTAAATATATGGTGGTTTGATCTTTGCCCTTTCACATGAGCATGTTTTTGAATTAACGACGGCATATGCAGTCACATGAATTAAAGTTTCTCACTAGTGTGTATAAACAGAGGTTTTTTCATGAATGTGGATATTTTTAAAGATGCAACAAGCAAACTGACCTCAAACATAATACCAAACATGCGTGTGTTTATACTCGTCATGTCTATGTCGTAATTAGAGCTAACACTACCATCATTAATTAAAAATTGTGCTAAAACTTGGCTAAATACTGTGTTTACGACTACCTTGATGATATGTTGTTTTTTAAGGTGTAATATATATTGAACATTTAGTGTTTTATCGCCTTTTCCTGTTAATCAATAGCTCAAACAAGCCTATTCCGGTTTCTTCATATCAATATAATCAGTACGACATGTACACAAGCATGCATGTAACATGTTAAACGCGGCATTACATGCACAACTTTTTTTGCTGGATTACTATGAAACATGAATATAAATAGTTATAAAGCTACAGAAATGATAATGGAAGCTTTGAACACCATTTTTTTTTGCTCACAGCCATAATAATTAAATAGATACATGTGAGTGTTGTATATCTGTATGTTCATCTGTCAGTCTGTCTGTATGTCACACTTTTGTGTCTGTTACGTATCTTCCAAACGCCTGATTCGATTATAAGATTAATTCACAAAACTGTGCACCTTTGTGGATGAACATGCAGAATAAGTGAATACTTTAAGGCCATGTCAAAGCAGGCGGGCATAGGTTACATGTACAGAATGCATATCTGCTCCATATTTTACGCATGTCCCAGCTCAGCTATCCAACAGTCATGATAGCGCTGTGGTCTATATTACTTACCTATTATCTTTCGTGTGACTAAGGGGTCGCAGTTCACAATCCCGAAGAAACATATGTTTTGTGTCATTGTGCAAGACCCTTCATCTTTATTGCGTAATACATGTTCAACCGAGGAAATGTCATGACTGAAATAATGTTCACTGTAACGTAGAGCAATGGCGTAGGGCATTAACACACTTAGTCGTGTTTCAAGCATTTGTGGTGCATACATCTATTTGAAGGGTGACAACTTCCGTCAAAGCAGGAATTTCGGAACCGTTTGAACAACCTACATTGTGTTTTGACAAAGGTGAATGAACATCTAAAATAGAGTATTTTGATCCTTGAATATTAAATGTATGTGTTTGTTGGTACCAGTGACTATTTACATCTGCAGATAAGTGGTTGTCGTATATATACTGCATTATTTTAGCAAACACTTTACGAGAGCGATATTCGTTGAGGAAACAAACAGTTTAGCACATATATTGTGCACATGTAAGCATGAAAAGCGCATTACACTCACAATGAATAAAATGCTTGTGGCGTTCGCATTCAGGCCATTGGTTGTTTTTATACATGCTTTCTTGCATAAATAACAATGAATTTAAAAGAACAAAACTAGATCAAAGAATTACATTGGTTTATTTGCGACAATATCGGCGCCACCTATATACATCATATATGTACATGAGAAGTTACGAACTTCAAAAAAATATAGATAGGTGTTAGCTTTGAGGGTCAGTTACAATATATGTTGAGAGTATGCATTTGTATACATCACACCAGCTCCTTTTTGTTCAGATTACCTCACTTTAATAATATTACCATTAAACTTACACAGTTCCATCAAAATTTTGGAATCATATAAAATGATTCCGATATCTGTGCTGTGAAGTAGCTTTTTGTTCTACCTTATGAACCGCCAGATGAATTTTATCGAAACTTGCACAGATACTTATCTGGGACAGCCAAAACGAATTATAAGATTTTGGTGACCTTTACCTTATTTACAAGGTCACCAGGGACATATATATATACAAAAAGGCTTGTCTGTACTCTATCTTCCTAACCAATGACCAGATTTTGACCAAACTGACACAGATTATTCATTGGGAAGACCTTAACGAATGACTAGAATTTGGTTGTATTGACCTTAATTCCAAGATCACCAGCGTCACATAACTCCTTTAGGTGGGTGGGGGACAACTCCATCTAATGTTATATACTTTCCATTCCTACTACTCTAGTATGGCCATATTAAACAGTGTCTGCCCTGCAATTTGAGAATACCAATAAATGATTATTTTTTCCTCATGCTCCAAAGAACGATCACATAATTTGCCATTTTTGACAATCTTAATTCAAAGCAATGGGCCATGCCAAAACAAAAGTGGCGGTGAGCTGTCTTTTTAAAAGCAGATTGTACCAAAGAACTGTCCCCAGAAATCTATGTATCAGTTAAAGAAGGGGGCACATCAAGCTCTCTCCTTGCACCTTCTCTCTCTCTCTCTCTCTCTCTCTCTCAAATAAGACTCGCATTTACTGAAATGTTGTTGTATTTGCTTTTCAAACGCAATATATCCAAAGACTGTTTGTTAGAAGTAATATTGATACGAGCTTGCTAACTCCATTTTTTGAACGGGAATCTTGCGTCTCTCCAGTGATTTTAGTACTCTCAGTGCTTTGATAAGTATGAATTGAATAGTACATTTCAGGATAAAATTTGCAGAAAAAGTCTTTTTACGGTATTTGCCACATGCGGAACCGACTCAGAGTTACCATTTTATAGTGTAATATTATATGCATAATAAAATGAGAAATAGTTTTATCCGGTTCCGCATGTGGACATGTATGTAATTGAGTCACGAAGTACACGAGGGTGTTTGGTTTTACCATAGACTTAGTGTTAAGTGTGGTTGATAGGACATGCATTTAAACCCAAAATTTATCATAAAAATACATTTTAATGAAGAAAATAAATTGTGGACATTAAACTAGAGACTCTTGGGTATCATTTGGTAATATCTAGGAGGGATTTCTTTACAATCGATATTTTACTGTAAAAGTGGGCCATTTGTAATACAAAACCGTTACACGTCCTTTAGTTATGTGTTTTGCTTATGCACTTGGGTAGCCTTTACTGCAATGATATGGACCCTGATCACACTGCTTCCAAGGGAGCAGTCAGACCAGGGTTCATAGTGCTTACTTCCAAAATAAAATCTACTCTGAAGTGCAATATATACAGCAGTCGTAATAAGCAGACATTTTTAGGAAAAAATTGGTGGTCCCCAATCAGACAACAAATATTCATTTTGAGGGGAAATAAAGTCTGATATTTCATGTGGATTGTCAAGCAGCGTAATATATATAGAAGATGATTGATATTCGTTTCTTTGAACCATATTGCATCAACGATGGCAAAACCTATAAATGAATCTGTTCATGAGGTTTTGGTACTTACTGCGTAAAGTCATTCTTTAAACATGTATGTGCAGCTACATGTATCTTGGCCTGAATCTTCATTAGTGTAACAAATGTGTGTGTGTGTTGGCTCCTTTGGGCCTTCGCTGCTGGCATATGCAAGAAGTACCAAAATCTCATGAGCTGGCTTAAATAAGTTGAACCTGTTGACTGCATTTTAACCCTTTACCTCATAGTGACACCTTTAAACGTTTTTGCAGAGCAGACCCAGATCACTATCACATTGCTTAATGGTTTATATATCCATTCAGTCATCTCTCCAGGTCTTTGAGGTATAGATGATTTTAATGGGAGTAATTATTCTAAATAAAATTTATGACATTTACTGAATTTCATATAAAACTCATCGTGAGTTAAATGAATTTCATGTAAAAAAATGTGAAAGGTGTCTTAAGGTTTATAAGGAGGCTCATGTATTTTGTAAAGGACCATGAGTTTAAGTATGCTGCATCATATCAATGGGTGAAAGTTCATAATTTCCAAAATCCTGAACTTTAAAATTCAAATCTTAAAACTTGCAGAATGCCCTCAAAATAATCACAATTTCAAGTGTCTTTAGGTAAACTGAAAATAAATCGCAGAAGCTATCATAATCAACTGAATTCAGTATTTTGAGGCTGACTTTCTATGGAAAGTCAGCCTCAAAATACTGAATTCAGGAATAATCCTGAAAACTTTCACCTATGCATAATAATTGTAATTTATTTTCTTATTTATCAACCAAGAGTGTTAGTGGCAATGTGTTGTGAAGGACAAACCTCTATTATCAATTATATAAGTTATACCGTAGGCATGTGAAGTTATAAAAGAATATGATCTATCCTTGTTGGAAGAAAGGCCCGGACAGAAGCATACCTATAGACATTAAACTGGTCCGACTGATAGCCAAGGGGACTAATAATTGCAAATTTATGCTCAAAATCATGCCTTATCTGGAGCTATGCATGACAGTTTTATGCATCAACCCAATTGTAGTACTATGCCTTTTTTATAGATTATATCACATCATTGGTCAGTCATTGCAATTTTAGACAATCGTGGAGCTTACTCATTCCAAAGAAAACATTAAATATTAATGGATTTTGTTTGATTTGATTCTTTACATCCCTTCACAAATCTTTCAGTTACATATATTCCTGGGTTGAACCAGTACTAAGCTAGGATAAATGTGTCTTGCTTAAGGACCACAGCGCAGTGACCCTGGTGAGGCTCGAACCCGCAGCCCTTCATACTCAAGTCAAGCACTCTACCACTGAGCCACTGCACTCCCTTAAGGAATATTAATGCAGACCTATTACAGGGTCTGCTTCAATTCTGGCGTGTCCTAGTCACTAACTGCAAATGAGAAGGGATTGGAAAGAAAAGTAAATGACAGTTCCTATACAAACTTTAAAATAAGTTTATTTTCAATACATATATACATGTGATATTGCACAAAAAGTGGTATAAGCCACTGTTGTCATTCACACTGTGCTTCAAGTATACAAGTCAAAAACAAACAAATTCTACTCGTAAACTGACTGATCGCGTTATAGTATTAATGCCTAGGAATTTTCATACATGTGCCTGTTTAATTTGGGGGCCAGAGGTCCTTGGGTTTGAGAAATAACTCTGGACAAACCAGCATTACCACTTTTGATAGAGCCCTATATACAGTAAAACCTGTCTTAAGCGGCCACTCAAAAAGAAGACCAAAAATTGGTTTTCAAGACCGATTATTGCTTAATGCAGGTCAAAAGTATTGCAGAATGCTCCAAGAGAGCATTCTGCAATACTTTCGACCTTCATTTAGCTACCATTTGTCTTTAATACCTTTGTTTTGTCTATTTTTGAGTGGCCGCTTAAAACAGGTTTTACTGTAGTTGTGTGTTAATGGACTCCTTTTCTGCAACACTTGTCATAAGCATGCAGATTTTGCAAAAGCAAAACCTGCATGCTAAGGACAGGTGTTTGCTTAGTACAGGTGCATGCTTAAGACAGGTGCTTGCTGAATATAGGTTCATTGTTAAATCTCAATTGGTAAGAGTTTCTCAAAATTAGGAAATTCAATGTGATTTTCAAATTGGGAATGGGGCCTTTTTGACCCCAAATTTTTAACCAGGAAAATCTCGTCATTGATGTCTCATGATTATGCTAGCAAGTCCATGCAGTAAACACCCACTGGTTCTGGAAGGGTTCATAGATGCCTCACATAAATGGCATTGTTAAGTTTGTGGAAGATATTCCGAAGCTTAGAGAAGGATTAAGAACTCGTGAAACTAAACGCCCTCTGTGAAGTTATTCGATTTGCCTTGCTCACTTTAAAATAAATCCAGCCAATTTCTGATCAGGTCAAAGCATTGAAAATTGTCCTCACTTCCATGCTATTTATTTCAATTATATGATTTTGCAACAGTCTCCACTGTTTGTCTAGACCTTTTTGTCAGACACCAAAGCCCCATTTCACTTAGGGCTATTCCAGAAGAAAAAAATACCTGGAGGGGGAAGAAGGCACTTTATTCTTGCCACAACCACCCATGGAATTAAATTTCCACAGACACCGACCACCCATGTAATCAGAAAGGTTCGTATACCAACTACCCATAGAATTAAATAAGATATGTATATCAATACAAAATGTTCGATAATCGATATAGAGTAAGCAAGTCTAACGGCTACCTATGTGAATTATTTTAATAAGCTTCCGTAAAAAAAAAGAGGAAAGTGCAAGTTATGCTCATTTTCCTATACTGTGTTGTCTACACCCATGAACGTATGACATTTCAAATAACTGTCTCTACAGAAAACAGCCACTGTCAATGAATGAAAAGCTTCATGCTTTTTAGTTTTGAAGTTCATGGTTTTAGATCAACTTGCTGAATTTTATTTGATGTATTTTTCTACTTTCTGACTTCACCTTCATTAGTCCAACTCAGCTAGTCCAACTCAGCTGTTAATAAAAGGGTTATAACTGGAACAGTCAATGTTTTATCCAATCCTTCACCGCTATTTATAGATGTTGCATTTGGAAACTTTCGTAAGTTATCGTGTTGCTTTACATATTGCATACTGCAATGGTGTTTCACATGCAGTAAAGGCTTTATAAACACAAACAAGAAATGTCACAAACACGTGACGAATGCCCCCAAAGGAATTGGTCTAGTATAAGACACATTTGAGGAAAGATAGCTGTAATATAGCACGAAAAAACTAGAAATGAGGCCAGAAGTCAATGTCAAGGTCAAAGTGACTCAAAATGGTATGCACCACTCCGCCATCCCAAGAGGAATCACCACCCCAAATTTGGGATTCCTACATCAAATGATATGGGAGATATGCTCTGGACACAATAATTCTTGAAAACGAGGTCAGAGGTCAAGGTCACAGTGACCCAAAAATGGTTTGTGACACTCAGGCATCCTAAGATGCATTTACATACCAAATTTGGAATTCCTATTTCAAAGAATATAGGAGATATGCAACAGTTTCTAGAAACTAGGTCAGAGGTCAAGTTCAAGGTCACAGTGACTAAATTATGGTAAGCGACACTTCGTCATCCCAAGATGCATCCACACACCAAATTTGAGATTCCTACCTCAAATAATATAAGAGATATGCTCTGGACATGATTATTCTAAAAACTAGGTCAGAGGTCAAGGTCACAGTGACCCGAAAATGGTACATAACACTCCGCTATCCCAAGATGCATCCACACAACAAAATTGGAATTCCTAACTCAAAGAATATATGAGCTATGCTTGGAACACAATAATTCTTAAAACTAGGTCAGAGGTCAAGGTCACAGTGACCCAAAAATGGTATGTGACACCCCGTCATCCCAAGATGTATTTACACACCAAAGTTGGAATTCCTATCTCAAAGAATATAGGAAATATGCACCAGACTCAATGCAGTTTCTAGAAACAAGGTCAGAGGTCAAGTTCAAAGTCACAGTGACCCAATTATGGTACGCGACACTTCTACATCCCAAGATGCATCCACACACCAAATTTGAGATTCCTACCTCAAATAATATAAGAGATATGCTATGGACACGATTTTTCTAAAAATTAGGCCAGAGGTCAAGGTCAAGGTCAAAGTGACCCGAAAATGGAACCTGACACTCCGCCATCCCAAGATGTATCCACACACCAAATTTGGAATTCCTAACTCAAAGAATATAAGAGATATGCTCCGGACACAATAATTCTTAAAACTAGGTCAGAGGTCAAGGTCACAGTGACCCAAAATTGGCATGTGACACCCCCTCCTCCCAAGATGCATTTACACACCGAATTTGGAATTCCTATTTCAAAGAATATAGGAGATATGCACCAGACTCGATGCAGTTTTCAAGAAACTGGGTCAGAGGTCAAGTTCAATGTCACAGTGACCCAAAAATGGTACGCGACACTCTGTCATCCCAAGATGCATCCACACACTAAATTTGAGATTCCTACCTCAAATAATATAAGAGATATGCTCCGGACACGATTATTATAAAAACTAGGTCAGAGGTCAAGGTCACAGTGACCCGAAAATGGTACGCGACACTCCGCCATCCCAAGATGTATCCACACACCAAATTTGGAATTCCTATCTCAAAGAATATAGGAGATATGGACCGGACACGAAAGCGGGACGGACGGACTGACGGACGGACGGACGGACAGTGCGATTACTATATGCCTCCCAAAGTTCCTTTGGGGGCATAAAAAACAACTTTGTTTTGTTTTATTTTCACACAAAGTAAATTAATTTATGTGTAGATTGGATGATTTCACACAACAGACAAACAGGCAGATTGGGATTCGATATGTTGATTGATACAGGAACATTCCATATACCTATTAAACGTCAGTAACTGATTTTCCAATAAAACCCCACCACCCATGTAATCAGATTTTTTCAAACACCAATGACCCATATAATTTGAAAAATGTCCACACCAACCACCCATAGAAAAATATATCGGTTTGCCTTCTTCCCCCCTAGGTATTTTTTTCTGGAATAGCCCTTAACTTCAAAAGAAGTTGTAAAAGTAGTAAATGTACAAACTCTGAATATGACAGCTGACAGCTTCTGGGACGAGTTTCATAAAATGTATATATACAGCATATGCTATGCTTGGGGTCCATAGGAATGGACCATGCTGTATAAAGGGACAATTTTACAAAGTTATTATAGGAAAATGACCATAAAATGGAATTTTACAAAGACACTAGGAAAATGACCATAAAATGGAATTTTACAAAGAAACTAGGAAAATGACTGTAAAATGGTATTTTACAAAGAAACTATTCTCCTAGTTCCTTTCATTCTCCTAGTTCCTTGGTAAAATTCCATGGCAAAAAAATTGGGAGCCACAAAATGACTGCATTATATCCAAATTGGTGATATAACAAGGTCACTGTCGAGGTGTGATAGAAAGGAACTGCATTGTTATTTGATAAGTTTGTTACTGTAATTTGATAAGTTTATCACTGTAATTTGATAAGTTTGTTACTGTAATTTGATAAGTTTGTTACTGTAATTTGATAAATTTGCTACAGCTTACCAATTTGATTCACATAAAAAATGGTCATTTTTGCCATCTGCGGAAAAAGAGACATACAAATAGTTTGTTAAAAGTTTAGTGAAATGGGGCCCAAGTGTTCCAAATTTTAAACCATTTGTTTTCACTTAGGAAAAATCACGTCAGTACAGCTTAAACATATAAAAAGAACTCTTAAATATTTGCCACATATAACAACTATAAAAATTTAAATGAGCAAAGCCATTTAAAAAATCTGCATTAAGTCACTAGAGGAGTATTATTAGACTTTTTGCTTACTGTAAAGGCGGCACCTCAATGATGCGTAATTAGGACTGGTCAACCTTAAACATAGGTAAAAGCTGAAAATGAGGCGTGGTTTTATTCAAAAGTTCATCTTGCGCCATTACCTCAGTATAGACGCAAAGCACATTATTTAGTCCTTAAAACGCCAGCAAAATAACTGCATCTTAAAATGTCTATTTAACATAAGCATAGAGGCAAACATTGTGGACCCAGATCAGACTGCTCCTACAGGAGCAGTCTGATCTGGGTCCACACTGTTTGTCTATGAGGCTTCAACTATTTTAGTGGTTGACAAAAAAAAAAACATACATTTTTTGATTATGCGCTTTAAGGGTTAATAAATGTGAGTTCAGTGTGCAAATGGTTAGAATTTTCATGAAATGCACGCACGTTTGCGCAACCCACATACAACTTATTTATTCTTCACTAAATTATAAATAGAACCTGATTTCCCTTGTTTAGCAGATGAAATAGCCAAACCACGCCCAGATATGAATATTAAAGTTGCCGCCTTTACAGTAAGCGAAAAGTCTATTAATAACTTAAATTCTGAGATACCACAATGACAAGGCAGCAATCTTGGAATACAAAAATTGAAAAACCTGTTTCCAGCTGCCAAAAGCAATGTTTTCTATTATCAAAGATAAGTTGTGTATATATTCGTGTCTGATAATCATTGTTTTGGCAATCAAAACAGTTTTTGCCCATTAAAAACAAATTATACATCAATCAATTAATTCTTGATTGCTGTCACCCAGTGTGGATAATGTGTACAAATTTATCATTTTGGGAGGTAATATGTTAATTTATGATCCAAACAACTGAAACTTCATATAAAGCCATGCAAATTTTTCACTCTATTCAATGTTTATTTGTACGTGTATTAGAATTTCTCTTCTCTCTCTTAAAAATACTTTTTCAAATCTTATTTAATTGCTAGTTGCAAAATTGATAAGGAGGTTATGAAATCATAAACTCACAATTATGGTAGCCTCCATATGAGGAATATTTCCATTTTAAATGCATTTTTCCAGGTATGTTTAAAATTTGCAACAGAATACTTTCCTCAATAAATGTTCTTTTTTAACCATACAGTAATACCTGTGTAATACGGTCACTCAAAAACAGACAAAACAAAGATCTTAATGACAAATGGTAGCTTAATGAAGGTCTAAAGTATTGCAGAATGCTCCCTTTGGAGCATTCTGCAATTCTTTTGACCTGCATTAAGCGATAATTAATCTTGAAAACCACTTTTCGGTCTTTTTGAGAGTAGCCGTTTTACACAGGTTTGTTTTACTGTAGTTATTATTTGGTGGGCGGGTCCCTTTAAAGCTGTGGAATCTTCTCCATATGGGCTAAGCTATTGGTGGGACACAGAATTACTCCCTCTAATATACGAGAAGTGGATTTGTTAGAGCAAGCTCATTTATATTAACGTCCAGTGGACAGAATAAAACCATTCATCTAACATACATCACAGAAATGTGACTTTAATCTTAAAACACATAAAATTTATCATTTACTCAAAGACAAGGCTGTTAAAAATTTTAAGCACTATTTTAACCCTTAATTGAAAACCAATAAACAGGTATAAATAATGACAGTCCCCTGAATTCTGGTTAATGGCGGGCTACAGCCAGAACTCCTTCTTTGAAGCCCTAAGGTGAAACAGTGTGGATCCTGATCAGCTGGCTTCTAAGAATTCTCTATTTATGATAGCTGATCAGCTGGCTTCTAAGAATTCACTATTTTCAAAACATGATATATTTGGGTTTAGCTTGGTAGGGGTTAATATTCCCACATGTGATAACTGTTAAGGTTACAATGCTCTCAACAACTGGGCCCAGGTGCTATATCAAATATCAAGTTGTCCTTAACTGCAGCTGCACATCCGTTTTGAATATACAGTAAAACATGTCTTAAGTGGCCACTCAAAAATGGACAAAACAAAGATCTTGATGACAGATCGTAACTTAATGCAGGTCGAAAGTATTGCAGCATGCTCCCCTTGGAGCATTCTGCAATACTTTTGACCTGCATTAAGTGATAATTGGTCTTGGAAACCTATTTTTGTCTTCTTTTTGAGTGGCCGCTTAAGACAGGTATTACTGTAAGGGGAAAAATCATGATACCAACAGAAGAATTCTTCTTTGTTTAAAAAATTCTACCAACCTTGCCTTTAAGAATATCAGCCTTACTTATTCAGATATAAGTTAGGTGGTTCCCCATATTAACTTAAATACCATATTCAGCCTAACAAGCACACATGCTCCAAAAAATGTACACTAAATACTTTAAAGGGGATGGCAACCCTGATGATTACTATGTTTTATATGAAATATCTTAATAAACCATGCATTTTAATACCAGTTTCATCTAAACCGGTTGAAAAAACATAGAAGTTGTGGGCGTTTGAATATTTGCAAATTGACTGTAATGGAAGTGGCCATATTGTAGGCTTAGTGATGTCACACAGCCTAATTAAATCTGCATAATCAAAATAAAAGACAAACCAATGGATTACTTGCAATTATCTTTACTAAAACATTTTCCTTATGTATAAAGCTGCATATCTGCTGAAACACAGATGCTTTGATAGTATTGATAACTAAAAATTAAGCAATTGAAAAAATTCTGAAAACTACTTAATATTCAAAATGGCGGGTAAATGTTGGCCATATTGAATTCTTTAAATGTCTATAACTTCCCCATTTTTCAACCGATTTTGATACTTGTATCAAAATTCATGGTTCATAGAGCTCTTTCTGATAAAACATACTAAACATTAGGGTTGCTGTCCCCTTAATTACATGAACCTTAGATTTCTGGTCAATCCATTGTTGTATGAGTTTGTCCAGATGAAAATAGTATGGATCCAGATCAGCTGGCTTCTGATGAAGCCAGCTGATCTGTATCTACACTATTTTCAAAAGAGGCTAGGCATGTGCATGGTGCACTTATTATGAAGAATACAGTATTTACACAGCTATATTTTGAAGGAAAAACACCCTTCTTATAATAGAATTAAATATGGTTTGACACAATTTTTCGTCTATATACATATGTGTAAAATGAAAATGATCTTTAAGAATAATTGTAAAGCTTGTTATTTTGGCTTTACATGAGTGACAGTCCTAAAATAATCCATTTAAAATTTTCAGGATTATTCCTGAATTCAGGATTTTGAGGCTGACTTTCAAAGTCAAGTCAGCCTAAAAATCCTGAATAAAATAAATTATAAATAATAATAGCTTTTCCGATTTATTTTCAGTTTATCTAAAGATTAAACTGACAATTTGAAATTAAAAGTGTTATCACTTTGTAGGCACACTCCAAGTTTTAGGATTTGAACTTTGAAGTTCAGGATTTTAATTCCTCCACTCAGAAGAATCCTGAAATCAAGATGTTCAAATCCTAAAACTAAGAACATGCTGTACAGTTTGCCTGATTTCATGATTGGGCTCCTATGGATGAAAGCTTAACATATCCTAAATCCTAAATTTAAGGATTTTGGAAATGTTCAGTTTTCACTTATTAATCTATTTGGTGCCTTGACTCAAAGTAGACAGCTATAAAATGAAATGATGTACATTAACTTAAGGCAAATAGACACATCTCAGTGTTTTCCACCTTGCTTTTGAAAGAAAGACAACTATCGTATGGGCCTCGATGCCAGTAACCCTGTTTTCAGGGTTCGTGAACAACAAGGCGCAGATCCCAAAAGCAAAGAATCTGCACCAACAGAACTAAATTCTCTTTTGAGTACACCTATTGAGAAGGGATGTAAATATTTAGCTCATAAGTTATCTCCCCTGCATAAGTATCCCCAGCAAAATATAAATGATATGCAAAAATTCTCAAAACTGAAGCCTCAATGTGAGAAAAAAATTATCTCCAAGCATATGCAGACAACAAATGCCTACATCAGACTGCACATATGGGCATGGCTGATTAGAATGTTTATCTGAAGCTAGTATGAAGGGAAGTTATCCTGTAACTAAGTCCAAACAGGGGACGTCATTCCTTACTCTACAGAGCACTAAGGATATATTGATCCATAGGTCCAGATATGCAAAATAAAACTTAATATTTTTTTTTATCCATCAGTTTTAAACATATGGTCCTCGACACGAGAAAACCTGTTCTCGGGGCTTCCGACATAGCGAGACTCAAACCAGTCTCCTAAGCTACAGAGACTAGCTAGAAAATTGAAAGTTTGCATAAAGCAAGTTAAGATATTGTACTTTTCAATAAGCAGATAATAAAGGCTCTGATGAGACTGTGGGGATGCACAGGCTGGTCTGTGCTTTTGTTGTTCACAAATCCCAAAGACAGGTTTTCTTACGTCAAGGCCAGTATGTTTTGGGTGCTCCAAAGTATCATCTTATTTTTGAGTACCATCTCAGTACCACGCTCTTACCTGTAGACCTAAATGTTCAATATTCTCCCATAGGTTTAGATAAACAGAATTTTTTAGCGTAAAAGTGTAAATATTTATTTACACATCAGTTTTAACATATGTTTTGGGTGCTCAAAAGAACCGTCTCATTGAGACGGTTCTTTTGAGTACCCACAACATATGGTTTGGTTGAGAAATAAGAATATTATATTTCTGGTATGCACTCTTCACTAAAGGCCTGTGTTCTAATCTCCTTATACAAACATTGTGGGAACTCGATGGAAGCATCTGAAACCCATTGGAAGCACATCTTGAGATGCTTCTAATGAGTGCCACAATGTGTTCATAGAGTAATATATACAAAATGTTAAATCCTTACCATGCTGAATCAGGAAAAACCCGGTTTCGAAAATAGTGTAGCTCCATAACCAGCTGATCAGGATCAACACAGTTCTCCACTCTGCTTGTAAATTCAAATATTTACCCTTTGTTTTGAGAAACCCCTAAACGAGTTCTTTTGCAAACACTGAAGACCCAGATGAAAGGCCTCATAATGCTGCATTTCATCTTGGTCTACACTGTTTGTAAAGGTAAATAAGATCTTCAGACAAAAGAATACAATGTTTTTTTTAAAATTATAACCTGACACCCCTAGATATGTACAATGGACTTTCCCAAGTTTATTGTATCAAACCAGAAGGAAGAATCCATTAGTATAAAAAGGGTTAAGGAGGAGTTAAGTACATAAAAATATCCAGAATAGAATTGCACAAAAATTTGGAGCAGTTTGATAGGTGCATTCACAATACAGTAAAACTTGTGTAAAACGGCCGATCAAAAATAGACAAAACAAAGATCTTAATGACAAATGATAGCTTAATGAAGGTCGAAAGTATTGCAGAATGCTCTCCTTGGAGCATTCTGCAATACTTTTGCCCTGCATTAAGCGATAATTGGTCTTGAAAACCAATTTTAGGTCTTTTTGAGAGTGGCCGTTTTACTCGGGTTTTACTGTACATTAAAAAATCCAGAACAGAATTACCTAAATCTTGGGAGCAGTTCGATAGGTGCATTCACAATATGCATATGTGCAAGAGTTCTTTTCTCATATTGAGGCCTCTCATGTCTTTTAACCCTTTCTGAACTGAGTACTTTGACTGTAGATCAAGAAAAGATGCCAACAGAATTTGGCATCTTGTTTACCACGATAAAAATTCACACTCTTCAGGGACAGAAGTATAATATGGGGCTCGTCACAAGAAAACCTAGGGAGCGCAGTGGCTCAGTAGTAGAGTGCTTGACTCGAGACAGAGGGCCCAGGTTCCACCCTGTTTAACTGAAAGATTGTTGATGGGACGTAAAGAATCAAATCAAACAAAAACAAGAAAACCCTGTCTTCGGGGTTTCTGACCTGGTTATACTCAAACAAGCCTGCTCGGCTACAGAGACTAGCTAGAATATTGAAATTTTGCATGTGGCAACCTTAGCTATCATACTATATAGAGAGGGAACAATAAAGGCGCAGACCAGCCTGCACATGCCTGCAGGCTGGCCTGCGCCTATGTTGTTCTCATGCAACAGTCAGGTTTTCTTGCGTTGAAACCCATAAAAACATAGACCCCTTTTAACCCTTAAAGCGCCAAGAAAAAAATGCATCTGAAAATGTCGTCTGCTGAAGTAATCGCCTAACATTACTGACGAATTAAGTATAGAAGCAAACAGCGTGGGCCCAGAACAGACTGCTCCTATAGGATCTGGGTCCACACTGTTTGCGATAGAGGCTTCTTAAACATTTCAGCAGACGAGAAAAGCAGACGACTTTTGTTGCGATTGGCCCATTAAGGGTTAATAGAGAGGGAATAACAAAGGTGTTGATCAGACTGCATGTGCAGGCTGGTCTGCGCCTTTGTTGTGCATATGCAACAGTCAGGTTTTCTTGCGTCAAAACCCATAAAACCTTAGGCCCCTTTTAACTGCATAATCGTCAATCCTTGCCTTATTACATCAGTCTGAATGGATGAATCCATCAGTATACAAAGGGTTGATAGACTAAACACATATATACTGAATAAATAAATATGGAAGCATGATTAACACTTTACTTGTTCGTGGCGACTTTTGTCGTCTGCTGATAAACTTTAAAAACAGTTTGAATCCAGATCTAATGTCCGGCCTGGCCTCAAGGTTATAAAACTTGAGTACAGTTTCAGACTCAAAATAAAGCGCAATGATTGGCTGCTCGCGAACAAGTGTCCACAAGCAGCCAATCATTGCGCTTTATTTTGAGTTTGAGACTGAACTCAAGTTTTATAACCTCGGGACCTGATCTGGATCTAAACTGTTTGACTCTGTTGGTATGCATAAAATGTTTTTTGGATAAATTTAATTTTAAAAAATCAGCAGACGACAAAAAAAGCATACAAAATTACTTGGCATGCAAGGAGTGAAAAAGTAGTGAAAATGCTTACGATATGATGACATAAGGGCCTCGACGTGAGAAAACCTGTCTTCGGTGTTTGCGAACAACAAAGGCACAGACCAGCCATCGCATTCGCACAGTCTGATCGGCGCCTTTGTTATTCACTTATTGGAAAGCTTCATATCTAGACAAGCTACTAGCAAAATTTCAATTTTCTAGCTAGTCTCTGTAGCCGAGGAGACTGGTTTGAAACCCGTTTTGTCAGAAACCCCGAAGACAGGTTTTCTTGCCACAAGGCCCATATGGAGACAAGACAATACAGGAGTTATACTCAAACCCTTCTTTATCGTGACATCTCCTTTATAGCGGCATTTGCATATCACATGGATTTTCGGGTACAATGCCACCTAGTGATTGTTTACATCCAACATATTGGAGGGTGATCTTCAATCAACTCCAGTAAAAAAAAAAAAAAATATGTCGCGAGTTTTGGCATTTATTTCTGTAAATTTACAATAACCATGCAAAATTCAATATTTTGAAAAATAACGGCTATCCCTCCCCATGAAATCTCCGCAGAAAAAGCACTAAAATCCGTTGTTGTTTTTTTTTTTGAGCCGATATCTGTCGTCTAGACGTCAGGGCTGATTCCCGCCAATTTAAGGTCGTGTTACCTACTTATTAAGGCGCAAAGTATGGAACGCATTTAGCGTATTAAAACACATTGTATAGTGAAGTTCATTTTCCCGAAAAATACCAACACTTTAGAAACTCGATATACCAAATTTAAACAAATGTTCCAATAACGCAACCTTTGCAGTGTAATTCCATGCAATATAAACATAGTGACGTGCTTAAATGTTCAAATTCTATTTATTTCAAGAGCATAAAGCTGTTTATACCAAAGCATGTAACCTCCAGCAAGCACTTTTCAATTATGAAAAACAATTGTCAAAATACGTTAGTTCTATTTCTGGCCAGAGTTTATTATCTTTCAGTTTGCTACAAACGTTTCAAAATCGATTTTTTGTTGAGTTATATATGTAGTTTAACAGTTGAAAAAAATCTTGGACATATGGCTTTCCATACTTTGATATTTTTGAATGGCCCAATAAAGGAGTCGCCGTTGTCACCTGGGATGAAAACAACATGGCCGCAGAAAAGAAGAAATTTGACAAATTATCAGCAATCTTAATCATTATAGGGTTTCAAAGAAAGGATTTATAAAGCTACTAAGGTAGAATAAATTTCACTGGTTAATTTGTGTATTTGGCTTGTCCCGTTAACAATTAAGTGCCGCAATAAAGGAGGAGTCTATCATATGTCAAGGTAAAATGTACATAAATGATTTATTTCAGAGTCACGGCCCAGTAGTATGTTCTGATACACATTCAGCTGAAAATCAGGAAGCTGTAGGTTTATTACAGCCTCCAGATAAGAGCATGTAACTGAAAATTATTTTTCTTGTTTCTCAAACAAAACATATGTTACGGGTACTGAAAGGAACCATCTCAATGAGATGGTTCTTTTGAGCACCCAAAACATATGTTTAAACCGATGGGTAAGAAAATAATTACAATTTTACGCACAAATTTTTTGCATATCTAGACCTATGGTTCAACCTGGCAACATTCTTACACAGGATTTAATTTTAATTAATTTTCTCCCTACCATCAGGACTTAAGAGTGCATACCAAAAAAATGATTTTCTTATTTCTCAACCAAAACATATGTTGTGGGTACTCAAAAGAACCGTCTCAATGAGACGGTTCTTTTGAGTACCCCAAAACCATATACTTAAACTGATGGGAAAGAAAATATTTAAAATTTTACGCTCAAAAATGTTGTTTATCTAAACCTATGCGCCAAATGATAAGTTATGATCACAATCACCAGATACTGAGAAGTTCTATGAAAAAGGCAACAAATTATTATGAAGTGTGTAATGAATCTGCACTCCGTGACAACAGGTGAATAGGATGGGAGGGGCTTCTCTGAAAAGGTTTCCGTGGCAACCGTTCCATCACTTTTAATAACTGGCCAAAACTTGGTCTGTCCGCTGCTTTATAGGCCCAGCACATTATTAAAAGATCCTGAAAGAAAAGAATTAACCCTTAATGCTCCAATCACAACAAAAGTCGTCTGCTTTTCTCATCTGCTGAAATGTTTAAGAAGCCTCTATGGCAAACAGTGTGGAACAAGATCAGACTGCTCCTATAGGAACAGTCTGTTCTGGGTCCAATCTCTTTGCTTCAAAACTTAATTCGTCAGTAATATTAGGCAATTATTTGCAGCAGACGACTTCAGCAGACGACATTTTCAGATACATTTTTTTCTTGGCGCTTTGAGGGTTAGAATTAACCCTTATCTTGCTAATATTTTTGTCCAGAAAATGTCTGCTTATTTCATCTGCTTCATATATTCAAATGCACTTCAGACAAATTGATCACAGAATCAAACACTATGAACCTTGATCAGACTGCTCTTATGGGAGCAATCTAATCTGGGTCCATATTGTTTGCAATATAGGCCAACAAAAGACATAAGCAGAAGAGAGAGCAGACGGCGTTTGTCATGAATAGCGGGAAAAGGTATAAGGTCTTTATAATTATCACTTGGGGTTAAAAGATTGCTACACAATATAAACAAGACATTTATTAACGTAAATATTTAACATTAGAAAAAAAATTGCGATTTGGCCAGAAACACGACCCATAGCTTTATCCAGATATAGAGAAATCCATTTATGATAAAGTAAGCTCGTCTGGATCTATATGATTTTCTATGTTCAACACAATGACTTAAGGGCATTGTTTGTGTTAATGCTTTACTTTCATGGCAGTCAACAATTTTTCAGTCATGTTGGGTTGTTTACTGGGTTGAACCAGTACTAAGCGGGGTTTGATTTGTTTGTTTGATTCTTTACGTCCCATCAACAATCTTTCATTTATGTAGGGACGGGTCTTCCTGGGCTGAACCAGTACTAAGCTAGAATTAATGTGTCTTGCTCTAGGACACAACGCAGTGACATCGGTGAGGCTCGAACCTGGGGCCTCTCGGTCTCCAGTCCAGCACTCTACCACTGAGCCACTGCACTCCCATACTAAGCCGAGCATAAAATGTCTAGCTCAAGGACATAGCACAGTGCCTCTGCTGAGGCTTGAACCAGTGACCCTTTGATCTCAAGTCAAGCACTAAGCCACTACTCCCCTCTAAGGACATTGCCTTTACGTTTTACATAATCTACCTTGAACTCTTTTCATTACTTACTTTAACTTCTTTGGAACCTTTAGTGCCCAGTGACTGTTTTATACCATGGCCAACTTGCCATATAATACTCTCAGGTGGTTGCGACTCAAATGGCCAAGACCCATTCAACAACTCATACCAAACAGTTCTGCAAACACAAAAAAGTAACCATGTTAACACATTTTTGCTTTTGTTTCCTTTATTGAAATTCATTCCCTTGGTTTTGTTTGGTAGTGTGAATTACAGTATAAAATTCTTGCGAAAACTGATGGGTAAGAAAATATTTACAATTTTACGCTTAAAAATTTTGTTTATCTAAACCTATGCATACAGATGGTTTCAAAAGCAAAGTTCTACATTTACGGTAAATATTCTAAAATTTTCTTTTTCTGTTTGCAAATAAAATGCTGGTTCTGAGGGCTGGAAGTCACAAAATATTTGTCTTAATAGCAAACAGGGAAGACCCCATCAGACTGCGACCAAAGAATCAGTCTTATCTGGGTCTGCACTGAGAAACCTAGGCTAAGTTCATACATGGGCGGATCCAGAGGGGGGGGGGGGGACAGGGGTCCGGACCCACCCCTGAAAAATCACAAAAATATATATAGGGTTTTCTAGCAATACGGTTCCAGATCCCCTGGAAATCGCAAAGCTACCACGCCAGCATTCAATGTTAGGCCATCATCGGCACGCCAGGGAACGCCATGAAATGGTGTTTCGCTGGCTGGCCGATGATGGCCTTTTTTAGAGGCATTTGGATCCTCTCTCCATCCCCTCAACTAAACAAGAAATGTCACAAACACGTGACGAATGCCCCCAAAGGAATTGGTCTAGCATAAGACACATTTGAGGAAAGTTAGCTGTAATATAGCACGAAAAATCTAGAAATGAGGCCAGAAGTCAATGTCATGGTCAGAGTGACTCAAAATGGTATGCACCACTCTGCCATCCAAAGAGGAATCACCACCCCAAATTTGGGGTTCCTACATCAAATAATATAGGAGATATGCTCTGGACACAATTATTCTTAAAACTAGGTCAGAGGTCAAGGTCACAATGACGCAAAAATGATTTGTGACATTCAGGCATCCCAAGATGCATTTACATACCAAATTTGGAATTCCTATTTCAAAGAATATATGAGATATGCAGCAGTTTCTAGAAACTAGGTCATAGGTCAAGTTCAAGGTAACAGTAACTTAATTATGGTATGTGACACTTCGTCATCCCAAGATGCATCCACACACCGAATTTGAGATTCCTACCTCAAATAATATGAGATATGCTCTGAACATGATTATTCTAAAAACTAGGTCAGAGGTCAAGGTCACAGTGATCCAAAAATGGTACATGACACTCTGCTATCCCAAGAGGCATCCACACACTAAATTTGGAATTCCTAACTCAAAGAATATAAGAGATATGGACCGGACACAATAATTCTTAAAACTAGGTCAAGATCACAGTGACCCAAAAATGGTATGTGACATTCCCCATCCCAAGATGCATTTACACACCAAATTTGGAATTCCTATCTTAAAGAATAAAGGAGATATGCACCAGACTCAATGCAGTTTCTAGAAACTAGGTCAGTGTCAAATTCAAAGTCACAGTGACCCAATTATGGTACGCAACACTTCGACATCCCAAGATGCATCCACACACCAAATTTGAGATTCCTACCTCAAATAATGTAAGAGATATGCTCTGGACATGATTATTCTAAAAACTAGGTCAGAGGTCAAGGTCACAGTGACCCAAAAATGATACATGACACTCTGCTATCCCAAGATGCATCCACACACTAAATTTGGAATTCCTAACTCAAAGAATATAAGAGATATGCTCCGGACACAATAATTCTTAAAACTAGGTCAGAGGTCAAGGTCACAGTGACCCAAAAATGGTATGTGACACTCCGTCATCCCAAGATGCATTTACACACCAAATTTGGAATTCCTATCTCAAAGAATATCGGAGATATGCACCAAACTCAATGCAGTTTCTAGAAACTAAGTCAGAGGTCAAGTTCAAGGTCACAGTGACCCAATTGTGGTACGCGACACTTTGTCATCCCAAGATGCATCCACACACCAAATTTGAGATTCCTACCTCAAATAATATAAGAGATATGCTCCGGACATGATTATTCTAAAAACTAGGTCAGAGGACAAGGTCACAGTGACCCGAAAATGGTATGCCACACTCTGCCATCCCAAGATGTATCCACACACTAAATTTGGAATTCCTACCTCAAAGAATATAGGAGATCTGGACCGGACACGAAAGCGGGACGGACGGACTGACGGACGGACGGACAGTGCGATTACTATATGCCTCCCAAAGTTCCTTTAGGGGCATAAAAAACAAAACAATAAAACAATGTCAGTGTTGGACCCACTCTGACAAAACCTTCTGGATCCCCATATGTCATGTGTATAATTAGAGGATGACTATTAACTCAAATTTTCATTAAGGGAGGTATATCATCAGATTTAGTTTTGGGGGACATATGAGCAGAATCGTAAAACCTGATTTCCATCTGACGATATACCTCCCTATATGAACATTTTAAAAATGGCTATCCCCATTCTAAAGCACTTTTGCACTCACTTTCCATAAAAGTCTTTGTTTTATCTCAAATCATAGCATTGCAAGCCCCATACTGCTGCATGTCATCCAACAAAATGTGATGAAATAAATGACGTCAGCAAATTTCTAATGTTATCCAATAAGACATCACGTTACTTTAGTACAGTAAAACCTGTCTTAAGCCACCACTTAAAAATACACACCTCTTAATGGTAAATGGTAACTTAATGAAGGTCGAAAGTATTGCAGAATGCTCCCTTATGAGCACTCTGCAATACTTTTGACCTGCACTAAGCAATAATCTGTCTTGAAAACCAATTTTTTGGTCTTTTTTTAGTGGCCGCTTTAGACAGGTTTTACTGTAAGTGCAATAGAATACCACACCACACTTCCTTGAAGAGTAGGGTCTAAAAGAAAAGTACTCACCCGAATGCATAAACATCTGACATTTCTGAGAAAGGAAGGTCTGTTTGGGCATACGCTGCTCCCGCCTGCAGTGAGCGTATTATTTCTGGAGAGAGGTAGCACAACCAGCCAGGAGGAATTTGGAGACGATCTACATGTCTGAAATAGGGAGCATATATACTGTAAATCCGTAAACATTATAACTTGATCTGATGGGTTGGATAATGTTGAGTGGTTGCGACAGGGACGATTGGATCACACGAGACGAAGTCAAGTGTGATCTTGTAGCTCCTGGCGCAGCCACTCATTATGACTGACCCATCAGATCAAGTTACTAAAGCAATAGTTTTTATTATATACCTACATAAAAACAACAAGCTCTTCAGTTTTAGCAATAAACTCAACAAAATTGGCATCGTGTGACGCGACATTGCAATGCCTTATCAAATAATGTTCCGTCAAATTTTGATGACATCATATTGTGTAAAAACATGTAACGGCAGAAGAAAATGCATTTATCATGTTTAATTCCTTTTCTTATACGAAAAAACACGTCATTTTAGCGATTAATATTGTTATCTTTCAGATTGTGATTTCGATTACCAGTGTGCTGTCAGGTACTGGGTTTTATGTGATGAGATGAGTAAAATATGGAGGATGGTGATACGAAAAAATATCACGGTAGTAGCCTGATAACAGGGCTTCGTTTTTTCCAGTAGGAAAATGGGTTGTATCAGGTGTATTTCATCGCAGGTATATAATAAACTCATTTATGTGACAAAATATTCTTCCATTACTGTTTATATAGAGGGTCTTACATACATGTAGGTGCTCATAATATATTTTTATAAAGTATATATAGAGGATCTTACATGAATGCTCATGTATTATTGCATTTATTAAATGATTTGAGGAGAATTGAAATGTGGGGCTTTTCTTTTCACCTGCTGGGAAAGGGCTGACCTCTTGACTCTTGTTTGTGATGTCTAATTGTGAGTTTGTCACTTTCCCATTGGTATCCTGGGTCAGGTGTGGTACTTGATTGTATTGATTCCTCATCTTTGCACCCTTACTTACATTAGCTGAATATTTCGTGGAAAAGTGAATTACATGTATCTTATAAAAACAGATTTTTGTTACTCTTGTTGGTAATTATTTACGTACCTCCATACATTCTATTCTGTTTTTTTTAACAAAATACTGTTGTTTTGATAGTAATAATTTGTTATGGTTTACATAGCTAGTAAAATGTATACCTGAATTTTAGCTATATATATTACTGTTTCTTGAAATTAGAAACATTATTTGAGCCAGTGCATGAGTTTTTCCAACAATGTGGTATGTGCGACCAGCAAAGCCTCAGATCAGCCTGCGCATACTAGTCAGGAAAAAATATCAGAAAAGTTAACAAGTACAGGCATTTTGTGAAGAAAAGGGTTTGACACCTTCTTTAGGGGTAATTTGGTATGCTGAATCCAAAAACCAATGTTGGCAAGCTGGGAAATGACGTCTTAATGACTTGATTGCAGAAAAGCTTACCTGTTTGCATCACACAACTTGGTAACATTAAACAGACCGAAGTCTGTGATCACAACTTTATCTCGGTCAAAGAAGATATTTTTAGTCTTCAAGTCTTTGTGAATAATTCTCTTTGCATGCAGATACCCCATGCCCTGAAACGAAGACAGCAAAACTTTAAACCATAAAGCGCCATCTACAATTTGTAGCAGATGACAAATTCAAATTGTGCAGCTTTTTTCAAAAATAACAAATAAGGCATGACTTGCATGAAAATCTTCTGCTGGCAGTCGATTCTCATGAAATATCATACCTTATTTTTGCCGAAAACTAGGAAAGATATTGCAAAATGTGTCGTCTCCTGCAGTCGTGATTGGCGCTTTAAGGGTTAAATTTATCCCCACAAAAACATATTCTGTATTCACCATATACAGTAAATGTTCTAAAATTACGAACAGTTTCCATGTTCTGTTCTAAAATAAAACATCGATAATCAAGGCTGGAATTCACAAAATGCTTATCAGAATAGCAAACAGGGAAGACCCCGAGTCTGATCAGGGTCTGCACTGTTTGTCTAGGCCTTTTTAGAATACAACTACTGTTTGAAATTTTAGAACATTTACTGTATGCACACATGCTCTTATTTAAGCACACACTGAGTACTTGATGGGTTGTTTACACTATTTGATTTTCTGACTTTCAGTCAATCTGGTGGTTTCAATTTAAACATTAATTGAGCCCCGACATGAGATTTCCAGCAAGGTGGTATGTGCGACCAGCAAAGCCTCAGATCAGCCTGCGCATATGCGCAGTCTGATCAGAGCCCTTGCTAGTCGCTTGAATATTCTGTGAGTGTTAAGCTACTGAATGAACATCATTTGGAGTTTCTAAGATTAAAAGGAGGCTGCACAGGCTCGTCTGAGTCTACACTTGTCAATATACCACATTGTTGGAAATCACATGTCACGACTAAATTTGCATTCATTGTGTGGAGAAAAAACCAGTGTGGATTCTAATCAGCTGGCTTCATGTTATCAAAGGAGAGTATAGAATTTTGAAAAAGTTACTGTAAATTTGGATATTTTCGCAAGATTTTTATTTTCGCAAAAGGCGTTAAAAGACATATTTGCCACATTAAATACTGGACTGGCATGATTTACCTGCATCAGTAAAGGATAAAGTGTTTTCGCAATTTCGCGAGGGTTTTATTTTCGTGAAAATAAAACCCTCGCAAAAAATTCCCAATTTACAGTATCAAGGCTCTAGGCCTTGTGGATTCAGACAAGAAGATGTTTCTATGTTTTCCTCTATATAAGTCTAGGTAAAGAATGTGACCGCTGTGACGGGCCCATTTTTGACTACAGAGCCATAATTTGAACAAACTTCGTAGAGGTCCACTAGATGATGTAACATACCAAATATCAAGGCTCTAGCGTGGGACCATTTTTGGCCCCAGCGTCATAATTTGAACCAGTTCCAGATTAAAAGATTCAAAGTTTTCATTCTCAAAATCTATTAGCCTTAAAAGCGCCAATCCAACAAAATTTGTCTGCTTTTCTCATCTGCTGAAATGTTTAAGAAGCCTCTATGACAAACAGTGTGGATCCAGATCAGACTGCTCCTATAGGAGCAGTCTGATCTGGGTCCACCCTGTTTGCTTCTAAAATTAAATTTGTCAGTAATGTTAGGCAATTATTTGCAGCTGACGACTACAGCAGACGTAATTTTTCAGATGCATTTTTTTGGGGTGCTTTAAGGGTAAGAACTCATTTGACCTAGTTTTGCAGCAGACTGGAACCATTTGAACATTTATCTAAAACAGCCATATAAGGATCATTCAAAATCCAGTCTGTAAGGAGATGTTCTTTGAAGCTATCGTTGACAACACATGATGGACAACACATCCAACATTCACAATATAGTAAAACCTGTCTTAAGTCGCCACTTAAAAATAGACAAAACAAAGGCCTTAATGGAAAATGGTAGCTTTATGAAGGTCGAAAGTATTGCAGAATGCTCCACTTGGAGCATTCTGCAATACTTTTGACCTGCATTAAGTGATAATTGGTATTGAAAACCAATTTTTGGTGTTAGTTTTGAGTGGCCGCTTAAACAGATTTTACTGTACCTATAGCTCAGGTGAGCTAAATAACCTATATTCAGAGATGCACATTCACGGGACATAATTGTTTACCACCTTGTGACGATGCCATTTAAAACAGTGCATTCCCAGATTTTTTGTAAGAATTACTGTGACAAAGTTCATGGATACAATTTCACATAACTTACAGTGAAAAAAAAGCTATTTGAAAATAGCAATAAAATGAAATATTAAAATAATTACATCTTTAGTTCTCAAATAGAACATGTTTAAATTGAATGTAATTTTTTTTTTGAATTTTGATTCCCATTGACACTAACGTTAACGTCACCTAAAGAACGGCATTTTAATTTGTCTGCGTGCTAAAACGGCTGGTATAAGAAAACTAGAGGACCTGAAGGTCCTGACGCGCTCACCTGATCTCTTTAGTCAAGTTAAAATAGGTCAAGGTAAACTACAAGGTATGTTGATAAAACATATTTTAATTTTACCATATATGGGAATTGCAGCCATTTTGGTTGAGTGACCTAAAACAATCTAATGAATACTCCATCAAATATAGCAAGAAGTGAGCGAAGCTCACATACCCCCGGCGGTAGCCATCAGAGGTTGTAACACTTTCAGAGAAAAGACAAAATTGTCAAAGATTTCATAATCCTAAATCAAGTAGTTTCTGAGAAAACTTTGATGAAAAATGTCCATATGTGTTATATAAGAGTGACAGGAGGAAAAATTGAAAATTTGAAAAAAGAAGGCAAAATGAGGACTAGCACCTTAGTTTTCATTTACACAATACACTTCTCCTACCTGAAAGTACACAAATAATTTCATAATCCTAAATCAAGTAGTTGCTGAGAAAACTCTGACAAAAAACGTCCATATGTGTTATATAGGAGTGACAGAAGGAAAAATTGAAAAAGAAGCCAAAATGAGCTTTAGCATCTTTATTTTCATTTACACAATACACTTAGCCTACTTGAAGGTGTACACTAAATTTGAAAACAATGGCTCCAATAGGAGCCGAGAGACCTGCAACAGAAATTTTCATTGGAGAGAAAGAAAAATGAATAAATAAAAGGACTGATAAGCAATATGTGGCTGTTCTTTTCTTACACAATACAACTCATCACTATCAAGCTTTGTACCAAATTTCAGAGTCCTAACTCAAGTGGTTGCTGAGAAATCTTTGACAGAAAAAAATGTCCATATGTATTATATAAGAGAGAGAAGGAAAAAATGAAAATTTGAAAAAAGAAGGCAAAATGAGGATTAGCATCTTAATTTCCATTTACACAGTACACTTTGCCATCCTGAAGATGTAAACAAAATTTAAAAACACTGGCTCCAATAGGAGCTGAGAAATCTGTGACAGAAATTTTCATTGGAGAGAAAGAAAAATGAACAAATCAAGGGACTGATAAGCAATATGTGGCTGTTCTTTTGTTACACAATACAACTCATCACTATCAAGCTTTGTACCAAATTTCAGAATCCTAACCCAAGTAGTTGCTGAGAAATCTTTGACGAATTTTTTTTCCACTGGAGAGAAAGAAAAATGAACAAATAAAGGGACTGATAAGCAATATGTGGCTGTTCTTTTGTTACACAATACAACTCATCACTATCAAGCCTTGTACCGAATTTCAGAATCCTAGCCCAAGTAGTTGCTGAGAAATCTTTGATGAAAAAAAAAAGTTTACAGACAAACAGACAAACAGACAAACCAACAAACATAATTACAGAAAAGGCAAAAACTATATACCCCCTATATACTTCGTACCGGGGGTATAAACAGCCCAGTGATTTCTGAGAAACCAATGTTTAGATCGGTATGTGGCAGTCCAAATGAGTGGCATTAGATAAAAGGTCACAGGTCAGCTTTATACTTGGTACTTATATAAAACCATTGTCTCATAAGGTTAAACATTTCTCGAAAGTATTATGATTTCAGCTTAAACAGATATAGAAAAATGAACATTTCAAGATTTTTCCCATATAAATGCATTAGGAATCAAAATAGACCTTGCCATAAAGTAGGTCAAGGTCAAGCTAGATTCATCATTTGTGCAAACCTGGTAGAGGCCATATCCCCAATGCTTCATACCAAGTCCCAAGGCCATTGGCCTTTTGTTCCAGAGAATAAGATATTTAAAGGGTTTTTACCACTTATGGGTGTGGTGGCCTTGACCTTTGAAACTTATTTATAGCCATTGTCTCATTAGGTTTAACATATCAAGTGAGACTAATGACTTTGGCTTCAACAGTATTCAAAAAATGATCTTTTCAAAAAAAAAATCCTATTTAAATGCATTAGGAAGAAAATTTGACCTTAATGTTAAGTAGGTCAAGGTCAACAAAGGATTATTATTTGAACAAACTTGGTAGGCCCCACATCCCCAATGCTACATACAAAGTCCCAAGGTCATCGGCCTTCTGGTTCTGGAGAAGAAGATTTTTAAAGGGTTTTTACCATATATGGGCATAGCAGCCATCTTTGTCATGTGACCAAAATATTTTGCATAAATTTTGGCTAACTTATCATAAGGAGTCTTCACATGAAATTTGAGTTCAATTGGGCCAATGGTTTGTGAGAAAACTATGTTTTAATATTTTGATAGGACTCTAATATGAGTGACCTAAGCTGAAAGGTCAAAGGTCAACCTTGACCTTTGGAATTTATTTATAGTCATTGTCTCATTAGGTTTAACATATCAAGTGAGAGTAATGACTAAGGCTTCCACAGTTTTCAAAAAAATCAACTTTTCAGAAATTTTCCCATTTAAATGCATGAGGAAGCAAATTTGACCTTGACGTTAAGTAGGTCAAGGTCAACCTAGGATCATCATTTGAACAAACTTGGTAGGCCCCACATCAATGATGCTACATACTAAGTCCCAAGGTCATCGGCCTTCTGGTTCTGGAGAAGAAGATTTTTAAATGGTTTTTATGGGCATGGCGTCCATCTTGGTCATGTGACCAGGACCATTTGAACAAACTTTCGTTCCCCCATCCTAAGGTGTCTCCATATAAAATTTGAGTTCAATTGGCCCAGTGGTTTCAGAGGAGAAGATGTTTGAAAATGTTGACGGACGACGGACGGACGGACGACGGAGTCACTGGTATACTAATAGCTCACCTCGGAGCCTTCGGCTCAGGTGAGCTAACAACGGACACCAGGAAAATACAATAAATGAGCCACGACATGAGATTTCCAACAATGTGGTATGTGTGACCAGCAAAGCCTCAGATCAGCCTGCGCATATGCGCAGTCTGATCAGAGCCTTTGCTAGTCGCTGGAATACTCTGACTGTTAAGCTACTGACTGAACATCATCGAGGTTTCTAAGTTTAAAGGGAGGCTGCACAAGCTCGTCTGAGTTTACAAATGTCAAAATGCCACATTGTTGGAAATCTCATGTCGTGGCTCAAATATGTTTATTGCTTATATCTATTTGCTTTCATTTGGTACTTTTTTCATGTTTGTATCTTCTATAGTTTTGCAGCAATATCTTTTGCAAAAAGTCTGGAAATGCACTTTTTTAAATGGCCACTTTACAAGGTGGTGAACAAATATGTCCCGTGACTGTATTATTTATTTTTTCGATTTGATTCTTTATGTCCCATCAACAATCTTTCAGTTATATAGGAATGGGTCTTCCTGGGTTGAACCAGTACTAAGCTAAGATTAATGCGTCTTGCTCAAGGACCACAACACAATGACGCCGGTTAGGTTCGTACCCAAGGCCTCCGGTCTCAAGTCAAGCACTCTACCACTGAGCCACTGTGCTCCCTGTGTAGCTTAATGAAGGTCGAAAGTATTGCAGAATGCTCCCTTTGGAGCATTCTGCAATACTTTTGACCTACATCATGCGATAATTAGTCAAGCACTCTACCACTGAGCCACTGCACTCCCTCCGTGATTGTATAACACAATTTTGAAAATCTCACCTGTGACCCCTCAAAATATATAATGGACCATCCAAACTCTATTATACCAGTAATATGGAATATTCCATCAATGAAGGAAGGGGGGAATTACTTACCTGTGATACTTGCTGAGCAATGATGATTGTTTTACTCATAGGAAATTTCTCTTTCCGTACATGAAGTAGATGGAATAATGAACTACCTCTGCATAAACTGAAATATACAAGTAACATTTTAGCCTAAATATTCTGACTTCTAAGTCATTTTAGCCCTTAATTCTTAAAGAGCCGATAAAAATGCATCTGAAAATGTTGTCTGCTTATAATTGCCTTACATAATTGACTAATTTAAGTATAGAGGCAAGCACAGATCCAGAGGGGGAGAAAGGGGGTCCCGACCCACCCCTGAATCATGTGAAACAGAATCCTAAAATACTGTTAACATTTTAATACATTGAACAAAATGTGTGCATACCATACAGTAAACATGTAAATTTCACATATATTTTTATATATATATATATAGACAGCGCCCTAGATAAGCTTTTGGGTCAATTGGGTATTTACGCAACCTGGTTATCCTCAATTGCATACTTGCAAAAACAGTTACTTATTTTCATATTTTTTTTTTATGCCACGTTTTTTTCTGTGATTACACCTTTCTAAAGTATCAAATTAGCGGATTTTATTGTACCTGAAGCAAATCTCATCCCTTTGTTTACATTCGAGCGTGTACACTTTGCAAAGTTTCACTTTCACCATAGTGTTTTTCCACGAAATACTGGAATGGGAACCGATATTTTATTCACAAAAAGAGTTATATTGCGCGCTCGCTCATTGCCTTGTGCAGGCGCGATACTAAAGAATCAGTTTTTGATAAAATGCTTCGGGTCGATGACAATGGCGCTCGCTAGTAAAAAAAATCAATACCCGACTGGCATTTGTTTATTATCCAACGAAATGGACTGAATGGTACGCAATGACATCGCATGTAATTGCGTACCGATCGTTAGAATTGCTTTTCGGTACGCACACATTTCATTTTAATTGCTTTTTTGAGGATTTTAATTGTGTATTCACGCAAATACACTGCTTATCTAGGGTGCTGTATAGATATTTGAAATGAGCCACAGGTTACAATATGTACACTTTTTGCAGTGAATTTTGTATTCACGTATTCATAACATTTGTTGGAAATTCATACTTTTATAAAATTGGAGGAAATAACACTCAGATGTAGCAACCCCAGATCTTTCTTCAAGTGATCATATTTCATTGTATGTTAATAACATACCACTGGGAAGCTTTCCAAAATAGTTTCTTATTTGGAAGTAAATAATCCCTATTCTCTTTTATTTTGACCCCAATATATTTACCTTGTACTCTTGTAGCAAAACTGACCACAGAGACACACTGTTAGTGTCAGTGGTCAAGTGTCAAAATGTGTGAACAGAACAATCAAGTGATAATTACCCTTATTGTGATCAAACCAATAGTTTCTGTGATATTGGATTGTAACAAAATTCACACCATTTTAAAGATCATTTAATTAGCTTTCAAATGATTAAAAAAAACATTTGACTTATATAAAGTGGGATAAAATACCTTACATCTCAACGCTTCCCAGCTACATTTCACTATTCAATACATTACCTTCTTAAATAATGCTAATTCAATGCATTACTTTTTCAAAATTCAGTAATGATAATGCTAATTCAATGCATTACTTTCCAAAGTAATTAACCCCATGTCTGATCAGTTTAAATATTCTTTTCGGTACACACTCTTAACTAAAGGCCTGTTATATGGATTAAATAGTCAGGTGTTTACACCCGTGCAAGAGTTAACTTACCTAGTAACTATGGCTAAATGTGGAGGTTTCATACATGCACCCATAAACAACACAAGATTTTCATGCCTCGTTTTCCTCAGCATTGCAACCTGCAGCAAAGATATTATGACATTAGAAGTAAAAAAAAAAAATCTTAAAAGAGCTGCCGCAGGGCAGCCTAGCTATTAAGCCTGAATCACACTTAATAGTAATATCAAGAGGCAAAGTGTGCTAAAGAGTCAAAAACAAATAAATCACAATAATTAGTTAAAATTCTTGAGTTGTGTACATTGTCTTGTGTTACTTAACACTGGTATAAAGTTTCATGAAAATATCTCAAATGGTTTTCAAAATGTATTGTATATGAAATGCAAGTCAGTTATCAAGGACCATTCAGCACCATTTTGTAGATTTTAGTTACCTTAAAAAACAATTTTAAAGTATTTCTTACAGTATTTGTGTTTGTTTACATTCTTACGTCAGCATACAGTGCATTGGCATATGCCATTGCCTGGTGCAGCCATTGGAAATATGTTTCAAAGTCTCTGCAAAAAAATTCCAGTGGCACTCAACCAACTTGCTAACATGTCAATTAAGCTACGGTAAATGTTCTAAATTTTCGAACACTTATTTCTCTTTCTGTTCTCAAATACAATGTTGATTTTCATGGCTGGAATTCAGAAAATTCTTATCAGAATAGCAAACAGCACAGGCCCAGATAAGACTGCTTCTTCACAAGCAGTCTGATCTGGGTCTGCGCTGTTTGTCTGGGCCTCTTTGGCAGGCATCTAGTGTTCAAAATTTTAGAACATTTACCGTAGATAGATATTTCTAATGTAACCATTAATAACACAAAACTTGTACTTATTTACTTCCATTGTTTACTTTGTTTGTTTGTTTGGTACTTAACGACGCATCAACCCTTGTGGGTCATTAGCGTCAGACGATAATAAACTAAACATGATTTGGATGGAAAAAGTAAAAACTTTGTAATCATTATGAATAAAATGGATGATAATAATGAATTTTTAAATGACATCGAGTTGCTGAACGATTGTTGACAGGAAGGATCATGTACAATATCTTCAGTTCCAAAGAGCCATTCCAGATGACTGTACATGATCTTTGACTGAACAGAATATAGCGATAAACGATCATAATAACTTACCTCTAACTTGAAAGCAGACAACTGCGCTGCGTTATCTGTTTCTGGGTCCATATTTAACATTTTAATGGCTACATCTCCGTGCCATTGGCCTCTGAAATAATGGAAACAGTACATTAGCCAATATTTGTTTGTTTGTTTTCTTGCTTTACGTCCCAAGTCAACAGCTATGGTCATGGTGGGACGGTCAGTTCACCTAATCACACTTTTTCCTGGGCAGGCTTGAACAAGCTGTTAACCAGTAATTTGTGCACATACTTTCACTTGTAACTGACAACCACCCTTCTTGAATGTTTCAGCGGAAGGGAGGAGAATGACTGTAGAAATTATATCATGATCAATCTTCATGAAAGTATGGGATCGGGCCGTGATCGAACTCGCGACCCCTGGATCTGCAGTCAGATACGTATCTGTAGCCAGACATGTTACAGACTGTGCTACGCGGCCCGGCTCCTTAGCCAATATGAGATATTCGAGGGTGTATATATCCAATATGAGATATTCGAGGGTGTAGAAATCTTTAATTGAGTGAACATTGCTATCCTTCAATGATGTAATTTTTACACTATCAAACTCTCTAACAAGCGCCCTCTTTGTTGAACAGATCTTTGGTCCAACTATATTGTTGTACATGCTACCTTAACCCTTAAAGCGCCAAGAAAAATGCATCTGAAAATGTTGTCTGCTGAAGTCGTCTGCTGCAAATAATTGCCTGCATTACTGACAAATTAAGTATAGAAGCAAACAGTGTGGACCCAGAAAAGACTGCTCTATAGGAGCAGTCTGATTTGGGTCCACACTGTTTGCCATAGAGGCTTCTTAATCATTTCAGCAAACGAGAAAAGCAGACTACTTTTGTTGCAATTGGCATATTAAGGAACCAATCTCAGCATATGTGATACATTCCATAATAACATGAAACGGCTCATTTTTAGATAGTAAAACAATTTTTAACATATTACTATGTTCAGTTCCTTGGCAGGCAACCTCCATTTACTAGTAAATCATTAAACCAGTACTGAGTATTAGACTACCAATATGACCCACTACCAGTTCAAGATGCCCCCCAGAGTAATAAATTTCTTTCATGCTCATAAACTGAGCATTAATTTTCAACTGCTCTTAAAAATTTAAAATAGTGAAAAAAAAAAGACTTTTCTTGCATTCAAACTCTCAGCTGATGCATTTATCATGCCAATAAGTGTTAAAATGCCAACAATTGTTGGCATTTTAACATTTACGAGCATGATAAATTTCATAATAGGTTGAGTTAAGCATGAAAAAAGTTTTATAACCTCAGTGTCAGGCAATTGTAAAAATGTTTTATACTTACTTGTAGACAGTACCAAATCTCCCAGTACCTAAGGGTTCTTCCTGTATCAATTCCTCGTAGGGTATATCCCATTCTTTTAAAGCAACAGATAACTGAAATGAACCATTAAGCTGCAATAAGTCCTACAACACAGTAATTTGTAGTATTTAAAGGAACGAGTTTTTCCGTGCTTAACAGTTGTTATGGTGCGAGTATGACAGTATGAATGCCTGACGTAAAGCAGAGGATAATGAAATTGACTGAGGGCCGCAACAAATATGAAGTTTCTAGTTCCACTTATTTTTGACAATTGTTTAATGTGCGTTTCATGTCTACTCTGTCTGACTGAAGGAACTTTGCTCAGTCTTCTCCTGATTCATCGAGCATGTTCTTATTGCTGTAAGCATGGGTGAAAGTTCAAAATTTCCAAAATCCTGAACTTTCGAAACTCCATTCTTAAAATTTGCAGAATGACTGAGAAGCAGTCTGATCAGGGTATTCCCTGTTTGCTATTCTGACAAGCATTTTGTAAATTCCAGCCCTGATAGCCAACATTTTATTTGAGAACAGAAAGAGAAAAGTGATCAAAATTTTAGATCATTTATTGTACTTACACTATTATTTCTATTCCAACTATGTCCAAGGGAGTCATCTTGGCTATCAACAGAGTCTACTCTGTCCAGCAGAGTAACTTCTGATGTATTACTCTGAAATAGAAGCAAAATAATCATACATCTTGATAACGACACTTTTCAACTGTAAAATTGTTATTACAGTAAAACCTGTCTTAAGCAGTCACTCAAAAAGAACACCAAAATTTGTTTTCAAGACCGATTATGGCTTAATGCAGGTCAAAAGTATTGCAGAATGCTCCAAGGAGAGCATTCTGCAATACTTTTGATCTTCATTAAGCTACCATTTGCCTTTAAGACCTTTGTTTTGTCTATTTATGAGTGGCCGCTTAAGACAGGTTTTACTGTATTTTCTTACCCATTAATTTTAACATGTGTTTTGGGTGCTCAAAATAAACGTCTCGTTGAGACGGTTCTTTTGAGTACACACAACATATGTTTTGATAAATTAGATAAGTGTCAATAATGCACTCTTGCCTTATATTTTGATTTTATACTGTGAATTTTTTGTCAAAAAGAATCACTCTGAAATGAAAACAAATAACTCTGAAATAATCACAATGATAAACATTGACTAAGTTTGCATGGTATGTAAATACCTAGTGGTTAGATTCCAGGCTTGGATAGGTTAGCATTTTTTCTCTCTACGCAAGTGGTGCCCACTGTAGATTAACCAGGTTTCATACAGGGATGTTTGAGTAAAATTCAAGGACTTTCAAGGACTTCTCAAGACTATTTTACAGTTTTCAAGGACTAAAGTTTAGGAAAAATACTGATCGAAGTGTTAAAATTCTTCTTCAAAAATGCTTGACTGAGAAAATGGTGAAATTAGAACTAGAAAATGAGTGTGAAATTGTTGTGCCTTTATTTGGTGCAGCTTTTATACTGATTTAGATCTCTATCAACAGTGTTAAGTTCTGCAGAAAATAGAAGAATTCAAGGACTTTTCAAGGCCTTTCAGTGATTTTCCATAACTTTTCAAGGTAGATTTATTTTCAAGGACTTTTCAAGAAAGCCCTCTAAATTCAAGTACTTTTCAAGAATGTGCGAACCCTGTTAACCCACCCTAAGACCATACTGTGCATGGATATCTGACTTAAACTCATTTCATGTGATTCCTGTACCAAATTTTCATGGATGAATTTCAAATTGGAGAGGGTACATGCCACAGGGTTTATATAATACATTTCTACTGCCTGTAGATCTAGCAACCCAGGTTCAATTCTCGGCTTTGACAGGTTAGAATTTTTAACTCTACGACATAAGCCTTTGATGTACATACAGTAAAACCTGTCTTAAGCGGTCAATCAAAAATAGACATAACAAAGGTCTTAAAGACAAATGGTAGCTCATTGAAGATAGAAAGTATTGCAAAATGCTCCCCTTGGAGCATTCTGCAATACTTTTGACCTGCATTAAGCAATAATCTGTCTTGAAAACCAATTTTTGGTCTTCTTTTTGAGTGGCCACTTAAGACAGGTTTTACTGCATTGTGTAATGTCACACCACATGTTTACATCTGACATCATCTTCTAAACCAATGTTCATACAGGCAAGTTTGAGTTAAATTCAAGGACTTTTCAAGGACTTCTCAAGACAATCCTACAGTTTTCAAGGAAAGAAAGTTTATGAAAAATCCTGATTTAAGTATTAAAATTCTACTTCAGAATTGCTAGACTGAGATAATGGAGAAATTAGTACTAGAAAATTAGAACAAAATTGTTGTGCCTTTATTTGGTGCAGCATTTGATGTACCAAATAAAGGCACAGCAAATTTATGCTGATTTAGATCTCTATCAACAGTGTTAAGTCCTACAGAAAATAGAAGAATTCAATGACGTTTCAAGGCATTTGACTGATCTTTTCAAGGCATATTCAATTTACAAGGACTTTTCAAGAAAGCCCTCTAAATTCAAGTACTTTCAAGCCTGTGCGAACCCTGTTAACAGTTTCTCGAACCGGCATGAAAATATCACTCTGTTCAAAATCCATGACTTCTGGCTATCAGCCCAGGTGGCAGATATCCAGTTTTTTTTTGTTGTTGTTGTGTTTGTGTTGTCTTGCTCAAGGACCACAACGCAGCGATGCCAGTGAGGCTCGAACCCACCGCCTCTCGGTCTCGAGTCAAGCACTCTACCACTGAGCCACTGCACTCCCTTAACACATTACAAACATACTAATAGAAAAAGTAAGCTTTTATGTCTTTTAAGACATTTATAAACAATAGGAACTTCTACAGAGACATTTGGTTGTTTGATTGTGTTAATGCTTTATGTCCCTGTCTAAAATTTTTCAGTAACTTTTTAGATTTCTTCCTTGAGGACACAAGGCAGCGCCACCGACGATGCTCCAACCAACAATCCCTCTTTCTCAAGTCAAGCCTCTTCCACTGCACTCCTCTCATCTGAGACATTAGCTAACTCTCCATGGGTGTAAGTTAAAAATTTCCAAAATCCTGAACTTTTGAAACTCAAATCTTTAAACTTGAAGTATGTCCACTAAATATTCACAATTTCAAGTTTAAATGGCCAATTGTCTTCAGACAGACTGTATATAAATAGGAAAACCTATTATAATTCTTCTAATTCAGCATTTTGAGGCTGACTTTCTATGGAAAGTCAGCCTCAAAATCCTGAATTCAGGAATAATCCTGAAAACTTTCACCCATGACTCTATGAGTGCCAGAACAAAACTACTCATACAGGAAATTCATGTGCAAACGAAGTAATCCTAGATCAGACTACTCCTCGCCTAAAAAACAATTTTTTACTTACATCTACTATTGTTTTATCACTGTCATTTGATGTGTTTGTACTAACTACATCTCTGAAATAAAAATAGAACACATGGTCAACCTTTGCACTTGTGAATGAGACTTTATCGTCTGCTGATAACTTTTGCATGCAGTTTGGACCCGGATTAGGACCAACAAAATGTCAGTCCTGATCTGTATCTAAACAGTTTGACACTCTGATAGTGTTCCTGAAAGAACTCTGATAGTGTTCCTGAAAGAATTTTTTGAAAAAGTTAAGTTTGAAAGAGTCAGCAAACGATGACAAAAGCATGGAAACGATATAGAACACATGGTCATCATGAGTTTTTGGTACAGTGAAACCTGCCTTATGCGGCCACTCAAAAAGAAGACAAAAAATTGGTTTTCAAGACCTATTACCCTAAACACAGGTCAAAAGTATTGCAGAATGCTCCAATGGGAGCATTCTGAAATGCTTATGACCTTCATTAAGCCACCATTTTCCATAAATACCTTTGTTTTGTCTAATCTTAAGTGACCCCTTAAGACAGGTTTTACTGCACTTATCACATGCGGAAAATCCTCACCATTAATGCCCATACTGATATATCCAGAGGGCTAGAATTCTATAATTTGGTACATTGTCTGCATGAGCATTTGCTGCTCCCTGATGCAATAAATACCAAAATCTCAAACTGGTTCATTTACCTTATTTGACTTAATAAGAGGACATGCTCTTGTAAGCACACAATTGCATACATTATAGCTTGTATACACTATTTGACCTTCTGATTTACAGTGTTGTGATTTCAGTATAAATATAAGTGGTAATTCTGTTGTTGTTGTTGTTTTTGTTGTTGCTGTTGTTGTTGTTGCAGTGTTTGATTTGTATTGGGTTTTTGTTTTGCAATGTAGTTCTTAGTATCCTTCCTAGTTTTGCAATCATCTTGCTGACAATTTGTGTTCTTGCTGTTGTGCGGCTGTTTCTGTTCTGTGTCTCATCCTGGCCATGCCATGTGTTGGTCTGTAGTCTGTGATTGTGTCATTTCCTGATCATATTCACTTCTTCTTTTTTATTGATTGGATGAAAAACAGTGTGGTTACTGATCAGCTGGATTCTGATAAAGTGCACATGCTCCTATAAGTTTGTTTGTTTGTTTTGATTCTTTACGTCCCAGTCAACAATTTTTCAGTCATGTTGGGCCAGGTCTTCTTGTGTTGGACTAGTGTCTTGCTCAAGGACACAATACAGTGCCCCAGATGAGGCTCATACCCGCAACTACTCGATCTCGAGTCAAGCACTCTATCACTGAGCCATTGCGCTTCTCCATGCTTCTAATAAGCACAAACTCATGTTTACACTATATGAACTGCTGATTCCAGAAAATCCAGCAGTGTAATTTCAATAATGACATAGACTCACTGGGTGGATGAGAGTATGGGCTTCTGATCAAGATCTACACTGTTTTGAAACAATTGGTATAATTTGAAAATGTTATGCATACAGTGCTTTGATTAGTTTGAACACAATAATTTATTCTCAATGAAGTTTTGATGAAACCTTTCTTTTTTAAAGATACAGAGTAACCGTCATTTCAGACTGCACTTATTATTGTGGGTTTATCAAAATGGTGAATCTCACACTGAGTAAATCCCATTTTCTATAGAGCCCCGGTCCCACAGAGCTTGTGACCTCGCTGCTACTTAAAAAAATTGACAATCACAGAGAGGTTAAAGAGGTCGCAACAAGGTTGGCGATCGGTCGCCACACAAAATCAGGCCCGCCAGTCTTTTGAGCATGCAACTATGAGCTGCGACTGATTTAGTTGCAAAGGTTTTCAGAGATCAATTGCCAACAAGTCGGCAAACAGTCGCTGATCCATCACCAATCAGTCACCGACCCATTTCATGAATACTTTGGCTGTGAAATCTTCAGCAACTATAGTCCGTACAGAAATTCAGTGAACATCATTTTTCTTTTTTAAAATGTCTTTAATGATAAAATTTTGGACTAAAATTTTGCACATACATATAATAAAACACCGCCTAATATACACTTGCAAATTTGATTATTTATGATAGGTAAATAAGTCTGGAATCTCTTGTGAAATAAAATAACTTAGTCGTTTTCGATTTAGAAAATTCCTTATTTTCCCTCAGTGTATTTCATATGGGTAGCACGTGGTTTATACAGTTCAATGATTACCATGTTTACTGTCGTATATCTCAGGTTGTATGATAAAAACGGTCACCAGCAGGATAACTCTTGGTATTTCTACATACACACTGCAAATGCTTTGAAGAGAATGCGCAAATTACAATTCTGAGTTATCATATTTCACGATAATCAAATTTCAAAACTTATTTTCTAAGCGTTCATGGTAAAATGACACATATAGCAATTGGACCGCGACTGAGAAATTCTGTCTTCGGTGATTTGTAACAATCAAGGCGCAGATCAGCCTGTGCGTCCGCGCAGTCTCATCAGCAACTTTGTTGTCTGCTTTTTGAGAAGAATCATATCTAAATTCAATTTTCTAGCTAGCCTGTTTAGCCGAAGAGACTGGTTTGAGACTCACTTTGTCAGACTCCCAGAAAACAGGTTTTCTCGCGTCGTGGCCTGTGTTGCTTGCTCGACAGCTCTAGGACAAAATATTACAATTGCAGCAGATATAAATAATATTAAAAACAAATATAATGAGGAGGCTGTTCATCAGATATATTACCGGGAGTCACATTGTTTGGTGGCGCTCTACATCGTCTAATACATAAGTCAGTTGTAACTATGGCCCACAGAGCCAGGGAACGGCAGGGACTTTGCTTTTCTGGCTACAGGTCCCTGATATGACCCTGTACTAACAGCGCATTTGCCCGGCTAGGGCCCGGCTACAAATGACTGGTGCGCATAATTTCTTTCGTCTTTATGCACTAGTCATTTGTGACCACTCCCCAGCCCAGAGGTATGTCGAGGACTTTTTGTGTCCGAAGTTCCCCATAGTAACCACCACACTGTGGGGACAGCTAGCTGGCAAAACCATGACAGTTCATCCCCGCAGTCTGCTATTATACTGCACTGCCATGTTTGTCTATGTCTATCAAACCACAACATTTCCTCCACATTGTGGGGACAATGTAAAAGTAAAAACACAGCACATTTACCAGGCTATGGATAGCCCCGTCCTGCTCAGGGGCTGGGGTGAAGCAGTGGTTACAAATGACTGGCGCATTATATATAGCCCATGCGCGGATCCAGAAAATTCCAGAGGGGTCCAACTTTGCAACGGTTTTTTTTTTGATGGGAGGATCCAAATACCACTATATAAGCGGTCCATCATCGGCCCACCAGTGAAACGCCATTTAAATGGCGATTCGCTAGCGTGTCGATGATGACTCGACATTGAATGCTTGCTTGGTAGCTTTGACCCATATTGCTAAAAAAAACTATATTTTTGTGATTTTTCAGGGGGGGGGGTCTGGACCCCCTGTCCCCCCTCTGGATCCGCCCATGTATAGCCATTGATGCACTTAGCGTAAATATTAGTTCTCAGCGACCCCAAACACAAAATACGACATCCTCTTATATATTTGTTCAACCTATTTCCAAGCACATTCCCACCCCATCACTAGTTTCTCTTTTCGACCTCAACATTATTCTTATTGGATGCGTATTTTCACTTGAATCACACCTAACGGGTGAGCCCTGTGATTATTTTCTCTTATCAATTATAGATGCTCGGAGTTACGTTTTAGCATGCATATTTTGCATTGTCTGGTGTAAACAAATCAGTATTTGGAATAAACAGATAGAAAGTTCAATTTATTTAATAAAACAAGTTGGAAACTTATTTAAAATCTGATGATCAGAGAAGGAGCAGGGAACACAGAAAATCAAGATTTTAAATTGAGGAACAGGGGAACAGAGATTCATGATTTCATAGGAACAAGCAGACGGGTGCCCACTGGGAAGGCCTCAATAGTTTCTCGTATGCCAAAATTCTTTGAGCCCAAACTTTGGCCGTAATTTGCATTTGATGGAACTATTTTGATATGATAAGTAATCCTTCTCCTAACTTGTTACTTCGTCTTATAAAACCGTATAATTATTCATCGATAGTAAACTAAAGGCAGTGATCCGTACAAAGGTGCATTTAGGGTAAATTAAAAAATGCAGATGCTCAAATGAGGACAAATTCCATCATATCACAGCCCATTTGACAATACATTGTGTAACGAAAAAAATATCACCAATTAGGCGGTGTATAGATATATTAAATTCTGATGGTCATTGTGCGATCAGTCCGCACATAACGAAATAAACGCAAAAAAGCGTTGTTCACTGAATTCCTGTACGCACATTAGTCTACATCTAATCGGGGACTGATCGGCAACTGGTCATCGACAGGTTGCAGTGCTAGCCTCAACATGAAGCTATCTTGCCATCCAGACATCTTTTCACCACAATCATTGAAAGTGTGTGCATAGGTGGTCAAAAATAGACATCAGTACCAAATCAGATGGTAAAATATTACTACGGAAATTCAGACTCTGATTCTGATGATGATCTCAGCTGTCCTAGAGACAAATTGAGCCGGATATATCAAATGCTGAAAATGTAAGCTCAGAGCTAGTAGGTCCCAGCAGAATCGTCACAACCACAACTGCAGCGTTCTGATTTGTTGTAAGCGAAACAACTGTATCTAATATGTTATTATGATGGCAACTTGCACAGAAATGGTTTTATTCTTTCCAAACACTTTATTTTATAGAACTGTCTCCATCCAGTCTCCTATCAGTCGCCAATTGGTTGCTGGCAGTCACCGATTAATCTGAACTAGTCACTGACTAGTCGCCGACCAGTCACCTACCGATTGCTGACTAAATGCTAAACGATCGCTGAACGTGCTGCGATTGGTCTGCGACTGATCACAGACTGGTCGGCGACCATACCAGTAATGGAAAAAAAGTTGCAATGGTTGCAGAGGTAGCATCAGTCGCCAAGAGGTCAGGCCGCGGTCGCAAGCTCTGTGGGACCAGGGCTTAAGACCCCCCTTATTTACACTAGTTATTCAGACAGATATATATGATCAAACAGTCTGTGAGAAAATTACACTTGAATAACAGAATGATTCATCTGAGACGAGGCTCTGTCTAGTTTCTGACAAAATTATTTGAGTCCTCAGGTGGATTATAGTGTTCCTGGGAGAAGTTTTTGAAAAATGTAATTTTTTAAAAAGTCAGCAGACGACAACAAAAGCATGGAAAATTACCCAGCATGCAAAGAGTTATGGTTAAAATGTGTAACTTACACATCTGCATCCCAACCACCAGAGACAACAGGTTCTGTCTGTGTGACATCTGAGCTCTCCCCTATACAGGTATCTACAAGATAGGCAAGTAAACAAATAATTTTAACGTAAAAATGTGAATATCTTTTTATTCATTTATTTTAACATCTGAGCCAGTGCATGAGATTTCCAACAATGTGGCATTTTGACATGTGTAGACTCGGACAAGCCTCTGCAGCCTCCTTTTAAGCTTAGAAACTCCAATGGTGTTCAGTAGGTAGCTTAACAATCATAGAATACTCAAGCGACTAGCAAAGGCTCTGATCAGACTGCATGTATGCGCAGGCTGATCTGAGGCTTTGCTGGTCGCACATACCAAATTGTTGGAAATCTCATTCTGTGGCTCATCTGTTGTGGGTGCTTTAAAGAACCATCCCAATGAGATGGTTCTTTTGAGTACCCACAACATATGTTTTGGCTGAGAAATGAAAACAAAGAGTTATTGCCCTTGCATACTTCACTTCCTCCCATGCTGATCTATCTGCATGCCAAGTTACATTGTCAGCAGCTGCAATACTTTTGAGAAAAATGCAGAACAAGCTTTAAATGGAGACAAGAACATTTTTAGCAAAAAAGGGGAATAACTCTAAGATATACTAAAGCAAGGGTTAGGGTTCTTGTGCACTACGCTTCCTCTCATATTGATCTGTATGCATGCCAAGTTACATGTTAGTACAGGGTTTTACACCAAGTTGAATGTTTGGGGGTCCTTGGAACTCAACTTTGAATATGATGGGGGTCCAATCTTTGAAATTGGGGGTCCCAACTTTTTATATAAGCTTCGAATTTTGGAAGGTAGTACATCTTTCTGTGAAGGCTCAGTGTCGTCCCCAGGTCAGTAATTTTGAGGGCCATGTTTGGTCCCCTTCCGATTTTTTTTTTTTGAGGGGGGGGGGGGGGGGGGGGGGGGGGGGCAATTTGAAATTTTTGAGGGCCACATATTACCATCAGTGAAACACAATCCTATACGCTTTTTTTACAAAAGCTGAACTTGTCCCTTTAATATGCAGGGACCAAGCTAGCCCTTAAATTTAGGGAGAGGACTCCAGTACAAATAGGGAGGTCATAGATTGCTGCATCCAGAAGACAGAAAAAAACAGTCTCTGCTAATAAGACTGTTCTCTAATTGAGATTTAAAAAAAAAAAAAAAAAAACAGACACTGATCAGACTGCTACTTGCTTTCCATTCTGAGAATTTGGTTGGTAAATTTGAAATACACATTGTATTCTTTCTATCTGTCTACAAGTCTCCACTTATCTGAAGTCTCTGGTATCTTTGATCTGCCTTTATCTTTGCCGACTTGAGCCTTTTCAAGTGAAAAAGTTACGTAATTTGGCATATACAAAACTTAAAGAAAGAAACCTGTCAAGATAATTGCCCTTCATGCTTGAGCGGTCGGCATTATTCACACTATGAAAAAATCAATACACAAAGTCAGTGGTGGACAACAGTATACGTTTTCCATGCTTTTTAGCAGAGCGGACCTGAGAGAAAGAATGGTATTTCACGACTTTCTTTCACGGCCGATGTTTGCATGGATGTTTTCACCGCTTGTTTACCTACGAGGTCAGTGCAGCAGTCTAAAACAACAGCACCTGTCCTATTTACTTATAGAGAGCCTGTAAATATGGGAAAACCCGAATCGTTACGAAATAACTTTGGAATTTGGGATTTTAATGAAAGGCACAACAAACACATCTGCGTCCCAGCGGACGAAGGTAAGGTGAATTGACGGGTCCTGCCTAATGATTTATGCGTATAAGACGCAGGATATTGCGTCCTGTAAAACCCTGTAGTAGCAAAATTACTTTTAAAGAAAATTGACAAACTAGCATGAAAATATTCAAGTAAAAAGGGAAATAACTCATGATGAACTGTAGATAGAGTTATGATTCTTACACACTACACTTCCTTAATGTTGTTATGTCTGCATGCCAAGTTACATGTCAGTGTCTTTATTATTATTTACCGGGCCGCGTAGCGCAGTCGGTAACGTGTCTGGCTACAGATGCGTGTCTGACTGCAGATCCAGGGGTCGCGAGTTCGATCCCGGCCCGGTACCATACTTTCGTGGAGATTGATCATGAAATAATTTCTTCGGTCATTCTCCTCCCTTCCACTGATTTATTCAAGAAGGGTTGTTGTCAGTTACAAGCGAAAGTATGTGCACAAATTACTGGTTAACCGCTTGCTCAAGCCTGCCCAGGAAAAAGTGTGGTTAAGTGAACTGACCGTCCCGCAATGACCATAGCTGTTGACATGGGACGTAAAGCAACAAAAACAAACAAAAGTTTCTTTATTACTTTTTGAGAAAATATGCTGAACAAGCTTCAGATGGAAAATGAAAGCTAGAGTTATGGCCCTTAAGCGCTGCACTTCCCACCTTGTCGCCTTGTATGCATGTAAAGTTATATGGGCATCAACATGAGAAAACCTGTCTTCGGGGTAAAGGTTTAGATAAACTGAATTTTTTAGCATAAAATTGTAAATATTTTCTTACCCATCAATTTTAACATATGTTTGGGGTGCTCAAATGAACCGTCTCAATGAGACGGTTCTTTTGAGTACCCACAACATACGTTTTGGTTGAGAAATAAGAAAATTATTTTTTTGGTACACACTCTTAACTAAAGGCCTGCTTCAGGGGTTTGCGAACAACAAAGGCACGGACCAGCCTGCACATCCCTGCAGTCTGATCAGCGCCTTTGTTATAAGCTTATTGGAAAGTATCATATCAAAACTTGCTACATGCAAAATTTCACTTTTATATATAGTTTCTGTAGCTGAGCTGGTTGGTTTGGGTATGACATTGTCGGAAACCCCAAAGACAGGTTTTTTCGCTTCGCTGCCCATATGTCAGAAACTGCATTAACTTTCCAAAAATTGCCGAACATGCATAAATTTAACTTAACCCATAAAATGCTAATAACTACTGCAGGAGACTACAGTTTTTGTGATAGCATTATTTTCCTGAAAATCAAAAAGGATATAAGAGCTGCAGCATAAGATTTCCAACAATGTGGCATTTTGACAAGTGTAGACTTGGATGAGCCTCTGCAGCCTCCTTGTAAGCTTAGAAACTCCAAATGGTGTTCAGTCAGTAGCTTAACAAGCATAGAATACTCGAGCGACTAGCAAAGGCTCTGATCAGACTGCGCATATGCGCAGGCTGATCTGAGGCTTTGCTGGTCGCATATACCATATTGTTGGAAATCTCATGCACTGGCTCAATTATTATGATTTTCAGGAAAATAATGCTTGACATTTTATGTGATGAATAAAAGCTTTAAATTTGTGTGTTTTTTGAAAAAACTACATTTGAAAATGTTGTTTGTTTGATTTGATTCTTTACATCCCATCAGCAATCTTTCAGTTATAAAAGGACGGGTCTTCTTAGGTTAAACCAGTAAAACGCTAGGATTAATGTGTCTTGCTCAAGGACACAGCGTAGTGATGACGGTGAATTGGGCCTTGATCTGAGAAAACCTGTCTTTGGGGTTTCTGACCAATTTAGGCTCAAACCAACATGCTCAGCTACAGAAAATTACTATAAAATATCTAAACTTTGCATAGAGCAAGTACTTTCCAGATAGCAAATAACAAAGGTGCTTATCACATGGGTGAAAGTTCACAATTTCTAAAATCCTGAACTTTCGAAACTCCAATCTTAAAACCTGCAGTATGCCCACTAAATATTCACAATTTCAAGTTAAATGGTCAATTGTCGTAAAACAGACTGAAAATAAATCAGAAAAGCTATTATAGTCTCTCTAATTCAGCATTTTGAGGCTGTAAAGTCAGCCTCAAAATCCTGAATTCAGGAATAATCCTGAAAACTTTCGCCCATGTGTTCAGACTGGGTGGAAGAGTAGGCTGGTTTGCTCCTTTTGTTGTTCCCATGAAACAATGTCAGGTTTTCTCGCACCCCCATCAACGCCCAATCTATAAGTGGTGTGTTAGTGGTTGTTTTGTTTCTTTGATTTGATTCTTTACATCCCATCAACAATCTTTCAGTTAAACAGGGACCACAAAGCAGTGACGCCGGTGAGGCTTGAACCCGCGGCCCCTCTGACTCGAGTCAAGCACTATGCCACTGCGCTCCCTTGCCCAAGTGATAAGACTGGGTGGAAAGAGTAGGCTGGTTTGCTCCTTTGTTGTTTCCATACAACTAAGTCAGGTTTTCTTGCGCCCCTATCAAGGCCCAATTTATAAGTGGTGTGTTAGTGGTTGTTAACAGGCGCGTAGCCAGGTGAAAGCCTGGAAGCCTGTGCTTCAACATCAATATAGGCCTAGATGCAAGAAACCCTGACTTTGTTGCTTGCGAACAACAGCCCAGACCAGCCTGCGCATCCGGGCAGTCTGATCAGCCACCTTTGATATTCACTATCTGAAAAGTAAAGTAACTAGGTCCGATATCTCTTAATTCTACATTTATTTTTGGTAGGCTTCAACATTATAAAGTCTCTGGCTTTGTCCCTGGTTAACAACTTACCTGGAAACTGGAATGACGGAGCTGATAAATGTGGGGAAGTATAAGGAGAAAGTGACGCTCCAACCGGAACTGGAGAGGAATGCGTAGAAGAATTAGAAGAAGAAGCTGAACTGGAATCAGGAATTTGGAATGCTGGGACGGACCGCGTGGGTCGAAGTAATTCCGGCGTGGTCGCCTGTAGCACTAAGTTTGGATTGGTGGTACGCCTTGGATTAGATGTGCCTGTAAGGAAAAACAAACTTTAGTATCTTCATAAATAATAGCCCTAGAGTATATAGGATCTTTCACGAGAGGTTATTTAATTAAAATGTGACAGCACACAAGATTTTGATACTTATAGCATGTGCGTAAAAGCCTTCATTAAACGCCCATTCTGACGTATCCAGCGGGGCTAGAGGTTTAATATTTCGTCTGTGCCTTTTTCGACTTACATACTTTGTGAAGGGTCTGGCAAGACTGCTGTATGAACAGATTCATCTGAGTCTTCACTGCTCACCAATGTAATTTCAATTGAAAACGTTAACATTGTCATAGTTTTCATAAATCCTAGCTTAATGTGTAAGATTCGAGGATCAAATTCAAGATTATTTTTAACCCTTCAAGCACCAATCACGACTACAGCAGACGACAAATTTTGTTACATCTTTCCAAATTTTCAGAAAAAAAAGAAATGGTATTTCACGAGAATTGTCAGCCAGCAGACGATTCTCATGAAATATCATGCCTTATTTGTAATTTTTGAAAAAAGCAGCAAAATTTGTAATTGTTGTCTGCTGCAAATTGTAGGTGGCGCTTTATGGGTTAAGTGCCTGCTATGAATAGGGCACACTTTGAATCGAACTATAGTCACTACTATAGTAACTTAAGTTTGATTCGAACACCGATAGTCGCTACTAGAGTGATGTCACGAATCTACTAGAGATCAACTGCGTGTCATAGCACCGTTACTCTAGTAGATATGCTGGTTCCCTACTCTAGAGCTATCTAGCAAGATGGGTTCAAGATCAGTCAGTTGCCTCAAAATGATTTGTTTATTTTAAAATAAACCTAGCTGAGCATGATTTTTGGCACCACTTATTCGTAATTGATTATTAGAAAAGGCTGAGTGTGCAGTTTATAACATCCTTTTTGTCTACGATGAAGAATTGAAGTGGAGAATTTAGGGCTATTCTTTTTGTTTACTTGCCAACCAACTAAAAAATCCAACTGTATCTCTTCGGGTGTAAACAAGCGTGCGCATCGATTACGTAAGAACTATAGTAGGAACTTGAGTTTGATTCGAAGTGGGCTTAGGATAACCAATGGGATAATTATGCACAAAGTGACTCTTTGAATGTCCATGCTGGCCTGTCCAGCAGGGATTGAGGTATGAGTTTGAACTTCCATCATTTTCAATACTTTGTGTATGCAAGCAGCATAGGCTCTGATGAGTTAGTACATTTACCCTGAAATGTGTCAATGTAACACAGATGCCCGCACCAAGGGCCATTGTTTGAGAGAAACAGTCTACCTGAAATGACTAATGCACTGATATTGACAAAATCTAGGCTGGTATTGTAATGCATCAATCAGCCCATATTTTGTTACAGAGTTTGCCAAATTCCATCCATTAATTCTCACAATAATGAGCAGAACAAAACTGACACAAATTAAGTGCCATGACTCGCTATAAATTTGCAACTCAAATGAATGTGTAAGAATCTCAATCTAGATCTTGTCAATATCAATGCATATGCAAAATTTGGTCAAATTCCATCGATTTCATTCTCAAAATATTGAGTGGAAACAGAATTTGTTCTTAAGATATTGGGAACTCAAATTCCATCAATTTATTCTTAAGATATTGAGCAGAAACAAAATTTTGACTTGGGTCAGGGGTCATTACTGTCACATAACAAGCCCAACCTATATCTTGGCAATATCATTGCATATGCAAAACTTTGTCACATTCTATCCATTCATTCTTAACATTTTAGACGGAAACGAAATTCTGACATGAGCCAAGGGTCATAACTCTTTAAAAAAATAGTGCAAATTGACACATAACGATCCCAACCCAGATCTTGTCAATGTCAATGCATATGCAAAATATTTGTCGAATTCCATCTAGTCATTCCCAAATTATTGAGTGGAAACCATCAATTCATTCTTAAGATGTTGAGTGTTATCAACCAATTCTGAGACCAAGGGCCATAACTCCATAAACAATAGGTGGATTTTATCCTACATGTAATTCGAACTAGACCTTTATACTATTTTATGACTATATACCAGTGTATGAAATTTGAATTCAATACACAAAAGTATTCATTTCTTTTTGTAAGGGACGAGACATATGGACAAGGGTGATGCTATATGCCAACCCCCCCCCCCCCCCCCCCACACACACACACTCCCACCAATTGAAAATAACAAGGGCATAAAAAATTAAGTTTAAAGGGACCCACCCCATGACCTCAAGAGCCACCAAATTAAAGTATTAGCCATAAAAAGAGCACTAACAGGGCTTTAGATAAGCCTGCGTATCGCATAAATTACAAAAATATTTGGCAGGATACGCATTTAATTAAAATTCTAGTGCATATCATGTACAAAAAAGAAAATAAACTTTACACATTTAATGTTTTTCCAGAGCGTAATATCCAAAAATGTTGTATTTTTGCTTCTTGTTTACACATTAGCAAAAAGGTAGAGGATATCCGAATTAGCTTCTTCATGTGTGTGCATTTTATTATCGATTGCCATATGGAGGCATCGCAAATCTTCGTAACCCCATTCTAAATATAGATCAGTTAGAAATAAAACACACATAAATCTACCGCTGATCAATAGTGCAGCTTGTGGAAACAAGCGAAAAACACCGAAGATGCTGTGTTTTTACTTTCAGTTTCATGACAAGCTGGCTGAAAAATGCCATCGAAGAAAGTTAAAAAAAACAAGTCATCCAAGTGTGTTTGCTTTCTTGCAGAGAGGTTCAGTATTTTCCGTATAACACCTCTGAAATCCAACCCTTTTTCTTTATAGAAAAGAGATCGGGAGTAACTTGTTGCAAGAATCCAATACACAAAATCTAATCCAGTCATGTACTGGCTTATACAAAAGTCGGTTCTATCGTATTTCGGGCTGTGAAATGAGTTATTGAGACTAAAATCATTTCAGATTAACTTTTCTTTAACTTTAAAGTAGTACCTAGTTCAGATTCTATATTTTGATGATTTCCACACAACTCCTCTCCCACCCCCTCTCACGCATACAAAAGCCACCAAAAGGGATCTCAGAGGTACCGATTCTGCAATTGGCATTATTTTTCCAAAATGCCCTCCCTCCCCTGCAATGCTGATTCTTTGTTTTCCTTCAAAACCAAAAAGCTACTCAGTATCAACACAGTCCTTAAGAGATATTTATTATCTTACTGTTTGCTTTCTTGTTAATGAATAGCCTAGGAAATCAAGCAGTAAGCCCAGGCTCAATTGAACAGTGTGTTGATATAACTTTGTTGTTTCTTTGTGTATGTTCTTTAAGAAAAACAGTCAGTACTCTTCAGAATTTCTCGTTACTCCTTTTTTTGAATAGACGAGTACTGTACTCTTTTGAAAATAAAAGCTTATCTAAAGCCCTGACTAATACACTTTCTAAATCAGGTTTCCTTCCAAGAGTTAAAGCAAGTGCTTACAAATACACACAGTGCAAGTAAAAATGTTCAGTGTAAGTTAATAATTCAAGTAAGGAAAACTTGTCCTATGCAAGTAAACATGTCCTGTGCAAGCCATTATGTCACACAGACATCACTCACACATCACTTATGCTCTTGACCTCAGTGTAAATTAACCCTTAAAGCACCAATCACAACTGGAGCAGACGACAAATTTTGCTGCATCTTTCCCAATTTATGAAAAAAATAAGGAATGATATTTCATAAGAATTGTCTCCCAGCAGACAATTCTCATGAATTATCATGCCTTATATGTTATTTTTGAAAAAGCGGAAAAATCTGGAATTGTCGTCTGCTGCAAATTATAGGTGGCGCTTTATGGGTTATTATAAAGAAAAAACATCCAGCTTCTCAACCTTCATAATTTTTAACAAGATTCCTATTTTCCTAAGACAACCCTGTGCCCGCCACCAACAAAATCACCCTGAAACACTAGCTTACATTTTGATCGTTTAAACACTTTAACCATATCCTTAAGTACAGAATGGTGAGAATGACGGGGAGTAGGCTCAGTATCCTCATCACCTAATAATTCACAAAACGAAGAAATTTGTTAGTAAGGCCAAAGTCAGATAGTTTTTGTCTGCCCTTACCAACCCACTAAGATGGTCTCCACAATGAAAGTTAATTCCCTAACAGTTTTTGACTTTTACTGGTGGTACCTGTGTAGCAGTTTTTTGGGGTATTAACCCTTTGCCAGCTACGAAAAAAAATCCATCTGAAAATGTTGTCCACTGAAGTGGTCTGCTGCATGTTAATGTTTATTTGGCATACAGAAAAACAGTGTAGACCCAGATCAGACTCCTCTTAGCAGTCTGATCTGGGTCCAGATCATTTGATATGCAACATGACCATATTCTGAAAAAGTTAATTATATATTGGGGGGAGGGGGGGGGGGGTCAGGGGGCATTTTTGGCCCCAGGGGCATAATTTGAATAAACAGATATTTAGTCTTGATTAGCAGCCACAGATTAAAAGTTACAAAGTTTATTTAGTGATAACATATTATCAACTAGAGGACCTAACGGTCCTGAAGCACTCACCTGATCTCCCTAATAATGTTAAAATAGGTCAAGGTCAACTTAGGTTTATTATTTAAACATATTTATTTTTACCATATACTGGCATCAGCATGGTGGCCATTTTGGTTATGATTTTATGCTCGAACAATGCTTATACATCTGTTCACTTTGCTTGGTACTGGTAGTCTGATAGATGTTTGTACATGCTTTACCTCAAAATAAGTTATATTAAATTCACTTACCTTCAAACATTTGTTTGACAAACACATCCACAATTTTCTCTGGTAAACCACAAGACGGTGCCGCTTTATTAACACAGTCTCTATGACATTTAAATCTGAAATTATAAAATTACAATATAATGGCTTGTTATAACCTCGCTTTTTGAAGTTGGGTTTATTGTAATTGGTCTCATCCTTCCATCAGTCAATTGGTTTTGCTCGAAATGCAAACTCCTTCATTTTTTACCAAAGGTATAGTGATTGCCTGTATCGTTTCTTAAAATCTGTCGTATGGCTCAAAACCCAAAATCCTTTCATTTATTGACCACAGGTGTTCGTATTTGGTACAATGACTGCCTATGGTGTGTAGATTGAAAAGAAAGTTTCAGATCACCAGTATTACCTTAAATCCAAGGTCAAATTTATCTAAAATCTGTTTTACTGCTCATCACACAAAATCCTCTTTCATCTTTTGATGGAGAGTGTTCCTATTTGGTACAATAATTGCTTAAGGTATGTAGATGCAAGATGACAATGAAGGTTTCAGATCATCACAATGACCTTGGAGTCAAAGGTCAAGGTCAAATATATTTAAAATCTGTCTTATGGCTCGTAATGCCAACTCCTCTTTCATATTATGATGGATGATATTCATAATTGGCACATTGATTGCTTATGGTGTATTGATTACAATGAAGGATTCAGATCATCGCTAGAACCTTGGAGTCAAAGGTCAAGGTCAAATATACTTAAAATCTGTTTTACGGCTTGTAATGCCAACTCCTCTTTTATATTTTGATGGATGATATTCATAATTGGCACAATGATTGTTTATGGTGTACTGATTACAAAAGGTTTCAGATCACCGCTATGACCTTGGAGTAAAAGGTCATGGTCAACTATACTTAAAATCTGTCTTATGGCTCATGATGCCAACTCCTCTTCTATACTTTGATGGATGATATTCATAATTGGCACAATGATTGTTTATGGTGTACTGATTACAACGAAGGTTTCAGATCACCGTTATGACCTTGGAATCAAAGGTCAATTGAACTTAAATCTGTCTTATGGCTCGTAATACCAACCCCTCTTTCATATTTTGATGGACGATATTCATAATTGGCACAATGATTGTTTATGGTGTACTGATTACAACGAAGGTTTCAGATCACTGCTATGACCTTGGTATCAAAGGTCAATTGAACTTAAATCTGTCTTATGGCTCGTAATACCAACCCCTCTTTCATATTTTGATGGACGATATTCATAATTGGCACAATGCTTGCTTATGGAGTATTCATTACAACGAAGGTTTCAGATCACCGTTATGACCTTGGAGTCAAAGGTCAACTATACTTAAATATGTCGTATGGCTCGTAATGCCAACCCCTCTTTCATATTTTGATGGACGATATTCATAATTGGCACAATGCTTGTTTATGGTATATTGATTATTAAATAGATAAATTACAATGAAGGTTTCAGATTGTCACTATGACCTTGGTGTCAAAGTTCAAATATACTGTACTCGTCTTTCTTTTTTTATGGAGGGTATTCATATTCAGCACAAAGATTGCTTATGGTGTGTAGATGACTGTGAAAGGTTGATTACTAAAAGATAGTGATGTTTGGGTCCAGCACCCTAGATAAGCAGCGTATTTGCGTAAATACGCAATTAAAATCCTCAAAAAAGCAATTAAAATGAAATGTATGCGTACCGAAAAGCAATTCTAACGATCGGTATGCAATTACATGCGATGTCATTGCGTACCTTTTGGTCCATTTCGTTTCCATTTCGGTAATAAACAAATGCCAGTCGGGTATTGATTTTTTTTTACTAGCTAGCGCGCAATATAACTCCAGTTTATGAATAAAATACCGGTGCCCAGTCCAGTATTTTGCAGAAAAACACTTTGATGAAAGTAAAACTGCAAAGTGTACACGCTCGAATGTCAACAAGGGGATGATATTTGCTTCAGGTACAATGAAATCCGCTAGTTTGAATCTTTAGAAAGGCAGACGATGGGAGTGAATAAATATGCAAGCACATAAATATTTTCATTCCCAATGGTTTCATGCAATAAGAAAACGTGTAATCACAGAAAAAAAAACGTGGCATAAAAATATATGAAAATACGCAATTGTTTTTGCAAGTACGCAATTGAGGATGACCAGGTTGCGTAAATACCCAATTGACCCAAAAGCTTATCTAGGGGGCTGTTGGGTCTGAACCATAGATCCAGATAAGCAAAATTTTTGAGCCTAAAATTGTGATTATTTTCTTATCCAGCAGTTTAAACATTTGTTTTGGGTGCTCAAAAGAACTGTCTCAATGAGACGGTTCTTTTGAGAACCCACAACATACGTTTTAGTTGAGAAATAAGAATTATCTTTTTCAATTACAAACTCTTCTCTGGAGGCCGGGGTCCAATACACACTAGTGTATGGCTATAAAATGTTGTTGTTACCTACAATATTTTCCTCTGAATAAATTCTTTTTACATATATCACATGTATGATGTACTTCACTATACTTCGACAAAACCCTTTGAGGCATTACTGTAATGGTAAACGAATTGAATGAATTGATGGTCATTACTTAGAGGTCATGGTAGAAGTATAGAGTGTGGCTATAAAATGTTGGAGTCAACTTACCTACAATATTTACAATATTTTCCTCTGAATAAATTCTTTTTACATATATCACATGTACTGCCAATCATTATCTTGTTGACATATCTGCAATATAATAATAATACATTAAAACACCGGGCCATGTAGCGCAGTCGGTAACTTGTCTGACTGCAGATATGTGTCTCACTGCTGATCCAGGGGTCCCGAGTTTGATCCAGACCCAGTCCAAAACTTTAGTGGAGATTGAACATTAAGTATATTCTATGGCCATTCCTCCTCCCTTCCTCTGATTCAAGAAGGGTTGTCAATTACAACCGAATAGTAGAGGAGCCAGTGTTAAAAAATGTCAAAAATAAGCATTTAGGTATGCCCCCATTTTAGCAGAATTTTCACTTGTTTTATCCTTTAGTACATAGTATAGGCACTATGAAAACAGATATTGCACTCAATTTAAGTCTTGCAAACATACCTATAACAGTGTGTTTAATACGTTACCCCTCATTTTCTTAAAAACAAAAATATGTAAATAAGTCTTTTTAGGTAAAAGTTGAAATGTTTAAATGAAGAAAACATTTATGCAATCTGTAAGAACATGCAATTTTCTACACATATTGATGATTTTAAAAGTTGTTTGGGACCATTATAATGTCATTTACGTTACATTTTCAACTATACCCTTAAAATTATTAATATTTTGTTAAAAAGTTTCATTTGACAAAAATTTCAATATGTGTTTAACTTCAGGATAACATGTATTTAAAAGAGCGTTAACTGACCATTTCAAAACTGCAAACAGATACGTTCTAACATAAATACTTTATTAGTTATAAGCTGTTTAATTAGATGACCATAGATAAAACTTTATATACGTTTAGAACCTCTTAAGTTTAAAAATAAGCATGCATTTTTTTTCTGTTAGCTTTTAAACACCTTATCTTAATTGTTTTGAAATCACCGACATTAGAGTAATACTTAATCATATTTCTGAGGTAAAATATCATTTTGTTGTTTGATTTTCAATATGTAACGTACAAAACAAAATTAAAGACAAACAAATATTGCTTAATAGCTTAAATTATACATCACTGGAAAGTTTATTTCATTAAAAAGGGGGAGGGGCTGTGTTTGATAGGCATAAAAAGAGCATTTGTTCCAAAAGAAGAAGTTTTCAGTACTAATTAGGAGACTGTGTATAGTGTTGTATTTTTTTTCTTTTAAGAAATGGTAAACTTCTTGACTTAAAAACAAAACACATTGTTTCTAATTATCTATGATATGTTATGCAATTTATAAACTTATAAAATGATAAGTCTGATGCAACATCTAAACTAGGATACATTCCCTTAAGCTTGCTCAGTCAAATTTGCTAAAGTAACATATACAACTATAAATAAATGAATTCTATATCATGATTATATATTTGTCTCAACCGTTTTCCATTTTCAACTGAGCCTGAAAACCTACAACAAGTTTATATATTTGCACATTTTTTTTTTCTTTTAATTGAACAAAACAATCAAATAAGCTATTCTGAAGCAGCCAAAGTTTTGTGTCGAATCTGTTCACACTCATCACAATATATAAAATAGTAAATAACATATTAGTTCTATCAAATCAGATTCATTTAAGATAAAATATCTAAGAAATCTAAGAAACTCTGAAATGATGTGTGAATGTTGGAAACTTTGTTTGTTGTTGTTCCTATTGGTTGTGGGAGTTTTGTATCGGGCCTTGTATTCTAATTTGTTTCTAGTTCAGCAATCATCTTGACAAGGAAGAGAGCTGGTTGCTTCACTTTAATTATATTGAAGATATCTGTGTTCTGTGTCTCTTCCTAAAGGTGCAGTGGGTCAATCAGGAGTCTGTGATTGTGACAATTCCTAGTCATGTTCACTTATAGAAGAAGACGTTTCTTTGCAATCTAGACAGCATCACTCCTTTATGAATATATAAAATAAAATGTTGTTTACGTTACACTAAATTTAAGGAAACATAAGTGTTTATTATCATTTATTCTTTAAACGAGTGGCCCTGTTATGCAAATTGTTTAGGTCACATCTATTTATGCATATATCAGAACTCAGAAGGTGGCTTTTAAATTTATTCTAGGTATGAATTTTAATTTCCGCTCATTTTTAACATGGCTTTCATTGTTTGATTAATGAAACTGATAGTCCTTTAAACTTAATACTACTAATCATTTGTCAAAGCAATGCAAACTTTAAAACTGAATGGTTTATTCAAAATGAATTATTGCGGTTGAAATTGGGTAAAGCATCCCTAATGATGGGGTTTACATAGTAAGGCAGTAATCATATCCAAGAAAGCTAGATTTCTTCAGTTGTAATTTACGATACCAAATTTACTATAAAAATTTCAACAGAGAGAAAATGTTTAAGCCAAATATAACTAGGACACATTAAAATTACCGTTTAAAAGATGTTTTACGTTAATCAGAATTTTGATAGGAATAGTAGTATCTTAGAGTAAAAATAGCAGTCGTAAGATCAAACTTAGTTTTAGCAATTAGTGTTACTATAGCTGATGTTATATTCTATCATAATACCATAGCAGTCATTGGACAAAAAGGCATACATTAAATTATCTACTGTGCTAATTAAATAATGATTATATGGACAATAGAGAAGGTGCAATAGTTAGAATCATTACTTACACAAATAATAGATTTACATGTTATGCTAAGAAAGTATGCATAAACTTAATAAATAGTATGTATGCATGTTTAATTTGTCTGTCGCTCCAGACCTTTTTATCAATAGTCTGCATAAGAAATTGTATTTGTTTCGATTTGTAAAAGTATCATGATACATCTCAGATAGTGATAACATTGTCTCTATTGCCAATTGCACTATATGTACATTGTAAGTATGATACAGCATAGCATTTGTTTAGTATACTATATGAAAGTAATCTTTGAATGTAGCATAAGTATGGATTTTGCTTCTATTACATGAAATATCAATATTCCATAAATATTAGTGTTGTTCGATTATGGGATTTTCATAATCGATCATCAAAAAAAATCGGACAGGTCATTTCGATCAATCATCGATTATAATCGAAATTCAGAAGCTGTCAGTGCTTTGCAAGATTTTGTGATTGATACCATGGATATAACATAGAGCAACTTGTAAAATCAAATTTTATTTTTAACACATAATTTGAGACTTGGAATCTCAATTTAAACACCAAATAAAGTTTTAAATTATATTAGAAAGTTGTGAACATTTCACAACAAACAAGACAACTGAGAACATAGTTGACTAGAATCTTTTCAGTTTGCATTTGTGCCCAGTCACCCTGGATATCTTTGTGTTAATTCTAATAAGAGTTTGGTGTGCCCTCCTTGGATAGCTCTAAGGATTCAAAACTGCTTAATGTGGTCTACAAAGGCTGGTAAGATTGGGCAGATCTGGAAAGAGCACCACCAATTAAATGCTTGAATAATTCCTAACCAAACACTTGCACAAATTTGTACACTAAAGCGTTCCCCTATACATGATGCACATGCTTGGAAAATTGGAAAATGACCAAGTCAACACACTGAAAAAAAAATGGGCAGGGGTTCCCCCATTCATAATGATTTTTCGTTCACCCCCAGCCCTTTTCCCAGCCAACATAAAGTGTGTGTGTGTGTGTGTGTGGGGGGGGGGGGGGGGGGGGAGGCAGAAGTTGGTGGGGAACTTGCACTACTTTGAACTACTGAAACTTGCACCAAAGTACAACTCCAGGTCTGATAGACAAGATAATAAAGATATATAGTCAAAATAAAAGCGTACCTCTTAATGTTCCCATCTTCTAAATTCAGTCCCATCAAGGACTCTCTATTTAGGTATAGAAAGACCCTGGTCCCATTTTTAAAACACAGATGTTCCAAATTCAGCTAGCTATGAAACATAATGTTATATCAGGTGTTTGATATTTATATTTTATACATCTGGAGAATAAGTTTAAATGTTGCAACTTCAGTGGCAAACTATGGCTGATGTGCCAGTCGTTAGCATGGGCCCAGATAATATGACTGTACATATAAAATAAATTGGTAATTGTTTGTGTTATTTCATTATGTTAGGCCTAAAAAGAGTAATGTTTCCGTCTCTAGGAACGACCGTTAAATTTTGTTAATTAAGTGACGACCCTTAATTTTTCTTCGCCAAAAACGAGAAAAAATCGGCCGAAATTACGTTCCTCGCATTAAATTAACTGTCCCGCAAAATGCGTTCGTTACAGAAATTTGTCCAATACTCGGATGCGGATATACTCGGTAATTTCCCTTGTAACAAAACAACAACAATGGCGGCGCACTCGAGGACTTCTTTATTGAAAAATGCAGTCTATTTAGCCGAAGAAAACAGCTTCTTGTTCTATATTTTAGCGGGAAATAACTCGTTTTCGGTTCAAAACGGAAACGCCCGGACATTGTAGCGACAATCGATTTATGAACCACATAATCGATAGTCGCCGACCCAGACCACTACCGACCAACTTTCGATTCTACTCGATCATCGTTACAACACTAATAAATATAGCACCGTTTAACAAGTTGGTACATGTTTTATGGGTATTAATTAGATAGTTTTAAGGCCTGAATGACGGTTGTTATGATTACTTATTGTGAGTGTAAAAATAAATAGTGCCTTGCTGAATAAAACAAACATTAAAGCAGATTCTATCACGTATGCTGATAAGCTATATAGCTAAAAATAAAACGTCTGCAAATTCTGGAATATATGATCTATCAAGTCCTATTCTAGAAAGTTGTTTTCTCAAGGTCCTGATTATCGAAGGCTAGTCAATACTAACAATGCAGGGGAGCTTTTCCTACTTATAAACTGACATGTGTCTGTTTCTAAAGTATTAAAAATGGTAATTTAGAATAAATGCTGTCCTGTTTCATTGCTTTACAAACGTGTAGACCCAGGCAACACAATGATTAAAGTAATGATCTTTATATTTTTGTTATATACATTACCAACATAAATAATACTCTTTTGACAAAGCGGACACACTGTAGATACTAAAATATTATAACCCCAAGGATAGCTAAGGCGAGTGCTAAATCAGAGAAAGAAATCATCACGATTTCCACAAACTTCAGTTTTGTTTCATATGACACCGATGAAGGTATCTTTAATGTTTCACTTCTTGATTTGGACTTCTGCTTGGAATATCTTATATTTTTTATAGTTTTAAGGTTTATTGTGTGCCTTAATGTTTTAAATATAGCTGCTGTATGGAATAACTGTTTATAAATACATATATTTGATGGCTTTTACAATGTGTGATGGATCTGACTATGTTACTGCATGCTTTTTATTTATTCATTGAGCTGTTGACAGTGAAAGAAAATGTCTTGTATATGTCATTTAATGCCATTTAATTCATAAAAAGAAGCAAAAACATGGTAGTGGCACTGATTTTAAAGAATCATTCAAGCTTTTTGAAATTAAGTTATGATTAATATATAGGTATCAATTATCCTATTTACATGATTCCTAAAACATATACTTAATGGCATTTGTGTGCTTTATTTTCAAGTTTTTCCCTTTAAACCAAATATGATTTTGCTGATGTTGCATCTCATTGATAGTAAATGTTTAAAAATACCATTTTTCCAATCTAATTTTGAGCACTAAGATGGTAGTCAATTTCATTTTCATCTACTAGCTGTTTGAAAGCATATACACATACCATTGCACAAAAATATTGTTTTAAAAGAAAGTAACGTATATAACAGATATTCCAGGTACCTAACCTTATATTATTACTCTTCTATTAAGCTGCATCTAATTAAAATATCAATCATAACGATATGTAAGAAAACGATGCAAATGAAAGTAACACTATACTAGGAGTTTACTTATTATCTAATGGTAACGTATTAAACTTGGCTATTGCATGGTAAATGCACATGTTCATCAAAAGCTACAAGACATTTATTAGTATATAAAGTAGCAAAGAAAATCCTAATGAACAAAAATCTCCCTCCACAAGTCTTTTGGCAGCTCATGGCCAAGTAAACTATAGTAATATATTTGAATGTAAGTAACATATATAACAATGACGTAAGCGTAAGTCATTTAAACTTATTGTCAGTTTGGTGTTTATAATTAAGTTACTGTAAAGCAATATGCAGATAGTAGGAAATGTGATCTATCTGGTTTAAATAACTTTTCTTTTCAGTAATATAGCGAATATCCTACTACATGAAGCCTACATGAGAGTAGCTATGGTTACCCCTTAAATAAACATCTTTTGCAAGACTTAAAATTTGTGCAATATCTGTTTTCACACTTCTGAAACACCATACTAACTGAGGATATAGTCTAAAATTCTGCTACTTTCCGGCCACTTTTTTCCAATTTTTGAATCTCTGGCTCCCCTACTAGAAAGTATGCGCACAAGTACTGGTTAGCCACTTTGTCAAGCTTGCCCACAAAAAAAGTGTGACGAGGTGAACTGACCGTCCCGACATGACAATAGCTGTTGACTGGGATGTAAAGAATCAAACAAAACCAAAAAAAAAATTCAAACAGTTTGATTCACTACGATAGATTTTCTCAAATTTCAACCACTAGTTGCCTGCCAAAAAGGCCTTAACAAACAGTGCAGACCCAGTTCAGACTGTTTCTGAAGTTTGATCAGGGTTTTCCCTGTTTGTTATTTTGACAAGCATTTTATGAATTACAGTCCTGGTAAACCACATTTTATTTGAGGGTAGGAAGAGAAAAGAAACGAAATTTTTGAACATTTACCTTACAAATTTTAAATACCTCAACCTGTTTCTATCTGTAAATAAACTTGACACACCAAGCAACGCCATACAGAATGGCTGACTTCTTATGCAATATAGTGTTTCTTTTTTTTAATCGGCCATCAGGTCTTTTTCTAACCAGATTTAAAAGTGGATCCAATACTGGCCCCAGAATTTCTTAAATTCTGATTAACAGGAAAGCCCAAGCTGTGAATATATATCCAAACGCCATTAACTTTCTTTTTATGCCCTAACCAAACAATTTAAAATACACTAGAATTCTGCGGGCAAAATATTTGCTACCATGCTGCTGCATTCGTGATTCCATTTAAAACTGACATCTAAGAAAATATTAACATTTTTACACTCAAATATTTTGCTTAAGATCTACTGTCCTGCCAGCCAAGAGTGACAGTGGTGTCATGTTTTGTTTACAAAGTTATCAGGACTTATAATCCATAGATAACTTGTGTATTAATCCTATCTGCAGGATAGGATTAATACACAAGTGATCTATCGATTCATAATAGCTCAAGTGGAGTGTACAAGTTAATGTTTTACTTAACAATTGTAAACAAACACAATGTCACTGTCACTATTGGCTGGCAGGACAGTATGTATTTTACTTACTTGTGATTAATCTGATGCTTCATCTTACCCCCAGGCACAATGAGGGCTGAAATATAAAAAGAACAGAGGAGCTTTAGAACATGAGCGCCAGGGTTTCAGATTTTTTTCAAGATTGGTGGGCCAAAAGGGACACATGGAGCAAAAATGATGGGTCATTTTCTGAAATTATGGGCCCAAGCATATCATACCAAACTCAGTTGACATTGGGGTAGCATACTTTACCTACACACACTGACTAAGACACTTTTAAACATATGTATTTATAGGCTGCTGATGATACAGTAAAACCTGTCTTATGCGTCCTCTCAAAAAAGAAGACCAAAAATTGGTTTTCAAAACTGATTATCGCTTAATGCAGGTCAAAAGTATTGCAGAATGCTCCAAGGGACCTTCATTCAAAATACCATTTGTCATTAAGAGCTTTGTTTTGTTCATAGACTCACTGTAAGATAAATATTTTCTATTAAAGTGAGATTTTTTCAGAACTTAAAAGGATGGGTCCACTGGGCCCACTGCCTTGGAAAGTAATGGGCCATATTTTGAAATCATGGGACAATGACCCAGGCCCACCATAAATCTGAAGGCCTGGAGCGCTCCTTATTACTTGAATTTATTTGTTTAAACTTTATTTCATTTGTACAATTCATAAATATACAAATCAACACACTATTACTAACATTAAAGGATCTTACATGATCACACATGACCTCATATACTCTGCTCATATTTATGATACACTGTATAACATGTTCAGGGGACAAAAATATTTCAATATTGTACTTGTCCTGCAGGATGAGTGACATACAATTTTCACTAGTCCTGCAAACCCATGAACTTTTCCTTTAAAAGTGAATGCAATAAAGAACATAAGGGAGTAATATGTAATATGACTTCCTTGAGTAATTCTTTCCAAAGCACTCGCCCTGCAGGACGAGTGCTTGGGAAGAATTACTCATCCTTTCTAGATTTCACTTGTACTTACGTGCAGCAATGATGTTGCAGCAATTTTTTTGCCAAAATGTTCCTTATGATCCAATTAAGAAAAAGCAAACATCAGGGACAGAAATAAAATGAAACTTGAACATGTCACCCCTCAAAATATATAATAGACTATCCAATCTCCTGTTTCAAACCAGATGGAAGGTTCTATCAGTCAAAGGTGGATTAGGCCAACAAAACATGTGGACTCTTAACCCTTATCCCACTATTTTTTTGTCCTGAAAATGTTGTCTGCTTTTTATGTCTGCTACACTTCAGATTAGATTTTATCATGGAAGCAAACAATTATGAACCCTGATCCGATTGCTCCCTTAAGATTAGTGTTCACAGGGCTTACAGAGGCTCAGCAATTTGTTGTAGCCAACACTTTAGCCAAATGGAATTAATATTAGCCAAGGTTTTAGCAAGAAAGTAGGATCAACAAGTTGTTTTGTATTTAACTCTTTGCTCGCTAGGCCCGACTTTCGTTGCCTGCTGATAACCTTTGCAAACAGTTTGGACCCAGATCAGGCCCAACAAAATGTTGGGCCTGATCTGGATCCAAACTGTTTGACACCTGGATGGTATTGAAAAAATCTAGCATCCAAAGAGTAAAATATGGCACAATAATAAAGTGTGAAGGAATAATAAAATCAATATTTGAAAATCCAAAAGCTGATCAAAATACACTTTCTCGCAAATATGTAATTTATGAACCACCTAAACTGTACTTTTAGCCAATGACTTAAATTTGTAGCCACTTTACATCTTTAGTAGCAAATGGCTTCAATGAATAATGGCAGGGTGAGCCCTGGTTCATATCTTTTGCAGTATAGGCTACCTAAGCAGATATGAGAGCAGACAACAAAAGTCGTGACCGGCAGGGCAAAGGTCTGACTGCTTACCTTCACCAGTTCCATGCATGAAGGGTGGAGAATGCACTGGAGACGTGATTATCGGGGACGCCGGCCCTGACGGCCCTCGACTACTCCCCTCATGATCACTTGAAAGACGACGGAACGGCAAAAATTCGTAGCTTCCGACCAAGTTCACAAAACTGCCACCCAGATTGGGGTCCTTCTTGTCTGACTGCTTCTTTTTACCAGACCTACATACAAATGAACAGCACAGGTTTAGATAAACAAAAAATTTTAGCGTAAATTGTAAGTATTTTCTTACCCATAATTTATAGCATATGTTTTGGGTGCCCAAAAGAACCGTCTCATTGAGGCGGTTCTTTTGAGTACCCACAACATATGTTTTGGTTGAGAAATAAGAAAATTATTTTTCTGTTACACACTCTTAACTGAAGTCCTGAATCAGTGCAGTCCCTCTAGAACAATTTTTTTCAGTGTCCGTAGAAATGGACAGCATTATAAGTGAATCATGCTATAAAGGGACAATTTTACCAAAGGAATTATAGTAAAATGACCATTTTTCCTAAAATTCCTTTGTAAAATTCCTTGTTAAAAAACATTTGAGAGCCATAGCATGACCATGTTATATCTGAATTCATGTTATAATGAGATCACTCATACAAACGTTCTACTACAAAGTTTTGCCTCCTATGCCATATAGGTTTAGTTTGCATTTCATAAATTTATTAAGAAAAGGATTCAATTATCAGTCACTCACTCAAAAAAACTTTCTATCCTGCAATGTATTGCCTCTGTTGCATTTCAGAAATTTAATGAGACGAGGAATTATTTTCTTCTGTTCTAAGCTCTATTTTAAAACATATCAGTGGGGATTCATTTAATTAGAATCACCAAAACAATGACTGCCTATGGAGAAAATGTGAAATATATGAAGCAAATTGTTCCTGAATTACGATACTGTCTAATTATTAAAGCTTATATATCAAGACGCAAGGTAAGGTTTACTATATTGGAATCAATCTAGCAATGGAAACTTCATATATACAGACAATATTGATTTTCCCAATTTTAGTCAAAATGACACTAATTTTCCCAATTCCAAAGGCCCCAGCCCCATTCCCAAAAATGAGTGTGAGAGCCCTGGCCTGTACTTACTTAACATGATCAATCTCTTGTTCTTTATGTGCCAGATTTATAACCTCAGGGCCTAGTGAATGAGGGATACTTGTACGTACTTCTCTTGTTCTTTATGTGCCAGATTTATAACCTCAGGGCCTAGTGAATGAGGGATACTTGTACTTACTTAACAGGATCAATCTCTTGTACTTTATGTGCCAGATTTGATTCCTGTGACCTGCTCCTACTGATAGGTGTGCACTCGGGAAACAACAAATTCTTCTTCTTTGGTGGTGGGGTTATGGGGTATTTTGTCTTTGGGGTTCTCACTGTGGGTGGGGTCTGTGGCGGTGTTTTCCTGAAAATAAATGACAGTTTTTATCACTTCACTGCTGAACAAATTATCTTGACTGGCTAATATACCATTTTATGCAGCAGCTAAAACATATATGAACAGAGCTAGCGATTTCTGTACTTATCAAATCTACAAACAGTGAAGGCTCGAGCGAGTCTCATACACAATGTGCAGACTCACCAGAGCTTTAGCTGCTAACATACACTAAGTATAGATGTAGATGAAGACTCAGACTAACATTTAGACCTTTAGGTTCCCTGGATAAGTCAGGATAGGCGTTTATTAATGGTATATGATATAACAACGGAATCTCGTGTGCTGGCTCATATAATATAAGATGTAGTGATTATTTAACAATTTTAGGCCACTGCCAGTGGGGCCTTTACCACTTTTCTAAAATAGAATCAAAGTGTCCCATTATATATATATGTATGGGCCTCAATGTGAGAAAACCTGTCTTCAGGGGTTTGCGAACAACAAAGGCGCAGACCAGCCTGCGCATCCGCGCATTCTGATCAGCGCCTTTGTTATTCGCTTGTTGGAAAGTATCATATCTAGACCTGCTACTAGCCCAATTTCCATTTTCTAGCTAGTCAATGTAGCTGAGGAGACTGGTTTGAAACTCGCTTTGTTAGAAACCCCGAAGACAGGTTTTCTCGTGACGATGCCCATATATATTTATATATATATATGATTTTATCATGTCCAAGCAGATTTCTATGAGTATATAAGATACAGGATGTGTGTTCCTGAAAGAATTTTTTGCAAAGTTTTAGGAAAAAGTCAGATGACAACAAAAGCATAAAAAATTACAAAGCGTACAAAAGGTAGCTTGATACATACCCCACTGATCTCAACCTCTCATTGTGGGAATGAGCCACTGGAGATGGAGGTGTACTGTGTGTTTGAGCTGGTATTCCCGACGTGGAATTCTCAGAGGATGATATAGACGAAGTAGAAGGGCGAGGACTTCTCCGGGCATACTCATTGTATGGTGACATGGACACGGAGCTAGTCCAGTGCAATTCTACATCACTGTCACCAGCTATGTTGTTTTCACCATTCAGCTGTTTTTCTGCAATGTTACACATACAGTATAATCCTGTGTAAAATAGTCGCTCTCAAAAAGACAGAAAATTGGTTTTCAAGACCTATTATCGCTTAATGCAGGTCAAAAGTATTGCAGAATGCTCCAAGGGGAGCATTCTGAAATACTTTTGACCTTCATTAAGCTACCATTTGTCATTAAGATCTTTTTTGTCTATTTTTGAGCGGCCCTTTTAGGCAGGTTTTACTGTAGAATTAGATAAGTGGGTATCCTAGAAAAAATATTTTATCCACACAATTTTTAAAAAGCATGGGGAATTATTACAGTGTTCTCAGAGGAAAACTATGTCACCAAGCATAAATTGAGTGCAGCATGCTTACCTATGGCCAAAGACCTGGCTCTTTTTTGGCAAAAAATCTGGCTCTAAATTCAAGAAAAAAAAGCCCGAAAAAAAATCTGATTGGCAAAAATGGTGGCAAAAGAAAAAAAATCCTAGTGCAAACCCTTACTGACTTCCCTGTATGCCATTCTGGTAAGCATTTGTTAATTTCAGCCCTGATACCATTTTAGTCGATAAAGAACCAGCTAAGTTTTTAAAGGGGCTCTTGCATGGTATGGGAAATTAACATGGGAGTCTGCCCACGCTTGGATTTTGATAATATTATGTTATTTTATTGTCTGGGGTATAACTTTAATATCTATGGTGCGTTTGAGTTTTTATGCAATTCCATTGCTAATTTATGACGTCATGAATGATATAATACCTTAGGGTTCCCAGTTGTAATCATTTCTAAAGTAATTGACATATCATGTTACAGGCGGAGAAATGTTTTATTAAATAGCTATATCATTGATAAGTTCGCTGTAACTTAAAATGGCTTTGTATGTATTAGGATATTGGGTGGGCATTCATTTTTATAGCATGGTACCCCAATTTTCGAATGTATATTTTGTATTCAGTCAAACTTGGAATTAACATTTTTACTGGTTGCAGTCTTTGTCAAGATACCATTTCAACATATAAACTATCCATATATGTTAAGAATATGTAGACCAAATTTCATGAAATTCAAGGACCGGTAACATATTTTTTCAACTTGATGTAAACACATGGCCCTAATTCATCAAAATGTAAAAAATGCAATAATTATGTTTCAGTGTAAAACATACTTGAATACTTGCTTAGTTTGAATCATCATGCTAGTACGCTTATTGGTAGAAGTTGATATATTCAGTGTTTTCCCCTATTATGGATTGGAAAAAGAAAAAAAAAAACAATATTATTTGATATTAAGTGCCACAAATCTTATTTAATGAAGTGCTTACACAATAATATTAGCCAAAAAGATACAATATGTTGACACCTGTACTTAACACATCTAGTTTCTAACATTAAAACTACATCTAGCCAATGTTACACTTAATATGTAACATTATTAAGAATTTTAATTCATACAGAAGAGAAACCTTATGACAAGTCATTTCATACAGGAGAAGAACCTTATATCTATGATTTTATAATTGTAAGACTCATTAATAAACCTGCTTCACAAAAATAACCCCCAGTCAAACCTATTGGTTAAAATTAACCATTTTGGTCACAGATAATTCTTTGCTTCAAAGGTATTGCTAATTTAATGCTGAAATCTTCTCTGTTCATTCTGTTTCGTGAAACAGATGCTGATTTCCATCAAATAGCAACATTTATACTTTAGCTGCTGTTTATTTTAGGCATACAGTTATGTTTCTGGACCTCACTTATTCATGTAGAACACTGTTTTATGATACCTTTGATAAGACTCTGTTACACGTTATCCTGATCACGGCACCAAAATGTGGTTCCTCTAGTTCAGTTGGGATGTAAAGGAAATATTTAGTCTTCTTGTTTTCACATGTTTATTGTTAGGATAATTATGATTCTCAAACAATATCATGCAGGACTTGAGGAAGTGATACACCTTGTCTTGGCTCCATAGTGCCATGACACAGGGCCATGACCTTCGGCATTTCTGACCATTGAATAATTTAAAATTGTCTAAACATGTCTTACTTTAAGAAAAGTGGAAGTAGATTTAAAAACAACCTCCTTATGTCGAGTTATTGATTCATTTGAACTAATTAATTTTGCTAAAACTGACCTATACCCATAAGAGGTAGGAAATGACAAAGTTACCGGTTTTGGATTTTCATGATATTTGGCTCAGATCAGCAGTATATATATGGCATGTTTTTGTAATAATATGATATCTTGACAAAGACTAGAACATATCCATCTTTTGAATTGAATGTTGAATGTTTTGTAAATTTTTGAAAAAAAAATATTGAAATTTTACAATCACTTATTCTGAAAACGTTAACCATAATTTATCCAAATGGTTTCGTGGTATTGAAATAATGTCTATGGTATTTTGGATTAAATCTAGAGGACAAATCATAGAAATAAACAAAACTTTAGATTTAGGACATGGAAATTTAGAGACAGGTACCACCTCAAAGATGGAGTACGTCAGGGTTGCTTCCTAAGCCTTATTCTTAACTATCTAATTCGATAAATACATTTTCATAGTTTGTATATAATGAGTTATTATTATGTTTAGTTTGAAGAAAACCATGCGTGGGCATAGATGAAAGTACCCCTATAAAACATTTACCGTAGTGGCTTTTCATATCCAGATCATACACCTTTTTTACTTAAAATTGTTTTCTTATCCATCAGTTTAAAGACATGCTTTGGGTGCCTCATTCAGATTGAGATGGTTCTTTTAAGTACCCACCGCATATGTTTTGGTTGAGAAATAAAAAATAATAATTTTCAATCACATATTCTTATCTATCATGGTTCATACAGACAAGTTTGTGTAGAATTCAAGTACTTTTCAAGGACTTATAAAGACTTACCTGCTTTTTTCAAGGACTATAAAATTATGAAAAATGTTAATTTACACAATGAAATTCTACTTCAGGTATGCTAGAATGAGATAATGAAAATTTTAGAATTAGAAAATAAGTATAAAATTGCTGTCCTCTTATTTGGTGCAGCAAATGCTGCTGTGCACCAAATAAAGGCACAACAATATTATACTGATTTAAGTCTCTATCAACTGTGTTAAATCCTACATTAAATAGTAAAAATTCAAGGACTTTTCAAGGTCTTTGAGTGATTTTCCAGTACTTTTCAAGGCAGATTGAATTTTCAAGGACTTTACAAGACAGCCCTGTATATTCAAGTACTGTTCAAGCCTGTGCAACCCTGTCTACTCTTTATGTTCAATTATGTCAAAACTGTTAAACTAGCCATTAAAACGCTGACCTATCATGGAAAAGGTTAAGCACCATTTTCTCATGGGTTGGCATATAATCGGGCCTCATCGCAAGAAAACCTGTCTTCGGGGTTTCCGACCAGGTCATACCCAAACCAGCCTGCTCAGTTACAGACTAGCTAGAAAATTGAAATTTTGCTTGTAGCAAGTTTACGTATGATACTTTCTGATAAGATAATAACAAAGGTGCTGACCAGACTCTGTGGATGAGCAGGCGGGTCTGCGCCTTCGTTCTTCGCAAACCCCCTAAGACAGGTATTCTTGCATTGAGGCCTATATAATTTATTTCATACCTATTGATATCTTGAGATTCCCTAGTGCCAAATTAAGACCCCTTGCATCCTCGTTAGTGGCACCATACTTGAGCAGAAGCGTCTTTACTTCCATCTCGGACATTTCGAGAAGGTGGTTGAGGTTCATGTCCATCTCCTTCTCCAATAAATCCTAAGAAAAAAGAAATAATAAAAATTCAACCACATGCCTTTGACTCTCTCTGTATAAACCGTAAAGATTCCATAAACTGCTTGTATTTACCTGATCTCCTGTTCTAATCGACTAGAAGTTTATGTTAGGTAAATAAATTGGCAATTTTACAGCTGTAGCATAGTGTCAATGGCCTGTGATTCAACATAATAAACACAGTGTGTATGTAACTTCTTTTTCAAAATTCTACCTTCTCTTTTGAAAACAGTGTTAATCCAGCTCAGGTTGCTTCTGATGAAGCCAGCTGATCATGATCATTACCGTTCATTTTACATCCACATCCATCATCATTAATCATTACTCAAAAGGTATAAAATTATAAGCAGGCCTTAAGTTAAGAGTGCATAGCACAAAATAATTTTCTTATTTCTCAACAAAACATATGCTGTTGGTGCTCAAAAGAACCGTCTCAATGAAACAGTTCTTTTGAGCACCCAAAACATATGATAAAACAGTTGGATAAGAAAATAATCCCAATTTTTCACGCTGAAAAGTTTTGCTTAATTGACCCTGTGGCATACCCATTTTATTACCATTGGCAGAGGGGTTTTAAGCACAAAACTGTGTCATGTATTCCTTAAGTGATTCTAATAGATATGCTGTCATCTATTGGGTGTACAAAAATGAAGAAAAATAGAAAATGTGCCCCTAATTTCAAAATGCAGTGGGAACTCTGGCATAATAACGGATATGGTTAAATGTTTTAAAATTTCGAACACTTTTCTCTTTCTGTTATTTTAAGACTGTTGGTTATCAGGACTGGAACTCACAAAATGCTTGTCAGAAAAGCAAACAAGGAAGACCCTGACCAGACTGCTTCTTCAGTTTTTCCTGTTTGTCAAGCCTTTTGTGGCAAGCAACTAAACTACTATTAGAAATTTAGAAAATTTACCGCACCATTGTTTAGGCAATATTAAATCTCTAGGTCTTAAGAGTACCAGCCTTGAAGCGTTTTTTTACTTGAGGAGCGCAGTGGTTCAGTGGTAGCATAGGGCCAGTTAAGCAAATTTAGCAAATTTTTTAGCGTAAAATTGTGATTATTTCCTTACCCATCAGTTTAAACATATGTTTTGGGTGCTCAAAAGAACCGTCTCATCAAGACGGTTCTTTTGAGTACCCACAACATATGTCTTGGTTGAGAAATAAGAAAAATAATTTTCTGGTACACACTTTTATCTGGAGGCCTGTGGTAGACTAGTGTTAGACTTGGGATCGCAGGGTTGCTAGTTTGAGACCCACCAGAGGCACTGTATTGTGTCCTTGGGCAAGACACTTTATCCTCTGCTTACTACTGGTTCAACCCAGGAAGACAGGAATTTGTCCTGTCATGCCTGAAAAACTGCTCACTAGGATGTAAAGCACCAACACAAAACTAACCTTGACAGTATCCTTGGACAATCCTACCACCCGCAGCCATTGGTCTGTCTTGGGATAATCAGAGAGTTTATCATATAGATGGTCAGCGCTCAATTTACTCTTGATCACAATCTGCTTGCTAAAGTAGTGCACCAACTTGCTCTGAAAAATATCAAAGTTTATTGAGAAAAAATATGAGCGTAAAAATGTTTAATATTTTCTTATCATATGTTTTTGGTGCTTAACGGAACCGTCTCATTGGTTCTTTTGAATACCCACAACATATGAGCCGCGACATGAGATTTCCAACAATGTGGTGTGTGCGACCAGCAAAGGCACAGATCAGCCTGTGCATATTTGCAGTCTGATCAGAGTCTTTGCTTGTCGCTTGAATATTCTGTGACTGATGAGTGTTAAGCTACCGACTGAACATCATTTGGAGTTTCTTAACTTAAAAGGAGGCTGCACAGGCTCATCTGAGTCTACACTTGTCAAAATGCCACATTATTGGAAATTGCCGTGGCTCATATGTTTTGGTTGAGAAATAATAAAATTAATTTTCAATTATGCACTCCTATCTAAAGGCATGTTATTTATGTCAACTTTAGTCAAGATAAACAAAATTTTAAAACGTAAAATCGTTAATAATTTCATATCCCCGGCTTTAATACTGTGTTTGTCACAGTAAGCTCCAAGTGCGATAAATTTAGCAGCTAAGAAAAAATGAAAAAGAGGTGGTGCTTATATGGAACAAAATCTTACTGGAATGGTGATTTTAATACCAATTCTTTGTATTCATAGCCCCAGATAAGGCTGTGTATTGCATCTTTGTGCAATTTTTGGACCCGAAAACACAATTAAATTTATTTCTGTGCATACAAAAACGTAATAAAAATACACGATTGTCAATTCTGAACTTTTTCTTAGCATATGACGCTATAGTATTCAGTTTGCAATTGTTGTTTTTGCAGTACCTTAATTAGTAAGCGTATTTGCCCAAATTAATTATCCTAATGAATCGGTAGCGTAACAAATGGCAAGAGAAATTCCGAATATGCAATGAAAATAAATAGTGGTGTGTACCCTCTTTTATCACTTTGCCGTACATAAACTCCCCAATTTTCTGGGACAAGATCGACTGGAAGTATGTTTGGCACTATTGAGGAGTTTGCACCATTTGTGGTTCGGTTTTAGTTCAGACTGGCTAAAAGAACAACGTAAACTGACTGGTTTTAATAGAATGATAGCATCCTGTTTGCCCAAAATGGCTGCCAAGTCGAAGTGAAGGCGAAATAAGGCTATTTTTGTGCAACAGAGCAACAGAATAAAGGTTATTTAAGTTGGCCTCCGTTCAGGTAATGTTGATCAGAGCTCTCGGAAATGCAGAATTACGCGTATTGGGACGCAAACTTTTTGCCCGGGACGCAGTGTTTTCACCAGTTGGGAGTTCCCTGTACGCATGTTTTTTTTTTGTTAGCACATGCCAAAAATCCAGTAGCTGAAGGGAGATCAAAGGCCCTTTAATATTATCCATCGCTACACACTTTTCGAGCCGCGTGAGACGTCTGTCTCTGTTGACCAATCGTATGACTCGGGCTGCAGTGAAGCAATCCTAACAGGTGATTGACAGGATTACCTACGCGGGGACAGTGTGATTATTAAAGTAATTATGCAAAGATTATCGGATAGTTGTTTTAAACAGATGTGCTACGGATTTACCGTTAATTAAAAGGAGAAATACTTATAGGGTATTCATTGTAAACAAAATCCGACTTGCTTGTCAAGTTACCGACTTCCGAGGGATGAAAGAGAAAACAAATTTAATTGCACTTGTTTGCGATTACACGGAAAATACAACAAGTTTACGGATTTGCATTTCTTCAATCGTCCATTGCTACGGCAAACAAAAGAGAATTGTTGAAAAAAAATTGGTATATCAGTAAGCCGTATACAATAACGTCCGAATGACAAAAGTTCCAAATGAAGCTTTCCTGCCGTACGTCGTACGATGCGATATATCATCCGCATCGGCGGTTCAAGAACAAACTCAGGGTTAATCCTAGCCCAAATTGATGATGGGCCCTTAAAATGGGCCAATGGCCCATATCCCATTCAAATACATGCAAATTTCCAAAAAATAATGGGCCATTTGAAATTTTTTATGGGCCCTTTGCAAAATTTGATGGGCCCAAGAATCCTTAATGTCCACATTAGAGCATAATTGACATGAGATTTGAATAGCTTGTATATGGGGCCCAGCCAAAAATAAAATCCATTTTAGCAAAACATTAATAGTTTTCTCACAAAATGGATAGGGCCCATCCTAGGATGAACCCTGCAAACTATTGCCCTAGTGTCTTGAGAAAGTCAAACAGATGAATAAACACAAACAAATCACTTTCAGCAAGTAAAATCATTCATTCTAAATCATGAAACTTTGTTAAATGGCTAAGTAGTTTCAGTCTATTCATTGCAATCGCCATTGACACGAGCCAGATGTGTTTTTTTAAAAGAAAAATACTTCCATCTGCATAAGATTAATCAAAACAGAGGACTGCTATCTATCTTTGTCTGTCTGTCTGTCTGTCTGTCTGTCTGTCTGTCTGTCTGTCTTGTTAATGAATAAAACAAGTACCAACAGTTTAATCTTTTTATTATGATAAGGCCAAACAAAAAAATGTGAGTTCAGGTTACACGAAACTTAAAAATAGAGCAAAATATTTTGTTTTGTTAAGTAGGAACAATCCATTACTGAAATCAGTTGATCTAAGAATTATTCAAATGTATCACTTCCGGCTAAAATGGAAAAGATATACAGTATGCACAAATTGGTGGGACTCCAACTTTTTTGGAGTGGGACTCTAACTTTTTCGGGGTGGGACTCCCACTTTTTCCAGTGGGACTCCTACTTTTTGCCAGATAGGAGTCCTGAACTCCTGTTTTCAAAATCCTAGTGAGAGCTCTGGTTGATGCCATTATTGAACTGCTTTATAAGTGTGTCAGTTCAGGATTCAGAATTGTATCCTTAATTTTAAACATGAATAACATCCATGAAATTGAAACTGAAAGTAGCTTCCATTCTGGAGTGACTGTGAATGTGTCTAAAACAAACAAGTTAGCAATCGACCGGTCAATATGCATATTGACCAGACCAGTACTGGGTTTAACCGGTCATTACTGGTCGATTGGTGGTCAATTGGTCGATTGAAAAAAACTTGGTTGATGTGAAGATACTTGGCATTATTTATCCCCCGTTTTACTTAACTCTATAAAGACTAAAAGTAGTTTAATATAAGATAATACACTGAGGTTTAACAGAAAATGTGTTGTTGTTTTTTAAGTTGATTTTGCTTTAAAAAAAAGTATTAATAATTAATAAGCCATAAAATAAACAAAAATGAAATGTCAATAGTTTTAGATCTTGAGTCCAAATCATTACCACAACTTTCAGTTCAGAACTTCAGACTAACAGTCTTGAACTTATTTTCTATTAATCATTAATAAAAAAGCAAATTCAAGTTATGAAAATAAATGAATTTTAAAACTAGCTTTTTTCATAGAAATAAAAAAATATTTAAATCAAGGACTTATTTTAAAATGAGAGAAAGTAAAAAGAAATCAATACTTCAAATTGATCATCAAAGAGGTCATCATGTACAAATAAAAGATGCTGTATTAGTTAAAATTCAAATTGGTTTGGCTTCTTACCTGAAAAGACAAAGGTGTGAAAATTGTAAAGAAAACACTTAATGTTGAACAATATATCAGATATATCAAGGAGTTATTTCTTACTTTAAATACCCTAGAACAAACAAAACTGTCAAAATACTGGGCATGTCTCTCAGACTGAAGAAGGTGTGTCCAGTTTATAACACCTATCCAATCACTGAACTTAAAATGCATAGGCTAATTCAGTGGAATATGTGTGTATATAAAGGTGTGAAAGTGTGGTCATTCAGACTCAGTAATCTGCTGTTATCAGTTAATAATTAACCAAGTGTCATAAACTATAGATATACCACGACCTCTGACCAATGACCTTTGGATTAGATTGTTCCATTTCAAAAGCAAAGGTTGATTAGTGTTTCCCATAGCCTGAAAAAGGGGCAGGGTGCTGGACAGAAAAAAAGGGCACTTTTGATGCGTGAAATTCACCCAAAAGGGCACTTTTGTTAAAACAGACTTTTCAAATGTGAGTTAGATAAAGGATTTATGTCTGTTAAAAAGTTAGAATAGCTTCTAGTAGAGTATAGGATTCATTGAGATAACAAATAGTTATTTTATTCAGTAAAAATTAAAATATGATTTTTTATATTAAAATGAAAATAAGGGCAGGAGGGGGGAGCTTTAGGGCAGGAGGGGGAACTTTAGGGCAGCAGGGTGCTCCCCCCTGCTATTCCTCTTTATGGGAAACACTATTGATGTGGAACGGGTACCAGTTTACGTTGAAAATTGTTGTTTAAATTTGTGTTATTTCGGTATTTTGATACAATCCACAGTGGCGCAACTGGTTAGACACAGAAGGCTAATACTTGAAACAGAACGCTGAGATGTGCGTTCGACCCCCGCATAATCCAATTTTTTTTATATTAATATGTTGCTGCCTTCTCGTATTGTGAATTTTTTTATACTTTTAGAACTTTTGAATGCTGTATTTCTTGTATTTTTGTTTTATTGTCAATCATTGTATTTAAATTGTTTCATTTCTGAACAATACATATAGATGTTTAACAACTAATGTCGTCCTCGAACTCATTGTTGCCTCTGTATCAAATCCTTTGCTTAATTTTCTTGTGTTGGATGCATCTTCAGTTTCGCCCAGACTCACTTTTGTTACTGTTTGAGCCTGGTCGATCAACGATGATGGCAGTTCAACCTTCTAGCCGGTGTCCGATCCCAGGCGCGATCTAGCGACATCTTGAGATCAGACTGCTTCACCTCCACGCAGAACTTGTCCATATTCTCAAAATTTTTCGAGCATCCTCGCTATACTTCCATATAACAGGCATTTTGATGATCTTTCAAAGTCTTGAAAGCAACAAACTATGCAATAATTTAAAATCACGCCTATTTTGTGAAAAAAGCCACGCTTATTTCGTGCAAATTAAAAAAAACGTATGCCATCGACCGGGCTCGAACGCTCGATCTCCGATTCATTGGTAATAAAAAAAAACTATGACTAGTTACCTACGACCTAGCCGACTGAGCCAGTGCGGCTATATCTTGTGTGTTAAAAATAATATATTGAAATGTTAATAAAACACCTGACTCCCCTATTTCTAGGATTAGTTCAATATTAATAGGATTAGTCACGCCTCAAAGCAATTTGGATATCTGTAATAAAAGTTATTGTCTCAAAATTGAGCAAAATACCCCGTATGGTTATTCTATTCTGCCTTTGATGATGCAAGAAAAACTAGTGTTAGGTGCATGGACTGTAATGCAGAACTCAGTGCTAAGGTCTTGAGATGGAAATCTCACCATGAAACGAGCCATTGGCAGGGATGAAACAGTATTTTTTTTCTTTTTCTATAGATAGAACAATAAACATGTACAAATATCTCAATCCACCACATAAACGTCCCTTAGAATTTTCAATCGATCACTCAGATTCATATTGACCAGTATTGACCACATTTTAGCATATTGACCGGGGCGGTTTTAACCTGTTAAAACTGCTGGTTAAAACCAGTGGTGGTTTCGACCTCCCAACCTTGAAAACAAACTGTAAAATCGTGGACAAATTTAACATCTACGAAAAATCCCAATTGAAAAAAAGCAAAATACACAAATAAGCATGTCAATGCCCTATTAAAATTTGAAATACAGTAAAATACCCAAATGAATAAAAAAGGAGTGAGTAATTAATATACCCAAATGCTCTAAAAATTAATTAAGGTCAAGCCTCCAGATAAGAGTGCATATTGGAAATTATTTTCTTTATTTCTCATCCAAAACATATGTTGTGGGTACTCAAAAGAACCGTCTCAACGAGACAGTTCTTTTGAGCACCCAAAACACATGTTTAAATTAATGGGTAAGAAAATAATTTAACTTTTACGCAAATAAAGTTCGTTATCTGGACCTATGCAGGTACTGCAGGAGGGACTTTTTCTTGGTAACTTGCACTTTTCTTGATCCTTCATTTCTGTATTTCGCATGTTCATTAAATCCTCTAACCCAGAATAAACGGACTGGTCACTGATAGGGCTGGCTAACTGATGCCAAAATGCTAATTGATAATCGGTCCTTGAATTTCGATATATAACCGATTAGTAATCGCTCAAACTTGAAAGAAAGTCTTGATCGAAATGTTTTTGACAACTTTTGCATGGTCAATGACATTCATTTTGCCATCATTTCGCTACGCAACACTAAGTGGTGCGTGTTATACATTCAAAAGACAATAGGTTTCAAGTAAAAGTTGGCATCTTTGCTCAAAACAAGTCGTCATCCACTCTGTTGGAAGAAAATTTACTTGCTAATTGGCAAAGTCGGTAATTAAACTCACAGTCAGCCATTGTTGTTGCATACAACAGGAAGTCAAGTAAGCACGACACGAACACCTTTGTGTAAAATAAGACACTATAAAATGTCGGCAAAATTGAAAGCTTCTCAACCCAAATTTAACAGCAGAGACAGGGTTTTCCATGACGCGCATTTTTGTGCGTTTTGACGCACATTTGGACCAAATGACCCAAATAACTATCACTACTGCGTCATGGTGGACGCAAAGCTGTGTGCGCAGCTCTTGCTTTTAAAACGAATGATTCAGATCGACGTCGGCGCCATTTGTTATCTTCGAGTAAGTACAACGCGAACTTGGGTCCGAATCGCCGATATTGGGGACGAAACTGTAGACTGTTTCAGCGTCCAATTCTTCGCTTCTAAGCGACAGACTTTGTGCATACACTATTGATATGCAATAAACCAGTCTACGAAAATGTCGCAGTCAAAATTGATGTTGTTTTTCTCGTCTGCAACCGAAAAACGAAAAAGAAATAGCGATGACTCTGACGAATCGCAACCTGGGCGGAGCACGCCTAAGAAAACATCAAGACCAAGGGGGTTTTGTGATGACTGGCTCGTGAAATACGACTGGTTGTATTTAGAAAATGGCAAAATGAAATGTCATCCGTGCGTAAACACGCGACAGAATAACCCATTTTCAGCAGGTTCGGGTTGCACAAACTTTAGAAACTCTACTCTCGTAAGGGATAAGTATGTGACCCTCTCAAATTGAAAATGACCCCCAAAGTCAACTACCTGGGGGTCACAATGACCCCTGAAAATTTTTTTGAAGGGAAAACCCTGAGAGAAAAAAAAAACTTGCATACTAGATTGTTTATGATCTGACAAATATTTTATAATTTTGTCCTACTTTATAGCAGAGAAGCCCAAGTACAACTTTTTCTAACATCAGTTTTGGAGTTAACCTGCAGAGTACAACATTTTTTATTACTTCGTAACAGCAATTTATACACATCTACTGTGTACGACAATGCACTTCCGGTCTAATCAAAACATCACACAAGGCAATTACGCTTGAATTTTAATTGAATAAATGAACAGAACATCCATTGAAAGTAACTGATTTTTGAAATTTCATATTGATAATCATTTTTCTATTGTATATCGACCGATTAACTGATATAATTTCGATTAATCGTGCCAGCCCTAGTAACTGACAGAAATACGAAGTTATGTTGTTGTGGCTCTGTTTTAGCGCTATTTCAAAGTATTACAGCTAATAAAATTGATCCTGAACATACCCGAGATTATATGAAGCTATTCCCGGTAAGCAAAGTTGACCCTATCATCTTTTATTCCACTCCAACTAACAAATCTTATGGGAACTTTTTATTTTTTTTTAAAAGCATTTCTTCCACTAACACCGCACTGATGCGCACCTGCACGTAATCTCCGAGAGGGGGTGATGCAGTATAGATAGATAGATAGATAGATATTAAAAGTTAAAGCAAATAAGATAGTAGTTTTACAATCTTTATAGGGTGATATCTGACGATTTTCGACTAAAAGTGCCGAAAATAGCTAAAAAGGGCACCTTGGTCTCTTACTATAAATTACCAACATTTATTTAGGCATTACCTCGGTTCTTTTAATTTCTTTATGCGTAAATTCATCGTTTGGTGATGCTCGTAAACCTATCAAATTCAGCTCATAGTTGTCAATCAAGGACTGGACATTTTTTATTTCGAGCAGTGTTTTCTCGATTATTTCACTCTCACTGTCCGACATCTTTAAAGTTACGCATTATTTTCACAACCATTCTGTGTTGCACTCTATTCGTTCCAATGATTATGAACTCAAGACAAGAACAACGCTTTGCTTTACAGAATTCATCGTCTAACGAGCACTTGCAAATTTTTTGTCGCCATATTTGATACAGTTAACTCTCACGATAATCCGCGAGAGTAAGTGCTGGTTCTCGAATCATCTAAATTCTAAAATCTAGACAAACTCCCCAGAAGCAGAGTAAATGATGGAATTGAGTATGATCAGGAATATCACAATCTATCTATCTTGTCATACTGGCACGATCGAATTCGATCATTAAGCCAGGGAGTGCGAATTTGGAATTATGAATAAAAAAAAAAACAAAAGCAAATAAAAAAAAGCTCTTGGCTGTTTTTTGACTAAATGAGGAGCGCCCTAAACTCCTCAGTAGTCTGGGAATTGACCACCGAAGGAGAAAGAATATTCCACTGTGGAATAGTTTGGGAAAATAGTTATTCAGGGCATCACTGTATGTCTGGTATCTACAATATTGGGCTCTGTGTGATGTGGTAGTTTTCAAAAGGCACTGTCTCCGCATTCTCGCGAGACCTGACGATACCTCATCTAGATCTCTCGCATTTCGCCCTTTGCATCATGGGTAACTAGCGATATTTGGCTAGTCCCGTTGAACTCTCGCACTCTGAGAGTGACAGAATTAATTGTTAAAATAGCAAAAAAGTAAAATTTTTGATAGTTTATCATTTCTCATTTAGTCAATATGTTCTGAATGTAAAGCCCTGAGTCATGCAAGCAATGATTGCATAATATATTTTTAATAAAAATGGCGGCTCAATCCCAGTGTGCACCGAGCGAAAGGCGACAGGTTAGTTCGTGCTAGCGGACTTCCTGTGCGACAATGACTGTCTCCGAGTCCAGTACCGGACCCCTAGACTACGGGGCTACGGGTCCGGTACCGGGAACTCCTAGACACTGATTCTAGGGGTCCGGTACCGGACCCCGAGTCACGCCTATAAGGACTGTCTCGGGGTCCGGTAGTTTGTGAAACGACTACAGACAAGTCTAGGGATACGGGTCCGTACCTGCACGTATATGTAGTAACAGTTATTTTACCAACAAAAACTCATGTTGAAGTTTCACTTTGCTTCGTCCGCCATCTTTGATTCTCAAAGGGAAACCAATCTGTATTTACTGTCATGCACAATTAAGCTTATACAAAGGAATTAAAAAACGGTAAAGTAAAAAAAGAACGCAACTCACCTGTAACAAATCAATTATCTTCTCAATGATAATTTCTCCGTACAGACAAACATTGTGGACCTGGATGTCTCAGACTGCTCTTATGAGAGCAGTTTAATCCGGATCCACACTGTTTGCTACAAAGACTGGACAGGAATAATCTAGCAGAACATAAATGGCGTTTCGCTGGCGTGCTAATGATGGCCCAACATTGCTGGCATAGTAGCTTTTTAATTTTTAAGGGGATCCTGATCAGTATGCATTGCATTAGTTACGAGGGACGTTTTTTATGTTCGTAGAGAGGTAGATTTAATGAAAACGGCGAAAGTAAATGCATACATCATGCATATATTTGGAAAGATTGAGCTTTTATCTATACATGCAACCTAAAATTATTTCAAAATGCATTACTTTAATGTCTTCTAAGAGGCAAAGACAAACCTATATATCGCACACTAGAAATATGGTAGTAATATGACATTTATGGACTTAGTCTCTGACAGAACGTTAGTAACAATTGCATGCAAATGGGCCCATAGTCATACACAGCTTCTGAAAATTTGGCTGCAGATCAATGACACCACGTGCTACAATATTATATAAACATTATAGCAAAAACGCAGCAATTATTGGATATGGAAGATTTGTTCGGAACCTCAGCAAATTGAACAGTAGGCATATAAACTTTTATTGTAAAAAGTTGACACAAGTAGAAGTTGGATACGGGCTTTTGAATGGTGCTTAATATGTTAGCTGTAAAGTATTTTTATATTTTTCTTGTTTATATGGTAGATGGAAGTGTTGTGGTAACATTCATCCCAAAACAAAGTTATTGCTTTCGTTTTATTAGAAATTAACTGCAAAATAAATAGCCTAGAGGGTGCTAAAATACCTTATTTTGTAATTAAATGACGTCATGGAGCGTTACTTTATTTAGAAAATACATTAAAACTGTTTTTGTGCCTCTAAACAGGTGTTGAAATCACTGCAATAAGAACATTATGCTGATCCGATTGCTATTGTGTTTTCTACGCGGGGTTGATTTACCCCACCCACTTTTTATAACATGGGGGTATGCCAGTACCAGAAGTTGCCTGATACACACTTTAATCGATACATAAATATAACTGCTGACGAATGATTGAGTATATCATGTGCTATGCAAAACCAGAAGAATTTTTAAAATTTGTTCACAATCATAATTTTAACAGATATAATAACTAGCACTTGACTGTGATTATTTTGGTGTATTGATGGGTGTTTTAAAATTGTTATAGAAGAGGAAGCAACATGCTTATAGTTTTGCTGCACTTGTCTACGATTAGCGTCTGAATAATTAATTTTGATGGTGCAAAAGAAAAATCGGCTTGAAAAATGCTTAAACCACCATAGCGAATGGAACTCAACAGCGTCTAATTTCCTGCTTGCTGCGTGGTTAAAATTGCATGGATTTCGACCAGTGTCATTTTCTATGCCTATTCAAAGCTATATATCTTGACCGAACTAAGCGCTAATGATGTAAAATTTACATCAGTGGATAGACAAAAGCTAGACCTTTCAAAATATATATACTTATGGTACCGTAAATTCTATATTTGTAGAGATACAGCCCGATTCTACGAACATAAAAAATGACCCTCGTAGATGGCCTCCACGCGAGCTGAACATTTCTTGTACTTCAACAACAGCAGAATCTAGGGCGAAGATTTGGTACCAGTAAAATGCATTTAAGCACCCCGATGGCTTAGGCTGCTGTCCATTCTAAGGCGGTGGTTCTGTTGTTGTTGACTTTTTGTTTATTGTTACTCCCATTGTGGGAGTCTGTAATTGTTCTATGTTTTGTTGTACGTTACTTTATGTCCATTCTAGTATTGCAATCATCTTGATGGGGAAGAGAGAGCTGATTGCTTTGCTTAATTTGTCTTCCTGGTGTCTCGTGATGGTTGAGCGGCTCTGCCTCGCGGTGCCACGGGGTTGTCTGCAGTTTGTGATTGTGGTATTTCCTGATCATACTCACTTACTATTTTTGCTAAGAAACCCTATATTTCTTATCATTTTTCATGGGGAGGGGGTCCGGAGCCCCTGCTCCCATCCTCTGGATCTGCACATGAATACGCCCAACTGATGTTAGATCCCCATCATAAATTTCTGAGCACCACATTTCGTGGCAGCATGTTATTACCGAGCCACCATTGGTCCATGCGTTTGGCTGGTGTTCGACAGTGGTCTGATTTTGTGTGCTTATTTGGTCTTCAGCTTTTGGGTGCTCAAAAGAACCGTCTCACTGCTGTGAATAACTTCCCGTGCAAGCATGTTATATCAGGCCAAAATCAGCTCACGTTTTTAGCTGTTTTATTTTGAATTAACATCAGACCACCATCGGCCCATGCGTTTCACTGGTGTTGGTGGTGGATGGACGGGCGGACAGACAGACAGATATGTGACCAATTAGCCGGTATGAAAGCAATTAAACAATGCACCTGCAATCACCACTTGCTTACTTCAATGAAAGTGCAAATTGGTATTAACCTTTAGGTTAATAATCAAGTAGACAGATAACAACAATAAATTAATAAGAACATTGAGACAAACATCAATTAAAGAACATCTAACCCTGCGCCAATTCACTGATGCGATAGTAAATTCCCCCTGACATTAATTACCTTTATTCATGACATTATTGAAAAAATAAGAATAAGAAAAATAAAAGGAATAAAGTAAGACAAATTATATCTAGTTATGTTTTTTTCACTCTTGTCCGTTATAACTCTTATACCTTTTGTATAAGCTTATACTTGTTTGAATAGTGTAACAGTAAATACAGATGATCAAAGATGGCGGACAAAGCAAAGTGAAACTTCAACACGAGTTTTTGTTGGTAAAATAACTGTTACTACATATACGTGCAGGTACGGACACGCACCCCGTATCCCTAGACTCGTCGAGCAGTTGTTTCACAAACTACCGGACCCCGAGACAGTCCTCATAGGCGTGGCTCGGGGTCCGGTACTGGACCCATAGCCCCGTAGTCTTGGGTCCGGTACCGGACCCGGAGACAGTACCTCTATAAATACACTGCCTGATTCCTAAAACATCTATGACGTGTAGTTACTCCGCTCATCTCAGTGGTTGAATAAAACACGTGACTACCGCTTTGCTACGTAAGCATAAGTTGCATTTCCTGACATAACGACCCTTAAGCCGTCTTTGTAGCAAACAGTGTGGACCTGTATCAAACTACTATCCTAGGAGCAGCCTGAACCAGATTCGCAATGTTTGTCTGTCTGTAAGAAGTCTTTGGAGCAAACAGTGTGGACCCAAATCTGACTGCTCTCCTAGGAACAGTCTGATCAGGGTCCACGGCAAAATTAGCCGTTGGCGTAAGCATTTACATGTGGCAGATACCTCCAGCAGACGTAAATTTTAGATGCATTTCCGCGATTGAGTCGTTCAACCTATGAACGGTCTCTATAGCAAATAGAGTGGACCGAGATCAGGCTGTTTTCATAGGAGCAGTCTGATCTTGTTCATCACTGTTTGTCATTATTTTAGATGCATTTCCGCGATCGAGTCTTTAACCTTAGGATATCCATTTGTAACGTCTCTCTAGCAAACAGTGTGGATCCAGATCAGACTGTTATCGTATGAGCAGTCTGATCTTGTTCAACACTGTTTGTCTTTATGCTAAAAAGTCATTTCCTTTTGGGTCCATATCAGTTGTTTAAAAAAGACACACAAAAAGACTCAGAGTCTTCTTATAAAGCTATGTCCGAATGTCAAAAGATATCAGTAAGATCCACTGCCGTTGTCCCAGTAGTGAGTCTCCTGGAAAGCTATAGTTGAATAATGAATCTATACTACAGACTATGTAAGCTTATTTGACACTGCTCACTCATCTCACTAATCAGCTGCCAAAGAGTAGTTTAATTGGTTCCTTTAATTGAAGATGAGAAGATAATTGATTTGTTACAGGTGAGTTACGTTCTTTTTTTACTTTACCGTTTTTTAATTCATTTGTATAAGCTTAATTGTGCATGACAGTAAATACAGACTGGTTTCCCTTTGAGGATCAAAGATGGCAGACGAAGCAAAGTGAAACTTCAACATGAGTTTTTGTTGGTAAAATAGCTGTTACTACATATACGTGCAGGTACGGACCCGTATCCCTAGACTTGCCAGTAGTCGTTTCACAAACTACCGGACCCCGAGACAGTCCTTATAGGCGTGACTCGGGGTCCGGTACCGGACCCATAGCCCCGTAGTCTTGGGTCCGGTACCGGACCCGGAGACAGTGCCTCTATAAATACACTGCCTGATTCCTAAAACATCTATGACGTGTAGTTACTCCGCTCATCTCAGTGGTTGAATAAAACACGTGACTACCGCTTTGCTACGTAAGCATAAGTTGCATTTCCTGACATAACGACCCTTAAGCCGTCTTTGTAGCAAACAGTGTGGACCTGTATCAAACTACTATCCTAGGAGCAGCCTGAACCAGATTCTCAATGTTTGTCTGTCTGTAAGACGTCTTTGGAGCAAACAGTGTGGACCCAAATCTGACTGCTCTCCTAGGAACAGTCTGATCAGGGTCCAAGGCAAAATTAGCCGTTGGCGTAAGCATTTACATGTGGCAGATACCTCCAGCAGACGTAAATTTTAGATGCATTTCCGCGATTGAGTCGTTCAACCTATGAACGGTCTCTATAGCAAATAGAGTGGACTGAGATCAGGCTGTTTTCATAGGAGCAGTCTGATCTTGTTCATCACTGTTTGTCATTATTTTAGATGCATTTCCGCGATCGAGTCTTTAACCTTAGGATATCCATTTGTAACGTCTCTCTAGCAAACAGTGTGGATCCAGATCAGACTGTTATCGTATGAGCAGTCTGATCTTGTTCAACACTGTTTGTCTTTATGCTAAAAAGTCATTTCCTTTTGGGTCCATATCAGTTGTTTAAAAAAGACACACAAAAAAGACTCAGAGTCTTCTTATAAAGCTATGTCCGAATGTCAAAAGATATCAGTAAGATCCACTGCCGTTGTCCCAGTAGTGAGTCTCTTTGAAAGCTATAGTTGAATAATGAATCTATACTACAGACTATGTAAGCTTATTTGACACTGCTCATTCATCTCACTAATCAGCTGCCAAAGAGTAGTTTAATTGGTTCCTTTAATTGAAGATGAGAAGATAATTGATTTGTTACAGGTGAGTTACGTTCTTTTTTTTTACTTTACCGTTTTTTAATTCATTTGTATAAGCTTAATTGTGCATGACAGTAAATACAGATTGGTTTCCCTTTGAGGATCAAAGATGGCAGACGAAGCAAAGTGAAACTTCAACATGAGTTTTTGTTGGTAAAATAACTGTTACTACATATACGTGCAGGTACGGACCCGTATTCCAAGACTTGCCAGTAGTCGTTTCACAAACTACCGGACCCCGAGACAGTCCTTATAGGCGTGACTCGGGGTCCGGTGTCGGACCCCTAGAATCAGTGTCTAAGGATCCGGTACCGGACCCGTAGCCCCGTAGTCTAAGGGTCCGATACCGGACTCGGAAAGAGTGCAATTTATAGAACCGCTGATGTCTAACAGCCACCTGCATAGATGATACTTTACCTATTGTATATTAGCGTTGTCTGCTAATAATTTTTTAAAATAGTTTGGATCCACAAAATATCGTAGATCTATTTATTCTGAGGCTAAAAACATGTCATAACATGTAGCTCACTTCTTTAATACACTGTGTTATCATGCGAAGTAACCAAGTTGAAGGTGAAAATAGACCCTCAGTTCTTTGAAATCATGAATGTAAATAAGATAAGAGAAAGTCGTCTATTTATAGATGATAAATAGACGCTTGTTACTACTTGTTACTAATTATCAGCAGACGACGCTAATATACATTAGGTAAAGTATTATCTATGCAGCTTGGTTTACTTAAAGCATTCAGCGATATGTATTTACCAGGGCAAAATCGCCCCGGTAAATTTGGCTTTATACTGTCTCTCGTATACCTACGAGGTCAGTGCAGCAGTCTAGGTTTGAAGTGGTTCGGGGTGGTTTTGTGGCGGTTTGGGGCATTCTCGCGAGACCTGACGATATCTCATCTAGATCTCTCGCATTTCGCCCTTTGCATCATGGGTAACTAGCGATATTTGGCTAGTCCCGTTCAACTCTCGCACTGCTGTAGTGACAGGATTTAATGTTAAAAATAGCAAAAAGTTAAATTTTTGACAGTTTATCATTTCTCATTTAGTCAATATTTTCTGGATTTAAAGCCCCGAGTCAAGCAAACAGTGATCGCATAAAATATTTGTAATAAAAATGGCGGCTCAATCCCAGTGTGCACCGAGCGAAAGGCGTCAGGTTAGTTCGTGCTAGCGGACTTCCTGTGCGACAATGCGGTTTGGGGTATTTCCACGGACGGTCCTGGGGAGTTTTATTCAGGTTTTCCCGGCAAATACAACAACTACAATGGAAACGGGAACCACCTTCGAATAACAATTCCCGCAATTTCAATTAGCCAAAAAATGACAGATAATCCAAAACAGAGTCGTAATCTTCCTTGGTAAGAACATTCAACAGTATTTTGTTGAATGGTATTGTTTCATCCCGAAATTGATTCGTCCACACAAGCCCCGCGATAACTAGGACAGCTATAAAAGCTTGGATGGGTTCGAAATTCGGCATGATCTGACCCGGGTCTACGAGGTTTCGGTTGAAAAATCTCCATATGCTGTGAGCACTCTAGCGCTTTCATTTTTTGAATGGATCTTCATCGTTCATGCAGGTAACAAATACAAAAATAAAAGCTCAAATGAGTTTAAATTTCTGCCAAATCCCATCACCAACTACTTAGTTAGCCGCCTGTGAGTGTTTGAAAATGAATATATCGTCATCGGACCTAAAATCGCGACCAACCTTGATTCGCGTCCATTTATGTTTACATAACGTTGTGCGAGAGACTCTCCACTGCGCATGCGCTTTCGTGGGAAAAAAGTTACTACGACGCAATCCAGCTGTCAATGTGAAGATATCGAGGTTCAAGCAAGTAACCTCTGCAAATAGTTTCAAGCATGCAGTTATTTACATATTCTACTATTCACAAATATTTCCATCTTAAAAAGTCCATTTATACCACAAAAGCATGTACTTGAACATAAATTATTGATCCGTCTGCATTGTTGTCCTTTTGTCAATGGAGGTCAATTATCATTTGAATGGTCTAGAAGGTTCTTTATGCTAATGACGTCACATCCGCGAATCGAAAGTGCCACATTTAAAATGGCGGGAATTGTTGACAGCTCTATTTTTTGACCTCTCCCTAATTACTGAATGGGTAAAGTTGTCGGCCATTTATGCGAAATCACAGCAGAATAAATTGTTTTTATCAAGTAAGTAACTATTTATGTGCGCTTTCAGTTTTAGTACACTGTTTTGTAGTTTGATTATTAAGGTCGCGAATCATGGTCCGACGAGGATAATATTGTGAGCATGCACCTTCTTTTTGATTGGGTCTTATTCATTTTTGCATGAAACAAGGACAATTATAAAAGCTTGGATGGGTTTGATATTCCGCAAGCTATAACCCGGGTTTATGGAGTTAGCTGCCCTTGACGTCTGTAAAAATCTCCATAGACTTAAAATGAGAGAAATGCTATGAGCAGTCTAGTGCTTTCATTTATTTTTGGTTGAATCTTCATCATTCTTGCAGGTAGCAAGGACAACTATAAAGGCTTGAATGAGTTTGAATTTCTGCCAGATCCCATCACCAACTGCTGAGTTAGCTGCCCTTGAGCCCAGGGGGGTACTCTAATTTTTTCTGCATACGTTCAGTTTGGCTCGCACCCAGCATCTACCGTTCAACCCCAAAAAATATCAGAAATTTCAAGAACCCCCCAAAAAATATCCCGATTCTGTATATTTACCTTAAGAAAAGACCCTAAAATACATAGAAATAACCCCTAAAACTAGTCCAATTTTGGGATGACACCAAGAAAATATCCACAAAATTTTCACACCCAAAAAAATATTCATTTTTCTGAAAACCCCAAAAAATATTGAAATTCAAAAATTTGACCTAAAAAAAAATGGGCCGAGCCTACGTATGTATGAAAATATCAGAGTACCCCCCTGGGCCCTTGAGAGTTTGAAAAATGAATGTATAATGTTGTGAGCACTCTAGCACCTTCATTGTTGATTGGATTTTATTTATTCTTGCAGGTAACAAGGACAGCTATAAAAGCTTGGATGGGGTTGAAATTCAGCAAGCTTGAACATGGGTCTATGGAGTTAGCTGCCCTTTAGCGTCTAAAAAAATCTCCATATAATTATAATGGGAGTAATGTTGTGAGCACTCTAATGCTTTTATTTTTGGATGGATCTTGAATTCTTCATCATTATCCTCCGACGAAGTTGGGGGGATCGTCCATCCGTCTGTCCACACTTTTTGTCCGTCAGGAACCATATCTCAGTACCTATTGGTCAGATTTGATTCATTCTTGGTACAAATGATAAGCACTATGGACTTTCGATATTCTATAGATTTGGTCAAAATGAACCCCTTAACACTTGAGTTATTGCCCTTGTTTTGGTATAGGCAATTATAAGGCAAAACCTATATTAGCTTTTTTGTGTGATGATCTTCACATTTCATCAAAGCTTTTATATTTAACTACTTCTCACTATAGACCATGATTGCCAAGTGCCTGTAGATAAGCATGGCAGTGTCAAAGTTTTACCCCACCCCCTTTGACCCCACCTAAGGGGTCAAAGGACAAATATTTTAATTTCACAATAACTAAGGCAATTGTTAATATTTTTTGCCGGAATTTTGCATGCATGCAGAGCAGCAATAGATATGAAACATAACAAACGGGATTTCAGTTTGAAGGCCTTGGTCCGAGTCCGTTGGGTGGACTTAGGGGGCGGGTCCGAGGCCAAAATTAAACTTTTTCAGAATATGGTCATGTTGCATATCAAATTAAAGCTGACAACGCTGGCAGCAACATGGTAGTATATATTTTGCAGGTATCTTGTAGGTATCAAGGACAACCATAAAAGCTTTAATGAGTTTGATTCTCGGCCACACTTGACCAGCAACTTTAGAGTTATCACGCTATGCTTGCAACAATTACACGGAGCGGACCCAAGGATGTGTCACAGCAATGGTTAGCTCACTAGGCTGGGAAACACTTCAAGACTGCCGGAAGATGCAACGTTTAACCATGCTCTTCTGCATGGAATGGAAAACCTGGAAAATCACCGGGAAAAAAATCCATGCATGGAAAAATCATGGAATTTGCAAAAACCTGAATAATCGTGGGAAAATCATGGAATTTTGTGAAATAATTTGACAAAACCACCAGTAGACAGAAAACTAGCTGTCAGACACACAAAACTTGTGTGTCTGACAGCTAGTGTTCTGGCTACTGGTGGTTTCAAGTTTTAATAATTTCAAAATGCTTGTATGGTCTACAAGCCTGCTACTGTTGCTGCATTCTGCATTTATGCTCAGCGCTGTGAAGACATGAAGATGCGGCTAAAACTGCGGAGGTTAAGGCCATGCATTAAATAGTCATGGAAATTACATTGTTGATCATGGAAAATCATGGAATTGTGTTTTTTAATTTCTTTGGGAACCCTGATCATGAAATAAGTTTTTAGCCAGTGCATGAGATTTCCAATAATGTGGTATTTGCGAGCAGCAAAGCCTCAGATCAGCCTGCGCATATGCGCAGTCTGATCAGAGCCTTTGCTTGTAGCTTGAATATTCTATGACTATTAAGCTACTGACTGAACATCATTTGGAGTTTCTAAGCTTAAAAGGAGGCTGCACAGGCTCATTTGAGTCTACACTTGTCAAAATGCGACATTGTTGGAAATCAGATGACGCGGCTCTTTTGTAACTTGGGCAGGGATAATTTCAGTCCTGTTTCTTTTTGTAGGGTTGAAAAGTACAGACCCAAGCAGTTGGATGATTTAATATCACATCAGGATATCATATCAACAAGTGAGTAGTAGTGATAGGAATCAGCTGGATTTTTATGATCGATAATCGGAAATAACAAGTTACCAATGATCGATCATAAATCGACTAACATAAAATTCATATATGGGACATATCATGCTACTTCTAAGATGCCTTGTGCGGTCAAGTTGATTGACCAGATATGTTAGGTGTCAAATAACAGGGACCTCTATACCGAGTATTGATGATTGAAAAACTACCTACCATTTAATCAGTTCACTGAAAATGACAGAAGATCGATGAACTCGATTAAACAGCCTACCGCTAGTGAGTAGTTTAACTCTTTGCATGCTGGGTATTTTTTCATGCTTTTTTGTTGTCTGCTAATTTCTTTGAACTCAACTTTTTCCAAAAAAACAACCTTTAATGAACACTATCAGAGTGTCAAATGGTTTGATTCAATTAAACAGTCATAACATAAACATTTGTCTAATTGTTTAGATTTGTGCAGCATTTTAACTATTTAATGCTGGGTAACTTTTAATGCTTTTGTTGTTTGTCTGCAGACTCTTCAAAATTAACTTTTTCAAAAAATTATTTCAGGAACACTGTCAGAGTGTCAAACGGTTTGGATACAGACCAGGACCGACATTCTGTCGGTCCTGATCTGGGTCCAAACTGTTTGCAAAGGTCATCAGCAGATGACAAAAGGCACCACTAGCAAGGAGCTAAATAATGAAGATCCAGAGGAAATGACGCATAAATTAAGCTGTTGTCATATTTAGTGCTTTAACCATTCAGTCTAGAATATAATGCCAAATACCTCAAATAGGTAGAAATTCTGGTTGCTCTTTTTCTGAGTATCAACTTGTCACCTTGAAATTGGTTCCAGTTTAGACCACAGAGAAAAATATCAGTGCTGGTCAAATCAGTTTATAATTCTTTGTAAGAAGGCCACTAGAAAAAAGTAAGAATGTATGCAATGATCAGTTGCATGAAAAAAATATGTTTCTTCTGACAACAATTGCTTTGTATGCAACACTTTTCTGATCCAGATATATCCACAATAAAACAAATAAATAAATAAAATTGCGTCGTTGTTTATGACAAATGTGCTTTCAAAATGGTCAGTATATACAATCTTGAAAATGCTGGGAGAAAATTGAAACCTTATCACCTAGTCTGCTAGCAAGAATGTGGTTCCACGATTGACTCTGGGGAAAAGGGGTACAAGTTGCCTGAACAAATTTTGTTCAATTTTCTGGCTTTATTCGCCTGCTGTCGTCTGTTGAATTTTTTCAAAATTAACTTTTTCAAATTAACTTTTTAAAAATTCTTTCAGGAACACTATAAGAGTGTCAAACGGTTTGGATCCAGATCAGGACTGAAGTTCTTTGGTCCTGATCTGGGTCCAAACTGTTGGCAAAGGTTATCAGCAGACGACAAAAGTCACCACTAGCAAGGCAAAAGTTCACAATGGCGTAGCCAGAACGCTGAGAAAGTTACACACATCAATGGGAAACTACTGGATCAAGCAGTGATTCTCTTCATTTGCGTCCCTTTTAAAAATAGGAACTTCTCTTAAAGGGTTCGGTGCACAATTAATCGGTCCCATTCAACTCCATGTAAAAAGGCAGAATTCGAGCATCTGCAAATTTTTCCAGGACATTGCTTGGACTTTTTTCTGTCTGTGAGTGGCAAGATCTGTCATTCACCTATCAAAAAAGTGAGAAGACAACCTACCTTGATAATTTCGTTTTCTCAGCATTCTCCATTCTTTGGGGAACAGTCAAAAAATCCGGGCTGAAATCCGACCCGCGTCAGACGTTACCTGGGGAGTGCGCTGGGGAGTCTGTGACAAAATAGTCCACACAAAGATGCATTTTTCTACATCAGCCTGACAAACATAGACCAATGTTGAATCACATGTACATTTAAAGTCGAATAAAGCACCCATTTACGCCATAAAGGGCCCAGAAACGGCAAGTGCTAAATTTCTAAAGGTACTATTTTCGTGGGCTACCAAATCGGAAGACTGTAATTGTGTACTAACACCTTCAAGAATCTGCAAATTTTCGAATTTTTAAATTTTGTCTCTGTGACATATCAAACTCATATAGTTAAGCAAATAATCGTCCAAAAAGACTAACTCAGTCACCAAGAAGCGATACAAATCTAGGATTTCATATGTGACCCGCCTCACAAGCTGACACAAGCAAAAGTTCAAATATTCAAACTAGTCTGATGAAAAAGTTCATAGTTTCAATTATTTCAATGATTCTCAATAACCCAAAAGCAAATAAGAAAGTTTAGGCATCTGTAAGAGTCATTAAAGGATAATCTCACATAAACTTTAGTTACAAAATTTAAAAACTAAAGCTAAAAAATCAAATTTTAAAGTGATTTTAAGCAAAATCGCGAACAGTTTTGAATCACATTCAAATTTGCCCTCAAAACCAAGCTACGTTGCACCCAAGCATGCGGGAAACAGCAATTTATACCACTTACTTTGTGTCTGAAGTAGCGCAGCTTCACTGATGAGTGCCTGATGCTGGACGAAACACATCATTTCATTCTAATCATGATCTACACTGCTAGTTCTGAATGTGAAATATTCTGTAATTTACATGCCACCAAAATGGCCAGAGTGGGAAAGATTTGAGACCTAGGTCTAGATTTAATGCCCATATCTTAATGGAAATTGCTCATCCTCTTTTTTTGATGAAACTATATCCCAAATTTGAAATTTCTAAAAAAGACTGTAAGTAAAGATTACTCATAAGAACGGCCTCGTCGAACGAGAAATATCACAACCCGCTTAAGCACAAAATACGAGTATCTTTGTGAAAGTGCTTCATTGGGGGTTAGGTAACTAAATGAGCTTTAATACCTGTGTTATATCATTATCTATGTGAGGCGGTTCTAATGAGTAGCTTCAAAAACAATTTTGAGTATGAGGCAACTCTAATGAGTACCAAACAATACTACTGCTTGCATGGTCGAAATAAGAACAAAATTTGATTTCGGGTGAAGCTGGGGGGGGGGGTGCTGCAGTTGATTTGTTTAGCTGAAAAAGTTTGAGTTTGTGTTCAAATTAGTACAGCCTCGACCCGGTGAGTTGAACAGCCAAATACAATTGAATTTTATTGGTCTAAGCAATGAGGCCAGGGAACCTGCTTGGGGGAATGGTCCCGACCAGTCCCTGCGGATCCTCATCATTAGGCCTTTAAGTGCCATCTCTATGAGGCGGTTCTAATGAGTGTAAGTATCCTAAGAGTGTTTTAATAAATACCCATATGCTAAGTCACCATACTGGTACAGTTAAAGTGAGTAAGCACTCATAGCACATTTCAGTAGAAAAGGGAATACAATCACAAAAATCAACTTGCACAGCAGTGCTAGCCAGTCTGCAAAAACGGAGTATCACAGTCAGCCTGTTCGGATTGATTAATCAAATCCTTGTCAAAACTGTTTGTTTATGGCCATTTAATTGCATTTTCTGGTAAATAATGCAATTTCAGTTTTTACTCGAGAGAACCAGGCTTTAAAAATGATTTTAAGAAAAATTTAAAATTTAAACTAAAATTCAATAAAATTTTGAAATTTAAATTTCTTCCAAAAATAATTTCAAATTATTTCTATTTTGGTTCCTGATCTGTGTGCGAAATTTCATCTGAATTCATTGAAAAATGACTGTTTTACAAAGATTTTCGTTTTTTTCACCTTCTCTCTTATAGGGTTCGGTGCACAATTAATCGGTCCCATTCAACTCCATGTAAAAAGGCAGAATTCGAGCATCTGCAAATTTTTCCAGGACATTGCTTGGACTTTTTTCTGTCTGTGAGTGGCAAGATCTGTCATTTACCTATCAAAAAAGTGAAAAGACAACCTACCTTGATAATCTCGTTTTCTCAGCATTCTCCGTTCTTTGGGGAGCAGTCAAAAAATACGGGCTGAAATCCGACCCGCGTCAGACGTTACCTGGGGAGTGCGCCGGGGAGTCTGTGACAAAATAGTCCACACAAAGATGCATTTTTCTGCGTCAGCCTGACAAACATAGACCAATGTTGAATCACATGTACATTTAAAGTCGAATAAAGCACCCATTTACGCCATAAAGGGCCCAGAAACGGCAAGTGCTAAATTTCTAAAGGTACTATTTTCGTGGGCTACCAAACCGGAAGACTGTAATTGTGTACTAACACCTTCAAACTTGCAAAGCTGTCAATATTTTTGCGTGAATTTATGAATTATTCATGTAAGTTTGGTAAATAATTGCTTCATCATTTAAGCGGATGAAAAATAAAGATTCACCCCATCTTAAAAAACATTGTTTTTATCGGCAAATTTCCAGTTATTTAATTGATTACTGGTATAGGTCGTTTCGGCCCCTTTCCATTCGGCCTCGAACATGTTGCGAATGGCATAGTGTGTGTATGTGTGAGCTATAGGGCTGCCAGGTTTACACGTGTATACGACACCGTTAAGTGTTTCTGCAATTAAAATTTACAGAATTGACCTACCGTTTACACGAGCATTAGACTGTGACATACTGCAGGATGACCTGAATAGACTGGGAGTGGGAGAAGAAATGGGGGATGGTCTTCCATCCAGATAAATGTAGTGCCATCAGAATAACCAGATCCAGGAACCCCATCTCCATGGACTACTCATTGAAAGGACATACCTTGGACAAGGAGGATTATGCTAAATACTTAGGAGTGGAGCTCCAGTCAAGTCTCTCTTGGAACCGTCACATCGACCAAACAGTCAAGAAGGCTCACAGCATGTTAGGATTCCTTAGAAGAAACCTGATTGTAAAAAGTGAAAAAAAAGCCACTGCATACTGCTCAATGGTTTGACCTCTTCTAGAATACTGCTCAACTGTATGAAGCCCCTATACCCATGAGTACGTCCACAAGCTGGAAATGGTCCAGAGAAGAGCGGCCAGGTACGTCACAAACAGGTATCACAACACCAGTAGTGTTACGTCAATGCTTGACCACCTTGACTGGGAATCTCTGGAGGCAAGGCGAACCACACACCGGCTCATTATGTTCTTCAAAATAGTACATGGACTCGTAGATATACCATCAGATGCCTACCTGACTCCTGCATCCACACGGACACGATCCCATCACTCACTGAAGTTCCGGCAGATCCCTACTTCCAGTGACTATTATAAACACAGCTTATTCCCTAAAACAGTTTGTCTCTGGAACTCCCTCCCAGCCGCTGTGGCTGAGGCTCCCGATTTGGTACCTTTCAAACGGGAGCTCACCAAGATCTCATTCTAAGCAAGTTAGGGCCGCCGAGTGTAAGTAAGACCTAGTGACCTCCTTGTGCTGTGCTGGCGGGGACTTCGGGTGCCCTGGTACCTGCAAGGTAGCCAGATTGGACAGGAGTGAAGGGATGAAATGCACTTGGCCTTCTTTTTTTTTTTTATTTTCTAACTTTCCTATCACATCTTGTTTTTTGTTTTCACTTCTGACTTTCCTATCATTTCCACTTTTCCTTATTCTTAAAGCCGCAACCAACCCGCGCTATGACAGTCAAGTGTGAAGGCAGCGTGTACCATGTAGATGCAGATTAGCACGTGACCAGCGTCAAGGTTTATTAATATCCTTGACTAAGCTTAGTTCGTGGGCCTAAGCACAGGGACCTGGCACGTATAGGTGTTTTATAGTCTAAAATGGCCAAAAAGTCAATATAGGATTGATAAAAGCTTTATTTATGGAAAGGGTTACAGCTCTCAAAATGTCTTTTTTCACCCTCACCACAAAAAACAAACGCACAATTGTTCCAAAAGTAATTTTCAAATAGCCCCTTTGCGCCAGATTGTGGGTATATCAATGCTCTACCCATAAACATCAACAAGAAAGACATTCTTCTAATCATTTTCTCACAGGGGTATAATGTTTACATCAACACCGGTTGAAACTTTCAACTCGATCAAAATCTCGCAACAACAACAACAAGCACATTTTTATCCGTGCAAAACACTTTCCCGGTGCGCCAACGCAAAACGAACAATGCACACTTAAAGACAGTTACTTATGTATTCAGTATCTACTGGGAATACCTACAAATCGTCAGCATCTAGTGTTTATCAACATAGAAACTTTTTCCTTCGACAGAAAAAAGCATCAACATCCATTTTGTAATACTTGTGACGTAATGTGAGAGTTAAAGGAACGTGTTCCTAAGACAACTTTTGATTGGGTACCCAAACAAATTGCCCACGTGACTTCCCATTCTTACAATATGGACTCCGAAGTGAATTTTCATCAATGATTCAAGAATTTGTGAAATATTTTGCACTCAAAGACATCTGTCGACGAATAATTTGCAGGGAGAGATAAGTCTAGAGATTGTCTGACGCTAATGACCCACAAGGGTTGATGCGTAGTTAAGCACCAAACAAACAAACAATCACCAGATGACTTGAGCTATTAAGTATTAACCCTTAAAGCGCCAAGAAAAAATGCATCTGAAAATGTCGTTGCTGCAAATAATTGTCTAACATTACTGACAAATTGAGTATAGAAGCAAACAGCATGGACCCGGAACAGAGAGCAGCAGTCTGATCTGGGTCCACACTGTTTGCCAAAGATGCTTCTTAAACATTTCAGCAGACAAGGAAAGCAGACGACTTTTGTTGCGATTGGCGCGTTAAGGGTTAAATGACAACCATCCTTGCGATGATGTCTTTCTTCTTTGGGTTTATTTCCCTCTTCTGTTGCTTGATGTTGTAAGTATCAGAAGAAAGAAAGTTAACCCTTAAAGCGCCAAGAAAAAAATCATCTGAAAATGTCGTCTGCTGAAGTTGTCTGCTGCAAATAATTGCCTAACATTACTGACCAATTAAATTTAGAAGCAAACAGCATGGACCCAGAACAGACTGCTCCTATAGGAGCAATCTGATCTGGGTCCACACTATTTGCCGTAGAGGCTTCTTAAACATTTCAGCAGACGAGAAAAGCAGACAACAATTGTTGCGATTGGCGCATTAAGGGTTAAATGCATTTATCACTGACTACACTAACTTGCGCTTTATTATTTACAAGAATGCCAGATATGTTCCTTTTGTCATGAAATGAACCAGCGAATCAGTTTGTGAATGTTTTCTTCTTCTTTTCTCAATATTCTTTGGTCCAAGCTTGGATCATATAAAACAAAACAAACCAAGTAATTTGCATTATCGCTTGGTACATAAATAGTGGAAAAAAATCAAGTGAAAAAAAAATCAACCTGACCTACCTACCCTATTTCAAATTAAAAAAAAAAAAAGGAAAATCGACCTACCTACCCTGTTTGAAATTTTCATCAAATAGTAAACACACATATTTTTTTTTTTTGCCTTACTGGAACTCGTGTAAACGTTTACCAAATTTCGTAAACGTGGCAGCCCTAGTGAGCTACTTGCCTTATATCTTCTAAGCAGGAGATTAATTTGACTGGTCTTGAAGAAGGCTGGCAGGTAACTGAAGTCCATACACCAGGGTGGGGATCATGACATCATTATTGGTGGGAACCATAGATCATGGAGTCAGTGGTGGTAGAGGCGTGAGCGATTCTCACAGAAGACACTGATATCCAGCATTCCCCGGTAGTGGCTCTCCCAACACTCTGCCCCATCATTAAAAGTCCCTGGTGTATGGTACTTAAGCCTTACTTAAAACAAGGAATTACCTTATTTAAGCTAAATGGACTTGCCTTCCCTCATCAGTAGGATGAGCCCATTCCCAATTTTAGGGGTGTTGGGTGGTATTTACTTTTTCCTTAATTTTAATAGAACATTCTGTAAGCATTTTGCTTCAGACAGTGAAGATCCTGATCAGACACTGCATCATGCACATCTCATAATAAGTCAGATAATCTCTTCCACTCCATATGGGTTATGGGCAAATAAAAGGTGTCTTGCCTAAAGCAATTGCATAACAATAGTCAGGGTTCGCATAGGCTTGAAAAGTACTTGAATGTACAGGACTGTCTTGAAAGGTCCATGAATATAAAATTTGCCTTGAAAAGTACTTGAAAAACACTCAACCGTACGGCCTTGAAAAGTCTTTGAACTTTGCCATTTGCAAGAGGATTCAACACTGTTTTTTTTAGGCCTGAATCAGTATAAAGCTTTATAATTTTACACTGATTTTCTGAAACTAATATCTTTAGTAATGGACTCTAGCATTTCAGAAGTATAATTTTAACATGTAAACCAGTATTTTCATAAGTTTTCAGTCCTTGAAAACAGTAGGAAAAGTCATTAAATTTCACACAAACTTGCTTGTATGAGCCTGAGTCCATTGTTTTATTTTAGAAATGTTGATCATAACAGGACACATAACAGGGAAAGCAGAAGATGTTGTGAACAGACATTTGTGGTGAAAAGAGAGAGGATGGCTTTGATGTTCCAGTTTAGGTATGTTTGAAACAGAACTTTAAAATTTCTCAGGTGGATCGTTAACTCTTTCTGTATTGTTAAATGGCAACTGGTATTTGAAGAAAAACTTGTGGACCCCTCGCCATAACATCTGGGTCCACACTGTCAAAATGCCAGTTGACTATAGTATATTTTGACAAAAAATGTGGACCCAGATAAGATGCAGCGGATTAATGCATCTCATCTGGGACCACACTGTCAAAATATATGGGCCCCATCACAAGAAAAACTGTCTTCGGGGTTTCCAACCAGGTCATACCCAAACCAGTCTGCTCAGCTACAGATACAAGCTAGAAAATAGAAATTTAGCTGGTAGCATGTTTAGATATTATAGTTCCAATAAGCGAATAACAAAGGCGCTGATCAGTCTGTGAGGATGGGCAGGCTGGTCTGTCCCTTTGTTGCTTGCGTTTTGCGAACCCCGAAGACAGGTTTTCTTGCGTTGAGGCCCATATGTTGACTGGTTTGAGATGGTTCTTTTTGAGTACCAAACATTATGTTTCAGTTGAGAAATAAGGAAATTTATTTTTTAAGACTGATTACCTTGAATTTGGGTTTCCTGTTATACAGCTTTGTTTTTCATGCCCCCGCTATGAAATAGCGCCGCATATTACCCCTTGTTTGTTTGAGCAGTTAAAAATTCTTGCAATTGTATGGGCCATATCTCCTGTTTGGAATTATGTCATGAAACTTTACAATTGGCTGCAGTATGAAGAGACAATGTGTCTAAAATAGGAAAGATCACCCTCAGTGGCACAGTTTTTGAATGTATCTCCCTAATTCTGAAATCCTTGTCTGGGCCATATTTTGTGTCCCATTTGTAATTATATCATGAAACTGAAAATATGCATGTGTCAATGAAGGTATGCATGTGTCAGGAACTGTTCACTCATGTTGACCCAGTTTTTGAGTTCTCTCCCTTAGTTGGAATGCATTGTCCTGGACATTTGGAATTACATGTAAATCATGAAACTTCACTGGTGGATGCAACTTGAGACAATGTGTCAAGATAAAAAGCCCGCTTTTGAATCTGAAATCCTTTTCCTGGCCATATCTTGTGTGCCATATCGAATTATGTCATGAAAGTTCACAGGTGAATGCTGCATAGGGAGACAATGTGTCACGAACGAATAAGGTCACTCTCGTCGACTTATTTTTAAGCTCACCTGTGCCGCTCATGGTATTAAAGCTTTTGTGATCCTCTGATGTCTTGTATCATCCATCCCAGGGTTCCCACGGTCAGGGAAAAGTCAGTGAAAAATGAAAAAAGTTCAAGGTCAGGGAAAAGTCAGGGAATTTTGACTTGAGTCAGGGAAATTTGAAATTTTTGAAAAAGTCAGGGAAAAGTCAGGGAATTTTATAACAACAACATGTCATATTTTGAATGGTGATAATTACTGTTCTGAAGTAGGTCAATGTATCTAAATTCTAGGGATGTCCAAAACCTTTTACACAAAATATGATATAGATTATTGAAAACCTGCTGTTTTTTAGTATGAAAATGTAAGCAAAATCCACAAAATGTATAATAGTAAGTTCTCCTAATGGAAAATACATGTATATGCTCATTAGAAGAAGGTAGTAAACATTGACCCTCCCCATGAAAACTGCTTCTCAAGGGAAATACTGTTTTTTTTTATTTTCTGTCTTTCCATTTGTCTGTCAGTGACATAATGTTCCTTAGTATCATAAAACCTTCAATCAAATTATAAATCTTTTCACCAAACGTCAGAAATACACATTCATATGCACAAGTCAGATACTAGTAGGGGTAAGGCCCAATTGTATCAAAGTTTTTCTCTTGTTAAATTGCAATGTACTATGTACATGCAGAGATTTTTACGAATCAACTCATACCATATATTTTTTTTTATAAAAATCTAAGATTCTTTGCCTTCACCATATAGACATATTGAACATTTGGTTACAAAAATAAGTATTGGAAAATTGTAAGCTATGCGAAATAATCGTTTAAATAGGGTTTATACTGAAAGAGCTAAACTTAGGGAGCTACATACATTAAGGGGCTAATTTAGCCCCCTCTAAAGCAAAAAACAGAAAGTAACTTTTCACCAATTTCTGCTGATTGGTGAATAAGAATAACCCAAGTGTTAAAGTCTGATATTTATTTAACTTTTACCATTGCTATAGTAAAAGAAAATGTCTGCCAACATAGGCTCAAAATAGTAAAAGTGTCATTTGGACTAAATTTAAATTTAAGGCTTTGGATTTGAGGCTTTTGGAGAGGTATATTTTTTTAAGAATTACCTATCTGCATAGATATATACAAAAAAAACTTGGGCTTTTCACAGATTTATCGAACAACTTACAGTGAGCCTTGCCATAGTTTTATGAAACTGCATGAACCTTGGCCATTACAGTGAAAACATTTGAAAGTTCTGTTACTTGTTACTCTCTGTTTTTTCTCTCCCTTTTCCTTTTGTTGCTTGGGATAGGTTGCATCATCTGATTGTGGCACTCACTGAGCCTTCCATATAACTATTTGGGTACCAAATTAATTGACAGTCTCATTAAGTTGGCCTCTTGAAATATGGGATTATGCTTGTCAATTTGTGGCCATAGGCAAAAATCTGCTACCACAACTTTTGATGGACAGCTACCACAACTTTTGATGGAACAATCTGAAACTTGATTTAAGCAATACAGATGTATGATCTAGTGCTCAAAATATCGATCAGTGGTAAAATGACAGTTTTCTATACATAGCCAGTTTTGTTATGTTTGCTTTTAAGTTATATGTATGGTTACAAGGTATTTTAATAAGAAAATATATAATGCACTTATGGGTCAATCCATCTCATCATTATGTTGAACCATTACAGTTTGACTATTGCTCAACAGATTGCTTTAGGCATTTTAGCACTACTGTAAGTCAAAGATCACCAGAAATTAAATATCAACTCAGAGGGTTTGGCTGAAAGGGTCATAAATTTTACCTACGCTATACAGGCACATGGAACATTTGCTTGAAATTGGTGTTTGTTTCACTAATCATGCTCATATATTACCCACAGAGCCTGACAAATGCCGATGTTTTTGGTCAGGGAAATTTGGATTTGGTCAGGGAAAAGTCAGGGAAATATCAGGGAATTATGCCTCCTATAATTTGTGGGAACCCTGCATCCGTCCGTCAACAATTTGCCTTTAAATAACATCTCCGAACTGATTTGTACATGTAAATGTTGTAAGGGTCTTAATTTGTCTTGGAATAGCTGAGGGTCTGGATGGAGTATAATGATTAGTGAATAATGGCCCTTTTTTGTAATGAATAGTGAATAATTAGCCCAAAAAATAATGAATAGTGAATAATGAGGGCCTAAAAATTAATGAATAATCCTATTTTTTAATGAATTGAAGAAAAAAAATAATGAATAGTGAATAATCTGATTTCTTTGCCACCTTTCTTACTGGTCTTATTTTAATGAATAACCCAAAATTTTAATGAGATGAATAATGGGCTAAATTTTTAATGAATAGTGAATACCAGACCACCCCCCCCCCCCCCCCCCCATGCAGACCCTCATAGCTTATTCAGAAGCTTTGCATGCACACTCCTACAACTAGGGTCTGTGCTATTTATAGAACTCCATTTGGCTGCTATGAAAACCTGATCAGATCTGATCTATTTATTTACTCTAGTCGTAGGACGGTGCAGGGTAATTTTGCATGTTTTTTTGTCGTGTGCTGATTTCAGGAATACCATTGGCGTAGCACCCATTACGCAGGTTATGCACATGCTTAATGTGATAAAAGTGATTTTCCATACTATAAGGAACTGCTCATAAAGGAAAGAATTTGCTCCCTCTGGGAGCAAATTCTTTCTTTTAAGAGAAGTTCCCTTTTTTGAAAAGGGAGGCAATTGAAGAGAATCATTGCTTCATCCAGTAGTCTCCCTTTGATGTGAGTAATTTTTTCAGCGTTCTGGCTACGCCATTGAATACCATCAGAGAGTTTGGATTCGGATCGAGCTGACCTTTTGTCCAGCCTGGTCTTGTTCCACACTATCTGCAAAGGTTATCAGCAGATGACAAAAGTTGTTAGATCTACTATTAGGAAAAGAGTTAAAAATAAAAAATTCAGTTAATATTATACAACTCATAATAATGTAAGATGTAATTTTGAAATAAACTCAATACCCTTTGTAGTTTGTCTCATAGCCATGACAATTTGACCTTATTCCTACCTGTGTCTATCTGTATCATATCAAATTACTAGTCGAAAACATGCAATCTTCTTATTTTTTTAAATATGTGTATTGCCCTTTTCAATGACCTTAAAGGGGTAGGGTAAGGGACCAAAATTTAAACTTTATCAGAACTAGTTGGAGTTGCATATCAAATTTAAAGGCATGGAGATTAGAAAAACATGCATGTTAAAACAACCCTCTTCTAGGCGTCTAGAGCAGACTTTGGTGCAGATTTTTTTTACTTAACTTATTCCTCCGGTATCATATATAACATGGGTGTATAATGTATATAGCTCTGTTTGAGAAACTGTTGGGTGGATGCAGAAAATTCCATCAGACGGGGAATCCTGATAACGTTTTTTTTGGTCACCAACACAGGCCCTCAAAATATCTGAAAATAGGCACTTGCCCTGCATCACAAAATTTATTGGCATACATGGGGAAAAATTAATTTTCAGTATAAATATCAAAATATTCACTTGCCCTGTAGCCTGAGACACTCGTAAATATGAGCGGAGAGTACTATTTTCGAGCCCTGCAACATTTTTCACAGAGGGTCTTACAAACCTCCATTGAGAAGCTATTGCTTCTTGAGGGGGTCGGTACCAGTATTTCTAAGGAAACTTATAACCACTTATGATTTTCCATGGGGGCCCGGACAACTGATGCTGTGTGGTTTCAAATTACATCACTTTTCTTTTCTTGAAGACTGTTTTGTCTTAGCATACTGTGCAGACCTGAATGAGATATTGAATTATACAGCATCTTATTAGGATCTACATTGCTGGCCAACATGCCTTATTCATCCAGATAAGTCTGATCAGGCTCTCCACTGTTTGCTTAGAATGTTCTATTAAAATTTGAATACAAATGAAAAATACCACCCAATTTGGGAAACCCCTAAAAGAGTACTTTTGCAAACATTGAAGACCCAAATGAAATGCAGCATAATGCTACATTTCATCAGGGTCAACACTGTTTGTAAAGGTAAAAAAGATCTTCAGACAAAAGAATCCAATATTTATTTTGAAAATTATAGCCTGACACCCATAGAAATGTAGAATGGACTATCCCAAGTTTATTTTATCAAACCAGAAGGAATAATCCATTAGTATACAAAGGGTTAATATGAATATGCTGTCTTGACACTGGATGGAAGCTTCCATAGGATAAGAAAAGGTTGAAGTTGAGTTGAAGAGACTACTTCATATGACAGGAAGATGAACGTCATCAGATATCTTCCTACTTAAAAATTAAATAGGTACCACATTTTCTCTTGATATTTGAAAGATTCATTTAGTATAGTGAAAAGTGTTAAATCTCGCCAAAGTTTGCTTTTCTCGCTCTTGGCATTTTCAGCATGACCATATTTTTTTTCTAACCATATTCGGTCTTATAAATACACTGTGTGTGTGTGTGTTTTTTTCAAAATTATAAATTCTACATCATCTTTGGAATTTTTGAAAGTTTGTAGTGAATTGAATTGAGTTTGTTCAAGCAAATTTACACAACAGTAAATGTTCTAAAATTTTGAACACTAGTTGCCTGCCAAAAAGGCCTAGACAAACAGGGCAGACCCAGAACAGACTGCTTCTGAAGAAGCAGTCTGATCAGAGTCTTCCCTGTTTGCTATTCTGACGAGAAATTTTTGGATTCAGCCACTGATTACCATCATTTTATTTGAAAACAGAAAGAGAAAAGTGTGATAAGTGTTCAAACTTTTAGAACATTTTCCCAATCCGAATACAGAAAAGTAAAAGGTTGGCATATTGTCACTGAGGATAATATGGTACTATGCATTCCGATGATTTTATAATGTTAAGGTTATTTGGATTTATAATCACTTGAATACGACTGTAAAATTTATACTGCTGCTTTTACAAGATCAGTAAGACAGCTTAATAATAAGAAATGTATCATTATGAAATAATATTTAAATTTGTCATTTGATGTGTGAAAGTAAAAGTGGGAAGTTTATATGAGTTAATGTTTATTTTATCATGTGCGGCAAGTCATAAGAAAATATGTCATTGGGTTTGTGGTCTGGTTTTACTGAAACCAGTCCGCTCAGGTACAGAGACTATATGGAATGAAGAAAATTTTGATATGAATGGTTGAGCTATTGTACTTCCCAGACAACAAACATAAAAGCTAGATGTTGATCAGACTGTGCAGATGCACAGGCTGATTGTTCACATGTGAAGGAAACTGATTTTCTTAAGGTATGACTCACATGAAGGGGGTTAAACCCAGAAAATGATGTTGATTTAATATTTTAATACAAGCAGTGAAGGGATTTGCTACATTGACAGGAATTAATAATGCCACTGAAAATAGGAAAGGTATGAAATTATTTTATATTTTATAAGAAGGAATATGATGGGTGTCAATGAGGTTTACTGATTTAGCAAATTTTGGCCCTCAATTATACCAATTAGTGAATTTTGAAGGCTAACTTTACTGTTAAGCAAATGGGGATTACAAAATTTTACTGACCTATTTTTGCTCTTAAATTTTACTGATCCCAAATTTTACTGATTGCTGATTTCCGAGATACTCCATTGAGACCCTGAATGAGATGATCAAAATTTTGAAAACTAATGGCACAGACAAACAGGGCAGACCTAGATCCTGTGACCTAGATTAGGAGTTTGCGCAAAATTAGCTATAAAATATTTTCTCTATCTTGGTACTGTGTTGTGTCCTTGACCTTTTCTGCTTGTGTCACTGGCTCAACCATAGGCCCTAATAGAATAGAAAATGGTATGCATATTATACACTGTATCTTAGTTTTATGGGTTCCGTATTTTGACTCATCAAAACAGTCAGAAAACCAGGCCCCCAGATAAGAGTGCATAACTGAAAATTATTTTTCTTTTTTCTCAACCAAAAGATTATATGTTGTGATACTCAAAAGAACCGTCTCGATGAGACGGTTCTTTTGAGCACCCAAATCACATGTTTAAACTGATGGATAAGAAAATAATCTTAATTTTACGCAAATTATTTTTGCTTAACTGGTCCTATGGAAAACTCATCTATGAATTGATAAGCAAACCTATACTGTCCTAGCTGCAAAAGTAACTAGCCCTATCTAACGATACCAACCTCGTTTCTTTATTGCCAGGTTTCATCCTAGGGCGTTATGCGGGGGGGCCTATGTCAGAAAGTCAGAAAGCTCTAGTACATGACAACTTCAGAAGCCAAGGGAACTAAGTCCACTTCGTTCCATATGCATATGAAGTGGACTTAGTACCCTTGGCTTCCGAAGATGGAGTACAAGGTTGTATATGGTATGTTTGACATAATTTCACAAAAGCTTTATAAAATCGGTTACGATTACCAAAATTTACCTTTGGTACCTGTTGATACTATTATACACATGGGCCACATAACGAGAAAACCTGTCTTCATGGTTTCTGACTTTATCATTCTCAAACCAGCCTGCTCAGCTAATTGAGAAATTGTGTAAAAAGCAAGTTTAAATTAAGTGAAATACAAAGGTGCTGATAAGACTGAGCTGAAGCGCAGGCTGGTCTGTCCCTTTATTATTTGCATACAGCAATCACAGGTTTTTCTCATTATACTGCATACTTGTACAAATATTTAATTACACATGAAAACATATTTTGTCATAATATGTAACCAGAGAAACTGCTTCAGTGCCGCCTGATCATGCGGTTCACTGCCATGATAATCAACTCCTTGGCTGCTAATCGTGACTAATTGTCATCTGCTGTGCATTGTCTGCTGATCCTTTTAAAACAGCGTGGACCAAGATGAGCAGTCTGATCTAGGTTCTCGATCAATCACTGTTTGTCTGTATGCCAAGATTAATCCTTATTGTAAGCAGTTACATGCAGCAGACTACTTCAGCAGACAACATTGTTAAATGCATTCGTTTGGTAGCAGGCGAATAGTAACTTTTCTTCCTGCTGTGCATATCCAGCTTGTCTCTGTAGCCAAGTAGACCTTTTTGAGTCTTACAAAGTATTTGAAACTCATTACAGAATATGATCCTTGTCAGTGTATTGCATGAAGTAAGATAGGCTGGCTTTTGAGTGAAGAATATATTTTCAAAGCCAACTGATCAGGATGTACACTGTTTTCCATGCCATTTGTGAATCTATTAATGTAACCTGACTGGATTGATTAGACAAATTCATTTATTTAGCAGAAGAATGGTTAACTCTTATAGTGTCAAACAGTTTAGACCCAGAACAGGCCCAACATTTTATCAGCAGTTGACATTTGCAGGCGACAAGTTTAACATTATCCTGAAACATGTCTTTGGACACTAAAGAAGTAATGTGTTCAATATTCTCTATCATCCAACTTCCTTAAACTCAAACTTCTCATATGTGTAATTTAAAGTGATACTCTGTATTTATTTTACATGTTGATAGTGAAAACTAGGAGATCTTGTGTATTTTCTTAATTGACATGTTGACAGTGAAAACTCCGAAATCTCTGTATTTTTGACATGTTGATAGTGAAAACTCGAGATCTCTTTATTTCTTTGACATGCTGATAGAGAAAACTTGGAGATCTCTGTATTTTTTGACATATCGATATTGAAAACTCGAGATCTCTGTATTTTCTTGACACGTTGATAGTGAAAGCTCGAGATTGTTGATTGTGAAAACTCGAGATCTCTGTATTTTCTTGACATGTTGATAGTGAAAACTCAGAGATCTCTGTATTTTCTTGACATGTTGATAGTGAAAACTCGAGATCTCTGTATTTTCTTGACATGTTGATAGTGAAAACTCGGAGATCTCTGTATTTTCTTGACATGTTGATAGTGAAAACTCGGAGATCTCTGTATTTTCTTGACATGTTGATAGTGAAAACTCAGAGATCTCTGTATTTTCTTGACATGTTGATAGTGAAAACTCGAGATCTCTGTATTTTCTTGACATGTTGATAGTGAAAACTCGGAGATCTCTGTATTTTCTTGACATGTTGATAGTGAAAACTCAGAGATCTCTGTATTTTCTTGACATGTTGATAGTGAAAACTCGAGATCTCTGTATTTTCTTGACATGTTGATAGTGAAAACTCGAGATTGTTGATTGTGAAAACTCGAGATCTCTGTATTTTCTTGACATGTTGATAGTGAAAACTCGAGATTGTTGATTGTGAAAACTCGAGATCTCTGTATTTTCTTGACATGTTGATAGTAAAAACTCAGAGATCTCTGTATTTTCTTGACATGTTGATAGTGAAAACTCGGAGATCTCTGTATTTTCTTGACATGTTGATAGTGAAAACTCGGAGATCTCTGTATTTTCTTGACATGTTGATAGTGAAAACTCAGAGATCTCTGTATTTTCTTGACATGTTGATAGTGAAAACTCAGAGATCTCTGTATTTTCTTGACATGTTGATAGTGAAAACTCGAGATCTCTGTATTTTCTTGACATGTTGATAGTGAAAACTCAGAGATCTCTGTATTTTCTTAACATGTTGATAGTGAAAACTCTGAGATGTATTTGTTGAGTTGGTGAGTTTTTGGTGATGTTTTTTCCCTGATGTATTAGAGGATTTAACATGCTCCTACAAGATAAACTTCTCAGTGTTACATTGTTATTGTGATGAAACACCTTTTCATGCTTTTGGTACAGTGCAAGTTTATTAAGTATACCAACTTTTGAATGTTTTGGCATGTCAAGTTTGTTCATCTAACCAAGCTTTAAATATTTTTGGCCTGGCTGATGGTTAATGATGTGGTTTGATCATTAGCATGAAATAGGCTAGAAAAATGACAGGTTTAGAGACAGTTGACAATTTACTTGTCAAACAAGATACTACTATTTTACTAGTTGTCATTTGTGTAATGGAGATATTTATTAAATTCCAAGGCAGTTGACTCTCTGGTCTCTCAGTTAAAATTTGGAATACATATTTAAGGGTAATTTCCTGATTTCTGAATTTCGTTGGTCCAGGTAAGCAAACTCTTTGAACGTAACATTGTGATTTTTTAAAACCTGTTTTGGGTACCCAAAAACTCTGTCTCATTGAGTCCGTTCTTTTGAGTGCCCACAACATATGTTTTGGTTGAGGTAAAGAATAAAATAATTTTGACTACCCTCTTTTATCTGGAGGCCTGGTCCCGAGGCTATAAAACTCAGCTGAGCAAGAAATTTATCCTGCTCATAAATGTTAAAATGCCAACAATTGTTGACATTTTAACATTTATTAGCATGATAAATACAACATCTGAGGGACTTAAAGCAAGAAGCTTCTTTATTTGTCGGTATTTTAGCTTTTATGAGCAATTGAAATTTCGTACTCAGTTAGTTGAGCTGAGCATGAAAAAAGTTTTATAACCTCGGGCCTGTTATTTGTATCTGGGGATAAAGTTTTGGGTACTACTTTATCACTTTGTGGAGTGTCCATAGCTAGTCCCAAGTCTACTCTTGGAAGTCAGGGATGGATAAGAAAGACCTCCATTGGAACATAGGAAGGACCGAAATTCTGGTGTCTGGCGTGAATCTGGACCTGCTGAAGAAGTCTGATAAGGACCCCTGTACTAACTGTCTTACAGGAATGGGTAGAAATGAGATCTTCTGTGAGGATTGCTTGCCATGGAGGCACAAGAACTGCAGTGGTAGCAAGGCCCACTTTGACCAGTGAATCCAATGCCTGCATGGACAATCCATGGCTGATTGAATGATGTGAGGTGCTGGCTTGAAGTCTTCCCAGAGTCCTGCTATCTAAGCCTACCTTGGTGACATGCTCACTGCTGGTGGCAGCTTTGAGTTGACTGTGGTCACATTTTGCAAGTGGGTAAAGTTCTGCCAATGTCTCCCTCAATAATTCTGCATACTTGGAAATTTCATGTTGTTGTCGCCTGCTGCTTTTTTTTTTTACATAATTAACTTTTTCAAAAAATTCTTTCAAGAACATTATCAGAGTGTCAAATGCTTTGAATCCATATCATTTTGTCAGTCGTGGGTCTTGGTCCAGACTAATTTCAAAGGTTATTAGCAGAATGACAAAAGTCGCCGCTGCAATGAAAGAGTTAATTATTGATATTTCTCAAATTTTAACATTTCTAACGGTACCCACAACATATACGTTTGTGGAAATTATAATATCCCGTTTATCTGGGCTATGAATTTGGTATACAGACAAAAGTATTTGATAATAGTGTTTGTATTAATGTTTTATAAACTGCCTGTGGTTCTTTATCTCTTCGGTAGACACCTGGATATGTAATGGTATGTCGGATTAGGCAACCAATCGGCAGTTATCAATGTAGAATCGATCAGTTTGGACCTATTTGGATATTTGATGATTTAACCCTTAAAGCGCCATCTTTAATTTGCAGGCTAGCAGACGACTATTTCAAATTTTGCTCTTTTTTCAAAAATACCAAATAAGGCATAATATTTCATGAGAATCGTCTGCTGGCAGACGATTCTCATGAAATATCATCCCTTATTTCATTCTAAAAGTAGGAAAGATGTCACAATATTTGTCGTCTGCTGCAGTCGTGATTGGCGCTTAAAGGGCTAAGAGATGAATTTGCTATATTCTGTTTTTCTCAGTTGATCACACAGTACTGTGCACATTTGTTCTGTTGACTCCAGATGCGCTGTAATCAAAAATGACATTTGGGGGCAACTTTAGAATCTGTCATTCATTTTATCTGGCCTGTGCTTTCAGTTTGTTTGATTTGATTCTTTACGTCCCATCAACAATCTTTCAGTTATGTAGGGACAGGGCTTCCTGGGTTGAACCAGTACTAAGCTAGGATTAATGTGTCTTGCTCAAGGACACAACACAGTCACGCTGGTAAGGCTTGAACCCTCAGCCCCTCGGCCTCCAGTCAAGCACTCTACCACTGAGCCACTGCGCTCCCTGTGCTTTCAGTAGCTACAATGAATATAGATATGTTAAAACATAACCCTCACCTAACCCTAACTTGTACCTTACTTCCATGTATTGTATGCTCAAGCACATCCACCAAATGAACATATACAGGCCCCCAGATAAGAGTGTGTAACAGAAAATTATTTTTCTTATTTCTCAATCAAAACATATGTTGTGGGTACTCAAAAGAACCGTCTCGATGAGACGGTTCTTTTGATCGCCCAAAACACATGTTTAAACTAATTGGTAAGAAAATAATTGCAATTTTACACTGAAAAAATGTGCCTATCTTACAGATAGTGGCTGACATTTGGCAAATTTTCCAAATTTTTAATTTGAGCCCTGTTATACTACAGAAAACCGGAGGAGTCCAGTGGTAGAGTGTTAGACTTGGGATCGAAGGGTTGCTAGTTCAAGACTCACCAGAACCACTGAGTTGAGTCATTGAGCAGGACTCTTTATCATTTGCTCAATGCTAATTCAACCTGGGAAGAAATGAAAAGGTCCTTACATGAATGTAAAATTGTTGACTGGGCGTAAAGCACTTGCTTTTGTAACGTGATGTTTGATTGGATAACGTCAAAAATTTGCGACAGTATATCCTGCTTTATACTGTCGGAAATAGTTTGACGTCATTAATTACGTCACATTTAGTAGGATGTGCGGCTTTATGCGGCTTGCAACGCTTCAATTTAAGACGAAACTACAGAAATGCATTAGAACGGGTATAACTACATTCAAATTTTCATTGGGGAGGTATATCTTCTGATATACATTCGGAAATCAGGTTTTGTGGCTTGCTTGGCGTAAAACTAAATTTCCAACCGTACATCGGACTTTATACCTCCCCAAATGAAAATTTGAATACAGTTATCCCCTAAACATAAACAAATTTGACAGTGGCATGCAAAGAACTAATAGCGAAACATGAATGGGGTTTTATTTGTATATTTTTGTAACATTTGAACTGAATTCAACAGTTTTAATGAATTCATTCAGGAAAACAATCAAAGTTGAAATATTTCCAGAACTTTATCCTGTTTTGTAAATCAGTTATTAATAGTAATAGTTATTTATCAGTTTGATTTATTACTTGAAGATAGTATCAAAAACTGTTTGTTAATGATGAAAAGGTCTTTAGTTAAGAGTGTGTACCTAAAAATTAACTTTCTTATTTCTCAACCAAAACATATGTTGTGGGTACTCAAAAGAACTGTCTTTTGATTGAGTACTCACAACATATGTTAAAATTGATGGGCAAGAAAATATTAACAATTTTACGCTCAAAACCCCATGTCCTCCCACCCCCTCTGCATCTGCGCATGCATATCATGAACTTGACAAATCAGATGTAGGAAGTCACATGGCCATTCACAAATAAAACCATGATAGTAAATAGTCCCCTTATCTAGTCCTATAGGGGCCAGAAAACCTATTCACAAATAAAACCATGATAGTATATAGCCCCCTTATCTAGTCCTATAGGGGCCAGAAAACCTGTCTCCATTTCTGACAACAAGCCTAGGCTACAGAGACTACCTTAGCCTATGAAATTGAAATTTTGCACGAAGCAAGTTTAGTTGTTATTATTCTTTGTAAGGAGAGAAAAATAAAGGTGATGATCAGATTGCATGGATGCGCAGGCTGGTCTGCGCATTTGATGTTCGCATGAAAATCAGGTTTTCTCACAGCAAGGCCAATACCATAGTACAGGATGATTTTTTTTGTCAAAGAGATAAATATCTATTGTGACATGTAACTGGAGAAAAAATATATAATCCCAAGATCTCAGATAAGAAGGTTATTTCTGAACTAACTTTTAATAATATATTTTCACAAAACATTATACTCAGAAGAATCACCTCAAATTTATATAGACAGTTCTTATATTTGATATACCCACCAAAAATTATGTGAAAAGGGAAAATCTACACTGAACTCTTAGCTAGTGTCATCTGCTGATTATCTTTGGAAACAGTTTTGAGCCAGATTAGACCCAACCAATTGTCATGACTGATCTGGGTCCAACAGGACTTGTTAAGCGTGTGACAGAAAAATAACTTTCTTATTTTTCAACCAAAGCATATGTTTTAGGTACTCAAAAGAATCGTCTCAATGAGACGGTTCTTTTGAGCACACAAAACATATGCTAAAAATTATGGGTTAGAAAATATATACAATTTTACACTGAAAATTTTTGTTTATCTTAACCTGTGGTCCATACAGTTTGACACCCTGAAGCCAGTGAAGGTTATTGTGAAAGAAATTTTTGAAAGAAGAAGAAAAGCAGCATTGCGTTAAAAATGCATGAAAAATTACCCACCATGCAAATAGTTTAAGCGGTGGCTTTGCTGGAGCTCAGTAATCCCATTCAACCACTCAGACTACTTGTTATTGTGTTTTATAAATTCTTAAAAATATTTAGAGAAGATATTTTTTCATTTTTTGTGTGTGGATAGACCTAATTGTGTATATCCGTTGTAGGTGGATGGGTAGAAATTTGTAAGATTAACAATTATTCATGTCTACAGGTATTGTATATTTCTTCTGCGAGTTAAGAGGAACTGTCATTTTTTGGTAATTTTGTTGAAAAATAACTTTTTCTGAAAAGTCTTTCAGGAAGTCCATCATTACAGAGTGTCAGATAGTTTTGATTCAGATCAAGCTCGCCATTTATCTCAAGCTTAATCTGGGTCCAAACTATTTGCAAAGATTTTAAGCAGAAGGCAAAAGACATCACTAAAACATAAAGATCCATATCAGGCATGAATTTTTGTCGGGCCTGATCTGGATCCAAACTATTTACTTAAATAATTTTTGAAAACTTCAGTTTTGAAAATTATCAGCAGACGACAAAACAACTTATGGTTCTCATGGCCTCAAAATCATGATTATCATTTTGAGAACGACCAACTCTACAGAGTGTTGGCCATTAGGAACACTTTATAGTTTAGAGAGCAATGAAAGTGACTGTTCCAGGTTAGCATTGTAGGCCTGGCTCGGAAGCGCAATCAGTAGCGAGTCTGATTGCTGATCTAGGGGTCCTGAGTTTAATCCTGGTTCAGCCCCATACTTTCATGAAAGATTTTTTTCGTTCATTCTCCTCCTTACCCTGATTCAAGAAGGGCTGTTGTCAGTTACAAGCACTGAGTACTGGTTAACTGCTTAGTCTAAGCTTGCCCAGTTAGGTTAACTGACCCTCTAGAAATGACCATAGCTGTTTACTAGAATGTTAAACCACAAACCGAACAAACAAAAATTCTTATGTTGTTGCAAACAGTCTGGAAATAGATCAGGCAAAAAGTAAGGGAATGTCAGACCTGATCTGGACCCAAATTGTTTGACACACTGATGGCAGTACATTGCATTCTTGAAAGACTTTAAAAAAAATAGATTTAAAAAAAAAAGCAGAGTGCAACAAAAACTCATCCTGCAAGTTAAACCATGCAAAATATGGTTAGGCCAAATAAAAAAAATAATTGTGCTTCGGTTAATGGGTCTGAAAATTATAGGTAGGATAGGCACACATATATTTTTTTTAAATATTTATTTTTCTGGAAAAAATACAATTTTATGAATTTTGAAAGGCATTTTGCCTTTCAAAATGCATATGATCATATTTTTTTTTTAAAAAAAACATGAAAAAATCTAGGTTCACTAGTAAATTTAGGTAGGGTCGGGTTACCCTAAACACAGGTATTTTTATTTGGCCTTTCTGTATGGTAGGATATTTTTCTAACATTATTTTTCTATTTCCAGCTCCTGCGGCTAAAAATAGATGGTAGCCCCATGATGAGCACACCAAAGGACACCAATGTGACCACAAGGTCCAAGCCGCCAAACGGCAATAAGAGACCAAAACCTGAAGCTGTGGCTTTAGCCGCCCAGAAGAAGGGAGCCCTGTTGGGTAGGCCTATCAACTCACCATTGGGCAAGTCCTCATACCTCAGCAGAAGCTCAGAGAGTTTAACTAGTCATCAGAAAAAGAAACTTGCTCAAGAAGGTGCAACACGGCCAAAATCTAGTCTTGGATTACCAAATATGGACCTCAGTAAACGTAAACATAGTAATAAGGAGAATGTGAATGTTGTTGAAAAAGACATTGAAGGGTTCCAAAGGCCTAAGCCTGTGAAACCAGGCTTAACCAGTACTCCTGTGTTGATAAGAAAAGCCACAAGTTCACAACACATAGACAAATCTGGATCAAATCCAGCTTTTAAGGTTCCCTCAGGAAATAAAGTTAACATGAAACGCGCACACAGTACACAAAATGTGAGTAAGGACAAAGCAACTAGGAAAAGGACTTCAGCAACAGCTGATGTTATGGCATATAATGCTGAACTTCTGGCTAACTTTGAAAAAGAGAAGAAATCCTTGGAATCTAAGCTTTCAGAACATATTCAGATAGCAGAGGACAGAAAATTTGAGATTGAAAAATATAAATATGAGATTAAGAATCTTAAAAAACAAATTCCAAGTCATGACATTCAAGAAGAGGTTGAAATACTGCGAGTGCAGAACAAGGAATTGCAGGATCAACTGATTAAGTTAGGCTTTCCTGTGGATCAGCATATTACAGATGCAGAGAAACTGTCTCAGTTACAACAGAGAGAGAATGAAGTCTACATGAAGGCTAGTGCAAGCTGTGATAGTCTGTCTACAGAAGGACGTGCTGTCTCAATGACTGCTGTTCCTGGTATTCTTGGACCAGGAATGAAACGGTCAGCATCAGTAACAATGTCCGAACCAGGAATATCCCTTGCTGATTACTGTCATACTCCAGAACATCCGTCTCTTCTATCCTCTCTAGACATGCACCATAAATGGGAAAGTAGAAGTAAGAGTAGTGATGCATTAAGTGATGTTTCTGTTGCTAATTTGACTGAAAGAATTATTCAAATGGAAGAATCTCATTATAGTACAAATGAAGAACTTCAAGCTACATTGCAAGAATTAGGTGATTTACAAGATGCTGTGAATGAATTGACTGAAGAAAATGAGAGACTTGCTGATGAAAGGTCAGTCTTGTTAGAATCATTGTGTACACAAACTGAAAAGTTAGAGCACTGTAGAACTCAAATAGAACAATTGAAGTGTCTTTTAATAAGTGGTGATTTGCCAAATAAGTCAGACAGAGATCAGCATTTGTTAGGTTTACTGAAAGGTGCACAGGAAGAAAGAGAAGAAATGGTTCGTAAGCAAATAGAGTTGGCAAATGCTTTACACAGAAGGGAAAATGAAAACAAGGAACGCGCAGAGGTAGCAGAAATGTTCAAAGATAAATTACAATCACAAGAAGACAAGGTTACTGCAGTGAAGTCAGAAAAAGAAGCATTAGAAAAACAGGTTGGTGAGTTAAAAGAATCTCTTGCTAATGAACAGATTGAAGTGAATCATTTTAAAACATTGTTAGAAAATGAGAAGACCAAAGTCCAGGAGCTAGAATCTCTTTGCAAAGCAGCTGAAAAATCTGATCTTGAAGAACTGTTACACAGTGCAAGACAAGAAAAAGATAAATTAGAAGAGAAGTTAACATATGCACAAGATTCTTTAGCCCATAGTCATAATGAAATTACAAGACTGAGAGAATCTCTGTTAACTAAGGAGGAAGAATTAAGAGTAAGTAGAAATAATTCCAAAACTCAGTTAAGTGATATGGAATATAGGATAGAGAAGATTAAAAAGGAGAAATATGATATCCAGCAAGAAATTGATGCACTTAGAGAACATGTTGACCAATTAGAACAAGACTGTGACAGATACCTGGATGAAAAGAAAAACTTTGCTGCCAGAATCAAAGACTTGCAAGGAGATATTAGTGTTATGAGACAGTTAAAGGAGGTTGCAGAAAACGAACTGCAGGATGTAAAATTGAAGCATGCTGCAGAAGAAGAAGAATGGCAACAGTTTCAGAAAGACTTGCAAGTAGCTGTTGTAATTGCAAATGAATTTAGATCAGAAACACAGGTTGATGTTGAAAAGTTGAAATCTGATAATGTATCTATGAAAGAGAAATGTGGCACTTTGCAAGAAGAAATTGATAGACTTCGAGCTGAACTAGATAAGTGTAAAATCCAAGAAAAAGCAACAGCTTTTAATTCTTCAAAATCCTCTATTTTATCCTCTGCAGAACTGAAAGGGAAAGTAATCAGTACTGTTGATAAAGAACTTGCACACTTGCGAGATGGAAAGAAACTAGGTTTCGGTGATAAAGCTCAAACACTGTCGGTAAAGAATTTAATTCGCTCAATAGAAGAGCAAGTTAAAAGTGGCTGTTCTTCCATTCATTCTAGTTCATGTAGTTCTAGGCGTAATTCCGACTCGGAAAACTCTTTAGGAGGAATAAGAGATTTCCATGAAATTTTGAAATCCCCATCCTCACCAGTGACAGATCAAGGATTTTTGTCTCCAGAAAATGGTTCAACGCCCCTTAGATCAGTTCTTAAACGCTCAAATGAGAGACCGTCACCTCTACAGAGACATTCTATGGGTGGGTTAGAGCAGCCGATTTCACCTGGTGGAGAGTCCCCAAAATCTGCACCACCTCTTTCCAGAAATGATACACCACCCTCTCTTACATCTATTCTGTCTAGTCGAACACCCTCAAGGAGGAGCAGTGGTGTAAAGTAAGTACAGGAAGTGAGGTTTGTTAACCCTTTACTCCATAGGCTATTTTAGATCATGACATCATTTTCTGTTTTTAAACATAACACTGAAAAAATTCAAGAAAAATTTAAGTTAATTTTTGAACACTTTTGAAAATATTATTGTTGTTGTTGTTGTTGTTGTTTGTTGTTGTTGTTGTTGTTGTTGTTGATTCAAGTAGGCAATTCTACACTGCCAAGGAACACTGTGTGCTGTATTGTATCTAGATTTTAAAATCTTCTGCTTTCTCAATGTGCGTTCACTTTGTAAAAGACCTTCGAGCAAGTTATATATGTTTTGAAATATTTTAAATTATCTTGCAAATCTCCCTGTCCAAAAGAGTAAATGCTCCATTTTCCATAATATTTTCAAATATGTGATATTTCAAAGGCATCAAAAAGCGTTATCATGGAGTAAAGGGTTAACCCTTTGTATACTAATGGGTTCTTCCATCTGGTTTGATGCAATAAACTTGGGATAGTTCATTGTACATATTAAGGGGATCATAGGTTAGAATTTCCAATTACATGGAATTTCAGTCCCTGATGATTTTTTTAATCTTAGCAAACAGTGAAGACTTCTAGATGAAATGCCACTTCTGTGGCATTTCATCTGGATATTCATTGTTTGCCTTTAGTAACTGTTTAGGGATTCTCAGTATACAAAGGTTTAAGCATAGGAATTAAATCAAGGTTTTAGTAAACTACATGTATTTTGGGCCTACTATCTTGTTGTGACAAAACATGTCTTCGGTCTTTGAGACCAGGTAATGCAGGAATCCACATAGCTACAGAGACTAGCTGGAATATTGAAATTTTGCATGTAGCAAGTCTAGCTCAAAAACTTTCCTGAGAGCAAATAACAAACTGCCCAGACAGTCTGAGCCTTAAGTTATTTTTTACCCCAATTCTGGTTTGCTGGCTTTTATCTTGATGAATGGATTGCTTATAAACAGTTATAGGATCACTGACACAGTTCTTATAAGTATGGTATGCACATTATAGCTTTTAATGGTAATAGTCCGGTAGAAAACCAGAATGACCTGGAACTTGATTTTAAAGTTTTTTTCTTTGGTGATTCTTGTTGTGCAGACATTGTACTTGATGAATCCAACTGATGCCACTCTGGCATCATTGAGCGTTTTGAAATATTAAAGATGGCACCCAAGATGGCCGCCAATTAGGCTCCAAAGACCTATATGACCAACATACTCCATAAAAACAATTTAATTTTGACTTTTTAGGGATGTTAAGAGGCTAAATGATACAAATAATTAAAATGAAACATAATGTTTTGATTCAGAAGGTTGAAATATTAAAGATGACGTCCAAAATGGCCGTCAATTAGGCTCCCAATACCTATTTGACCAACACACTTGCTAAAAACCCATTTTTTAATTTATTTTTATGGATGTTTAGAGGCTAAATGATACAAACGATTAAATGGAACATTTTTTGGTTTGATTCAGAGGGTTGAAATATTAAAGATGGCGTCAAAGATGTCCGCCAGTTAGGCTCCTAAGACCTATCTGACCAACAAAGTGAATAAAAAGCAATTTAATTTTGACTTTTTAGGTATGTTTAGAGGCCTAATGATGCAAACGATTAAACTGAAACATTTAGTTTGGCTCAGATGGTTGAAATAGTTAAGATGGTGTCCAAGATGGCCGCCATTTTAAAGCAAAATTCAACCTGAAATCAAAATCGCAGTTACTAACTATTTTCTGATAGTTTTCAACAGCGGTTGTATTTGGGGAATTTGACTGGAATGTTGGTGTTGTTTTCAGCGTTGTAAAATACTAAAGATGACGTCAAAGATGGCGTCAAAGATGGCAGCAATAACAGGGTGGGAAATCACATGGGTTTTGCTATGATAGACTGCACAAAAAAAATAATGGACTCTTATTTTTCGAAATGGTAATGTGTTTTGTCTTTGTTCTGGTAATCATATCCTTCAATCCATGCACCATCTTCAGGACCACTTTTGGCTGGATCTGATAATATTATTCTCATAAAAGTTCCTACTTTGGGCAAACATTCTGTCAAAAAAATGAAAAGATAAATGCCAGGGTATACTGAATGGTTGTTATCACTGAAAAGTTTGTGACAGAATGCTTGCTCATAGTACAAACCTTTTTTGAATCAATATGCGGAAAATGTTCAGCTGGAAAGTTGTATATGGATGGATGGATAAAATTACCAAAAAAAAAGAGAGAAAATACTATTCACTTATGAAGTGCAGTGCACAAAAAAACCTTTGTAAGAGATTTGCATGCTGCAGATGTTCGTTACTATCTTGACTGCTGGTTGGGTGTAACTAAAATACAGGCCTACTGGTCCGCTGCAATTGTAACAACCATTTCTTCTATTATATACTAGTCTGGTACAAGTGCAACAGACAGCACAGATGGTTGGATATTGCTATAATAAATATGAATGCTGGTACGGTGCAAGTGTATCAGACATGCATGCGTGTAGGAGCAAGTTTAACAGACATGACTGCTTCTTAGGCGCAACTGTGAAAGACCTGGCAAATGCTAGGATGCAATTGTTACAGACATGGTTGATGGTGCAAATGTAATATACATGGATGCTGATAAGATGAAACTGTAACAGACGGATAGTAATCAAATTATGAAGACATGCCTGATGATCTGGTGCAATTGTGCTTACCAGCCCCTTGGTTGGGAACGCGCATAGGGACATAACTGCGGATATGAGGCAAGTGTTACAGATATACCTGATGGTTCAGCCCTCACAACTACCAATGTGCTTGCTAGTCAGTTGCAACTGATTCAAACATATCTGCTGGTGAGATGCAACTCTAACAGACATGCATGCTGCTAGAGTGCAATTGTAACCAACATGCCAGGTGGTCGGATGCAACTGTAACACATATACCTGCTGGTTAAGAGCAAATTTTAAAAGGCATGGGTGCTGTAACAGGCCTGCTGGTCTCGTGAAGCTTTTACAGAACAAAACTGATTGGTTTCAGACATGTGTACTGGTCATGTGCCACATAAACAAACATGGTTAATGGTAATATGTCTGCTGACCCTGTGGGAATGATGGCTGGACTGTTGGTCTGGTGCAAGTAGAACAGATATGCACACTGGCCGGTGTTGCTATAAGATGGATACTTGCTGGACCGTTGCCACTCAATCATCATGCCGATCTTTTGTAACTCAATCCTGCATGTCTGCTGGTGTTGTGCTTTTATATCTGCCATATCTGTTGGTATAGTGTCTCACTATCAGGCGTGTCTGCTGGTGTGATGCCTCTCTAAAGGCCATACTTTCTGGCGTGAAGCCTAACTATCAGCTGTGCCAGCTGGTGCGGTGCCTCATTATAGGCCATGCCTTCTGGTGTGGTGCCTCACTATCAGCCATGCCTCTTGGTGTGGTACCTCACTATAGGACATGCCTTCTGGTGTGGTGCCTCACTATAGGCCATGCCTTCTGGTCCGGTGCCTCACTTTCATTCATGCCTGCTGGTGTGTTGTCTCACTATAGGCCATGCCTTTTGTTGAGGTGGCTCATTATCAGCCATGCCTTCTGGTGTGGTGACCACTATATGCAATGCCTTCTAGTATGGTGCCTCATCATCAGCACTGCCTGTTGGTGTGGTTCCTCACTATAGACCATGCCAGTTGACGTGGTACCTCACTATATGCCATGCTTGCTGGTCAATTGTCACTGCAATCGACATTTTACTAGTCGAGTGCAGATGAAAGACGGATGGAGTTTGGTGCTACCTGTACAGTGGTGGCATTATATCAGACATGTCTGCTGATGCGGTGCCGCTCTCAGATATGCCTGCTTGTACAGTGCAACTCTATCAGACATGCATGCTGGGTTCATTTATTCAGATACGCGTGTTTGTAAAGTGCTGCTCTATCAGACAAGGCATCTGGTCCGTTACAAATCAATCAGACATGGGTAGGGTGCTGCTCCTAGGGGTTTGTAAAACTTGGCGGCTACCTTCCAGGGCGCCATCTTGAATATATCAAATTCTGAATGATGCATGAATAGCATCACTTGGATGTTACAACGATAATGTAATTCAAGAATCAAACAAATAAGCATTTTGTATGCAAATCCCTGGATTTTTACCAGTTTCAGGGAAGATTTTCTCATATTTTTTGTAATAAACTGCCATCTTGGCGGCCATCTTGTCCGCATTCTTATTTTATTTTTTATTTGGTTACAAGCTAATTGTCTTCAATCAGATTTCAACTTCATAGCTAACAATTTAAGGAAAATAATGAGTTTGAGACATTTTTTCCATATCACACTATAGTTTCACTATAATTGGCCCCCATCTTGGACGCCATCTTGGATATATCGAAATGCTCAATGATGCCAGAGTGGCATCACTCGGATTTTTCAAGGACAATGTATGCACTACCAGAATCAACAAAGAAAAAAAGTTTAAAATCAAGTTCCAGGTCCTCCTAAAATTCGTCCAAATACTGCCGGACTATAATTATTGCATAAAGCCATGTGGTATGCTTTTAACAGTCATGTTTCAACTGGCACAAACCCATGTATTAACAAGGCTATTAGGGTGCTGTTAATGCAAAGGTGTGGTACCTGAAATACACTCGCTCCGGGTCACTACATTTTTAGCTTTTGATCTATTTATCGCTCTTATATATGGTTTGGCCTCCGAACAAATATGAATGAAAATGTCCAACCCCCTGTTGACTGAACCGTCAACAAAATATAGCACATTCTTTTCGTAAATTTAAGGGACTATATTGTTGAATTATGCAATAATAACGATCAAAAATTGTTTTTCAATGCATTAACATTCACCGGGTCCCTCTGGAGATGTTGAAAATTTTGGGCTTCACCCTCGGTTTTTAACATCTCCCTCGGGACCTGGTGAATGTTAATGCATGAAAAACCATGTTTGATCCCTATATTAACTTTTTGCCTGCTGCTAAATGACAACTACTGCTGATAATCTTTGCAATCAGTTTGGACCAAGACCAAGCAAGACAAAATGTCAAGCTATATGTCCAGGTCGAAACTGTTTGATGGGAGCACAGTGGCTCAGTGGTAGAGTGCTTGACTCGAGACCGAGGGGCCGCGGGTTCTAGCCTCGCCAGCATCACTGTGTTGTGTCCTTGAGCAAGACACATTTATCTTTGCTTAGTGCTGGTTCAACCCAGGAAGACCCGTCCCGACATAACTGAAAAATTTTTGACTTGAATGTAAAGAATCAAATCAAACAATACAAACAAACAAAAACTGTTTGACATTCTGATGGTATTCCAGAAATAATTTTTGAAAAAGTTGATTTAAAAAGAAAACTTTTTGTGCATAAAAGTGTTAATTGTCATTATTATTTATCCATCAGTTCTATCATGTGTTTTGAATATCAAACTTGACAAAGATTATCATCTCATTGAGATGGTTCTTTTGAGTACCCACGACATATAATTTACTTGAGAAATAAGAAAATTAAACTTTGTTATCACATGACATCGTGTCTGGAAGTGATATGCCATGCAATAAAATCGATAAACACTAGCGATAAACATCTAGTGGTTTACAGATTTAGTAACGTTATGTAATGACGTCCATTATGATGTTGGGTAAAAAAGGCAAAATCTTGACGTTTTCACGCCAAATAAGATTGTTAAGTAATGTAAATGCCATGTGATAATTAGAATCTAATATGTGTGCTCCTGTATTATTGAATTTATTAAACTCTTGCAAAAAAGCGATAAAAAGCTTGGCAAGCCTCACATTTTATTGCTTTTCTACAACTCCTTTAATAAATTCAATAAAACATGAGTGCTCATGTAAGATCCTCTATATATTAATCTCGTGACAAGATTCTGTTTGCTATATTACAGTAACCTGGAACCATCCAGTGAGAGGAAAGAAGGGGCAGCCAAGGACCCCCTATCCTGTCTAGTAAAGTCCTTCAAGGGCTCTAAGAGAAATGCTCTATTGAAATGGTGCCAGCAGAAAACAATCACATACAGTGTAAGTATCATAGGTTTAGATAAACAAAAATTTTAAACGTAAAATTGTAAATATTTTCTTACCCATTATTTTTAGCATATGTTTGGGTTGCTCAAAAGAACCGTCTCATTTAGACGGTTCTCATTTAGACGGTTCTTGATTACTCACAACATATGTTTTGGTTGAGAAATAAAAATTATATTTCTGTTACGCACTCTTAACTAAAGACCTGCTTGTCTGCTTATGTTCTTGAGAGCCTATATTGCAACCAATATCTGTTCTTTCCTGATCCCATAGGAGGTCTGACCAGGGTTCTTATTGTTTGCTTCTATGATAAAATCTAGTCTGAAGTGCACTTGAATATATGCAGCAGACATAAAAAGCAGACAGCATTTTAAGGACAAAAATTATTGGTGGGTTATAAATGGTTTATCTATGCGTAGAATGGACTTTTAAATTTTCATTTGGGGAGCTTTATTATCAAATATGCATGTGTGAAAGTTTTCAGGATTATTCCTGAATTCAGGATTTGGAGGCTGACTTTCCATGGAAAGTTAGCCTCAAAATGCTGAATTAGGCCAATTATTATAATAGCTTCTCTGATGTACTTTGAGTATGTCTTAAGACAGTTGATGCATTAAACTTGAAATTGTTATCATTTTGTATGCATGCAGCATGTTTAAAGTTTTGAATTTCATAAGTTCAGGATTTTCAAAATTTTGAACTTTCACCCATGGATCTATGGTCAGAGGCTTTATGGCTCTGCTCACATGCCGACATAAAACCAAAATTCTGACCATATATCAAAACAACTATTAATTTGATGAAAAGAAAGAATTACAGTTTAATAGAGTTATTTTCCCTTACAGGATGTTGACATCACTAACTTCAGTAGTAGCTGGAATGATGGGCTCGCATTCTGCGCTCTGATACATAGCTACATACCAGAGAAAATCCCTTACGGAGAGCTGAACTCCGAAGACAAGAGACGAAACTTTACTCTCGCTTTCAATGCAGCTGATAGCGTTGGAATTCCTTCCATTCTGGTAAGAAGCATTCCAAATGAGGTGATGCTAGAAATCTAATGTTTGGTCTGAGCTTTCAATTTTTTAAATCTGTTTACCGGTAAACAGGTACTTTGGTGGCAAACAGTAAAGACCCAGATGAAATGCCGCATGATGCAGCATTTCATAAGGGTCTGAACTACTTGCTTAGATCTGAGCCATTTCCTAATTCTGTGCGACAAAGATATGCAAAATTATCATCATGCAAAGAGACAAACACTGTAAAGAAATTCTTATGGGTAATAGACTAATAGGGAAGATAACATCTTGATTCAGCTAGTCTAAACTTTTATTAAGTTATGACCTTTAGACAATTCTTTCACAATGAGACAAAAAATATATTACAATTTAGAAATTTCAACCTGTGACCTAGACATAATGGACAAATCTATGCTTATTGTAACAATACATAAGTGAAAGTCCATCAGAATGAAAAGGGTTGAAACATGCATGTTCAACTATCTGCCAGTAAGTGGTGGGGCTAGAAGTTTAAGTTAAGTCTGAGCTCAGAAATACAAAAAATATGTTATTGTGGCCTTATTATAGCGTCATTTCAAAGTAATATGACCATTAAAATTGATTCTGAATGATAGCTGAGGTAATAATAAGTTATTTCCGATTTGTCAAGTTGAAATATTACAAGCAACAGTAAAACAATGAAGTTTTATCACCATGTTAGGTGGATTTCTGAAGGTTACTGCTAAAAGTGCGGAAAATAGCTAAAATGGGTACCTTGCTTTCTTGCTGATGTTCATTAAAATACATTAACCTTCAGTAAATGTAACTATACAGTCTTAAAGGTAATATACTGACCTTTTGCTTTTGAAGAAAAATCACAGATATTTTCGAGAAATAATAGAGATATGAGGATTTAAACTTCAGCTTATACAGTTTTGAAAGCTCTGACACAACACCATGTTTCAAATATATACATTACCATGACGACAGTAACCAGCCTGGGTATACTGGGTCCAAGGTCTTAGCCATCTTCTAATTCTGCACTACAAAGATATGCAAAATTACCAGCATACAAAGAGATAAACACTGTAAATAAATACTTATGGGTAATAGGAAAGATAACATCTTTATTCAGCTAGTCTGAACTTTTCCTAAGTTATGACCCTTAGACAGTTCTTTCTTAATGATATGGTTAGCTTAAGGGAATTAAGATAATTGTTAAAAGGCAATAAAACCTGCACCAAAGAAAAATAATTGTAAAGAATGCACAGACATTAAAAACCAGATAGAGCAAGTTAATTTTGAAAAAAAGTCAGCAGACGACAACAAAAGATGGAAAATTACTCAGCATGCAAAGAAATAAATTGCAAAGGCTAGGTACCTCAAAAAATGCCTTAAGAATTCAGTACATATCCAGATCAGACTGCTCATAATGTCTGAGCGGGTTCTTCACTGTTTGCTATTCTGATAGACATTCTATGAATCAAAAGCCTGATAAACAAAGCTTGCATTCTGGGAATTTTTTTCAAAACTTTTTGTCATCTGCTGAATGATCTCAAAATTAAAGTTTCCAAAAAATTCTTTCAGGAATAACCTTGTAGAACAGTTAAGATTCAGATAGGGCCTGACATTTCTGATCTGGATCCAAAATGTTTCCAAATGTTATCAGCAGAAGACAATAGCAGGTAAAGAGTTAAGAACAAAATGAGAAAATTCTTTGAAATTTTATCAAATTTGCTATTCTACAAGTATTCCTGAGGTTGAATAATGAGTTAGTTTGTATTATTTTGCAGTTTTTAAAAAATCCACAACTTGTTTTCATTTCAGAATATCAATGATATGGTTGCTATGGAGAGACCAGACTGGCAGGCTGTCTTTTCCTATGTCACATCAATCTACAAGCACTTTGAAGTGGACAACAAAACACCATAGGGATACATTTTTGTTAACCAGTCAATTATTTTCTTTCCAGGCCCAAGGTTTTAAACTCTTTTTCATGCTAAATTCAACTGAGCATGAAATTTCAACTGCTCATAAAAGCTAAATGTGAAAAATAAAGATATTTATAGCTTTCAAACAACTCTTAGGTGTAATATTTATCATGCTCGTAAATGTTAAAATGCCAACAATTATTGGGGAGCACAGTGGTTCAGTGGTAGAGTGCTTGAATCAAGACCGAGGGGTTGCGCATCGTGTCCTTGAGCAAGACACATAATTTCTTGCTTAGTACTGGTTCAACCCAGGAAGACCCGTCCCGATATAATTGAAAATTTGTTGACTGGGACATAATCAAATAATAAAAAAAATGTATTGGCATTTTAACATTTATGAGCATGATCAATTTTGTGCTCAGTTGAATTGAGCAGGAAAAAAGTTTTATAATCTCTGGGACAGATCCAGATTATTATTTGAAGAGTTGGAAAATATTCCTAGCAAAGTCCTTTTTCAAATTCAATTACAGGCCTCCAAATAAGAGTGCATCTATTTGAAAATTCTTTTTCTTACTTCTCAACCAAAACATACACTGCTCAAAATATTTAAAGGAACACTGCGTGTTTTGCCATTGATCACAATACAAATGCACTCATGGTCTGACTCAAAGCAAGAGTTGGATTAATAAGGCAAAACATGTTTGTGCGGTGATTACATTGGTTATCGATCAAGGATGATGTTTCCTGATGAAAATGAAATAATCCCTTTCCAGAAATCTCCATGGAACGCTTTATGTAAAAATGGAATTTTGTTAAAGATACCCTGTTTTTCGAAACCAAATTTAAAGACGATTGTTTCAATAAAACACCACAATACCATCATTTCTGTACATCCAATAGCCTTTAAATGTTGCAGAAATCATTAGGTTACGCTATTAAAAAAATCCAAAGATTCTATTGATTCTCTTACCTATACATTTTGAATATCAGATCATTGATTCTCTTACTTTTTTCTTACTAATAGTTTGGTTTAAACATAAAGAGTTCCAGAAAAAATCGTCATTTTCAAGAAAATTGAAAATTACAAAATTTTAGCCATGAACTTGAGCAGTGATTGTTTTTCAAAAACTTTTTATGATCCAATACTTTGCCTCTCCTTGCTAAGATAGCAAAAAAACTGGGTTTCTACCTTATTGTCCAGTGAAATGTATGGTTTGTATACAGGATTTATAAGGGTTAACATTATCACCTATGGAAAATTATCAGGTGTTCCTTTAAATATTTTGAGCAGTGTATGTTGTGGGTACTCAAAAGAACTGTCTCAATGAGAGGGTTCTTTTGAGCAACTAAAACACATGTTTAAATTGATGGGAAAGGAAATAAATGCAATTTTAGCTTATCTGGACCTATGTCTATCAGTTTAAGAAGAATCAAAGTCAGTTCAATGATTGAGAAACAGCTGAAGATTTTATCACTGATATTGAAAAGAAGTTTTGTAGCAAACAGCACAACTTCTCAAAGATACAACCAATGGGATTGTAGGAATCAGGGAACAAATTTTAGATTTTTAACCACTTGCTAAAAATAGCGAGAGGCTATTTTTCTCACTTGCTAAAGATGCTGATCAACTTGCTTTTTCACTGAGAATGAAAGAACTATTTTTTAGTTTCATTGCAAATTACGTACTCTGCATTAATTGATAGACAAAAACAATTTAGCATTTTCAGCTTTCAGCACCTGTATTCAGGCTTCCTTGCAAACATTGTGGATCCAGATAAGCCAGCTTCTGAAGAAGCTGGCTGATCAGGATCTACACTGTTTGCCGTACAACATATGCTGTGTTGCATAACTTGGTTCATATGAGAGCGACTTGTTTCCACATGCTAAAAATAGCAAGTGATGGCAATTTCTACTTGCTTTTTGGAGAAAACTACTAGCATTTAGCAAGTTGGAAAGTGCTAAATTTGATCCCTGGGAATCAAATTGCATAATGGGTGTGATACAGAACCCAGTCCAAATACAGTTCAAGAAAACCAGATCAGTGTCAAAGGGCCAGATCAGTGCCAAAGGGTCAGATTAATAGAATATATATCTAGTGGGAAGGATGTTTTAGAAGATATAAATGGGGCTGTGAAAGGAAAGGACCATTTTACACAGCTGTTGAAACCTGCTTTAAACATGTACTTGCCATAGATAATCAACTTTGGTTAAAACTTTCAGGATTATTCCTGAATTCAGGCTTTTGAGGCTGCCTTTCCAAAGAAAGTCAGCCTCAAAAGTCTGAATTTGGCAGATTCTAATAGCTTTTCTGGTTTAAGGTTTGATGGTCTAAAGGATATTTAAACTTGAAATTATTTATACAGTAGAATCTCGTTTCTTTTACGCACCCAAAACATATGTTATTCCTAAATTTATTTATAATTAGCAAGTATTTTGAAAAATTGAATTTTTGAGGTTTTACTGTATTCATATTTTTACAGGCATAATGCACATTTTAATTGTTAAATTTGTTATAGTTATGGATTTAATAAAAATTCAACTTCATGTCAACAAAAATTGGAAATATATATGAGCCACAATCTGTGAAAACCAGCATTAATGACCAAGTCATCAAGATTTAGTTTATTACACACACTTAATCTACGAAGTGTTAAGAAGTTATCTTGCAATTTTATGAAGTTATCTCCATTATTCATGGAAATATGGTCTTTTGAAAGTATACACTGTCTAAACTTTAACACGCAACGTCAGAAACGTCATGAGGTTACTAATGACGTGAAAGTTAACTTAAAACATGCTATTTCTTGTTAACACACTTTTTATTTTCCTTAACATATGTGCAACGGAATTGGCAGAAAAGTTGACACTGATTCATTTTTGCTCCAAGTTTGCATGATCTGAAAATGACTGACCACACTTTAAAAATTCTGACAGTTGCTAAGGTAAAGTTGTTGCCATGGAACATATGGCATGATAAGGAAGAAGTTGAATCAGAAATGATTGCCAGTTTTATTCTACTATATACTTGAATAGGTTTTAAATTAATATATATAAACACGACACATTTCTTATTTTTTGGTGTTTTTCAAATGATTTTTACATAAAAAGTCCTAAATGTCATTAAGGGGTTTTTTCACAGATTGCTGCTCATATTTAATTTTTCATTAACACATTTCTTGTTAAGCTCATTAGAACTATCTCAATGAGATGCTTCCAATGTACCCACAACATCTGTTTTATTGTAAGAAGAAATAATATGGGCCAACACTTGAGAATAGGGTACTTATTTGCTGCTGGCACACACAGTAGGGACATAGATTATGGCTTAGTCCAAAATGTAGACCTCTTATCACCACTAGATAGAGAGCGCAGTGACTCATTGGTTGAGTGCTTGACTCGAGACCGAGGGGCTGCGGGTTCGAGCCTCACCGGCGTCACTGCGTTGTGGTCCTTGAGCAAGACACATTTATCCTAGCTTAGTACTGGTTCAACCCAGGAAGACCCGTCCCTACATAACTGTAAGATTGTTGATGGGACATAAAGAATCAAATCAAACAAACAAAGCACTAGATAGCTGCACATGATACAGGCTTTAACCCCTTGTATACGGGAAACCTTAAAGGTTCCTTTACAAACAGTGAAGACCTAGATGAAATGCTGCATAATGCGACATTTCATCAGGAGCTTCACTGTTCGTTAAAGCAAAAAAGCTCTTCAGACAAAAAAAATACAATATTTAAAAAAAATTTATAACCTTACACCCCTAGATATGTACAATGGATTATCCCAAGTTTATTGAATCAAACCAGTAGGAAGAACCCATTAGCATACAAAGGGTTAAGAGTTAATTTTAGCTTATGCGATAAGTACCAAAATCTAGTGTAGTGGTATACATGTTCTGTTGTGTGTTGTATATATGTATGCCTTCTATGAATTGTCGCAATTTTGCCTCAGTAATTGTTTGCAAATTCGGCCTTGTCATGTGATTTTGTTTGCAAATAATTTGTGTTATTCTAATGGCACACACACAGTAGGGACATACACATGTTTAGATAAAACAAAATTTTTGAGCTTAAAATTGTAAATAACATTATTTTCTTATCCATCTGTTGAACATATGTTTTGGGTGCTCAAAAGAACCATCTCATTGAGATGGTTCTTTTGAGTACCAACAACATATGCTTTGGTTGACAAATAAGAAAATTAATATTTTGTTAGGCGCTCTTAAACTAAAGGCCTGGACATAGATTATAAGTCCAAAATTTAGGCCTCTATCGCCACTTGATAGCTGCACATGATGCATGCTTTTAAAGTGAATTTTAGTTTGTTTGTGCCAAGAAGTACTAAAATCTGGTGAGCTGGTCCATATTTAATGGTACTGTTGTATATATGTATGCCTTCTATTAATTGTTGCAATTTTGCCTAAATAATTGTTTGCAAATTTTGCCTTGTCATGTGATTTTGTTTGCAAATAATTTGTGTTATTCTAATGAAAGCGGAATTTAGCATTATTTTGCCTCATCTAAAGACTCATTTACAAAATGGCTGTTTTCACTATTTTATGGTTTAGAATGTTTTAGAAAGTTTTTGAAAGTCATTCATTGTTTCATTGCATGATTAGATATGGCCTTGTCATGAGAAAACCTGAATTTGTAAATGTTGTATGCGAATAACAAAGGTGCAGTCAAGCTTCAGCATCCCTGCAGTCCAATCAGCACCTTTTTTTGTTGTTATTGTTTTAATCTCCCTGTCCATTTGGCATGCAGGGGGTCAGGGAGGACCATCCCACTCTCACACTTTACAAACAGCACCCTTTTACCTTGTTACAGTTAAATCTTCTTAATTCAAAGTCCTGATGAGTAGAGATATACAGGGTTTGCGCTAGGATTTATTTTTCTTTCGCCACCATTTTCGCCAATCAGATTCTTTTTGTACCATTTTCTCGAACTTAGAGCCAGATTTTGGCCATTTGTCCCCCCAAAAGAGCAAGGTTTTGGGGCATTTTTCGCAAAAAATGTCTTCTGTCTTTAACCCCCTTAATTCTGGTGGATTATTGTACACACATTGATAAAACAACTAAGGAATAGTCCATTTTGTATTTAAAGCGGTTGACAGTCTTTAAATTTATGTATATTTGTACCTGGAGATTGTTGATTTTTTCTTAACAAACAGAGCAAACACTGATGAAATGCTGTTTGGGTATTCACTGCTTGCCAAAGTACCTGATTGCAAGTATTCAGAATAAATAGGATTACCCAACATTGTATGTTTAAGGTGTCAAGCAAAAAATAATACACAGGGATGATAATGATCAGACTTTCGATGTAAATGTCAATCTTTCCATAGAGTTTTTATGGAAAACCTCCATTCAGGTTTGAACACCTGAACAGGTTATTTTTTAACACATCATTATATTATAAATAATTGCTAATATATGTGTGACGCCAATTTCAAAATAATATGACTTTTTTCTCTCGATTTTTTTGGTATTTGATTTAAGTGATTAAAAGTTTGCAATCAATGTTATTCTCGCTTGAATATAAAATTATAAAAGATCATATAATACTTTGATTAGAATGTTTAAATTGGGAAATTATATGTTAAATAGAACGAATAACTGCCTTGCCAAAGTAGTTTGCTAAATATTGTAACAAGGGAGCTAATTCAAAAATATTAGGGGAGAGCACAATTGCATAATTTTTACCTCGGAATACAGGCCGGAATTTTTCTGACAAAACAAATTTAAATCAAGTGAGCCATAACATCATCTACCTTTTAAATAAAAAGGTTTCTGTTCTGTCGAGAAAAGCACTTTGAACAGCGTGTGCAGTTGCTGTCTTGAAAAGAGAAGCAATGCTACTGTCGGCCTTTGCGAGATGCGCGGATCCTTTCGCATGCCTGGTAATGTCTAGTGAGTGATGCCGTCAGATGAAAGAATGGCACAGTGAACACCATGCAAATCTTTCTCCTTTCTCACAAAGCTTGATGGAAAGCTCGAAGCAATCTATCTTCTTACGAGTGGAAAGTGAGCTTGCAAGTGACACTTGATTTTTTCTTCTTCGTGGACGTCGATGTAGCGGTCTTTTCAACATGTTTAAAGTTACGAATTCAGAAAGCTATGTAATGACTATTATTAGCCTATTGACCACAAAAAGCAAAGATGTCACGATGATGGTGCAGTTTATTTCATGCACAGCATGGCACCATGTATATTATAGTCTGTAATTATGACCGTTACCGGTAGCAGCTGTTAAAAGTGTGTGCCGATAGCCATAGGTTATAAACATTTATACTGGGTCCGAGGTTATCAGCGCGTGTCCAGGTTTGACTCGATCAGCTACTGAATTGTGTGGTCGATAATTGGGGTGTTAATTGACAATTAAGATACGCATTGATGACCATAAAGCGGCACGAGGCAATGACTTGTAGCCGGAGGTGACGATTCCGACGCCAGACAAAAAAATATACTTGCGATTTTTATTCCCAATAGTTGTCGCCAAATTAATATTTTTGCGCCAAATTTATTATTTCTTCGCATTTTGCGACAATGGCGATCGGTAGCGCGAACCCTGGATATATTTAGAATTATCAGTAGTTCGAAATATAGGGAAGTAGACACATAAATATATAAACCCTAAAAAATTATTATTATCAGGTTTTTCTCTTTATTAATTATAAGTTTTGGACGTGTAAAAGAAACGTCCCTAAGAGACGTTTCTTTTTCACACCCAAAACATGTGTTATTATAGACAGTTATTAAACTAGACCATAAGGTCCTATTCTCTGAATCCAGTGTGTCCGGAATTAATTTCGAATTAGCGAGTATTTAAAAAAACGAAGTTCAAATTTTCAAGGTTTTACTGTATCTGCTCTCTTGAAAGTATCTTGCAAAATTTCAAGATTCTAGCTAGTCTTTGTAGTTGAGCAGGCTGCTTTGAACATGACCTGATCGCAAACCCTGAAGACAGAGTTTATAGCTGTCTGATCAGCGCCTTTGCATTCGCTGTAAATAAAGTTTCAACATGCAACATTTCAATATTCTAGTTAGTGCCAGTATCTAAGCAGATATGATTAGATAAATACCTTTGCGAACCCGGAAGACAGCCTTTCTTGGGGCGAGACCCAAATGGGCCAGTACATAAGCTTCTTATAAACATCCATACTGAGGTATCAAGTTTAGCTAAAGGTCTAAATTTTGATCTGAGTTTTCATTTACATCCATATGAGGGAGCACAGTGGTTCAGTGGTAGAGTGCTTGACTCAAGACCGAGAGGCCGTGGGTTCGAGCCTCACCGGTGTCACTACGTTGTGGTCCTTGAGCAAGACACATCTATCCTAGCTTAGTACTGGTTCAACCCAGGAAGACCCGTCCATGTTAATTGAAAGATTGTCGATGGGACGTAAAGAATCAAATCAAGCAATCAAAGCAAAATTTACATCCATACTTTGTGAATGCAAGCAGTGAAGACTCAGGCAAGTCTGTGCATAAGTGCAGACTTGCCTGAGTCTTCATGCTCTCTGATGCAGTATCAAAACTTTGAGCATTGATCCATATACAAAGTAACGAAAACAGTCATTTTACCATATTTAATGTGCAATATACTCATTTTCACCTGACACGTCCATGAGATCGCATAATGTTTGTTGTTACTAAAATGGTTGCTCACTATATGAGTGATTTGAATTTCAAGCTTATTTACAAGTATAAAATATATCATGCACATCAGCATATAAGTATTTATGAAGTCATATATATAAATAAGAACATTATTTTGTTGAGAGCTAAATTCAAATACATGTATATTAACCCTTTCCTTCATGACTATGAGTGCTAGACTCCATCCACTATGAATAACAATATGAATAAATTTTCATTTTGATACATAGAACAAAAAAGGGGACCAACAACATATGTTTAAACAGGTATAATAATATATTTTCAACTTAAAAAAAGATAATTTTTTTTTGTCAAATCCACTAGTGTAGGATCAGATATATCATATTTCCATAAGCAAGCAGAGTAGACCCTGACTCTGTTTGCAAAAGCTTTAAAAGAGCTGCCTAGTTTGCTTATACACTAGTGGACCTGACAAGTAATCTCATTGTTCTATGTACCAAGATGAAAGTTTATTTATGTAATTATTCATAGTGAGTGGAGCCTAGCATGAAAGTTCATGAAGGAAAGAGTTAACAAATGAAATTGGGTTGGAAAACAAAGTCAATGAGTTAATTTGTATACAGAAGACCCCTAAATGTATACTTTCGCAAACAGTGAATACCCAGAATGCGGCATTTCATCAGGGTCTGCACTATTTGTTAAAGTAAACAATCTTCTGGTATATGAAAACATCTTAATTTGGAAATTTTGACTTGTGACCCCTTAAAACATATAATGTACAATCCCATCCTTATTGTATCAGTCTGTAAGGGAAAATCCATAAGTATATAAAGGGTTAAATGTTTATAAAGGTAATCATGTGTTTTGAAAGGGAGACAGCCAGTAGATTAGATTTAATATAGGGCCCGATTATTTGAGTATTTATTGTCTTAACCCTTTGTATACCAGTGACTCCTAAATGCATACTTCGGCAAACAGTGAAGACCCAGATGAAATGCTGCATAATGCAGCATTTCATCAGGGTCTACACTGTTTTCTAAGACAAAAATGATCTTTAGTGAAAAGAAATAGTTTAATTTAGTAATTATAAACTATGACTTCTCAATATATACAATGGACCATTCCAAACCAGAAGGAAGAATCCATTAGTGAATAAAGGGTTAATTTCATATAGGAATAGGGAGCGCAGTGGCTCAGTGGTAGAGTGCATGACTCAAGACGGAGGGGCCGCGTCTTCGAGCCTCATCAGCGTCACTGTGTTGTTGTCCTTGAGCAAGACACATTTATCCTAGCTTAGTACTGGTTCAACCCAGGAAGACCCATCCCTGTATAACTGAAAGATTGTTGATGGGACGTAAAGAATCAAATCAAACAAAAGTCATGTGATAGGAAAAAAGAAATACTCCAGGTCTTAGTTAAAAGTGCGTACCAAAATAATAATTCTCTTATTTCTCAACCAAAGCATATGTTGTGGGTACACAGAAGAACCATCTCAATTAGACGGTTCTTTTGAGCACCCAAAACATTTGTTAAAACTGATGAGTAAGAAAATATTTACAATTGTACGCTCAAAAATTGTGTTTATCTAAACCCTTAGTGCATAAAGGGTTAATTTCATTACAAGAAACGAGTGATAGGGGAAAAAAGAAATACCCTGATATTTTTTGTGTATATTAATTTCAGTATTAGCTCATATAAGATGGTTTCTATTTATTACTATTTTTATTGCATTATTAAAAAATCAATTTGATGACTGCTTAACCATTTACCTGCTAGTGATAACTTTCTTTGTCTGCTGTTAATCTGTGAAAATACTTTAGACCCAGGTCAGATCTGATAAAACGTTTTAAAAAATCTTTCAGATATATTCCATCAAAGTGTCAAATTGTTTGGATCTAGATCATGGCAGGCATTATGTCGGGCCCAAACTAGGTCTACTGTTTTCAAAGGCTATCCACATGAGACAAAAATTGTTACTAGTGGGCGAAGGGTTAAAGGATTTCTTATATGAAGTATTCTTGGAATAGTAAAATGCTTTGAATGTAAAACTATAGGGAAACTATCATGCATCACCCATATGTCACTAGATTTTCGACATGTCAGCTGATTTTGTGAATTAACTCTTTGCATGCTGTGAAATTTTTCATCATTTTTTGTTGTCTGTTGATTTTTTTCAAAGTTATCTTTTTCGAAAAATTCCTTCAGGATTGCTGTCAGAGTGGCAAACAGTTTGGATCTAGATAGGCCTGACATTCTGTTGGGCCTGATCTGGACCCAAACTGTTTGCAAAGGTTATTAGCAGATAGCACTGCTAGGTTGAGTTAACAGGTCAGATTGTCTGCCAGCCCTAGGGAAAAGTGCATATTTGTCTTTTAGTGGCAACCCTAGATAAATCATATTGGCCAGCACATAAGACAACAGACTATGGTACTCCTAGCATGTGCGCAAAGGGGGGGGGGGGGATGGGGGGTGAGGGGACCCAAACAATAACTTTCATATTGTTTAACCAAAACATATGTTGTGGGTACTCAAAAGAACCGTCTCAATGAAACATATGCTAAAAATTATGGGTAAGAAAATATGAAAATATTTACAATTTTACGCTGAAATTTTTTGTTTATCTAAAAATGCAAGAAGCGAAGTCTGGCAGAGCACTGCGCATATGTGCAGGCTCATTTGAGTCTTCGCAGCTTCAATGATGTGATAACTGCCAAAATCTTGCGAGCTGGCTCATATTTAATTTATTGTTTGAGGAGTTTTAGTTTAAAATTACATTATCAGTTTTACAGGCTCTGCATCTACACATATAGTAAAATTTAATATATTGCTAAAATAACTTATTTTGGACATCATAAATATAGATAAGTTTTTGCTAGAATCATTATAAACCCCAAAATGCAGTAGATTACAAAATTTATTATATCATTTCTTTACGTTTGTTACCCACATGGGACTAATGAAATGGGATACAGTTAAACATTTATATTTGGCGGGTATTTTAATTTAGCGATATATGCAGTAGAAACAAAAATCAAGAAAATGAGACTCTGAAAAACATTCATTTACACAATAAGCACTTAATGGACACTCATCTATAAGGTATTGGTACATGTATCTGTATTAATAAAAAAATGTATAACTATAGTCTGTTTGCACGTTGAGTAAACATCATCTTAAAAAGGGGCTACTCTGAAAGAAAAGAATACGCTCCCTAGAGGGAGCCTATTCTTTCCTTTAAGAGTAGCCCTTATGAGAATAGATAAAATAACTTTAAAGATCATTAAATCAAGTGACCGCCAAAATTAAACAACACCAATATGTCAGTTTTTAAAAAATGCCAAATGTTGATGCTGCTAATATTGAGCGTTATCAGATATTTGGGACACTATTTGCCGTAAAAACCAAAAGTCTGCCTATGCGATAAGCTCTTTCCCGCCAACACTTTATCAGCCTGCCATGATGATAGCTGGAGGTCATGTATTCTGAATGAAGAGTGGTTATCATGTCCGGCACAAGAAGTTCGTCATTAGATGACATCAGATGCAAACAAGTGGCATGAGGTAATGCAAAGTTTACGTCAGTGCTCTGTTTTACTTACATTTTTGTACATCAAACGAATTAAAACAGTGAATTGAAATATGTGATAAACAGATTATCTCACAGGGTTTTGGTTTTGGTTATCGCCCTCAGTATCAACCCTTGACCAAAGCTAAAGCTATCTGGCTGATAATGGGGTCTCGGGTTGATACTTTGGGCGATAACCACAAAGCTGTGAAATAATCACTAATTATACAATAGTCTGTGCTTTTTAAAAACCCAGTCATTTTAGTAGTATTTGACCTTGTACACGATGTGGATATTCTATTTGGCCTTTGTAAACAGCAAATTTAACTATATCTGAAATATGAGTGATGTGCGGAAAACTGCTTTTTTGCAACTTTCTGGACATAGCTCATATTTCAGTCAAGATTTCAAGATGATGTAAGCAGCATTACATTACAAAATACAGTTCCACATCCTGCATTAGGTTGTATATGACAACATCCATCCAAACAAATCTTACAAGAAAAAATCGAAAAAAGTTGACCACTAAAATACAATATATTGCACCCCTAACAAAGAAGGATATAATAAATTTTCTTGATTGCTGCATCCATGAAGACAACAATGCTATGCTCAGCTGAACCCATAATGCCTTATTGCTACACAATCTTGTAAAATTATTGTTGTTAAACAGAATAAAGGATTGAACAAATCACGTCTTTGTGCTCTTTTTGGATAGGACTGGTTTCCCCATTCACAATGACCCCAAATATATCTCTTTTATATTCCAGCAGGAAAAGTTGGTCAATCTTGAGACACAGACATAGCACCCATTAAATTGTATGCAATGCTTACAGACATAGCACTCATTAAATTGTATGCAATGCATACAGACATAGCACCCATTAAATTGTATGCAATGCATACAGACAAAGCACCCATTAAATTGTATGCAATTCATACAATTTAATGGGTGCTATGTCTGTGTTAAGATTGACCAAATCTCTAGCTACAGTTTTGAGTACAATATTGTTCAACAAGTATAGCGGGAAGTTTTAACTGCAACAATGTAGTGCATGCCCACTTCCTGCCCGAAAGTTAAAATAGTTTGTTGGGTAAGATTAAAGTTCTAGTTATTATATTAAGTAAATGTACAAAATCATGGTATTTGTTCAGTGTTTTGCCTTCAAATTTGAGCAAATGAGTTACTTATTTGACCTGCTGAGATTTTAACCCATTTATTGCTTACCCATTGACGAACCCAAAACACAGGATAGGCGCATACTATCGACAAGCATAAAAAAATTGTTAGAAACAGAGTTTTCGATTGCCATTTGTTGCTCGACAAATGGCAATCAAAAACACTATTTCCAGTGATTTTTGATCCGCATTCATGGATTTTTGAGAGACCTTTCGATTGCTGTCTATCCAGTGTGCTCATTGTTTCGAGGAAAAGTTTGAAGATGATCGAAGTATGCTCATAACTTTTTAGATCACCGATGGCAGTTGTTTGTCTGTCAACAATTTGCTTTAAAGAACATCTCCTTAACTGCTGGATAGAATTTTACCAAACTTTACAGGAATGATCCTTGGAAGGTTCTCTTATCAAAGTTGTTCAAAAATCTCTATTCTATGCAGAATTCTGGTTGCCATAGCAACCAAAAGGAAAAACTTTTAAAGACTTCTTGTCAAAAATACCGGGGCCGACTTGAAAATAATTTGGTACAAATGGTCCTTAGGTCACCCTCTACCAAGATTGTTCAAATTATATATGATCCGTTGAAAAACATGGCCACCAGGTGGTGCTGCCAGTTTTTCCTATGTATATATTAGGAAAACTGTAAAAAATCTTCTTGACAAAAAGTACTGAGCGGATTTGAAAATAATTTAGCAAAAATGGTCTTGGGTTGACCCTCTACCAAGATTGTTCAAATTATATTGATCTGTTGAAAAACATGGTCCCCAGGGGGCAGGGCCAGTTTTCCCTATAAATACAAAGGAAAATTTGTAAAAATCTTCTTGACAAAAACTACTGGGTGGATTTGAGAATATTTTGGCACAAACAGTCCTTCGATGATCCTCTATCAAGGTTATTAAAAATATGTTGATCTGTTGAAAAACATGGCCGCCAGGGGACTGGGCCAATTTTTCCTATGTGTATATAGGGAAACCTTTAAAAATCTTCAAGTCAAAAACTACTGGGCCGATTTGAAAATAGTTTGTCTCAAATGGTCCTTGTTTACTTGTAAAGTCTCATTGAAACTTCTGATCCGTCAAAGAAACCTACTGGTAGCTGAATGCTGGGCAGGAAATTGCTTTCCCTTGGCCTTATAAACAGGCATTATAATATGACGTCGCGTCTGAGAGTGAAATAACGCCAAGCATTAAGATGGATAGATCACTTGTGGTTTACAGATTTTCGGGAAACATTATAAAATGACACTTTTAACGTCACCCATATGGCAAAACCCCTACGTTTTCACGCCAAAAATATGATTTCAAAATAATTTTAATGTCATATGATAAATAAATCTAACATTCGTGCTCCTGTATTATTGAATTTATTAAACTTGTTGCGAAAAAGAGATAAAATGCTTGGCAAGCCTCGCATTTTATCTCTTTTCCTCAACTCATTTATTAAATTAAAAAAAAAACATGAGCAACCAAGGACCCTCTTGTATCAAATTTCTATATCCTCTTTTGAAAACGGTGTAGGTCTGGATCAGCTGGCTTCTATCTATCTCCTTTTTCTCTGGCAGTCATATCTGATCATTATCAGAGGTGAGTGACGAAAATTGAATTTAAAAAAAAGCTGCCCTCCTGGCTGAGTCATTCAGATCAGGGCCCTGAACTCCTCTGTGGTCTCAGTTGCAACCATTCAGAGAGAGACTATTCCAATTAGGTAAAGTTCTCGGGAATTAATAATACTTCAGACAATCACTGCATGTCTGGGTCCTGCAATACTTGGATCGATATGATGACCTTTTGAGTTTGGACCTGTGAGACGGGATCATGAATAGACACAATGAATCCTGTGGAAGAGCAGTAGAGAGGACTCCCTCCAGGCCCCGAGGTTATAAAACTTGATTTCATTTTCAAACTCAAAATAAAGAGCAATGATTGGCTGCTTGCATACACGTGTCAGCAAGCAGCCAATCATAGCGCTTTATTTTGAGTTTGAGACTGTACTCAAGTTTTATAACCTTGGGGCCTGGCCTGGAATAGCCATCTCATAGAGCATGTCACCAACACTACTAGTATTGTGTTGCTCCACCTCCTACAGGTCCAGTCGGCGTCATACTTTGTACTTTCTCCACTTGTTGTATATATATATATATATATATATATATATATATATATATATAGAGTGAGAAATAGGCTAATGCACCAAACGAGATATCTTTCCTGTGGCACTGGATCCAGTAAAGGATGCTAAATTGATTTGAGAAATAAATATAAAAGGATATAAATCAAAAAACAGTGCTAATTTTTTTTGAAACTAAGCGCTTTCGGCTTTTGCCTTCATCAGAGTTTCAAGACACATTAGATTAGGTGAATAGTTAACACAATATAACTATATACATGAATTATGTGATTATTTAAGCCCTAAAAAGGGCCCAGCTATTGTACGTGTATTTTCACAAATATGGCTGCACAATATTAATGAATTAAATACAGCGTACAAAATTGGCTTTTTGGCAACACAGTGCCAAAAATTGGCGTTCTGGCAAGAAATGTCTTGTACGAAAATTTGTGTAGAACAGAAGTCTTATACATGTCTAGGCTCCTAAAAGATCGTCTACAACAACACAGCACACCAGGTGTTCTACTATATGACCAGATAGAGTCAGTCACCCTTGTTGATGCCAAATGGACACAGAGTGTTCAGACGCCGAATCCAGTAGCTCTCACGGAGTTTCCTGGTCGAATCTGACCACTCCTTGTTGTGTTCAAGGCAGCAGACAGAGGCATTACTCAAGAAGTCATGATTTCAATGAGACTTTATGACTTCTTGAGTAATGCCTCTGTCTGCTGCCTTGAACACAACAAGGAGTGGTCAGATTCGACCAGGAAACTCCGTGAGAGCTACTGGATTCGGCGTCTGAACACTCTGTGTCCATTTGGCATCAACAAGGGTGACTGACTCTATCTGGTCATATAGTAGAACACCTGGTGTGCTGTGTTGTTGTAGACGATCTTTTAGGAGCCTAGACATGTATAAGACTTCTGTTCTACACAAATTTTCGTACAAGACATTTCTTGCCAGAACGCCAATTTTTGGCACTGTGTTGCCAAAAAGCCAATTTTGTACGCTGTATTTAATTCATTAATATTGTGCAGCCATATTTGTGAAAATACACGTACAATAGCTGGGCCCTTTTTAGGGCTTAAATAATCACATAATTCATGTATATAGTTATATTGTGTTAACTATTCACCTAATCTAATGTGTCTTGAAACTCTGATGAAGGCAAAAGCCGAAAGCGCTTAGTTTCAAAAAAAATTAGCACTGTTTTTTTATTTATATCCTTTTATATATATATATATATATATATATATATATATATATATATATATATATATATATATATATATATATATATATATATATATATATATATATATATATATATATATATATATATATATATATATATAGTTGGATTGAGCTCAAACTTGGTGGGGATCATCTGGCCAACATGGAGATTCAGAATTGCTAAAATGATTTTGTTCCAAACATCGCCATGACAGCCATCTTCAATAAGGGCTTCAAAAAGTTGCTGCTGATGAAGCCAGCTAGTCAGGATCCACAACAGACTGTTGTTGTTTTTTCATCAACACAAAGAATCCATGTTTACTTAACCCTTAAAGCACCAATCATGACTGCAGCAGACGACAACTTTGCCAACAATTTTCCTAATTTTCAGAAAAATTAGATATGATATTACATGAGAATTGTCTGCTCATGAAATATCATGCCTTATTTGTTATTTTTGAAAAAGCAGCAAAATTTGAAATTGTCGTCTGCTGAAAATTATAGGTGGTGCTTTATGGGCTAATTTAATGAATTACACCACTGGATTGGCTGGAAATCCGATGTTCAGAAGGTCAGTATACATTACATCTGTGTGCGCTTATTAGAGCATTTTGCGCTTATTAGGTTGGGTATGATAGGTTTTGACGCTCATTATGTCCATTATGGAAAGTCCTAAAATTAGACTACTTTAATTATTAAAGCTGCATAGTCTGTAACTTTTGATCTTTTAATTTTAGAATTAATGTTTCTATTTTTCAAGAACACAGTAAAAAACTAAAATTCAGGTATACATTTTACCAGTTTTGTAAATCTTAACAAATTATCAGTACCAAAACAACAGCATTTATGTTAAAATTAACTGTCTATAATTATTGGAGAGATGCAAATAATTACCAAAAAGAGAAAAACACATTCATTTTCCATGCAGTTTTCAGCTATAGTAAACAGATTTATTGTGAAAACAACTTAATTCTACTTTTACAAATGATTTAAAACGAAAAAAAAAAAAAAAAAATAAGATGTTCATAGTTGCAGACTTAGTTTCTTTAATAGAGCGGGTGAGGGTATTAGTGAACCACAGGTAGTTAGTGAACTATTTCTGTATCACAATTTCTAATGCATAGAAGCGTATTGTTTGACATTTAAAATGTTCAACCTAATGCATTGTTTAGTATCTAGGGTGTGCTATCTCCATATTCACTATGTATGTTTTTAAAACAGACTTTATTTTTTAATGTCAATAAATTTGACGATTCTTAACCATGGTGTTAAGGAAACAGAAATTTGGTTCTAATGGTCAACACCTTATGTGTAGTGTTTTTGTCATGCTTTTTGATAAAAGCCGGTATCTAATTGAATTGTTAACCCAAAACGCTTCTGCGCTGGTACCTGGCGCTGTTCGATTAGTCTATAGAAATGGTTCACTAATACCCTACGACAATTTCTCACGGAGGGTATTAGTGAACCATGTAACATGAACATTGAATAAAGTGTACCTTATCACTTTATTTCTGCATATTGCACTTCTTGTATCATGAATGCATAAGCTAGTTATATGAAAGAACATCTAAGAAAAACAGGAATATATGAGCAGTAGGCATACATCCCCTGCATGACAATTATGCCAATAGAATGTTTTATAATGTCTGATGGAAACTTGCTCTTGTTTGGCTTGTGTATGAATAGAATAGGCTATGTTAGTATCACCTATTAAACTCTACTGAAAAAGACGATTTTTGTAGGTTTATTTCATGGTCTAAAACGTTTTTGTTACAGAGGAAATAAACTTACCATATATATGAGGACGATTTCCAAAATGGCTACAACAATTATGACGTCACAAGTCATGTGATCCCTAACCCTATTATGTGTATTTAGCTAAACACATGCATTCATAATCACATTTTTCTGTCAATAGTGTAAGGCTATCAGCTTTATAAAATGCATATTAACCGCCAGTTATCACTTGACAAGGTTGTTCAAGGCAGTCTGAAAATGAGCTGACCAATTTGCACTGCCTTCGAAATGACATTCAGACAAACTTTGCTACATGCTGTTAACATGATTGAAGAGCAAAATCAGGCCATTGTGGAAAGCTGCATCTGCGTTTAAAGTAACAAAACAAGGTCCAGGGTAGTTCTACATTTACTGGTGAGTGCATGTCTAATCGAAGCCTTAATTGCATGTCTTTATTCATCTCTATGGCGTTTCTAGATACTGTCATCGTCTCCTGTCCACTAATACCCGAATGGTTCACTAACTGCCTCCATAGTATATAGTTGTACAATGCTATTAATGTAGCTTCTTTAACTGTTTAGAAGCTGTCTGTCCACAGTCTAGCGACAAGAAAGAACCAAACTCTCAATTTGAGTAGCAGGATGTTTGAAAAATTCATCAGATAACATATTATATAAAATATCGCTTAATGGTTCACTAATACCCTCACCCGCTCTAATATATAACTATTAAACCGGAGCTGAAACTTTAGGTATCAGCATTGTGCCGATCCAGATGTCACTCAGGAGACGGGGTCCAGACCCTGGAAAATTACAAGTGTTATAGGTTTCCATAGGAATACTACCACTACCCCCACCTCAACAAGAAATTGAACCCCCCCCCCCCCCCCACCCCCTCTGTAAAATAAGTTGATGACTGGAACCTTCCCCCTGGAAAATCTTAAGTGCTATTGGTTAAATTAATACTGGTATGGGCCCTGCTCGAGAAGCGAGAATGAAGCTGTCAGGCTGAACTGAAACCTGACCTGGTGGGAATGGCATGGGGCAACATGTATGTTTACAATTGCTTGGTGGGAGTCATAATAAATGTGCTAACATGAAGATTCAGAAATGGCATTATCAATCTCATCACAGATCCTAAATGTGGTCTCATCTAGGTGCTGAACGGTGGAATACAGTGATAGTTCAAACAGATCATGCTCTCAAAAGACAACAGAGGCAGGCAAAAAGTTAATGCGAAATATTTTAAAATGATAATCTTTCAGAAGTCTATACTTGTTGCAGCATTTTTACCCAGATAAATTTACAGAGGAGAACTTTTGCTAGTGCACTCAATTAAAACTAACAAGGGGGATAAATGTTGCACAGTTGATGGATAAATTGGCAAAACGAGCAGACACAAAACTTTTGATGATTTCACAAGGTAATCCTTCAAAGAATTTACCTTTCTTTATTGTCAAATACATAGGGAGAAAATGGCTTTAATCTTCTTTTATTTTTCAAATATAATGTTAAAAAAATCAGCTGCATGAAAAGTGTCACAAGCACTAGCTTTTAAAAATAGAATATAGACACTGACCTGCATTTATTTGAACACTTCAGGGCATTTATTAAATGGTTCAATGCTACATTAAGACAAAATCAATCAAAAAGTCTGTATATGTCAGGTTTCTGCAATGTTAAAACAAATTCATATGGAATTAATACAGCAAATAATGATGTAAATATCAGATTTTATGAAATTTTAGTGGCAGAATTCGTCAAATATTGCGACAACAATACCACGCTTACTTAAGTGAATTAATCTTTAGATATATCTATGTGTTTGTCTCTATTTATTAATTTTCAGAAACTATGATACCCTGTAATTATTATTATAATTATTCTTTTTTGAATATTAATAGAATGTAAAATAATTTCCTTTAGGCAAAAAAAATTGAATTGTTTCTCAGGCCATTTTTTTAAAAAACAGATGCGACAGGGCGGGTTTTTATTTTTATTTTAAGGCAAAAACAGATGCAGGAGACTTTGTTTTTCAAAAAATCGTAACAATATTTTTTTAAAGTTGTGCTTGGACGGTTATTTCATCGGCTATTATTATTATTCAAGTTAGTCCATAAAACTTGATAGGGAAAGCATCTGCTAATTAAGTTGATTTGATTTCATCACACATGTATGAAACTTACACTGTTCACAGTTGGGGCTCAAAGAAGAAAATATCGGCTCTTTCAACTGGAAATGGGTGCAAGAACAACCCGATGGACCACAATGTCCGAATGAAACTGCATGACATTTACTGATAACGATGTTTTGAACTTGAAATGCCGTTTTTGTTTCATTTTTTTTTTTATTAGAAAGCAATAAAAATACATAATGTGAGATGTTTTAAACAGATGCGGCAGTGGTTCTAATAAGAAGTAGTGGTCTCTAAAAAAAGGTAAAAAAAAAAATTTTTTTTTTTACTTTTCTTAATTGTGAAATATTTAATTTATTAAAAATACTTAATTATGGAAATGAATATGTCTCTTGCTAATGTTTCTTTCTTGTGAAATAATTTTTGTTTATAAATAAGAATTCTTAATTACGGAGTTTTATACAAGAATCACTCTGATTGGTTGATATTTTAGTAGTTTTACCTGTATATAAAGGGAATTTTAAACATACTAGTCCAAAATCAAAATAATATTTCACACAAATGTTCCTCATAAGATGGCAGGCAACCAAAATTGTCCAAATGCCATGCAGAAAAAATGGCCACCAGAGCTAAAAAAGGAAAAATCTTTAAATGACAATTATTGTCTCTTGAACTGCCGTCCAAATTCAAAATGATTTCACAGAAATGTTCCTCTGACATAAGGCTCCTACTAAAATTGCCCAAACGGTTCTGCTCTGCTATTAAACAAAATTGCAGGCAAAGCTAAAACTATAGAAATCTTTATACACCCCCCCCCCCCCTCAACTGCAGCCCAAATTCATTATAATTTCACAGAAATGTTCCTCGTCTGGCCCTCTAACATTTCAAATGGCAACCAGAGCTAAGAATAGAAAAAAGCCTTTAAGCGACATCTCCCCCTGAACTACTGGCCTAAATTCAAAATAATTTCACACAAATGTTCCTCTTAAAGCCATCTACCAAAATTGTCTATTAACCCTTAAAGTGCCAATCACGACTGCAGCAGACAATAATTTATCGACATCTTTCTAAATTTTTGAAAAAAATAAGGTATGATATTCCATGAGAATCGTCTGCCAGCAGACGATTCTCATGAAATATCATGCCTTATTTATTAATTTTGAAAAAGCGGCAAAATTTGAAAATGTCGTCTGCTGCAAATTATTGGTGGCGCAATAAGGGTTAAACAAAAAAATGTTTCTCATTGACTACATGTTCCGTATGATTTCCCTCTACCAAATTAGCTCAAATGATTCCAGGGGTGTAGCTACATATACTCTAAAACATAAGTCAGTGATTTTGTTACCTGCGCATCCTGCATCTTTTGCGCATAAGTTTTTATTTCAGCGAGTCCTGGCGAGTCCCGGGATGCAATAGTATTGCAGACTTGTCATTAAAAATAGTGTTTTGGACTCACAAGTTTGCAGTTGGGACTCATTGATATTGGAAACAGCGAGTCCCAGGACCCATAAGCCCAAAATTGTATATGAATCACTGATAAGTGCGTACAAATTTGGACCAAAAATGTAGGAAGATTCTATGACAGTTCTGATCGATTCGTAGAACCAATATTAATTTTTCTAAATCCAATTTAGACAGAATTTGTGATGATGTTGGTATCACCTCCTCATAGGCACCCTTTTGATGATCTATCACCAATCAAAGCAAAGTGAATGAGGGCCTGACCACATACGATTTTTTATGATCTACTATTACCAAGAGTGTGTTTATATCGGCAAACAGCGCAGACCCTGATGAGACGTCTCATCTGTTTCTACGCTGTTTGTGTACATTCCCTTTGGGCCTTTTAAACACATTCAGCCTGTTCCACAAGACTTTGATTGTGTACTTTGAAGTTTAGGCTAGCTACGATTCTGCTCGTTAATTGTCATGTAACCTAGTTAGTTGTCATCTACACACCATGTGCCTGAAATGTACACATTCCATAAAAAAATGTAAGAGGAGTTCTTGCTACAAAAGTTGACTAACAGACAGAAAAACTGACTGACATCATTACAGTATATCATATCCAACTTTTTTTTTGAAAGAGTGTGGATATAATGATAATAATATACCTGACTTTATTTAAAAAGAGTTTATATATATGTAATAAACAGCATCACAACTTGAACATCACCATTCTATCTGTTAATCTCTCAATGTTAAGTGGAAGAAGCACTAAACAAAGCCATTATTCTACAGACCCAGAAATATTTCATTTGACATTTATTGAGATACATTGTATCATCAGACAGACCTTCCTGGTATTGACTTCTTTGGACAATTTTTTCTTGGAATACTGTAATCACACTGGATAGGCGGCAATTGAAAATGTATATACGATTGACGAAAGTAGATAAAAAATCGCTAGAAACAGAGTTTTTGATTGCCATTTGTTGCCCAACTGGCGACAAATGGCAATTCTAGCATTTTTTGTTCCGCTTTCGCTTTTTTAAATGAAGTGAATCTGAAATGAAAGCTCTTGTCAAACCATGCAATCTGGTGCATCAAATGGAAAGTTACAGATATTTGAAATTCTAATAGTGTTCCAGAAAGAATTTTGAAAAGATTTTTTTTGAAAAAACAGCAACAACAGCAGATGACAATTATGTTTGTCATAGTTTCCCATATTGATGAGACTTCATTAATAGAAATAAACCGGTATTGGCCTCAATGCGAGAAATCCAACTTTGTTGCATGCAAACAACAAAGACGCAGACTAGCCTGCACATCCGCACAGTCTGATCAGCACCTTTGTTCTTTGATATTCACTGTCTGGAAAGTATAGTAGAAAAACTTGCTCCATGCAATATTTCAATGTTCTAGCTAATCTCTGTACCTGAGCAGGCTGATTTGTGCCTTACTTGGTCAGAAATCCAGAAGAAAGAGTTTCTCGCATCGAGTCCCACATATTCGTAACAGCAGAATGACATGGTCTCAGGTGATTTGAAATGTCATACCAACCTGTCAGGTTAGTTAACAATTTCCAATAGGCAATGTAAAAGTGTCCTGTGTTGTCATTTGAGTGCCATCTTGAATTTCTTCAAACTACATCTCCTCCCAAAACTTAAGCACACTAATTTCACTGTGGACATACTACAACAGCAATTTTGGTTTCGTGTCATTCAAATAAAGGCTGACAAAAATGAGAACTTTTGAATGCGTTTGCATTATCTGGCTTGGAGATTATCATCTTTTTTTCATGCTCAACTGAGCATGAAATTTCAACTGCTCAAAAATAAAAATGCTGAAATATTTCTAAGGCCAAATAAAAAAAATAAGTGTGTTTCAGGTAACTGGTCTGAAAATTTAGGTAGGGTAAGCACACATATATTTTTTTTAAATACAATTTTATGCAATTTGAAAGAAAATTTTGCCTTTCAAAATGCGAAAAAAAAAATTCCAGAAAACCTGAAAAAATCTAGAGTTCACCAGTAAATTTAGGTAGGGTCGGGTTACCCTAAACATAGGATTTTTTTTAATTGGCCTAATGCTTTAAAACTCTGGTGTATTAATCCTGCTTATTTATACATGTACATGCAAACTGTCTTCAATGTGAGTTTGATACAAGGGCAATTTGGGTTTCGTCACTCCCTGGTGTTATAGTAAAATTTCCTTCGAATAAAGGCTGACAAAAATGAGAACTTTTGAATACATTTGCATTGTCTGGCTTCAAGAATATCTTCTTTTTTTCATGCTCAACTCAACTGAGCATGAAATTTCAACTGCTCCAAAATTAAAATGTTGAAATATTTCTAATGCTTTAAAACTCTGGTGTATTAATCCTGCTTATTTATGTATGTACATGCAATCTTTCTTCAATGTGAGTTTGATACCATGCACATTCAATTTGATGACTTGATCTTTGACCTTGGCTAATAAATTGAAAATGCTGGTAAATGGTGACCCTGACCCCCATTTGCGTCAGCAGGTTTTCAAGTTTCTATTTTTCGCCAGCTTCCAACTATACCTCTACTGTTCCACCACTAGTTCTGATCTATTGCTTTAATTGTAAGCCGCCCGCCATAAATGTTCTATATCTGTACTTGAAACAAATTAGTTCTTATATTTATCATCTCCATTATGATGTAGAAAAGTTGCCCAATGCCGGTAATGAAGCCATATATTAGGACAAAAAGATTCTTGGATAGTTCTAGATATATAGGAGGGAGATTCTGATTGCTAAACTTAGCAATGTCCTTGCTAGTCGTGACTTTTGTCATCTGCTGATAACCTTTGCAGAGTTTATTATCCAAGAAAACATAGATTGTGGGTACTCATGGGTAGAGTCTCATTGAGTCACTTTTTGGTTAAAAGAAAAACAACTTATCAATGGCTTGGCTTTCGTCATGCTGGGCCATTATAATTATATTCCCTTAAGAAAACAGTGTAGATCCATATTAGCCAACTGGCCAGAATCCACACAGTATTTTTTCTGCCTTTGATATGGAATCATACAGCCGAACTGGCTGCAAATTTCCAATTAATGCATTTGTATGACATATTAATATATTCAACGCGGCGAGTGGTTAATGACAATTTCTGGATGCTAAAGTAGAGAGATATAATCTGGTTTTAAAATCTTAAAATCCTTTTGAACCTGATAGCCTGGTAATTATATACTTTAAAAGCAGTGCAGATGAATTTGCTGCTGCACAGGACAAATATAAGGACAAGTCTGAAGTGCCAGTCATAAAGAGCACCAAATTTACTTGATTTTAATAAGCTTGTTTACTTGATTTTAATAAGCTTGATGTAATAGAGGAGATAATGACTGAGAAGTATTGGCGGGGTGGCTGTCCTTTTGGTGCTCCTTGGTCTGGTCCATAGCGCTAACCCGACCTAGGTTTCGTCAATAGTATGACTCTTCAGGGGTGTCGCAAGGAAAGTGTTAAAGAAATTAGCTTTGTATGACACAAAGTAAATAAGGGTACAAAGATCAGGAATCGATACAATCAAGTACCACACCTGACCCAGGATACCAAGGGATCAATATGGAATGGAATCAGATCCTTTGAGATAGGTACATTTTACTAAACGCTGCTGTTTTAATGGTGTTGATAGGTCACAGTTAAAAGTTAAATCCTTAAGTTATATTGCCTTGCTGAATATGATCTTTAACTGCATCGGCAAGCACTTAGCAGTGTAGATCAAAATCAGATAGTAGCAAGCTAATCTGGTTCAACGTCATTAATTGCTATGATTCATTTTGTGATTTTTCCAATATAAAATAGGTCAAGCCTAATTTGGTAAAAAATCTTACCGTTAAAGGTAAGATTTTTACCAAATTAGGCATGACCTATTTCTTTATTTAGTAGGGCAAGGGTTGATCAAGTGTATTGATCTTTTTTATAGTATTGATTTGTACACCTTGATTGAGATTAAATGGATCCAAAGTGGTTTTATTGAAACTTTCTATCATAGAAAATTGTGGTACTAGCAGGTCGTGATTTTTGCTTTCATGGTATGTACATAGAACTACTAGCAGATAAGCTCTGATCATATTGCCGCAAAATTGTGATTACTTTCTTATCCTTTAGTATAAACATATATATTTTTGGTGCTCAAAAGAACCGTCTCATTGAGACGGTTCTTTTGAGTACAAACAACATAATTATGTTTTGTTTGAGAAATAAGAAAATAATTTTTGATTACACACTCTTGATTATCATGGGGTCTGATTATTTCCTATATTTTTCTGTAAAATATTAGTTGCTGTGGTGAATATTATCAAGAGTGACATTTGCATTTTAATTTAAGTTTATATATAGCAATACGTCATTATCGTGACGGGGCCCCGAAGTGCAGTCGGTAAGAAATCCAACTGCAGATCCAGGGGTCACGAGTTTGATCCCATACTTTCGTGGAGTTTGATCATGGAATAATTTCTATGACCATTCTCTTCCTTCTGCTGATTCAAGAAGGGTTGTTGTGAGTAACAAGCGAAAGTATGTGCATCAAGTACTGGTTAGCTTGCCCTGGTAAAAAGTGTGGTTAGGTTTAACTGACCATCTCAACATTACCATAGCTGTTCACTGGGTCGTACAGCATCAAACTAAAAAATCATGCATGCAGAGCAGGCCAGGCCCAGAGGTTATAAACTTTTTTTCATGCTCAACTGAACTGAGCAGGAATTTTCAACTGCTCATACACACTAAAATACCGACAAATAAAGAAGTTTCTTGGCATGACCATAGCTGTTGACTGGGACGTAAAATCTCAAAGTTTGCTCAAACAAACAAAACAAACACAATAAATTCCATTGTTTCCAATCTTTACAAAGGGCATGCAGGATTTTGCCATCACACTTTCATCAGAGACGGTCCTTCTATACCTGCTGTAGATACAGCCAGAACTTGCTTGAGAAGAAGACATTCATAACATATATCTGGATTTTAACCAGTGAAATGGATTCCAAAGGATATGCTGTTGGAAAAGCAGAGCTGTATTTATTGAAAATCATTCCAGCGCTGTTTAAACCATCACTCAGTCAGTTATTGATTCATGGTATAGTCTGATTTCCAAGTGCTTGTTTATGTCAATGGATAGTTCTCTAAGTTGAGAAATTTCATGGATTATCTCTTTTGATGCCAGAACCAAATTACTCAGACAGGAAAAGCATGTGCAAACAAAATAGTTCTAGATCAGACTGTTCCTAACCCTTATGATCAGGGACTTTTTGTGTTTGCCCTCTTTAGCAAATTAGCTTATAAAGTCAAGAACATTAGCTGGAAAATTCCATTTAAGAAATTGGAAAAAATATGTGCAAACAAAATAGTCCCAGGTCAGACTGCCACTAGAGGAGCAGCCTGATCAGGGACTTTTTATTTGGCCTTTTCAGCAATTTATTTACAGTGGCGGATCCAGAGCGGATTCAGGGGGTTCACTTGACACCCCCTCCCCGCCTCCCATTTTTAAATATCCTATGAAAATTAAATAATTTGGTCTCAGAGAGACCAAATTATTTCATTTTCATGGGATATTTAAGAAAAATGAGATAAAATCAGGAAAGAGAACCCCCCACACCATTATACATATATGAACCCATTTCCAGAAATCCTGGATCCTTCCCTGATTTGCTGGTTAATAGGGTGGATTAGTCCAGATCATCATCTGGAAGATTCTATTTTTAGAAATTAGAAAAGCATGTGCAAACAAAATAGTCCCAGAGAGCAAAAGCCTGATCAGGGAATTATTTACTGATAAATACAATGGATAAGTCCCATGCTCAGATCCAGAAAGTTTTGTCAGAGTGGGTCCAATTTGGATGTTTTTTCGGGTTTTTTAGTTGATGAGGGGAGGACAGAGGATCCATATAACACTAAAATCGGGCCATCATCCGCCTACCAGCGAAACGCCATTTTAATGGTGTTTAGCTAGCAGGCCGATGATACATGTAGCCTGACATTGAATGCTTGCTTGGTAGCTTTGTGATTTTCCAGGGGATCCGGACCAGTATTGCTTAAAAAACCTATATTTTTGTGATTTTCCAGTAGGGGGTCCAGACCCCCTGCCCCCCCCCCCCCCCCCCCCCCCCCCCCCCCTGGATCAGTGCATGAGTCTGGATCATCAACTGGAAGATTTCATTCAAAAATGGTCCCAGGAACTGCCTGACCAGGGTTCTTAATATTCAGTAAAGTATTTACTGATAACTAGGGTGTATTAGTCCATGTTATCAGCTGGAAGATTCCATTTCAGAAATTCACCACTTTAATAAAGATCAAGTTAAACACTTCTGTTTTTGATTATGGACGGGTTCAATGTAAAATGAAAAATACATGTTACTTTAACTCTTTGCCTGCTAGTGTGGGCTAGACAAAATGTCAGGTCTTGATCTGGATCCAAACTTTTTGACACTCTGATGGTATTCCTGAAAGAAATTTTTTAAAGGTTAATTTTGAAAAAAATTAGCAGGCGGTAAAAAATCGCTATAAAATGGCAAAGAGTTAAGGCCCACTCACACCAGCATTATTTTAACCCGATATTTTTGTATTTTTCAAGGGGGGGTGGGAGGTCAGGACCCCTTGTCCCCCCTCTGGATCCACGCATGTCGATATCATTGATGTACTAGCTTACATCAGCCTATCAATGTTTGGTTCCAATATCTGATGTCAGCAATTATGTAAAACTGTGAGTCATCTCTGGAAATGCAGGAAATGTCACATGCACTCTATGTTAAGCTCACTATTTTATGGGAAAATAATCAAAAGCTGATACACGGGTGGGCATCAGCAGAACTACCGCGAAATAGTGTTAACGTAAATTTGATCCTTCGTCACATACGAGACCTTTCGCGGTAGTGGCATCGTCACTGAAAAGACAAACAAAGGTAGGTACTCTTGCTTGTTATGATTTTTTGTAAAAGAATGAGCTAGCTATGTAAAAATCAGACAATGCTATTCCATGTAGATATGAATTAACTTGCTAAACAGGCCAAATGTGATGTTGAAAAAAGCTTTGCTTTGAGATGAGAACCGTAACCAAATCCAAAAAGAACGGGATTTCTTCAGTTTTATGTCAAAACAAAGAAAGTATGTAGATGTTTTGCCAATTTTAGCTCAGAGCAAGAGCATTTTACACATGGCATGTACATAACAGCCCTTATTCGTGCTTAGGACGTAAAAAATTTAACTGATCATGTTCTATGAAGGAATAAATGCCAAAGTTTTAAGGAGCAGTATCGCCTTCGCCATCACGGTAGTTGTAACGTCACACTCTAGTTCCTTCGAGTAAACCATGTCAGTACATGCAGTGCATGCATGCGCAGAGAGAAATGTGTGTAATATTGTAGTATCTATTGAAACACCCCAAACTTCCACCAATCCATCTCAAACACTGCTCCCTGTGTACAAACTAGCACACTTACCCCTGCCCCACTCCAAGTCCTCCCCTCCAAGACCCCACAACCTTTAGCTCAGCCTTTTTGTGCAGATGCACTGCAGATGTAAGTATAAGGTCTAGGTCACCCGCCCAAATATATATAAGTGTATATCATTTATCTACATGGAGATATGTGTCAGTACACGAGATTTTGTCACTTATCGCATGTGCCATGGCTCAGATTAGCTTGCGCACTTTTAAAGTTTAACCAGAACTTTCATGTACTGACACATATATACAATGTAGATAAATGATATCCACTTATATATATTTGGGCCGATAGACGAGACCTGATACTTACATCTGTAGCGCATCTGCGCAAAAGGCTGAGCTAAAGGTTGTGGGGTCTTGGAGGTGAGGACTTGGGTCGGGGCAGGGGTAAGTGTGCTAGTTTGTACACAGGGATCAGCGTTTGAGATGGATTGGTGGAAGTTTGGGGGTGTTTCAGTAGATACTACAATATTACACACATTTCTCTCCGCGCATGCATGCACTGCATGAACTGATATGGTATACTCGAAGGAACTAGAGCGTGACATTACAACTACCGCAATGGCGAAGGCAATACTGCACCTGAAAACTTTGGCATTTATTCCTTCATAGAACATGGTCGGTTCGATTTTTTTACGTCAGAAGGACGAATAAGGGCTGTCATGTACATGCCATGTGTAAAATGCTCTTGTTCTGAGCTAAAACTGGCAAAACATCTGCATACTTTCTTCGTTTTGACATAAAACAGAAGAAATTCTGTTCTGGGTTCGATTTGGTTACGGTTCTCATCTCAAAGCAAAGCTTTTTACAAGATCGCGTTAGGCCTGTTTAGCAAGGCAAATCATATCTACATGGAATGGATTTTTACATAGCTCATTCTTTTACAAAAAATCAAAACAAGTGAAAGTACCTACCTTTGTTTGGCTTTTCCGTGACGATGCCACTACCCCGAAAGGTCCCGGATGTGACGAAGGAACAAATTTACGTTAATGCGATTTCATGGTAGTTTCGCTGATGCCCACCCTTGTGATAGTTCTTATGCAGTTTAAATTGCATAAAAACTATCAGCTTTTGATTATTTCTGAATTCAGAATCTTGAGGCTGACTTTCTAAAGAAAAGTCAACCTCAAACAATATTAATTTTTCGAAAAAGTTAATTTTGAAAATATCCACAAGCGAAAAAAAAATCATGAAAAAATTCTCAGGTTGCCAAGAATATATTCATCAATTACATATAATTAACCCTTAAAGTGCCAAGAAAAAAATGCATCTGAAAATGTTGTCTGCTGCAAATAATTGCCAAACCTTACTGACGAATTAACTATAGAAGCAAACAGCGTTGAACCAGAACAGACTGCTCCTATAGGAGCAGTCTGATCTGGGTCCACACTGTTTGCCATAGAGGCGTCTTAAAAATTTCAGCAGATGAGGAAAGCAGACGACTTTTGTTGCGATTGGCGCGTTAAGGGTTAAATACCATTTCTAATGTTTCAGATATGATTGTTCTGTTGGATTAGAATGAAAATACGGGTTTACAATGTGGCCCACGGAGAGAAGATATCTTTACACCTTCCTCTTATCATCGGCGATATAGACTGCATCACTGACGACAGTGAAATAAAAGTATGGAACTCCAGTCGACACGAAAATATACGAACCTCTTGGCCTGTCATAGATGGTGCTTTCAAATTCCTAGTGCAATTAACGCCGGGCGAGAATCATATAAATATTCAGTTCAGGGACGAAATTTTAAAATTCACGCTTGTGTTCACATTCCCGTATTACAAATACTTCGTTCGCCCGGTTTATATAGTGTGTTCAGATGATGACGGCTATTTCCAGGGCCCTGTAGACGAAGATTGTTCAATCGACAGTGCCCTGGAGAGAATCAAATTAGGCGCCATGTTAATTCAGACTTTCACAGCAGAAAAAATGAAAGAACATGGATTTGGACGGCAAACATTCCAACTCGAAATCGATTCCAACTTTGAACCTACATGCTGCCTCTTTCGGAGTAAAATGACACTAGAAAAAGCTCATTCCATGTCAGGTAATGAGTTGTGGACTCATTTTGCACGTGAATTGATGACATCATCAAATTTTGCTGAAAAAGACTTGTGTAAATGGTACTGTTTCATGTCTTTCACAAGATATAGTCCGCCAGAAGATACAGACACGCCTAGAACACACAGTGATATTCTGAAGTATACCAAAGGACACACTGCTTTAGGTAACTAAGATTTTTTGGGGGGCTTTTTTTCATAGATTTAGATAAACAACATTTTTGAGCGTAAAATTGTTAATATTTTCTTACCCATCATTTTAACATATGTTTTGGGTGCTCAAAAGAATCATCCCATTGAGACGGTTCTTGTGAGTACCCACAACAAATGTTTAGGTTGGGAAATATGAAAAATATTTTTGGTACGCACTCTTTAACTAAAGGCCTGGCTTTTTGCTACATGTCATTTTAAATTTTGGTGAGGAAATCAAATCTTCTTTATGTACAGATGTTTTCCTATCTATTTTTGGCCTGACACAAGCTCAACTTTAACTAAAAGATATTGTTCAGAGGTTCTAAACAAAAAGATTCTTGCACAACTTTAGTGCCTGAATAAATTAAAAACCAGATAAACAAAAAAACTACCTGCTACCTCTGGGTTCAGCTCACCTGAGCCAAAGGCCTCAAGGTTAGCTATTATGATCGGTCTTCGTCCGTGGTCTGTTGTGCGTAAACTTTTTTCTTTAAATAACATCTCCTCCTAAATCACTGTCCAAATTTAAAATAATTTCACATGAATGTTCCCCATAATGTCCTCTACCAAAAGTAAACAAATGGCGTTATGCTGGCGGGCTGATGATGGCCCGCTTTTAGTGCTGTTTGGATCCACTCTCCCCTCATAAAAATAACAACAAGAAAAACGTTGGCAGGGTTAGATCCCCTCCGGCAAAACTTTCTGGATCCAGGCATGTAGAGCTAAAAAAGATGTGTTTTAAAGATCTCATGAGCCAGGATTCAGACCTTATTTTTGGGCCTTAAACCAGCAATCACTGTGGATATTTCCAATCTGGTAATTGTAGAAAGTACTAACAGAAAATTTGAGGTGAAATGCAGCCAATAATTAATACAGTTGGCGAGATTCCACCTCATTTTCAGAACCTATCAATTCTGGTCTATGAGCTATGGATTTTTTGCTTTTTTATGATTATCCCTTTCAGTTCAAAGAACCAATTACTGAAGACAGGAAAACCCAGCGTAAACAAAATATGTCCAAATCAGACTGCTGGGACTATTTGTTAGGCATGCAAACAAAAAATATATATGTGGTTCCAGGAAGTATTACATACCATAAAATATTAGGCTAGGTAGGTAGGGAAAATAATTTATTTTTTGGAAACATTTAACAAAGAAAATATACCAATATCTTCAGGAGTACACATTGCACAATTTTACTTCCTGAAAAGTGCCTCTTTTTAATTTTTTCACTGAAAAGGCCAAAAAATGTTTAGGGTATGGGATAAAAAAAATTAAGGGTAGGTAGGGTGATAGGAACCACATATGTATTTTGTTTTTGACCCTATTAGTTTTATTTTGCAAAGAAACTTCCTATGATGAAACCAAATTATTATTTGGAGGGTTTTCATTATAAAAACTCAGATGATGGATAAACCAAATTGCTCAAACAGAAAATGCATTTGCAAACAAAATAGTCCCGGAGATGATCATTCTTGCAGGTCCGTGCAGCAACAGGCTGATTAGATGAGTCCAATAGTTTTATTATCGTAAGTGTTTTTAAACTAATTCAGGGCACTATTTTGGCAAATCCCACTAAGAACAGTCGCTTTATATGCAACTAAACAACTTTTTAAATGCTGATATTGGATTACACATAGTGGTAAGAAAGTTTTACTAAAAATGCTGATTTTTCATGATGAATAGATTTGTCTAAAAATAAAATTTTGTTTTCAGTTTTGTTGACAATTTTCTGAGAAGAAAAGTGCAAAAGTATTTTTGGCTGCTTCAGTCTGTATCCCTAGATATTGACTTCATTTTCAGTGAGTGTTGTCACCTGGAATAAAACTGTATGGACAGTCTGGTAATTAACCAATGCAATTTTCATATTCTAGCAGATACTCATATACGGTAAATAACACCAGTTGCCTGCTAAAAAGGCCTAGACAAACAGCGCAGAACCAGATCAGACTGCTTCTGAAGAAGCAGTCTGATCAGGATCTTCCCTGTGTGCTATTCTGACAAGTATTTTGTGAATTCCAGCCCTGAATATCAACATTTTATTTTGAGAACAGAATGAGAAAAATGTTCAAAATCTTAGAACATTTACCGTATGCAAATTTCTGTCTATTCTTAATTGGTTGAAATTTAGACAGTTAAAATGATATCATAAGGCTGCAAGCAGCCTAAAAAAATTCATATTAAGCTATTAGCATATAGGCAGCAGATTAAATCAAATTATGAAGTTGAACGTGTTTGTTGTGATACAAATTTAGCATTTGTAAGGCCAATAGGGAAAAGCAGAAAAGCGTATCTGCTTCAATGATAATATTTAATCAAATTTTATTGCAAATGAATTGATTTTCTACTGGGTTTTATGCCTGAACCAAAACAGCGGAAGAGATTTCTTTTTCCGCAGCTTGGTTTTATTTCAAATTGGGTCAGATTCTCTTGTGTTTAAGGCCAGAGCTCAAGATATTGCACAGCTGTGGAAAAATAGAGAATACTAGGTTAGTGTCTCTATTCAAGTTTACCAGGCAAGGCTTTGAGAACGCTTATTGACATCGCCAGGCTTGCCGAGCGATTCAACATGCTTCTCAAAGCCGAGCCTGGTAATCTTGATATCAAAAAGACGGGAACCTGGTATTCTATTTATTAGTTTACCCATTGTTTCTATCTTCAAACAAGCGATTATGACGTAAATTTCGATTTTTTGTGATGATTTAGCGTCATAAACGACTTCATTCAAAAAGTGCAACATCATCATGACCTGATAAAGGCACATGCTGTGAGATAGACAACGTTAATCAGGCAACGTGCGACAATGCAGTTAATATGAGAGGTAACTGATAAATTGTTCATATCAGGTCAACTGGTTAACTCTCTGCCGGTATCATCTACTGGTAACCTAGCTTTGCAAACAGTTTGGACCCAGATCAGGCCAAACTGATCTGTATCCAAAGTGTTTGACACTCCTGAAAGAATTTCTTGAAAAAAATAATTTTTAAAAATCACGCAGATGACAAAAATTTATGAACAATTTCTCACCCGCTGTGCAACACATTCCATCGTCAGAGTCCACAATATAATGTCCATCTGATTTTAAAATATGGGGCCAAGAACACCAAACCAGTTATTTACCCAATCACAGTGTTACGCCATTTATTTACATATGATTCATAAGATATCTCTTGAACGAAAACAGTGTGGATCCTGATCAGCTGGCTTATTATGAAGCCAGCTGATCTGGATCTACACTGTTGTCAAATGAAGGCAAAGAATGTTGAAAAAGTATGCACACAATGTGCTTATTATGTTTACTACAAGTATGTTATAAATCTATCTTGTATGATTCCCCTCCATTTTATAGACTTTCCATAGGTATAGATTTTTAATAATTTTATAATATTTAATATAGATTTTTCCATAAATGTAGGCTTTTGGTAAGGAAACCCCTTGTGTTAAATATAAATAGCTGAATAGCAGTTATGCCATGACTTGATATATGTTTTGAAAATCATTTGCTATATTATGCAGGTGGTGGTGGACTGGCTTTATTTGGAACGGGGAATCTCCACACATGGGCAGCAAGCGTTGATGAAATCTACAAGAGGTTTACAGATAATCGTAAAATAGACAGAACCAAACTCATGGATGACAGTGCCTATAGGTTTGTAGTTTAACTCTTTGCAAACTGGGTAATTAGTCCCCTACCGGTCTCCCCACTGGAGTGGACTATAGGTTTGCCCTCTGTCTGTCAGTGCGTCCATCCTTCCATCTGACCTTCCATCCGTCTGTCCATCTGTCTGTCCGCTGAAATCTGGATCTTGATATGATGAAACTTGGTAAGGTAACAGGGGGCAATGTGGTGATTATGCATATCATTTTATTTTTGCTGTCGCATGAAAATTGTTGTTGCTGTGATAACAGAAATAGTCAAAATGTTGCAAAAACATATGTATCCAACGATAACTAAAAACCTATTCAAGCTAGTTTGATGAAACTTGGTATGTGGACAGGTGGCAATGTGCTGATTATGCACACCTTTTTATTTTTGCCATGGCATGAAAATTGTGGTTGGACCTGTAGGGGACTTATGTGTTGCAGGCAACACCAGTGCTTGTTTTTCATGCTTTTGTTGTCGTCTGCTGATTTTTTTCAAAATTAACTTTTTCAAAAAATTCTTTCAGGAATACTATCGGAATATCCAACATTTTGGATCCAGATCAGGACTGGAATGTCAAACAGTTTAGATCCAGATCAGGACTGACATTATTTCAGTCCTGATCTGGGTCCAAACTGTTTGCAAAGGTTATTAGCAAACCACAAAAATTGCCACAAGCCAGGAAAGATTTAAAGCTGCATTGTCTGTAACTTTTGATCTTCTAATTTCAAAAATAATGTTTTTATTTTTCAAGAACACAGTAAAAATACTAAAATTCATGTAAACATTTTACCATTGTCGTAAATCTTAACAAGTTATCACTATCAAAACAACTGCATTTATGTTATAATTCAATGGTCTAGAATTATTGGAGGGACGCAAATAATTACCAACAAGAGAAAAAGACACCTATTTGATTACTATATACTTTTCCATGCAGTTTTCAGCTGTACTGAACATTATTATTGTGAAAACATAGCTTAATTTTACCTTTACAAATGATTTAAAAAGAAAAAAAAAATTTTCGAAAATGTTCATAGTTACAGAGTATGCAGCTTTAATTAAATCATTTAACAAGCCGATATCCTTATTACAAAATTTGCTATCATTGCCTTATAATCATGAAGGATACTTCGACATGCGCTTTATTTTAGTTCAAAAGAACATCAATTGTGCAGCAATGTCCTAAGTGCTGAATTGCTATATACTTGGCCGGCTGTAAAATAACAGCTCTTATATCAAATAGCTTTTAGGAGAGAAAACATATAAAATATTCATGTTCGTGGAAGATATGTAAATGGGAACCTTGGCAAGTTTTGGTTCCCACTTTGACAATGGCCGTCTGATTCTTGCTGGACAGTAATCAGTAAAGAGGGTGTTTCTGAATGTCCTTTTAACCCTTTTCAGACCAATGGAATTTTTCATAAAGCTGCATACAATATAGTCAGGATGGTCTATTGTATATATTGAGGGGTCACAGTTAAAATCCCCCCCCCCCCTCTCACAAAAAAAAAGTATTTCCTTCTCTGAAGATCAATCTTTATCTTACCAAACAGTGCAGACCCTGATGAAATGGCACATTATGTGGCATTTCATCTGGGTCTTTGCTGTTTGCTTAAGTTCATGTTCAGGGGTTTCGGGTCTAAAATTGTTAACTAAGTTCCATATACAAGTAAAGTCATCCAATCTTGTTGTCTGTTGAAATGTTTTAGAAGCCTTGTTGAAACACTGACAAACAGTATAGACCCAGATCAGACTGCTCCTGTAGGAGCAGTCTGATCTTGGTCCACGCTGTTTGCCTCTACACTTACATTAGTTAAATAGTAGCAGAAAACTTAAGCAGATGTGTTTATTAACAGAGGCTTTGGGGTTAACTCTTTGCAGGCTTTTTTGTCGTCTGCTGATTTTTTTTTCAAAATTAACTTTATGAAAAAAAATATTCAGGAATGCTATCAGACCAAGGGTATGGAAATTAAAGTTTGAAATTAAAATAATAATATAAAGTGACAGAGACGTTTTTCAGTAAGATCCCTGCCTATCCTGCCTATTTAATAGAAAGTTCTGAACATCTGTTTTTAAAATAAATAGATATTCTCAACATGATGCAGTAATTTGCAACTTTTTTCCCTGAGGATTCTTTCTGTACATTTTTTAAAATTTACATGCCTCATAGAATTCTGCTGGGAAATATAGAGGATAACATGTTGATGAATAATAAACTAACCCTGAAAGCGCCACCTATAATTGCAGCAGACGACAATTTCAAATTTTGCTGCTTTTCAAAAATAACAAATAAGGCATGATATTTCATGAGAATCGTCTGCTGGCAGACGATTCTCTTGAAATATCATACCTTATTTTTTCAAAAATTAGGAAAGATGTCACAATATTTGTCGTCTGCTGCAGTCATGATTGGCGCTTTAAGAGCTAATCCATTTCGATAATGAGACCTGCCTTTATAACATTAACCACAGTGGGAGTTAGAAGACAGTAAAGGTGTCTAATCAGGCTGCTCATGTTTGCCCCGTAGCACAGTCGGAAGCGAGTCCGACTGCAGATCCAGGGGTCGTAAGTTTGGTTCCAGCCCAGTCCCATACTTTCGTGGAGCTTGATCATGAAATAATATTTATGGGCATTCTCCTCCTTCAGCTGAATCAAGAAGGGTTGTTGTCAGTTACAAGGAAAAATATGTGCAAGAAGTATATGGTTAACTGCCTAGTCAAGCTTGCCCAGGAAAAAGTGTGGTTAGGTGAACTGACCGTCCTGCCATGACCATAGCTGTTGACTTGGGACGTAAAGCAACAAACTAAAAAAAATCATGACATTTTCAGAGACTATCATTTGGCAAATTCTGCTGTACTATTTTCATTTGTCACATGACATTTTCAGGGAATATCATTGGGCAAATTCTGCTGTACTATTTTCATTTGTCACATGACTTTTTCAGGGAATATCATTGGGCAAATTTTGCCACTGGTCTAGGTGCTTCACTACATGAGCTTGGGCATACATTTGATCTCGCACATACACCCTCAGGAATAATGGCACGCGGGTTTGATGATCTCCACAAAGTGTTCATAATACAAAGGTCAGGGAGGATGAGTGAGTCTGGAGACAGCAGTCGCTATAGTAACGGGTCACTGATGTCAAGGTCAGGTAGCAGTGAGCCAGAGACAGAGCCTCCTAGTACAGTGCCGGAACATCAGGCACAGAGATATAAAGATATCTGCTATGGCAGCCCTTTTAGAAAGGTTCGTATGGACTCCAGAGTGAGGCTTATTCATGATTTGCAGCTCACCTTAGCTTAACCCATACAGGGAGTGCAGTGGCTCAGTGTTAGAGTGCTTGACTCAAGCTCGAGGGGTTGCAGGTTCGAGCCTCACCAGAGGTCCTGTATTATGTCCTTTAGCAAGAAGCATAAATCCCCACTTATAACTGGCTCAACCCAGGCAGACCATAAAACTTTTTTCATGCTCGACTCAGCTGAGCACGAAATTTTAACTGCTCATAAAAACTAAAATACAGGCAAATGAAGAAGTTTCTTGCTTTAAGTCTCTCATATGCTGTATTTATCATGCTAATAAATGTTAAAATGCCAACAATTGTTGGCATTTTAATATTTATGAGCAGGATAAATTTTGTGCTCAGCTGAGTCCAGCATGAAAAAAGCTTTATAAAGAAGGGGCCTGTCCTGACATAACTGAAAAATTGTTGACTGGGACGTAATGAATCAAATCAAACAAACAAAAGCTTAACCCTTATCCAAAAAAAGTCTGCTTTTTACGTCTGCTGCATATATTCAAGTGCACTTTGGACTATATTTCTTCAAAGAATTAAACACTATGATCTCTGAAGCAGTCTGACCTGGGTCCATATTGTTTGCAATATATAGACCACCAAAGTACATAAGTTGATGAGAGAGCAGGCAACAGTTACTGTGAAAGGCGGTAAAAGGATTATCCATTTTTGCCTAATAAAACATTCCATTGTTTGTCTGTATCATGCTTGCTATCTGATGATTTTGATTTTTTTTTTGTTTGATTTGATTCTTTACATCCCATCAACAATGTTTCAGTTATAAAGGGACGGGTCTTCCTGGGTAAAACCAGTACTAAGCTAGGATTTATGTGTCTTGCTCAAGGACATAACGCAGTGAGGCTCGAACCCACGGCCCCTCGGTCTCCCGTCAAGCACTCTACCACTGAGCCACTGCGCTCCCTTGCTATCTGATGATATTCCGAGAATGGAAATCTTGAGTTAGTCCTTGGAATGGACCCATCCAGAGAGCAGTGGTGAAGTGGTAGAGTGCTTGACTCGAGACCGAGAGGCCGCGGGTTCAAGCCTCACTGGTGCCACTGCATTGTGTCCTTGAGCAAGACACATTAATCCTAGCTTAGTATTGGTTCAACCCAGGAAGACCTCGCCCCCCCCCCCCCCCCCCCCCCCCCCTCATAGCTGAAAGATTGTTGTTGGGAGGTAAAGAATCAAATCAAACAAAAATTGGAGACTAAGCATGTCGTCCTCAGTTGCATTAGAACACTTTTGGTTTTAAAATCATATTCTAAAATTTTGAACAATTGTTGCCTGCCAAAAAGTCCCAGTCAAACAGTGCAGACACAGATCAGACTGCTTCTGAAGGATCAGTCTGGTCAGGGTCTACCTTGTTTGCTATTCTGACAAGCATTTTGTGAATTTCAGCCCTGATAACCAATATTATATTTGAAAATGGAAAAAGAAAAAGTGTTGGAAATTTTAGAACAATTACCGTAATTCCATTCTTTGTGTCTAAATTAAGACTATTTTTAATTTTGTAAGTTTTGGCATGCATTGGCTCATTTAACCCATTGTATACTGGAAACCCCTAAACAGGTACTTTATCAAACAGTGAAGACCCAGATGAAATGCTGCATAATGCAAAACAATCCTCAGGAACAGAAATACATTATCCTTTAGAAAATCCTACCTGTGACCCGGGCAGTCCCATACTTATTGTATTTACAGGCCCCCAGATAAGAGTGTGTAACAGAAAATTATATTTCTTATTTCTCAACCAAAACATATGAGACAGTTCTTTTGAGCACCCAACACACATGTTAAAACTGATGGGTAAGAAAATAATCGCAATTTTACCCTAAAAAATTTGCTTAACTGGCCATATGTAAATATATGTATGGGAAAATCCATCAGAATACAAAGGGTTAATAGATACACATTATTATAACAGTAACTTGATCTGGCTTGCTGTATCACCTCGAGTGGATTAGCTCATATCAATGGATCAGGCAAGATGCAAAGCGGCGAGGGTGATCTGATGATATGGGCTAATCCACGAGACGTGATACTGTAAGCCAGATCAAGTTACTGTTATAATAATATGTTTATTATATACCTTTTTTCCAACATTATTCTGATTTTATAAATTGTTTTGGTCTTTAATCTAGAAAAATTGCGGGAACGTTTGCCATTACGTTACATTTCATGATGTCATGTCATCATGTTTTCTGTCGCTGGTTCCATGCTTAAAATTTACTTTACGTAATGTTGCCGCAAAAAACAGGTAAACAATGTTAGCCTCATTTTAAAGGATAGTGATATGGAATCAATAACCCTCAGTTCATTGATTGGGCTTATTTTATCAGATGGCCAAAAAACAGTCAGTTCAAAAGATGTATCATTTATAGGTATAAAAATATAATGAGTACTCAATTATTTTTTATAATATCATAAATAGGGGTGGGGTGGCTCAGTGGTAGAATGTTTGACTTGAGATTGAAGGGTCATTTGTTTGAGACTCATCAGAAGCATGATGTTGTACTCTCGAGGAAGACACTTTATCCTCTGCTTAGTACTTGTTCAACCCAGGAAGACAGGAAATTGTCCCGACATGACTAAAAATTGTTGATTTGGGCATAAAGCGCCAATACAAACACACTTTGACAAAGTAATATTTCAGGTTCCATCAAGAAGAAATAGCGCCAGTAATGTGTACATAGCTCCGCCACCAGTAGTGTTCAAGATTGAACAGGGTTTTAAACCAGTCAAGTTGCAGCAGACGTTGAGCATCAGCATGAAAAATTATGATGGCAGTGAGACTCATCAGACAATAACCAAAGACAGTGATTATGAGACGCTCGTGGAGGTGACACTCGGCGAGTCCGGACAGATCCTGTCTAGAATGTCCAGAAGAGGTAAACACCGTACACTACTGTCGTGCCAACCAAGAGCGAGTAACGTATGTTTTGTTTACTTGAGCTGACGTGAATCGATAGATCACTTGTGTATTAATCCTATCCTGTGGATAGGATTAATACACAAGTGACCTATCGATTATAAGTCATTGATAACTTTGTTCTGTTCTGTTCTGTAAACAATACATGACGTCACTGTCACTCTTGGCTGGCAGGACAGTAGCTGTAGCAAGTGTATTGTGTATTGTCACATGCAAATGCTTATGAACCATGGTACAGCTAAGGACCTCGGACAGTCTTTATGAAGGATTGCCCATAAAAATGGCCAGAAAAAAAGTTTCATGGAAAACGATAGTTTTTTCATAAAAAAGATAGCAGGTTCAACGCTCGAATTATCCGCAAAATTGTTTTTCTCATTGGACAAGTACCTATTTAAAATATGGGTTGAAAACCCTGTTTTTGCTATTCAACATACAGAAAATAGAAAAAGTTTTACTGAAGTGCTTTCCCCCCTGTGACCAAACTAATCCTTTTGCATACTGTTGTAGTTTTACAATTAACACATCATATAAAAACGGCATGATTGGTCACGGGGGGGAACGATGTCAAAATGCTCAAAAACAATTTATTATAAAAACTTATCCGGAACTTATTTTGTACAAACCTGTAGGTAAATATCAATTTACAATGGCATGTATCAGGGCTTTAGTTATGATTGCGTACTAAGTAATTAAGTGTCTTATTTCTCAACCAAAACATATGTTGTGGGTACTCAAAAGAACCGTCGCAATGAGACGGTTCTTTTAAACACCAAACTATAGGTTAAATCTGATGATTTAAAAATATTTATAATTATAAGTTCAAAATTTGTGCATATCTAGACTCTGACTTATACAGTATGAAGGTATGATACCCCTGAGTGAACATGTCACACTGGCTGAACTAAAACACAATAGGTAATGGTCAAAAGTTATGGACATCATACTTATTTAGAAGAAGCAATGAAATCTTCTCAACCTGAATTTTATGCAAACGCATCACTTTCGTTGCAAGTTTTATGCCCCAAACATGATTTGTCCATGTATTTTTAGGTGAATACCCGGCGAAACTTTGACTTTCTGTGAAATAAGATTTTGTCACAAAAAATACCCCCACCCCCTAAACCCTAATGTCCTGGCATAATCCTGCAATATTTCCAAAATATTTTTATTTTGCTAGGTACACTGAATGTCAGGGTTTTATTTAAGCACTAAAATATAGTTGTCAAATATGCATTATCCTAGCAACAGGCTGTCAAAATTTGGGCAGATTGAATAGGAGACTGTCCGAGGTCCTTTATGCTACAATAATTCACATATATAATTTGTCTTTGTAGCTCTTTTCATTCTGATGGAGTTTCCCATACATTTTGATACAATAAGTATGGATTTGTCCATTTTCTATTTTAAGGAGTCACAGGGCCAAATTTCTAAATTTCAATATATTTCTGCCCCAGAAGATTGATTTATCTTAAACAGTGCAGACCCTGATGAAATGCTGCATTATGCGGCATTTCATCTGGGTCTTCACTGTTTGCTAAAGTACCTGTTTAGGGGTTTCCAGTATACAATGGGTTAAATGAGCCAATGCATGCCATAGACAGCAAAATTATTACCATATAGGTTATCATGGAATTTCTCTGTTTTAAGGAAAGTGAAACATTCTTTTAAATTCATTCCCCTGTACAGTGCTCCATCAACAGTTGAAATGTTGCAGGCGCACTGGTCCAGCCTAATGCGGTGCAATTGCATCCGTAAAAGCCCATATTTCCAAAAGTGAATGCGTTTTTTTCCTAATCTTCTTCCACCATTTCCACCTGCCAGTATCCTGATCTCAAATCCAACTTAGATATTTTGCACCAATAAGTGTAGCAATCTGTGGAAGTGTATATGCATACAGTGTTGTGCCTAGAGCGCTGCATTGCAGGATTCCCACGATTTCAACATCAATGTCTTTAAAAATGCACCCAGTGCAAGCCTACTTGCGCACCCTCGGAAAATCGGCTTATTTTCGCTATTTAAGCTCAGTTTCGGTATTTAGCATAACCCAGTAAAGGGAAGTAAAAAGGCACAATTTAGACTGTGCACATGTATTTACTGATGATAAATACTGCATTGGATATTGATTTTTCAACAAAGTAAGTAAGGGTGCAAAGATCAGGAATCGATACAATCAAGTACCACACCTGACCCAGGATACCAATGGGAAAGTGACAAACTCACAGTAGACACCACAAAGGAGAGCCAAGAGGTCAGCCCTTTCCCAGCAGGTGACCACAAAGCACATATAAACAGAAGCCCACAAAGACATAGCAAACACAAGACAGAACAAAATCATAAAAGATCCACAAAATAAGTACCGCCTTGGAACGGTCAGTAAAATATTTTAGTGGAGGGCTTAAACCGGTTTAACGGCGCCAACCTCACCCTTAATTCAGATGTGGATCAAAACACATAGAAAGTCAAAAGTATTGCAGAATGCTACCCTTAAGGTCACTGCCCACACCTGGGCGATTTTTTTTCCAAAAAATAGAATTTTTTCATTTTTTGATATTCTGTAGTACATCATATTATAAGAAAAATACCGCATTTTAAAGAAAATTTACCGTCCAGTTCAAAAGTTACAGCTCTTCATTATATGGCCTATGTTGGCTTTTTTACTCAGCTTTTTGGAAACTCATAAGACAAGTAAAATATTCTGTAACTCAATTTTATATTTGAAAATCGTTATTTCAAACAAGCATGCGAAGCCATTAATAATTAAGAACTTTTCTCAAACCATTCTTTTGCAGCTCTACAAGTATTTTTCTTCATATCACGCTTTCAAACCAGCATTCACGGATATTTATGCATTCTTTTTCAGCAATTACTGACTGATAATTCAATATTTAAACATACTTTAAAAAAATAAATTTTTCTATTTTTTTTTTTTAGGAAAGTGACCATTATATACTCAGAAAAACAATTGAAGGATATTTAGATTCAGTCCCATCTCTAACATTCAATACAATAAAAACTTTACTAATTATGCATGCATTTCATAGTTCAAGACATCTGCAATCAAAATGGATGCTTTATTTTAGTCATGCTTCAATGGTTTAAGTACAGTAAAAATCCAAATGGTTCAACCCTCTATACTGAAAAGTCACAAACGTTCAAAAATGATTAAAACCCATTTTTATCGTTTGTGTTCCATAATGACTGGCTCAAAAATGATCGCTGGTTCTCCCTCCAAAAATGGCACCTAATTTTGAAGCTGTTGTCAGTGTTTTATTGCAAATGTGTGGTCAAAATTGCCGGGGTATGCCAAATCCGTGTATTTTTGTTGAAGAAGTTGTCCCATTATTAGGGACAGTGACTTATAAATTGGTGTTAAAGCTGCATACTCTGTAACTATGAACATTTTTCGAAAAAAAATATTTTCGTTTTAAAATCATTTGTAAAAGTAGAATAAAGTTATGTTGTCACAATAAATCTAATTTTTACAGCTGAAAACTGCATGGAAAAGTGAATTATCTTATAAAAACAGGTGTATTTTCTCTTGTTTGTAATTATTTGCGTCCCTCCAATAATTCTAGACAGTTAATTTACAACATAAATGCTGTTGTTTTGGCACAAATAATTTGTTAATTATTACGAAAAAAATAAAATGTATACCTGAATTTAAGTATTTTTAATGTGTTCCTGAAAAATAGAAACATTTTTTTTAAAATGAAAATATCAAAAGTTACAGATTATGCAGCTTTAACTTTTGTCTGGGGTCAGAATTAGAACATAAGCGATGACCTGGTAAAGGTTGCAGCAAAAATTGAGAGCGCTAAATTTTTTGCTTGTGAACTTTGGGTAGAGAGGGTTTGTACATTCGGAGTAGTACTGTATCGTAACCAATGACCCGTGAATTTTAATTTGCATTTTGGTGAATTGTATAGTAATAAACCTATCAATGACAAAAGTAATTTGTTTGAAAATTATATTCCCAAATGTTATAAAGTCAAAAGAATTTTAATATCCTTCAATTATTTTTCTGAGTATATAAGATGCATTATGACAGAATTTAAATAAAATTCACCGTCTAATTAGTGAGATATTACCAAATAATTATCCCTACCCCCTAAACTGCAAAATAATGAACTAAGCAGGCTTTTCTTATTTTTAAGCATGTTAAAACCTAACGAACCAAACGCTATTGATTGAAATACCTCACTGTGAACTGCCAAATGAAACTATGCGTATTCCAAATACTTAGAACATTTATATGCATATATGAGAAGACTTTTCAATACCCAAAACGATACCAAAATACCCCACCCACAGTAAAAAGAAACTTATCTGCATTTTGTCTGAACACCTAGTCGATATATTTTGACCAAATTTGCATAGATACATCATTAGGATAGAGGTGTAATGTTTTGGGGACATTTACCGTTTTTCAAGGTCACGGGGTAACTCTGCATGTCTAATTTAGGTGAAAAATGTGCTGTTTTAATATGCATCGCTTCAATTGATCGATGCATATACTACATGTACTCATCCAAAATTTTGAAATGTTTTTAAATCTTTGTTGCGGCCTCGGGCGCCATACTAATGTCCGATCGCGAAGCAAGGCCAAACCTTAACACTTGACCAGAGGAGGTTTATTTCTATTAGATCAATATATCCCTTGACGGACATATTTCGGTTGAAACATGTCAAATGTAGAGTAAACTTGGAGATTAGCAAAAATTTTAGCGTAAAATTGTAAATATTCTATTGTTCATTATTTTTATATTTGCATGGGTGCTCAAAAGAACCATCTCACTGAGTACCTATAACTTACCAATGCTTTGGTTGGGCCCGCATTTATATGAAAAAGGTTCTTTTTATGCCCACACTCTTCCCGCTATTGAAGGTGAAGGGGGTATTCAGTGGCGCGGAGGGGGAGGGGGTATTATCTTAAGTACGGATCCCGTAGGCGTTGGTCATGGGCTGAATTGGCCATGAGTAGTTTAGAGGGGCTAGACATTTTCTATGTGCATATCACATGAAACAGGTTTGTGGATTGGGTCTGCATTTACATGAATATAAATGCATATATGACCATCGATGCGACAAAACCTGTCTTCAGGGATTCCGATAAGATCATACCAAAAACCAGCCTTCTCAGCCACAGAGACTAGATAGAAATAATGAAATCTCGCTTGGAGCAAGTTTAAATACGCTACTATTCAATGTGTGAATAGCAAAGGCGCTGATCAGACTGCGCGGATGAGCAAGCTGGTCTGTGCCTTTGTTGTTTGCAGACCCCGATGGCAGAGTTCCTCGCGTACCTTTAGTAAATTTAGAGTAGGCCTACTATAATTTAGACTCAAGACTATACTTGGGTCAACCTTAGTCCAAGATAGCCCTTGTAGCTAAATATTGGAACACATTTGACATAAGGTAAATTGTTAAGGACGCAAACTAAAGCAAGGGCCTCTCAACGTCAACGTCAAGTTCAATACTTGTCGTTTACGCATAATGACGTCATTAGAGCAAGTGACGTCATTAGCGCACGTCAGGTTCAAAGAGAACGTGACGAGATAGTCTGTCTTGGTGAAATTTTAATGCAGGTAAAATAAAACCAGAAAATCATATATAGATCTATATACAAGTAGTTATATCATTATTGTTGTTGTGGACTGTCAAAAAAAATGCGAACAGTCGACTGACATTTCCCTGGTATAATGCATGTTCCATTACACTGACTGATTTTTTTCTTCTCACAGAGCTGAGCGTCCATCGTTTAGTATCCGTAAAGAATGCCAACTTTTGTTGTTCATTATACTTAAAATTTTGTTTGCATTTTTAATGTGATATCAATCAGTTTCATATTACCAACGTGCAGTGTAACGGGCATTACTGTCTGTAGAAAACATATCATAGTTGCGTAAAATCACACTTTGTCATAATCGAACGCTACCAAGTATTACCTCTCTTGATGGTTTAGAGTTACGGTTATTGCTATGGCCAGTGACCTTAAAGCATTCTGCAATACTTAAAACCTTCACTAAGCGATAATTTGTCTGGAAAACCAATTTTTGGTCTTCTTGTGTGGCCGCTTAAGACAGGTTTACTGTAAATTTACGTGCACAAAGACATAGCAAACACAAGACAGAACAAAAACATAAAAGATCCACAAAAGAAGAACCGCCTTGGAACGGTCAGTAAAATATTATACTGGAGGGCTTAAACCAGTTTAACGGCGCCAACCTCACCCTTAATTCAGATGTGGATCAAGACACATAGAAAGTCAAAAGTATTGCAGAATGCTACCCTTAAAGCATTCTGCAATGCTTAAAACCTTCACTAAGCAATAATTTGTCTGGAAAACCAATTTTTGGTCTTCTTGTGTGGCCGCTTAAGACAGGTTTACTGTAAATTTACGTGCACAAAGACATAGCAAACACAAGACAGAACAAAAACATAAAAGATCCACAAAAGAAGAACCGCCTTGAAACGGTCAGTAAAATATTATACTGGAGGGCTTAAACCGGTTTAACGGCGCCAACCTCATCCTTAATTCAGATGTGGATCAAGACACATAGATATTTGGTTTGCATAAAAGACCCCTAACTTATCAATGCATCATCTCCTAAAACATATAAATCAAGATATAACAAGGAGATAAAGCAAGGATAAGGACTCAACAGTAAATTAAACTGAATACCGGAGCAAAAGAAATCCAACAGGTAAACCCTGGTGGGCCCGACAAACAGCCAAAGCATCAGGCCCCTACCATCTCATCAATAGATAAGTCTTTTAAGTCGGAACCATCATAGAGTCTGAAGTCCGACCCACCGGCGTGCAATTAAAGAGGAAAGCAAAGTTGCCAACCATGATTGGGTTGACTACAAGCATGAAGTCTGTTGCAATACATTAATGTTATAGCCAATCTTTTTATAATGGGAAATTATTTTAATGAACTGCGCTGAAAAATATTAGAGCCAACAATCTTCTTCAATTTATACACCAAGTCACCATAGAAATCAGGTTCCGAAAGTCCTTGGCGCAAGAGAGATTTAAGTCCAACTTGGAATTTAGAAATCAAATCATAGTATCGTCTATAAAATTTTGAAAATGTTTTGCGAAGTTTATGATACCGATAGCCTTGTTTAAGAAGTTTCTGAGTTAACAATTTATTGCGAGTGTTGAAGTCAGCAGCATAGCTAGATGCTCTAGCAAAACGAATGAGTTGAGAGATATAGACTCCATAGGATGTAGAACGAGGAACATCATCAAACAAGTCCAATACATCAACACTGGCAGAAAAGGCAAATTTTATTCAGCTGAAGGCCAGAAAAAGCTATTTTAATGTAGAAATAGAATATTTGCTGGGGAATTCAAAACTAGGGCAATGTAGAAACTACTTCTATGATGCATTCTTTGCTTCCAAAGGATACCCTTATAAGAACATATTTCACTGTAATCTGCACCCCTTCTTGAGGCAAAATTATCGACATTGAGCTCAAATTTAAATAAAAATGAACAGAAATTTCTGGAAAACTGTATTCAATTATACATGTAAAAATCTGATGGATTTGGTGTGTCCCCCCAGAATTTGCAAATGTCCCTCTGAAATTCAGGTCCCCCAGAAATCTTGACCTAGGCACAACACTGCATATTTAATGGTATGAATACAGTCAAACTTTGGTCGCTCGAACTCGCCTGTCTCGAACACCAGGAATCACTCGAACTCGTTCGTCGGTCCCGGCAATTTCCCTATACATTTAATGTTAAAATACACCCCAGGCTCGAACAGGGACAGCTCAAACTCTCGAACTCAGAGTACGGTCCGCCGGGCGATTTTTATATGTAAAAAGCTATGATGGCTCGAACCAAATATTTCTTTTCATGAATCAGTCACATGCTTGACTTAAGTTCATTATTATTTCCATAAGCGCTCGGTGACAATGATCATTTCACCCTTGGGATACCTAACGTGTGAAGCAATTAGCGACAATTTATCAGATCAAAGATTTGAGTAAGTTCTCACTTGGCACCACTTAGTAGGGCGGCCGAAAATGATTTAAGACAATTAATGAGATGTTTTGTAATCAAGAATTTGCGTGTCAAAATGAGTAAAACATGCCTGGCTGGATAAAGACAGGCATCAGATTGTGCGGCGTTACAGTCTGATCCGCGTCTTACTTGTAAACATCCTGGGGAGTTTGTCATTTTTTCATGTTTTTATTCGTTGTTATTCATTGAAACTTGCACAGTGTGACTTAATAATAAGAAACAAACTTCTTGACATATAAACAGGAACATTCACCCACTAGAAGAAAAACAGTACAGCTTACTCGATAGCAAATGCATTGATCAGCCTGTGCATTACTCTCAACAGGTTCATATGCTAAAACATGTGGCTTATCATTTTAACTCTAGCATGCAAAGGGTTATTGATCAGTGACAGGTGTTACGTGCGTTTTGCAACTTTGGTCAATAAAAAACGTGGTGTCCGTGACGACATAAAGTTCACATGAACCAACTTGAAAATTGTCAGGCTAGGTATCGCTCGAACACATGGATGGGTCGAACTCGCACCGATGGTCCCGACGAGTTTGAGCCATCAATGTTCTACTGTATTAAGCTTCCGAAATTAATACAAAATCTTAAAATTCCATCTTATTTTCTTACAAGAACAACATTTGGAGAACAGGAGCTTTTGGAAGGACTAATTGCAACAGCTTCAAATATATCCTTCAAATGTAGTCTTACTTCCTTATACAAGAAAGCAAGTGAGTATGATCAGGAAATACCACAATCACACACTGCAGACCAACCTATGGTACCGTGAGGAAGAGCCACAGAACCTTTCAGCCAAGGCTCCTTATATTGGGCTGCCATCAATATTTTTAAAGCATATAGTTCCCAGAAAACTCGGCACAATATACAGCTGTTTTGAGGAATGCTGTCCAATACTACATGAGATAATATCATTGCTGCCTAACTTAATCTTTGAGAAAGTCATATACCAGGTCTTTATTTAAGGCTGCTTACCAAAAAAATAATTTTCTTATTTCTCAACCAAAACATATGTTGTGGGTACTCAAAAGAACCGTCTCCATGAGAAGGTTCTTTTGAGCATCCAAAACATATGTTAAAACGGATGGGTAAGAAAATATTTACAATTTTACGCTCAAAAATTTTGTATATCTAAACCTATGCCATATACCCTCATATTGTATGATTTCAGAGAGACACCTGAGCACTAGCTCCAACTGTAGTTCTATATCTTCTTCTCAATCACCGTCTCGTATCATTCCATCTATGTTGCCAAATTCACCATCAGAGAAGGACTTGCGTCACCCTGACATCCACTATGTTGATGACGGGGCCCACTGGTACAGGGCATCAGCTGTTCTACTGCGCTTCCATAGGTAAGTTTGCAGCTCCAAATTTGCAAAAGCTATCACATGCCTCCAGATAAGAGTGGGTAATTAAGTCCCCCCTCCGAAGGAGAGAGCAGACATATCGTTTTTGCTATGGATCCCGTTGGCGTCAGCTTCGGTATAGCTTTTTGTCTGCAGTCTACCATTTCACAAATTTAACCAGACTCGCACAGATTCGTACTTCATTTGGACAGCCAAAAGGAATGATTAGATTTTCATGACCTTGACCTAATTTTCAAGGTCACCAGTGTCATATAACTATAAAAAGCCTTGTCTGCACTCTATCGCCTGAACCAATGGCCAGATTTAGATTAAACTGGCACAGATACATTACTGGCACAGATACATTACTAGGAGAACATTAAGGAACTACTACATTTTGGTGACCTTGACCTAATTTTCAAAGTCACCAGGCTCATACAAATCTATGAAAAAGCCTTGTCTGCACTCTATCTTCTGAACCAGTGGCCAGATTTTAACCAAACTGGCTCATGTACCTCAATGGGAGAACCTTTAGAAATGGTTAGATTTTGGTGGCCTTGACCTAAATTTCAAGGTCATGAGGCTCATATACTGTAGAAAGGTGCATACAACCCGCACTTTTTTACCCCCACAACTCATGAAATAAGGGGGATGCGGGTAGTGTAATAAAACTCAAAATTTGGGACTTTTTCCCAAACACTAGCGGACCGATTTTCGGATTCTCATGGAATAATTGAAGAGATTTTCCAAGTAAAATGGCTTTGCTCTTACGTGCCAGTACATCATGAGTTATTCCATCATGTTGCTGAAGTCATTTAGGCCTATCAGACATTGAAAACGGCACACAAGTCGGTAAACCCAGTCTCTGTCAACAGCTGTCTGAATTTTGTTGTGTGTAAGTGCATATACACTGCCTGGTTCCCACTATACTAAAAGCATGTGAAAACCGATAATCACTCAAGTGTTCTATTTTTAGATGCTGTAATTATTCTCAAAAATTATTCTCTGCCACAAGAACCTGTACATATTTGTAAACTAAGTGTTTTTTACAGTTTCACAGTTTAGCACATTTACTTTTATTAACACTAACATTCTACAGGATTTTTTCCTGGTGTCCCTTACTGGGAGTTAATACAGAAGAAAGAAAGAAAGAAAAAAAAACAACAAACAGGTAAACTGCATATATTGAAGAACACTTCATTTGGAACAACACGGCTTTCTTCCTCTGAAATTGTATTTTTGAGTTGGTTCCCTTGCCTGGAGAGATGGTTTATTGACATGTGCACAAATCATGACACTTAAACTGAAGCTTCACATTAGTAAATCTATTGCCAATTACTGCACTAATTGCGGATAATTGATGTGTTTGGAGACTTAGGTATGCATAATTAGAACTTGTGATGATATCATGTGTGAAAAATAGTGTTTGCAAGGTAGGCTTTTTGTTTGCAGTTGACACACACAGACCTTTAGAATGCTGAATTTGGGGTGCGGTCAATACTTACGAAATCCATTTTTTCCAGGATTTTGGGGTCAAAAGTGGGGGTGCGGGTTGTGTATTCTTGCGTATTATACACGGCTGTATACGGTATAGTCTGGTTCCCTCCCCTTGATCTACCTATCTAGGGTCAGGTAAAGGCTAATCTAGACGGTCAAAATCCTGACCGTCAACGAGAATCATGGGATAGGCGTAATCTAAGGGAAGTAACTCTGAACTGTGTAAAAATGGCGCGGACAATCGAGCGGATGATTCATGAAAGCTTTAGATACAATAAAATCAACCAAATTTGAGGCAGGAATCCAGTATCTCAGTGCGTTTTTTTTTTTTTTTTTTTGCAAAATTCGCTTTGCTTTAGTGATTAAAATTAACAAAATATCATAACTGCCCAACAGTTTGCAACCCACGCTAAACTTGAAATGTAACAGGTCATCTCATTGGTCAATCAATAAACTAATCACAGCCAATGATAGAATAGGGGATACCTGTTGTCGATTTGAGACGATAACAGGGCTCCAGTTTATATACGGTAGCTCTTTGAAATGGGTGGGGGATATATGTTTTCTTCTGAAAACTCCCATCTAGTTGAAAATTATTTTTGTTATTTCTGAACCAAAATGTACGTTGTAGATACTCAGAAGAACTATCTCTATAAGAGCACACAAAACCATATGTTTAAACCAATGGATAATAAAATATTTACAATTTTATGCTTAATAATTCAGCTTATCTGGACATATACCACTCAACCTTTGATAAGGATCACTTTAAAGAATTCGGGTGCACGACAATTTGTCGAAAACCATTTCGCCGATACGACAATTGGTCGCACACGACTTTTGGTCGATGCGACATTTCGCCAAGTACGACATTTGGTCGAAAAAAAATGGACAGGTACGACATTTGGTCGAAATTGTCAAGTCGTTGTTTTTCGACCAAACGTCGTACTCGACGGAACGTCGCATCTACCAAATGTCATTGGTTATTTAAAAAAGAACATCATAAGAAATCACTTTGTTTACCCGACATGCAACTTATAAAGGCATGCTCGAGTAATTTTATAAAGTTGCTTCAACGCTAATTAGTGTATAAAGTTTGTTTTTATTATAATGACTCTATAATGGGCAGTGGTCTAAAGCTTTCAGCATCGATCTTTGAGTGAAATATTTTAAAGTTAAGTAGAACTCACATTTGTGAGATGATTGAATTTCATTCTTTCTTTCTGTTGTCGGACTAGTCAGTGTGTTGATTAGTTATTCGAAATGGATGTACTATCACTTTTCACTAGCAATAGGTGGGCCCAAAAAGTGGCATATAAGGACTTTCAGTACACGAAAGACAGAGATACTAATACTGACACTGGCGTGAAAATATATTGGAGATGTGAGAACTGTAAATGTAAACAATTTTTATTTTTTCCGTTCAAATCAGTTTTCGACCAAATTTCGACTAAATTTCGACGTAATTGGACGAATTTTCGACCAATTGTCGTAGTCGGTGAAACGTCGTAGTCGGCGAAACGTCGTATCGACCAAATGTCGCATTCGACCAAACGTCGTTTCGACGAAATGGTTTTCGACCAAATGTCATGGATCCAAAGAATTCCATAGGGTTCAAAGCACTGAGCCTACCCATTTTGCAACCGATAACTTTCAAAGTTTTTCTTCAAATTCAACGAAATTTTCAGTGGTAATTGAAAATGCAATGGGCTACAGCTTTTCATGCAAATCACCCACTAGACGACGGTCCCAGGGATGCCTATTGGTCGGAAAATGCAAAATGTTACATACTGGAAATTCCACCTTAAATTCAAGTTTATTTCCCTTATTTCAAAAGAGCAGAAACATGAAATGTATTTGAGGAACACATTTTCAACCTTTCAATATTCGGTTGAAACCCTTTTGTAACTGATATGAGAAGTTCTGGACACAATAATCACCATTTGAAAATTATGCACAAATTATGCACTTTTTTGTATAAAACAATATTTTGTGTTTTGATCTGCATTTGAATCTGTTGTTTGAAGCAATCGCAATTACCGCTGCATATTTCATTGAAATTAAGGAAACACTCCAAATGTTATTGAGTGCCAAAGTGGTAGGTTCATTGCATTGAGCCCAATGGAAATCTGTAAAGTGATGCTTATCAAAGTTTGTGTAGTATATGTGTCCCGTCTTTTAACAATGCTTGTAAATGTTGTTCTGAAATTTCATCTCCTGTCTTAGAATAACTCATTGACTAACTCAGTTGATATATGGACTATCATTTATAGGTCAGCAGACATAATTCACATGAAATATCCAGCCTTATTTAGTTTCCTATTATTGCATAAAAAGCCGTGTCTCACGCTATTAACAGACATGTTTTAACGGACAAAAACCCATGTATTAATCAGGCAGTTCATGTGCTGTTGATGCACGGCTTTTGTACTTTACATATACTTATTCTGGGCCGTCACAAAAATTGACGTCATCAACGTGCATAGAAATGAACATAATTTAGTGACCTTAGGATGATGTAAGTCTTTGCTATGGAACAGGCATTTTCTACGAATCCTTCATGCTTTTGTGCCATTATAGTAATACAAAAATGAATCTTTCGAAGCATTTTTCCAAAGTTTTGAAGTGACAAAATGACTTTACGCAATAATAACGATCGAACATGGTTTTCTGATACACTAACATCTGCTAGACCCCTCGAGGGTCGTTAAAACACTCGCCTTTCAGGCTCGGGTTTCAGCACCACCCTTTGGGTCCAGCAGATGTTAATGCATAGAAAAACATGTTTGATCCCTATAATGAAGTGACAAATTATGAAAATCATTTTCTGCAAATTTCTTAAAAAGTTCAGAAATTGTTAATCCTTACTCAGTTATCCTTGTTTCAGGTGGTTCAATAAGTACAATGTTGCTGAAACGAAACGACAGACATGTCTTTGTCTCTCAGGGTAAGTACAAGCAGGGCTCATCCTGCCATTAGCCAGTGAAGCCATTTGCTACTAAAAATGTAGAGTGGCTACAAATATAAGTCATTGGCTTATAGTACACACTAGGTGGTTCATTATTATTTTCTGCGAAAAAGTGTATTTTGATCAGCTTTTGGATTTTCCAATATTGCATTTATTATTCCTTCACACTTTATTATTGTGCCATATTTAACTCTTTGAATGCTGATTTTTTTTTTCAATACAATCAGGTTGTCAAACAGTTTGGATCCAGATCAGGCCCAAAGTTTTGTCGGGCCTGATCTGGGTCCAAACTGTTTGCAAAGGTTATCAGTAGATGACAAATGTTGCCACTAGCAGGCAAAGAACTAAATACAGAACAACTTCTTGATACACTGAACTACTTTCTGGCTAAAACCTTGTCTAAAGTCAATTTCATTTGGCTCCAACTTTTCCATTTGGCTAAAGTGCTGGCTACAACAAATTCTGAGCCAGGGTAAGCCCTGAGTCAAGGCTTTATCCCAATAAACAAAAAAATCAAATGAAAAAACTGAAATCTATTACAGTATTGGGCACCTCAGGGGTCAACATAAAGACTTTTTAAGCACTTGCTAAACTAGCAAGGTATTTTATTCTCACTTGCTAAAGATGTTGATCATCTTGCTTATTTACTGAGATTGAGTTCTCATTTCCCCCAGTATATTGGAAATATGAAAATTGAATCCATTCACATTTATATATTGTGTAACTTGGACATCTTTTTTTACACATTTAGAATACCTTGCAAACAGTGTTAATCCAGATCAGCTAGCTTAGTAGAGGCTGTTTGATCATGATCCGCACTGCTGCATGATTTGATTGACTAGAAATCAAAGTGAGAGTTACTTCTATTCCCTTGCTGAATATAGCAACTTAAAATATAGCCGAAAGCGACTTGCATTTAGCAAGTGCTAAATTTGATCACGGCACCTTATCTCTAAAACAAACTTAGCCTACAATTTTATTAAGTCTGTTTTTTACTTCCTGATGAGAGTTTTTATCTTGTATACTTGTGTGAGATTATAAGTATCCATCATGAGTGTGAGTGTGGGATAGAAAAATCCGTCCCGAGGATCATCGATTGGCATCACGAGGCTTGCCGATCACAAGGGACAGATTTTTCTATCCCACCCTCACATGAATAATGGATTTTTTTCTAGCTCACCACTAAATACCTCATTCTATATTGGAAAAAACATATAAAAGACTTCCATAAAATCCTGAATAAGCTGAGATGTGACATGGTGACAATATTTTAACATTACAATGACGTCATGGATCGACCTGCGGCCAGCGTTTACCTGACCACAGCTGATTTTAGTTTTAAATACAGCCTAAAAAGTCATATAACAAAACAATTGCTACATTCTTTTGAGGTCAACATTATACAATTATTGACTAATGAGGCATTGGATATGATGTGATATCGACCAGAGAATACAAATATTGACCTCGGCTTCGCCTCGGTCAATATTGGTATTCTCTGGTCGATATCACATCATATCCAATGCCTCATTAGTCAATAACTGTTTTATTATATAACATTTAGAGAAAGATGTACAGGTATCATTGCACCTGGAAAAATTCTGAACGTATATACAAGTTTTGGGACAGTCAAGCATTTAGCAGAAATAGTGCAGACCTAGATAAGACCACCCTTTTACTATTGCATATATGTTGTGCATGAGTGTCATCATTCAACATTTACAGACAAGAATTCTAACACGCTTCGCCTGTAGAGCCAATGTTAAATAAGTGTGATATGCCAAACAATAATACGCAGCTTTGAAAGTGCAGGGAAAATGTGTGATAGCTGACGTCATTTGTTACTGGTAAATGACGTCATTCATGGTGTTAGACGGTGTAACGTCGTTTTTACGCTTGAAAGACGTTACAAATACGTGTAAACGTATGCGACGTGGTCTAAGTATTGGCAGGAGTTCTTCGGTGCAAAGGCGGAAAGTTGGAAGAAGCTGAAGACTTCAAATTTGTTTTCGTCGTTTATTGTGCATTAAAATCGAAATAGATCAGCTCCAGTGCGTGATTTGTTACGTTCTCAACAACTACGATATGATTATTAGCGACGCTTTAGAAAAGCAGAACCGGAACGAAAAATAAAAAAGGAGTCTAATTTTAGTAACTAATATACACTGGCAAGTGCGCGCCAGCCAGTGAATATGACAATATATTGACTGGCCACGTGAGCGCTCTAAGCCAATGAAAATCGGTCTTTTTACTTAGTTATATAATAACAGGATTTGTCAACCATCAAATGTGATGTCCACTCGGGCTTGGCCTCGGTGGACATCACTTTCTTGGTTGGACAAATCCTGATGTTAATCTCAAAAGAATGTACCAATTGTTTCCAGTGAGCACCAGAGTTAATGCAGGACTTTAGTTAAGAGTGCCTACCAGAAAAATAATTTTCTTATTTCTCAACCAAAACATATGTTGTGGGTACTCAAAAGAACCGTCTCAATGAGACTCAAAATATATGCTAAAAATCATGGGTAAGAAAATATTTACAGTTTTACGCTGAAAATTTTTGTTTATTTAAACCTATGTTAATGGCTCTTTCAGCTGAAACCATATGTTTGTTAGGTTGTTTATTTCATTTTTTGTTTTTAGCTCTAAATTGAAATCATGTAATGGTTTACGACTTGTGGAGTTGAGGAGTGATCCCGAGGGTGTTGTGTTCCATCACTGGGAATTCCTGTCCGAAACACCGCCAACAGAATTCACGCTGAAATCATCACGGGTGAAAAACTTTCCTCCAGAAGCGAAACTTGTGATAGTTTTAGCAGAAGACAACTTAGGATATGTTCTAAAACGAAAGTTGAATGTAGCTGATTTTGTACATTCATAGTGGTTTTTATGAAAGAAGACAGAAGTACAGAAAGGATAACATATCTCGGTGTCAGAAGTAACAAATTCAGTAGAGGTTGAAAACTTGTGGATGTCAATTTGACCCATTCCATTTTAACTCTTTGCATGCTGGGTAATTTTGCATGCTTATTTTCTCGTCTGCTGATTTTTTTTTTCAAAATATAATTTTTCAAAAAACCTTTAAAGAATACCATCAGTGTCAAACTGTTTGGATCCAGATTAGGCCCGACATTTTGTCGGGCCTAATCTGGATCCAGACTGTTTGTACAGATTATCAGCAGACAACAAAAGTCGCCACTAGCAGGCAAATAGTTAATGCTGGATAATCCTGTTTTTACATCAATGTAGATCCTGATATACTGGCTTTTGAAAAGCCTGCTGATTAGGGTCATATCCAAGGGTTGTTGGAATATTCTGGTAAATGTTGTAACCCTTAAAGCGCTGATCACAACTGTAGCAGACGACAAATTTATGACATTTTTCCTAATTTTTGACAAAAATAAGATATGATATTACATGAGAATTGTCTGCCAGCAGACGATTCTCATGAATTGCAGACGATTCTCATGAATTATTATGCCTTATTTGTTGTTTTTGAAAAAGCCGCAAAATTTGAAATTGTCGTCTGCTGCAAATTATAGGTGGCGCTTTAAGGGTTAACATTTCAAACACCTTTCTGTGACAAGTCTAAGCTGAAAAAAGTGTTGAATTCAAAGTGTTGTCAGAAGAACAAACAGGAAATGTTCTGACCAGACTGCTCCCTTAGCTCTTTGCATGCTGGGTAATTTTTCATGCTTTTGTTGCGGAGCACAGTGACTCAGTTGGTAGAGTGTTAGACTGGGAATTGAAGGGTGGCTAGTTCGAGACTCACCGTAGTCACTTTGTTGTGTCCTTGAGCAAGACACTTTATCCGCTGCTTAGTACTGGTTCCACCCAAGAAAACAGGAAATCATCCCGACATGACTGAAAATTTGTTGACTGGGATGTAAAGCATCATCAAAATCAAAAACAAACAAACATGCTGTTGTTGTTGTCAGCTGACTTTTTCAAAATTAGCTTTGTCTACAAAAAAAATCAAGAGCACTATCAGAGTGTCAAATGGTTTGGATCAAGATCAGGGCCGACATCATGACATGACTGATCAGTCCAAGCTATTAGCGATAACAAAAGTCATCGCTAGCAAAGAAAGTGTTAGCAGCAGTTTGACTTGGGTTTGCACTGTTTGTGCCTTTCTGTCAGTTCTTTAGGGTGTGAAATATACAAACATTTTACAATATTAAAGCAAAATTTTATTTTTATCTAAGTATGCACTGTTTGTCAATGCTATTTGTCGGTTCAGTTGTGTTTGAAATATACAAAAATATACAATTATATTTTAAATTATTTAATTTATCTGGTTATGCACTGCTTGTCTATGCCTTTCGGTTGGTTCATTAGTGTTTGAAAATTAGGAACATTTACCAAAGTAAAATTATATGTTTATCTGGGTCTGCACTGTTTATTTATGCCTATTTTTGTTAGGTAGCAGGTGTTCAGAATTTTAAGAAATATATTTTGCTAGTCAATGAAGATGTGAAAGCAATATTTCTGTTATCCCTTGAAGTGCCAATCACGACTGCAGCAGATGACAAATTTTTGAGACATCTTTCCTAAGTTTTGGAAAAAATAAGGTAAGATATTTCATGAGAATCGTCTGCCAGCAGACGATTCTCATGAAATATCATACCTTATTTGTTATTTTTTAAAATGTAGCAAAATTTGAAATTGTTGTCTGCTGCAAATGAAAGGTGGCACTTTATGGGTTAAGCTTAGTTTGTCTACTGTACCTAGGTTAACTCTTTGCATGCTGGGTAATTTTGCATGCTTTTTTTCGTCTGCCATTGTTGGTGTTTTTATCCAAGTTAATTTTAAAAATGTTTGGCGCACCTCTGGTTTACCGGGCGCAGTTTATGACGTAAGACTAAATCTTAACATTCTGCTTGTTAAATAATGGGAGCTGTGCCCCCACACCCCTGCTTCCTTTTCGTGTAAGGGCAATTCAATCATTTGAAGGCCATGTTGTTACAATCTTTTCGGATTCTAATATGGTAGAAACCCCAATTCAACAAATAGAATGCGCCCGGTAAACCAGAGACTACCCAAATGTTTACCATAAATCCTTATCCCGCCAATATTTTTGTCCTGAAAATGTCTGCTTTTTTACGTCTGCTGTTTATATTCAAGAGCACTTAAGACAAGATTTTATCCCCGAAGCAAACACTATGTACCCTAACCATACTGCTTCTAAACAGCAGTCAAGATCTGGGTCCATATTGTTTGGGATATAGACTACCTCAGATAATAAGAAGATGAGAGAGCAGATGAAAAAATATGTGACTGGCGGGAAAAGGTTATACCCCTAATGCACCAATCACAACAAAAGTCTGCTTTTCTCGTCTGCTGAAATCTTGAAGAAGCCTCTGTGGCAAACAGTGTGGACCCAGATCGGACTGCTCCTATAGGAGAAGCCTGTTCTGGGTCCACGCTGTTTGCTTCTATACTTAATTTGTCAGTAATTTTAGGCAATTATTTGCAGCAGACGACATTTTCAGATGCATTTTTTTCTTGGTGCTTTAAGGGTTAATGTATTTGTCACAAATGTATAGACAACAAACTGACTGATATTTTCTTCATCGTCTTGAAAAAAGGCTGGGTATTTCCTAGAGCAGACAATTCACATGAAATTTCTAGCCTTATTTGGTGGTTAGCTGTTGTCATGCTGAATATTTTTATGTAAACTCGTCCCCAATTTTACACTCGTCCCCAATTTTCATCCAGTTAACGGAGCCGGTGGCTCAGTGGTAGAGTGATTGACTTGAGACCGAGGGGCCGCGGGTTCCAGCCTCACCGGCCTCACTGCGTTGTGTCCTTGAGCAAGACACATTATTCCTAGCTTAGTACTGGTTCCACCTAGGAAGACCCATCCCTTTATAACTGATGGATTGTTGATGGGACGTAAAGAATCAAATCAAACAAACAAATCATCAAGTTAACCTGCAGCATTCCAGTTGTAAGCATTATATTTTCAATCAGAGTGGAAAATAGTGTGGATCCTGATCAGATGGCTTCATCAGAAGCCAACTAATCTCAGGGTTTGCACAGACTTGAAAAGTACTTGAATTTAGAGGGCTTTCTTGAAAATTAAATTTGCTTTGAAGAGTACTGGAAAATCACTCAAAAGCCTTGAAAAGTCCTTGAATTCTACTATTTTCTGTAGGACTTAGCACTGTTGATAGAGACCTAAATCAGTATAAATTGGTGTGCCTTTACTTGGTGCAGCATATGCTTCACCAACATTAGGCACAACAATTTTATACTAATTTTCTAATACTTATGTCTCCATTATAACAGTCTAGCATTTCTGATCAGCATGCGTATATGCACATGCTGATCAATGCATTTGCTATCCCATCTGCTATCACGATTTAGTTGTCTGGTTTGTTGTCTTGTGAGTGATGACATACAAACTCGCCTGGATGTTTAAAACAAAGACACGGATCAGACTGTACGTACGCCCGCACAGTCTGATGCCCGTATGAATCCAATCAGCACACGGTGTCGAGGCATTATCGGCGCGCCAGTGAAACGTCATTCGAATGTCGTTGTGCTGACGGGCCGATCGGGGCCCGCTTTTAGATGTTTAAGCAGGAATTAAGAACCTATGCCCATACAAGACTCTGACCAATCAAACTGCCAACTGTTGATAACAAAACATCTCATTTGTTGAGCTGTGACAGGTGAGAACTTAATTTTACTACAACTCAAAACTTTGATCTAATAAACTGCAGCTAATTGTTTAATTGACACGTTCCGCTCAATAATTTAGGTTTACCCAAGCGCAAAATCATCATTGTCCAGGAGTGCTTATGAAAAATAATTAACTGAATTATGATGTTAGGTAAGTATTGGTTTGAGCCAGCCAAATTTTAGTCCTTAACTTATTTTACAATGGAGGCCCAATGGTTATTTCAAAGAAACTATAATTTTTGAAGAGTCCAGACAGGGTGGGGGTGACAAATTTCAGGGGGTCCAACCTTTTTCAAGGTGATGGGGCCAAATAGCATTTTTCTATAGAAACATATAGACCTCATTGTTTTCCAGGGGGTTCCAGACTCTTTGCCTCCCTCTGGATTCGCGCATTGCCTATGTGCACGTGTCCATGTTTGTGGCATTTTAAAGTCACCAAAAACGAAGCATGCAGTAAGTCCTTCAAAGGCATAGGCGTTCATGGTCATTTAAAAATGTTATGTCGTCAAAATCATATTTTTTATAACGTTCGTTCTCGGAAGTACCTCTCGTAACCACTAAGACGACGCTAAGGTGACTCTATCGTGACCATAACTTTACGATAATCTTAAGTTGTCTCCATAAATTAAGGTGCATACGAGTTAGTGGCCATAACCGTTAAGGTAAATGTAAGTTTAACTTAAGGTGATCTTAAGGCTTAAGACGTCTACGAGTTAGTGGCCCCAGGTATCTCGGATTACGGTAGTAACAAAGGAAAACGGACTTATCATACTAGAAAAGTGACCCCATTATTTTATAGAAAAGGCTACGATCGGTCAGAAAAAAGGCATGGCGTACGGGAAAAGGGGCATAACGCTAGAAGAAAGTGGCATGGCGCAGCGCCATTCTAAAAGGGCCTAGGGGAAACACTATCATTGCAAAAGGTTTAGCCATTGCAAAGGCTTATTATTGCAAAATCTTTAAGCACTGCAAAGATGCAAGACTGCCAAACCTACAAGCTATGCTTAATGTTCTTGCATGCCATAGGTTGGGTATATAATTTAAGTTCTGATATTTGTATTTTGAGATTTAGCCTTGGCATTTTTACCTCTTTGACTCGTTTTATTTTATTTTTATAATGCTCGAGAGATATTTTATATAACCATTTGAGACCTCATATATGTTCCTTATACTTGAGGGTCTGTTTGTTACTGGTAATTGTGTCGGTCCAAAATTAGGTAGGGAAGGGCTACCCTAATGAAACTTGTTTTTTTGTTTTGGCCTCAAAACAACCTTCACTGATATCAGTGTAAATACCTCTATAATGTAAAATAGACTTCTTATGTCCCATTGTTATAATTCTAGGCATAGATGGGTTCATGCTGCTTTGTGCGTAAGTTGACTCTAGTTATTCACACCCACCAATCCAGCTCCTTCATAGCAATACTGTGTTATGAAGAAGAAGGACATGTTTCCTTTGAATGAGATGTACCTTAAATTCAATAAAATTGTTAATTTTTTCTTGCCAATAGAGCGTTTTAGAATTTGGGAAATGCTATTCGATAATGTTGACGTTTACCTTCGACATACTTTAAATAATGTTCCCTGGAACAAAGACTGATTCTAGAATCTGTCTGTTGAAAAATTGCCCGTTCCTTCATTACAAAACATTTTCAACTGTCAAGCATAAAATCCTTTTAAAAATGATGTCATTGTCCAAAAGTTTAATGAGTGTCTCATCGAAATAGCATTGAACGATTTCTAAATTTTGCTCTCAAAAACAGGAAACAGAAAGTTTTACTCCATTGGTATATGCAATGATGGGGATGGATTGGTAGTCGTGGTTATTTAGGGGATAACTGTATTCAAAATGTTCATTTGGGGAGATATACGGTGGGAAATATAGTTTAACGGAGACACGCGAGCGGAGCTGTAAAACGTGATTTCCAAACGTATATCCAATGATATACCTCCCCAAATGAATATTTTGAATATGGTTATCGCCATTCTAATGCACTTCTGCAGTTTCATCTCCAATTGGAGCATTACAAGCCACATAAAGCAGCATGTCATCCAATAAAATGTGACCTAATTAATAACGTCAAGCAATTTCTGACAGTATATCGCATGATATACTGTCGCAAATTTTTTGACATTATCCAATCAGATGTCGCATTACAAAAGCAAGTGCATTAGAAAATATTTTATAATTATAGCAAATTATGTTTTATAGTTTTATGCATATCTTTATATTTTTGAAGGCTTTAAGTAGTTATATTAACTTGTATGATGGTGTTAGTTAAAATCCTACAATATTTAAACTAATAAATACACTGTGTGCATAATTTTTTCAAAATCTTATACTGTAAATGTAATTTCAAACACTTTTCCCTTGCTGTTGTCAAATACAATGTTGGTTATCAGGGCTGGAACTTACTAAATGGTTGTTAAAGAAGCAAACAGGGAATACCCTGATCAGGCTGATTCTTAAGTTGTAGTCTGATCTTGGTCTGCCTGTTTGTCTAAGCTTTTGTGGCAGGCAACTAATGTTTGAATTTTTAGAAACATTTACCGTATCCTCTATTGAAAAGAATGTAGATCCAGATCAGCTGGCGTCTGATGAAGCCAGCTGATCAGGATCCACACTGTTTTTCATCCACACTATGATTTCATATTGATCATGAAAAAGCACCACTTGATTGACTGGAAAATCAAAAGTTCATATAGTGTAAACCCATAATGTATTCAGTGTGTGCAGGTGCAATTATTGGGTGAAATACTGTATTTTAAAATATTTTATCTCGTCAAACTTTGCAAAGTAGACTTCAGAGAAACTGCTATGTTGTGGTAGGAAATTGGGATATTATTTGATGTTGTATATGCGTAATCTGGCTAGAGTTTAAGTCTAGTAGTTATTGTAAGGCAGCAAAGGATTTTGCTTTTGGGTAGAACTAGGAACCTAGCAATTATTGGTTTCAAACACATCAAATTCTCAAGTTGATTAATTTTGTCACCTTAATGTGATGGACCAGCGGATGAGACATATGCATGGGTGAAACTTCATATTTTCCAAAATCCTGAACTTTAGAAAATCAGAATTTAAAACTTGCTGTATGCCTCCAAAATATTTAAAAAATCCAAGTTAAATGGTCAAATACCTTAAGATAAACTGAAACTAAATCAGAAAAGTTAATTTTTATCTGCAGAATTCAGCATTTTGAGGCTGGCTTTCTATGGAAAGTCAGCCTCAAAATCCTGAATACTGTCACCCATGTATATGGTCCAGCACATGAGATTTTGGAACTTATCGCATACATGTATAGATGTACCACGACCTCTGAGTAATGACCTTTGGATCATTCTATTTCGAAAGGTTGATGTTGAACACGTAAAATGAACAAGTTGGGCTGGAATATCTATGTGCTTCAAAATTTTATAGTAAATGTAAGTATACACCAGAAACCCCTATTTCTAGATCCGTATTTTCAATATTGTAAATACAGTCAAGCCTCAAAGCTGTTTGTTTATCTATATGCGCAAGAACTTCCTTTAAACGCCTATGTTGACGTATCCAATGGGGCCCGAGGTCTAAATTTTGGCCCGATTCTTCAGCTATGTTCAAACATTGGGTGTGCGAAAAGGGAAGGCTCTGGCTAGACTGGGCACATGCAATAAGTACCAAAATCCATCTTGTGTGCTGGCCATATAGTCATCCTTATAAGATCGCCACCTCTCATTTGCAGAAGACATTTTCAAAGAGCTATGCACATTAAGGGGCTGTTTTGGCCCCTCTATGAGGTTCAAAAATAAAAACTGCTTTTCACCAGTTTCTTCTTATTATTTTCTTAGAACAATAGTCCAAGTGTAAAAGTCTGGTATTAATTGGATTTTTAACGTTGCTATGGTAACAAAATCGCTGCAAAAATAGGCAGAAAATAGGAAAGTGACCATTTTGGAGTAAATTTGAGACATTCAACATAGAAATTCGACAGAGAAATTAACATAGAGCACAAGCAATACCAAACTGATATTTTAACAGATGATGAGAATTATCACGGCACACAACATATTAAAAGATTTTTTTGGTATTTAGCTGTGCTGATATCTAATTCTGAAAAAATTGGTCTCCCAAAGCCTTAAATTTGGTCCAAAATATCAATTTCTCTATTTTAAGCCTATTTTAGCAGCCATTTTTTGTTACTATACAACGGCAAAACTTAAATAAATGCCAAACTTTTACACTTGGGTTATTCTTCTAATGAACCAATTGGAAGAAATTGGCGAAAAGCAACTTTCAGTTTTCAGCCCCAGAGGGGGCCAAATTAACCCCTTAATGCATGTACGCTATTTTGTGTGTGAATAGAAAACAAATATGGCTTGGAATTTCATGAAAATCCTTTTAAAATTTAATAAGGCTTCAACCATTGTGGACGATTAGGCTAATGCCAATGTGACAAATTGCTCATAGTGTACTTCATACATACAGACTGAAAAAAGATTTCCTGTGACAAAGTTACTATGTAATCTAAAAATACTGACTTTTAACCCCTTAAAATATGGACCTCATCGCGAGAAAACCTGTGTTTCATGTTTGTGATGAGGTAATGCTCAAACCAGCCTGCTCAGCTACAGAGACTAGCTAGAATATTTAAACTTTGCATGTAGCAAGTTCAGATATTAAACTTTCCTGAAAGCTAATAACAAAGGCAGTGATCAGACTGCGCATCTGCGCAGTCTGGTCTGCATCTTTGTTGTTCCCATGCAAGTCAGGCCCATGTGTAACAACTATGAAGCTGCATTGAACTGGATAGAAAGAGAGGATTAATAGATACCCTGCCCCTAGAAATTGTTTAGGCTGTGATTTTATTTTACGTCCCTGTAAATGTGCAAATTTTATGTGATACCAATCTGCATTTTTAATGTTTTTAAATTATGTATCGTTTATGGTAGAGTATATTATTTAATAAACAGAGTTGATATTTCTTTATTTGTCTTCATAATTATTCCTTACAAAGTCCCACTTGTTCAGTACTTTAGAACAATTGAATCCGACATCCCCTAGTGGCCATGTTTTTTAAGGGATCTATGTTTTAGCTAAATACTTTAGGTCACCTGGGGACCATTTCTGCCCACTTGTTTTTAATTCTGACTCTACATTGGTTTAAAGCTGCATAGTCTGTAACTCTTGATCTTAAAATTTTAGAAATAAAGTTTCTATTTTTCAAGAATACAGTAAAAATACTCAAATTCAGGTAACAATTTTTACCATTTTCGTAAACTTTAGCAAATTATCACAACAAAACAACAGCATTAATGTTAAAAATCCACTGTCTAGAATTACCGTATACAGCTGTGTATAATCCGCAAGAATACACAACCCGCACCCAGACTTTTGACCCCAAAATCCTGGAAAAAATGGATTTCGGATATATTGACCGCACCTCAAATTCAGCATTCTAAAGGTCCGTGTGTGTCATCTCCAAAACAAAAGGCCTACCTTGCAAACACTATTTTTCACACATGATGTCATCACAAGTTCTAATTATGCATATCTAAGTCTCCAAACACATCAATTATCCGCAATTAGTGCAGTAATTGGCAATATGTTTACTATTGTGAAGCTTCAGTTTAAGGTCACGCTATGTGCACATGTCAAAAAAACATCTCTCCAGGCAAGGGAAGCAACTCAAAAATACTATTTCAGAGGAAAAGCCGTGTTGTTCCAAATGAAGTGCTCTTCAATATATGCAGTTTACCTGTAATTACAGCATCTAAAAATAGAATGCTTGAGTGATTATCGGTTTTCCTCTGCTTTTATGTATATAGGGAACCAGGCAGTGTAAATGCACTTGTTAAAACTCCAACAGCTGTTGACAGAGACTGGGTTTACCAATTTGTGTGCGGTTTTCAATGTCTGTTAGGCCTAAATGACTTCAGCAACATGATGGAATAACTCATGATGTACTGGCACGTAAGTGCAAAGCCATTTTACTTGGAAAATCTCTTCAAAAATTCCATGAGAATCCGAAAATCGGTCCGCTTGTGTTTGGAAAAAAGTCCCAAATTTTGAGTTCGATAACATTACCCGCATCCCCCTTATTTCATGAGTTGTGGGGCTAAAAAAGTGCGGGTTGTATGCACCTTTCTACGGTATTGGAGGGACGTAAATAATTACTAACCGGAGAAAAAACACCTGTTTGTATAAGATATTTCACTTTTCTATGCAGTTTTCAGCTGTACTGAACATATTTATTGTGAAAACATAACTTTTTACAAACAACTTAAAAAGATTTTTTTTTTAAAAATTGTTCATAGTTACAGACCTAGTCTCTTTAAAGAGACTAATTCTGCAAACATGAACATTTTTAGAAATTTTTTATTTTCTTTTTAAATCATTTGTAAAAGTAGAATTAAGTTATGTTTTCACAATAAATCTGTTCATTATAGCTGAAAACTGCACAGACATGTGAATTATCTTATAAAAACAGGTGTGTTGGTAATTATTTGCGTCCTTCCAATAATTATAGACAGTTAGTTTTAGCATAAATGCTGTTATTTTGATACTGATAATTTGTTAAAGCTGCATATTCTGTAACTATGAACATTTTTCGAAAATTTTTATTTTCTTTTTAAATCATTTGTAAAAGTAGAATTAAGCTATGTTTTCACAATAGAAATGCTCAGTACAGCTGAAAACTGCATGAAAAAGTGAATTATCTTATCAAATAGGTGTTTATTTCTCTTGTTGGTAATTATTTGCGTCCCTCCAATAATTCAAGACCGTTGAATTTTAACATAAATGCAGTTGTTTTGATAGTGATAACTTGTTAAGATTTACGAAAATGGTAAATGTTTACCTGAATTTGAGTATTTTTACTGGGTTCTTGAAAAATGAAAGCATTATTTTTAAATTTAGAAGATCAAAAGTTACAGACTATGCAGCTTTAAGACTTACGAAATTGGTAAAATGTATACCTGAATTTTAGTTTTTTTACTGTGTTCATGAAAAATATACTTAAAGCCATTAAAAATGCAACTGGTACAAGTGTTATTTTTCCTATAAATATCAGCTTGATACACTTTGTCTTTGTACTAACAAGCGTCCCTAACATAGGAGAACTTCTAACCAAAACTTGAGCTCAATTGCACACTTCTGCCAAAATTTTTGTTGAAAAATGACAAAGAACATCTAGCGATAAGGCGTATATTTTCCCTAGTTGACATGATTACAAACACCAAATTTTCAAATTGCCCTAATGTTTTTGAAATTGGTGTAGTTTAGCAGTAAAATATGCATAGTGGGCAACAAAATACGTTTCAAAGCGATTCACTATTTACAATGCCGTGAGAACGTGCACTTTCTACTCCCACCCCTCTTTTTAAGTCTTTATACTGGGTGCCATTTAGAACAAATTTTGAGTAAATGCATTACTAGTTTTAAAAAAGTAAAAGTGCTAAAATGTTAAGGATAGGAGTGCTCTTCATTTCCCAAACCTTACCGTATTCCTTCTGCGCATGTGTACGAAATACAACAAAAATTGTGGCGTTTGTCATTGGAAATATGAAATTGGTGTCTTTCAGTTTATTTTTAGATGCTTTGCCCCCCTAGACCCAAGATGCCCTTTGGACAACAACATTTCGCTATAAACATTTACAACATATGTAAAGGGCATTTTGGGTCTAGGGGGGCAAAGCATCTAAAAACAAACTGAAAGACACCAGTTTCATTTTTTCTATGACAAACGCCACAATTTTAGATGTATTTCGTACGCATGCGCAGAAGGAATACAGTAAGGTTTGGGAAATGAAGAGCAATCCTATCCTTAACATTTTAGCACTTTTACTTTTTTAAAACTAGCAATGCATTTACTCAAAGTTTGGCCTAAACGGCACGCAGTATAAAGACGTAAAATGAGGAATGGGAGTAGAAAGTGCACGTTTTCACGGTATTGTAAATGATGAATCGCTTTGAAACGTATTTTGTTGCCTTCTATGCATATTTTACTGCCAAACTACACCGATTTCAAAAACATTAGGGCAATTTGAAAATTTGATGTTATTTATCATATCAACTAGGGAAAATATACGCCTTATCGCTAGAAGTTCTTCATCGAATTTTTTTGTAACCATATTAAATCTTGAAATTTTATTCAAGTTCAGTGTGCAAATACTGCGTTTCACTCAAACAAACAAAAAAAAAGTTTACAACACAAAATTCACTTTGCTGAAAGGACCCAAAATTTATGTTTTAAATTCAATTTTTCATGAAATTTCCTCAAAATTTGAGAAATCACTAAAGCTTCAATTAAACTGAATCATTTAAAAATTGGCACAGGTAAGTTGTAAGGTCCTAACCAATGGTTATCATTTATCGCAATATTTACCTTCGAAAGTGTCGCATTTTCGTTAACTTCAGGTTTTCATGCTGAAACTTTGATGACCATTTTGAAGGTCAAAACTTCAAGATAAAGACAATCTAGTCCGGTAGAAAACCAGAATGACCTGGAACTTGATTTTAAAGTATTTTTCTTTGTTGATTCTTGTTGTGTAGGCATTGTACTTGATGAATCCAACTGATGCCACTCTGGCATCATTGAGCGTTTTGAAATATTAAAGATGGCGTCCAAGATGGCCGTCAGTTAGGATCCTTAGACCTATATGACCAACATACTCGATGAAAAACAATTTTATTTTTAATTTTTATGGATGTTTAGAGGCTAAATGATACAAACAATTAAAATGGAACATTGGTTTGATTCAGAGAGTTGAAATATTAAAGATGGCGTCCAAGATGGCCGCCTGTTAGGCTGCTAAGACCTATCTGACCAACAAACTCAGTAAAAAGCAATTTAAATTTGACGTTTTATGCATGTTTAGAAGCCTAATGATGCAAACGATTAAAATGATACATTGCTTTAGTTAAGAAGGTTGAAATAGTTAAGATGGTGTCTTAGATGGCCGCCATTTTAAAGCAAAATTCAACCTGAAATAAAAATCGCAGTTAATAACTATTTTCTGATAGTTTTCAGCAGCGGTTGTATCTGGGGAATTTGACTGGAATGTTGGGGTTGTTTTCAGCGTTGTTAAATATTCAAGATGACGTCGAAGATGGCAGCAATAACAGGGTGGGAAATCACATGGGTTGTGCTATGATAGACTGCACGGAAAAAATAACGGACTATCATTTTTCGTAATGGTAATTTTTTTGTCTTTGTTCTGGTAATCATATCCATCAATCAATGCACCACCTTCCAGATCACTTTTGGCTGGAACGGAAAATATTATTCTCATAAAAGTTCCTACTTTGAGCAAACATTCTGTCAAAACAATGAAGAGATAAATGCCAGGGTATATTGAATGGTTAATATCACTAAAAACTTTGTGACAGAATGTTGGCTCAAAGTACAAACCTTTTTTGAATCAATATGCGGAAAAATGTTCTGCTTTAAAGTGGTATATAGATCGATGGATAAAATTACAAAAAAGAGAGAAAATACTATTTTACTTATGAAGTGCAGTGTATTAACACAAAAAACCTTAGTGATGGTTGCATGCTGCAGATGTTCGTTACCATCTTGACTGCTAGTTGGGTGTAACTAAAATACAGGCCTGCTGGCCAGGTGCAATTGTAACAACCATGTCTTCTATTATATACTAGTCTGGTACAAGCGCAACAGACAGCACAGATGGTTGGATATTGCTATAATAAATATGAATGCTGGCCTGTGCAAGTGTATGAGACATGCATGCTTATAGGAGCAAATTTAACAGACATGACTGCTAGTTAGGTGCAACTGTGAAAGGCATGGCAAATGGTCGGATGCAATTATTACAGACATGGTTGATGGTCTGGTGCAAATGTAATATACATGGATGCTGATAAGATGAAACTGTAACAGACATGCACTGATGGTCTAGTGCTATTGTGCTTACCAGTCCATTGGTTGGGTACGAGCATAGGGACATAACGGCGGGTCTGAGGCTTATTTAACAGATATACCTGCTGGTTCAGCCCCCACAATTACAGATATGCGTGCTAGTCAGTTGCAACTGATTCAAACATATCTGCTGGTGAAATGCAACTCTGCATGCTGTTAGAGGGCAATTGTAACCAACATGACAGGAGGTTGTGTGCAACTGTAACACATATGTCTGCTGTTTAAGAGCAAATTTTAAAGACATTGGTGCTGCAAAGGGCCTACAAGTCTCGTGAAGCTGTTACAGAACAAAACTACTTGGTTTCAGACATATGTACTGGTCCTTTGCCACATAATCAAACGTGTTTAATGGTAAATATGTCTGCTGACCATGTGGGAATGATGGCTAGGCTGCTGGTCTGGTGCAAGTAGAACAGACATGCATACTGGTCGGTGCTGCTGCAAGATGGATGCTTGCTGGACTGTTACCACTCAATCATCATGCCAATCTTTTGTAACTCAATCCTGCATGTCTGCTGGTGTTGTGCTCCTCTATCTACCATACATTGTATTGGTATGGCGTCTCACTATCAGCCGTGTCAGCAGTCTCATTATAGGCCTTGATTTCTGGTGTGGTCCCTCACTATCAGCCATGTCTGTTGGTGTGGTACTTCACTATATGCCATGCCTTCTAGTGTGGTGCCTCATTATTGGCCATGCCTTCTGGTGTGATGCCTCGCATAAGGCCATACCTGTGGTGTGGTGCCCCAATATCAGCTGTGCCAGCTGGTGGGGTGTCTCATTATAGGCCTTGCTTTCTGGTGTGGTGCCTCATTATTGGCCATGCCTTCTGGTGTGGTACCTCACTATCAGCAATGCATTCTGGTGTGGTGCCTCACTATCAGCCATGCCTGCTGGTGTGGTACCTCACTATTGGACATGCCTTCTAGTGTGGTGCTTCATATAGGCCGTGCCTTCTGGTGTGGTGCCTCACTATCAGCCATGTCTGTTGGTGTGGTACTTCACTATATGCCATGCCATCTAGTGTGGTGCCTCATTATTGGCAATGCCTTCTGGTGTGGTGCCTCACTATCAGCCATGCCTTATGATGAGGTGCCTCACTATCAGCCATGCCTTCTGGTGTGGTACCCCACTATTGGACATGCCTTCTAGTGTGGTGCTTCATTATAAGCGGTGCCTTCTGGTGTGGTGCCTCACTATCAGCCATGTCTGCTGGTGTGTTGCCTCACTATTGGCCATTCTGGTGAGATGTCTCATTATCAACCATGCCTTCGGGTGTGGTGTCCACTATAGGCGATGCCTTCTCGTATGGTACCTCATTATCAGCCATGCATTCTGGTGTGGTGCCTCACTATAGGTCATGCCTTCTCTCGTGGTGCCTCATTATCAGCACTGCCTGTTGGTGTGGTTCCTCACTATAGACTATGCCTGTTGGCATGGTACCTCACTATAGGCCATGCCTACTGGTAAATTGCCACTGCAACCGACATTTTACTAGCCGAGTTCAGATGGAAGAAGGATGGAGTTTGGTGCTACCTGTACAACGGTGCCATTATATCAGACATATCTGCTGACACGGTGCCACTCTCAGATATGCCTGCTTCAACAGTGCAACTCTATCAGACATGCATGGTGGGTTCATTTATTCATATATGAGAGTTTGTAAAGTGCTGCTTTATCAGGTAGGGCATCTGGTTTGTTACAAACCCATCAGACATGCCTACAGGTAGGGTGCTGCTCCCTCGGGTTTGTAAAACTTGTCGGCTACCATTCTGGACGCCATCTTGAATATATCCAATTCTGAATGATGCATGAATAGCATCACTTGGATGTTACAACGATAATGTTTGTAATTCAAGAATCAATAAAATAAACATTTTGTATGCAAATCCCTGGAGTTTGCCAGTCTCTGGGAAGATTTTCTCATATTTTTAAATAAACTGCCATCTTGTCCGCATTCTTATTTAATTTTTTATTTGGTTTCAATCTAAGTGTTTTCAATCTGATTCCAACTTCATAGCTAAAAATTTAAGAAAGAAAATGAGTTCGAGACATTTTTTTCCATATCACACAATATTTACAGTTATAATTGGCCTCCATCTTGGACGCCATCTTGGATATATCGAAATGCTCAATGATGCCAGAGTGGCATCACTCGGATTTTTCAAGGACAAGGTATGCACTACCAGAATCAACAAAGAAAAAAAGTTTAAAATCAAGTTCCAGGTCCTCCTAAAATTCACCCAAATTCTGCCGGACTAATCTGTTGTGTGCGCATAGTAAGTAGAGCAATGTTGAAATTTTCCGAAAGTTTGAATCCAAAAGAGCCATTCATAATGAAGATCTGATATCCAGATTAATAAGGTGATTTTGCAGTTCGGGTTGTGTCCCTTTATCAATAAATACAGCCTGGCTTATCTAGACTGCTTTATCTGCACCAAAAGAGTATTGGCTTGATATCGCGACCATAGGTTTATGCTTTTATTTTATTAGAATGATAAAATAGCATTAAATCTCGTGTAAGGTTATACTGTAAAAGTTGCGTTTTTACTGGCGTTAAGTATAGAAACATTAGTTCTAAAATTAAAATTACAGACTATGCAGCTTTAAGAAGTTTTAAGCTTCATATAGGTACATTAGGGAAACTGGCCATACACCCTGGCAGCTGTTATTTCAATGGATTAAATTCACTTTAGCAATTTTTGCAGGTTTCTGCCAAGTTATTTTCAATTCTGACCTTTGGTTTTGGAAGATTTTTAAAGCTTCCATAGCTGCAATAAAGCAAATTGGTTTTAGCTATTTTTGTGTCACATAGTGATAATTTTAGCCGGTTTTTTCAATTCTGACCTTTGGTGTCAGCAGTAGAAGATAAAGGTCACTGGTTTCAGATGACATTTAAAAGTTTTTATATAGGTACATAAGGGAAACTGGCCACGTAACCTTGTGGCCATGTTTTATGACGGATCAAATTCATTTCAGCTACTTTTGTTGGTCATCCAGTGACTATATCTGGCAAATTGTTTTAAATTCAGATATGTTAGCTCACCTGAGACGAAAGCTCATGGGTGAGCTAATAGTATACCAGTCACTCAGGACGTTTTCAAACATCTCCTGAGACCACTGGGCCAATTAAACTCAAATTTCATATGGAGACTCCTTAGGACGTGGGATCGAAAGTTTGTTCAAATGGTTCTGGTCACATGACCAAGACTTTGTTCAAATGGTTCTGGTCACATGACCAAGACGGCATCCACGACCATTTATGGTAAAAACCCTTTAAAACTCTTCTTCTCCAGAACCAGAAGGCTGATGACCTTATAACTTGGTATGTAGCATTAGGGATGTGGGACCTACTTAGTTTCTTCAAATTATGGTCCTAGGTTGACCTTGACCTTCTCTTTGTCACGGTCAAATTTGCTTCCTAATGCATTTAAATGGGAAAATTTTTGAAAATTTTTAAAAACTGTTGAAGCCAAAGTCATAAGTTCCAAAGGGCAAGGTTGACCTTTCAGCCAGGTCGCTCATTGGAGTACCATCAATATATTAAAACATAGTTTTCTCAGAAACCATTAGGCCAATTAAACTGAATTTTCATATGAAGTTTCCTTATGACAAGTTAGCCAAAATTTATACAAAATGTTCTGGTCACACGGCCAACATGCACATATATGGTAAACCCTTTAAAAACCTTCTCCTTGGGACTTGGTATGTAACACTAGGGACGTAGGGCCTACCAAGTTTTCAAATGACCAACTTAACATCAAGGTCAAATTTACTTCCTTATGCATTTAAATAGGAAAATATTTTGAAAAGTTGATTTTTTGAATACTGTAGAAGCCAGTCATAATTTTCACACTTGGTATGTTAAACCTTATGAGACAATGGCTATAAATAAGATCCATAGGGTTGATCTTTGATCTTTCAGCCAAGGTCTCCATCAATATATTAAAAGTTTTCTCAGAAACCACTAGGCCAATTGAACTAGAATTTCATATGGAGACTATAAGTTGAGGAGTAAATTTATAACAAATATTAATGGTCACATGACCAAGATGGCCGCCATGCCCATATAAATTTTATAAACATCATGTATTAATATCATTCCTTAAACCTACATATACATACACAGCTATTCAGTAGGACTAAAGGTCGTCTTCATCTTCTTCAATACATTGTCCATGTGAGCAGCAATGGCTATGGCGAGACCGCATATTTGCACAGACTCATCTGAGCCTTTGCTATTTTCCTATGAGATTAGAACCAAAATATCCTACTTCACCCTATTTGGATGATTTCTGAACATACAACAAACACACTGATTAATTTTGAAGGTTTTATTATTGTTAAGCAAACTTGAGTTGATGAACCAAGATTAGATGCTAAAACACTTAACAGTGGTATCTATAGATATGATAAAATAGGCGAAAACAACATATACAGTCACACTCTACATTCAAGAGGAAAAGTCACACAGGCACACATTATTATAATACAATTTATCATGATCCCTTAATAAACAGTATACTGTAAATTTGGAAATTTCCGCAAAGATTTTATTTTCGCAAAAATCCGCATATGCGAAGTTTGCATATGCGAAGTTTCTTGAAAATAAAATCCTCACAAAATGGGGAAATCACTCTGTCTTTTACTGATAAAGTAAATCATGCCCAAATCGCATTTTGTTTACATTGCAAATATGTCTTTTAATGCTATTCGTGAAAATAAAATTATCATGAAAATTTCCGAATTTACAGTATTAACTGCAATGCAGCTTTCTCGAAATTCATTCTATTTTAACTCTTCCCCTGCTGGTGGAAGCTTATCATCTGCTGTAACCTTTGCAAACAGTTTGGACCCAGATCAGGCCTGACAAAATGCCAGGCCTAATCTCTGGGTCCAAACTGTTTGAAACTGATGGTTATCTGAAAAATGTTTTTGAAAAAGCAGCCGATCAAAAAGCATGCAAAATTAGTTAAGTACAGACTGTGCCATCAAAACCGCCAGGTTGGCTTGATCACTATTGCATTCAGATTGAGTTCTGCTGCTTGTTCAGTTTCTGTGACGGTGTAATGACGCCCACAGCATTACAGCATTTTCAACCCTCTCATTGCGCCCAGTTTTATGCATCCACATAGGTATTAAATGAGGAGTTCTGGCAGTTGCCCGCTATTATCCATGCCTGGCCACTTTTAGTTAAAAGGTGGGGCATTTTAGAACTTGAATTTTGAGAATGATCTAAGAATTAACAATTCCGTCTGCACAATGTCTTCAATACATCCACAGAGTTCTGGCCTTTATTCGGACTGAAATAGGGTTTACTCATAAACAGAACCAAATTGCTCAAACAGGAAAAGCATGTGCAAAAAAGTCCAAGATCAGCCTGTTCCTAGAGAACTACTTGTAAGCTTTCTTCAGCAAATGATTTATTGATAACTAGGATCAGTTAGTCCAGATCATCAACTAGGAGATTCTATTTTAGAAATTCAGCTGTCAAAAAGTTAAGTAAAGTACGCAAAAAACAGGGTTCCAACAAAAAATCAAAAACACAATTCCATGAGATTTCCATGATTTTCCATGATCAACAATGTAATTTCCATGACTCATGCACCGCCTCCAACATCCTCTTTTAGCTGCATCTTCACCTGCTGAGTATAAATGCAGAATGCAGCAACAGTAATGTATTTAAATAAGCATGCTTGTAGACCATGAATGCATTTTGAAATAATTTAAACTTGAAACCACCAGTAGCCAGAAAACTAGCTGTCAGACACACAAGTTTTGTGTGTCTGACAGCTAATTTTCTGGCTACTGGTGGTTTCGTCAAATTATTTCACCAAATTCCATGATTTTTCTATGATTATTCAGTTTTTTTCAAATTCCATGATTTTTCCATGCATTTCCAGGTTTTCCATGATTTCCAGAGCTTGTGGGAACCCTGAGAAAATGTTCAAGGGTGTTCACTTGCCAACTATTGTTGTCTGCTGATAACCTATGAAAACAGTTTGGACCTAGATCAGGAATGACAGAATATATATGGTTGGTATTCATTAACAAGATGTGGGTCCTGATCTGGATCTAAACCATTCGACATTCTGATGTTCCTGAAAGAACTTCTTTGAAAAAGTTAAATGTTGAGTCAGCAGAATATTTTGAGTCAGGAGTGGTTTCTTTTACACACCAAAACACCCCATGTTTTTGTTTATAAAAAGGTCCTCTTATCTGAATCCAAATCCCAAATATATTTCGAATAAGCGAGTATTTTAAAAAATTGGCATTTGAATTTTCGAGTTTTTACTGTATTTGCATCTCACACACTTGGGCCTCATTGTGACAAAACCTGATTAGCATGCCAACAACAAAAGCACAGACCACCCACAGTCTGATCAGCAGCTTTGTTATTTACCTTCTAGAAAGTACAATAGCTTTAGCTAGTCTCTGTAGCTGAGCAGGCTGGGTTCAGCCTTACGTGGTGGTAAACCCCTCAAAAAGGTTTTATCAGCTAATATGCCCACTTATATTCACTATCTATAGATATGGTAAAAACAGCCAAAAACAGAATTTACAATCAAACTATACACAGGCACTTAACTACATATAGACGAGTAATCAGTAATGGCATATTTATGCTTACTTTAAGTTTTAGCCTAGCCTAAATGACTCCCTTCAAAAAAAGTTGCATTTAATATGATAAGCGAGCCTTGCCGCAAGAAAACCCGTCTTGGGGTCTGTATATGCAATAAGTACAATGTACCAAAAACTCATAAACCGGTCCAAAAAGAGGTTTTCTTGTGAGACTCTGAAAACATTTCCTCCTGCATTCCTGTTCCTGCAAGGGATCATAGTTAAACAAGCAATATTTGCATTGTGTTGATGATCTGTTAAGTATAACTTAAAATTCTATATCCTCTTTTAAAAACAGTGTAGATCAAGCTGATCTGGATCCACACTGTTTTTCATCAACATGATGCAATCCATATTTAGTGAAACTACAAAACAGGGTGAGCTGGAAACTATCTAGAGCATTCAAAACTTAAAGAGCTTGGTATCTGCTGAATACGTCAAATGCGGTATATAATATATATAATTACTCTCAAATAAGACAACTGATATATATCTAATATGTTCTTCTATTAAAAGAAAAATAAAACAAGCCTCATCCACCACATGGCAGAGTTCAAAAGATTTGAACATCAGTTTTTTTTTATAAAAAGGCACAGAAAACTATAGATCCAGTTCAGACTGCTCTTGCCATCTAATCATAATGTATTTTATCATTTAAAATTAATTCTTGTCCAGTTAAATCTGTGAAGAAAATAGTGTATATCCAAATCAGCTGGCTTTTGAAGAACCGAAATGACCAGGATCCACAGTTTTCTACAAATCCATGGAAATAAATGGACGAAGTGGTCTTGTCATGCTAATATATTCAGTAGGATAACAGTTAAAGATTAAATATTCTTAGCAGAGAATTCAGGTTACTTATTTCCTTTTTTAAATACAAACACATTATTACTTTAGTAGCTTGATCTGATGGGTCGGATTATGTCGAGTGGCTGCATTGGATCACACGAGACGAAGTTGAGTGTGATCCCGTCGTTCCTGGCGCAGACACGAGACGTGATCCGACCCATCAGATCAAGTTACTTAAGTAATAATGTTTTTATTATATACCTACATAAAAACAACAACAAACACTTCCATTTCAGTGATAAAGTAACAAAAATTTTAAAATGATACCGTGTGATGTGACGTTGCAACACCGTAGTCAATGACGTCGGACCAAATTTTTGATGACGTCACATTGTGTAAACATGTTCAGCAGAGCAGGAGAACGCATTTATCTTGTTTACTTCATTTTCTTTAATACGGAAAATGTAATTAAGGCTAATCGCCAAAACGTCAGATAGAGTGGATTGTTATTTTAGTGATTAGGGTATTTTAAACGCGTTATTGCTCAGATTGCGGTTCGCCGTCAGGTGCTGGGTTTTATACTTGTGAAGTGGGTAAAACATGGAGGATGGTGATACGGAAAAATATCACCCTAGTAGGGTAATACAAGATTTTGTATTTTTGAGTCGGAAACGGGGTTGTATCAGGTGTATTTCTTTGCAGGTATATAATAAAAAACATATGTTGTGGGTATATGTCGGAAACATCTCCTCAAGAGATATCCAATTGGCACCACAACAAACATTCTCATACAAAAAGCAAAGAGAAGTGAGCCGCGACATGCAATTTCCAACAATGTGGCATTTTGACAAGTGTAGACTCAGACTAGCCTGTGCAGTCCCCTTTTAAGCTTAGAAACTCCAAATGATGTTCAGTCAGTAGCTAAACACTCATTTAATATTCAAGCGACTAGCAAAGGCTCTGATCGGACTGCACGTATGCACAGGTTGATCTGAGGCTTTGCTGGTGGCACATACCACATTGTTTGAAATCTCATGTCGCGGCTCCAATGCCTTCTTTTCGAATGAAACAAAAAGACATCCACAGTAAAACCTGTGTAAAACGGCCACTCAAAAATAGACAAAACAAAGATCTCAATGACAAATGGTAGCTTTATGAAGGTCGAAAGTATTGCAGAATGCTCCCCTTTGAGCATTCTGCAATACTCTTGACCTACATCAAGCGATAATTGGTCTTGAAAACCAATTTTCTGTCTATTGAGAGTGGCCGTTTTACACAGGTTTTACTGTATTGAAAACCAAGTAAACAAAATTCAAGATGAAAACAATGATAACTTTTTTGAAAGTTTTTAGAACATACACACAATCCTTCTATACCTAATACACTTCATAAAACTATTAATTCAATTTCTATCACTCTATATACAGGTTGGCAGGGTTACATAACTCTGTGAAGTTTACAATCCAAGACACAACAACTCTGTAAAATTTTATTGGAAGGTGGATTTTTTACATTTTCAAAACAATCCAAGAAATTTAGATCTAACAAGAATAAATCAAATCTGACCAATAGGTACTGAGATATGGTTCCGGATAGACAAAAAGTGTGGACGGAAGCAGCAAAAATTATATATCCCTCCCACTTCATCGGGGGATAACAAGACAATACTAGATTTTGGTATCATTTTCCAGCATCCAGATAAGAGTGTAATTAAAATTAATTTTCTTATTTCACAACCAAAACATATGTTGTGGGTACTCAAAAGTACCATCTCAATGAGATTGTTCTTGCGAGCAACCAAAACATATGTTAAATTTGTCTGATTATCATAAATAGTCACAATTTTACTCTCAAAAAATGTTTATCTTCACCTACGTTTTTCTTTAGAAAGGTATCCAGATTTTTTGGATTGCTTTGGAGGAGATAAAAACATCTACTGTCGTGCCAACCAAGAGTGACAATGACGTAATACTTTGTTTACAATTGCTAAGTTAAACACTAATGTGTACACTTCACTTGGATAACGGATATCGATAGATCACTCATGTATTAATCCTATCCTATGGATAGGATTAATACACAATTGATCCATCGATTCTAAGTAAAGGTGCAAAGATCAGGAATCAATACAATCAAGTACCAAACCTGACCTAGGATACCAATGGGAAAGTGAGGAACTCACAGACACCACAAACGAGAGCCAAAAGGTCAGCCCTTTCCCAGCAGGTGACCACAAGGCACAAATAAACAGACGCATACAAAGGCATAACAAACACAAGACAGAAAAAACATAAAAGATTCACAAAAGAAGTACAGCCTTGGAACGGTCAGTAAAATATTTTACTGGAGGGCTTAAACCGGTTTCACGGCGCCAACCTCACCCTTAATTCAGCTGTGGATCAAGACACATAGATATTTGGTTTGCATGAAAGCCCCCAAACTTATCAATGCATCATCTCCCAGTTAAATTAGGTTTTATTTAAGAAAAAGGTTATACTCGTACTTTAAATTAAAAATTATGGTCCTGTGGACTTTCACTTAACAATAGTTGCACTATATATCAAGTACAAGGTAGTCCCTATATAACACTATGTAATAGGCCCATAGTAATGGACTGTGTTATAACAGATTAAGTGAATCGTGTTATTAAGGGAATTCCTTTGTAAAATTCCATGGTAATCTTTTTGAATCCACATTGCCGTGCTATACCCAAATCAGTGTTATAAGGAGCTGCACTGTAGCTGCTATCTAACTCTGTGACTACCACAAAATGTAGTGGCAGGATCCTGATGATTACACAATATTAAAACATCACGAAACTTATCCAGCAATATTAATAACTGAGATCGTCTTAAATTTTCAAAATCCATAATTTCTTCTATATGATGGTTCCGATTAAAATAAGGAAACAGCCTCACAAACATTTGTATATCATCTAGGTGTTTAGCCGCAGGCACATTTAATATACACTCCTTCTCAATAGAGATGAACAAACACAGATTCCTGCATCAGCATCTGAGCTTTATGTTCCTCCGTGGCCTCAGTTATAAACTCAGCTGAAGGACTAGCATACCTGGAGTACTCAGAGTAAAGCTCTCTTCACTTGTTACTGAGGTGTTATCAGAGAAACTAGGTGATCTCTGAAGTGTTATATCGAGGATGTTCCACTCCTCGGAGACTTTCTTCTTGCGCCATGGCACTGGAGGCACAAAGAAAACATATGAGCCGTGACATGAGATTTCCAACAATGTGGTATGTGCGACCAGCAAAGCCTCAGATCAACCTGCGCATGCGCGCAGTCTGATCAGAGCCTTTGCTAGTCGCTTGAATATTCTATGAGTGTTAAGCTACTGACTGAACATCATTTGGAGTTTCTAAGCTGAAATGGAGGCTGCACAGGCTGGTCTGAGTCTATTCATATCAAAATGCCACATTGTTGGAAATCACATGTCACGGCTCATATGTGTGTAGCTGCACCAGAACATGGCGCTGTAACATCCACACAACCATCTGTAATTTCAAATCCTGTTTTTCCGGCTGTAAAAGTACATTCTGTGTTTCTTGTAACTGGGTAGGAAGGAAAATTCAGCCAATTCAACAGGCAGTGATCTCACAGGAAACTGCCTCACAAAATCTTCAACAAGTAGAGATGGCGCTTGAGTATCAGCATGAGGGGGGGGAATATATACATTGGTCTCACACAAGGGGTAGATCAGGGCTGTGGAAATACCATGCCCGACTTGTCCGACCTGGTCCCATTTCATTCAGGACAAGTTAAATATTTCTATTTACTTGTCATTGGCCAAGTACAAATGTATTAAGTTGATGCAATTCTGTATTTCATATTTTGATTAATCATTACGAGCTCACATCTTGCATTGAAAACAGTGTGGATCCTGATCAGCTGGCTTCTTAAGTCGGCTGATCAGGATCCATACTGTTTACAAGAGTTGATATATATCTGGTTTCATACTGTATTTGAAAGAATAAATTGTTTGAGTACTGTAAGGTATAAGCTAATTTGTCCTTTCGAACAAGCAAAAGTTTTATGGACAAGTACATTTTGACTTTTTTTTGTCCCTGGAAAAGTAGAAAATTTTACTATTTCCACACCCCTGGGTAGATGAAAGTGGCTTTGGCCCAGTAGACTAGATGGCACACTTACTGATATACCTGAAACAAGCTGAAATCAGCCTCTAATGTCAGAGTCTGTAGTCTTCTGAGTGGATTGGCCACCTGTATAAGACGACTTAGTGCTGGAGTAGAATCTAAGGGGAGTGACTCTAGCAGGGTATTTTCATCTTGTAGCGATAATATACCATGATATGGCCTTAAATATTTTAGACACTTCAGAATGGCATCTGGCTCCATTGTTAAAGCCCTGTTGCCAACCTGAACATAATGAAGCTTATGTGGTAGACAGATATTTATCTCAATCCAGTTGTTCAAGTATAAATGGACCACCCAATGCTGGCTAAGGCTGTTGTAAATCTGGCTCAGGTGCTGTGCTAGCTGACTTCTCTCAAGAATATTTCCATATGGAGATTCTATAGAATCTTCAGGTAATGTGGCAATATCATCATGAACTGTTGTCATGAATTTGGCCTGTGTAGACAGGTACTGACATCTTCTCTCCTCATGCTTCAAGGCCACGGTGATCTGCTCAGCAAGATCTTGATAGCAAGCCACTATTGATGGACCCACACATACCTTTATAGCAACAGCGATGTTAAAAGAGATTATCTTATGAGCAGTCTTTCCTGTCGCTGTGGTTTTATCAGAAGTATCATCTAGGAGAAGAGCCACTTTCACATTGAAATTCTGTCCATATAAAAGTGATGACTTCACACCAAGCAAATTGGCCAATGTCTGATCAGATAACCCAAATAAACTGCCAGGCTTGTTCACTGTAACATTAGCAGAATTTGCAGTTACAAATGACATCAGCTAGCGCCCATTTTACTTGCCTTTTCAAAACTGTGAATTATTGATATTAAATTTTTAACATTGACTCTATAAGCGAGTTGTGTTAGAATTTTAGTTTTGATACAAGTAGAGATTATTTGGATCCTGATATTGTGATATTTGGGACTCAACGCAAGATAACCTGTCTTCAGTGTTTGTGAACAACAAATATGCAGACCAGCCTGTGCATCTGCACAGTCTGATCAGCGCCTTTGTTATTCAATTATTGGAAAATGCCATATCTAAGTAAGTAAGGGTGTAAAGATCAGGAATCGATACAATCAAGTATCACACCTGACCCAGGATACCAATGGGAAAGTGACAAACTCACAATTATACACCACAGACCAGAGTCAAGATGATGATGACGAGTTAAAGTTTAACGACGCATCAACCCTTTTGGGTCATTAGCGGTCAGCCCTTTACCCAGCAGAAGACCACAAGGCACAAATACACAGACATGCACAAAAGCATAACAAACACAAGACAGAAAAAATATAAAAGATCCACAAAAGAAGTACTGCCTTGGAACAGTCAGTAAAATATTTTACTGGAGGGCTTAACTTTATAACTTTGTAAACAAAGCATGGCATCACTGCCACTCTCGGCTGGTACGACAGTAATTGACAGCAAAAAGTAATTTACAGTTTAGAGGCAATATTGGAAGAGAATAGTTCTGCCTTTGCATGCTGGGAATTTATTCATGATTTTAAGTGTATCACAATCGGTCCTCAAGCTGTTTTGTACTTAGTTATCAATTTCTTAATAAGTACTTGAAACTGCACCATAATTCTAGACCTCAGTAGATGTAGCCGTTTATTTATTTTAATATGGACATCAAGTGATGTGGATAGATTATGGGCATTGTTTAAAAAACTGATTAAAACATGTATGAATGAAAAAAATATCTGTTTTCGCCCGATTATGATGCAAAAAGTTATAAATCATATGTAGCCGCACTTGTTTTATGAAAATAAGTCCATTTTGGGAATTTTGTTCATCTGCCTTGGTTACCGCCTGAAGTGCTCTTTGACAATTTGCCACCATTTTAAGGTTACCTGATTAACGAAATTTGGGTTAACTAAATAACTTGAAATTTCGAAATCATATAAATGCTTATATGGAAACTAAACTCTTAAAAATCAAGCTATTTCATGTATTAAAAGTAGTATTATAAACATTTTTTGACATATTGTTTTGTTCACGAAAATTGACGTTTTAAAGGCTGAATTTTTATTTCGCAAAAAATAATCTTTTCCATATTGCGCTTATGTAAATTCTAATATAGATAGATGTTATAATTAAAAAAAAATTAAGACAAAAGCATTAAAGATAACAAAATACAAGTTACATGAAATTATGAAAAAAAAAACCCTACTTATTATGCTATAGTCTTGTCCTATAAAGTATGGACCTTGATGACGAGTTTCACTTTTTGCCATAAATGAGTCCGTCACAACACAACAAAAGTTCTTTTCAAAGTTTTTTTAACTCTTTGCCTACCAGTGTCGTCTACTGATAACATTTGCAAACAGTTTGGACCCAGATCTGGCTCGACAAAATGTCGGGCCTGATCTGAATACAAACTGTTTGTCACTCTGGCCTCCAGGTTATAAAACTTGAGTTCATTCTCAAACTCAAAATAAAGTGCAATGATTGGCTGCTTGCGGACACGTGCCAGCAAGCAGCCAATCATTGCAGTACTCCACATTGTACGGTGTAAACATGACCTATAACCTCAGAAAATCAATAATCCAATAGGAATCTGTATGTATCTGTATTTGTTTACATCCACAGCGTGGAAATTTATCTACACAGTGTGTAGTACTGATTGCCCTTTATTTTGAGTTTGAGATTGTACTCAAGGTTTGTACTCAAGTTTTATAACCTCGAAGCCTGATGGTATTCCTAAAACAATCTTTTGAAGAAGAAAATTTGATTTTGACAAAACAAAAAAACGCAAAATTACCAAGAACGCAAAGAGTTGCCCAGATCAGCTCTCCACTATTTGCAATAATGACATGATTTTCTAATCCTTTTTCGCCATTCACGACAACTGTTGTCTGCTCTCATCTGCTTGTGCACTTTGTTAACCTACATAGCAAACATTATGGACCTAGATCAGACTGCTCCTTAGGAGCAGTCTGATCTGGGTTCATAGTGTTTGCTTCCGTGGTAAAAAAAAATCTGGAGTGCATTTAAATATATGCAGCAGACGAAATAAGCAGACATTTTCAGGACAAAAATATTGGCAGGATAAGGGCTAATATATAAAACACAAAAGAAAGTCCCAGACACAACCCTTCATAACAGATACAGGAACATTTGGATATGTACCATACTAATTTTGCCATAACTACATTGTGCACATAACTCTTTAAAGATGTTTTACCATTTTTTTTAAACAGTGTAGATCCAGAACAGCTGGCTTCTGATGGTGTTAAGCTTGATCTGGGTCCAAGCTGTTTGCAAGTAATCAGCAGACTACACTAGCAGAGCAGGCAAGTAATCAGCAGAAAAGAGTGCATATATTGGGTTAACCCTTCATCACAACTCAGCAGAATTTTTAGTTTCTTAGAAAAGGGGACTTACAAATTCAATATAGGATCTGAAAAGAGTCACAATTTTATTACATTTTTGTATGAAAGTTCTGTTGTGAGTTAGATAAGAGTGTGTAACAGAAAAATAATTTTATCATTTCTCCACCAAAACAAATGTTGTGGGTACTCAAAAGAACCGTCTCAATGAGACGGTTCTTTTGAGCACCCAAAACATTTGCTAAAAAATATGGGTAAAAAATATTTACAGTTTTACGCTGAAAATTTTTGCTTATTTAATCCTGCGCCATTCATGTAAGTTTTCGAAATTTAATGCAGTTGCGTTGCATTTTTTTTTATTTTAGTTGTTCATCAAGAAATGTAACATTGTCAAGGACAGCTTTACCTGACACCACTAGTCAAGTTGCATTAAGAGTATGGACAAGCCTTTAGATAAGAGTGCATAATTAAAAATTAACTTTAATACTTGTTTCTCTGTCCTTTATCCCCTCCCAGTGATTTCAACAAAAACATATGATGTGGGTACTTAAAAGAACCATCTAAATAACGGTTGTTTTAAGCACCCAAAACAAAAGTTTAAACTGATGGATAAGTAAATATTCACAATTTTACGCACCAAATTTGTGTGTCAGGACCTCCTATTTTGGACATACAATTATTTGGGCCTCGACGTGAGAAACCCTGTCTTGGTGGGTTTACGAACAGTCCAGACTTTGCCTTTTTGTAAAGTATCATATATAGACTTGATATGAGCTAAATTTCAATTTTCAAGCTAGTCTCTGTAGCTGAGCAGGCTGGTTTGAATATCACTTTGTAGGAAACCCTGAAGACTGGTTTTCTTGCATTGTGGCCCATTTTAAACAATTAGATTAACAGGGTTTCAGAACATTTACCATGGCATGTTTTGCAGCAATAACGCAATAGCATGGGTGAAAGTTCAAAATTTCCAAAATCCTGAACTTAAGAAAATCAGATTTTAAAACTCGCTGTATGCCTGCCTCCAAATTATCAAAAATTCCAAGTTAATTGGCCAAATAACTTTAGATAAACGGAAACTAAATCAGAAAAGCTATTATTACCTGCAAAAATCAGCATTTTGAGCCTCAAAACTCCTGAATTCAGGAATAATCCTGAAAACTTTCACAAATGCAATATTGAATAAGATATCTGCTTAACTCTTTGCATGCTGGGCAATTTTTTCATGTTTTGCTGATTTTTTTTTTTTAGCTCTCTTTAGAACAGTGGCTAATTTCTTCCTAAACAACCAACATAGTAAGGCAAAATAAAAAAAAATAAGTGTGTTTCAGGTAACAGGTGACGAGGTCTGAAAATTTTACGTACGGTGGGCACACATATTTCTTTCTGGAAAAATATATATAATATTATGCATTTTGAAAGGCATTTTCCCTTTCAAAATGCATAAAATTATATTTTTCAAGAAAACCTTAAAAAAATTCTAGGTTTCACCAATAAATTAAGGTAGGGTCGGGCTACCCTTAATACAGGTATTTTTTTAATTTGGCCTTAACTTAGCACAACCATTATATATCTAACATGATAAACAATAAAAGCCAATCACAACCCCAACATTTTTTTTTTTTGTAATTCTGGGAAAAATTAGAATTGCCTTATAAATCGATTAGGCAATCAGCTTAACATGAGAGAGTGTGCCCTGCGCTAACTAGCTGACCTGGAATTTCAGGAATGAAGCTCCGGTTAGCTCCCAAACTAAAGATTTCATTAACGCTTTACTCAATAGGCTATATTTAGATCATGATATCATTTCTGTTTTTAGACAACATTAAAAAAAATTCAAGAAAAATTAAAATAAAGTTTTGAAAACATTTAAAATATTATCGAAAATGGCGCATTTGCAAAGAGCAAATGGGCCATTTTCCATTATATTTTCAAATAGTATTCCAAAGGCGTTAATATAGAGTAAAGGGCTAACAGAAACTATTCTTTTGGAACATTATCCTCTTAATGAGTTTGCAAATCCTTTTAAAAAAAACACCAGCAGATAACAAATTTTATTAAAGATCTTTCATCTCCAAGTAAGTAAGGCTTGAAATTTCATGTGAATTGTCTGCGGTTTATTCAAGCTTTAATTGTTTTCTTATAATATTGCATAGATTGTGTGTCAAAAATAATTTGACTTTCTTTCTGAACCCACATTTAAATTACCATGCAAACAGTGTAGATCCAGATCAGTCAGCTTCTGAAGCTAAGTTAATGCTATGTTGCATGACTTGGCCTTGCGTTATAAAACTTTTTTCATGCTCAACTCAACTGAACACGAAATTTCAGCTGCTTATAAAAACTAAAATACCGACAAATGAAGAAGTTTCTTGTTTTAAGTCTCTCAGATGTTGTATTTATCATGCTAATAAATGTTGAAATGCCAACAATTGTTGGCATTTTAACATTTATGAGCAGGATAAATCTCGTGCTCAGCTGAGTTGAGCATGGAAAAAGTTTTATAACCTCGGCGCCTGGTTGATGTGAGCTACTCGTATTCACTTGCTAAAAGAGTAAGTGATGGTAATTTTTACTTGCTTTTTGAAAAAACTATATTAAAGTATTTAGCAAGTTAGCAAGTGCTAAATTTGATCCTGGGATAGATGTTGACTGAAGGACAAACAGACCGACGTAAGGAAACTAAATGGGAGTGACAATTATGCTGAGCAGTTACATATGAACAATAAGTAAGAAAAAATTAAGTTTTGCATGCTTTGAGCTATGGAAGAATATATCTTTGCATCTAGGCACTAGCATGAGACAAAATCTATAAATAACCACAGACGATGCAGCAACTCACATAAAACTATGTACACAGAAACACAGGGACCAATACAGCTTGACAATATGCCATCTCGGTTAATTTTACTGGAATAGACTATGAAATAAACTACAGTAAAACCTGTCTTAAGCCGCCACTCAAAAATAGACGAAACCAAGATCTTAAAGACAAATGGTAGCTTTAATAATCAAGGTCGAAAGTATTGCAGAATGCTCTCTTGGAGCATTTTGCAATACTTTCGACCTGCATCAAGCGATAATCGGTCTTGAAAAACAATTTTTTGTCTTCTTTTTGAGTGGCCGCTCAAGACATGTTTTACTATAACTTATTACTTTGCGACATACTGTAAACTTGACTGAACCCTGTGAACGGAAACACATCTAATCAAAAAGAAAAAACGTAGCAAAAATAATATGATGCCGGCATTTCAGATTTTAACAAATCTATTGTTTGACTCAAATCAGATCTACAACTAAATGCCAAAAGCTTTCACCATTTATGTCTCAAGAGAGAGATCACTACCGATTATTTCTATTTTTAGAAGCTTGATTTTATCGAAAATTTTGAATTTTCTTATCTTTAAATCAAAATCATATGTTGTAGGTCCTTGTGGAGATACCCATAACAGTGATCTGTTTAAGAAGAGCACTTTAAACATGTATGCAATATGATGGTTGTTTGTTTGTTTGTTGCTTTAGTTTCCGTCCCAAGTCAACAGCTGTGGTTATGGCGGGACCGTCAGTTCACCTAAACACACTTTTTTCCTGGGCAAGCTTGAACAAGTAGTTAACCAGTACTTTGTGCACATACTTTCACTTGTAACAGTCAACAAACCTTCTTGAATGATCAGCGGAGGGGAGGAGAATGACCGTAGAAATTATTTCATAATCAATCTCCACTAAAGCATAGGCCGGGCCGGGATCAAACTGGCGACCCTTAGATCTGCAGTCAGACTCGCATCTGTTGCAAGACACGTTACCGACTGCACTACGGGGCCCGGTGCAATATGATGGGATACGGACAATATCCGCCCGGACAAAATGCCACCTGCTCATTTTTGTAATATGCTGGTTAGACTACTGGAAAAGTCAGATTACTTAAGAGTACTAACCATGAATGCATTGTCAAAATTCGAAAAGTTATTTCTGCCCATATGTTTTTTGAAGGATGGCCTAGGGAAGGTTCTGGTGAGGCAGATATGCAGGTTTGTCTGAATCATGGCTGCTCTCTGATGGGATAAGTAACAACATCTTATGAACTGGTTTATTTGTTGTTTTTTTTCTAAAAGTATATGTTCAGATATGAGTGTGTAATTGAAAACTATTTTACTTATTTCTCAACCAAAACTTAGCATAGAAGCATGGGTGAAAGTTCAAAGTTTCAAAAATCCTGAATTTTAGAAATTCAAATTTTTAAACTTACAGGATGCCTACACAAATTATTAATTTCATTTCTAAATGTGTTTAGATGATCTCAAAATTAATCAGATAAGCTATTATAATCTCCCTAATTCAGCATTTTGAGGCTGACTTTCTATGGAAAGTCAGCCTCGAAACCCTGAATTCAGGATTAATCCTGAAAACTTTCACCCATGATAGAAGTAGACTATGGAACTGGCCAAAAAATGAGACCTTTAGCCCCTCTGAGTAGCTGCACATATTCGTTTGAATAGGGCTCTATGCATATGCATGAAGTTCCTCAATCTCATGTGCCAGCCTAAATAATTTACAAATTGGTGGGTTTGTTATTGTAGTTGTCACTAACCTATCACTGAATGAACAATACCTCGTCCCAAGACTATAAAGTTTCTTTTTTTTTCATGCTCAACTCAACTAAGCATGAAATTTAAACTGCTTATAAAAACTGAAAGATTTTTCTTCCTTTAAAACTTACAGGTGCAGTATTTATCCTGCTCATAATGTTAAAATGCCAACAATTGTTGGCATTTCGACATTTTATGAGCAGGATAAATTTCATGCTCAGCTGAGTTGAGCATGAAAAAATACTGATTACCTCAAGGCCTGGATTTGCTGACAAGATTTTTCAAACTTGTGAGATAAAATAATGATAAGTTTTGTTTCCACAGAACAGCAAATGTAAACAGATTTCCATTTTTATTGTACGGCCAAGAAATAAATGCCTTTTTTCCGGAAACCCTGCTGGGTCAGTATTTTATGGGGGCAGACTTTAATTTCTTTTCATATATCTGGATATTTTTTCATTTTCAGGGTTTTTCGGGCCCATTTTGAAGAACGATATTGGGTCACATTCCAATGGCAAAAAGTATGTTTTTCCCCCAATTTCAAGGAGAAAATTCCACAAATCACATAACTGTAAAATCACCATTTTGTGACAACTGTATTGTGCCACAGCTAATTGTAATTTTGAAATTAGTGAACCAATTATTTGATAATATTATACAGTTTTACATATTTTTTTAATAAAATGACACAAAAAATTCCCAATACTTGAGGTCGGGTAATGTTCCCAAAATGGGATGAAAAAACTTTTTGTAGGGTTTTTAATGATTTTCATGCTCTTCCAAAGGGAAAAAAATCTAAAAAAAAAATGCCTACCTACCGACCCTTAACAATATTCAGATATTTCCTTAATAAGAATAATCAGAAGACTAACACATTGTTGCGGCTATTATTTCAAGGTACTGGAGGTGATCAGAGTCTAACTATCTTTCTTGAAGGGTCAAGGACACAACACTGTTTCACAATCAAGACAATATCTCGATCCATCTCGCCACCCCACGGTTCACAATCTCTCTATTCACCATTAATGCCTGAAACAGATTAGTGAGATTAAGCCATAAATTAACTCTTTAAGCCCAACCTATAATTTGCAGCAGATGACGATTTCAAATTTTGCCGCTTTTTCAAAAATAACAAATCAGGCATACTTTTTCATGAGAATCGCCTGCTGGCAAGTAGTTTTATGCAGCTGGCAAGTGATTTTATTGCAGCTGGCAAGTGGTTTTATGCAGCTGCCAGTTGCTGGCTGTAGGCAACATACTACATTTTCACTGTCCTTTTGAAGGAAAAGTGATACTTGTGCATGATTAGAATAGGGATAACCATATTCAACATTTTCATTTGGGGAGGTAGATTCAGAAATCGTGTTTTACACTGCTCTGCCGACTTGTCACCATACAATCAATTTTAGACCCTATATCCAATGATATACCTCCCAAAATGAAAATTTTGAATACAGTTGTCCCCTAAATATAATGTATATTTCAAAGTTACAAGTGGAATGTATAATATAATTTTTCATTCAATGAAATATTATATTATAAAATTTACAGGGATTAAATTTTAGATTTTAAACTACTTGCTTAAAACACCAAATGATTATTTCAATGATTTGCTATCAGGTAAGGGATATATTTGGTTAGACTTAAGCTGTTTCCTTGCAAGCGTTGACATTTTCGTCTGCTGATAACCTTTGCAAACAGATTAGACCCTGATCAGGACAGACAGAACCACGGTATTGATCTGTATCCAAACTGTTTGACACTCTGAAAGTGTTCCTAAAAGTTTTGAAAAAAAAAATTGAAAAAAGTCAGGAGACGACAACAAAAGCATAAAAAAAATTCCAGCATACAAAGAGTTTAAGTATACAAATATTAAGACTCAAAAGGGTAGCTAGTGCTATAACCCTGGAGGTAACTAGGCAGGGGACAAAAATATGTCAATATTGCACTTGACCTGCAGGATGAGTGACTTACAATTTTCACTCATCCTGCAGACATGTATGCAATAAAGAACATAAGGGAGTAATAGTACTAAGTAATATGACTTATAAAGTTCCTTATATCACTGTTAAAATGATATTTACCCAGTCAAATTCATAACTGCATCCCAAAAACTGACAAAAGATTTCAGTCAATACTCAGAAAATGCTAGTATCACCCTCAGACTTTAGGGTAAAACTAGAAAGGGCGAGTAATTCTTCCCAAAGCACTCGTCCCACAGGATGAGTGCTTTGGAAAGAATTACTCGTCCTTTCTAGATTTCACTCGTAATTACGAGCAGACGAGTGCAATTTTTGTCCCCTGATATGGCTAGTTATCTTACCGATGTATTGCCACTAATCTGGTAAATATGCACATATGGTATGCCATCTTCAGCTCTTCCTACTACTTGAGCTTGGAGTAACTTCCCTTGAGTGAGCTCTTCAAGTACAGCTGCTGCTTCAGGACTGAAGTAAGACTCACCTACAATAAACATATTCCTGTTAACTGACCAGGTTTGGTAAACCAGAGGACCATAATGCCTCAACTAACACTGGGTCACAAAATCTCAGAAGATTTAAATAGATCCCTGATCGTGGATCCCGAGAACCACAGTATAGCACAAATACCCCGGCTCATGCTCTTAATGTTCTCATATAAAACTAGATTTTGACCTCTAGCTCCACCCTGGGGCAATGAACCCATTGGTACAAAGTCAGAGAGTGAATGCCAACCCTAAATAATACCTGTTGTTTAAATACAAAATGATTCCATTAAAGAAAATCACCCAAAAGATCTTAAGATCAGGCCTTTAGCTAAAAGTGTGTACCAAAAAATTAATTTTCTTATTTCTCAACCAAAACATATACTTAAGGAATAAAGAAACGCAACAAACACTTTGAGTCATTGTAAGCATACAATATGATGCAAGTACTTAGTGCAAATGATATTTATCCATAAGAGCAGTATGTGGGCGTCAAATTACAGCAGGTTCAACGTAAGTATCGATTACGTTATCATTTTGGTATGCACGTAACCAGCCTGACCCCCGTAGTAAACTGCTGAAACAGGGTCAATAAAAGCAAAGTTTGAATCGACCATCAGTTTATTGTTTTAAAAAGTCTTGGCATAGATTGCGGATCGAGGAAATTATCAAAAGGCGACGTTTCTGTAGGATTCTGAAACGGCCTAACGTCATTAACGTCAACTCTGAATACTGCATGAAACGCGTAAACTTTCTTTTCTGCTTGAGATTTATTCATTACAAGGACGTTTTGTTCAAAAATTATGATTTGAGATCTTCAGACGTCAAAAAACTCAATTCTTATGTCAAAATTTGATATCCTACGTTTTTTATGGTTTCCATGATGTTCATGTGTTTTTCTAATGATAAAATTGTCCAGTGACAAAGTTTAGGTTACAGTGAACAAGTTTGGTGTTCACTCTCGTCATGAAATCAGATGTTTTCTCTTGCATTATGAAGTGTTTTGTTTGGCTAACATCAATATAAACACCTTATTAGCGTATTTCTACAGTATCTGAAAAGTCAGTTTTTCCCAAGAAAGCATGTTCTGATGTCTCTAGGTTTATCTTATCCCGTATATTCACAAGCGACCCAACCATGACGGCTCTAAGTGACGTTAACGTTTATTCACTACCATTGCGTATCTTATCATTCAAGTAGCGTGTTTTGACGCAATATTTGACTGCATTACGAATATGATTGGACGTTTGTTTGATTTGCACATTGACAAGTCGACGCCAAATAACCAAACACGGAAAAGACGGGGTTTCTTGATCTTTATTCTGACGTTTACGTCACATTTTACGTTTTCATATGTTTTCATCTTGAAGCGTAAAATGTAGCGTTAAAATGAAGTTTTGGTATTTCATCGCATGCTATAAATACTCAATAAGATTTTTTTAAAAGAGATTTCACCAAACCGTCATTTAAACACGCAAAAATTATATTTTTGTCTGTTGCGTTTCTTTATTCCTTAAGTATATGTTTAAACTGATAGGTAAGAAAATATTAACAATTTTACGCTAATTTTTTTTGTTTATCTAAACCTATGTAAGATGTAATAGATTTTGACCTCTTGCCCCACCCTGTGCCATTAGCCCAAGCATGTGAAGCTGTGGAGTGAAATTTAAGCCAGCCATGTTTGATACCAATTGTCCAAGTATGAATGCTTTCTAATAAATGGTTGGCAAGATATCTGAATAAGTCAGAAAAACAGTATAGCACTTTTTAAATGTGTCCTAGATTTTGACCTCCAGCCCCACCCAGGGTTATTGAGGGACCCTGTGGTCTGGAGTCAGGATGTGAATGCCAACCTTTCAGGGTAACTAACGTCCAAATATGAATGCTTTCTGATAAGTGGTTAATGAGATATACACCACTGGAGAAACTTTAGCCAAAGCTGTGTTGTGAATTCCACAAACGTAAGGGAAGGAATTTCTAATGAATGGAAAGTCAAATGCTATATACCCATCTGCATAAATATGAATAAAATCCACCAGATGGCTCTTACCATATTGGGTAGTCATGGCAACACCAAGAGGATCTACACAAAAACAACATGTCCCTCACCTTGGGTGGGACATACTTAAACTTGACTTTGAAATTTAGCTATTCTGCATTCTAAAAAAGAGAGAAATTTTATTGTACGAGCGTAATTCTCTAATGAACATCTTACCTTGTAATGGAGTGATATTTGCCATATAACATTCAACAGCCTCAAATGGTAATGTCATAAAGTCACTCCTGAAATTAATGTTAAAGTGTATTACTTGAATTTGAAGTATACTGCTTCAGACACAGGCTTGTAAATACAGGTTTAATTCCACAACTGAAAATTGCAACTTTGTCCCGCTTGGACTATATCCTTACACATGTACATGTAAATATTCTATAATTGTGTTATCTAAAACCCCTTTTGGCACTAAATTTGTATTTCTTAAGGTAGTACGGGACCCATGGAAACGATAATCCAGAGTTTTTATAAAAGTAAGAGTTATCGTTATTTTTTGCCTTAAAATGTACAAGTATTGGCATTCACAAAAAAACGTGCTTATGTTTATCAACACATCTGTATGAACAAGTATATATTTAGGTCCACGCCAACGAGTTGGCGGAGCTCTATTGTTTTTGGCTTGTCCGCTCATCTGTCTGTCCATCTGTCTGTCTGTCCATCTGTCCGTCCTTCCGCTGGTTTGGTCACTCTAACTTAGTCATTTTCAATCGGATTTCTTCCAAATATCATATATGGATTGCTTCCATCAACTCTGATTCAAAATTCAAATATGGATTTTTTCCGACAAATGATAATCAAGATGGTCGGCAAAATGGCCGCCATCTATCAGTTTGCATCCATCCATCGTGGTCACTCTTACTTAGTCACATTTAATTGGATTTCTTCCAAATTCATATATGGTTTGCTTTCATTAAGGTGATATAGGACCCATGTCAAAAGATAACCGAGCGTTTTTAAAAAAGTAAGAGTTATCTTTATTTATTGTCTTAAAACGTACAAGTTTTGGCATTCACAAAAAAAAATATAATTTATCAACACATCTGTATGACCAAATATATTTTGACCGTCTGGTCCAGTTTCATCCCTCAATGCGTTCTGAGTTATACTGGTCAGGCAATTCTGGTCAGAAAAGTTAATATTCATGCGTATTCAATGTATGTGCTATTAGCTGATAAAGTTCCTTGTCCCATGACACAACACTTTGACTCTGGTGATTCATAAATTAGTAATCCTTCGATCCCTAGTTTAACACTCTACGAACTGAGCCACTGTGCTTCTTAAGTCCACTATCTTTGTAAATATGACGTCGTAGATGGGAGGGCTCCTCCTTTTTTTAGATTGAAGGAAACCCAAAAGCAACATATTGGACACTGTGAGAGCGCTCACCAAATGCTGGGGCGTGCCTTTGTGCTATTTTAGCTAGTCAATGGGGAGTTTTTTGACTGAGGCTTATTTTGTATATATATGCGAGCTGTGAATAATCTAATATGGCCGTTCACATATGCATGCTTGTCTTAGCATTAACTAATTGCCTTTATGAAAAGAACTAAACTCGTGTATCATCCCTTCTTTACCCATTGCCGCATTGGTAGAATGTTCAACTTGAGACCAAGTAGTCCCTGGTTTGAGCCCTATTGCTTGTTTGTTTGTTTGTTTACTTATTTGTTTGTTCGTTTGTGTTTTTCATGGGAGTGATATAACGACATGTACCACTAGTGTTTTACAAATTTTGGTAATGGTATGCAATGACGTCCTTAATGGTTTCTTATATAATTATATGGCAACATCAAAGTGTAGTTCCACGCAATTTCTAAACACAATTTAAAAGTAGTTTTATGGTCATACAATAAATAGAACATAACAGTCGTGCTCCTGTATTATTAAATTTATCAAGCTTGTCACGAAAAAGTGACTAAAAATTGGCAAGCCTCACATTTCATCTCTTTTTACAGCTCGTTAAATAACCTCAATATTGGGATCAAACGTGATTTTCTATGCATTACCACCTGCTAGAACACCAGGGTGGTGTTGAAACCCAAACCTGAAAGGCGAGGGTTATGACTACCCCTGAGGGGTCTAACAGATGTTAGTGTATCAGAAAACCATTATTGCATTAGGTCATTTTCGCGCTTGAAAACTTGCAACAACGTTTTCGAAATAGAAACTTTTTTCAGATCAAAGACTTGTGTCATCCTGACGACACTTCTACACGTGTTACTGCTGATGACGTCAATTTTGTAACGAATCCATAATTATACTTATACTGTACGTTAAGTAAAGAAAAAAAGAAAAGAATAAAAGCAACAACAAAAATGCTATGCATCAACAGCACGTGAATTGCCCTCTCTCTCTCTCTCTCTCTCTCTCTCATTTTGGCAGACACACAAGCGCGCGCGCAAGCACGCACTTATAAAGGTCTTAAGGGGTCCTAGAACGTGCCAAATGAGTAGTAGACAAATAATAGGCTTTTTTGCACACGGACATCAACTCAAACAATAAACTGTCTACGCACACGGACCTAAATTAAACAATGAAGCAGGTATGGCACTCCATGCCTGTTTTTATTTCAGAGGTAAAAAAAGAAAATAGCACAAAAAAGAAAAACGAGCACGGTGACATATGCTTTTTAATTAATTATAAGTTTCTATGCAAAATTTCCTTCAAATTAATAAGTTTTTTGTTTCTGTAGTTACATTGTGTGACATTTTTTAATCTAGATTTAAACGATTTTTTGGCCTTAATGTTTTTTTACAAAATAGATTTTATCTTAAAAAAATGAGCTACGTGCATTTTTGTTCGCTGTTTTTGTGTTCTTTTATTAGCCAACAGCATGTAGCGTATTTCTAGGAAAAAATATGGCATTTCTAAGTTTTAACTTTTTTAAAATATGAGAAATTGATATTTTGAAAAACACATATTTTACGATTTTTAAAGTTACGGTAAATCTTGTATTAGTTCGTACAGTAAAAAATAATTATTTTTCGCTGTGTACGAACTAATAAAAATTATTTTTCTGAGAAATGGGACTGTACGAACTAATAAAATGAAAATCTGAAGATCGAAAAACGGGACCAAAAACATGCGAAAATTGCCAAAGAGGGTGGAATTTCTGTTTATCCTTTTAGCCTAAATACAGGCCGAATGTCTGATCAGTATTTTCAATTAAACTAACATTCTTAATAGCATGGTGAAAGATTGAAAATAAACAACCAAACATAAAAGTCCGGATTGCCGTTTCAACCGACTCACATGCAATGTGCGATATACCTGGCGATATCACCCTTTACACAGGCCTGCTTTACGGAAGAGATGTCACGTCGGACTTGTTCTATGATGATTGTCTTGATTGGAATCATACTCGGACCCACTGGGTCTGAGGAATCATAACAAAAATACAACTTCTGTTCACTACCGACGGCTAGCTCTACAATGTAACAGAACAATGTATATCGCAGCTTTCGTTTTTGGTCATGATATAGATTCTTATTTTCTTAGAACCCTCGAAAATGCAGCAGACAAGTAGACAAGACAATACATGTACGTACATTCAGTCTTACGGGTTAGACGTACGCGTATACTCATTGATTTGGAATGAAAACTGAAAATGAAAATGGCGACTTCTAAATATTAAATATGAACAACTGGTCCGCAGAACTCTCATTAATCAGAGTAGTACATTTCTCTGCCTGCATATTGTAAAAAGACCCACAACTTACGTTTTTGCGAATGCTTACTCCATTTAAAGGCTTTGTATGGACACCTATATTTCTGCATAGGTTGGTTGGTTCGAGTCTTCATCATACGTCGTATTCCGTGTGGCGACATAACATGCTCAGCTTGTTCGCACACCCCCTTACGTGTTTTAGCTCGGTGTAAGGCTGTTAGCATTCTAAGATTATGATAATGGCAATCAATGCGTACTTTGTCATCTTCGGTCGCTTGACCATGGAAAAGCCATTACATGAGAAAATCTGTCTTTCGTGATTTGAGGCTGACTGACTCATTTACAGCCAGAAACAGGGTTGGATGCACGTGCTTGTCTTTGCACTGCTATTTGAACACCATGCTATCCCGTGTACACCTTGCTTTCCATGCGCGGATCCAGGATTTTCGTCAGGGGGGTCAATCTGACAAAAAAAGCCCTGACAACGTTGTTTTTTTTAGTCCTCGGCTTATTTTACTGAAGTCAAAGGGTTAATTTCGAAGAAAGCTATCATTTTTCAAGGTTCCAGAGGGGGTCCAACATTTTCCAGGGTGGGGGGTCCAACTTTTTCCAGGGGGGGGGGGGGTCCAATTGCTTATACCCTATAGAAACCCATATAACTTGTGATTTTCCAGGGGGTCCGGACCCCCTAACCCCCTCTGGATCCGCACTTGCTATCTCGACCAGCAGGAGATAGCTTTTTTTCCATTTAGTCGTCTTTTGGTGGTATTTTTCAGTTTTATTTAAATTTTGATAGACCATGATTCTGTAAGCAAACAGTGGCGTCAGGCGACCCCACGTGCGGATCCAGAGGGGGGTTAGGGGGTCCGGACCCCCCCTCCCTGGAAAATCACAAGTTATATCGGTTTCTTTGGACACCCCCACCCCCTGGAAGAAGTTGGACCCCCTCCTCCCCTCTGTAATAAAACCATTGGATCCCCTCTGTAACCTGTAAATAAGTTGATGACTAAAAAAAAATATTGTCCAGACTGTTTTCTGGCCGTCGGGCCTCGACCCCCCCCCCCCCCCCCCCCCCCCCCCCCCCCCCCCCCCCCCCCCCCCCGCCTGACAAAAATTCCTGGATCCGCGCATGAACCCTGTTCGACTTGTTCATAACGCCTGGGCCACTGTTTAATGTGTGATGTACATTTTCTTGCGGCAAGGCCATCATCATGTGCGACCCCAAACTTTAAAACAACACGTGGCCGGAATTTGATGTGCGCGGTCTCTTTGATCTTAAATAGATCATGCTGTCTTTGCCCGTGGCGTCAGCTGATATAATTAGCAGACGTTTTGTGAATTGACCAGGCCCAGCAAAAATAAATAAATAAATAAAATGCGAATTCAAACTGTTTGAAACTCTGATATGGGCGGAGACAGAGGGGGCAGGGGGTCCGGACCTCCCCATGAAAATCATAAGTTGCCATTTGTTTCCTAGAATAAAAACTGGTACGAACCTCCCTCGAGAAGCAATTCGACCCCCCCCCCCCTCCGTTGGAATTGTCTGGATCCGCGCACGCATGTCTGACAGGATTTTTTTTTTTGCATGTAGCAGGTTTAGCTATCATACTTTCTAGAGATAATTGGTAGAACTGCGCAGGTGCGCTGGCTGATCTGCGCCTTTGTTGTTTGCATACAAATAAGTTTCTCGCGGAATTGGGTAAAAGTAGCTAAGATACACGGACGGTAAACGAGAGGCTTTTTCAACCATTTTTTTTCTTATCTGAAAGCAAGCAATTGTTGCGGTAAGCCTAACTTTAGACATGCACCTTCATCTACATTCCTTGTATGTGAGTATTTATGCCCCTGGCAAGACTGTGCGGATGTGCAGGCTCGTCTGAGCCTTCGCTGGTTGCATGTGCGAGAGGTACCATAATCTCATGAACTGGCTCGTTTCATAGACAGCCCAATGTAAAGCATGATGCAGAAGCATGCTTAAATCACTTTTCATCTTGGTTTGTGCGTCTGTGCGTACGTCTGATGATCCACAGGAATCATTTAATGTGTAAGACCCATAATACAATTTCATGAGGACGCGCTAGGCTCATCAGTGTCGTCTTTGTTTAATAAAAAGTTCCATCGGATATACAATGTATATAGTTATTTTATTGCGCTTATTGCGTGCGCGTTTTGGTGAAACTTAGAAATGAAATTGATGCACGCACATTTAAAGCACAGCTAATTAGTGGGAGTACGTAGGTGTCTAGATTCTTCATCAACTCCAAAACTTTGAGTTACCCGACAAGATTGCACAAAAGCACAGGCTCCCCTGAGCCTTCGCTGATAACATTTGTGATAAACACCAGCCGATATGGTTTCATCATGCTCGGATCCAGTGATTCAAAAAAGAAGAAAAAAAGACGCTTGGGCATATTTATGACACAGAAAGACCAGAAAGGCTCAATGATCACAGACACGTAGGACACTGTGTGCACGCGCGCGTGGTTGTGTACATGTATTTGTTTTTGTCATGACTGGACAAAATATCTCCGCGATTTGCATCAGTCCGACGTTCATTGAACCTAGCATTTATCATTGAATAAAAGTTTGGCATGCATCAATGCTGGATGCACGCGCACAAGCGACACTGACGATCGCACTGACAGGCGAAACGCTCCTGTCCCGCGTATATGTTTGTTAACTGACGTGCTCGACGAAAAACGAAAGCATCGTAGACAGACACACTGATTGACCAAATGAACGGAAAAAACGTTGTGTACGAACTATTAAAAATTACAAATAGGAAAAAGGACCACTGTACGAACTAATACATGACATTTTGAGCTGACCGGTCATGAATAATTTATGGTGTACGAACTATTCGAGTGTACGAACTAATACAAGATTTACCGTAAATAACTTTTTAAAAAGCACGGTAAGGTCCTATTATTTTTGTCAAAATAGATGAGTTTTAAGCTATTTTTTAACATATCAAAAGATGGTAACTTTTTGGACATATGCTGGTGAGTCCGGTACCACCTTAAGGCTAAACTAAAAATTATTCAACATCAACACAAATGTTAGAATGTGAGAAAAATAGTCACTTGCTCAAATTTGACCTTTTTTTTTTAAATTTCTTAAGGCAAAATATTTATATCCAGTTATAATCGATTATGAGTTTTACAATCGATGATTGGAATCGGTTGCATAAACCAACTGACTTTTGATTTCAATCAATCATATGCCTACCACTAGCAAGTACTTAATTTGCTCTATGACAAATAAATCTGTTGCAATACTCAATAGAAGCATCTATCTCAGCAGGCACATGATGTCAAAACAACGTCGTATCGAAGTCAATGCGACGTCATGACGTTCCCATCAACGTTGATATGACGTTGTAGTATGGCCCATGCTTTTTTCTTTGACCTTTGCTGATGTTTAAATCAGACACCCTAGAATAATGACGAAGGAGGAGCTTAAAACCGTACTCTAACTTCCAATTTAGTTAAACAGCCATGTAGGCGGGAACTTCCTAAATAGCAACAAATTAACCCGTAGGTAAATGTAAAATAATTGGATGCAGGAAGGAGCTAATGTAAATTTCGTCAGGTGTCAGTAACACATGTTTATTTGCGCCTGCGCCATACTACAAGCTAAATAAAGGATTCTTCCACAGCTTTCTGCTTAAACCGCTAAGCCTTGGAAAAGTATCCTTTATTTATTACTTGTTTTCAGGTTGTGTGCCTGCTGGGTATGAGACCACAAAAATATGTTTTCATAGAGACAATAGATTATCTCTTTGCATGCTGGGTAATTTTTCATGCTTTGAATAGTCAACTGATTTTTTTCAAAATTAACTTTTTCAATCAGAAACACTATGAGAGTGTGAAACTGTTTGGATCCAGATCAGGACCGACGTTCTGTCGGTCCTGATCTGGGTCCAAACTGTTTGCTAAGGTTATCAGCAGACAACAAAAGTCGCTGCTTGCAAGGAAAGAGTTAATCAGAAAATATTGGAGATCTTATGCATTATCATAGATCTGGTGATGCATTAACAAGAGTCTAGAAAATATACAAGACCAACTACATGATCAGGAAGCGCAGTGGCTCAGTGGTAGAGAGCTTGGCACAAGACCGATGGGCCGTGGGTTGGAGCCTCATCGGTGTCACTGCGTTGTATCCTTGAGCAAGAACATTAATCCTAGCTTAGTACTGGTTCAACCCAGGAAGACCCGTCTGTACATAACTGAAAGATTGTTGATGTGACGTAAAGAATCAAATCAAGCAAAAAAAAACTACAAGATCAGAAAATATTTGAGATCTGGTGCACTAACCTGATTTGTTTGAGACACTGGCTGCTTATTCTAGAGTATCCACCATAGTCCACATATTTAATGTCACACTCATCTGTCCCATCAAATACTGCCATTATCTGAGCCCTATACCAGCCATTCAACATAGGAGCAGCACAAATTACACCATCTAAACAACAAATAGTTTCGAATAATAATGAAGAAATCTTATTCCAGTTCAGACACTTTAGAAATGATTGACGGATAAGAAGTAAACATAGGTTGTATCATGACTTCAGTTAAAAGTGTGGTACCAAAAAAAGTCATTTCTTATTTCTCAACCAAAATATATGTTGTGGGTACTGAAAAGAACCATCTCGAGGATCCGGTTCTTTTGAACACACAAAACATATGTTAAAATTGATAGGTAAGAAAATATTTACAAATTTAAAATAAAAAATCTGTTTATCTAAACCTGTGTAGTATTGTGTTCAGAGAAAACTTGAAAATTAGGGCAAGGTTACCAAAAGTTAATCATCCGCAAATTTGGCTGCTAACCACCCCAAAGGTCATGATATACTGCACACATGAAAGTGTCACACCAATGCTCAAATTTGACCTTTTTAGCTCTACCGTGACCTTGGAAAATAAGGCAAGGTTAGTAAATTCTAGTCAAGCAAGCCCCAATTTTTTATCCATCCTCATTGAATTCCTGTTCGCCTACTAGTTCACAAGATAACTTGTGCACAAGAAAGCGTCATGCCAATGCTCACATACAAATTTGACCTATTTTGCTCTGCTGTGACCTTGAAAATTAGGGCAAGGTCACCAAACCTAATCATCATGTCTTCATCATGCCCCCAAGTTACAGCCATGCTAATCTGGTTCCAATCCACCCACAATTTCAGGATATATCTTCATGGATCTTCATGGGCTTAATTTTTTTTCAATGATTTTGGCATCATCTCATGAAAAACTGACTTTCTTTACATGTGAACAAAAAAGGTGCAGATCTGATCACAGCCTCTTATTGTTCGCTCTCTGGAAGGTATAATAGCGAAACATGCTTTATGCAAAGTTTCAATACATTAGCTAGTCTCTGTAGCGGAGAAAATTGGTTTGAGTACTTTGTTAGAAACCCCAGGCAAATTTTCTCCCATTTAATCCAATAGAAACTCAAATTTAAGTCAGGGCTCACCCTGCCATTAGCCATTTGCTACTAAAAATGTAGAGTGGCTACAAATATAAGTAATTGGCTAAAAGTACACTCTAGGTGGTTCAAAAATTACATATCTGCTAAAAAAGTGTATTTTGATCAGCTTTTGGATTTTCCAATATTGCATTTATTATTCCTTCCCACTTTATTATTGGGCCATATTTAACTCTTTGACTGCTGTTTTTTTTCTCACTACCATCAGGGTGTAAACAGTTTGGATCCAGATCAGGCTCGACATTTTGTCGAGCCTACTGTTTGCAAAGGTTATCAGCAGATGACAAAAGTCACCGCTAGCGGGCAGTGTTAATCTAATACAGAACAACTTCTTGATACTACTTTCTGGCTAAAGTCAATTTCATTTTGCTCCAACTTTTTCTATTTGGCTAAAGTGTTGGCTACAACAAATTCTGAGCCAGGGTAAGCCCTAATAATTGTGACTACATTCACTAAGCCCACTAATCTATGATCAGAGCCCAATCATTCAGGTTTCCCACCGAAATTCAAAATCACAATTCCATGATTTTTCCATGATTTTCCATGATCAACAATGTAATTTCCATGATTATTTAATGCACAGCCTCCAACCTCCACTTTAAGCAGCACCTTCACCGAGCTGAGCATAAATGTGGAATGCAGCAACAACAGCATGCTTGTAGACCATGCATGCATTTGGAAATAATTAAAACTTGAAACCACCAGTAGCCAAAAGTGTCCGACAGCTAGTTTTCTGGCTACTGGTGGTTTCATCAAATTACAGTCAAAACTCTTTATAACGTCACTCGTTATAACAGAATATTTAATATCCAACAAAAAATTGCTGGGAACGGATCTGTTTCTATTAAAATTCCCTCTTTATAACAGAATATTCACTTAACGACACCGACAGTAACTTATGGGAACAGATATACAATTTCTATTGAAAATAAATTCAATATTACAGAATTGTTACCATGTGTCAGACAATTTTGTGATCAGAGCAAGGTCATTTTGCATTAACAGGTTTCTGTCTCACTTGATAAGTGGGAAGCTTTGTGCATTTTGATACAATATGAAATTGAACTGATGTATATATTTGGAATAATAGCATTTTAGTTCATTTGTACATTATTTTCTTTTACCAAATGATTATTATGTTGAAATCTGGTAATGGTCAGAATTCTTTATAACAGCAAATTCACTTTAACGTCAAAGATAGCTGGGAACAAACAGTGTCGTTATAAAGAGGGTTGACTGTATTTCACAAAATTCTTTGATTTTCCCATGATTATTCCGATTTTTTCAAATTCCATGATTTTTCCATGCATGAATCTTTTTTTTAGTGATTTTCCAGGTTTTCCATGATTTCCAGAGCTTATGGAAACCCTGATCTGATCATTGCTTTAAAATATGGTCTTGAGGCTATAAAACTTTTTCAAACTCATATTGAGCATGGAAATTATCATCCTCATAAATGTTAAAATGCCAACAACAGGATAAATGCAGTATCTCAGAGATCTAAAGCTTGAAAAATCTTTATTCTTCAGTATTTTAGCTTTTATGAGCAGATAAATTTCATGCTCAGTTGAGTTTGAGTATTAAAAAAGTTTTATAACCTCGGGGCCTGGACAAGACTTTTGTGTGACTTACTCTCTATGGGTCTGGGTATATCTGGTACAGCACCCTCCTGTATGTAGCAGGTCAACATGTAGGAATTGAGTCTCTCTAGAGATGGAAATGACGGGTGTGTTGGCTGCTGTACAAATATCCTGCCAGCATCTACAATACTGGAGACAACTACGTCCACGGAAACACCTTCCGGAAGACTCAGCTGAAGGAAATATAGGGTAAAGTCGGGTAAATTCGGATGGTTGGCTAAATTCGGACAGTGACCTTGTTTGTTTCATATTTTGATCATTGGAATAAAAAATAAATTAACTAAGCAGACAGTGAAAATCCTGATGAGACGGCTCATAAGGAGCCGCCTCATCTGGATTTCCACTGTTCGCAAATATATGTCCGAATTTACCTGATGTTTGAAGCTACCCGACTTTACCCTAATTACAGTGAAATAAAAGCACCGCAAGCACTGCAGAATACCCCGCCACTGCTGGGGGCACCAAAAGTTATTTTGTGAGATATATAATGCCTAAATAGCAACAGAACTGAGATAGACAGTGATATGACGTCCTTAGTCACAATATGTAACCTTTGATGGTCAACATATCTGTGAAGTTTCATTCAGATACTCCATATAGTAAATGAACTACAGGTCAAAAACCATTTTTCAGATCAATCAAGGGCGGATAACTCATGAACTGGAAAGGTAAGGGTGACGGTCCTTACTAAAAATATGTAACCTTTGATGTTCAACATATCTGTGAAGTTTCATTCAGATATTCCATATAGTAAATGAACTACAGGTCAAAAACCATTTTTCAGATCAATCAAGGGTAGATAACTCATGAACTGGAAAGGTAAGAGTGACGATCCTTAGTCACAATATGTAACCTTTGATGATCAACATATCTGTGAAGTTTCATTCAGATATTCCATATAGTAAATGAACTACAGGTCAAAAACCATTTTTCAGATCAATCAAGGGCAGATAACTCATGAACTGGAAAGGTAAGAGTGATTGTTCTTTGTCACAGTATGTAACCTTTGATGTGAAACATATCTGTAAAGTTTCATTTAAATATTCCACATAGTAAAGGAACTACGGGTAAAAAACATTTTTTAATTCAATCAAGGGCGAATAACTCACAAACGGGAAAGGTAAGAGTGACGGTTCTTAGTCACAATATGTTACCTTTGATGTGAAACATATTTGTGAAGTTATATTCAGGTATTCCACATAGTAAAGGAACTATAGGTCAAAAACCTTTTTTCAGACCTATCAAGGGCGGATAACTCACAAACTGGGAAGGTCAGAGTGACGATCCTTTGTCACAATATGTAACCTTTGATGTGCAACATATCTGTGAAGTTTCATTCAGATATCATGAACAGTAAAGGAATAACAGGCCAGAAACCATTTTTCCAATACGAAAAAGGGCAGTAACTCCGTTAAAAATGGACGGATTTTGCCCATTAACAATCCCATACCACTCATCGCCGATAACAATATGTATGCAAAATTTGAAAAAATTCTGTGAATAAATACTCAAGTTATCGATCGGAAATGGTGCGGACGGACGGACATACAGACGGACAGACACCGAAGGGTATAACATAATACCTCGCCACTAAAGTGTGGCGGGGTATAAAAACTTGATAATTTGAATGCCAAGGTTGATGAGTATCAATTTTATTTTATTTTAAACCCATGACAAGTCTATTATTAGATTCATTTTTTAGAACTCAATGAAAGTGTCTGCTCGGAGTTTAATGACATGAACTTCTCAATGAATCATTTTCAAGCAAAGATACATTGCACAAATCCCCTGAAAAAGTTGTATGCAACCCAAAATTGAACCTTTTTTTATGCTGCTGGGCAGTTTTCTCCAGTGAACTATCTAAACAACTAAACTCAGCTTTTATATCTTGCGACGGGGCCCATAAACTTTTAGACTTCAGGGATTTTCAAACCTTTCTGAAGTTGGGGGCAGGGGCCTGTTGAATTTGGAAATAAAAGCATTTGGACCATCAGAATTGGGAAAACTTGACTGAGTCTAAAAGAACTGGATTAGAATTTCAAAAGGATTATATACCATATAAGAAATTAGCAGTGTAAAGCTGTAACATACATGTATTTGTTCCTTTATTGGCCCATAAGAACAAAATGGTGGAAATTTGCAATAAATGTGAATAAAAACATGTTTTCATTCACATTTTATGCAAATTTTCATGCACCTGTAACTTTGGTATTTTTGTTTGGATTTTTATTAAATTTTCACAAAAATGTAGAGCTAAGAAATTGGGAATGATAAAACACCATTTTGGGAAGTTTTTGCTAATTTTTTAATGGGAAGGGGCTTATATTCAGCCCCAGATTTGGCCTTGGAAAATCCCTGAACTTGTTATTATTCATACAGCAAGACTTTACAAAGCATTCATGCAATTGAAAATTGATAAAACGCTATACAGCAGCCTAGATAAGCAGCGTATTTGCGTAAATACGCAAATAAAATAATCAAAAAAGCAATTTAAATTAAATGTGTTCGTACCGTAAAGCAATTCCGTCGATTGGTATGCAATTACATGCGATGCCATTGCGTACCATTTGGTCCATTTTGTTTCCATTTGTGTAATATACAAACACCAGTCGGGTATTGATTTTTTTTTACTAGCGAGCGCACAGTATAATTCCAATTTTATGAATAAATATCGGCACCAGTCAAGTATTTGAGCGGAAAATGAAACTTTGCAAAATGGATGTGAGCAACTAATGTCAACAAGGCGATGAAATTTGCTTCAGGTACAATAAAAATCTGCTAGTTTGATACTCAGAAAGGCAGTCAATGAGATTAAATATGTAGGCACATTAGCAATGGCTTCATTCAATAAGAAAACGTATGTAATCACTGCCAAAAACGTGGCGTAATTTTTTTTAAAAAAAAAATACGCAATTGTTTTTGCAAGTACGCAATTGAGGATAACCAGGTTGCGTAAATACCCAATTGACCCAAAAGCTTATCTAGGGCGCTGGCTATAGCTTCTTAAGTTGTCAATGACCCTCTAGTTTTCAAACAAGATGTCATCAATGACCCCTTGAAATTTCGATCTCGCAGAAATACTCTGTGTGTGTGTGTGGAAAGGGGGGGGGGGGTGTTCTTTAATATTTTATATCAACTGCAAATGAACCCTTACCCTGCCAATATTTTAGCTCTTATTTTAACATTTTTACTATGGCAGTAAACACTATGAACACTGATTAGACTGCTCCTTTATAAGCTGTTCAGAGAGCAGATGACGATTGTCATGTTTGGTGGGTAAAGGGTGTAAATAATAATAATAAAAGTCCTTATTTTCAGAGGGTAAAGACTGTCCTATGAGAGTTACAACTAAGAAATGTGCAGTGTTGTGCCTAGCTCAAGATTTCTGGGGTACACTAGTACCTGAATGCAAATTCTGGGGAAACGCCAAATCTAACCATATTTTACCTTTTAAATTTGAGCTAGAAGTTGATAGTTTTGGCTCGAGAAGATGTGTAGATGACAGTGCAGTAGTTTCAGCCATTGCAGTAATTTCTAATTAGCCTGCAAGTTTTCTATTTCTATATTTAATAGCTTAGACTGCTGAATAAAATCTGTCAACAGTTGAACACTGACAACAGATTTGCTTTTTACGCCATATTTGTTGAATTAGGCTGGTTGAGAAATCGATACACGAGTGCCCAATATCATCAGTAATTACCGCATGCACAGTCTAAATTGTGCTATTTACTTCCCTTTATTAGGTTGTGCTAAATACCAAAATGGATATATCCATTTTGGTATTTAGCACAACCTAATAAAGGGAAGAATAGCACAAAACATATAAACTGCGAAAAAAATCAGCATATTTTCAACATGGCGCCCATATGCCCTCACTGGGTGTGTTTTTAATGAACAAAAATGGTAAAATCGCGGAATCGCGGGAATTCCACGCTCTAGGCACAACACTGAATCATGTACCTGCATGATTTCTGGCATCAACACAGGGCTACTGTTGATGGGAGTTATGTCCATTCCTGGGTACTTTACTGACGGGAACTTTTTCTTGATGATGTTGCAGGCTCTGTCTATGGCACTCTGAGATCCTGAAAGAAGTTCAATGTAACATTTAAATTTCCGTAACCCAGAACAAAAGGGATACTCATATACAGGTCTAAATTTACAGTATTTTAAGGCTTGCCTACTAGTGTCATCTGCTGAAAACATTTTGCAAACTGTTTGGACCCAGATCAGGTACGACAGAATCTTGATCCAAACTGTTTGATACTCTGAAGGCTTTCCCGAAAGAATTTTTCGAAAAGTGATATTGGGGAAAAAAATCAGCAGACGCACAGTACCGGTTTATTTTGTTTGGTTTGATTCTTTATGTCCCATCAACAATCTTTCAGTTATGTAGGGACCTGTCTTCCAGGGTTGAGCCAGTACTAAGCTAGGTCTAAGGATTAATACATCTTGCTCAAGGACACAACGCAATGACGCCGGTGAGGCTCGAACAAGCGGCCCCTCTGTCTCGAGTCAAGCACTCTACCACCAAGCAACTGCAATCCCACACAGTACCTGCGAACAAAATTGACGAGAACCAATCAGTTGGGTATTTACAATATGCGGATAAGTGTCCGACAATAGTTAAATGGTGCCTGCAAGCAAACATGGAAAATCCCACCAGATGTTTCCAGGAATCCTGGTAGCAGGACTGAGTGCTGTGTTTAGAGGTTCTTAATTAAACCCTTTTCAAAGTTTTTCTCGGCATTTAACAGTGAAAAAAATTGGTAATAGTGGAATTATCTGGGAACCAGTAGGACTTGTATAGCGCTCAACTTTCGCTGATGTCCAAGGTCCCGAGGAATCAGAAAATTTCAAATCTAACATGAACACTGCCTATGTTCTACATGTAGTTGAGAAATAAGAAAATTTTAAGTTTTAGCTACACTCTTATCTGGGTCACATCGCAAGAAAGCCTGACTGTTGCATGCTAACAACAAAGGAGCAGAACCCCCTGCCCACCTGTGCAGTCTGATCAGCACCTTTGTTATTGGCTCCCTGCAGTATAACATCTAAACTTGCTTCATACAAGTTTTTAACATTCTAGCTGATCTCTGTAGCTGAGCAGGTTGGTTTAATAAGAGCATGGCCTGGTTGGGAACCCAAACACAGGGTTTCACGCATTGAGCAGTGTTTGTTTTGTTTGATTTGATTCTTTATGTGCCATCAACAATCTTTCAGTTAAACAGGGACGGGTTTCCTGGGTTGAACCAGTACTAAGCTAGGATAAATGTGACTTGCTCAAGGACCACAACACAGTGACGCCGGTGAGGCTCGAACCCACGGCCTTTTGGTCTTGAGTCAAGCACTCTACCACTGAGCTCCCACATTAAGCAGTGTGGAAATAGCAAAAATTTGAGCCGTGACATGTGATTTCCAACAATGTGGCATTTTTACATGAATAAGGCCCCCTAGCAGACTCTCATGAAATTAAAGTTTTTTTTATAAAGGCTATATTAGGCAAAATAAAGGTTGTTTCATTGAAATTCTTACAAAAATAAAGAGCAAATTATTATCAAATTTTCTAGTATTTTATCAGATTCCAACCTTTAAATCCATGTTATGATGGTATGAAAGTTTAGCCAATAAAAATGATAAAACATTTATCACAAACCAATAGAAAAAAACTTGTTTTTTTACTCCCTAGTTGAAAATAGGGGTGTAACAATACATCGACAGTTTGATGCATAGTGATAATTACTGCTCTGATAGTGCTATCGTGATAGTGTTTTCAACTATCAATAACTATCACCGATAGTGCACCCAACTATCGATAGTTTTGATAGTTTAGATAGCCAGGCAGATAACACAACCTTTGAAATGGTATTTCAGTTGATTCATATTCAGACATAGTGAAGACATGTAATAAAACTTTAAGCAGCTGTATTGTAATCACTTTGGTTGTGCCATGGTCATTGCAGGATCAAACAACTTCTACATGAAGATATATGATAAAACAAGTTTTCTGTTAGTAGTTGTCATATTGGTTTCCTTGGGAGATATTCAGCTCACTCCTGGTTTGACAATAAAACAGCATCATTAACAGGGATACAGACTAACCTTTTTTCACCAGGAGCAAGCTGGGCCCCTAAACCAAAATGATTGGGGGCCCAGCCCACAACTAAGGGGCCCAGGATTTGACGCAAAATTAAACTCATTTCAACACCATTGCCAAGCATTTGCTTCACTCATAATTGTAGTCAGAGACCCTCAAAATCTGTATTCGTCTAATTATTTACCATATAAACAGTATAAATTTGGAATCAGCTGAATGAAGATTTGTAAACTTCCAACCCATAGTGTCAGATTTGGACTTCATACCTTTACATACTACCCTTTTTTCAGGGGCAAGCTGGGCCCATAAGCATTTGGTTTTAGGGGCCCAGGCCAAAATTTAGGGGCACTGGGCTACTGGGCCCCTGTTAGTCTTTTTCCCTGATTAATATGTCAGAGATTACTGACAAAAACAAGTTCCAAAGTGAGAAAACTGAATGCAAAATGTACAAGTATAAATTGAATGGAAACCCTTGACAAAGCAGGCAGGCAAAAATGAGTTAGAGCATAATTGTATGATTATTAACAGGTTCTGGATTACGATAAATACAATGTTTTTTATTAATTTTTTTAAAAAATGATTCCAACAAATATAGACTGTTTTCTAACCATATATATTTATATATATTTAGAAAGATATGCATAATTTATGTCTGTTTTACATTAGTCTTGTGTGTAGATATCAATGTTCAGATTTGACAACCTTAGACAGTGACAGAAAATCAGCACATTATTCAGAAGTCAATAAACCCAATTAATACTTGCCATCCCAGTTATTCTAGTTGGTAGCATGTCCAACCTAATGTCAGGAGTTTTGCAGGTTCTATACCCAGGTTGGGCACATTCTTTCTCTATAGTTGTAAGTCACTAGTGAAAGATGAGTACTGAGTACATGTACTTGTGAAAGGATTTGGGTTAAGCCTGCCTAGCAAAAGAGTGGTTAGGATCAACTAGTCATTCCAACATTACCTCAGCTGTTTAGCATGCATGTAAAGCAAGAAATCAACCCAAAAGCATTTATATTTACCTTACCTCACTCTTTTTTTTTTTATTGCTGCCTTATCTGAAGCCTCAGAAAAATTGACCTTAAGACCACTATAAGAGTCACCCTGGTGCAAGAGGTAGGTAGAACCAATGCTCAGAGGATCTGAGAATTTGCTGGTCCCACATACGACATTGCTTGAAATCTTGTGTCTCTGCTCATTTACACTTGCCCCAGGACAAGTAAATGGCCATAATGTACTTGTCCATTGACTGTGAATGAATTTTTTTTGCCCCCAAAAAGAACGGATAACACACAAAGAACTCATATTAGCTCTTACTTTGCTGATACCATGCACAAACTCTTTAAAAAAGTATGAAACCAGATATTAACTTTGTTTATACTTGTCCCAGAACAAGTAAATAGAATTGAATGAAATGGGACCAGGTCTGACAAGTTGGGCATGGTTTTTTCCATTTTCCACACCCCTAACTAGGGCTTCCACGTTTACATGTGTGAACGGAAGCGTTTCATGTTTATGCAATAAACGTTTACAAAAGTGGCCTACCGTTTAAACGAACTTTAGCACGTGACGACCTTCATGGTTTATTAATAGCATCATCTAATGGAAAACAGTGTTTTTTTTCAGATTCGGATGAATATGATAAAGTTTCTGACAATAATTAATTAATAAAATTAGAACTACGGTGGACATGCTCAGCGGACTCAGTGACCGATGTCCGTTGTGATGAAAATGTCCTGAATTTTATCTCACTGTCATAGGCATTTTCATCAGATATGTAAATGCACATCTTAATGTCCTCAATATTCGTTGGACACCCACGTGAAAGCATTTGGCTTCAAACTGTGTTTTTAATTTTTCACTTCCCGTCGGTGTGTGTATGTCAATTTCATTCTGGCCTACTTGACGATTGGCAGTTAAGTCTCGCGCGTGTCAACCAATTACACATTTGCTACTGTTTACAAGGGAAGACACACTAAAGAAATGTCAGTTATCGATGAGCCTGCGCATGCTGCAGTCGGGTTGCAATTACTTGAAATGACCACCTAACCAAACAATTTCGAATATTTGCACAAGGTACATTTTTCAAAGAGCTCTTTTTTAGGACAAATATTGGCGATTTTACCGATCTGCGATAATGAAAAAAATTCAGTACGGTAATTGTGTGTAAACGGAATTGTTTAGATTTCTGGAATTCGTGTAAACGTTTACAAAATTTCGTAAACGTGGAAGCCCTACCCCTAACATTGAGGTCTATTTGGAGCCCTGGACTTACCTTCTATAACACAAATCTGAAAATCTGGGGTATAAGGATTATTTCTAAGTCGTAACCGAGCTCCTGACTGATCTCTTATTGCTTTCACCGTCTTGCCTTTCGTGCCAATGAACAGGCCACACAAATCTGACGGCATATTAAACTCGTACACATGATCTTTATCGTCCACATGGTGGTTGATCGTCTCTGGTGTGCTTCCTCCTCGGCTACTCCCACTAGAGGTCTGAAATATTTACAGCAGAACATATCCATGGGTGAAAGTTCAAAATTGAAAAAATCCTAATTTTTCGAAATTCGAAACTTAAAGCAGTATAACTTATCAGAAATCAACAAATTTTCACTAAAGATAGAAATCGGTGCACTCGAGAAATTTGCAATTCAAACCCCAAGCCATGGAGTTATAAATAACACTCAAACTGTATTCAGAGTTAAATCCATGATTTTTGATTAAGTTTTATTTTCTTTGGACCCCACAAAAAATCATTGTGCATCTTTCCGTACACACGGGCATGTGCAGTTCTCTCAAGTTCCCAAATAGATAATTGAACCATGTGCGCAAAAAAGTGTGGTCCGCCAAAACTTCATTCACAAGGGACTAAATTATTCTATGGAAGGAATTAGAAGTACCAAGACGTAGGGTAAACATCGGAAAGCTGGAAGCAAGGTGGGTTTTAGGTTTATAAGCGAATCTGGACTTAAGACATTAAAATAATTGGTTTAAACACAAGATTAATTGCAGGTCTTTTCTTGATTTACGAGAATCTCTGTAAACATTGGGTTTCCCTGGTAAACAATACCTTTTCGCGCCATTATATCATATTAAATGAAGTAGAATGTAGGCTGTATCTTACATGTGAAATGATTATTTGCAACTATGGTACTATTAATGACAAAATAATGCAGTAAAATCACTTTCTACAAACAGAAAATTATTGGGTGGCTTCTGAAGGGAAATTTCACGTGTTATACTGTACATGCGTTACGTGAAAAAACAGAGAAGCTATTTTAATCTGCCTAATTCAGAAAACTTTCACCCATGCATCATGTGCATATCTTAAACTTAGCCCCAATTTTAAACCTAAATAAACTGACTTGTTAATGATTTCCTAACCGAACATAAATTCTGCACATATGACAATTGACGGCATCTTACGACATTGATTTGACTTTGGAGGGGGCAACTAAAACCTTTGCTCTGCCTGCATGTTATGACAATGGGGTGGATGTCATGAGTGTATAATATTTTCCAGACCAGACCAAGGGTTAAGGGGATATGGAGCAGACACAAATTATCAATATGTACATATAGCCTTTGACATCCAGCTATGACCTTAGAGAGCACTCTGCACACCAGAGGCGAGTTCAGCGATGCCAGCGCCCTCGGGTGCTCGTTGTACTGATGAGAGGCTTTAACCATTACGAATAAAGATAGGTACCAGAACAACAAGTGCCCGTAAGTTGTCACATTGTTGAACACCTTAGGACTCATTGACTTGAAAATGTAACAAAGAGTATGTGATTTTTTTTTAGAATTGGACATATGGGGTTCAGGAGTGGACATGAATTCTGTACATGTAACAGTTGACCTCCAGCTCGGACCTTGACTAGGGGCAGGATGACTATAACCTTTGCTCTGCTTGTTAAACTAGATGTACCATATCAGAATGGAAGGAAGATTCCATCATTAATCAGGACTTTAGTTAAGAGTGCATACCAAAAAATTAATTTTCTTATTTCTCAACCAAAACATATGTTGTTGGTACTCAAAAGAACCGTCTCAATGAGACAGTTCTTTTGAGCACCAAAAACATATGTTAAAATTGATGGGTAAGAAAATATTTAGAATTTTACACTCAAAGATTTTGTTTTTGTGAAATGGTTAATGAAGGATCAAGTTAACCTTTGCCATGCTGAATAATTCTATGTACTACACTCCTCTCCAATTTTTATCTTGTTTGCCTGCAGCATTCCTGTTGTAAGCAAATATTTCTAATCAATGTAAAATAGTGTGATAGAAAACAAACTAGTTCCAGGCTCAGCAGGACAAGGATTTAGGCAAATGATTGAAACATATTTTTCTTACTTCTGAACCAAAACATATGTTATGGGCACTCAAAAGAACCATCCCAGTGAGACAGTTCTTTTGAGCACTCAAAACATATGGGTCAGAAAATGTTCAAAATTTTATGCTCAAAGATTGTGTTTTACCCTGTCATAGGGCCAGTTAAGCAAAAAAAGTTTAGTGTAAAATTGCGATTATTTTCTTATCCATCAGTTTAAACATGTGTTTTGGGTGCTCAAAAGAACAGTCTCATCGAGACGCAGTGGTTTTATTTGGCCATTTTTACTGCCTTATATGAGAGTCATTCCCAATCCAAAAATGGCCTTTATTTTCCCAATTACATGTATTTTAGCACCTATTATCCCAATCTTAATGAAATATTTTCCCAAATGTTCAGGAAAAGGTAGCTTCCCCAAATCCAATTAAAATCACTGAGACGGTTCTTTTGAGTACTCTCAACATATGTTTTGGTTGAGAAAGAAGAAAAATAATTTTCAGTTAGGCACTCTTATCTGGGGGCCTGACCTGTCCAAAGAATTGACTTGCCCAAGAATTGACTTACAACTACTTACTACACTAGAGTTATCACAGTTAGAGGATGACTCGGAGCTGTTCAGGCTTCCCCCTCTTCTAGTCCGCTGTTCAACAGATCTTTTATTTAAAATCTCACGGCGAGATGGAGATACAGCATTAGCACTTTTATTGGAGATCACATTTTCTACTAGATTTTCTTGTATAGAGTCAGTCATGGTGTCCAACTGTTCACCATTTACTACCCAACTGTTCAATTTTGGCTCATCAGATACACTATGTTTATGGCTACTAGTTTTGTCTTCAGTCCAACTTTCAGTTACAATTTGGTCCGACAACCACGGACTTTCCGATTGACTCGATTCAATGGTTCCCAAACACTCTGATGACTCTTTTGCTTTTTCTGGAGTTTTGTCTATCGTAACATTTTCATCAACTGCAGATACACTTTCAAGATTATCCACACTGTTTAAGCTGTCTCTCTGCGTCATGTCATTGATTGTTTTCTGTACGCTGTCTGGAATTTGGTGAATTTGTGAGGTAATGGCAGAAGTAACACTTGAATTGGTTTCTGAATCACTAATTTGTTGGGGGATGATCTGAGACTCTAGGTTTAATTCTGTTTGTTCTGACACTATGAGGTTTTCTTCATTTTTAGACCAGTCAAGGGCTGAACACACAGTTGGTTCAACTGATGGAATGACTAGGTCTTCAACTGCTTCATCTTTATTGGATGCAGCAGTAACAACTTCAATGGAGGGAGAGCCTTGTATTGGTTCAGAAGACAGAGAATTTACAGAAGAGGCACAAAGTTGTGCCTCTTCCGTAAATTCTCTGCCATTTTCACTACAAAAATCTTCCTGTATTTGATCAGCATTAATTTTATTGTCAGATGAATTCACAATAACCTTTACGCTCTCAGTATTGTCCGCATTGTGAGGAGTTATAGGCTCCTCGATTATATTACTGAAGTCAGATATCTTTGAAACATCATTGTCTTTGTTCGGTTCATCTTCAAATTCTGCTGAAACATGTTTATCACTGTCTTTGTTCAGTTTATCTTCAAACTCTACTGCAATAGCATCCAAGCAATCAACGACACATGCTTTCATCTGCTCCCTTTCATTGGATTCTTTGACCTCATTTTGTTCAGAAAACCTATGATAATCCCCACCGGCATTTCCACCCTTTGTTTCTTGTGATTTATTCTGTTTTCCACGATTTAGCGTGTCTCCAATCACCAAGTTATTAGGCTCAACTATTTTATCAGTTTCAAGTTTCTTTTCAGCGACTCTCACTTTAGCATCAACTCCTTTTTCTCCCTTCTTAGCTATCTGATCTGTTTCACCTTGTTGGACTTCTTTATCAGCAGAGTTCTTTGCTGTCCTAAGATTCTTATTATCGGGGGGCTCTGTTAATCTATTATCGGGTGGAGATTTTTTCTTTTTAAAGAGCCAGAAGATTCCGAAGAGTGCCGTCACAGCTGGCACAGTTAAGGCCAAAATTGTTCTTAGACTCGCCATGTATGCTCATGTATGTCACCTGAAAATATAACAACAACAAAAATAATCCAAAACATATGCAGGGATTTTCCTACTGTTCTGAAGTAGGGACCGGGGGCCTTTTGAATTTGGGGAAAAAAGGCATTTGAACCATCCATCATAATTGGGGAAAATCGATACTGAAACGCCATTTTAGAGCAGTATAAAGCTGTAACATATTTGTTGCTTTAATTGCCCTTAAAAAAACTCATGAAAATTTGCATAAAAATGTGAATGAAAACATGTTTTCATTCACATTTTTATGCAAATTTTCATGCATCTGTATTTTTGTTATTTTTGTTAAGATTTTCATGAAATTAGGAATGATATACACCATATTGGGAAGTTTTGCTCATTTTTTTCTTGGGAAGGGGCAGAATATATCGGCCCTAAATCAGGCTTAGGAAAATCCCTGATATGAGCCAGGACATGAAAAAACCCAGGCATTTCCCCATTCTTATTTTTTAAAAGGTTTTGACTTGAGCATGTTTGTGAAATATTTTCAAAATCTGACCAGAGGTTCAGGAGATACATGTTTGGAATGGACATGAATTCTATACATTTAAGTTAACTCTTTACATCACTGCAATAAAGGTAGAACGGGACTTATCAGCATGTGTCCAAAAAGTTAAATATGTTTTAAAAAAATAACTCAAAACTCATCTATTTTGACCATACCATGCTTTTTAAAACGTTATTAAATTTTAAAAATTGAAAAATGAGTTTTTCAAAAAATCAATTTCTCATATTTAAAAAAAATTGAACATGAGAAATGCCACATTTTTTTCTGAGAATACCCAACATGCTATTGGCTAATAAAAGAAAAAAAAAACTGCGAAAAATAGGCATGTAGCTTATTTTTTTAAGCTAAAAACTATTTTGTCAAAAAACATTAAGGCCAAAAAATCGTTTAATACTGTAGACTACACTGACCAAAAATAAAAACTTTACATAGTATTCAAAAGTATATATTTTGATGATAAATCATTTTTTGTGGTTATTTTTTCTGTCATCGAATCTCCAATGCCATATTGGTGTCTCTGAAAAAAAAAATTGTTTGTTTATTTGATTTGATTCTTTACGTCCCATCAACAATATTTCAGTTAAACAGGGACGGGTCTTCCTGGGTTGAACCAGTACTAAGCTAGGATAAATGTGTCTTGCTCAAGGACCACAACGCAGTGACGCCGGTGAGGCTCGAACCCGCGGCCCCTCTGTCTCGAGTTAAGCACTCTACCACTGAGCCACTGTGCTCCCTATGATAGAGATGTACATGTAGTACAATGAAGGAAGGTGTTTTTTCACGTGCAAAAAGCCTATTATTTGTCTACTCCTCATTTGGCACGTTCTATGACCCCTAAAGTTTGTTTGTTCGTTTTGTTTGCTTTGATTCTTTACGTCCCATCAACAATCTTTCAGTCAAACAGGGACAGGTCTTCCTGGGTTGAACCAGTACTAAGCTAGGACAAATAAGTCTTGCTCAAGGACCACAACACAGTGACGCCAGGGCCTTTTTTAAGCGCGGGTCCGTTGGCCCGAGCCAGTAAATTTTCAGCTCGGGCCAGTTAAGTCACGCTGTAGCAGGTCCGCCAGGCCAGTTGAATTTTTCGGCTGAAAAATGAATCAGAAGTCGGTGTTTTCGGCTGAAAACGTCCGCCGTGATCAGTGTTCTCTGTAAGCCCTGGTGCCCGACGATTTCACATGCTACGGCTGGCTATTTTTTTGGCTGAAAGTAGATTTTTTATCGGTAAATTGCTGTTTTTTCGTTTTGTTTACAGCACACCGAGAGCCTCGGTCTTATCCGTCTCGTATCGATTTCCAGTTACCAAATCGACGGTAAAATAGAATAGAATACGGACTCGTACACCCCCTATAGCTACACAGTGTCTCCTCAATTTAACTCTTGGGATCAGGGAAGAAATGATCTCTAGCAGGACGCCTTTGTCCGGGAGTTTGGCATTTCAATGAAAAGGAAAAAATGCCACCGAAGAAATACAGAAGACAGTAAAAATAACCAGAACAAGCTAATTTGCTTTCTTTGAGAGAGGTATGGCTCATTTTATTATCTATCTAAAGTAAAATGAGGACAAGGCGGTACATTGAACGCGGACACTTGTCACTATGAGTCAATGTATTCCACCCACCTTGTCCCCTTCTTTCTTCTTGTCCAACTCTTTTCAATGGCCAGGTTATCAGGTTGGGGGCGAGTAGAAAAATACAAAATACAGGGGAACCTATGCCAAATTTTTTAAGGGTTGGACTTTAGTTTTTTTAGGGCGGGCAGTGATTTTATATTCAGGGGTGGTAACAGTCCAAGATTCTCAATCAGGAAAATCTTTCAGCTCAATCCTGAACTTGGCCAAAAATGTTCAGAAAACACCAATAAAATGTTTAAAAGAACAAAACATCCATAGAAAGCAATCAGTTTATGCTTATCTTATACTAAATATCTGATTAAAAGATCATGATAGGTTCTGAAAACCAATTACAGCAATAATAAATTTGATCTTGTATGCAAAATGCATGAGTGCTCAATCAGGAAATCCTGATTAATCCTGAACTTTATCACCCCTGTATATTTGAGAAAAGTTCTCAGTTCAATTTCCCTACCATCTTGACATCCTTTCCATGAGTTCTGAAGGGCCTTTAAAAGTTTAAATGCTTCATTTTTTGTTCGGGATGGGTGGGAGGGTGAGGTAGGGGGAAAGGTTTGTAGGCTACGCTGGTTGTTCATGTTTTGATCTGCAATAGAAAAAAACAAAACAAAAGCCCATTATCCAAATTCAAGCATGTAAGTAACTTCAGATTCAGAGACTGGAAACTGAAATTATATCACTTCTTTTTGTTTCAGAGAGTGGAACCCTGATTGAAAAGCTGGGCCTTTTCTCAACTCTGATGTGAAGGTAGAGACGGACATTCAGAGGGGTGTGGTGGAATTGCACTATGACACTCTTAAAGCTATGGATGTGGACTCGGATTCTGATTCAGATGTAAACTCCATTTGAATTTGATATGATCGAAGAGTTTCAAGAAATAAAACAATTTCCAGATCTTATTCTTGTAGCTTCCACTTCATTAACTCAAGCTAGGGGGTGAAAGGACGTCAGTGCACTCACATCCTAAGCGGCCTTGACATTGAAAAATAGTCGGGCCAGTTGAAAATTTGGATGGCCAGTAGATTTTCAGGCCAGGTGATCCTGCGGGCCATTGGCATTTTGAGACTTAGCAAAACCCCTGTGAGACTCGAACCCGCAGCCCCTCGGTCTCAAGTCAAGCACTCTACCACTGAACCACTGCGCTCCCATGACCCCTAAAGACCTTTTACAAGTGCATGCATGTGTGTGTGTGTATGCGCATGCATGTGTGCCAAAATGAGGGTGAGTGTATGAGAGGGGGGTTATGCTATATAGACTTTCACTAGATCCGCGGATAGATATTCCCGTAGGTTAGTAAATACCTTAATGGCAAATGCAAATATGCCACTTGTATCTATTGAGGTACAAATGGGTATATTCATATTATATGAAATTTATTCTAATAAGACAGATAGACAATAGATAAATAGGATTGACTTTTGTATATGGATTTTGTGTATTGTATTCTCGTAACATAGGTCTCCTGATCTCTTTTCTAAAAAGGAATAGCGGCTGTATTTCAAAGATGTTTTACGGAAAATACTCTACCTTCTTGCAAGAAAGCAAGTGTGCGTAGATGGTTTGATATCTATGACTTTCTTCGGACAGCGTGTCCTGAAACTGAAAGTAAAACACACAGCATCCTCGGTGGTTTCCGATTGTTTCCACCGTAGACTTATGTGTGCTTCTTTTCTAACTACTTCATTTCTAACTAATCTATATCTAAAGCCCTGTATTATGATGGTACATCCTAATTTCGTGGTAGTTAATGTTCAGCCTTAAAGTACAACTCTATATTGAGGTTCAAACTTAAAATCTATACTGTTTCATGAGAATCAACAGCTGTCACAGGTGGCATCAGCGGAACTACCGCGAAATCTTATTGACGTAAATTTGTTCCTTCGTCACATCCGGGACCTTTCATGGTAGTGGCATTGTCACAGAAAAGCCAAACATGAGTAGGTACTCTCGCTTGTTTTGATTTTTTGTAAAAAAAAGAGTATCAATTATGTAAAAACCCGGCAATGCTATTCCATGTAGATATCATTTACCTTGCTAAACAGGCCAAATGCCATGTTGAAAAAGCTTAATAGTGTACCAGCTGTAATATTTTTTGTCATTTTTTTTTTTACTTATAGAACTGAAAATATTCATCGCGAATTGTTATCCCTTATAAAACCAGCTGTGTATCTCCATAACAAATTTTTTGTGGGTTGAGTGATAGTCGCTACAGCGCCAGAGTTATGCCGAACATGTGATTTTTTTCCTGAAAAATGGGATGAAAGAAATTTTGCCTATGTTCTTGAATTTATGCTTACTTTCGATAAAATGCAAAATACGAGTCCTTTATTGTGCACAAAGTTTGAAATCTGAGGACAGAGCATTTTGAAAGTTATTGGAGCTTTTCATACTGTACGCATAGTTCTGTATATCGGGTGTTCTGGCCCAGTAGTCGAGTGTCTAAATAAAATCAATATGTTGCAGTCAACGACCCGACCACTGGGCCAGAACACCTGACATACAGAAATATTTGTACACTATAAACCGCTTGAATAACCAGTGACTTTATTTGGGACTTTGGGAAGCTACCTTTTCCTGCACATTTGGGAAAATATATCATAAAAAATGGGAAAATAAGTACTAAAATACATGAAATTGGGAAAATGAAGACCATTTTTGGATTTGGAATGACTCCCATATAAGGCGTTAAAAATGGCCAAATAAAATCACTGATAACATTCAAAATGCTCTGTCCTCAGATTACAAACTGAGTGCTTTAGTAAAATTCAAGCATACTGATACATCATATTACATGTATGCATATTTGAAGGTTAGAGGCATTTCTCAATACTCTAAAGATGAAAAATTATGTAAGAAACGTAATGATCAAAATTTTATCGAGCCAGTAATCAAAGAAAGATAAAAGAGAGCTCTCCAAAGCCATTTAAAATGCTGTAAAATCGTTTAGGGCCCTTCTTAACCCCCTACCAGTACCAGGACTTTGCCCTGGACCCACAGGGGCCCAGGCGGCCCCCTTGACCAGGTCTGGAGAATCTCGGAAACACGCAATCAGAATTATAGCTCAAATGCCCGACCACGCTTGCGATTGGCAGACTTGCTAACAGAGGTAGTTATCCTACAACTGCGTCGCGGTTCTGAGCGATTGAAATTCGATTATTGGTTTATCATTTTGGCCGTTTCCGCTGATTTGATTGGTCTTTTTTCAGATGCATTAGGACCAAGGGGTGAGAAGCTAAACGGTAAACAAACGAAATTTTCTGGAAACAAAATCACAAAATTGAACCCTCTTCTGACAGAAACCCGTAATTTTTTTTCTTACCATTTTGACATCATTTTTATCATTGATTTGTGACCGAGGTTCTGATGGTTAAATATTTATTTGTAATCTTTTATTTGTGTTTTGCAATGTTTCTGAAACTAGGGCACCAACTCGCAAAAGGCGAGACATGTTGTGCTGGTCGTCGCGGGAATGCGCGATATAAACCGGAAGTTGACCACCAAACTTATTTCCCCTGATGACGTTTAGATTGATTTCCCTTTACATGGGCAGTCCGCTATCGCGCATTTGAGCGATAATTTACGATCGCGTGTTTCCGAGATTCCCCAGACCTGTTGAACCCTCCCCAAAAATTGGTGCTCCCCCCCCCCAAGGGGCAATGTCTGGATCCAGCCCTGTTACCGGCGTTACACCACCATTTTACCGGTTTTAGGACAGTTTCACCGACTGCAGGGTTGGACAGAGTGAGAAATCGAGAGATGAAAAGTTTGCACCGAAATAAAATTAGGATGTCCCACCATATACGGTGACCCTAAAATGCGTAAAGGACTCCTTTTCGCGTAAAGGACTCCTTTTCGCGAAAAGGACTTTTATTTTTGCGAAAAGGACTTTTTCTATGGCTAAAACTATTTATTAGGATTATGTTTGATCTTTGATTTTATAAAATGAAGTAAAACGACATAAATCTATCAATATATGCAGTAGAAATCGTTTTTGAAACGATACTTCACGGAAATGGCAGAAATATGACTCACGAAAAGGAGTTTCATTATTAAGAAAAGAACTGTATATCTGGTCTATTTTTCTTATTTACTTATTTAATTAATTAATTATTTATTTAATTTGAATAATAGTAAGCAAGCAGACATCTAATGTTCAAAAATATAATCCGAAAAAGCACCTGTGTACGATAGGCCTACATTATACAGTCTTGGGAAAAGGAGTCTGTCGATACCGTCTGAGACTATGTCCGTTTGCATGCTATTATTTTTAAGTACAGTAGAAATTAGTATTGTCTGAATTAATCGCGGAATCCCCAGATGTCGAATATTGAGTATTTGAGACAAATGCACCATAAAAAGTTGAATTTGAAAAGTACTCAATTCCGCGTAAAGGAGTTTTATCCTAACGAAAAGGACCTCGTTTTTCGGTTTTGCGTAAAAGACTTGATCTTCATATATTTAGTTCACGAAAAGAGCCTGGACTTTGGACGATTTATAATGCCTGGTAATAAATGATCTTAATAGGTTAGCATTTTGCGAAAATGAAGCTATTGCCACAATCATAAATGAGGTGTGACATGAGATTTCGAACAATGCGTTATATGCAACAAGCAAAGGCCTAGACCAGACTGCGCATATGCAAAGTCTGACCAGAGCCCTTGATAGTCGCTTAAATATTCCACGAACGTTAAACTACTTACAGAAAATTATTTGGAGTTTCTTAGTCAAAATGCCACATTGTTGGAAATCTAATGTCGCAGGCTCAAATCAACTATCATCGGGCGACAAAATATACATTAAATGCAAGAAGCCAATCAAAATACATACATGCGAGCAGCGAAGGCTAAGTCGAGCCTGTACAAATGCGCATTCTCGCAAGAGCGTTCACTGCTGGTGGTATGTACATGCATATATGAAGAAAATGTTTAATGCGTCAATCCCTACAAGCTAGCTGTGCATATCGCACGCGTGTCCCCAATTAAAGTCCATCTGCTCATAATCAATCAGAATAAACGGATTAGAATAGCTTATCACATTCTTTGACGCATTGACAATAAACTTGGCCAATTAACATATTAGCCGAACAAGGTAAGGAATGAGAACTTATTTGGTTGTTGACTACTATTTATTGTCCTTTGCTGTGCTTGTGTCAAACATGAGTTATCTAGATCAGGCCCGACATTTTATCTTTGCTCAAACGTATCCTAAATGCTATCAGCATATGGCATTAGAACAGGCCTTTAGCTAAGAGTGTGTAACGGAAAATGATTTTCTTATTTCTCAACAAAAACTTATATTGTGGGTCCTTAAAACCGTCTCAATGAGACGGTTCTTTGGAGCACCCAAAACATAAGTTTGAATTAATGGGTAAGAAAATATTAACAATAATACGCTCAAAAATGGTGTTTATCTAGTAGAAACTCTATAACTAGCAGATGATTGTGGACGGAATGGCGAAAAATAAAACTGATCCTCTCGAGCAGCGAAGGCTCATATTACTCTGCGCATTGGGCACAATCTCGCGAGAGCCCTCACTGCTTTAAGGTAGGACATGATTCTAACTAAATATTAAATAATGGGTCTCATATTACCAGTGCACACAAAAAATATTTATAAAAGAAATATTACATCTCCATTGGCCGTTTCTGTAGTTTATCTTATCGGTTATTAAGTTGCCGTTGAATGCCTTAACTTGGCATAATATTTGCTTGTAGGAGAAGATTCGAACTTGTAGGTTTCCTTTCAACATGTCACAAAATACATTTTTTTCATCATATTTGAAACATGAAGTATTTTCCTGCGAGCGCAGAAGGCGCAAAGCCATGCTAGGGGTAGATGTCATTTTGTGAAAAAAATGGTGCAATTTGGTGCATTCTAGGGCACATTTTAGCCTTCAAAACTTTGTTATTTATTAGGTTAAATTTAAAAAAATGTTGCCTTTGCAGACAAGTCTGAAAAAAAGAACCTTAAATATGATTTAATGGTTTTAAACGTATCAATATCTCGATGTGCTTATGCTTCATTTTCGCAAAATGCTAACCTATTAAGATCATTTATAAATTTAACTCAGGGAAGTAATTTATTACCAGGCATTATAAATCGTTCAAAGTCCAGGCTCTTTTCGTGAATGTAATATATGAAGAATAAATCCTTTACGCAAAACTGAAAAACGAGGTCCTTTTCGTAAGAATAAAACTTCTTTAAGCGGAATTGAGTCCTTTTCAAATTCAAATTTTTATGTTGCAACTGACTCATATACTCAATATTCGACATCTGGAGATTTGATTTATTCAGACAATACTAATTTCTACTGTATTCCTAAAAAAATAATAGCATGCAAACGGACATGAATATTCAAACATAGTCTCAGACGGTATCGACAGTCCTTTTCGCAAGGCTATAAAATGTATCGTACACAGGTGCTTTTTCGGATTATATTTTTGAACACTAGATATCTGCTTGTTTACTACTATATTTAAATCAAATAAATAAATAATTAAATAAATAAGTAAGAAAAAAATAGATCAGGTACAAAGTCCTTTTCTTAATAATGAAACTCCTTTTCGTATGTCATATTTCTGCCATTTCCGTGAAATATCGTTTCAAAAACGATTTCTACTGTATTGATAGATTAATATCGTTTAACTTCAGTTTTATAAAATCAAATATCAAACATAATCCTAATAAATAGTTTTAGCCATAATAAAAGTCCTTTTAGCAAAAATAAAACTCCTTTTCGCGAAAAGGAGTCCTTTACGCGAAAAGGAGTCCTTTACGCGAAAAGGAGTCCTTTACGCATTTTAGGGTCACCCCACCATATATATCCTATACTAGGGGCTAAACGACTAGTAGGGGCGAAACGACTAGCATGGGCGAAACGACTAGTGGGGGCGAAACGACTAGTGGGGGCGAAATGACCAGAGGGCAAACGTCTTGGGGTGAAACAACTAGGGGAGAAATGGTTTGGGGCGAAATGTCACGGAGCAACACACCAACAACCTGTTTGGTTTATTTTAGGCAAATCATTTATCACTTTCTTTTTCTTAATATAGAGTCTACTCTGTCGATCATAATCTGAAAAGTCAATGCATAGTTCTACAGGAAAGTAAACAAACAAACAATGTCAGCTCATACCATATTTCAACTAAAACGAGTTCTAAAAGATCGACCTTGTGTTGTAAACTTTCACCCCACCCACTATTCTGTACTGTAAAGAAATTCAGTCAAAACAAACTACGCAATATGCAGCTGTTCTTACCGAAAAGACAAAATCAAATTAAAACTTAGTCATTCATGGAAGATAAAGCATTACTTTATTGTTGCTGTCAAACTTACATTTCGTTTGCGGGATAACAATTTCAAAGTGTTTTTAATAAACTTCAACACGTGGTGAAGCACCTTGCAAAACAGTGAAAATTTATCTGCAAGTTCACGGTACCGTGTGAGTTTACGAGATTTTGCTAGAACTATATTCGATTTGACCTCTATTTTATTACGCCATCTTGCATAAGAAATGATTTCTCTTAAAAAGATTTTCGAAATGTTTCATATTTCAAATTGAATTAATTCCTGAAAATCATGCGCAAAATCAATAGGTTTTGTTGGTGTACACTGGCCATGGTTCCGATGAAATACCGAACTATTTATCAGCTGTTATTTCGGCGGATTAATCTTCTTTGTTATTAGGACCAAACCAAAACATAATCAGATGTGAACTCTGTGTCTTATTGATCACTGAGAATAATTTATCATTCATTTGCGCATCAAGAACAGAGACAACTTTTTAATGAGGAAAATACATGTGTGATAATGTGAACAATGAAAACATGCTTGAGAAATCGTTGATTTTTTGTCTCAATAGTTGAAAATTTGAATATGTGTTAGTGTTTTGATCAGAAGATGGCAACACAAAGCCACAGTTTGGCAACTCAAAGCCATCAGTTTTCACCCTTTGACAGCTGTAACAATCCTATATAATTGCTCTTCTTCTGAATCCAAAAATGGAAATAGTTGGTGACTACGAATACAGCAAGAAAGATTTAATCGGGCATGGTGCCTTTGCTGTTGTATTCAAGGGAAGAACCCGAAAGGTATTCAATTATTTTCATCAATTTCATTGTCAATTAACCTGGTGCCTGATATTTCGAAATTATAACATTGCATGGCATCAGTAACATTGCGACCAACATAAATACCTTTTAAGTTGCTTGAAATATCTTTTGCGAGCAGCCGAGCAACACCAATAATTTAGAAGATATGCACATTTGTCACAGTGTCAAACTGGGTACTGGTACGGTAGTCTTTAGGGTTACCCGTCTTTAGCCTAGCTACTTTCAAAATTTAGCACTGTTGGCGTAATGAATGCACCTAGTAGTGTCAGTGTTTACACTTAACTACAATATACAGAGATGCAGAATTAGTGTTATTTCATAAAGTGCTTGACTTCTTCTTGTGCTTGACAACGCCAGTCTTTATCGATCTAGGCCTTAATATAGATCTTTTGCTCTATATATACTGCCTGATGCCCTCGCAAGCATTTTCGGCAGGTGTACTTTGTACACTCCAGATTGCAGGATGAAAGCCTACAAGTAACCATATTTAAATTACCATAGGTCTAACTACTACAAAGACAGGTAAAAAACACAAAGACATGGCAAAGGCACGGCAAAGGCATCCACCGTAGGCAAAGACAATTAAATACATTAAAAAGTTATCCTTTATGTTTCAGGTACATTTTACAGACTATTGTTCATTTTTCATTACGGCTACTACATTTTGGTACAGGATCACAGACCAGTTTATATTAGTACGATCTTAATAAACTTTATTACGGTAATATAAATGCAAACCTAACCATAACGAAAAATGTCATTGGTACACACTATTCTTTCAGTATGATATGGCTTCCACACTGATCAGAGCCTTAGTTTTCATGTAACAGAACACTCTCACATACACATCTCATTTCTTTTTTACCATCTTTGTAACTTTTATGAGTCTTTTGCCTGTCTTTATTGACTTTAAATGTCTAAATGCATGTCTTTGAGTGTCTTTACATATATTTTGGTAGTCTTTGTGGTATTTAGAAAGGTAACAAGTCGTTTCGCCCCAAGACCAGTTCGCCCCTAGTCGTTTCGCCCCTAGTCGTTTCGCCCCAAATTTGATGTCTAGACGTTTCGCCCCTACACCCTAGTCGTTTCGCCCCAAGACCCTAGTTGTTTCGCCCCACTTTTTTTTAACCTAGTCGTTTCTTCCCACTTTTGTTTTTATAAATCCCTTTAAACTGTTATACACTTCATAAAGATACTTTTAGCATTATTATATGATAATAATTTAATTTTAACGAAGAACACGCTTCAGTAATAATGATAGCAATTAAGCCTTGTGGAACCCAGATTTATCTCTTTTGATATATCAAAAGCCATCTGATTGTGATCCACACTGCTATAAATTATTTGCTTATAATTGGTATGTACAGTCTTAAGGGTGCAGGTGTCCATAAAAAATAGTTTGAGAGGAGTGTAGTGCGTAAATGTAATTAGCATGACTAGGATAAACCGTGATAACAAAATGCAATGCTTGCAATAAAAGTACTGATAAAATATTGCATTTTTTATATATATATTTCCTTCACCCCTGCGCCAATACGCAGGGTGGCACTGATCTGCTCACTGCATAAAGAAAAGGGACTGATCAGCCAGTTAAAGTAATTGAACGTTTATTGTCTCTAATTAAAGTGTGTGGCCGGATAATCTTTAATCTGTGAGTCATTAACGGGATTAAGACTAGGGTTACGAAAACACACGCCAATCAATCAGATCCAATTAAAATTTGATTGATCAATTAAATTTCGATATGTCCGTGACGTGCTTTGACTTCGTGGTGAATGCACCTTTTTTATCTGATACTTGATCAACGAAGGCTTTGACCAACCTGTGCACATGCGCAGACTGGACGGAGCTTTCGCCCACGTATATTTCATAACCACCACACACTTATTTTATAAACCACTAAGCTCCAATCAGGTTCCATATTAATATACACATTATGTAGCATTTTACGAGTCTGTCACTTCTTTTTTAGACATGGAACAAATGGATTCCATTGCCGAGCACTTTGGGATCAAACGTTACAGATCAGTCGCCGCCGTTTGTGCAATTTACCCTGATGCGCAAACGGTGGGGACTCATTTGTATTTGAAACTGACATCATTTTGTGTAAATATTCTCATAGTTCTCTTAAGGATTCTAATTTTGGTTCAATAAACATTTCGGACTGCAATTTCCGCTCATCAAGTAATAGTTATACCATGGGTTGTCCGCCTGTACGTGGAGATAATCCACGGGCTTTAGTGAGTGGATTATCTTACGTACAGGTGGACAAACATGGTATAATTATTTTATACCACTAACATCAGTGTAGACCTTGCACATCATGAGCTATATCGTGCTAAAGTTGGTAAGGGTGGTATAAGTTATAATCTCAATAAGTGTTTGGTACGGAAAAGCTGAAAACATGAGGAACCCAGCCAGCATCCAATCTCGTGCGGCTGTCGGCCCGGCATTCGAATGGTGTTTCGCTGGCGGGCCGATAGTCGCACAATTTTACCTGCTTATTGTGAAGTGGGCAGGCATTGGGCTAACCCAGCCAGCATCCAATCTCATGCCACTATCGGCCAGCCGGTAAAAAAATTGCAGTCTTGTCGAAATTAATGACCAGCGAAGGTCAAAGGATAAACGGCCTAATTGTTGTCTGTGACGTTTGTTTGTTTGATTGTTTGCAATTAGTGAATTAAACTGATAAAAAGTGTTATCTTGTCATTATTTCGAGTATAATTATGGTTATCCGTTTTGCCCACTGGAAAGAGACATGGAAACACTTTTGCCCTGTGTAAGATTCTACAAATGTGTCTTAATTGCAAGATATAATATTGCTTTACGCTGAAGAGACGTTAGATGAAATAATTTCAAATACATTTGCATTATCTTTATAATGGGGAAAACGGATTGTGCCACAAACGGCATGTGCGTCTACATGGCGAGATCTCAGAATTTTCAGACCTCAAAACCCTATGAAATTCTACCTGGCAGAAATTTGTAACTAAACCATAACATGAGCATTTGATACAAGTTTATTGCCGAATAACATAGACTCATCTACATAGCACATAAAACATGTGGATTAAGATGGAGACTTAGACCAAAAATTAGAACTAGCTTGATATAGCCAAGCTGAATATATCAGACAACATCTTTGTCATGAGAGGTAATCATACGGGACTTTAACGGACATCCAGGTATCTGCGATGCGCTGAAGCGGTAATAGGGAATTATAATGGAAGGTGTTAGTTTTTATACTATATCTTTTGAAATTATAAAAGCAGAATTCCTGTGCAAACAAATGTTTTACCTAAATATCTCACAATTATTCTGATATAATTTTTATGAATTTCCCTCTGCAAACTCTTCGTCCTTTTTGATGGTTTTTGATAGAACCCTAAGAATGATTAAATTATATAGTAAAACAGGCTTTTTTAGATCTGCTCATTGGTAGATATTCTGTCATAGTTATTAAAGTATTCAATATATTTTCTCTGTGCAAACGGGACACTATGCTCAGATCAATTGCGAACAAATTGGTATATTTTTCATACAATTAAAATAAAATTTGATGTAGCCTTTTGAAATTTTCCTGGTACAACCCCTACTACTTTTTCACAAGCTTCCCACCGATTACGGAGGTATAATCTATTTTTAGCAACTGTATCCAAGGTAACAACAGGTATTGACCACACATACACTTTAGTAATCGCGTGTCTATAACTTAGCTTTTTGAAAGTTAAGCTTATTTATTTATTTATTTATTTATTTATTTATTTATTTATTTATTTATTTATTTATTTATTTACATAGGTTTAAATAAACAAAAAACATTAGCGTAAAATTGTAAATATTATCTTACCAATCAGTTTTAACATATGCTTTGGGTGCTCAAAAGAACAGTCTCAGTGAGACGTGACTTTTGAGTACCCACAACATATGTTCTGGTTGAGAAATAAGAAAATTAATTTTTTGGTACGCACTCTTAAATGCTAAAGTCCTGATTTATTTATTTATTTATTTATTTATTCTATAAAGTTGCATTTGATCAAGGTATGCACTGTTTGCATAAAGATTTAAATAAAAATGAAAAATACCACACAACTTAATACAAAACGGACTTGCCCTAATGCCAAGAGTGGGAAATTCTATTGACCTAAATTGGTTATGATTCTTCACTTGCTAGTGGCGATAATTTTGGTACAAATAGTTTGGATCCAGATCAGGCCCGAAAAAGCGTCGAACTGAACTGGATTCATACTGTTTGAGTGAGAAATTTTGACATTGTGTTGGTATTTCTGAAATGAAAGGCGAAAAAGATTTTGAATTATTGTTTCAAATGCCTATTTCAAAAGGAACCGATGGTATGCATTACTTGTTCTTGTTGAGGGACATAGAAAAAACAAACATTGCAGACCCAGATCAGACGCGACAGAACGTGGCCTCTAATCAGGGTCTCCGTGGTTTCTTATAAAATGTTCTATTAAAATCTGAATAAAATATATATATATATATATATACCAACCCTTGGTTCAAAAATGGACTGGTATAACTGATAAGAGTGGGAAAATCCATACGGCTAAAATCGGTAATTACCTGTATTTCTATTTCTTATAAATTATGAAAGTACGGCATACATTGTGTATTACCAATAAACAAAGATTAACAGTGGACCCCATACAGTGTGGCTGCGTGAGGTTTTTTTTTATTGCATGCGTGTGTCTTCTGGTGATTATTTTTCCTAAACAAATGGACCCAGATCAGGCGCGACAAAATACGGAATTTTAAATGAATCGAAACAGATGGCGTATCTGAATATATTTTTTGAAAAAAGTATAATTAAATAAAAACCTAATTATTTTAAAATAATGCCAATGCTGCGTGTGCAGGCTAATGCTCTCGTATGGTACATGTATTAAAATATTTTAGCTTAATGAGTTTGATTGATTTGGATCTACACGGTTTTCACTGGAGTGTTTAATCTGGTTTTTTTTTACAGCTTTGCATTGAATATCTGGCTTTGGCTACGCTAGCATGGGTGTTCATCAGGGGCATCAATGCATGTGCGATAAGTTCCAACATGAGCATTTTATATTTCAGGGGCATTTGCTAGCGCAAGAACATATATATCTACAAATATTAACTAAACCTGTAGACGTTGGATCTTTAACCGCTTTAAACTACTAAAAATAATTCAATATTCCATACAGCAAAGTCAGGATGGCCCATTGAATTTCTTGAGGGATTACAGTTTATAATATACCTCTTTCTCTGAAGATCGATAATGTCATAGAAAACAGAGCAGACTCTGATAAAATGCCGCTTATGCGGCATTTCATCTGGGTTTTCACTGTCAAAGTACTTCGTTGAATACGTCACTTACGTTAACATGGGCGTTTATGAGGAGCATTTTCGCGTGCGCGATCAGTACCAGCTTATACAAGCATAAATAAAGCATGTGAACGTTGGATTTTAACCTTTTAAGATCAATTGAATGGTCCATAAAGTTTGAATCAGTCCGGACGGTCCATTTCATATATTGAGGGATGTCATAAAAATATTATATTTCTTACTCTGAAGATCGAGTTTGTCGTAGAATACAGTGTCGATCCTGATGAAATGCCGCTTGTGTAGTATTTCCTCTGGGTCTTCACTGTTTTTCATAGTCTGCGTTTACCTCAAAATGAACAAAATCTTTAATTGCGCTACAAATGCGTGTTATCAAAGGTATCGCTATATTTGACGCGTCGCATCTGTAAAATTGGCGTTGCACTTTTTACGCTAGTTGATTATATTGCGAACAAGGAGCAGTCTGATCCGGGTTCATTTTGTTTGCTTCTATGATAAAATAAGTCTGGTGTCCTTTATTGAGGATATTAGGGACCAAGATTAGATTGCCCCATTAGGTGCGGTCTGGTCTGGGCTCACCCGTGATAAGTTAATCCGGTGGCCCATATTGCATACAGTGTGGGTCCTGATCAGACAACTCCCTAAGGAGCAGTCATTTGAGTACTTACGAAATAAGCAGACGACATCCAAATAAATATACTTATCTTATGTAAGACTGTCATAAGCATTGGTGGTAAGGGTCCTTTATCATGGTATGGTACATGTTAAATCAGGTCGCTGAAACGTGTCATAATGTACACCCTGCGGGGTCTGAGATCAGCCGATGCAGTCGATTGTAAGCTGTTGACCAGCGTTAATTAATACAAGATGGTTAATGACATTCACATACTGATTTCTATCTAAAAATAAATGTTCAGTAATACCACCAGATATCCAGACCCGGATAAGAGGCCACAGAATGCAGCGTTTAATCATGGTCTATTGTAGATATTTTATTTATAAGTTACTACGTCACGAGAAATATATCTTTGACTAATTTGAACAGGTTTAGCGTCCCTTTTGTGGGACATAGGTGAACAGCACAGACCCAGATCAGAGGCTATAGAATCATTTATCCTAGCTTAGTACTGGTTCAACCCAGGAAGACTCGTCCCTATATAACTGAAAGATTGTTGATGGGACGTAAAGAACCAAATCAAATAAACAAGAGGCTATAGAATTCAGCGTTTAATCAGGGTCTTCACTGTTCACGCACACAAGGTTCATCTAAAACTTAATTAAATTGAATATCCTGATCGATGATCAGACTGCACTCGTGGTGTAAACTTATCTACGCGTCTGTTAACCCGTAAAATGCATTTGAAAATGTCGTCTGCTGAAGTCGTCTGCTGCGAATAATTGCCTAACATTACTGACGAATTAAGTATAGAAGCAAACAGCGTGGACCCAGAACAGGAGCAGTCTGATCTGGGTCCACACTGTTTGTGAAAAAGGTTCTTAAACATTTCAGCAGACGACTGTTGTTGCGATTGGAGCACTAAGGGTTAATAGCATTACGACGTTAATCAAATTTATTATTAAATGTATCAAAATTACATTAATAAAATTGACGTTTGTTTCATTTTAAAGTTCAGCATACGCCGCTGAAGCACATTCTGGTCAGTATTCCATCCACACGAACAGAAACCCTTAATTGGCATACTATTCTAATGTAGTCTAAATAATTTCAATAAACTGTGAAAACCAGTCTAGTGGATAAAACGCCCATAGCTATGTATACTCCGTCGTCCGCTTAGAGATAAAATTAATACAGGTAATGTGAAATTGGTGCCTCCTGGTGGATTAAGACAAACGGTCAGCTTGGAAAAGCAGATGTCCGTTAAAGTTCGACATGATTATTGATATAAATCGCATATGCGATAAGAATTAAATTCTCATGAACTGGCACAATAGCTTTACACGAAAAAACATACACATAATCTTTATCCAGCCAAAAGTGTTGAAGATTTTAACTTGTTAACTACATTACTACTGGCATAAAGCACTGTCAATATATTTGCACTAACTATTCACATAAATTTCAACAAAATAGGTTGATTTTTCTTCTTGGGGCGAATCGACCAGGGGCGAAACGACTAGGGGGGCGAAACGACCAGGGGCGAAACGACCTGGGGCGAAACGCCGCTGGGGCGAAACGTCTAGGGGGCGAACTGGATCTGGGGCGAAACGACCCGGATTCTTTAGAAAGACCCATCTTTATGGTGATGCCACAACACTATTTAGTATTTGCCTTTCAATCTGGACAGCACAGGAGATTAGCATGATGTTCGAATCAGACAGGGAGAAAAAGCTGACATGTAGCGGGATTTTAAAGAGAAGTTATGCTTTGATCATGAATTCCATAATGTAAAAATGCAAGACTTCACCCTCAGTTGGAACAATAGACTGGAGAGTTGGGAGTCTGGTAATAGCAATCTTATTTGTATGGAACAAAGGCAACGTTGAAGCAATGTCATATAAATGTCTATGCCATGTCGCATCGACATTCATAAGATGTTGTTTTAACGTTTTGTGTCCTCTAGGTTCGAGATAGTCTACTGATGAAATGCCAAAACCCTTGGTACCACAACATTCTTTCATCATGTTCATATTATTTAAAGATAATTCTTTCCGGACATGTGTAACTCTGATTCAAGAAGGAAAGTTAACTGGCGAAAGTCAGCACATACGTGTAATGTGATTACACTAACTTGACAGCCTGACATGGAACAATGTACATATTATAATCAATTGTTAAATGCAACAAACATATATGACATCAAAAATAAGCCAGTGTTGACATGCATCCAATATCAGTTTCTGTATGTATACTGAAATCCCCCAAAACAGGTATGGCTCAAATTAGCAAAGATGCAGCATTTCATCAGGGGTTGTACCATTTGCTACTAAGATAAGTACTTGTACATGTATATTTGCATACTCAGCAGACCCAGATCAGGTAGCTCTTGTAAGAGCTGCCTGATCAGGGTCTATTCTGTGCTTATAGAAGTATGATATATCTGATCCTGACAAATAATTTCTTTGTTCTAAGTGTATTTATATAATTATTAACAGTGAGCCTTGTATAGGGGGGTACCAAATATCCCATATCCCTAGAAGTAAACAGGCAAGTATCCCTTATAAATTGGCAAATATCCCCATAATTAATTTACCTAAATATTTAATATCCCTGAAAGTAACGAACATATTTACAACAGTAACCCATATCTCTGGAAGTAAAATGGATAGTATCCTATATCCCTGTAAGTAAAATGGCAACTATCCTGTATCCCTAAAACCCCTATACAAGCCTCCATAGTGGCTGAAGCCTAGCATGAATATGCTAATTTAAAAATTTTAACCTGTGACCCCATAATCGTAACATGTACATGTATGTACAATGAACCATCCCATGTTTATTTATCAAACGATTGAAACCAGATGGAAGAGTCCCTCAGTATACAACTTTAGGGTTAAAACTGTAAATAGTACAGGTCATAGTTCACTGTTTGTGTGAATTGGTACCCTTTGTTTAGTTTAGCACAAAGGAGACCAGTTTGACCATACAGTAACATTTTGACCTGTCTCTGTTTTATCCTATAATAAATCAACCCTTATACCTTATAAGAAGGGTTCTTTTTTCAGTTTTAAAGTTTTGAAATATATATATAGTTTCCATTCTACAAATTGTTTGAATTGTAAATATTATTATCATATTCAACCTGATAAGCATGCTGTTTGTTTCATAAAAATGGAAAATCATGAAACACATTAAGAAAATGATGCGCCTCCGTCATCAACCAACCAGCCCTTTGTTTCTTTGTCAACACACTGAGCTAAAGCCAGATCTTCTGATTGTGTTGCAATTTCATCAGTTGATCTTCAAGATCTGCACTGTTTTCAAAACTTCCCATTAGCATGTGTCCAAGGGATTTAAAGGCATTAGTTGCTCACTTTAACATTTAACAATAACTGTTCAATTCATTGTTCTCAGAAAGTCAGGTTGAAGCATGTCTGTATTAAAAGGCCCATTTAATTACTGGAGTGTAAAACTAGGTGACAGCCTTATCTTGATCATTAAAAGGTGACACTATTCATGGACCCAGATCAGATAGCAATTCTTTTGAGCCATAATTGTGAATATTTTCTTGTCCATCAGTTTTAACATGTGTTTTGTGTGCTCAAAAGAACCGTCTCATTGAGATGGTTCTTTTTAGCACCCACAACATATGTTTTGTTTCAAATAAGATTTTTTTTTGATTACACACTCTTATCTAGAGGGCTGACTATTAATGAACCATATAATGAGTGCATTTTCAGCTATGATCCTAGATAAGAGAGGTAAATTCAGGTAATTTTCTTAATTCTCCACAAAAATGTATTTTGTGGGGTCTCTTCCATTGAATTTTCCATAAGAAAAAAATTAAGAAAAATGTTAAAATCGTGCAATCGCTAATGTACTCAACTCGCTTAACAAATGTCATTTGGTGGTTGCATGATTTAAAACAATATCTGTTTCAAATGAAAAATTAACATTCGTTTATTCATCAGATGATCAGACTGTGGAAAGATCTGTTGAACCCTACCCTGTTGCTACATACATGTACCATGTCACACGCTTATGAACAGTAGTGTTGATCCTGATCAGCTGGCTTCATCGATCACTGTTTTGAGGAGCGTGGTAGATCTGAGCCTCAGTGGTAGAGTGCTTGACTTGAGATTTGGGGTTGCGGAGGAAGACCCATCCCGACATGACTGAAAAAATTGTTAACTGGGATGTAAAGAATCAAAACAAACAAACAAAAATCAATAGAATTTTGAAAATGATATGTGCGAAGTATTACAACAAAGAGGTATTTTCTATAGAACTCACATCTTGTCATACCAAGGGTTGCGATTCGCTCTCTTAACCCTTGGCCTCACAATGATACCTTCTTCCGATTGAGTACGTCATAAGACGAAAATAGTAACAATTAATATGATCAATCATAAAGCGGTGCGAAAAATCGATAAACACCAGGCCTCCAGATAAGACGGCATAATTAATTTTCATTCAGTTTTCTTATTTAACAATTAAAATATACGTTTAATGTGCTCAAAAGAACTGTCACATTAAGATGGTTATTTTGAGCACCCATAACATAATTTTTAACTGAAGGAAGGAAGGAAAATTAATAAATTTACGACCAAAATCTTTGCTTATCTGGACTTATGGAAACTTAACAGGCGGTGTATATAAGATGCCGATAAACTGCTACGTTTAATCTGATTGGCAGGAAGGGATTATCGAAAAAATCCTTCCTGGCGTTTTCATTGGTCAATTAGTCTGCGCTAATAATAAATTTTGAGGGTCGTGAGGTGAAGGGTTTGTCGAAAGGTAGATACGACGAAACCTTCGCTGGTGAAGATGTAGAACTCATAAAGTCTGATGCAACCCTCATCAACCAACCAGCCCTTTGTTCCTTTGTCAACTGAGATCCAATCTGTCAATATAGGTAATGTTTCAGTAGTGGTGTGCATGGGTCCTTTGTTCTTTTATCACCTTTGTGTCCCACTTGTAGTCAAAGTTGTCAAGATCTTTCCAACACTCAAATAGGCTGCTGTTATCATAGGGCCAGTTAAGCAAAAAATTTTAGCATAAAATTGCTATTATTTTCTTACCCATCAGTTGAAACATATGTTTTGAGTGCTCAAAAGAACCGTCTCATTGAGACAGTTCTTTTGAGTACCCACAACATATGTTTTGGTTGAGAAATAAGAAAAATAATTTTCTGGTACACACTCTTATCTGGAGGCCTGTGTTATATTGTACCAATAAAGCCAGTGGCGGATTTAGGGGGGATGCTTTGGGTGCTTCAGCACCCCCAGCTGAGTCTATGGTAAAAAATCTTAGCCTACCTTTTTTCTTCTCAGTGTACCGTAGGTACCTACTTGCGTGTTCTGTAAGCCCGGTTTAGAAGTCAGCACCCTAGAGATTATTTCAGCTGTTAATTGTCACACCTAATCATGAATTAAGTTTGAGCAAATCAGCTGACCTTATCATCATGTCAGTGCGAAAAAGAGAATTTCTAAACTCTGATACATTTTGTATAACTTTGAAAACAAGTCTTGAGCTCCCTCAAATTGAAAATGATATTCCTGCAAACCGCTGAAAGGGAAGGATATGCATTACGGCCATGTATTTGGAGTTTGACAATTTTTCATATGTAATGTATATTTTCATGCGTCATGGCCACCGACACGACGCACGCGACCTGATAGAATACCCGTGGTCTGTTTTGTAATTGTCGGTCTCTTTGATCAGGTAACACCACTGAAAACATTAGCAAACAGTCTGGACTCAGATCAGGCCCGAAATTTTGATAAAGTTTCAAACTGCTTGAAATTATGACGTTTGCATACGAATTTCGGACCCGGTCCGAGACATGAAATACATTTTAAAAAGCGAAATATCACTCAGCTGACATAAATACTGGGTTTGCGACCAGGTAAGGGACAATCCAGTTTGCTCAGCTACAGAGACTACCTGTGGTATAGAAATTTTGCCTGAGGTAGGTTTATCTGATACAATTTTAACAGACAAATACGCCGGTTTTGACATCATCGCAGTCTGATCTGTGCCTTAGTTGTTCGCTAGCAGCAGGAACTTTCTATACAAACGGGACTGAAATCAAGTTTTCTCGCAGCTATCTCCCATACCTTGATATAGTTTTAAAATCGACCGTAGAATTAGCTTTCCCCAATCACATTATTCTTACTGCTCTTTCCATGACCTGTTACAGTTTTGCTGGGGTCTTCATGATGCGCTGATATACGCGGATGCGTGTTCTGATTTGGGTCATCCAACCGAGAGCCTTCGCTGGGCAACATTGGATGGGATAAGACGTTTTTTAAAAAAAAGAAAAAAGAATTGTCCTAGCACACGCACGTATCAGCACTGCGAGTCTGTGCATATCGTGCGTGCGTGACACTGCAGCAAAATTAGGTTTCCTCGTAATGTGAATTTTAAAAGGATATAGTTTTAAAATAGGAGGGTATAATTAGTCATGAGCACTTATTGATGCTTTTTCTCCAACCACATTTTTTCTTTTTAAAAATCGCCGCAAGCATTCGCCATCGTGCTCTTTCCATGACCCCGTTCCCAGTCTTGCTGGAGTCTTCATTTTTGCTGACAAACACGGATGCGCACTCTGATTCAGGTCATTAAAGCCATACGTGCTATAAGAATTTTTTAAATCAAAATTAAAATTGCATATTAGATTTTGACACTATTGTATCAGCGATGCCAGTCTTGCATAAAGTGTGTGCGTACATGTGTGTGTGTGTGTGTGTGTGTGTGTGTGTGTGTGTGTGTGTGTGTGTGTGTGTGTGTGTGTGTGTGTGTGTGTGTGTGTGTGTGTGTGTGTGTGTGTGTGTGTGTGTGTGTGTGCGTGCGTGTGTGTGTGTGTGTGTGTGTGTGTGTGTGTCAACTCTGTGGGATGTGAGTCTGACTAGCGATCAGGCTGTCACGGGTTCGCTCTTCCTGTCCAGCACCATTCTGTTGTTGAAATTGGTCATGAACTTTTATCTACAGTCATTCGTATTCCTTCTTATCGAAAGAAGGACAGTTGTCAGTTACTGGCAAAACCCCACTCCAGGCCCTTTTGTATCTATTAGGAATTATTTCACTACCTTCGCCTCCATTAACTGGGCAATAATCTAAATGCGGACCCAGTTGAGTAACAGTTTGGTTAACTCACATGAGCCCGAAAACTCATGTGAGTTTTACCAATGGTCCGACGTTCGTTAGGCATCTCAAAGAAGTATATTAGCGGTCCGCATCATCAGGTATGGAAGGGGTAAGGATGCATGTGTTTTTTTTGGCTGATTGGATTGGAACTCTGGCATATATATTAAGACGTATAATAAGAAAAACTTTAAAAATCTTCTCTGAAACGGCGAGACCCACAGCTTATAGATTTATGGATGACTTATGTTATTTCTGACTTGTTTTTGTTATGCTTTCGTGCGCGTATGTTTATTGGCGCCTTGTGAGTTTTTCACATTCCCATTGGTATCCTGGGTCAGGTGTGGTACTTGATTGTATCGATTCCTGATCTTTGCACTCTTACTTACTTTGTGGTCACCTGCTGGGAAAGGGCTGGCCTCTTGGCTCTCATTTGTGATGTCTAATTGTGAAGTTGTCACTTTCCCATTGGTATTCTGGGTCAGGTTTGGTGCTTGATTGTATCGATTCCTGATCTTTGCCCTTTTTCTTACTTTGTGGTCACCTACATAAATCCTGCCATCCATGCTTCTGGTGTCTAAACTAGCCATGGAGTCATAAGCTTCTATTGATATAAAATGGGGAAAAACTTTAAAACATCTTCTCTGACAGCTTGTAGTCCCATAAAATCTGCCAACCATGCATCTTGGGTCAAAGTAAGATAAAAGGCAAATATTTACGATCATTATGCTTTAATAGCTCCCATAATCATAATGGGGGAAAACTTTTTTAAACAAATCTTCTGTCCTCAGCAAATACTTTTAATATGTAGCAAAGTTTAGTGTTTTAACAGTGTTTTTTATACGTTAACCCTACCACGCACCTGGGATCCAAATTGATCACTCACCGGGGACATTTGCTTTTTTAAACAAAATAAAATAAAAAAATAATCTCTGAAACCAGAAGGCCAGATGCTCAGGGGAGTGGTATATACAGGCTAATTGAGTCTCTTGCTTCTATGTGACAACGTTCTATATTGAAACTGATTTGTGCTATAAGTGTCTGTATTAAATTGACTGTCGGTGTCAACCTATAAAGCACCCCCAGCATTACTGGTCCTGGATCCGCCACTGAAAGCCCACAGGGCACCGATATAGGGCACATCAGGTCGCACTGATTATGAATCTTTGCAATCACATTGCTTAATCACCATAACATTCTTTGATAGTATGTTGCAGGGCATTATGGTAAATACGGTATTTGAAACCCAGAGGGGGTGGGGGTACTCTCATTTTTTCTTCATACGTAGGCTTTGACCCAGCATCTACAATTCACCGCAAAAATGTCAGGAATATCAAGCACAAAAAAATATTTGAAATTTTAACAACCCCAAAAAATATCAGTAGTAATGGGTGCCACTATGGAGTAGCAACAGGGCACAACTATGGCGCCTATTACTACTAATATCCTCATTCTGTACCTTGACCTCAAGAAAACCCTAAAATGCATAGAAGCGTCCCCTAAAACTAGTCCAATTTTGTGATGACCACAAAAAAATATCCTCAAAATCTTCATACCCCAGAAAATATTTATTTTTCTAAATGCCCCAAAACATATTGAAATTCAAAATTTTGAACCAGAAAAAATGGTCCTAGCCTAGGTATGTATGAAAATATCAGGGTACCCTCACTGGGCTTTGAACTAATAAGCACACTTTATACACAACCTTCTTTTGAAAGCTGATCAGGGTCCACACTGTTTTTCATCCACATGATGAATTGGCATTTTAACATTTATGATCATGATAAATTCATCCGCAGTTGATTGTTTTATACGTACATTATCAATGAAAATAGGATTTACAATGTATTTACTAATTTCATCTGACTTTTGTTCTTTCAGAACCATAACAATGTGGTGGCCATTAAAAGTATCACCAAGAAAAATATTGCCAAGTCACAGAATCTCCTCAGCAAAGAAATCAAGATACTTAAGGTAAGCTTAACTCTTTACCTACTAGTGTAGTCCGCCATAGGCAGAACCAGAGGGGGCGGGGACAGGCCTCAAAAATCACAAAAATATAGGGTTTCTTAGCAATACTTACTCTAGGGACAAGCGCTTTTGAGGAACTCGGATCCGAGTTCATAAATTTCGCCTGTAATTGTGTTATCAACACTCTGAGATTAATTGTTTATTTAACTGGGCTCAGCATCTGAATTTAGAAATTACTCTGTCATAAGATAGCTCCATGCATACAGCAAAACATAATATATGTATCATTGCCTTGTTTTTGTTGAATCTATATTTATATATCAAACCCCAGACTAGACTGTTATTCACTCCCATCGTCTGCCTTTCTAAAGTATCAAACTAGCGGATTTTATTGTACCTGAAGCAAATCTCATCCCCTTGTTGACATCGGAGCATGTACACTTTGCAAAGTTTCACTTTCATCATAGTGTTTTTCCGCGAAATACTGGACTGGGCACCGGTATTTTATTCATAAACTGGAGTTATATTGCGCGCGTGCTTGTAAAAAAATCAATAGTGGTCTGGCATTTGTTTATTACCGAAATGGACCAAATGGTACGCAATGACATCGCAGTCTAGAGACAAGCACTTTTGAGGAACTCGGATCCGAGTTCATAAATTTCGCCTGTAATTGTGTTATCAACACACTGAGATTGATTGTTTATTTAACTGGGTTCAGCATCTGAATTTAGAAATTACTCTGTCATAAGATAGCTCCATGCATACAGCAAAACATAATATATGTATCATTGCCTTGTTTTTGTTGAATCTATATTTATATATCAAACCCCAGACTAGACTGTTCCAGAAACTAACTTAATTTTAATAAGTTCCTACTGTATAAAACAGCAAAGAATGTGACAAACAGCCACATACATAAAAAGAGGTAAGTCTATTGACCCTTCATGTTCCAATTGAATCTTCCATCTACATGGGCTGTTAACTAGTACTAAAATATGCAGCCAACAACTTTAGCAGACGACATTTTCAGATGTGTTTTGCTGGCCCTTCAATAGGTAACAGTGCAGATGCTAATCAAATGTTGCCAGATGTAGCATTACATCTGGGTCTTCACTGTTAAATGAAGTTTACTAGTATCCAAAGCTAAGTTTTACATGCATGGAGATACGACAAGCATACAGATTTTATCTAGGCCGTTTATTTTGAAAGCAAATCTGACAGAGTGTTGATATATGTAATTTTACTGTTTTAAAGTACAGGGGCTTCTTGTCCCTAGACTGTACTGGTCCACATCCCCTGAAAAATCACAAAGCTACCAAGCCAGCATTCAATGTTGGGCCATCATCGGATCGCTAGCGAAATGCCATTAAATGGCATTTCGCTAGCGGGACGAAGATGGCCTCACTGGTGGGGCGAAGATGGACGCTAATACATGTACATGTAGTGGTATTTGGAAATTGGATCCTCTCTCCCCTCATCGAATAAAAAAAAGTTGTCGAAGTTGGACCCCCTATGACAAAACTTTCTGGATCCACGCATGTCCCCTGATATATGTAGCCTTTGCAAACAGTTTGGACCCAGATCAGGCCCAACAAAATGTTGGGCCTGGTCTGGATCCAAACTTATTAACACTCGGGCAGTATTCCTAAAAGAATATCTGAAAAAATTGATTTTGAAAAAAATCAGCAGGAAAAAGCATGAAAAATTACCCAGTAGGACAAAGAGTTGATCCAGTATTCGTGTAAGTGGCCCAATGAAAAGAAGAGATGACAAGAATTGCATGTTAATTTACTGCATTATAGCAGTAGCTATTGCACCCACGCCTAATGTCTTTTCCATGCTTATATAGCTGAGGAAGGGTTGATTTTTCAGTGGAGATAGTTACCATCCTTTCCTGAACAATTTTGATTTTCTTGTTAACCTTACTGCACTTAGATCACCCAAGATTTGGCCAGCCTGGATTGTTTTGATGCTTTACGTCCCAGTCAACAATTTTTTATTCATGTTGGGAGAATTTACTGTCTTCCTGGGTTGAACCAGTACTTAGCAGAGGATGAAGTGTCCTGCTCAAGGACACAACACAGTGACTGGCACAGGTTTAAATTAACATTTTTTTTCCAACATAGAATTGTTAATATTTTCTTTAACATATGTTTTGAGATGGTTCTTTTGAGTATCCACAACATATGTTTTGGTTGAGACATAAGAAAATTAAATTTTCGTTACACGCTCTTACCTAAAGTCCTGGTCTGGTGAGTCACCATGGGTGACTTACTGGTTTAAACTCAATCTGGTTGTAAATGACAAATTTTGCACTGAGTTAATTTCCCCTAATACATGAAATATGGTTGGTTATGAGTTATCTGACCTTTGTTTATATTTTCAGGAGTTATCTGACCTTCATCATGACAATGTGGTACAGTTGATGGAGTGTAAAGTAAGTAGAGTTCTTTTATCATTTTAGTGCAGTTCCCTTATCCCTTTACTCCATAAAAAGGCCTCTTGACGCCTTTGAAATATCATGTATCATGTATTTGACAATATTATGGGCCTCGACGCGACAAAACCTGTCTTTGGGGTTTCCGACAAAGTAAGATTCAAACCAGTCTACTCAGCTACAGAGACTAGCTAGAAAATTGAAATTTCGCGTGTAGCAAGTCTAGGTATGTTACTTTGCAATACTTGAATAATGAGGGTGTTGGTCTGCGTATCTAAAAATAGCCTATGGAGTAACCAAGTTATAACATGGATTTGGATAATGCATGGGTCCAGAAAGATTTGTCAGTAGTGATCCAGCTCTGACAATCAGTATTCCTAAGAAACCGCAGTATACAACTAAAAGCGGGCCATCATCAGCTCGCCAGCGAAATGCACATTTCGTTGGAAGGCCGGTGATGGCCCACCATTGGATGCTGGCTGGGTAACTTTGTTATTTTCTAGGGGGAGGGGGTTCCGGACCAGTATTCCTGAGGAAATCTTTAGCTTTGTAATTTTCCAAGACTCCCAGTCCCCATCATGTGGATATAACACCGACATATTTCCGCTCCCAAATTGTAATTGCCATGGAATTTTACAAAGAAATTATAAGAAAATGCCTATACTAAATTCTCATGTCCTGGCTCTATGTTTGCTCTGAGCAGTACTGAAAGAAGTGACAAGATGTTTTCCTAATCAGATCTATTATCAGTATATTGTTTATTTTTATGATCGTCCTAATTGTGGTGATTGTCATTGATGCACTTAATGTCATGTTTCTAACTGATCAAGATCATGTGAAATTGTACATTTATGTAGGCACAAGGACTATCTATACAATTTTTAAAAAAAGGAGAATGCACTTCCTGGGCACCTTTTGTCTTACATCTGTATTTATTTTACATGTACATTCATTGTTAGAAAAAAGACAGCAAAAACGCTTGGCCAACCTATTATGGGCGTAAGCTGTCAACATTTGGTCACATAGGGCCCTTTTTCATGGTATTTTTAACACAGGAAAACAGTTATGATTGTTCTCATGGGGGCGGGCTGTGTACTATAGGCAGCAGTGTGGCCAAGTGACTTTCTTTGGAAGCCATATATGTGTCAAAAATGCAGATTTTTAGAGGAAATATAGACCGTGGCTTTGATTTTGAGTATCCCACTTCTGACACCATGCCATCCTGATTTTATTCAGCATCTAAGTAATAGCTATACCATGGCTTGTCCGCCTGTACGTGGAGATAATCCACGAGCTTTAGCGAGTGGATTATCTTACGTACAGGTGGACAAACATGGTATAACTATTTTATACCACCTACATCAGTGTAGACCTTGCACATCAAGTAATATTTCATGCTAAAGTTGGTAAAGGTGGTATAATGTCAGCATGCACATGCTTCAAAATAGATTCATCTCCATTTTGATCCTTCAGAGGTCACAGTTGGTCTGCACTTAATTATGCAATGATAAATGTAGCTTGAATGGATTTTTTGGTGACCCAAAAGTTGGAATGACCTAAAACAGTAAATAATAAGTGAATAGAAATAAATACACCTGGTAGGAGATAAGAGAATTATTGAGGTCAGATTATACATGAGTGGTCACTGGCCAATCAGTCAGCCAGGCTGTGGTCAGGTAACCTGTTTACCTGAAAACTGACCAGTGCAGGTGAACTTGAGTGTAGAAAAGTTTCCAGTTAGAAAACAAAAGTAATTCTCAACCCACCAAAAATGTTCTGTTAATTGAACATTTTTGTTGTTCAATGCATCATGTACTTGTTCTCAATGCATCATGTACATCAGACCTCCAGATAAGAGTGTGCAATTAAGAATCTTCGATTTTATTTCTCAACCAAAACATGTGTTGTGAGTACTCAAAAGAACTGTCTCAATGAGATGGTTCTTTTGAGCACCCCCAATAATATGTTTAAACTGATTGATAAGAAAATAATCACTATTTTATGCATAAAAAGTTCACTTATCTGGACCTATGTGTAGTGCATAGCAGTGACCTATATTATATAGGTCTCTGTGCATAATAACATGTGTTTGCTGCATGTGCATTGAATCCCATATATGCATATGGGCCAATCCATGTCTGAGAGAATGGTACTTATCTGGCATGCATTTAGCATATGTTTAGATCAACCAAATTTTTGAGTGTAAAATTGTAAATAATTTCTTAGCCATCAGATTTAACATATGTTTTGGATGAGTAATAAGAGTTAATTTTTTGGTACTCACTCTTTTTAACTAAAACAACTGTTAACCAATATTATCTGCTCATCCAGTTTGTCAGATGAGACTGAAAGGTGTGCCCCCTCTCCCCCTTACCCTGCCCCCGTGTGATGGTCACATTAGTTCACTTTGGACGTAATTCCTGCTATCCCCATAGTACAATAGTAGTTGGTGGGGCGTTAGCTCTTTCCTTGCTAGCGGCAACTTTTGTTGTCGACTGATAACCTTTCAAACCATGGGCAGATCCAGAGGGGGGGAGACAGGGGGTCCGGATTCCCCTCCCCCCCCCCCCCCCCCCCTGGAAAATCACAAAAAATAAAGGGTTTCTTAGCAATAATGTCCAAGATCCCCTAACAAATCACAAAGCTACTAAGCCAGCATTCAATGTTGGGCCATCATCGGCATGCCAGCGAAACACCAGCTTATAGTGGTATTTGGATCCTCCCTCGATCCCCTTATCAACTAAAAAAAACATTGTCAAAGTTAGACCCCCCTCTGACAAATCTTTCTGGATCTGCACATGCATGGCATGCAAACATTTTGGACGCAGATCAGGACCGACGAAATATGTCCGTCCTGATCTGGATCTAAACCATTTGACACTCTAATAGCTATTGAATTTTTTGAAAAGGTTAATTTTGAAACAAAATTATGAAACCAACACAGGGAGCGCAGTGGCTCAGTGGTAGAGTGCTTGGCTCGGGACCGGGGGGTTGCGGGTTCGAGCCTCTCCGGCGTCACTGTGTTGTGTCCATGAGCAAGACACATTTATCCTTGCTTAGTACTGGTTCAACCCAGGAAGACCCGTCCCTTTATAACAGAAATATTGTAGATGGGACTTAAAGAATCAAATCAAACAAAAAATGAACCCAACACACGTGCTAGGTAGTTGGAATATTGCACCAGATAATATTACAAGAAATTAATCAGGGAATTCATCAGTATTCTGATAATGATGTATCAACATCAAAGCCCACATAGGTAGCTGCTTATATTAGATACATAGTTTTATGTGCATTTCTTAATGGTATCTCACATGTCAATCAGGAAACATGCTTCTATTTATAGCACATCTAGCCTGGAGCACTATGATCATCCTCAATCAAACAAGGCCAAAGATCACATTTATGAGGAGAGAACTTGGAGGAGTCATATCAGTCGTTAAAATTTCTTTAAAAAAGAAAAACATGTACATTCAGCGTACTGGGAAATTTTGCATGCTTTTTTGATATCTGCTGATTTTTTTTTTTCAAAGTTCAACTTTTTCAGAAAAAAATCCAGGAATACCTGATTACCATCACACTGTCAAATAGTTTGGATCCAGATCAGGCTCAATGTGTCGGGCCTGATCTAGATCAGAACTGTTTGCAAAGATACGCAGGTAAAGAGTAATCCCTTTACAGACTATGATCTGTCTGCATATTTGGCGTAAATAATGCATCTTAACTCTTTGCCTGCTAGTGTCGTCTGCTGATCAATATCTTTTGCATACAGTTTGGACCCAGATCAGGCCCGACACATTGGCCTGGCCTGATCTGGATCCAAACTGTTTGACACTCTAATGGTAATCCTGAAAGAATATTGTGACAGGGGAAAAATAGGCTTCATTGCATTACATTAAATTTCATGAATCTTGGTCTTTTTATGTTAAATACGGTACCAGGTAGTTGAGTCAAATCCTGTATGTATGTCCAAGACAGATGTACTATAATTGCTAAATATTCTATCTATAATTTTAACAATACAACTTCATTGTTATGGTCAGGAAATAGAACTAAAACACTAAATTATTCAGAAGTTGCAATTAGGACAATATGTCTTTAGATTTATTTGTGCAGAAAGTTGTACTCTCTCTGCAGATAGTCAGTTCTAAGATAGATTTTGGAAGAGTAGGACATATCTTAAAGTGAAGAAATCCAAGAAAATCAAAAATGTGACTTTATACTTAATCAAGAAATTGCATGGGGCCTGGCCCCTTGCCTTGCGGTTTAGAAATGATAATTTTATGGATGGACCTGTTCAGTTAATAAAATGTTATGCTGCTGAAAAAAATAAAATATGAAAATGTTACTCATTAGACTTGCCTCTCACTCACGATTCCAAAAAGATGGAAAACTAATCAGTTATACGAAAAACGCTCTTATAAATTTTGGTGGATGAATCTGGGCAGGAAAACTTTTCAGCTTTTCCGCGATCCTGAAGATCTATTCCAAGGACTTTTGCTGGAGCTAATTCCCAAGGACTCAAACTTTGAAAGTAAATCTATCAACACTTACCGGGACTTGAATTTTATGAAGATTCAGTTTACACAATTAAATGTGAACTTCTCTACTTTGATGCTGTGCTCTATGATGAATGATCCATTTATTTGAACTATCATAAATGGCTGCTTCGAAATTCGGATGCTGTGTTCTATGGTGGAGGGATTGCACCATTTATTTGGACTATCATAAATGGGTGCTTCAAAATTTTGGATGAGACAAGTGCTTCTCTTTAGATTTCCTTTTCTGGACTCGATGAAAACCTATGGAACTTTACCAAAAACTTACGATTCATTGGAACTTATCAGGAACATTTTCACTATAACCATTTTCATACTTTAATTATGTTCATATGTTGTATGTATATGCATATTTTCATGTCTATATTTCATGTTTAATTGTACATGTCCTCCCTTCTAAAATTTTTGAAATATTTGAAATTCTCTTCATAAGAAACAGTTTTTATAACTGATTCATAACAATAATGATAATAATTTATCAGAATGAAGTTGATTTTGATTTTCAGTTGAAAATATGACCATGTCAGTAGCATAAATTCAGCAAAATATACTATACCGTATTTACCCTAAATACTTGCACATCAATAATAACAATTACAAGTAAATTAATTGAATATTTTCATGCACAGAGATGGTAAAGGTGATTTCAGCTTAATTGTTTTGTACTAGCCAAAAGAATTATGCTGTTATCTGAAGTAAGGTTTATACAGAGGACTGATCCCCCTCTTCCTATAAACTGAATTTCGGTCCACTTTCACATCTAATGTGTCATTCACAGATTAATCACAAGAGTACAGTTTATGAAAATCTGTTATGATAAAAGTGGGAGTTCAAGACATTGAAAATAACTAACTTGTCGGTCAAAAATTATGATGCCATTAATGCATTAGACCAATATATTACTTAAGAGGTACACAAGTAATGGTTTGTAATGCAGAGGGTGAGCATGCATGGGGAATAATTATATAAATCATAAGGTGGCACTGCTGAAATTGCCTTATAGATAAAAACACATACATAAAACATAAAAGACCACAAGTTAACTTATTAAATGTCTTGCAACAATTTACACTCACTAGCAACAGGCAAAGGGAGTGTTGAACTTTTACATGGATGTATCTCTTGCGATGAAATAAAAAAAAATAATAGTTAAAAAAAAAAAAAGAAGAAATCATTAATTATACTTTGTTGTTTTGGGGACAAAACATTTTCCAAAGGGCGAGAAATTGTGACAGGGGAAAAATAGGCTTCATTGCATTACATTAAATTTCATGAATCTTGGTCTTTTTATGTTAAATACGGTACCAGGTAGTTGAGTCAAATCCTGTATGTATGTCCAAGACAGATGTACTATAATTGCTAAATATTCTATCTATAATTTTAACAATACAACTTCATTGTTATGGTCAGGAAATAGAACTAAAACACTAAATTATTCAGAAGTTGCAATTAGGACAATATGTCTTTAGATTTATTTGTGCAGAAAGTTGTACTCTCTCTGCAGATAGTCAGTTCTAAGATAGATTTTGGAAGAGTAGGACATATCTTAAAGTGAAGAAATCCAAGAAAATCAAAAATGTGACTTTATACTTAATCAAGAAATTGCATGGGGCCTGGCCCCTTGCCTTGCGGTTTAGAAATGATAATTTTATGGATGGACCTGTTCAGTTAATAAAATGTTATGCTGCTGAAAAAAATAAAATATGAAAATGTTACTCATTAGACTTGCCTCTCACTCACGATTCCAAAAAGATGGAAAACTAATCAGTTATACGAAAAACGCTCTTATAATATTTCTAGACAACAAAAAAAAACATGCAAAATTTCCTAATATGCAAAGATATGTCTAGATAAGGAAACTTTTTTGAGAAGAAAATTGTAATTATTTTCTCCTTATCAATTTAAACATGTCTTTTGGGTGCTCATTGAGACGGTTCTTTTTAGTACCCACAACATATGTTTTGGTTGAGAAATAAGAAAAATTATTCTAACATATGCTCTCTTATCTGGAGGCCTGAAGATATGGACTGATGATAGAATCCTCTTTTCTGGAGAAATGTGTGCGACATATTTTTTTTAATGATTTTCCATATATCTAATGCGTAATTCTTCATAGTACATGTACTGAGTGTCCTGGTGGAATTCGGGTAAATGTGTCACGTTGAGCCCACCTGTTATCTTTAAGAAAAGACGTAGTAAGAATTCTTTGTTCAAGACTGCGGCACGTTTCACGAACATGTAAATATTATTATTGCATTCTATTAATAAACCAAAACAAAGCCTTATCTATCCTTTATTTGTCTTTAGATCTTGATCGAGCTCCGACAATTAGTCGGTAAAAACATGATCCAGGTATTATATAACATAATGATATAAAAAATCACGTTTTCAGAAGTAAAAAAAATATGTAATTTATGAAAAAAGTAAGAAAAGGTGTTGTCTGCTATGATTTGGTAAGTCCAGATAAACAACAACTTACAAACTTGTGTAAAATTGTGAAGTTATTGGTCAGTTTAACATATGTTTCAGGTGCTCAAAAGAACCGTCTCATTGAGACGGTTCTTTTGAGTACCAACAACATATGTTTTGCTTGAGAGCTAAGAAAATAAGTTTTAATTACGCACTATTATCTAGGGAATGGATTTAAACAGGTCACTACCTGTCTAGGAAATAAAAAATATATAGGTAAATAGGTTGAAATGTTGATGTGCATCACATAAAAACTGAACTATGCTGCGTGATTTATAATCTTTTTCGCCTGAACCTGGATATAGATATTAATTTATTTACATCCCTTTCAACAACTTTTCAGTCATGTTGAGAAGTTTCTAGAGGATAAAGTGTCAAACCAGTAACCTCTTGATCTCTAAGTTGACTGACCAACTAACATGACTAAGCCTGACCGCACTCCTCAACCTGGATATATAGTCAGGGATTTTTTTTTGTGTTCTCAGGAGCCGAAATCCGGCCCGATTCCCTATGGAATTTTTGTGACTTTTTCCCAATTTTGAAAAAAAATCCCCATCTTCAAATAAAAAATTGTATTTTTTGGAAGATTGGGATTTTCATTCGTTCAACATACAGTGTCACATGACGTTCACCTACAATTTGATGGCAATAGCATGTGAAATAGCTTATTTGTTTTTTTTAATTGACCAAAAAATGACATAATTGTGCACTATAACAAATTTCCCAGTTTAGGGGTTTACTGTTGGTATGTTATCTGTTGCAAGACTGCCTATAGGATAAGTATCATAAATGCTATGATATTTAAAACAAGTCCTTCCTTCATTGGTATGTCCTTGAAGATCTGATCATGCTCCAGGGTGGGAATGGAGGACAACATTTTATTGTGACATCTTTGATAGACAAAGCACCACTAAGTCTAGCAAATTACTGTTAAAATATTTTTACAGTAAAAGAAGGAATGCTTGGGGATGAAAAGATTACTTCTTATACAATATTTGAGTCTCAAAATGTTTTGCTTACCCTAATTTTCACATGCACACTAGAAAGACATACATGAATTTATATACATATATGTATATATCTAGATTTGATTATTTTTTCATCCCAAAAAACTTATTTTGTGTGTTAGTCACACTGGTACTCAATGTCTAAATGAGCACCATGACAATGTGTAATTAAGGACTAGTACTGTCCACAATGTGTACATACTGGTACTCTGAAAGTCTCAATGTGCACCAGGAAAATGTGTACAGACTGGTTCTCAGAGTGCCACAATATGCACCATGACAATGTGTACAGACTGATACTCTGAGAGTTTCAATGTGCACCATGACAGTGTGTACAGACTGGTATTCTGAATGTCTCTATGTGCACCATGACAATGTTTACAGACTGGTACTCTGATTGGCTCAATGTACACAATGACAATGTGTACAGACTGGTTCTCTGAGTGTCTCAATGTGCACCATCACAATGTGTACAGACTGGTACTCAGTGTCTGACTTGGCACCATGACAATGTGTACAGACTGGTTCCTGCGGCTTATCTCAATGTGCACCATGACAATGTGTACAGACTGGTTCTCTGAATGTCTCAATGTGCACCATGACAATGTGTACAGACTGGTACTCAATGTCTCAATTTGCACCATGACAATGTGTACAGACTGGTACTCAATGTCTCAATTTGCACCATGACAATGTGTACAGACTGGTTCTCTGAGTGTCTCAATGTGCACCCTGACAATTAATGACACATTTCGATATGCATGTGCACATAATGAAATCAGCTCATTAAAAAAGCACACAGTGACGGTGTTCACATTTCTTTTCTATTGTTAATACCCATCCATTGGAAACAGACCCAGAGCAGCTGGCTTCTAATGAAGGATCATGAAATTGCACCTCTGGATAAGGAGCACAGTGCCTTAGTTGGTAGAGTGTTAGACTGGGGATGGAAGGGCCTCTTGTTTGAGCTGTCATCTTTTTTTTTTATATCAACCCAAAACAAATAAGCTACTTAAATTGGGCGAAAATGTAAGATAATTAAAAAAAAAATGTTTGTTTGTTGAAAATAGTGTTCATTTGATTATTAAAATCTAAGTGTATCGTACTTTGAAATCATATGACGAAATCAGAACAGTTTAATCTGAGACTACACCATTTCTCAGGTGTTGATGTCTATTTATGATAACATTTCTGGTTTTACACCTGAAAATATTAGACTTGTCACGTTCACTTGTGATATAGATTATAGATTTATATCAGATATTTTGATACTGTATGAATGGCCACACCAATTTGTTTGTAAACAAGTTTAATTGTGTCCTGGGGGGGTTTCACTTACACTTTTACACTATCAATAAGGGAAATCTATGGAAGCCAAGTTGAGCTATGTCACGAGTAAACCTGAAATCTATATCTAGAATCGTTAAAATTAATATATACCAATGGCACATGCCAGGCTACACAGGCAGATCTTCACATAGAGGGTCTTACATGAGTGCTCATGTTTTATTGATTTATTAAACAAGTTGAGGAAAAGAGATAAAATGCGAGGCTTGTCAAGCATTTTATCTCTTTTTTGCAACTTCGTTTAATAAATTCAATAATACAGGAGCACAAATGTTAGATTCTATTTATCATATGACATTAAAATTATTAATTTGAAATCATATTTTTGGCATTTTTCCATATGTGTGACGTTAAAAGCGTCATTACATAGCATTTCCCGAAAATCTGTAAACCACTAGTGGTTTATCCATTTAAATGCATGGTGTTATTTCACTCCCAGACGCGATGTCATATGATAACACTATTTTTTCCGATATGGCATAAACAGATTTTATCCTGTTTTGTTAAACCTTTTGAAAAGTGCTAGTGGCTCTTCCATCAGGCCTCCAGGTTATAAAACTTTTTTCCATGCTCAACTCAGCTGAGCACAAAATTTATCCTGCTCATAAATGTTAAAATGCCCAACAATTGTTGGCATTTTAACATTTATTAGCATGATAAATACAACATCTTAGAGAAGCAAGAAACTTCTTCATTTGTCCGTATTCTAGTTTTTATGAGATCCAGGGATTGCGAGTTTAATCCTGGCCTGGTCCTATACAGTTTCATGGAGATAAAACATGAAATAATTTCTACATCCATACTCCTCCCTTCCACTGATTTAAGAAGGGTTGTTGCTGTTACAAGCGAAAGTGTGTGCACGAACCATGGTTAACTGCTAAGTCAAGCTTGCCCAGGAAAAAATGTGGTTACACGTAGGTGAACTGACTGTCCAGACATGACCATAGCTGTTGAATGGGACATAAAGCATCAAACCAACCCAACAAACAAACAAAGGATAAAGTAGTCTCCATGAAAGTTTGAAAAAGATACAGTGATTTATTTTATCACAATGAGTGAATTCAATGCATATCAAATGTGAGTAAAATTGGTATTTTTCTATAGTGAAAAAATATCGTATTTTTTCACTAGTGACTGATACGATTTATATTTTCACTGTAGAATAGAATAGAACTGTAGCAAAACAAGGCTTTCTTGGCAATTTTGTGACTTGGATTTTTTAACATAAGGTTTTAAGTGAAGTATATTTGTCAAATATAATGCTACGCATGTTGTGACGTCAACATCAGACATAATGACGTCACTGTTTGACCTGGCGTAGCGCCAGTTTGCACGTGACGCCTACCCTAAGGCACACTCAATAGACTTTCATTAAATGCTGATTTCTTGCGTTTCATTCGTTAAAATATGATTCGAAGCCATTTTCTAGGTGCAAACTACGTTTACACCCAATGTTATACCCAATAAACACACTGCAAAAGTCAAATCGAACGAGAAACGACCAAGTAAAAAGTAAGGTTGTGATTTCTGTATTTCCGTTGAGTAAAAAATAAAAAGAAAATTTACTTTTTTGAGGCAAATACCAAATATTTTTCATCTCGTGCGGTGAAAAAATCAGCATTTTTACTCGTGCTACGCACTCGTGAAAAATACTGATTTTTTCACAGCACTCGATGAAATATATTTGGTATTCACCTCAAAAAAGTAAATATCCTCTATATGTGACATTGGAAGTCAATGACATTATATCAAGTCCAGAAAGATTAAAGCATTCAATGAAAAAACATTTTTGTGTCAACCTGATACTGAAAGAAGGTGGTTAACCCACCTAGCTCATAAAGCGCCACCTATAATTTGCAGCAGTTAACAATTTCAAATTTTGCTGCTTTTTCAAAAATAACAAATAAGGATAATATTTTATCAGAATCGTCTGCTGACAAGAAGGTGATTAACCCACCTAGAATTCACTATATATAGTCATTAAACTGATTACCTAAAGAAACACACACACACGCTTGCACGCACGCACACATGCACGCACACACACAAACACGAAAAAAAACAGTTGAAATGAAGGCCCTGGTGACGTGACTTACAGGGGTATTCTTTGGAAACTCTTTGCCAGTTGGATGCATTGACTAACTGTATGGACCCAGATGAACGGCTGCAAAATGACTAGGATGTAAAGCAATAATTCAACTCAAACAAGTATATAGTATTAAAAGATAATTCTAAAAATGTATGTGGTAAGGAAACAATAATTTTCTTATTTTTCAACCAAAACATAATGTTGTGGGTACTCAAAAACAGTCTCAATGAGACAAATATTTTGAGCACCCAAAGCATATGTTAAAACTGATGGGTAAGAAAATATTCACAATTTTACGCTCTCTAAACCTGTGATAGACTGTCCAAACTTTGTTGTATCATACTTGTTTAGTTGAGAAAGGGACAATAAAGCCCCCCTCCAGAGTAATGCTTTATCGCATAATCAAGGGACAATAAAGCCCCCCCACAGAGTATTGCTTTATCGCACAATCAAGGGACAATAAAGCCCCACCCCACCCCCAGAGTATTGCTTAATTGCACAATCAATAAAAAAGTCAAGTCAAAAGACTTTTGAAAAGTTCAAATGCTAATATTTAGAATTATTTTGTTTTAATTTGAGTCCTAGCTGATAATGATGAACCTGACCAAATTGTGCAGCCATGCATCCTTGTCACGTCAGATTAAGCATGTAGGTTTTTGTATGGGACTTAATTGAACATTGTTATTTGTCCCTGTGGTGGTTGCCTTGTGTTTGATATGATATGAGCCGCAACATGCCATTTCCAAAAATGTGGCATTTTGACAAGTGTAGACCCAGACGAGCCTGTGCAGCCTCCTTTTAAGTTGAACAACTCCAAATGGTGTTCACTCAGTAGCTTAACACTCATAGAATATTCAAGTGACTAGCAAAGGCTCTGATCAGACTGCGCGTATGGGCAGGCTGTTCTGAGACTTTGCTGGTCGCACATACCACATTGTTGTAAATCTCATGTCGCGGCTCAGTTATGCTAAAGATTATCTTAATCTGATCGAAAATACTTATTGTTTGATTGTTAACTTTGTATTTATGTTTTTCTTAAACATTAATTGGTTTAATGTTGCACAAATACTTCTTGTCTTCACATGTACTGAATGCATATAATATATGCTTTTAATATATGCTTTTACAGCGCCCTAGATAAGCTTTTGGGTCAATTGGGTATTTACGCAACCTGGTTATCCTCAATTGCGTACTTGCAAAAACAATTGCTTATTTTCATATTTTTTTTACACAACGTTTTTTTCTGTGATTGCACATTTTCTTATTGCATGAATCCATCGGGAATGTGCTTGCATACTTATTCACTCCCATCGTCTGCCTTTCTAAAGTATCAAACTAGCGGATTTTATTGTACCTGAAGCAAATCTCATCCCCTTGTTGACATCCGAGCATGTACACTTTGCAAAGTTTCACTTTCATCATAGTGTTTTTCCGCGAAATACTGGACTGGGCACCGGTATTTTATTCATAAACTGGAGTTATATTGCGCGCGTGCTTGTAAAAAAATCAATAGTGGTCTGGCATTTGTTTATTACCGAAATGGACCAAATGGTACGCAATGACATCGCAGTCTAGAGACAAGCACTTTTGAGGAACTCGGATCCGAGTTCATAAATTTCGCCTGTAATTGTGTTATCAACACACTGAGATTGATTGTTTATTTAACTGGGTTCAGCATCTGAATTTAGAAATTACTCTGTCATAAGTTAGCTCCATGCATACAGCAAAACATAATATATTTATCGTTGAATCCATTTTATCTATCAAAACCCAGACTAGACTGTTCCAGAAACTACCTTAATTTTAATAAGTTCCTACTGTATAAAAACAGCAAAGTATGTGACTAACAGCCACATACATCAAAAGAGGTAAGTTTATTGACCCTTCATGTTGCAATTGAATCTTCCATCTACATGGGATATTACAGCAAACAGTTTAGCAGATGATATTTTCAGATGTGTTTTGCTGGCCCTTCATTGGGTAACAGTGCAGACCCTGATCAAAAGTCGCCAGATGTATCTTCACTGTTAAACGAAGTTTACTTGTATCCAAAGCTAATCACTGGCCTCAAGTTTTACATGTGTGGAGATACGACAAGCTTACAATTTTATCTAGGCTGTTTATTTTGAAAGCAAATCTGACAGAGTGCTGATATATGTAATTTTACTCAGCAGTGATTGTTTTAAAGTACAGGGGCATCTTGTCCCTAGACTGATCGCATGTAATTGCATACCGATCGTTAGAATTGCTTTTCAGTACGCACACATTTCATTTTAATTGCTCGTTTGAGGATTTTAAATGTGTATTTACGCAAATACGCTGCTTATCTAGGGTGCTGCTTTTAGATAAAATGTGTTTTTCAAAAGGAATATAGAGATATTGTTCTTTTATATTTCTTCACAAAAAAAAATGTTGCTTTCAATGTATACACACAATAATTGTTTTGCCTGTGCAAAACCATCAACATATTGGTAATGTGGTCATCGGTCTTGTCTGGACAACATCTTGATCATATATATATTTTTAGCTCACCTGAGCCAAAAGCTCAAGGTGAGCTATTGTGATCGGTCTTCGTCTGTCATGAGTCCGTCCGTAGTCCGTAAACTTTTCTTTAAAAGGACATCTCCTCCTGAACCACTGGTCCAAAGTTAAAATAATTTCACATGAATGATGTCCTCTACCAAAATTGCATAAATGGTCAGGCCTCGAAATATCTGAAAATAGGCAATTGCCCTGCATCACAAAATTTATTGGCATACATGGGGAAAATTTAATTTTCAGTAGAAATATCAAAATATTCACTTGCCCTGCAGCCTGAGACACTCGTAAATACGAGCGGACGAGTACTATTTTCGAGCCCTGATGCTTCCCCTCTGCTAAACACAAGGGCTGCCAGAGCTCTAGATAAGAAATCTTGTAAACGCCATCTCTTCCTGAACCACTGCCATAGTCCAAATTCAAAATAATTTCACAGAATTGTTCCTCATGATACCCTCTACCAAAATTGCACAAATAGTTCTGCTCAGCTGAACAAAAGGGCCGCCAGAGCTTTAGATAAGAAATTTATTTAAATGATATATATCTCCTGAACCACTGGTCCAAATTAAAATAATTTTACAGAATTTTTTCTCATGATGCCTTCTACCAAAATTGCACAGATGGTTCGAGACAATATTTTTCATTCAACCAACTCTACAATATAACCAAAATATATAAAATATGTGCATTATGCTGGTCTATGTCACTCTACTCTTATAGCACGCAGATATATAGCAGGTTGAGAGTTAACAATGTTGATCCTTCTTAATGAGTAGAAATATGCAACATAATTTGGAAACCCACAAAATATAAGGATAGAATTGGAAGATTATGGTCAAAAAAAAGACATTAATGTCCATGCACTTTAGAGTGAAACTAAACAGGTCAGTATCATGATTAAAATGCTAACAACAATGATAAGAATAGATTATTTAATACATATTTAAGAGGGAAAAAGTCATGTGACCTAATGTTTCCTGTTGTTGACTGACAAACATAGTTATGATTTTGATAAATGGGTCAGTTCATTAAGTGCATTATATTTACATTTGTAAATAAACAAACAAAATGACAGGTCAATATTTTTTACATGTAACATTGTGTAAAATCCAATTTGACATGGGTAGATTCAGAGGGGGGAGGGGACAGGGTGTACGCCCCCCCCCCCTGAAAAATCACAAAAATATAGGGTTTCTTATCAATACTGGTCTGGATCCCTTGAAAAATCACAATTAAAGCTACCAAGCCAGCATTCAATGTTGTGCCATCATCGGCCCACCAGCGAAGCACCATTTAAATGGCCTTTTGCTGGCGGGCCAATGATAGCCCTTTTATAGTGGTATTTGGATCATCTCTACCCTCATCAACTAAAAAACAGCAAAAATAATGCTGTCAAATTCGGACCCCCTCTGACAAAACTTTCTGGATTCACGCGTGTTTGAGATGAAAATATACATCACCACTATTTTCTTGTCAAAAGAAGCTGGTGTGGTATTGTGGATAAACCACTGACCTTGTACCCAGGGGTCCCTGCCGTGGCCATATCTTCTGAGACGTTTTAAACCAGAACCACTGCCGATTGAACCCAGACATAGAACCACAAAACCATAAACCCACCGCGCTCAGCAAGCCACAAAAGCATAATCCATTGTGCAGACCCAGATGAGATGTTGTATACATGTACATGTTGCTACATGTAGCTGTTCTTGTTTTAAAGCTGTAGTAGAACTTTGTAAGGAGTCCTATATAAATATTTCCTGAAGTCAGGCATATTGCAACGGAGGGGAAATTTGGGTCTGTTACCAAAGAAGAAACTGTTTTAGAAGTGTACCATGATACAAAAAGAACTTAATTATTTATAAAAGTCGACATTTGAGCTGCAACATGTGATTCTCAACAATGTGGCATTTTGACATGTGTAGACAGACGAGCCTGTGCAGCTTCCTTTTAAGCTTAGAAACTACAAATGATGTTCAGTCAGTAGACTAAGCTTAACAGTCAAAGAATATTTTTGAGCGACTAGCAAAGGCTCTGATCCGTCTGCGCGTATGTGCAGGCTGGTCTGAGCCCTATCAAGTTGCACATACCACAATGTTGGAAATCTTATGTCATGGCTCAAATGGTTTGTAAACTGGTGCAAGTCGACATTTAAAGTTGTGTCTTTCATTATTCATTTTTTTCAGGAGACAACCAACCATGTCTACTTGGTTATGGAATACTGCAATGGCGGAGATCTTGCCGACTACCTCCAAGGTATTGTTAACGTACATAACATTGTCCTGCAAATATATTTTGTTCTGAAAATGCCATCTGCTTATAATGTCTGCTTCATATATTCATTTGCTCTCCAGACTAATTTAATTTAAAAAAAAAAAGGGCACTGAACTCTGATCAGACTTCTCCTAAGGGGGCTGTCTGATCTTGGTCCATGTTGTGTCACAACAAGAGAGCAGTCAATCAGGAAAGACCGGCACAATTTGAGAATCGAATCAAGCTTTGCGTAGTACTAAAAGCTCCATTTTGTTAGCCGAAACTGGCAAAAGGAACATGTGGGTTCAGTACTATTAAAATCCATTTTCTGATTACCAGCAAAACAAATGAAGTTTATGTACTTTTCAAGCGATATTTCATTGAAAAAAATATATTCTTCATTTATAACTGTTTGTTTTGCTTCAATCACACTTGTTATTGTGTTAGCATGTTTTCTGTCACGTCAGCGTCACATGTAACGTCAGCGTCACATTATCAAAGTAGATCCTCGATGTACATATGAGGTCTGATTCCACGGAATTGGCAGAGGCAGTTCGGATTGGAGAGCAGTTGGATCAGAGCTCATATTGTTTGCTCGCATTGCAAATAATTCTGTTCGGAAGTGCACTAGAAAATATGTAGCAGATGTAAAAACCAGACAATATTTTCAAGAAAAATATATTGGTGTGATGAAGGTTAAATATTCAGATTTTGATACAGTTGGGTAAGGGGAAACAAAGTATTTTATTTTGATGTTGTGTTTTCATTTTATTGATGGACATCCAAAATATTGTCATATTTTTGTCACAGTATTGTCTCAACATATTATAATAACTTGTGAGCTGGGCCCTGGGCCAGGTTAAACATACTGTCATCGGCTTAGGACTTCAAAATGCTTAATATCTTGGTCATTGACCTTAGTTTGAGGGAAAGTATTTACAGAGGAAATTTGCTGGTGATGGCATGGTACATATTGTTTGGCGATAACCTTTGCAAACTGTTTGGATACAGATCAGGCTCAACCAAACGTTGAGCCTGATCTGTATCCAAACTGTTTGACTCTGATGGTATTCCAGAAAGTTTGTTTGAGTTGATGCTTTACATCCCAGTCAACAATATTTCAGTCACGCTATGACGTTTCCTATTATATCTTGTTTTATCATATGACATCGCGTCTGGGAGTGAAATAACGCCATGCAATTAAAAATCGATAAACCATTAGTGGTTTACAGATTTATGGGGAAACGCTATTGAAATATCTTAAGTCATCTTGGTTAATGTATTTAATAGAAAAGTAAATATCGTGGAAAAGTAATTAATGAAGTGACGTAACTTTGCAACTGACGTTATTAGCGTAACGTAATGACGTTGACTGGTTCTAGTAATGTTACATATATATTAAAGGATATTACATTTCTCCCTTATTTTAAAGAAAGAGTTCAAGCTTACTGTATCTGAAAATCTTGCTTAGATGATCTGTTTATGAAATTAAAATGAAGATGTCTAATCTGTCAGTATTCTCTAAATTTTCAAATTAATATTTCATAAAAAGGTTAAACCCTTTTCATGGGTTTTTATTAAAAGAGCTGTTAGTTTTAAAATGTCTTTAGAACTTTCTTCTTTCTTTGTTTCTTTCTTTGACTTGACTGCAGCTTAACATGGTGCAGTTGCTCCTTCTTTTCATTGTAGTCTTCTAGATCTAGGGTTCTGCTGTTCATTGTAAAACCCATTTGGTTCTCCCTGGATTCTCTTTGATCATGGCTTTGCATGCTATATGAAAACCCATTGTTCTTCTCATTTTTCTCCGAGATTATTCTGTTTTGTTCATATGTCTTCTGATCATTATGTTCTTTATTTTGCTGGCGTGTTAACAAATCCTGAATAAGGTTCTTTGCTAACCATAGTTCATTCTCAAGTCGGCTGACTTTCCCTGTAAGAGCTGTATATCTCTTGAAGAAATATTATCCTTCTTCTCTGCAGTAGATTCTGATACCGTTTTGATTCGCATATGCATCAGATTTTTCTTGAAGTCTTCATCTGAACTTGTGTCACTGCTTTGATCTACCTCGTCTGCCCTTTTTATGCTGGGTTTCTTCTTCTGGCTATAACGCATTGGACTCCTGTCCCATTATTGCTTCTTGTGTGGCATTTTCTCTGCACACGGACGAAAAGTGATTAAACTTCTTACAAATATTACATTGTGTTCCGTATGCAGGGCAGTGTTCTCCTCTTGGGTGTGCTCTTGTCAAACCACAGTATGTGCAATATTCTACACTTTCAACTCTTTCATGATACTCTGGTTGTCTTGGTTTCTCGTTTCTTCTGTGTGACATTACTTTAGCTATCCCCCAATCTGCTGTATCTGCCTTCATATCATGCACTTGTATCGAAATATCTTCAATCTGTCCTGCTTCTCTCAGAAATTGTTGTAAAGTCCAGCTTTTAGAAATGCATTTCTGTATCAATTGTTCGTTCTCTATAGTCTGTATGAGTTGTTCCAATATTCTTTCATCGTTAGTATCACCAAACTCGCATTCATGCGCTTTTTCTCGCAATCTTGTTGCATAAAGCACTGTTGCTTCTCCTGCTTCTGGTCTTGTTTTCAGAAATATAAATCTAGCATAATGTTTGTTCTTCTTTGGCAAAAAATATTCATTTAGCTTTATTCTTAATTTATGATACTCATCTAGTTCTTTTCTAGGGTCTTCAGGATCTGGCAAGTTGCTATCTCAGATCCTCCATATATAATCAGCGCATCTTTTCTGTCTAAAGGATTAGCTACTCTGAAAAATGTGAATTCTCGCTCTATGGATCCCATCCTCGTCGCCAATGAAATATCTTAAGTCATCTTGGTTAATGTATTTAATAGAAAAGTAAATATGGTGGAAAAGTAATTAATGAAGTGACGTAACTTAGCAACTGACGTTATAAGCGTAACGTAATGACGTTGACTGGTTCTTGTAATATTACATATATATTAAAGGATATTACAGCTATGACATCCATAACAACGTTGCGCACATAATGACAAAATTGTAATTTTTTACTCCAGAAATGAGATTTCAAAGTATTCTTAATATCATATGATAAATAGAATCTAACATTCATGCTCTTGTATTATTGAATTTATTAAACTGGTTGCGAAAAAGAGATAAAATGCTCGGCAAGCCTCGCATTTTATCTCTTTTCCCAAAATCGTTTAATAAAATCAATAAAACATGAGCACTCCTGTAAGATCCTCTATATAGTGTGGTTTGTACATGAGTGTATGCAAAAATGCAATCACCAAAGCATGACAATTATCTCTACAAATATATGTAGACATGGTATTACCTTTACATACTTGTTAAAATGCATTTATAAGACTGTGACAATTTAAAGACATTTAAAAGCTGGAATGCACTATTCAAAGATTTTCTTGTATGTTTGACTAATGATTATTCAATTCGGTAGCAGATGTTATGTCATGCCCGGTTCATCATTTTTATCAGATTATGCAGGTCTTTGTTTTATAAATCTTGAGTGCATCATAAGTGTTGGGCGTGTCTGTTATACTGATTGGGCTACTTTTGGCAGAAAACTAAGTCATGATATGTATGCAGAAGTATAATCATTAATACACCAGCCTTGCCAACTTTAGAAAGAAATATCAGCAAGGTGTACACTGATGTAGGTTGTATATATAGGTTGTCATTTATACCACCCTTGCCAACTTCTTGATTTGTACAAGGTCTACTCTGATGTAGGTAGTATAACATATCATAATTACATATCCACCTGTATGGGAGATAATCCACTCTCTAAAACCTGTAGATTATCTCCACATACAGGCGGACAGGTACAGGTGGACAAACAATAGTATAACTGTTACTAAGTAGTCTGATCAGGAATTTGAAATTCACCCAAATCTGAACCCATTTAAGCCGAATTGAATTTCCCTCTCGTATCAATTGGTTCAGTCCATTTCCCTTTTAAGGGTTGTTGGGTGGTATTTTTCATTTTAATTCAAAATTTAATAGAACATTCTGTAAGCAAACAGTAGAGACACTGATCAGATGCCGCAGCGTCTGATCTGTGTCTGCACTGTTTGCCTAGGACGCTAGGCTTACATGGGTTAAAGGTTCAACCCGTTCTTAACTAATGGATTTTTCCATCTATTTTAATGTGACAAGGTTTGAACTCATTACCTGTCATTGCCATCTGCAAATAGTGCAGACCCAGATCAGGCCCAACAGGATGTTGGTCCAGAGGCCAGTTCAACAATGCCAGAGCTCACAGAGCGCTTGTTGATTGGTACCTGTCTTTGTTCGTAATGTGTAAAGCCTGACATCAGTACAACGAGCGCTTAAAAGCGCTTACATTGTTGAACTCGCCTCTGGTCTAGGGGTCTGCATAGTTTATCAGTGTATCTATGTAAAGATAAACAAAAGCTTTCAGGCTTGACTGTATTTACAATATTGAGAATAAGGATCTAGAAATAGGGGTTTCAGCCATTTACTTACATTTGACACTCACACAGATGTTCCAGCCCAACTGGCTCATTTTACGCATTAGGCATCAACCTTCTTGAAATAGAATGATCCAAAGGTCAATACTCAGAGGTCTTAGTACATCTATAGGCTTACTTATCAAGATGGGGTCAATAAATGTGACCGACATATGCTTAAAATGAGCCAAGAATTAAGGAGTTATAATATCTTCTATGATCATCGGCCTAAATGCAGTCAGTGCCAATCTTTAAAAATTAATTATATCAACAGGTAACATGATAAGCTTAATTAAGAAAGCAAAGATCATCATATTTTTAAAGTGTATTTAGATAAAAAAGTTTCAAATCATAAAGTTCCATTACGATCGCAAAATGCATATTATGAGGTGAGCGCAGGGTTGCAACTACACTTTTTGGCAAAATTTCTTTTTTAAAACTGTCAACAATTTGCTAATTTTAAAGCATACATTTTCTGTAATATCAACTAAAACTACCCTTAGGAATTAACATTAATTTTTGTTCTAATGTTACTGGCTACATGTGGATCGAGACAAACTCGCATACTTAATTGGGAAAAATCTGCTCAGTTTAAAGATGGATGGATGTATGCCAGGACCCAACTTTTTTTGCAGTCTAAAAAGTGTGGTAATAAAGTCTTTCATCAATTGATCCATGAGTTTGAGTCCCATCATGAGAACAGACATGGTTTCTCATATTATATGTATATTCTTTTATCTCTTTGCTTATACAGGGTAATCAGAGGACAATTTTCTCTCATGCCCATTGATGACAAAATGCTGAAAGTGCTAGGTCATTGTACCAATTTGGGTTAACAATACATTTAAGTCAACCTACTATTTATGTCAGTGTGACAAATTTGAAGTGGTGTCACAAGAAAACCTGCCTCTTGTTGAGATTCAAATCAGCTTGCTCAGCTACAGTGACTAGCTTGACTTCGGAATAATATTGCGTTTTTAGTTAGCAATTAATAACAATGACACTGATACGTAGGCTGATCAGCATCTTTGTCTGCTAGAATCGTCTGCTGATAACCTTTGCAAACAGTTTGGATTCAGATCAGGCCCGACAGGACACGTTATTTGTATAGGAGCATATTATGTAAAATCTGATTCTCTTGTTGTTAACCATGTTAACCTAGAGTAATAAAGAATAAAAAAAGAATAAAGCATGTCTTTTGGAAGCATGCTGATAACTTTCATGCCCAAATTTAAACATTTTTTTAAGCTCATCTGAATGTCAGTGTCAAAAAATGTAATTTTCTTGTAAATTCATCTCCTAGCTTATAAAACTCGAGTTCAATCTCAGACTCAAAATAAAGCGCAGTGATTGGTTGCATGCGGACACTTGTCCACAAGCAGCCAATCATTGTGCTTTATTTTGAGTCTGAGAATGTACTCAAGTTTTATAACCTCGAGGCCAGAACTGTTGGCCATAGCAATTTTAACTTCAAATTTTGCAGGTGCATAGGTTACATGATGTAGAGAGTACTGGGCAACGCTTTGTGTGACCTTGACCCAAGTCAAAATGACAAATAATAGACTTTCTTTTAAATGCATCTCCTCCTAAATTGTTGGCCATAGCAACATGCCCGTCCCTTTATAACTGAAAGATTGTTGATGGGACGTAAAGAATCAAATCAAACAAACAAAAAGCAACATGCATAGGTCACAATGATGTAGAGGGTACTGGGCAACGTCTGTGTCAAGGTCAAATGTCAAATAATGTATTTTTGTAAATGCATCTCCTCCTAAACCATTGGATGTAGCAACTTCAAACTTTGCAGATGCTTTGGTTAGATAAAAATAGTGTACCAGTTTTTACCATATTACTGATCTGATACCAGTCTTTTAGTAAGCCCTGCAGTAGACAGCATATTTTGTTACCTTTTTTATTTTCTTGAAATATAGATTTGATGATGAACACAGTAAAGTTAGAACAAATTGGGTCATGTATTTTTGTATATTACCTGATAAAAATAACCATGATGGGGTTATATTAAATGAAAGTATTATTACATGTATCTCTGTGCACCAACAGGTATAATGACTCATGATTTTCTTTAATAAGCATGTATCGCCTACGTGAAGATCACTTAGCAGTCATTTTTAACCCTCAAAATCAGTAGATCTGGTTTTGTATGATGTAAAATCCTATTATGGCAAACTGTACTTGACTCTTTAACCTCGGAAAAGCAGTTTTACAGGATTTAACATGTGCATGTACATACATAGGTGATGTCATTTCAGGCTACTTATGTCTGAGCCACTTCATGAAAAAATGTTTGAATATTTTTTTATTTAGTAGCAGCAGATAAAGATCTCTCTGGCAGCTGGACAAGCTGATCAGTTCATTTGATGTTATAAAAGCTGTTATAAAAGCTGCCAATATTTATACAAAATAAAGTCTTTGCATGCTGGGAAATTTGCATGTCTTTGGTCGTCCGCTTATTTTTTTCAAAATCAACTTTTTAAAAAAATTATTCTAGGAATCACATCAGTTAGGATCAGGATTAGGACGGACATTTGGTCCAAACTGTCTGCAAAGGTTTTGACAGCAGATGACTAGCAGGAATGCCAAGATACCACAGGTTTTCATGCCATGAGGCTCTGTGAGATCATCTTCTTTGTAATGCAATATTACCAATGCATTTATATTTTCTCCTCTTTTTTCTGTATGAGATGGTTACATATGGTATATGACTAATATTTTTAATGAATCTCCACCCAAAAGACACATAAAGCATGTTTAAACAATCAATACAGGAAAATATCACCTGTGATTAATGCACAAATATCATTAATTCTTTCCATCCTAGTGGCTACTTTTGTCTTCTGCTGATAACTTTTGCAAACAGTTTGACACTCTGATAGTGTTCCTGAAAGATTTTTTTAGAAAAAAGTTATTTTTGAAAAAAGTAAACAGACAACAACAAAAGGATAAAAAAATTACCCAGCATGCAAAGATCATTAAATGAATCATGCAATGGCCTTGGGCGGTGGCATCTGTGTCACGCTGATGCACTTCTAGTTCAAGTTGCTCATTGAACATAACACCTCATTGAGACCATTCCAAGGTGTACCTGCACTATATATTGAGGTGCTTCCAATGAGTACCAACAGCATTTTATGAAATATTTTTTTGAAAATTTAGGTGTTTTTTTTTAAATATCAGCAAACATAAAAAAGCATGCAAAATTGCCCAGCATGCAGTTACTTAGTTAAAAGGCCAGATTTTTTATAAATTGATTTATGGGGACAAAGCAAAAATAAAATAAAAAGATGAAGAAAGCTGCAGTTGATCCATTAAAAAGTAAATTCTCATTGAAGATACTATATGTAGATCTATATTTTCTTTAAAAGTATTGAGTGTCGAGAAACAAAATAAAAATGAAATTAAAAAGGGCAATTTTATTTTTCTGGAGGGGTTTAAATCTTAGGGTAGGCATTGATTCATTCAATTTCAATAGTTTCCCTGATTACAGTTGGATGAAAAATTTTACATAATTTTTCTCAGATCTCTAAAGAAAAGGAGATTTCACATAATTATGTGAATCACCTTGATTGAACTTTTAAGATTCTATTTTCTTAAAAAAAAGAACTGGTAAACCGTTTCTGTGGAAGCGACTATAAAATAAATAGTAGCTACAGCTAAAGCCTATATATAGATCAGCGAGCATTACACGATGTGGTGCAATTATAATCGTTACTGTTCTATTATTACCTGTGATTTTACCTTTTAAGGTGTCAATACTCTCAAATTGCATACTGTATAAAATCTTAAGCTTTTATAAACCCTTATCATGCTTGATATTTCATGTGCTACACTCTCCCCCCAATTCATAACTTATTAGTATGCATTATTAAAAGCAAAGTGGAAAACAGTGTAGATCCAGATCAGCTATCTTAGATATATAGAGGGCTTATTGAGCAGTCTAAATTAACCTTTAGCCCACCAGCCACAACTTTTGTCATCTGCTCTCTCATCTGCTTATGCTCTTTTGCCTATATTGCAAACAATATGGGCCAAGATCAGATTGCTGCCTTTAGAGCAGTCTGATCAAGATCCATATTGATTGCTTCTATGAAAAAATCTAGTCTGAAGCAGCAGCAGACGTAAAAATCAGACAAAAAAATAGTGGCGAGATGATGGTTAAAATACCTTAACCCTACAAATTGACATTGAATATATAATTTTTCTTTTCCAGCCAAAGGTACCTTGAGTGAAGACACAATCTCACAGTTCCTGAGGCAGATAGGTGAGTTACAGAAGGAGAGGGAGATACATGCAGTCCCTTTGTAAAGCACCCCAATATATGACATGGATTTGGATGTTGTATATGGTTCCCAAAAATTTTTAACAGGGAATTTTACAAAGTAATTATGGGAAAATGACCATTTCATTTTGGGAATTTTACAAAGAAATTATGGGAAAATGACTACAAAGTAATTATGGGAAAATGACCATTTCAATGGTCATTTTCCCATAATTTCTTTGTAAAATCGTCCCTTTATAACATGATCCACTTATAACACAGTCCATTCGGATGGATCCCGGGAAGTCAAACAATATTGGAGTTTATCAGTTACCTCTCATATTAATTGCATTGTCTCATGTTGCCTGATAAACGGTGTCTATCTCACGGCAAGTGCCTTTATCAGGTCATGATGATGTTGCACTTTTTGAATGACATCACAGATGATGCTGAATCGACACAAAAATAAAAAAATTACGTCATAATCGCTAGTTTGAAGAGAGAAACAATAGGTAAACTGATAAATAGAATACCAGCTTCGCATCTTTTGATATCAAGTTTACCAGGCTCAGCTTTGAGAATGCATGTTGAATTGCTCGGCAAGCCTCGCTATGTCAACAAGTGTTCTCAAAGCCTTCCCTGGTAAACTTGATATCAAAAGACACTCACCTAGTATTCTCTATATACATGGATGGATGCATGGATGGATAAAATTGGTTTGTAGTAATGTGGACCTCAAGGACGGAAGTTCAGATAATATCAAACGCCTACCTACAGCATCTAAGGAAGATTTTTCTGACAGATAATTAGCACTGACATAGTAATGCCATTGAACGGAGAGCAGAATAAATTGTCTCAAAGTTGCTCCAGTTTTTTTTCCATTGATAACTTATTGATTACCCTATTTATCCATATTGCCTGCTATAGAGGTTACTTGTGTTGACGTTGCCAGAGGTTTACCATGTTGAAGCACACCAAAACAAAATAGAGAATTATGAGACATCTGACCTAGTTACTTTTACTTTTCAGATACCGAATAACAAAGGCGCTGACCAGACTGCGCAGGCTGGTCTGGGTCTTTGTTGCTCGCAAGCAACAAAGACATGGTTTCTCGCATCGAGGCCCATATCATGTTGAAGTCCAGGCTTCCTGGCCTCTGCCTGGCTACGCACCTGCCCAGACCAGGCTGGATGTTTTGTAGAGCCTGTTCTGGGTCCAAACTGTTTGCAAAGGTTAACAGCACATCAAAAGTCATCACTCACAGGCAAAGACTTAACTCTTTCCTTCCTAGCAGTGACTTTTGTTGTATGCTGATATTACCTTTGCAAACAGACTGAACCCAGATCTTGATCCAAACTGCTTGAGGTACGCTCTGATAGTGTTCCTGAAAGAATTTTTTGAAAAAGTTTATTTTTGAAAAAAAAAGTTCTGTTGTTGTTGATTCGTTGTTGATTGTTACTCCCATTGTGGGATTATGTAATTGTTCTATGTTTTGTGTATCCATTCTAGCTTTGCAATCATCTTGATGGGGAAGAGAGAGCTGCTTGCTTTGCTTTGTTTGTCTTCCTGGTGTCTTGTGATTGTTGTGTGGCTCTTCCTCAAGATGGCACAGGTTTTTCTGCAGGTTGTGGTTGTGGTATTTCCTGATCATTCTCACTATTTTTAATTGTAATCATGTCAGGCTCATTCCCCCTCCCCCAAATGGATTACTGTGACCTATCATTTCAGGGATGACCATTTTAGATCCTTGATACGCAGATAATTAATGGATATCTATGTTCATTTTGCCTTTTGTTGATATGTTCAATAACTGCTTGGACACACAAGCAGACTGGAAAAATGATTGATTAAATAACCAACATTATCTGAAAGTATTAATTATCAGTATGATCTTGTATTACATAATTGATTAACCATTCAATTGTTGCATTGATTTTACCCACTGCAAGCTCATCACTCAATTGTTTGTACTAAAATGAAATTTGATTGTGTGTGAGTTTGTTTATTACGGTAAATGTTCTAAAAGTTCGAACACTAAAAAATAATTATTTTTTCCGCTGTTCGTAATTTTAGAAATTACGTTTCAGAAAAAGTGCTAGTGTTCGTAATTTTAGAATGTGGTCTTTTAGCATGAGCAAAAACGGTATATATGCATGTAAAAATGTGGTAGAAACGTGTTGAAAACACGGCGATATGATTCTGCGCTATCTACTCATTTTTCTTTTCAACCACCGCTAAATTCTTGCAGCTGTCCAGCGCGTGCGTTAATTACCAAGTCGAGAGCCAGGCACGTGCATGTTATGTCACTCAATTTACTTACAAGTTGTAAAAGTCCACTTATTTAACCTCGGACTACCGATGAATCGCTACACTTTCGTTCTTCCTTCAGAAAACCAAAACGCGTTCGCTTGCTCTCAATCTGCGCAAATGCCGTTTATAATGTAATCTTGTCGATCAGAATTTTTTGCAAAGATATACACGAAACTTTGAAATACGTAGACGAGTTCTCAGAGTTAAAAAATGACGAAATTCAAAAAGAACACACACATCTCTCTCTCTCTCTCTCTCTCTCTCTCTCTCTCTCTACTTGTCGATCTGTCGATGCACTTTGATTTTCCCGAAAGGATGTGCATGTACCAGTCTCTCTCCCTTTCTCTCTCTATTTACATTTGCAAAAACGGTTTGGATCCAGATCAGACCTGAATGGAATTCAAGTTTCGTCAATTTAAAAATTTGTGCATGCGATAGAAAGTATGCAAAGTGTCGTACAAAAGCCGATGCGCACGATAAAATGGGTTTTCAGTATATCTCAATAAGTGTATACATTGCCCGGTCCCATGCGCGGATCCAGAGGGGGGACAGCGGGTCTGGACCACCCCCCTCCCCCACTGAAAAATCACAAAAATATAGAATTTCTTGGCAATACTGGACCAGATCCCCTGTAATTCTCAAAACTAACAATCAAGCATTCAACGTTGGGCCAGCGAAATGCCATTTAAAGGTGTTTCGATTGCGAGCCGATGATGGCCCGCTTTTAGTGATATTTGGATCCTCTCTCTCTTCAAAAAGAAGAACAGTTCGGATCCAGATCTGATCCGAATGGAATTCAGGAAAGAATGTTTCGTCAATTTAAACATTTGGCCATGCGATTGAAAGCATGCAAAGCATCAATACTGTCGAATATCCGACTTTGTCGTGCGAAAGCCGATGCGCACGAGAAGCATCTCCAAGTATCATTTTCAGCACCGAGATTAAAAGAGATTCGTATGCAAGCGCTAGTCTCTCTCTCTCTCTCTCTCTCTCTCTCTCTCTCTCTCTCTCTCTCTCTCTCAGTTTGCAAATAGTTTGGATCTAGAAGATCTCCGACGTCTTGCCAAATCAAATCAGGGGCAAACAGGATACCAAGAATTAATCATGTAAGCGAACGATCGACTTTGCGTCCGATGCCTCGGAGAAATATAATCGAGTCGTGACATGAGATTTCCAACAATCAGCAAAGCCTCAGATCAGCCTGCGCATATGCACAGTCTGATCAGAGCCTTTGCTACGTAGTCGCTTGAATATTATATGAGTGTTAAGCTACTGACTGAACATCGTTTGGAATTTGTAAGCTTAAAAGGAGGCTGCACAGGCTCGTCTGAGTCTACACTCGTCAAAATGCCACATTGTGATGCGGCTCAATTTATGATATATTGGCTTCGAGCCGATGCGTACGATACGCTGGGTGGTACATTCATATCTCAAAGAAAAGGAAAAATTCAGACAAGTACCACAAATCAAGTTTTTCATGCATGCGGTGCGCCGTTTCATGCTCGAGTTCACTGAAATTGTGGTTTTTTTTCATGCAAACCCATGAAAAGGAGACACAGCTATGCAATTATGTTTTGTGTGCTAAGTCCGCTTTCGTGCACCCAAAGCCACCGCGTACTACCCGAGTCTTAAAACAACAACAACACGTGGTCTGATAGTCGGCTTCTTTGATCTCAAACACATGTCCGTGAACCATTACCCTGTCCTTTTGTCTGCGGCTGATATACTATTAGCAGTGCTGGACCCAGCCACCCCCCCCCGCCCAGATCTGGCCCGACAAAATGTTTAATGTTTTGTTCTAGAAACAAAGGTGCTGATAAGACTGCGTGTGCGGAATGCAGGCTGATCTTCTTACGTAACAAAGTCGGGGTACATACATCTACAGACGTGTGGTAAATAAAGCGATTTCTGAGATGTCAGGCGCTGGCGATTTTCCGCGGATGCGCTGGCTCGTCTGAGCCTTCGCTGCTCGCATAGCTGACTTATTTCATGAAATTAAATATGTAAATAATAAATACATCAAGATGCAGAATCGTGCTACAATCACTTTATTTCTTGGTACATGTATGTGCGTCTGTGCGTACATTATACCGGTAATGCACTCGTAGGACCCTACATGTGCAGTTTCATGAGGACAAACAGACACGCCGCGATCGGCTCAACAGTTTGTTAAAATGTTCCATTTTGAGGAATTTGATTTTTTTGATTGATATGAATAGCCATTATAACATGTACTTAGAAACCCGCTGACAAGTATTTTAAGTATTTTAAAGTCAACGTACGTAGATGTCTAGAATTTTTATTTGGCTAGAGTCTTCATCCAATTTAAACTTTGTTAGTGAACGAGACCCTGACGAGATTGTGCAAACACACATATTTAAGCCTTAAGTTATCTCTCTCTTCGGGGCTGGTATTTTAGAGAAAAAAACGAGTACGTGTCACAGCACACTATATATGCGTTTGTCAACGTGCATAATTCACGTGCAATTAGCTGAATCGCGGCCTTTGGTCAGTAATAAATAATGATCTCAGCCATTTGGGTGGATACATATACTCAAAAGGGTTAGTCAAAGCAGTTTCGGAATCGTCGCAGGAACTTGTCCGTGCATCAAGTTCGTCAATGCTGGTGACCTTGAATAATGTATAACGTCGCGCGCTGGCATGCGAAATAGAACGCCACATGCCAGGTTACAAATCTAAGTAGAATGGAACATTCCAAATGCCGCTACCGCTCACGTGCTGTACGGTAGAAGTATACCGAACACAGATGGGACAAACAGGTAAACGGACATCGATTTTCCGCGGAAAATAAGGTGTGTTCGTAATTTTAGAAATTCACTTTTCCGAAAAAGGTCAGTGTTCGATTTTTTAGGATGTTTTAAAAATTATTTTCGGCGATAATTTTAGGTGTTCGTAATTTTAGAGTGTTCGAAATTTTAGAACATTTACCGTAATTAACATTTATCATGCCACTATTTTTTTGTCCGATAACTTTTCCTGTGGGACTATGACTCCTGTGGCTATAACTACAGTCAATTCTCGTAAATTTGAAGTCCTTGGGACTAGAGGTTTTATTTCAAATTACCGGTAGTTCGAAAAATAGGGAGGTAGACATAAAATATATAATCCCCAAAAAAATTATTATCATTTTTTTTTTCTATCAAACATAAGTTTTAGGCGCATAAAAGAAACGTCTTAAAGAGACGTTTCTTTTATGCGCCCAAAACATATGTTATTATAGACAGCTATAAAAATAGATCATGAATAGGTCCTATTCTTTGAATTCAGTGTGTCCCAAATTTATTTTGAATTAGCGAGTATAGTAATTCCCCACTTGAGACCCCTTTAAATTTGTGAGATATTGAAACTGTCCCTTATCAGTTTATCCTTTAATGATCTCTATTGGACAGTAATCTATGCCTTTAAATCAGATTTTTTCCTAAACTTTTAGTCCTTGAAAACTGTAGGATAGTGTTTAGAAGTCCTTGAAAAGTCCTTGAATTTTACTCAAACTTGCCTGTATGAACCCTGATTGCAATATTTACTATATTTCAGCTGGTGCTATGAGAGCTCTCAATGCGAAGGGAATTTTACATCGAGACATGAAGCCACAGAATATTCTGCTGTGTTATCCTCCAGGTCAGAAGAACCCTCCAGCCAATCAGATCACTCTCAAAATTGGTAAGGATAAAGCTAGTTGAATGCCGTTGAAGATGCTTAACACTTTTTATTTGAATGGTGCTAGATGATATGATGTGCATTACAAGAAATTCAATTTATGCTTTTGCTAACGTGTAATTTATTCCATTACAACAGACTTAAAGTAAGTAAGGTTGCAAAGATCAGGAATCGATACAATCAAGTACCACACCTGACCCAGGATACCAATGGGAAAGTGACAAACTCACAGAAGACACCACAAACGAGAGCCAAGAGGTCAGCCCTTTCCCAGCAGGTGACCACGAAGCACATATAAACAGACGCGCACAAAACATAGCAAACACAAGACAGAACAAAAACATAAATGATCCACAAAAGAAGTACCGCCTTGGAACGGTCAGTAAAATATTTTACTGGAGGGCTTAAACCGGTTTAACGGCGCCAACCTCACCCTTAATTCAGATGTGGATCAAGACACATAGATATTTGGTTTGCATGAAAGACCCCTAACTTATCAATGCATCATCTCCTAAAACATATAAATCAAGATATAACAAGGAGATAAAGCAAGGATAAGGACTCAACAGTAAATTAAACTGAATACCGGAGCAAAAGAAATCCAACAGGTAAACCCCAGTGGGCCCGACAAACAGCCAAAGCATCAGGCCCCTACCATCTCATCAATAGATAAGTCTTTAAGTCGGAACCATCATAGAGTCTGAAGTCCGACCCACCGGCGTGCAATTAAAGAGGAAAGCAAAGTTGCCAACTGTGATTGGGTTGACTACCAAGCATGCAGTCTGTTGCAATACATTAATGTTATAGCCAATCTTTTTATAATGGGAAATTATTTTAATGAACTGCGCTGAAAAATTATTAGAGCCAACAATCTTCTTCAACTTATACACCAAGTCACCATAGAACACGTTTGTATTGTATTAAATTATTTAGCATTTGTAGATTGATACTGGTCAATTGCATAGACAACAAGTGAAGGCTCGGACAATCGTTCACATCTGGAATCTCAATAGAGCCTACCCTGCTCACTCAAACAAAGCCAAGATCATGTATATGTAACATAATCACATATTCGGGACACTATTTGCCTTGATATCCAAAGTCTGCATATGGGATTAGCTCTTTCACGCCAACTGGTTATCTGCCCGCCATGATGCTAACGGGAAGTCATTTTTTTAACGGAGAGATGCTATCATGCCTGGCACAAGACTTTGATCATTATAGTTGACGTCAGATGTAAACAAGTGGCGTGCCATAACACAAAGTGTATGTCAATCCTATGTTTTACTTACATTTTTGTTAGTCAGATGCATTAAAACAGTGAGTTGGAATATGTGATAAACAGATTATCTCACAGGGTTTTAGTTATCCCCCTCAGTTACAACCCTCGCCCATTATCATCCCTCAGACTAAAGCTCTCAGGCTGATAATAGGGTCTCGGGTTGATACTTAGGGCGATAACCAAAAGGTCATGAGATAATCTCTAATTAACATGTGCATAGGTTTAGATAAGCAAACTTTATGAACATACAATCATTATTATTTTCTTATACATCAGTTTAAACATGTATTTTAGCTGCTTAAAAGAGGTGTCTCATTGAGTTATTTCCCTTGAACGAAATTCCTTTCAAAGGGGAATCCTTGTGTGCTCCGTAACTTTCATATCCCTTGAGATATTTGGATAATATTTAGTAGGGTTATATATGAATAAAATATATGCTATGTTATAAAAAAAAAAGTCAAGATGAAGGGATGGCTGCTCTCCCTTTCTTCCTGTTTGAGTTATCACAGTTGAAGATCTGTGCTTTTGAATACCCACAACATAAGTCTTGGTTCAGAAATAAGATTATTTTTTACTGTAAAAGGTAATCATGTAATGTTGTACACTTTCAGCTGACTTTGGTTTTGCTAGATTTCTCCAGGATGGTGTTATGGCAGCGACACTTTGTGGTTCACCCATGTATATGGTAAGTAGAGCGACATTTTGTCAGGCCTGATCTGGGGCCAAACTATTTTTTAAAATTATAAGTAAATGGCACTAACAGGCAAAAAGTTAAAAGAACAGAATGCTGTGTACGGATAAAACTTTAACTGTTTATAATATTTATGAAGTTTGGTGGCAAACAGTGTTGACACATATGGGTCCTCACAATATGATGAATCCTCAGAACCTTTTCTGCTTGTGGCATTTCATCAGGGGCTTCACTGTTTGCTAAAATAAAAGCAATCTTCAGAGGAATACATATTATATTGAAATTTAGAAATTTTGACCTGTGACCCCTTAAAAATATAAAATGGACAAATCCTTGTTTATTGTATCAATTTGTTTAGGAAAATCTATCAAAACGAAAAAGGTTAAATAACAAATTAATATGCTATTCTGTTGTACGAAATGTATCCACATTGCTATATCTTTAAGTCTGTGAGTGACAAAAATTTTATATCAGGGTTCCCACAAGCTCTGGGAATCATGGAAAACCTGGAAAATTGCTAAAAAAGTTCCATGCATGGAAAATAATGGAATTTGAAAAAACCTGAATAATCATGGAAAAATCGTGGAATTTTGTGAAATAATATGACAAAACCACCAGTAGCCAGAAAACTAGCTGTCCTACAGCTAGTTTTCTGGCTACGGGTGGTTTCAAGTTTTATTTTTTTCAAAATGCATGCATGGTCTATAAGCATGTCGTTTTGTTGCATTCCGCAGTTATGCTGAAGCATGATGAAGTTGCTGCTAAAAGGGGAGGTTAGAGTCTGTGCATTAAATAGTCATGGAAATTACATTGTAGATCATTGAAATTTATGGAAAAATCATAGAATTGTGTTTTTGAATTTTTGTGGGAACCCTGTTATATGTTAAACCATATTCATCCTAATAAATGCTGATGCTGCTGGGAGATCTGCTATGAGTGCAGGGGCCAGTCCAGCCTTTACAGTATGCCACAAAGTTATAAGTTTATTTTATAGACTATTTTAGTGTAATTAGCCCAGATGGTGTATTGTGAAGCTGGACTGGCCTCTATGCGTGGAGCTAGCCATCTACCAAGAGGAGGGGGGCACTGATGAAGCACTTGCACATTAACCCTCTAGTGCCCGGTGTATCATATATGCTACATTCTTCTTTCTTGGTGCCGTGACCAGGATATTGGCTTGAAAGTTAAGTTAAACTGCTGGAAAGACAGTTAAGATGTTAGGCAACTAGAATAAATCATTTCATTTGAGACTGTTTGTCTGAAATGGGTTTTATCAGCCACCAAAGTTTGCCAAAGTTCAAAAATGAAAATGTATTATTTATGATACATTGGGCATTAAAAAAATCAAAAATAAGAATTGAGATATTGACTTCATCTTTTCAGATAAAAATGATATATGTAATCTAATAAATTCTTTTTCCTACACAAAATTGTCATCCAAAAAGGTTTCTTGACATTATAAATCGAACTTGAGTTATTCACCTTTAAAAAATCATGTCATGTAAACTTAATGCCCAATGTAGCATATATGCTACATGCCAATCTCGACAACCTTTGACCTCAACACAAATTCAAACACTGTTTTCTATTTGACTTCCCAAAGCTAGTATCTGGGTGGAATATAAATGTTTTCTGATAGTACATTCTATGTTTGGGCACTAGAGGGTAATAAAAAACCTGATGATGATGATGATGAATTTTTAGTCCTGTGATCTTTGTGATTTTGAGAGGTCATTTTTCTCGTTATAGGCTCCTGAAGTGATTATGTCACTGCAGTATGATGCCAAGGCGGACCTTTGGAGTATCGGGACCATTGTCTTCCAGAGTTTGACTGGGAAAGCACCATTCCAGGCCCAGACACCACAGCAACTCAAGCAATTCTACGAGAAAAATATTGATCTCAAACCAAAGTAAGTTACCATATGCATCCTGATAAGCACACATGCTCATATTTGGGGACCGAGAACTAATTATATCAACATATCCCGTGAGTCAAAAACTGAGAGGAGCTCCAAGGCTGTTATTTGGCAATGGTTGTGTCTGATTGGATGATAATGCTAAAAAAAAGAAAAATTCACTCTAGCAGATGCAAAATTTAATTTTCTTCAAATTAGTGTATATTTTATTACCAGATGCATTTATATTGTGTTTTTCTGGACCAAAATGTAAAAATAGTGATTTCTAATTTGAGCTGTGTCGGGGTTTTCCAAAAATATGGCAGCCATTAAAAAACATGCAATAGTTGAAAAAGAGCCTCCGGGTCCAGCATAGAAAAACATGTTTGATCCCTATATTAAAAATAAGTAAAAGAATTCAGAAATATGCATTCTAATAGGAATCCTATGTATGTGAAACTAAGGTTTACTTAAGTAGGTACTTAAGGTATTAGGGTTTGAGATAGTGGGAACCCAGGGGTGGGGGTACTCTGATATTTTAATACATACGTAGGCTCGGGTCATTTTATTTGGTTCAAAATTTCGAATTTCAATATTTTTTGGGGTTTTCAGAAAAATAAATATTCTTTTGGGTATGAAGATTTTGTGGATTTTTTTTGGGGTCATCACAGAACAGGGGATATTTTTTAGGGTTGCTAAAATTTCAAATATTTTTTTGGGGTGCTTGAAATTCCTTTTTTTTGGGTGAACGGTAGATGCTGGGCCCTGAGCTTACGTATGAAGAAAAAATGAAAGTACCCCCCCCCCCCCCCCCCCCCCCCCCCCCCAGTGAGAGCCTCCTATGTATATTTTCTTGTTACAGTATACCAGCTGGAACTTCTCCTGAAATGAAAGACCTTCTTATGAAACTGCTGAAACGTAATGCCAAAGACAGGATTGACTTTGGTAAGATAACTTATATTGCTTGTAGCTTAATCTTGTCATGTTAAATGTTTTTTATTTACCACACTCCTTTCGAGTTGTTATCCTGCAGCATTCCAATTGTTAGAATGCATTTTCAATCAGAGTGGAAAAAGTAGATCCTGATGCGATAGCTTTTTTAGAAGCCAGCTGATCTGGATCTAAAGTGTTTTCAAAAAAGGATAAATCAGTAGGACAAAGGTTAAATCACACTTAATTTCATTTTTAGGTGTGGATGCTATATTAGTTTTTGACCTTCAGCAAGTTTAGTGGTACAATGTTGTGTATGGTCCTGATCAGCAGTTCTGGGTCTACACTGTTTACAAAAAATGGTATTAAGTTTTGAAAAAGTTATACTCATAGACCGCACATTAAACATTTAAGGTTGTCGAATAGCATATTCGGAATTCTAACATTTTCTATTGGCAAGAAAAAAATAACAATTTTATTGAATTTAAAGTCTATCTCATTCATAGGAAACCGGTCCTCTTCTTCATAACAGTTAACAGTATTGATTTTATGCTATTAAGGAAATGGATTGGTAGGCCTGATAGTATTTCATGTTATCATCTGGCAGCAGAGGATTCACATGAAATATAGAGCCTTCAGTTGCTCAGCTTACTCTTTGTATTATGGAAACCCCTAGGGTACTTTGACAAACAGTGAAGACCCAGATGAAATGCAAACCCCTAAATGGGTACTTTGGCAAACAGTGAAGACCCAGATGAAATGCCTCATAACAGGGCATTTCATCAGGGTCTTATCTTTTCTCTGAGGCCAAAAACAATTTTCAGGGACAGAAATACATCATAATTTGGAAATTCTGAACTGTGGCCCCTTAAAATATTTAATGGGCAATCCCATTCTTATTGCATTTATATATATGGGAGAATCCATCATATTACAAAGGGTTAACAGATGAAAGAAAAAAAGAAAATGTCACCTGCTGCACTCATGCTTTAAGAATTAACTGTTTGTCTGCTAGTGTCGTCTGCTGATAATCTTTGCAAACAGTTTGGACCTAGATCAGGCCCGACAAAACTGATCTAGGTTCAAACTGTTTGACACTCTGATAGTGTTCCTGAAAGAACTTTTTGAAAAAGTTAATTTTGAAAAAAAAATATCAGCAAACGACAAAAAAAACATGAAAAATTACCCAGCATGCAACAGGTTAATAAGGTTGCACTTGGACAGCAGTTGCAGAAAATCTATAAGTAGTTTGAGTCAGAACTGCAGCAGACGTAAATGATTTTGTTTGTCTGCCAGAAAATAATTATGCGCATAATAGAGCTCCAGCTAATATGAAAATGTGATGAAATACATTTTTGCAACATACATAGTACCAAAATCTCATCCACTGCCCCGTATCATGTTGCATGCAAGAATTCATTTTCAAAGATTTAAGATCAGTATCCAGTTAAGTGTTTTTCTTGAATCTCTTGCAAAACATACTATACCGTTTGGATATGTAATATTAGTGCAAAAAAGCAATACAGTAGCTGCCTATATATTTTAACCCTTCTAATTCTGGATACCAGCAGACAGGGCCTGCTTTGTTTGCTAAGATGAAAACAATCTTCACTGACAGAAATACTTCATTTAATAAAAATTTGGACTTGTGACCCCTTAAAATACAAAGTGGACAAATCCATACTTATTGTGAAAATCCATCCGAATGAATGAAATAATGTTTTGCATGAAATTTGGAAGCATTTTGATTAGTGAGCTCAAAGCAAGCGCTATCATGGAAACACAGGATGAGTGGAATCCTCTCCTGTAAACAGAAGAAATACACATTATTATGATAGTAATATGATCTGGCGTATTGTATCACATCGAGTTGATGAGGTCATACCATCGGATTGCCCGAGAAGCGAAGCGTCTAGGGTGATCCGATGGTATGATCTCACCCACGAGACGTGATACAGTACGCCAGATCACGGTACTATTATAATAATATGTTTATTATATACCTTTTTCCGGCATTATTCTGATTTTTATAAATTGTTTTGGTCTTTAATCTAGAAAAATGCGGGAACGTTTGCCATTACGTTTCGTTTCTTGACGTTACGTCATCATGTTTTCCGTCTCTGGTTCCATGCTAGAAATTTACTTCACGCAACGTCACCGCAAAAACAGGTAGTCGACGTTAGCCTCGTTTTAAAGGATAGTGATATGGATTCAGAAAACCTCAGTTCGTTGTATCAGATGGCCAGATAACAGATAGTTCAAACGTTGTATCATTTATAGGTATATAATAAGCAGACATTATCACCATCATCACCATGTTTTCAATTAACATGCAGGTCCGGGGCATCATCCGAATCAGTGGGCCCTTTCCAGGTAGCTGGCTAGCTACAGGCATAGCAGATTTCACACCTGATCTCCACATGTTCTTGAAGCTCCGTCAATTTCTTATATGTCATCTTGGGCCTCCCTGGCCTACACCTTCTATAATGTTGTATATTACATGCTGTTCTGACTGCATCACTAGAATGCTCCACCTGTCCAAACCAGTGAAGCATTCTCTCTGTCCAAATAAGGTCGAAGTTCTCAAGCTCATGCTTCTAGACATTATCGTGGCCACATCATCTGGCTTGATATTGCAGATCTGTCTGATCATGGCCCCATCATTGCACTGTAAGCTCTTAAGCTTTGGCTTTGTCAAAGGCCAATTTTCACTGGCAAGGAGCATGTCATTCTGCACGCAAAAGCTGTACACAAGAAACATATTGCCATTTTTGGTTTTAAAAAACCAATGTTATCGACAGATATGGTATTCTCTGGAACTCCCAATAATTGTGGCTATTGCTGGGAATGCATATTCTTTAAGCTCCAGTCACAAATTCAATGCAGCAGACGCAATATCTAGACATATATGAATAGATCTATATTCTTTTTTTTTTCTGAGAAAATAGGATTTAACATTACATGTGAATCATTTCCATAGGAAATGATTCACATGTAATGTTAAATCCCAAAATATCAGTCAGTTGATTATATAGATGGCACCTTAACTCATTGCATGCTGGGAAAATTTTCATAATTGTTTGGCGTCTGCTGATTTTTTTCGAAATTAACTTATTCATAAAATTCTTTCTGGAATATCATCAGAGTGTCAAACAGATTGGATCCAGGTCTAGCCCCACATTTGTTAGGCCTGATCTGTGTCCAAACTGTTAGCATTTGATTATAAATTAGCAGACGGCACTAGCAGGCAAAGAGTTACGGGTTAATCAGATTCATGTCTGCTGCTGCAGAAATGGTCTTAACTGCATATTATTATGATAAAATATAAAGCAACACAGTCCCAATGTGGAATCCGATTCACAAATTTACGTGATTTGTAATGTGAGGGAATTTACGTCTCCACACAAGATCAACTATGGAGTGCCAATGTTTTGCTGAAAATAATTTTAGGAGACTTTAACACTAGAGGTTGGTGCAATATTTTTTATCAACTTAAAAAATTTGGATTTTTAAAGAAAATATTTACATGAAGTATATTTGATAGTAATGCTTATTTTGGCTGCCATTTTGTCATGGACTATTTAGGTATGCAGGTTTTTGTCCGTTCATCCACTTGTTTGGCCATCTGTCAGTGTCCATGCTAGCATTCATCGTAAAGTTAACTGTGTTACTTTGCAACCACAAGATTCTTACCCAGATTACCCAGATTCTTATGGTCATGTGCATCAGTGCAGGTGGAATGTTAGTGGCATTGACTTTGAACTTATCCCTAGCAGGTGCTTACACCATCCCCATCCCCAAACCCTAGACCCCACCGACTAAAGAACTGGCCCGAGGTTATAAAAACTTTTCCCATGCTCAACTCAGCTGAGTACAAAATTTATCCTGCTCAAAAATGTTAAAATGCCAACTACTGTTGGCATTTTAACATTTATTAGCATGATAAATACAAAATCTCAGAGACCTAAAGCAAGAAACTTCTTCATTTGTTTGGTATTTTAGATTTTTTTTGAGCAGTTGAAATTTCGTGCTCAGTTGAGTTGAGTATGAAAAAAGTTTTATAACCTGGGGGGCTGGTTTTCTGTGCTTGCAGTGAGATTTTTCTGTGATTGAGACTCAGAGGTATGTCCTCTTTTTGGAATAGGATGGGTGGGGTGGGCGTTGTAGGGGCTGAGCAGTGCATCTCATTATAGCTGAAAGCATTAGAATAGATCCACAGACACTTGTAAATTTTTAGTGATAAAAGCCCTGAAAATGTGTGACAATTGGGAAATGTGTGGTTGGTAATTTTCCATCATGTTGCAGTACATTTAGATAAGTATGTGATCTTCACATACCCACCTAGAAAATGATGAAATCTGCATTAATTATATAATTATCCAAATGGAATGTTGCTATTTTGGTAGCTACTTACCCATCGGTCATGCCCAACTGTCCAACAGCCATATGGATTAAGGCAATGAAAAATACAAAAATACAGATAGCCACCATCATTTTTGTAAAACAGTGTCTAAGAATCTAATAGTATAATAAAACCTGTGTAAAATGGCCACTCAAATGACTACTCAAAAAGACCAAAAATTGGTTTTCAAGACCAATTATCGCTTAATGCAGGTCAATAGTATTGCAGAATGCTCCCATTGGAGCTTTCAACCTTCATTAAGCTACCATTTGTCATAAAGATCTTTATTTTGTCTATTATTGAGTGTCTGTCTTACACAGGTTTTACTGTATTTCTTTAAGGCCTTATTCTTATTCTTTTATATATTTGAGGGAGTGCAGTGGCTCATTGGTAGAGTGCTTGACTCAAGACCGAGGGGCCGCGGTTTGAGCCTCACCGGCGTCACTGCGTTGTGGTCCTTGAGCAAGACACATTTATCCTAGCTTAATACTGGTTCAACCCAGGAAGACCTGTCCCTGTTTAACTGAAAGATTGTTGATGGGACATAAAGAATCAAATTAAACAAAACAAACAAACAAAAATGTATTAATTTAAGGCCTAATTCTTTTTCATTTATTTATTTGACTTTTTCAGAGGACTTCTTCATCCATCCATTCTTGCAGCCCTTGTCACCAGCAGCCTCATGTAAGTAGTTTTTCACTCTTAGACTACTGTATTTTCACTAAATATTTGGACAGTTTAAAGGGGAACCTAATACTCATAAATAATATGCATAGAATAAAAGGCTTTTGTTTGGTTTGTTGTTTTATGTCCCAGTCAACAGCTATGGTCATGTCAAGATGGTATAAAAGGCTTTATCCGTATGTGTATTTTGATAGAAAATTGATCAAAATCGGACATAAAATAAGAAAAATATAGCTATAAAAAAATCTAAAATCTGAGTTCCAATTAGCCAATGACCACCAAAATTTTTTATGTCCCCATCATTTTCAATTTTAGGCTTATAGCATCTCCCTTGTCCATACATCCTGTCACATCCCTTCCCATTGGCCCTTGTGGGTTTGGGCATCTGTGTCAAATTGACATATTTCTAGTTTCTCACTGACTTTGCTGGCTTGTATTTTAAGAATTCATTTTTATATTTCTGGCAGTGAGTAAATTGCAATGTACTTCAAGTTTAAGTTTTCAACTTCAAAAGTCTTTCTGTTTGGATGTTTAACTATTCACAGCCTTTATTATTCTTATTTTGATATAAAATGTATGAATTAATGCTTTTTCTAGCAATGCATTGTTGTCAATTGTATTATGAAATCCATACTTTCCCTACCACAATAATCCTTAAAATTTTCATTACTTTAATCCAATTTTTGCTGAAGGGCTCTTAACCCTTCACTCCGCCTTTTGACGCCTTTGAAATACTATGTATTTGAAAATATTATGGAAAATTGAGCATTTGCTCCAATGGAGCAAATTCTGGAATTTCCATAATATTTTCAGAAGTATTCAAAACTTTACTTAAATCTTTCTTGTTTTTTCTTTCAATGTTGTCTAAAAATAGAAAATGATGTCATGATCTAAAAATAGCCTATGGAGTAAAGGATTAAAAGCAACCCTCTTAATATTATGTTCAAATACAGTATTTTATATTTTCTTTACAGCCTCCCCAGTACCTGTGCCAGGTAGAAGTCCTAGCTTCTCGTCAGACAGCCCGTCATCTCTGAAGACAGTGTCAGCATCCCCCCTCTCTGGGAAAATAGACTATTCCCCACCAGTATCAACTGTAAAGGTAAGGCTAGTCTATGTATGTAATTTTGGCATTAAGTTAAGATTTTATTTTTATACCCCCGGTACGAAGTATATAGGGGGTATATAGTTTTTGCCTTTTCTGTAATTATGTTTGTCTGTCTGTCTGTCTGTTTGTCTGTAAACTTTTTTTTCCGTCAAAGATTTCTCAGCAACTACTTGGGTTAGGATTCTGAAATTTGGTACAAAGCTTGATAGTGATGAGTTGTATTGTGTAACAAAAAAAACAGCCACATATTGCTTATCAGTCCCTTTATTTCTTCATTTTTCTTTCTCTCAAATGGAAATATCTGCCACAGATTTCTCAGCTCCTATAGGAGCCAGTGTTTCAAAATTTTGTGTACACCTTTAGGTAGGCAAAGTGTACCGTGTCAGTGGAAATTAAGATGCTAATTCTCATTTTGCCTTCTTTTTTCAATTTTTCATTTTTTCCTTCTTTCACTCTTATATAATACATATGGACATTTTTTTCTGTCAAAGATTTCTCAGCAACTACTTGAGTTAGGATTCTGAAATTTGGTACAAAGCTTGATAGTGATGAGTTGTATTGTGTAACAAAAGAACAGCCACATATTGCTTATCAGTCCCTTTATTTATTCATTTTTCTTTCTCTCCAATGAAAATTTCTGTCGAAGATTTCGCGGTTCCTATTGGAGCCAGTGTTTTCAAATTTTGTGTACACCTTCAGGTAGGCTAAGTGTATTGTGTAAATGTAAATAAAGATGCTAAAGCTCATTTTGCCTTCTTTTTCATTTTTTCCTTTTTTCACTCTTATATGATACATTATATGATACATATAGACATTTTTTGTCAAAGATTTCTCAGCAACTACTTGAGTTAGGATTCTGAAATTTGGTACAAAGCTTGATAGTGATTAGTTTATTGTGTAACAAAACAACAGCTACATATTGCTTATCAGTCCCTTTATTTACACATTTTTCTTTCTCTCCAATGAAAATTTATGTCGCAGATTTCTCGGTTCCTATTGGAGCAAGTGTTTCAAAATTTTGTGTACACCTTTAGGTAGGCAAAGTGTACCGTGTCAGTGGAAATTAAGATGCTAATCCTCATTTTGCCTTCTTTTTTCAATTTTTCCTTCTTTCACTCTTATATAATACATATGGACATTTTTTTCTGTCAAAGATTTCTCAGCAACTACTTGAGTTAGGATTCTGAAATTTGGTACAAAGCTTGATAGTGATGAGTTGTATTGTGTAACAAAAGAACAGCCACATATTGCTTATCAGTCCCTTTATTTATTCATTTTTCTTTCTCTCCAATGAAAATTTCTGTCAAAGATTTCGCGGTTCTTATTGGAGCCAGTGTTTTCAAATTTTGTGTACACCTTCAGGTAGGCTAAGTGTATTGTGTAAATGTAAATAAAGATGCTAAAGCTCATTTTGCCTTCTTTTTCATTTTTTCCTTTTTTCACTCTTATATGATACATTATATGATACATATAGACATTTTTTGTCAAAGATTTCTCAGCAACTACTTGAGTTAGGATTCTGAAATTTGGTACAAAGCTTGATAGTGATTAGTTTATTGTGTAACAAAACAACAGCTACATATTGCTTATCAGTCCCTTTATTTACACATTTTTCTTTCTCTCCAATGAAAATTTATGTCGCAGATTTCTCGGTTCCTATTGGAGCCAGTGTTTTCAAATTTTGTGTACACCTTCAGATAGGCTAGGTGTATTGTGTAAATGAAAATAAAGATGCTAAAGCTCATTTTGCCTTCTTTTTCAATTTTTCCTTCTGTCGCTCCTATATAACATATAAGGACGTTTTTCGTCAGTTTTCTCAGCAACTACTTGATTTAGGATTATGAAATTTTGTGTGCACTTTCAGGTAGGCAAAGTGTATTGTGTAAATTAAATTAAGGTGCTAATCCGCATTTTGCCTTCTTTTTTCTAATTTTCAATATTTCCTTCTGTCACTCTTATATAACACATATGGACATGTTTCATTAAAGTTTTCTCAGAAAATACTTGATTTAGGATTATGAAATCTTTGACAATTTTGTCTTTTCTCTGAAAGTGTTACAACCTCTGATGGCTACCGCCGGGGGTATGTGAGCTTTGCTCACTTCTTGCTATATTAAAATCTAGACTGATATTTGAATTTTTCTCTACCAAATCTTACTAAGGCCAAAAAAAAATGAGTGTGTTTCAGGTAATGGGTCTGAACATTTTAGTTAGGGTAGGCACACATATTTTTTTTATTTAATTATTAGTTTTTTCTGAAAAAAAAAAAATACAATTTTATGCATTTTGAAAGGCATTTCGCCTTTAAAAATGCATAAGATTATATATTTTTTTCCAGAAAACCCTAAAAAATTCTAGGTTTCACCTGTACATTTATGTAGTGTCGGGTTACCCTAAACACAGGTATTTTTATACCCCCCGCAAACTTTGTTTGTGGTGGAGTATACTGTTTTCACGTTGTCTGTGCGTCTGTGCATCCGTCCGTCCATCCGTCCGTCCATCCGTAACGTTTTGTTTCCTTAATATCTTGAAGAGTCATCGCTGGAATTTCATCAAACCTTGCAAACATGTTCATATATGCAAGACAAATACTTTAGAAAAAAAAGTAAGGGCTAGGGGCCAATTCTATTAGAGTTATTTCCCTTTGTAGTTCTAAATGGCTTTTTATATAGGGTTTTATGCTTATGCTATTATAGTCCATACACAGGCCGATCAACTCCTACCACAGCTTTAGATGGAACAATTTGATACTTTTCCTATACAATGTAGACACATTGGACATATGCATGAAGGAGTTTGATTCAGAAAAAATAATTTTTGACAAAATGACAGCTGTGAGAACTTAGACAATTTTTCCCTTATAAGGCTTTTGTATATGCATTGATGGTGCCTTCATGGGCTGATCAACTCCTACCACAGCTTTTGATGGAGCAATTTGATACTTTGCCTATACAATGTAGACACATTGAACCTATGCATGAAGGAGTTTGGTTCAGAAAAAATAATTTTTGACAAAATGACAGCTGTGAGAACTTAGACAATTTTTCCATAATAAGGCTTTTGTATATGCATAGATGGTGCCTTCATGGGCCGATCAACTCCAACCACAGCTTTTGATGGAGCAATTTGATACTTTGCCAATGCAATGTAGAAGCATTTAACATATGCATGAAGGAGTTTGGTTTGGAAAAAAATAATTTTTTATAAAATGACATCTATGAGAACTTAGACTATTTTTCCGATAAAAGCTCTGATATATAGAGCTTTCGGGTGTGAATAATTTTGTGTTATATTTATCTTTTTCACTGACCCTTACTGTGCGGGGGGTATCTAATAAGCATTGCTTATTGACTTTTTTCATTTTATTTGGTCTAACTTAATTTTCAATGATTTTTAAAAACCAAGCCTCAGTCCACCAGATCTGATCAGTTGATTATGAATTAAAATTCTTATTTCTCAACCAAAGCATATGTTGTGGGTACTCGAAAGAACCGCCTCATTGAGGGGGTACTTTTGCATACCCAAATCATAAGCTTAAACTGATGGATAAGAAAATAATCACATTTTTACGCTCATAAAGTTTGTTAACCGTTAAAGCGTCAATCACCAATGCAGCAGACGAAAAACTTAATGACATCTTTCAATTTTTGTAAAAAATAAGGTATGCCAGCAGACGATTCTCATGAAATATCATGCATTATTTGTTATTTTTGAAAAAGCGGCAAAATTAGAATTTGTCGTCTGCTGCAAATTATAGGTGGCGCTTTATGGGTTTACCTCGGCCTATGAAACTTACAGCAGTTGAAGCATTTTGAGTTAAAAAAATTAATACCTTTGCATGCTTGGTAATTTTGATGCTTTTGTTGCCGTCTGCTGACTTTTTCAACATTAACTTTTTCGAAAAATTCTTTCAGGAACACTATCAGAGTATCAAACAGGTTGGATCCAGATCAGGACCTACATTCTGTCAGTCCCGATCTGGATTCAAACTGTTTACAAAGGTTATCTGCAGATGACAAATGTCCCTGCTAGCAAGGAAAGTGTTAATGATAATGATCACTTCTATGTTCCAGGCTCGTAGTCCACGCAAGATCAAGTCCGATGAGATTGTCGACCACGCACATGGTTCTCCGAGTGAGGCAGGAGGATTTCTGAAGGTAGCGAAGGATAACGGCAACGGATCTCGGTGTAGTACGCCTACTGAGGTAAACACTACTTTCTCGGTGAGAGCTGTTGATGAGTCTAATAAGGTAGAAATTGTTTATAAATCCTGGGCTTTGTTGTTCAAAACATTGTTAGTCTTTAGAGGTTGATAATTGATCACTTTGTCTAGTATGAGATAGGCTTTAGAAAAAATTAGTTCATTTTGGTGTGATTAGTTATATAGTTTGAATTAATGCTGTTACAGCAAGCCAAAAAATGGGCTGAAAATGTTGTCTGCTGCAGTTTTTCGGTTCAACAAAAGCTTAGATTTTAGCTTGCATGCAAACAGTGTGGACCCTGAGAAAACTGCTCCCGAAGGATTCTGGAGCAGTCTTCTCAGGATCCAACCTGTTTGCTAGAGGCTTCAACAACAGAAGATAAAGATAAGATAAAGAAGCCTTATTTAACGTTGCTTATAATGTAACAGACAACATAAGCTCACAAGCTATTCTGCGACATAACAATACCTTTAACAGATACTTACCTGCCTTACTCTATCTTCCTAGCACAACCCCTTTATATGCGAGCGTCAGCAAGGGAGCTGCTAGTACCGTTTTTAACACCTTTGGTATGGTGCGGCCACGGGATTCGAACCCACCACCTCCCGCTCCAAAAATAGACGCTCTACCAACTGAGCTATCGAGGCGGTTGACAGAAGACAAAGCAGACAGCTTGAGCAATCAATAGCACTGAAAGTGTTACACAGTCTACAATTTCCAACAGCTGACTTTATTTTTATCAAAAAAAAGTTATTATTTTAGGAGATTTTTTTGTCTGTTACCAAATTGTGTAATTCAGTTTTAGTTCCACCACTCTAAGTTTCATTCCTTAATTAGTAATCGGCAACAGAAGCTTTTTAAGGGGTAAATAAGTGAGATATTTTGCGATATTTTGAGACCGCTATTTTTGCTTAGACTGTGAGTACAACCTGGTAAGCTATTGTTCCACTTGTTTAGAATTGTCTTCTTAGTGTCCATTTGGTTTGATTCATCATTACTTCTACTGTAATTACTATTAAGGAAACAATGTTTTGAACAATAAAGCCCAGTGGATGCGTGTGAACAGAATCTTGAGACCCAGCTTCCCCAAAATTAACACTTTTATGGATTCACCACTAATGTTCACACAGGGTAGGCGGCAATCAAACACGCCAATACTATCGAGGAACGCGGATCAAATATCTGTTGATTTTTTATCCGCATTCGTCGATAGTTGATTACGTTTTCGATAGCCGCCTACCCGGTGTGATGTTGCCTTGTTATATTTTGGAATTTTCTTTATCAAACAGTGGAGACCCAGATCAGACTGCTCCCTATAGAGCCATCTGATCTAGGTCCACACTGTTTGCATGCAAGTTAACCCTTTTCTTACCATTCACTACAAATGTCATCTGCTTTCTCATCTACCGACTTTTTTGGTAACTGTTATTGCAATTAATATGAGCTCCTTAGGCTCATATAAGGGAACAGTCTGATCGGGGCTCATGTTATTTGCTTCCATGATGAAAGAAGTCTGGATCGCATTTGAATATATGCAACAGATGTATAAATCATACAACATTTTCAGGACAAAAATATTGGTAGGATACTGGTAAAAGTCTGTGTTAAAGCAAATAACATCAGCAGAAGACATTTCAGTTGCATTTTTGGCTGGCTGTAAATTAAACAAACTAATAACATGCATGCAAACAGCTGTTTTACCATGTGTGTTCTCAGTGGCGGATCGAGAGGGGGTTCAGGGGTTCACTCAAACCCGCCTCCTCGTCCCCTGTTTTTAAATATCCTATGAAAATTAAATAATTTGGTCTCAGTGAGACAAAATTATTTCATTTTGATGGGATATTTAAGCAAAATGTGATAAAATCAGCAAAGAGAACCCCCACACCTTTATACATATGAACCCCCTTTCCAGAAATCCTGGATCTGCCCCTGGTTTTTATGACCCTTTGTTTTCCCCAGTTTTCCCCAGATTTATCCTCTTCATGCATGTTATTGTCGTATTTTTTGGCCCTGAAGTTTAAAGGTAGTGACCTACGCTAATTTTATCTCAGACCTGTTATTGATAGTTTTCGTCAAATATAAATGAGGTTTTCTGAAAATCAATGAATCATAACGGTAGTAATATGGCTATATCGTCTGCTGTGGTTTAGTGGGCTAGGCCCAGCATTCCTATTATAGAGGAGGCAAGTTTGAATCCCGCAAGGAGTTTTTTTCCAGTAAAATAGTTTCTATTCACTGACATAACGGAAAACTTTATAAAAGCGTGAAAATGCTTAATTTTTTTGCAATTGTGTATATGTACACGTGATCACACGTGTACTTGCTAGTAAATCGAGACTGTTTTGCCTAAGGGCCAAGATTGCTTATCAGACATTCTTGGCTTACTAGCAACTGTAATGTTATTATTTACTTTACATAATTTGCACGTGCGCAAAAAACAACAACAATATTTTTAGCGCATACAAACCTTTCTAACAGGGAAAAAAAATAAAAAGCTCTTCATGAGATTCGAACTTACATATGCCTGCTATACTCTACGAGTCCTGCACCTAATCCACTACACTACAGCGGAGGATATTGTCAAACAGCTACTTATATCAGACCTTCCATTTCAAATAAACTTGTTAGTCCCGTATATTCGGCGAAAACTACTGATAAAAGATCGGAGATAAAATTAGCATATGCCATGCCCTTTGAACTTCAGGGTCAAAAAAATACGACACTACATAGACATAGCACCTTTTACACATGTGTGTAACAAAGAATGGACAAATTCAAGGGAGATCACCTGATGAATTTTGTATCAAAAGTGGGCTCTTTACCCTGTTTAGACCAATGAATTTTTCATAAAGATACATACAATTAAACCAGAATGGTCCATTGTATATATTGAGGGTCACAGGTTATAATTTCCCCAAAATATTGTATTTCCTTCTCTATAGATTAATTAAGTCTTAAGGCAAACAGTACATAGCTTGATGAAATGCGGCATGCTACAACATTTCCGCTCGGTCTTAAATGTTTGCATTGAGGCTCATATTTTTTTCATGTTTACTGCCAAAAATATGTGAGCTAAAAAAAATTATACCTTTTCATTGAAAGGCATGAACAAATCAATTTTAAAATTTGTTTAATTTAAATAGAGTATCTTACATAAGTGCTCATGTTTTATTGAATTTATTAAACGAGTTGTGGAAAAGAGATAAAATGGGAGGCTTGCCGAGCATTTTATCTCTTTTCCCCAACTCGTTTAATAAATTCAATAATACAAGAGCTCTAATGTTAAATTCTATATATCATATGGCATTTTATGATTTTGATCACTTTGAAATCTCATTTCTGCCGTAAAAACGTTATAATTTTGCCATTATTTACGCAACTTTGTTATGGACGTCATAACGTTTCCCGAAAATCTTTAAACCACCTAGTGGTTAGTCTATTTTATTGCATGGCATTAAATCACTCCCAGATGCAACGTCATATGATAAGAAACAATGAATTATTTGTTGTTAATAATTTAAATAAAACTTATTTTTAGCAAGTAAAATAGGAATGCAAGATGATTTTTACTTCATCTTTTGAGTCAATGGATACTATTAATTTATAGATTGTTGCTGCGTCTTTTTACCATAGCATCAAGACAATTGAGATTTTATTTTCTCAAACCAATAATGTTAGCTGACACCCATCAAAGATTCTTATCTTTGGCCGCTAGTCACAACTAGATATCATCTGTGTTGTCTGATAGTCCATTTAAAATGTCGCGTAGCAAACAATGGAGACCTTTTTGTCTGTAAGTCGGAATTAGTCATTGACCAAAGCATTTACATGCAGCAGACATTTTCAGGAGCACAGTGGCTCAGTGGTAGAGTGCTTGACTCCAGACTGAGGGGCAGCGGGTTCGAGCCTCACGGGCGTCACTGCGTTGTGTCTTTGAGCAAGAACATCAATCCTAGCTTAGTACTGGTTCAACCCAGGAAGACCTGTCCCTTTATAACTGAAAGATTGTTGATGGGACGTAAAGAATCAAATCAAACAAGCAAAAAAAGCAGCAGACATTTTCAAATGCATTTTTAGTAAGAGGCGACGAGTTATTTAAACCGAACCTAATTTCAGGACTTCGTGATGGTGCCCGACGAGATGAACTCGGACAATTCCGATGTTGTTGATGGGAAGGAGATAAAAATGTCTATCGAAGAAGGGTAAGTTTTTTTTAGCTCTTTGTCATCTGTCAATCACCTTTGCAAACAATTTCGACCCAGACCAGGACCGACAGAACGTCGGTCCTGATCTGGATCCAAACTGTTTGACACCCTGATGGTATTCTTGAAAGAATTTTTTCAAAAAGTTGATTTTGAAAAAAGTCAGCAGACAACAAAAAAAAAAAAAAATATACACTAATCAAAGAATGAATGATTCTATAGTATGGATATAAAACATTTTCGCTCCAATTTTTTGGGGGGCTATTTCTAAGAAATTGGACAAAACCCATTGATGTATCAAATGTTGTTAACTCATTACCTGCTTGTAACAACTTTTATCATCTGCTGATAACCTTTGCAAACAGTTTGGACCCAGATCAGGCCCGACAAGTTGTCAGGCCTGATCTGGATCCAAATTGGTTGACAATCTGATGGCATTTTAAAAAAAGATTTAAAAAAAAAAAGTCAGGTGTTGTAAAAATCAGCAGAGGACATAAAAAGCATGCAAAATTACCCAGCATGCAACTTTTAACTTTTATTTCAGCAATACTCCCGAGTCAGCGAATGCAGTTACTATCACCCCCAACTCTGGAGCTGTCACATTCAAGAGAGAATCTTCAAACAGTTCATTGAATCCTAGTCGACCAATCACGCTGCAAGTTGCCGCAGATAACTCGCCGCCATCGTCGGCGCCCATCCCAGTCCCAACACAGGTGGCTGCCTACAGACGTATGCAGAATGCCTCACCTACTAGTCCTTTGGGAGTTAATAAGAATGTACATGTTGGCTCTGTGGACAAAAAGGTAAGATCACTTTTTTGTAAATAAGATAACTTGTACCTATTATAAAGTACAGGAACCTGGCCCAGGATTATAAAACTTTTTTTGTGCTCAACTCAACAGAGCATGAAATTTCAACTGCTCAAAGAAAATAAAATACAGAAAAATAAAGACAGGTCTTGCTTTCAAACTCTCATGTATGTTGTGTTTATCATGCATTTTAACATTATGAGCATGTTCCTCGGGGCCTAAAAACTCAATTGGTAAAACCTGTGCAATCAAGTAGTTCATAATTCTTATGCACTTGCTAATGTAAGGTGAAGTCTGATTTGATGGCGTTAAAAGTTTTGTGTGCGTTAATCCTGATGAAATTTGAAGTCATCAGCTAGATCACTTTTCATTGGATGTAATTTTATTCAGCTTGCAATGCTCTGATTTGAGATGGAAGAAACGGTTTTGCATTAGAATAGGGATAGCTGTTTACAAAATGATACTTTTGGGGAGGTAAATGGTTGGTTTTACTGTCTGAAATAAGGTTTTACTGCTGGGTTGATGTCACTGTAAAGCTGAATTTGCAACCATAAATCAGACAATATACCTCATAAATCAGACAATATACCTCCTTAAAAGAATGTTTTCCTAAATAGTTTTTGGTTAGACTATCATTTGGCTATTATTTGTGTCTCACCAGAGATCAGAGAGAAGACATTTTAATCTCTTTGCTACTCTCCATGTTTTTTCGCAATATGAGTTCAGAATTTGGATAAGAATTTCGATATATATATCGATCCTGTGAATAATTTGTGTTGTAAAATTCTTTAATCAAATTAGCTTGAATATATCCTATGGACAGGATACAGATCTGATTAGGGTTTGATGACCTTTACCCCATTTCAAGGTCATGGCTGTACTAAAACTGTAATTTTGGGGACATACTATATTCCACGTCAATTTTAATGGCATAAAAAATTATATTTATTTCAGGATCTGGAAAGACGGGAATCTAGTCTGTCAAGGAATGGATCAGAAAGCAAGTTGACCGCTCCTGACATCGGGTCACTCTCTCCCCCAGGTAGTGTAATAGATACATGGTAGAGTTTATATTTTGAGAAAAAATTATTTTCTAGCACAAATGGGCCTCGACGCAAGAAAACCTGCCTTCAGAGGTTTGCAAACAGCAAAGATGCAGACCAGCCTGCGCATCTGCGCAGTCTGATCAGCGCCCTTGTTATTCGCTTATTGGAAAGTATCATATCTAGACTTGCTACGAGTGAAATTTCACTCCTCTACATAATCTCTATAGCTGAGGAGACTGGTCTGAAACTCGCTTTGTCAGAAACCCAGAAGACGGGTTTTGTTGCGATGAGGCCCAAATATACCACACCAGGTAGATGTCAATGGCCTACAAAATGTTTTTTTTGGTTTACTGAAACAATGCTTTCATTGACTATAAAGAAAATTCCCACACGCAAATTTATCATTATTCAAGACTAAAATGTGTATTTTGGCAATCACCAAATAAAAAAACATTGTTTTTTGCAGTCTGAAATGCAATTTTGTTTAAAATTTACTCTTTAGGATCGTGAATCTTATGCTACCCTGGCAGGTTATACATTTTCAGGATTTTCCAAGCAATGAAATTTTTGTTTTGTTTATTTCATTCTTGTATTATATGGGCCTCGTCGCGAGAAAACCTGTCTTCGGTGGTGTCGGACATAGTGAGTTACAAACCAGTCTCTTCAGCTAGCTAGAAAATTAAAATTTCACTTGTGGCAAGTTTACATATGGTACATTGCAAAAAGCGAACAACAAAGGCGCTGATCAGACTACGCGGATGCACAGGCTGGTCTGCGTCTGTGTTGTTCGCAAACCCTTGAAGACAGGATTTCTCACGTCGAGGCCCATGTATCACAACTTTAAAGCATACTTTTTGATGTCATGTGACCCACAATCATAAGAAAGGACTACTAGTATTAATCAACCAGCTATTATTAGCATATGACAAAAGTCACCACTAGCAATACAGAAATAAACCAACTCATTCCATAAATTCCATATTAAATGACCACTCATGTAAGATCCTCTATGTAATGAGCAGCTAAAATTATTTTAATATGCAGAATTTATCGTAAAACCTACATGTATTTTGTTTGGATTTGTAGTTCAGTTCAGTATTGGTACCCCACCCAACAATTCAGGTGGCACATGGAGAAGAAGTAGTGTCTCAAACTCCCCGGGAAGATACGGAACTACTCCTCCGTCACCTCTCAAGAAATCGGGTAAATTTATATTATGCTAAAAATAGAAAACATATTTTCCATCTGCTTCATTAACCCTTAAAGTGCCACCTATAATAGAAGACAATTGCAAATTTTGCTGCTTTTTAAAAAATAACAATTAAGGCATGATATTTCATGAGAATTGTCTGCTGACAGACAATTCTTGTGTAATATCATACCTTATTTTTGTTGAAAATTGGGAAAGACATCGCAAAATTTGTCGTCTGCTGCAGTTGTGATTTGTGCTTTAAGGGTTAAAAGATGAAAAACAGCCAAGTTCTCAGCATTTGCTGTGGTGCTCAAAAAGAGGCTTCAAATATGTACACACACACAACTTGTTTTGATTTTTATGCAATCCAGAACTACAGCACATAGCACATGAAAACATATTTTCCCAAAAAAACCCTGCTTGACCTTTAGCACTCTAAGCAAACTTGTGAAATTGATACTGCAGCTCACTGAGTTTTTCTCCATAATTTCTTAAAATCCTTAATTAGGAATTGTTATAACTTCTTTCATTTATTTTCAATTTACCTAAAGTTGAACTTAATAATATTTTTTTGGCATACTGCAAGATTGAAATTCTAAAGCATAGGTTTAGATAAACCTATTTTTTGAGCGTAAAATTGTAAATATTTTCTTACCCATCAGTTTTAACATATGTTTTGGGTGCTCAAAAGGACCGTCTCATTGAGACGGTTCTTTTGAGTACCCACAACATATGTTTTGGTTAAGAAATAAGAAAATTAAATTTTGGTACACACTCATAATTAAAGGCCTGTAAAGTTTAAAATTTTCACCCAGCCTACAATGGTTTGGAGTCATTTTTGATTTTTCCATAGTATTATAACATATGCCCTCTCACATGTACTGATTATTATTATAACATATGCACATTCACATGTACTTTACTAGGCTCAGTACCAGCACATCTGTCCCCAGTGCAGTATTCCGGCCCTGGTTCCCTGCCTCCAATAATAGACTCCCCAACGAAGACACCAGCTATCCTAAACTACCCGAACCTGAATGAGACGAGGCCGAGCACTGTGTCTAATGCTCTGTATCAGCGACACCATCCTTATACTGTGCCAGAAAATATACAGAAATTGGAATTCAATGGAAACTGTGAGTATATCATTGTAAAGGTAAATGTTCAAAACTTTCAAACACTTTTCTCTTTCTGTTCTCAATAAAATGATGGTTATCAGTGCTGAAATTCATCAAAGCAAACAGGGAAGACCCTGATCAGACTGCTTTTTCTGGTCTGTTCTGTTTGTCGAGGCCTTTTTGGCAGACATTTTAGAACATCTACCGTAGCAGTATTTTTATTAGTCTTTTACCAACTTTGAGCAGAATTTAGGAGTGAAACAGAATCTTACACTTGTGCTCATAAAGAAATGAATTTTATTGTTTGGATGTTCATGAAAAGATGACACTTTTATTAATGTGACACTGAAGGGTATGAATTCACTGGGTTAATTTCAATGTTAACATGATACCTTTCAATGTCACATTAACTTTGAACTGAACCTGTGGCATTTATACTTTCACAAACCTCTGACAAACGAAATTTATTTTTTACTTTTACATTGTTATAATAGATATCTAAAACAGAATTTATTCATACATTAGGATACATAACAAATAATGTTTAATCCTATTTACAATTTTGTTGGATTGTAAAATGGAACAGCAGAACAGCAAACATGAACTCGGACAGACAATTAAGAGCCTTGATTTACACAGCCCACTCAGTGAGGAGCTTGCCATCAATCACAGCTATATTGTAGCTACTGGTAGGCACATCATGCAATCCAGCTTAGTTAGCCTTTCAATTATATTTTATACTTATAGGTGAAATCAATGCATATCAAAAACAAATAAAAGTGATATCAATCACTAGTGAAATGATATGATATCAATCACTAGTGATTGATATCAGCCTATATTTTCACTGTTGCGTTTTTGGATTACCTCTGACTTTTCCATTCACTTAATGCATTTCACTTCAGAACTTCAAACGCCAAAAATTTTCTTACTTGTGAACGAAAACATCAAGTGTGGGTATGCATTTTCTTAGTTAGAATGTGATCAATATTTTGGTGCCAAAATTATTTGGGTTTGCTAAACTTTTTCATTTCTGCATTTTCAGCACCTCCTTTTTCAGTGGGCGAGACATTGCATGTAGCCTATAAAAAGTATAAAATAAAAAGAAAATTTACTTTTTTTTCGATAAATATCAAATATATTTCCATCTCGTGAGTTGAAAACATCAGAATTTCACTCATGCTGCGCACTCGTGAAAACTCTGATATTTTCAACTCACTTAATGAAATATATTTGGTATTCACCTCAAAAAAGTAAATATCCTCTATATATTTCTGTTGCTCATGAGGTTTTTGAATGGATACGAAAATCTAAAGATTCTTTAAAGGGTTTATTTGAACATGTTTTCAGATGAACTTTATGAAACTCCTCAAAGATTCATTCTGGATAAGGGTAAACAAGTACTTTGGTAAAACAGTGGACCCAGATGAAATGCTGCCAATGGCAGCATTTTATCAGGGTCTAAACTGTTGGCTAAGATAAAACAATCTTCAGGAACAGAAATACATCATTTTATAGAAATTTAGGCTGACAACCCCTTGAAATACAAAATGGATTATTCTGTACTTATTGTACCAATATGAATGGGATAATCCATTGGAATTTAAATGGTTTTAAAATGACCACTTGTGTAAGATTCTTAAATTATCAACTCTTATTAACTGGTAGTTTTGAAGAAAAAACTTATGTTTTTGTTTGAATTTTTCAGTGCCTCCCTCTACAACATATGATACACAGAATGCATCCAATAATGACTTATCCACAGGGAGACCATCCGAGGGTACCAGTATGTTGTCACAGCAACTATTTAAGGCAGCATTCGGAGATAATAGTCTTCAACAAGGTAATGAGATATATTTATAGGGTGCTGAGTTTCAAGAATTGAAAATTTATTCTAGACCTATATGTCCTTATCCCGTGGATAAATTTTTGTTCTGAAAATGTCCTCTCCTATTTAGGCCTGCTGCATATCAGACTAATTTTTATCATGGAAGCAAACACTATTAACCCTGATCAGACTGCTACCAAGGGAGCAGTCTGGTCTGGGTCCATATTGTTTGCAATATAGGTCTTCAAACTGTTTTAGCAGATGTGTATTTCTTTTCCATCTCTTACCTTATTGAGAAGCAAAATATGAAAAATAGCATGGATACCTGTTATAACATTTCTTGTTTAGTTCAAGACACTTCAAATGGAACTGATCTATTAGGAACATGAGCTTTTTGCAATTAACCCTTTGTGTAATGGAAACCTGTCAATAGGTACTTGGCAAACAGTGAAGACACTGATGAAATGCTACAGAATTTGGAAATGATAACTTGTGACTCCTCATTATATACAATGGACTAACAATGTCGAAGAGTTTGGATCCAGAGTAAGTCCACATCTTGTTGGGCTTGATCTGGGTCAAAGCTGTATGTAAAGATTATCAGCAGACGACACAAGCAGACAAAGAGTGGCAGGTACATTGTCACGTTTTGCAATGTATAATCATATTCATTGATGCAAAAACGTGTGGTCGGGTATTCATAAATAAACCAAAGTTTATACACTGAATTAATATCTGATTCTTTTGCTAATATTAAGCACATTGAAAGTTGTTCAGTATGTATTATGCTTTTTTACACCTGTTCAGCGCTTTGACTGAGATAAAAATGAAAATCAATTAATTTGCAAGCTGATGTATTCAAAACATTTAATCATGGGTGAGAAACTTTCACATTTTTACAACAACAGGCATTTTCGCAGCCACAGTATATACTTTTGTGGATCATTATTGACTGCAAAAGCTGCTTATTTAAATCCAGCAAAACCATTTATTAGTTTACAGTATCAGGATTTGAATTAATGTTATCCGGGGTATTTAAATTTTTTCTCCACAATTTGTTATTTTCAGAAGGGGGCAGAACAGTGATTCCATTTGCTGGAAGTAGGAAGAGGCTGAACTCTGATAACAGTGACAAGACAGGGTCCTTAGAGAGGGGAGGATCTGTGCGCTTCTCCCTGGAGACGTCACCACCACCATCCTTGATGTATGCCCAGTCACCACCAAACATGGAAGGGCCAATCACATTTGTGGCCCCTGAGCTGGCAGAGGAAACATTGATGGATGTGAGTTTCATTATATACATGTAGTGTAATATACATGCTTATTATATAACTTTTTGTCCAAGCTGTCAATTATCATTAGAATACCTGTCACTAAATGGCAAGTTGTGTATATTTGCAACACAGCTATATCAAACTATGTATTCACTAATATGGTACTTGCATGGTTGTAAGGCAGTAAAATTACAATGGAAACAGTCATATTGTTGCTTGGGAGTCGAAACCTTGTAGATTGATTTTTTAATTTTTCAGGAGAGACAAAAGATTTTTTGCTAGGAGTGACCAATATTGACGAAAGTTTGACAGGATTATATTTTGTAACATCCAAATGCACTGATGTTGCAATCATTTTCAACTTTCAATAAAGAAGTCATGCCACTTTAAGAGTTACGATAATTTGATTCAATTTTTACTCGACTTACACCATTTTGAGCATTTCCTTTATGCAAAAAATTACTGTGTCTCGGTAGAACTGTTACATTAACGCATGCAGACAATAACCAAAATGTATTTGAGATATGATATTTTGATGAGATTCGATATTTTGGAAAGCATTCCCATCAGCCAATTGAATTATGACTGTTCATCACATGCATTTTAAGAAAGTTCTAATTTGCCTAACGGTACAAGAATTTGATAGAATGTGTGCCATATGGTTAGCATTCCCTCATTGCCTAAAAGTTGTTTTGTCAAAATATAGCAGTTAGGAGTTCCGAGTGACGGTATGTTAAAAATATCTTATGAAAGAGGTCATTTTGTATGAAATTTGTAACTGAACATTCTTGGGGTCACTCATGTGAAATTTATGCTTCTTTCATTAATTTCATGAATTGAACATTCTTGTAAGTTGCTTAAAATCTATATCCAGAAATTAAGGACAATGTTTTAATTTCTTTCCTCAGTAACAAGTGATTGGTGTATATAGAGGAATGATATATATCAGAATATAAGTTATTAATGTTGTTATTATTTTCTTTCAGGACAATCACAATGCAATAATGGCAAAATTGAACTTTGTCCTTGACCTTGTTGAGTGCATCATAGAACTAGCCAGGGTACGAGGTGCTCCACTCAATGCCTTCTCCGAAAGTCTCTCTTGCAATAAGGTAAGACAGCTTATCACTTTATGCTCACCTATTTAAAACACTTGCCCTATTAAAGGACTGAATGAACAGGTTATGTCTTGTGGCTCTAAAATCTCTAATTTGATTGGCTTTTTGAATTTACTTATAAAGAGGTTGACAGCTCTTATCCCTATTCCACACAGACTGCGAATCCCCGAATCATCAAGAATTGATAAATGTTAGGATTCGGCTGGATTCGTGGAGAATTGTAAAATTTTCAACCCATTCCGTGATGTTCTACGAATCAGATACAAAACAGATAAGAAACAGTTACGAATATTCGCCAGATTTGCGGGATTTGGCTGGATTCAGCCTGAGTCACCATGATGCTGTGCCGAATTTACTACGATGTGCAATAACATATTTGGAAATACTGAAATAAGGTTAAGAATCAATCACAAATTAGTTAAGAATATGCTGAATGCAGCACGAATAGGGCACAAATTAACAGAAATCCGCAAAGATTCGCGAGATTTTCTCTCACGATAGTTATAAAAAAGGCCCATCCATGCTTCGGGGACATCAGTTCCATAATGAATGTTCCTCGTAAAGCAGCAGTAGAATTGATCCTGCAACTTGAGTGTTGAAAACAGCTACTTATATAGCTAGAAGAAAATAACTATGTTAAAGTTGAGAGGCCCTGGCCCCGACTCTTTGACTTGGAAAAATATGGTATTTCGCCATTGGCAAAATCAACATCAAGGAGTTACTGACTGATCATGATTGTGTTCCAGAATCTGCCAAATCTGTTTCCACTGGCTAACATGCGTGTGACAGGGTAGTTACTCTTAGGGAAAATCATTCTACTATCTCTTCCATGGTTTTATTGCTTGTCCTAATCTCTCGATTTTCCCTATTCTCCACGAACGAGCTAAGAGTAGCTATGAATGCCTAAGAAAGCCTCCGAATCAAATTAAACAGTTCAAAACTTTTGAGCCGAATTCCCAATAAACCTACGAATTGCAAGAACTGACTAAGGACTGTGCGATTCAGTTAAGATCTTCACGAACTGAGTATGTTTCAGTCACTTATCCAAATATTTGTCAATTTGTGGCAATTCGTGGGATTATGGGCCTGTGTGGAATAGGGGTATAATCAGCTCAGTGAGCATGATGCTTACCAGCTAGATCTCATAGGGCAAGTTAAGCAATAATATTTAGCGTAAAATTGTGATTATTTTCTTATCCATCAGTTGAATCATGTGTTTTTAGTGCTCAAAAAAAAAATCTCATCGAGATGGTTCTTTTGAGTACACACAACATATGTTTTGGTTGAGAAATAAAAAAGATAATTTTCAGTTACACACTCTTATCTGGAGGCCTGTAACTGACAGTAGCTTAGCACCGCCCACTTACTGTCTCATAGAGATTGTCACTCCCTTGCCAGGGGGGTCCAGGAATCCTGCAGAAGTCAAAAGATCTCATGTTTCGAAATCGGATCCAAACCGTTTGATGCACTGATAGTCTTTAAAGAATTTCTTGAAAAAGTTAATTTATAAAAATGTCAGCAGACGACAACTAAAGAATGAAAAATTATCCAGCATACATAGAGGATCTTACATGAGTGCTCATGTTTTAACATTTACATTCTCAATGTAGTTGCCTTAGACGAAACCAACATTTATGGCTGCTTGCATTTCTCGATGCAAAACATTGAAATGTCATGTGATCTAGACCTCACCTCTAGGCGGAGTGAAGTCAACGTCAGCCAAGAATGTTCTTTGTTTATCGATGTTTGTGTGACATCATTCACGTATCACCACGACGTTATGCTCACAAGTTTCGCCCCCTGGCTGTTCCAACACCTCTGTTACAAATGAAAAATTTCATTTTATAAGGATAACTAGAAGGGATTGGTGGAAGATAAATATTTGATTGATAATCTATAATGTAAAAATTTGGATTGAATTCATATTTTAAGCTTGCACTGGATGAAGAAAAACATTAGCTATTTTAATGTTTTTCATCATCCAGTGCAGCTTGAAATATAAATTTCAAATCTTAATTGAATTTGTTAAACAAGTTAAGGAAAAGAAATCAAATGTGAGGCTTGCCAAGCATTTTAACTCTTTTTTTCTCAATAAAGTTAACAAATTCAATAATACAGGAGCATGAAGGTTAGATTCTATTTATCATATGACATTAAAATTATTTTGAAATCATTTTTTTTTGCATGAAAACGTTAGGATTTTGTCATATGCGTGAGGTTAAAAGATTTATTTCATAACGTTTCCTGACAATCTGTAAGCCACTAGTGATTTATTGATTTTATTCATGGCGTTATTTCACTCTGAGACACGACATCATATGATAAAGGGAGCGCAGTGGCTCAGTGGTAGAGTGCTTGACTCGAGACCAAAGGGCCGCGGGTTCGAGCCTCACCGGCGTCACTGTGTTGTGGTCCTTGAGCAAGACACATTTATCCTAGCTTAGTACTGGTTCGACCCAGGAAGACCCTATATAACTGAGAGATTGTTTATGGGATGTAAAGAATCAAATCAAACAAACAAAACAAATCATATGATAAAAAGAATTAAGTTCTACATGTATATTTATCACTACAGGGTGAGGGTCTTCCAGAACAGGTACCCAAAGTGACAGAAGCCCAGAGACGACTAGAACAGTTAATTCTACATGTGAGATCATTGCATCTGTTGTCGTCTGCTTTACAACTAGCCAGGGATGAACTGAAGGCTGGAAGACTTACCATCTCAAACTCACTTAAAACAGGTATGCTGTCATTCTTATCTTAACAGTCATTTCTCTTAACCCATATAAGCCAAGTGTCCTATTTTGTAATATTGCAAACAGTGCAGACCCAGTTCAAATGCCACCAAACACAGTGTCTGATCAGGGTCTCCACTATTTGCTCATATAATATTTCATTCAAATTTGAATAAAAATGAGAAAAAAAAAAAAAAAAAAAAAAAAAAGCACAACGATTGATAAGTGGAAAATTCCATTCAGCTTTAACATTTGATATTTTTTAGGGGTTTTGTTAGCCTTTAGATTGTATTTAAAGAAGAATGCTGTGTTCATCAAAAATGAAATCAAAATAAAGTGGACTTGGGGATGTCAACAGAGAAAGCAGAGGTCATCCAAATAACATTCACTACAGTAAAACCTGTGTAAAACGACCACTCTCTAAAAACCAAAAAATGTTTTTCAAGACCGATTATCGCTTAATGCAGGTCAAAAGTATTGCAGAATGCTCCAAAGGGAGCATTCTGCAATACTTTTGACTTTCATTAAGAATCAATTATCATTAAGATCTTTGTTTTGTGTGGCCGCTTTACACAGGTTTTACTGTACATTGACAATAACATTAACTTGTTATTTTTCACTAGTGAAAATATATCACTTTAGTGAAAAAATCACTTTAGTGAAAATATCACTTAAATCATTTCGGGTTTACACTGATTTCTCTGTTGAGTTTAATGTAAAAATAATTTATGTATTGCAATGCTTAGATGAACTACGTTTTTGGTCTCAACTAATTTTTAACTCTTTTAAATTAACAACAGTATGAGAAGTTTTAATCATTTTCCTATGATTTCAGTTGTACGACAGATGAATCAACACTATCACATGTGTGTGGCATCGAGTCGTCAACTCCAGCAGAGACTCGGATCTAGCGTCCAGACAGCCCTTAGTCCTCAGATTGTGATAGCTACTGCCGATAAACTCATCTATAATTATGCCATTGAAATGGTAAATAAAGATTTCATAATGTGGGCTTTTTTTGTGTGAATATCTCATAAGTGATATTGATATTGATTGATGTCAGAGTTTTAGCTCTTTGCATGCTGGGAAATTTTTCATGCTTTTTTCATCTCATTTTTTTTCAAGATGAACATTTTTGAAAAAAAATAAATCAGGGAATACCATCAGAGTGTCAAACAGGTTGGATCCAGATCAGGCACGACAAAATGTCAGGCCTGCTCTGGGTCCAAACTGATTGCGAAGGTCATCAGTAGATGACAATAGTAGGTTAAAGCTGCATAGTCTGTAACTTTTGATCTTCTAATTTTAAAAATAATGTTTTTATTTTTCAAGAACGCAGTAAAAATATTCAAATTCAGGTAAACATTTTACCATTTTCGTAAATCTTAACAAGTTATCACTATCAAAACAGCTGCATTTATGTTAAAATTCAACGGTCTATAATTATTGGAGGGACGCAAATAATTACCAACAAGAGAAAAATACACCTATTTGATAAGATAATTCACTTTTCCATGCAGTTTTCAGCTGTACTGAGCATTTTTATTGTTAAAAATAGCTTAATTCTACTTTTACAAATGATTAAAAAAAAAGAAAATTTTTCGAAATATGTTCATAGTTACAGAGTATGCAGCTTTAAGAGTTAAAATTACAGGTTTCTGTATTTTAATAAATCTTGGAACATCAATTTGAATGATTCTACAGGCCTTGAGATAAGACTGTGCAATTAAAAATAAATTTTCTCATTTCTCAACCAAAATATATGTTGTGGGTACTCAAAAAAACTGTCTCAATGCAGTTGCTCAGTCCGTAGAGCATTAGACTGGGGATCGAAGGGTTGCTAGTTCGAGACTCACCACTGGCTGAGTCACTGTATTGTGTCCTTGAGCAAGACACTATCCACTGCTTAGTACTGGTTCAACCCAGGAAGACAGGAAATCATCTCAACATAACTGATAAATTGTTGACTGGGATGTAAAGCATCAAAACAAACAAACAAAATGTATCGGGCAGGATGACCTGTAAAGTGTAAGTTTATTCTTTAGGAATGGTCTTTGTATATGTAACCGTACCTGTTAGGGGTTCTTTCATAAATAGAGGATCTTACATGAGTGCTCATGTTTTATTGAATTTATCAAATGAGTTGAGGAAAAGATATAATGTGAGGCTTGCTGAGCATTTTATCGCTTTTTCGCAACAAGTTTAATAAATTCAATAATATAGGAGCACAAAAGTTGGATTCCATTTATCACATGACATTATAAAATTACTTAAAGATCACATTTTTCGTGAAAACGTCAAGATTTTGCCATTTTTTATGCAAATTTATAATGGACGTCATTACGTTATGTTAATAAATCTATTAACCACTAGTGGTTTATTGATTTTATTGCATGGCATTATTTCACTCCCAGACGCAACGTCATTTGATAATTCATGTTAACATTCCAATATGTGCAATTTTTAATTGAGGTTACTTGCCATTTATATTGTCTCTGTATACCCACAATAAAAATTTTTGTAAAAAAATTGGATAAAGTTATAAGTCAAAACAATTCATTGGTTGAATAATTATGTCTAGATCATTTAGGTTTGATCGTGTTTTATAATTCAGTAAAACCTAATGTTTACAACAACTAAAAATTCTGAAATTAGATAATAGACTGTTAATGCTGAACTATCCAATGGGTCTATTGATCTAAAATAGAAACTGAGTATGATCAGGAAATACCACAATCACAAACTGCAGACAAACCTATGGCACCGCGAGGAAGAGCCACACAACAATCACGAGACAGTTTTTGTCCCTTCATTGTGTGGAAGAGACCAGTGAAGCCTCTGGGGACCTTAGCAGGCTTGGTAAGAACCTGGCGAACCTGGCTTGTATCACCAATTTAGGAAAAATTAGTGATGTTATTTCATTTTTGTCGTTGTTTTTTCAGTGCCAGACGGCAGCATTAGATGAGCTCTTTAATAATCCTCAGGAGGTACGTAGTAATATTAATTGGCCCCATCTTGAGAAAACCTGATTTTGTTGCATGTGAACAACAAGGGTGAAGACAAGCCTGCACTTACAGGCAGTTTGATCAGCATCTTTGTTATTTTCTCTCTCTGTAAAGTAGGATTGCTTCAACTTGACCCTTAAAGCGCCAATCACGACTGCAGCAGACAACAAATTTTGCGACATCTTTCCTAGTTTTCAACAAAAATAAGGTATGATATTTCATGAGAATTGTCTGCCAGCAGACGATTCTCATGAAATATCATGCCTTATTTGTTATTTTTGAAAAAAACAGCAAAATTTGAAATTGTTGCTGCTGCAAATTATAGGTGGCGCTTTATGGGTTAAGCTAGTCTCTGTAGCTATGAAGACAGTTATCAGCCTTACTTTGTCACAAACCCCAAAGACAGGTTTTCTCGCATCAAGGACGATTAATACATAAACTTAACCTATTTTAGTCTATTGGGTAATTCCACAATGCATTTAGAAGAGGTTAATCTCAGTTTTAAGGGGTGTTAATTTAATCTTTTGTTTCATGTGTGTAGGTTTGACATTACAATTGACAAACAAGCATGAAAAACAATAACATACAAATGGGATTTATTTCCGTAATTTGTGTCTGCGAACAGTGAATTCTCTGGTATGATTGGGCTGATGAGCAGGCTCATCTGAGTCTTTGCTGGTTACATAGGTGCTCGCTCAGAGTAATGCTGCATTGACTCTTTGCCTGCTTGTGATGACTTTTGTCATCAGCTGATAACCTTTGCAAACAGTTTGGATCCAGATCAGGCCCAACAACATGTTGGGCCTGATCTGGATCCAAACAGGTAGACATTGATGGTATTCATGAAACAATTTTTTGAAAAAGTTGATCTAGAAAAATTAAACAAACAAAAAACAACATGATTAAAAATACAAAATTACCAAGCATGCACTGAGTATATAGGTCTGAAAGAATGGAGATCTAGAAGTGCAGAATCTGTAACAGGAAAATTATTTTAAAAAATTAACCTCCAAATTTTAAGCAAAATTCTTGTCTTTTATATGGATAAGCAGCGCCCTAGATAAGCTTTTGGGTCAATTGCGTTTGTTTATTCCCCGAATGGAAACGAAATGGACCAAATGATACGCAAGGACATCGCATGTAATTGCATACCGAGGGAGCGCAGTGGCTCAGTGGTAGAGTGCTTGACTCGAGACCGAAGGGCCGCGGGTTCGAGTCTCACCGGCGTCACTGCGTTGTGGTCCTTGAGCAAGACACATTTATCCTAGCTTAGTACTGGTTCTACCCAGGAAGAACCGTCCCTACATAACTGAAAGATTGTTGATGGGACGTAAAGAATCAAATCAAATAAAAAAAAAAAAATTGCATACCGATCGTTAGAATTGCTTTTCGGTACGCACACATTTCATTTTAATTGCTTTTTTGAGGATTTTAATTGCGTATTTACGCAAATACGCTGCTCATCTAGGGTGCTGGATAAGGAAACATACCATCCTTCAAGTAGACACAGTATTATAATTAGGAAAATATTATTCTCAAAGATTGTATGTTGGTTTTCAGTGTTTCCGACGATACCAGACGGCACAGATATTGTTGCACAGTCTCGCACAACAGTCTCGAAACTCAAAGGACAAGGAATCTCTCAATAAATGTAAGTAACTAAGATGTCTCGAAACTCAAAGGACAAGGAATCTCTCAATAAATGTAAGTAACTAAGATGTCTCGAAACTCAAAGGACAAGGAATCTCTTAATAAATGTAAGTAACTGACATGTCTCGAAACTCAAAGGACAAGGAATCTCTCAATAAATGTAAGTAACTTACATGTCTCGAAACTCAAAGGACAAGGAATCTCTCAATAAATGTATGTAACTTACATATTCTATACAAATACACAAGGCAAGAGTGACTAGAATTCTGAAGTCGACCGCATGCTATCACAAATGCCTACTCTTTGGATAGCTTTTGACCACTCCCCAGGGACCCTTGGGATGATGCCATAATAAAATTTGATCCTGGGTACCCAATTTGCATAAGCAAGTCATTCAAACAAATTTGGTTGGTTTCGGTTAAACAGTTTTAGAAGAAGATAGCATAATATACAGACAGAAGGAGGCAATAATTTTATCAAAAACTCTTTTAAAATATGTTAGTAAAATGAATCTCAATAAGTTTTTGATATCATAGAAAATATAGATGTTTATTCCTACTGTATTCAACCTGATAACAGTCATTTACCTAAATTTCTTCACAATTTCTAGAATTTTTGACTTGGTAATTAATTTTTTCAGTAAAGTAAGATATAGATTAAAATATGGTATGTGCGGCCAGCAAAGCCTCAGATCAGCCTGCGCACACGCGCAGTCTGATCAGAGCCTTTGCTGGCCGCTTGAATATTCTATGAAAGTTAAGCTACTGATTGAACATCATTTGGAGTTTCTAAGCTAAAAAGAAGGCTGCACAGGTTTGTAAGAGTCTACACTTGTCAAAATGCCACTTGTTGGAAATTACATGTCATGGCTCTAATGTTTTTTTCTCTCCTTCAAACAGATAAAGAAGCAGTAGAAAGACGGTTATCAAACCTCCAGGGTCAGGCTTACTATCACCAATACCTCGCGACGAGCTGATACATGGTTAGGACGTGTGTAGATAGCTTTTGCCTGCCATCACACTGTGTTCTACTGATCCGGTTCTCGTAGTGACGACATAAATCTGAGGATGTCTGACTTAGGAGTGGTAGATGAGTGATATTGCTAGGAAACATCTTTGATCTTGGAAAATATATGCTGTGATTGGTGAATTGTTTGCCCTAATGAAATAAATACATTGAGAATACAGTACTACACTTTTCATGGTGTAAACATGACCTTTCACCTCAAAATATCAATAATCCAAGAGGGTTCTGTACTGTTGATTCAAAGTTAGATGAGAATGGTTGTAAACAAAAAATATGAACAAATCCAGGTAATAGGTAATTTATACAGGTATATCTTACTGCAGTAATACATTTATCCTTTTTTACCTGTTTCAATGAAAAATAGGCAGTAAAAATGTGCAATACATAATAGTACTGAATAACAAAAGTCTGTTTTTACTGACATAACAAATCCTATAATAGCAATGTTAACCCTCAACATGCTGAACCTGGATATATCCTGTTTCAAAAACAGTATAGATTCAGATCAGCTGGCTTCAGAGAAGCTTCAGAGAAGCCAGCTGATCAGGATCTACACTGTTTTCCATTTTGTTTATAACTGGAATACTGTTAGATAATTAGTTAAACTATGGGAAGAGGCTAGTACAAAAATGGCCATGTTATATCCAAATTTGTGTTATAATGAGGTGTTTAAACCCTTCACTCCATAATAATGCCTTTAGAAGCCTTTGAAATATCATGTTTTTGAAAATATAATGGAAAATGGAGCATTTGCTCTTTGGGAGCAAATGCTCCATTTTCCATTATATTTTCAAGAGTATTCAAAACTTAACTTAAATTTCTTGAATTTTTTTCAATATGGTAGAGTTAAATAAATGACATAAAAAATGTTTTCTGTTATAAATATAGTCGGACAGGAAGGAAAATGAAATGACAGGAATGTATTATTTATACTCAATGCAAGGAAATAGACATCAGTTTATGTTGTGAATTAAATTTCAACAGTTAATCACAGCATATGTTTTTATCGTGTCTTGGAAATGATTGTTACGGAACATACCTCGAACCGTCTTCTGATTGGCTCAGACTGGAATGAAAATGAAATGACAGGAATGTACTATTTTTACTCAATGCAAGGAAATAGACATCAGTTTATGTTGTGAATTAAATTTCAACAGGTAACCACAGCATATGTTTTTATTGTGACTTGGAAATGATTGTTACGGAACATTCCTTGAACTGTCATCTGATTGGCTCTTCTCTTGATGTGTAAATAAGTGGTGTACATAATGACGACAATATTAAGTTATACCTATTTATGAACATTGTTATAAATAATCCTTTATCAGCCATAACGAACATTTTACACAAATGAGTTGGCGAGTTATAAATAGAATATCTATTATTAGCGCTGGACACATGTATTTAAACTCATTAAGTGTTTTGATTTATACCTCATTTTTCTTAAAATGTGTATTGCAGTCAAATATTCTATTCACATATAACTGAGTTTTCTGCTAAGCTTTGATTAGGGATGCAAAAGAAAACTCGAAGATGCTTATAAAAACATTTTGTATCATATGACATCACTGTTATTCAGTTTTGTATCATCATGTAACAAATTTGACTGCTGATAGCTAGTGTGTAACATCATTGAGCCGTACATGACATCATTTTTATCTGTTGAAAGTCCACAATCTTTAAGGGTAACAAAATCGGAAGAAAAGTGTCATATGATGAACAGAATCTTATGTGAGAGGTAATTTGTTATGAAATGACAATTCATGTAAGAGGCTTGTTTCATAAATGCTGTATGAAATGATAACTTGCGTAATGTACGAAGCTCATAACAAGAGGAAAATGTAAATATGCAAGATATTTATGGATAAGAAAAGTGGTTTCAGAGCGGTGGAGATGAAACAATGGGAATAGATAAAACAGTTGTTAATGGATCTATGAGGTTCTGAACTAGACAGTATTTTGTGAACAGTGATTGATTTCTGTCTCAGGTTGAAAAATATGAAAAGTGAAAAGAAAAATGAGCCACGACATGTGATTTCCAACAATGTGGCATTTTGACAAGTGTAGACTCGGACGAGCCTGTGCACCTTCCTTTTAAGTTTAGAAACTCCAAATGATGTTCAGTCAGTAATTTAACACTCATAGAATATTCAAGCGACTAGCAAGGGCTCTGATCAGACTGCGCATATGTGCAGGCTGATCTGAGGCTTTGCAGGTTCCACATACCACATTGTTGGAAATCTCATGTCGCGGCTCAACTATTTGTGAAATGTATATGAACAGCAATGGTAAAACAAGTGAAATAAAGATGGTAAAACTTGGCTGACACCTGGTTTAAGGACACTAGCAGAGAAACTTTTGGTGCAACATAGCTTAGAGTAAAAGAAAAAACAATCAAAAAAGCATTAGAATGAGATAATTGTATCAAAGTTAGTCAATTGGTGCATCGAGCCAGTTAAGCAAAAAAAAACAAAAAAACATAAAGTTGCGGTTATCTTCTTATCCATCAGTTTTAACATGTGTTTTGGGTGCTCAAAAGAACCGTCTAATCGAGACGGTTCTTTTGAGTACCCACAACATATGTTTTGGTTGAGAAATAGGAAAAATAATTTTCAGTTAAGCACTCTTATCTGGGGGCCTGTTGGTGAGGCAAACTACTTGTCCTTTGGGGAACTGGGGAGGTATATTAGAGGACTTATTGTCACAAAATGTTTGATCACTCGGCTGACATGTCACCATAAGTAATAGTTATACCATGGGTTGTCCGCCTGTACGTGGAGATAATCCACGAGCTTTAGCAAGTGAATTATCTTACGTAAAGGTGGACAAACATGGTTTAACTATTTTATACCACCTACATCAGTGTAGACATGTCACCATAAAATGTAATATTTGTTCATCAAACCAACAATTTACCTCCCAAATGTCAGCTTTGAAGACAGTTATCCCCAAGTGTAATGACTTATGACACTGTGATGGTGATAGGAAATAAAGTACAATTTGTTGAAATTGTTTGTTGTTAAAGTAATATATGGTGAGTTAGATGTTGAGGTAGTCATTGTATTAATTGAATCTTGGAAAAGATCTGAACTAGAGACATTATTGACGAATGTAATGTAGGTTTTGATGGGTTCTGTCTTTCGGATAGCTATCAGAAAGTGAAATGCTTCTTACATAAGGAAAGAAAAAAGTGAATTTATCATTGGTAATACTTAAATTAGGTGGTTTAGCTACAAAGACTGTCAAAATTCTTGAAAACTTGGATGTAGGTAGCGATCAACAAAGGTACACATAAGATTTTGCAGATGCACAGTCTGATATGTAAATGTACGAGGGTTGTCCCAGTAAATCATGGACTTGTTATAAAACGAGATTGTCTATCTGGATTTCTATAAAATTTTTATGGTATGTTAATATACATCTATGACACATTTTCTACAAATATGGGTGAAATCACAGTTTAGATAACAAAGTTATGAACCTTTAATTGAGGGTATCTCTGCGTATGCGCCGCTCACACTGACATACCGTCAAGTAAAGGTTCATAAATTTTAAACTGCGGTTCCATCCATATTTATACAAAATGGTTCCCATAAGTATATAAACACATCATGAAAATATCATAGAATTACTGGTACACAGTCTTGTGTTATAACAAAAGTCCATGATTTACTGGGACAACCCTCGTATCTGTTGTTATTTTTGGCATGATTTAGTTGAAATGTAGTCAGTTTTCCCCTGAAATAATTTGTTGACTGTATTCATGTTAGGATCTCATATATGTATATTTATGTTGCAGTAGAATATTCCATAAGGTTAATTTGAGTCATGTTATACTCCAAATTGCAAAATATTTGTTGCTTGCAATTCTGAGTTCATTAAGATGTTACCATGTATTTGTATGAAAGGGTAGATAATGGTTTATTATAAGAGACAAGGCTCATTATGGAACAGCAAATACCTTCTTACATGGGTGAAAGTTTTCAGGATTATTCCTGTATTCAGGATTTTGAGGCTGACTTTCCATAGAAAGTCAGCCTCAAAATGCTGAATTAGGCAGATTATTATAGCTTCTCTGATTTATTTTCAGTTCATCTTAGGACAATTGACCATTTAACTTGAAAATATTAATGATTTGTAGGCATACAAGTTTTAAGACTTGAATTTCAAAAGTTCAGGATTTTGGAAATTTTGAACTTTCATCCATGTTCTTATAGTCAACATAATCTGGTCATAGATACTAGCAATGTGTCTTGATCAAAATGAAACCTGATAACTTACAAGGGTATTTACCCTTAAGTTGCAGAAGATTAGTAACTTGCAAACCGCGTAGACACAGATTATACTCTACACCAAAAAGTTTTTATGTATGTGAATGTTTTTCTTTTGCCCTCCTGCATATTTGGCTGAGCTTGTAACCAGCTAAATAATCTTGAAGGGTTGTAAAACCCATACCAACAAAAAGTGCCAATTATGAGGCAATTAAGGAAAATAAAAATCCAATATAGTTGTATGCTGTTAGTCAAGGACTGCAGTTTAGCCCTTTTTCACTCTGAATGACCAAAACTCTATGTAGTAAAGCCTGTGTAAAACGGCCACTCTCAAAAAGACCCAAAATTGTTTTTCAAGACTAATTATTACTTAATGCAGGTCAAAAGTATTGCAGAATGCTCCAAGCTACCATTTGTCATAGAGATCTTTTTTGTCTATTTTTTGAGTGGCCATTTTACACAGGTTTTACTGTATAGAGTTTTGGCCAATCCTAGTGCAATAGGGCTATAGTTGAGTACTGTTGATAAAAATTTATCTTAACACAGCAAAATATTGCTAAACTTAATTTGTGCAATACATACAAAGTTCTTTCATGTAACACTATGTTGACATACAGTGTAAATAGCATTTTACATTTTATCTGTTAGTGACTTATTTGATTTGTGATTGACTAGAGTTAGCTCCCTTAGTTAAGTGTGAGTGAGGTATAGTGAACTTAACTGACAAAGTGTAATTGAATCAGAGTGGACTACCGTTGTGATTAAATGTTGGTAACTCTTTCAATAAAAGGGGAGTTAATTTACTGTGTGGTAAATTAAGAGTTAACTTCCTTCATTAAGTGTGAATGAATCACAGAGAATTTAACTGAGTCAGAGTGGGCATCTTCAGTTTAGTGTTTGTAAATTAGAGTTAACTCCCTTAAGTGCGCGTTAACTATAGAGTGATCTATCTTGGTATATTGTGATAAGTGAGAGCAAGTTCTCGTTGTTAGGTTGAGTGAAATACAGTAAACTTTACTGATAAAGTGTATGTGTAATTGATGGGAATGGAATACCTTGGTTGACTATGTTTTGGTTTTAAGTGTGAGTGAATTGCAGGGTGACTGCCGTGATTGATAAAGTATGGTAAATGAAAGCAAAGTCCCTTTACATGTTCTTGGTTCAAGTGAAATAAAGCGTGGACTGAATTGATAAAGTGTGAGTCAGAGTAAATTACCTTGACTGATGAAGTGTCAGTAAACCAGAGTTAACTAAGTGAAATGTTAGTGAATAACAGAGTGAACAAAATTGATAAAGCATAATTGAAGTAGATGTTTTTTCTTTTATGATGTGTAAGTGAATAGAGGGTGAACTCGAGTCAGGTGTAAATGAATCAAAGTGATCTACCTTGGTTGTTTAAATGGTGGTTAATCTACACTGTTTTCAAAAGAGGGTACGGTAAATGTTCTAAAATTTAGAAAACACTTCTCTCTTTATGTTCTTTAATAAAATGTAGGTTTTCAGGAATGCTTGTCAGCATTGCAAACGGGGAAGACCTTGATCAGACTGCAGTCTGATCTGGGTTTGCACTGTTTGTATAGGCTGTTTTGGCAGACTAGCGTTCAAAATTTTAGAACACCCACCTTATCAAATTAGGAATAAGTTGTGAGCACCGTGCAGTTATTGGGTCAAATATTATGGCAATTTATGTTGGTTTAATGTAGATTTTTTTCATGAAACGTGTAGATTATTTTTGTGCTTTTCTTGCCCTGTAACATCAAGTTAAAAGGGCCCTTTCCATGTTTGATTTATTTAAGTGCATGTCTAATTGTAGTAATTTTGTTGTGTTTTAAGAATTTTATGTTTTAGATACTTTGTTGAACAGTAGACATTCTTAGTCTTTCAAGATTTTTTTCTGTATATAAGTGTTTGCGTGCTTCATTTCCAGCTGCTTCTTTGTATCTTTAGGGGATAACTCTTTGTATCATTAAGGGATAGCTCTTTGTATCTTTAGGGGATAACTCTTTGTATCTTTAGGGTTCTTTTCATCTCAATGTGATAGATATTTGCACATAACTCTTGGAAACAGATGGTGATAACTCTGCATCTAAAACAGACAACTCTCTAAATAATATTTATAATAAGAATAGGATGTAAATTTTCCCTTAATAAGCCCACAGTGTGCTTAGAAATCATTATAAATGCTGTTGTTGTTTCTTGGAAATGTACTTTATTTCGACAGAGTTTAAGTATAAGCTATACTATCATGGCTGTTGATTGCTAAACTTATTGCATTCTGAATGGTTAAAACTGCTGTATATGCTCTTTTGAATGCATAGAGGATCGTACATAAGTGCTCGTATCATAGGGCCAGTCAAGCAAATTTATTAGCGTAAAATTGTGATTATTTTCTTACCCATCAGGTTAAACATATGTTTTGGGTGCTCAAAAGAACCGTCTCATTGAGACAGCTCTTTTGGGCACCCACAACATATGTTTTGGTTGAAAAATAAAAAAAAATAATTTTTTGGTACACACTCTTATCTGGAGGCCTGTCATATTTTATTGAGTTCGTTAAATGAGTTGAGGAAAAGCAATAGAATGCAAGGATTGCCTCACATTTTATTGCTTTTTGCAACGAGTTTTATAAATTCAATAATACAGGAGCATGAATGTTAGATTCTATATATCATATGACATTAAAATTGTATGTGACTTTGTTATTGACGTCATTACATATTGTCAGACGTGATGATGTCATGGGGTAAAATAATTTAATAATAATCTAATATAGTACACGGATGTGTACTATAGAAAAACATCCGTTATATGCACTTAAAAAATAATTGAGTGGAAAATCGTGAAATAAGTATATAAATCACTTTTACTGTAATATTTTACCACTCTCCGGCACCTTCATGGCTTCTTGTCCCCTTTTGGTCCCTGGCCCTTTCCACATATAATCCCTTCCCAAACTTACATCCCAATAACTTTTTATGTCATCTGTATATAAACATGGAGCTAGTCACTTTGTATATAATAGTCACTTGTCACAAAATCAGCGTACACTCATTTTTACTCTCAATTTCATGTACGGTAAGTGTTCCGAATTTTTGTCTACTTTTCTCTTCTTTTGTTATTTCTCGGCTTGAAATCTGGCTAGCAGGTTTTTCATTTAATGCTTGCCTAAACAACAAACAGAGAAGACCTTGGTCAGACTGCTCGGAAACCTTTCGGAACAGTCTGAGTCTGCACTGTTTGTCAAGGCATTTTCCCCCTGTTACAAGTGTTCAAAATTTTAGAACATTTACCTTTTCTTATGTACCACTAGGACTTGTAGGGCACATACATGGCATGCAAATCAATAAGGGCCCTTACTCTCCAGATTTTCTCCAAGCTCCCTTACCAGGAAACCTGGCCCCAAGGTTATGCAACTTTTTTCATGCTCAACTCAGCTGAGCACGAAATTTTAACTGCTCATAAAAACTAAAATACTGACAAATGAAGAAGTTTCTTGATTTAAGCCTCTCATATGTTGTATTTATCATGCTGATAAATGTTAAAATGCCAATTGTTGGCATTTTAACATTTATGAGCAGGATCAATTTCATGCTCAGCTGAGTTGAGCATGGAAAAAAGTTTTATAACCTCAGGGCCAGGTGCTTCTTGGTCCTGAAACATTTCATGCTTTTATTTCCATTATGTAAAAACTTCATTTTTAACGACAGGATGCCATATTAATCCTTTAATGACTGGAAATTAGTAAATTGGTACATAGATGAACAGTGTAGACCCGGGTGCAGGATCACATAAGGGTCTGAACCTGATAAGAAAGGACAAATGAGCCGCAACATGTGATTTCCAACAATGTGGCATTTTGACAAGTGTAGACTCAGACAAGCTTGTGCAGCCAGCCTCCTTTTAAGCTTAGAAACTCCAAATGATGTTCAGTCAGTAGCTTAACACTCATTGAATATTCAAGCGACTAGCAAAGGCTCTGATCAGACTGCGCATATGCGCAGGCTGATCTGAGGTTTTGTTGGTCGCACATACCACATTGTTTGAAATCTCATGCTGCAGCTTAATAGTAAAAAAATAAAAGTTGCTTGTTTTTTCTTGTTAGTACATGACAAATTGTATATATGATAAAAAAAAAAATAACAATGCATAGTTCATGTCAACATGTTTTTCATGTATTTGTAACTAAAGATTTTATATATGGAATTTTCATTTAAGTATGAAAATTAAAGAATTATAAAGGCATCAGTAGAAGTTTGCATGTCTTATTAACTAAAATGCATTTTTGTCACATGGAAGTAAGATGGCATCTGGTACTTTACATGTGTTTATTAATTGATACAGATATTTGTGGCATTGAGAAGCATTAAATCTGTGTGATGCACAGCTCAAAACCATAAAATTCTGAATTCACATGATCATGGCGGAGCGCAGTGTCTCAAATAGCGGAACACAGTGGCTCAAATGGCGGAGCGCAGTGGCTCAGTTGGTAGAGCATTAGACTGGGGATCAAAGGGTTGCTAGTTTGACTCGCACTGCCAGCAGAGTCACTATGATGTGTCCTTGAGCAAGACACTTAATCCTCTGCTTAGTAAAGGTTCAACCCAGGAAGACCCATCCTGACATGGCCTAAAAATTGTTGACTGGGAGGTAAATAATCAAAACCCACAAAACATTCTCTCCATGTAAGACAGACATGTTGGCATTCATTTTATGAGTCAAGTGTTGGCTTCCAGAAAATAACTTGTGACCTTTAAATTCTAAAATTCCATATTTAAAGATAAACTCCATATTTAACCCTATGTATACTAATGGATTCTTCCTACTGGTTTGGTACAATAAACTTTGAATAGTCAGGTTATAATTTTCAGAAATATTGTATTTTGTCTAAAGATCGTAATATTTACCTTTTGAAACCGTGTAGACTCTGATGAAATGCCCCATTCAGCAGCAATTCATCTGGGTCTTCACTGTTTGTAAAGTACCCGTTTGGGGGTTTCCCATAGACAAAGGGTTAAAAAATCTTGTTACATGTATGTATGTGTGTGTAGAAAACAAGTTGAATGCCAGTAGAGAGTAGTATCAAGTTAGTTTGTATTATGTCTCAAACATTACTGTATGTGATTATGTTGTTTTGATCAGTAATTTTAAATGTAATAACTTGCTAAGATTTGTGATAGAATTCCCTTGGCATATTTGAGTGATCAACCAAAGCTGACCTCCAGATATTGAATTAATTAGGGGATAACTGTATTCGAAATTCTCATTTGGGGAGGTATATCGTCAGATATACGGTCGGAAATTTAGTTTTAGGGTGACACATGAACGGAGCCGTAAAACGTGATTTCCGAGCGTATATACGACGATATACATGTACCTCCCCAAATGAAAATTTTGAATATGGTTATCCCAATTCTAATGCACTTCTACAGTCTTGTCTAAAATTGGAGCGTTGCGAGCCGCATAAAGCCGCACGTCATCCAACGAAATGTGAGGTAATTAATGATGTCAAACTATTTTGGACAGTATATCACAGGATATACTGTTGCAAATTTCTTACTTTATCCAATCAAATATCGCATTACAAAAGCAAGTGCATTAGAATTTCATATCTTGGTAGAATGTAACATTTAAATATGCTAACCCTTAAAACGCCAATCACAACAAAAGTCGTCTGCTTTTGTCGTCTGCTGAAATGATTTAGAAGCCTTTCCAACAAACAGTGTAGACCCAGATTAGACTGCTTCTAAAGGAGCAGTCTGATCTGCGTCCACACTGTTTGTCTCTATACTTAACTTGTTAAATAATGATAGCAAAAATTGCAGCAAACATAATTTCAGATGAATTTTTTGCTGGCGTTTTAAGGGCTAAAATTAGGTCTCTAAACCCGTTTCATTCAGCTACCAGTAAAAAGTTACCGCGTAACTTTTTTCACTTATTAAGCCTTGGGAATTTTGTCTGTCTTGGGAAGTTATTACAATAACAGCCTTTGAACAGATTCTTTATCCCATTTTGTTGAGAGCTGGTCTGTTTTATCAGTAATATATTTATTATTGTCTCTCTGTCAACGGTTTTAAATGATATGCAAATAAAAACACAAAAACTCCATATTGTTGTTGTGATTTTTTTGTTCACATGTGGAAAATAAGAGGGCCAAGTTGCCCCCCGAGTTGCTCTCCTGAGAATGACTGTTTATAAGGGTGGGGGAAATCATTATCATATAGGAGAAGGGTCGTAACTAATGTTGTGAGAACTTGTGACACAACCCCCTTGCAGTATTTTGTTTTTGTTTGATTCTTTATATCCCAGTCAACAATCTTTCAGTTATGTCGGGATGGGTCTTCCTGGGTTGAACCAGTACTAAGCAAGGATAAATGTTTCTTGCTCATGGACACAACACAGTGACGCCAGTGCCCCTTGCTGTATTAAATTTGGCAATAAAATATGTTTAAACTATTTTCCCATCCAACATCCAGCTATGATTTTCTGATTGACAAGAATTGGAATTACAATTACATGGAAATAGTTTAACCCTTTACTCCATGATAACACCTTTTGATGTCTTTGAAATACATATTTGGAAATATTATGTAAGTATATTAACAAACAGCGCACAACATCTAGTCCATGTTGTCAATGTATCCATTTACAGGGTTTCTTGCCCCTCAAGAACTGGTTAATGACACCACATCTGGTCTATGCTGTCAATGTATCCATTTACAGGGTTTCTTGCCCCTCAAGAACTGGTTAATGACAAAAACTGACAAGCCAGGTTAAGTATAGATTCATACCTTTATTTTATTACAAGACTTATGTCTAAAACAATACAGTACAATACATACAATAGAGTATACAACACAGACATGGAACTGCACTCCATCTTGCCTGCTTCTCCCTGGATTGCAATGTCTCTGGTAAATAGCAAAATTAAAAAAAACTTCTATGTGTCTAAATATATAACCATTTTACACTCAGAGAGGCTACATGCAATCAGATTGGTCAAAACTAAGACCCATTTGTGCTATGACCAGGCCCTTAAGTTATAACACTTTTTCCATGCTCAACTCAGATGAGCACGAAATTTATCCTGCTCCTAAATGTTAAAATGCCAACATTTGTTGGCATTTTAACATTTATAAGCATGATTAATACAACATCTGAGACACTTAAAGCAAGAAACTTCTTTATTTGTCGGTATTTTAGTTTTAATGAGCAGTTGAAATTTCGTGCTCAGCTGAGTTAAGCGCGAAAAAAGTTTTATAACCTAGGGGCCATAACTCTTAAAGAACTTTCTCTTGCACTCAGCATGGCCCTAAAGTTACAAGGCAAGACACTTCTGTATGTAAACTGGCCACTCTAAATACAAAAAGGTTTTTAGAAAAACTTCAGCATTAAACTTGAATTTACAGACCCATTTACAACATCCTTTTTCCTTATCTGATAACAATCAGATTCACTAAACTCTATGGCTAAAAAAGATAACCCATACACACTTGCAACAACAAACATTTATTTGGGCCTCGACACGAGAAAACCTGTCTTGGGAGGTTTGCAAACAACAAAGACCTCAGACCAGCCTGCACATCCGCGCAGTCTGATCAGCGCCTTTGTTATTCGCATTTCAGAAAGTATCATATCTAAACTTGCTACAAGCGAAATTTCAATTTTCTAGCTAGTCTCTAAAGATGTGGAGACTGGTTTGAGTCTAGCTTTGTCGGAAACCCCGAAGACAGGTTTTGACGAGCCGAATCCCATTCCTTTTATAAAAGCTTAAGCATAACATGTATTTTAAATCTTTTTTGGAACATGTTGCTTTCATCTTGCTTGGGAATATACTGTAAATTGGGAATTTTTTGGTGAGAATTTTTTTGTGTGAAAAGTGTAAAATAACATTTGCTACGCTAAAAATTTGCGACCAGGGCATGATTTACCTAAAACAGTAAACGATTGAGTTATTTCGCCATTTCACGAGGGTTTTATTTTTGAAAAATTCCAAATTTACAGTAATTTCTACTTGTATATAAAATGGCATGTAATTCAATAAAATAATTTTCTTAAGAGGGTGACGACATTATTATCAAACCAAGCTTGAGTTGCCCTCTTTTAAACAACAAACTTTAAATATAATTTTGCTATCTAAATTTATAAATGACTGGTTCACTTTTCGAGAGACATATTCAACCCAATGAAAGAACAGAACGACAGAGCAGTGGTCCAGTCAAGAAGTGTTAACTGAACAAGAAATCTAAGGGAGACAACTCTTCAACAGATCACTAACTAAAACACCTCGTATTTTTTTATGAGAACACAAAGAGGAACAAAGTGTGTTAGTTTAAGTTGTACAAGCCAAAATAGGGAGTTCCTTTAACCCTTTACTCCATAGGCTATTTTTAGATCATGACATCCTTTTCTATTTTTAGACAACATTGAAAAAAATCAACAAAAAAGTAAGTAAAGTTTTGAATAATTTTGAAAATATTATGGAAAATAGATCATTTGCTCCTTTTGGAGCAAACACCCTATTTTCCATAATATTTTCAAATACATGATATTTCAAAGGTGTCAAAAGGCATTATTATGGAGTAAGGGGTTAAAGGAAGTAGGACCTATCAATGTAACAGGCTGGTTGGAGTCTTACTCAGTCGGACCAGCAAAGACTGGTTTCTAGCAACGAGGCAACAACATGATCAACCAACCGAATTTTGTGTCATATTCATGCAGGAATGAAGTTTGACAAGCAGGAAGGCTTCAATATGTTTTGTGGTATCATGGCTCATATTTTAATACTCAGAAGTTTAGTTTTACATATTAATTTATGTGTAAGTAACAAATGAGCTGTATACAACTACAAATTAGTGTAAATTAATGAGCTGTAAATTATATGGAAAATTTATAAGTGGTCAATTCACTATGTCTGCAAGATGAAAAGAACTAACTGCAAATGTCATTTAGGACATAAATGTTCATTTTTAGCTAGCAATAATTGTGATTTTTTTTTCAATTAAAAGTAAACCATTCCACTATTTGTCATTTGCAGATAAATTTCCAAAATGCAAATAAAATTATCTGAACTGTTTAGTTGAACATCAACTTATTTATGAGAGCTTAGAGTGTTTCGGGCCAGTACTCTCACCTTAATATCTACACATAGTTGATTTTGCACAGCTTCTAGATTTTGCACAGCTTATAGATTATAATCAATCTCTGACAACTGCATCAGAGTCGACTCTGGCTAAGTGGTTAATAGCGTGTAATGGGGGCTTGTCCAAAATTGGGACTTAATTTTGCATAAAAAAGGTCTTTCTATTATCATAAATGATGACTTCCAGGAAGAGGGGGGTGTTATGGGCCAGCACCATCACCTTACATATCTACACAAGTAGATTTCACATAGCTTCTAGATTATAATCAATCTCTGACAACTGCATCAGAGTCGACTCTTTGTTTCAGTGGTTATAGAGCATTGGTCTTGTCACCCGGGGTGGCCCTGGTTTTGATTCCCAGCCTTGGCGTGGGAATTTTTCAGCTATGCTATATAAATGTTGCAGATTAAATTGTTAAAAAGATTGAAAATTAACAAGTAGGAGGTGTATATAAAATGTTTTATTCTATAAGAGATGTAGTATGATGTGTTGGTATGATAAAATAATATATCGATGCAAGTAGTGAATTATTTTATGAAAATGAAATAGTGTGTGTCCACACCGGATAAATGCTTCAAACTTAAAAATGCATCTTAATAAGTAAACTTTAGTCTTAGATAAGACCATATTCAACCTAATATACGGCAAATGTTCTAAAATTTTGAAAACTTTTCTATTTCTGCTCTAAAATAAAATGTTGTTTTCACAGCTAGAATTCACAAAATGCTTGTCAGAATAGCAAACAGGGAAGACCCTAATCAGACTGCTTCTTCAGAAGCAGTCTGATCTGGGTCTGCACTGTTTGTCAAGGCCTTTTTTCCAGGCAACTAAATGTTAAAAATATTAGAACATTCACCATATGCACATCATGCTAAATATCAGCATACATAATATTATGCTAATAGAAGCACACGCTGAGTACTTCATGGCTTGTTTATTTCTCACTTCTAGTCAATCCAGTCATGTGATTTTGTTATCAATATTCATAGTGTGGGAAAAACTGTGGATCTACAATGTTGTCAAAACAAGGTTAATAATTTTGACAAAAAATATGCACACAATGTGCCTATTAGGTTGAACATGGTAGAGATTATATGGGCCTGGATGCGAGAAAACCTGTCTTCGGGGTTTATGACAAAGGGAGACTATAATTCAGTCTCCACAGCTACAGAGACTAGCTAGAAAATTGAACTTTTGCTCGTAGCAAGTTTAGATATCATACTTTCCATTACGCAAATAACATAGGTGCTGATCAGACTGCGCAGATGTGCAGGCTGGTCTGCGCTTTTGTTGGGCGCAAACCCCTGAATACAGGTTTTCTCGCGTCGAGGCCCGTTTACTAGACTTCACGCAAGACTGCACCAAATAAAAATCTTGCATGTATTGCCATAAAATAAATTTTAAATCACCCAAAGATGTGAAGATAATTATAGACAATGAGGTGAAATCTACACAAAAAGGCAGTGATTTCAATGTCTTTGAAGGACGATAGGCAGAAAATCATGTGAGGTATACTGAGGGGTTCGAATAGAAGATAAACTATAGAAAGACATTTTAAAATAATAAAACAAAAGCAGAACATATAAATAGTGTCCCTTTGCATTAAAACAAATGATTTTTAATATAAAGCATAGACAATTTATATAGCATTATCCCCTATTCCATATGAAAGACAAAATCTGCCATGCTTCATAGAGTTAACTCTGCCTCCTGGGAAATTTTTCATGCTTTTTTGTCGTCTGCTGATTTTTTTCAAAATCAATTTTTTCGAAAAATTCTTTCAGGAACACCATTAGAGTGTCAAACAGTTTGGATCCAGGTCAGGCCAGACATTTCGTCGGGCCTGACCTGGGTCCAAACCGTTTGCAAAAGTTATCAGCAGACAACACTAGGAGATAAAGAGTTAGACACATCTAAAAATAATCAACTCTTTGCATTTTGGGTGATTTTTCAAAAATTGTAGTCTGCTGATTTTTCTCTTCAAAATTAACATTTTCGAAAAATTCTTTTAGGTGTACTGTCATGAATAAACCCAAAATATATAATAAATGCAACATAATAAAAATGCAAAAATTGGATAAACAAAATATTTCTTTATTTTTTTTAAAAGTAGGCCATGCCTACTATGAGGCCATGAATATATACTTTCGATGTATCAATTAAAACTATTTATAGAAACATTTAGTATCTATTTATACCAACAAATCAGAATGCGAAAACTCACAGATGTATCAGTTATAACTATAGTAACCAGTAAAAATTCTGCAAATAAGTTGTAAGTTTTCATGGCGACCATTCAGATTTATTCAAATCCTCTCCCGCACACACACTCACACACATAAATGGTATCTAAAAAGGATTCATCATTTTATATTGAGAATACGCAAGCTACATTAACTAGTAACTTCAACAAGATGGCATCAAAATTATGGATTTTCATCGATTAAAAATCTCATAACTAAATTATAAATATCGCATAAAACAACAAAATATCAACAACCGACATGCATCGGAAGCAACTATTTACATTTGGCAATCCATGGAAATCTACGATAGTAAGTACAAAATATAAATAAATCTAAAACCAATTACTAATGAAGCATCATACAAGATAAAAATAGCTTTCATGTAAAGTAAGAGGGGCATTAAAGTAGGTAGTGTACATGTAAAGTAGGAGGGGCATTAAAGCCGTAAATTTACATGTAAGGTAAGAGCATTAAAATGGGTAGTTTAAATGTAAAGAAAATGTTAAAGTGGGTAGTGTACATGTTAAGTAAGAGGGGCATTACAGCTGTAAGTTTACATGTAAGGTAAGAGGGGCATTCAAGTAGGTAGTTTACATGTAAAGTAAGAGGGGCATTTAAGCGTTAAGTTTACATGTAAGGTAAGAGGGGCATTCAAGTAGGTAGTTTACATGTAAAGTAAGAGGGGCATTTAACCATACATTTACATGTAAGGTAAGAAGGGCATTCAAGTAGGTAGTATACATGTAAAGTATGAGGGCTATTAAAGCAATACTTTTGACCTGAATTAAGCGATAATCGGTCTTGAAAATCAACTTTTCAGGCCTGCGAAAATCGAACTGAAAGTGGCTTAGACTGCTTTGGTCTTTTTATTTGAGTGGTCGCTTAAGACAGGTTTTACTGTACATTATGTACTATCTAGGTCTCTGCTGTTGAAAACTGCTTTAAAAAATATTTTTAACTCATAAAATGATTCACAATAATGTGAAAGCTTATAACATACATGTATATACAAAAATAGTCTTATAGCACATGAATGAAAGCCACATTCAGAACTCCACGGCCCAATTCAGAATCAGCCCTCAGATGTATGTAAAGTGTAGTATTATGTACAAAAAAGCTGAGTTTTGCTAGCTGCCAAAAATGGTGTCAGGAAAAATATTTGGTAGCATGTGTCATCAGCTCAATTATTATTTTATTATTCCAGCTAACGAAACAATGCTATTAACAAGTAAAATAAAGTTTACATTTTTTCATATCATATGGCTGTGGCATCCTCCCTTTAAGAATGTTTATAAATGTATTTTGTAGTTAATTTTCTGCTGCATCTGAGCTTGCTATTGCTATGGCATGGTTCGACTACGTCATTCTCAATGGTTTCCTACATTGTACATCAGAGCTGAGGTCAGATTTTTAGGAATTGGCTGAGGAGTTCCAAATGTGAAAATGAATGAGTACATCACCCATAAATATTCTAACAACTTTTAACCACAACTCCTATCAGATGGGAAGATAAATAAATTGACCGATATGCAAATACTTTTTTTCATTTTCCATTCGTAACATCGTTTTTACGACTAATGAATGTTTCTGTTGTTTTTATAGGCTTGATTGTTAGAATCTTTAGGGTAAAATAAGGTTCCATAAGAATCTAAGATGTGTTTTAAGATCCAATACCAGCTTCATTAACCCTTTACTCCATAGACTATTTTTAGATCATGACATCATTTTCTATTTTTAGACAACATTGAAAAAAATTCAAGAAAAATTTAAGTAAAGTTTTGAATACTTTTGAAAATATAATGGAAAATGGAGCATTTGCTCCAATGAGCAAATGCTCCATTTTCCTTAATATTTTCATATACATAGTATTTCAAAGGTGTCAAATAAAAAGGCATTAATATGGAGTAAAGGGGTAAAAACTTGACTGTCCGCTGAGAATGGTAACCCTGTTTGTTCCAACGAATGATGAAAACTTTATAATGATAGTCAGGGACTGTAAGTTAAACATGGTCATTCATTTAGGAGAAACCTGTAAATAACTCATTTTATTGGGGTGGTATATCGTACGATTTATAGGCGCGAAATCAATTCCTTGAGTTGTGAGTGGCTTCTAATATACATCTGCTGCTCATACAATTACAATTTGATCAGTTATAAATGCATTATTTTTATTATATAAGAGTCCAACTCACAACTGCTCATGTAATATATTCAATGTAATAAGGCACATGCTCTTATTAGCACATACTAAGTTTAGGGGGTAACTGTCTTCAAAATTTTCATTTGAGGAGGTATATTGCAGTATATATGGTCAGAAATTTTGTTTCACGGCGACGATTGAGTGGAGCTGTAAAAAGTGAATTCTGATCGTATATCTGACAATATTACTCCCCAAATGAACATTTTGAGTACAATTATCCCCATTCTAATGCACTTCTATGCTTGCTTACCCATAGGTGTAGATAAACAAAAAACTTCAGCGTAAAATTGTGAATATTTTCTAACCCATAATTTTTAGCATATGTTTTAGGTGCTCAAAAGAACCGTCTATTTGAGACGATTCTTTTGAGTACCCACAACATATGTTTTGGTTGAGAAATAAGAAAGTTATTTTTTCTGGTACACACTCTAAACTAAAGGCCTGTTACCATATGAAAATCTTATTTTGTGTCAAATCTGAGTGTTGCAAGCCACATGTCATCCAAAAAATGTGACTTTTTGTAATGTGTCAAACTATTTCCAAAAGTATATCATATAATATATTGTGGCAAATTTCTAACGTTATCCAATCAGACCTCGTGTTACAATAGCATGTGCATTAGAAGCTTCTTTTGTTTTATCGACTTAGGAATTCTAGCCACTCCAAAGGTGCAATTTCAATAAAATGAATTCATCATCATGTGATTGAAAACATTGTGGATCCTGATCAGCTGGCTTCTTCAGAAGCCAGCTGATCAAGATCCACATTGTTTGCAATTCAACCTGTGAAACCATGATTACAAAAGGAATCAAATGAACAAACTGACTGGGTAATGTGACTGCATATAGCATACAAACATATTCAGCAGAATAAAGCTTCATATAAGGTAGAAAACTCATGAATATTCATATAAGGTAGAAAACTAATGAATATTCATTAACTGTTGCCTTTCTGAGAAATGAAAATGTGGAAGATAATGCCTAAATGCATGACATAATGAAATGAGCATGAAATTCACATGACATGTAACGATGATATATAAAGCTTTACAAAAACAAAATCACGAGACCGCAAAATAAAAATACTGCTCTATTACATGATTTCAACTTTCCGTATATTGCATAGATCATTACACATATCTGAACACACATGTATATACACACATTTCTTGCTGTGTACATCAAAAATGGAATTGCTTCACACAAAGAAATGCCTACATCTAAGACAAACAAAATTGAACTTATATATTGACTATAACATGGACTGATGACAGTAACTGACGTTTGCCATGGAAATACTGGCACAGACAATGACAATATACCATCAAAAACTGGCACCGAGAAAGCCATTTGAGCCGCAACATGAAACAACAAAGGCTCAGACCAGCCTGCGCATAAGCATAATCTGACCAGAGCCTCTGCTAGTCGCTTGAAAATTCTATGAATGTTAAGCTACTGACCGAACAGCATTTGGAGTTTGTAAACTTAAAAGGAGGCTGCACAGGCTCGTCTGAGTCTACACCTGTCAAAATGCCACATTTTTGGAAATCACATGTCGCGGATTATTTGGGAAAGGTTGAATACTTTCATTGATGTTGCTCTCAAAGTATCAAGCATGACTGGAGCAGACAACAAATAATATTTACCATTTTGGCAGACAATAAGACTGATATTTCATGTGACTCGTCTGTTGGTAGTTGATTCACAAGAAATATCAAAGCTAATTTGGTTTCTTAAAAAGGCAATGATTTTTCAAAATGTCGTCTGCTGCCTAAAAATGGTGGTGCTTGAAGGGTAACAGGTATCTGATGGCAGAGTTCATGAATTTTGAGTATTAGTATGAGAACCAGTCTATGCCTAACTATCAACGAAAAGCACCAGTCTACTAACCCGTTCACCCCTAAGATACAGGAACAGACACTTCCAAATTCATGTTTTGGATAAGTCCAATCTGCAAATAGGGGTGTTGGACAAATATCATTGAAATGTCAAGCCTTATTTTTCCTGAACATCAAGAAAGAAATGACAAATTTGTCTTCTGCTGCAGTTGTGATTGCACTTTAAGGGTTAAAAACGAAAATAAAATGGCAGATACATATGTAATCTATCGATAAAATACGAAAGATACAAAGGCGAAAAAGTGTAGATCAAGATGAGATGTTTTGTATTCTGTGTCCACACTGTTTTCACATTTTTCTTTATCATCTGTCATCAAGGCGGGGTTAATCTTCGTTCTATTTCACTCGATTCATATCGTGATCTTTTAACTTTCGGTAGAAACTCTGTACGTAGGTGAATACACATTTCCAATCGGGCTTCTTCATCTTTACCATGTCTTCAACGTCGAGAAGTGGCGCAATGTCCGCATATTTTCTGGATAACAAGACAAGAAAGGGTTAACTCTTTGAGGACAGGAAACCCCTAAATGGGTACTTTGGTAAATAGTGAAGACCCAGATGAAATGCTGCATAATGCGGCATTTCATCAGGGTCTGCACTGTTCGCTTAGACAAAATTGATCTTCAGAGAAAGAAATACAATATTTTTTTAAAAATTTTATCCTGTGACCCTTAAATATATATAATGGACCATCTTGCCTTAGCTGAATCCTACTTTATGGAACATTCCATTGGGTCTGAAATGGTACAATTAACAATTTAACCACTAGTGGTTACTGAAAATCTCTGCAAACAGTTTGGACCCAGATGAGGTCTGACAAGATGTCAGGCCTGATCTGGATCCAAACTGTTTGAAAAACTGATGGTACTCCCGAGATATCCTTTTTTTTTTTTAAAAAAAAACTAGGCAACAATAAAGCATGTAAAATTACCCAGCATGCTAAACTCTTTACATGCTAGGTAATGTTTCAAGATATTTGTTGTCTGCCCATATTTTTTTTCACAAATAACGTTTTTAAACATTTTTTTTCTTTCAGGAATTGTACCCTCAGAGTGTTAAACAGTCTGCCAATGTTCTGTCAAACCTGATCAGGGTCAAAACTGTTTGTAACGAGAATAAAAGCTTACAAACTATTGGCTGCCAGGTCTTGGACACACAATTTGTTTGAAAAAAATAACAGGTTAGACCCTGTTTGTTTATGTCTCTGAATCTGAATTCTCTGAATGAGGCCATTTTTTAAAGAATTGTACTGTTAACAAGAGGGCCATCAGGTCCTGGGTCGCTCGCCTGAGAATGACTGTTTATAAGGTCAGGGGTAAGCATTATCTAGCCCACCATCCAGCTATGAATCTTTGATGGATAAGCACTTTCAAAAGACTTTACAGTAAACCTGTGTAAAATGGCCACTCAAAAATAGACAAAACGAGCAAATTCAGACCCGCCACTTTATGTTTGTCTTTGAATATATGGACTATCATGGAACAACTTAAGTTCGCAGAACAGAAAACAGAAACAAAACTCAAGACTTTTATCCAAAGCATATCCATATCTTCAGGCCATGACATAAGCACATACGATCACATAGAGATGTTTCATAAAGAATTGTATAAAACTGTAGGAGCATTTGCACTCAAAGGTACTACATATTATATAGACATTGATAAGATATTGATAGCACTGAAGGCGAAAAATGCTGGAAAAGTGATAAACGTTAAGCTGAGGTTTTATATGATAAAAATAATCTGAGGATTATATCCAAACCACATGCATATCTTCAGACCATAACCAAAACACCAGTGAAGTTTCGAAAGAATCGGTATAAAACTGTAGGAGGAGTTGCGCCCACAAGGTACCAACTTCTATAGGGGGACAGAAGGATGGACAGACAGAAGGAAGGAAAGATAAAAACTTAGTCCCTCCGCTTTTCTTCGAAAAGGTGGGGGACAACAAAGATCATAATGATAAATGGTAGCTTAATGAAGGTGGAAGTATTGCAGAATCTGCATTAAGCAATAATTGGTTTTGAAAGCCAATTTTAGGTCTTTTTAGGCCATTTGACACAGGTTTTACTTTACATGAAAGAGTTTAAGTGAAGATGAAAAAAAATAAAGGATGTCGAACCCAAATTGAAATTTAATTTTTAACCAAAGTGAATCAAATCTGATCCAAAGTTAATGGGATACTGGTCCCTGGCAGCCATGTTTTTCAACCGATCTATACAATTTGAATAAGCTTGGTAGAGCATCACCCAAGGACTTTTTGTACCAAAATCATCCCAGCAGGTTTTGACAAGAAGATTTTCAAAGTAAATTGTTGACAGACACCGGACAACGGATGAACTACCGACATCCTATGATCACAAGAAGTCACCTTGAGCCTATGGATCAGGGCCCGGAATTACAATGCCTCCTTAAAGTTAAGATAGGCTTACGTTAAGTATTGATATTTCAACATGCTATATTAAATTCTAAATAAATTGCCTGGATCGATGCAGTACTTGTGGCCAAAGATACTGTATTTTTTTTTATTTTAATCAGTTTGAAACGTTAACTTTCGCATCCTGAAAAATCGACACTTAACTTAAAGTCTTCTTTAACTTTAAGGAGGCATTATAATTCCGGGCCCAGGTGAGCTAAAAAGAGCGGCAATAAAAGGGTGATATTGCATGATAATTAGTATACTACTCACTCTGCTGTGTCAAAAGCCAGTTCAAAGTTTGCACGCCGTTGCTTTGGGTCTAGCTTGTCGAAGTCGAAGGCGTTCGGGTAGAAGTGATGAATCAGAGCACAAAATGCAATCCCATCATTCCAGGACGTGGAAAAGTTGGTGATTTCAATTTTCTACAAAAAAGAATACAATGAAATAAGTATAAATTGGTACTATGAGTTTATAGTGTGGATAAAAAACAGTGTGGATCCTGGTCAGCTGGCTTCCTGATGAAGCCAGCTGATCTGGATCTATACTGTTTTCTAAGGAGGGTTGTAGTATTTATTTGTTTTAAATATGCTTTTTAAATTATGTTCTTAATATAAATTGTGTGATAATCTAAAACTAGAGGACCTGAATGTCCTTAGGCGCTCACCTGATCTCTTTAATAATGTTAAAATAGGTCAAGGTCAACTACGGCTTATAGTTTTATCATATATGGGGGTTGTAACCATTTTGGTCAAGTGACCTAAAACAATCTAATGAATACTCCATCAAACAGCCCAGTGATTTCTGGGAAACCAATGTTTAGATAGGTGTGTGGCAGTCCAGGTGGGATCATCAATTGAACAAACTTGGTAGGCCCCACACCCCAAATGCTACATACCAAGTCCCAAGGTCACAGGCATTCTGGTTCTGGAGAAGAAGATTTTAAATGGTTTTTACGAAATTACCATATATGGGCATGGAGGTCATCTTGGTCATGTGACCAAAATATTTTGCATAAATTTTGGCTAACTTATCATAACATATTTCACATAAAATTTGAGTTCAATTGGGCCAATGGTTTGTGAGAAAACTATGTTTTAATATATTGATGGGACTCCAATATGAGCAACCTAAGCTGAAAGGTCACAGGCCAACCAGCAAATATGACGTTAAGTAAGTCAAGGTCAACATAGGAACATCATTTGGACAAACTTGGTAGACCCAACATCCCCAATGCTACATATCAAGTCTCAAGGTCATCACCTTTCTGGTTCTGGAAAAGAAGATTTTTAAAGGGGTTTTACCATATACAGGCGTGGCGGCCATCTTGATCACCTGACCAGGACCATTTGAACCCATCGGCCCAGTGATTTCAGAGGAGAAGATGTTTGAAACTGTTGACCGAGGACGGATGACAGAATCATTGGTATACTATTAGCTCACCCATGAGCCTTCGGCTCAGTTGAGATAAAAACAGTGGTGAAAAATATTATGATCTTTTCAATGCTATAGGAACCAACAGCGTGCAACTGTTATTACACACACCCAGTAAGAAGAAATCCTGATCTAAACTTTTAGAACAAAATAAAACAATGTTGTGATTGCAAATATGCACCTTATGACCATCCACATTCATTAATTTGTATTTGATGAACATCATTTTGGCGATCAATTAAAAAAAAAATCAATCATAAACCATTTTTTGATGTAAGATTTTCACCTATCTGGTGGCAAAGTCAGAAATCTTTCCTATGTTACATCTGATCAATGCACAATCATCAATGCCCCCTACCCCTCCCCCTAAAAAAATGACTGTTGTGCTGAGTTAAGACTAAGCAGATCAGCCTGAACATCAATTAACTAAGTCTGATCAGAGTCCTTGCTTTGCTCTCAATGTGTAATTTAAAGGGCTTGTGTTTTAAGACTGTGATCAGGCTTGGTGGATGCCCTGGCTGATCTGAGTCTTCAATAGGCAAATTGACCATCATGTTGTTTTTGTCATGCACAAGCACAATAGCCACCATAAAAATGTACATGTACTATTTTTAGTCAGAAGCACTGTCCCCAAAAATATATGGTAAATGTTCTAAAATTTCGAACACTTCTCCACTTTAGTTCTCACATAAAATGGTGGTCATTAGAGCTGGCATTTACAAAATGTTTGTTAGAATAGCAAACAGGGAAGAACCTGGTCAGACTGTTTCTTCAGAAACAGTCTGATCTGGGACTGCACTGTTTGTGTAAGCTTTTCTGACAGGCAGCTGGTGTTCAAAACTTTAGCACATCTACAGTTATAAAAGCTAACCATCATTAATTAAGCAGCTATAAGGTCCTTAACCCTTTAATCCATATAATAAGTTATTTTTAGATCATGACATCATTTTCTATTTTTAGACAACATTGAAAAAAATCAAGAAAAATTAAAGTAAAGTTTCAAATACTTTTGAAAATATTATGGAGCAAATGCTCCATTTTCCATAATATTTTCAAATACATGACATTTCAAAGGCGTCAAAAGGTGTTATTATGGAGTGAAGGGTTAAGCTATAAACAGACACCACTGATTATGACCAGACTGCATTTGGACTACAGATACAGTCTGGATAGGGTGGGGAGCATGCTAACTTATATCTATAAGCAAAGAATATATCTATATCCCATATGCTATAACCCTTCGATTTAACAAACTGAATAGTAGGGACCTTTTCCTTTTCCTGTATATCTACCACAACATGAGAAAATTAGCTCACATCTTTTTCACCTAACAATATCTTCCATTGGGGTAGCTCCCATCACGCAAGTTACGCACGTGCACAATAAAAATAGTAACAATCCAGGGAGTCATCTAATGTGGTAAAAGTGATTTTCCATAGCATAAGGAACTGCTCTTAAAGGTAAGAATTCGCTCCCTCTGGGAGCAAATTCTTTCCTTTAAGAGAAGTTCCCATTTTGAAAAGGGACGCAATTGAAGAGAATCACTGCTTGATCCAGTGGTCTCATTTTAATGTGCGTATTTTTTTCAGCATTCTGGCAACGCCATTGTCTTCACAAGTAAGCAGGTGATTGCTTAAAACAGGTTCAAATGAAACTGTGAGCCACTTAACTCTCTGTCTGCTAGTGAGGAGTTGCATAGGGCCAGTTAAGCAAAATATTTCATCTGAAAATTGTGATTATTTTCTTACCCATCAATTTAATGCTCAAAAGAACCGTCTCATTGAGATGGTTCTTTTGAGTACTCACAACATATAATAAGAAAAATAATTATCTGTTACACACTCTTATCTGGGGGCTTGGAGTTGTCATCTTCTGATTATCTTTGCGAAATATTTGAACTGAGATCAGGCCAGAAAATATGTCCAGCCTGATTTGATTCCAAAATGTTGGACAGTCTGATGGTATTCCTGATTTTTTTTAAAAATCTGCAGACAACAAAAAAACATGTAAAATAACCCACATGCAATGAGTAAAAAAAAATTGTTTACCATACGGTATTTTCTCATGTTCGCACCCTACAACATGGGCTTAAAATAGCAAGGCAATATCTATAGCTGAAACTTTGGGACTATTTATTATCATAACAGGACTACATACACTGTAGCGGGTATCATAGTTACGCAAAGCAAAGCTTATTAACGCAAGCCACAAACATCAGCAGAATATATGAACCAGTACAAGATTTTGTTACTTATCACGATTTTATCACATGACATCACATCCGCGAGTGGTATAATGCCATGCAATAAAATCGATAAACAACTAGCGTTTACAGACTTAGTAACATTACATAATGGCGGTCGTTTTATTGTTGGGTAAAAGATGGCAAAATCTTTATGTTTTCATGTCAAAAATGTGATTTTAAAGTCATTTTAATGTCCAAAATAGAATCTATACTTGTTGCGAAACAGAGTTAAATGCTCGGCAAGCCTCACATTTTATCCCTTTTCCCAAACTTGTTTAATAAATTCAATAAAACATGAGCGCTCATGTAAGATATCTTCAAACTCTCATATACAGCTATTTAGTGGGGCTAGAGAGCTAATTTTTTGGTCTATAGTTTCATCGATGGTACTTCCATACATTGCTTATGAAAGCAGCAAAGGCTCTGGCGAGACTGTACAGATATGCAAGGCTCATCTGAGCATTCCGCTGCTCGCCAATGCATTAAGTACCCAAATCTCATATTCTGGTCCATTCGTTTAATAATTTTCATAGAGTTCATTTAAAAATGTATTTTATATTAAATGTGAATCTCCACTAGAGATGATTCATATAAAATGTAAAAATCTATGTTCTCTAAAAAATGAGCAAAATATCTGCTGATTGTATACGTAACAAAGCCAAATTGTCTTTAGTATGCCAACCATAACACTATTTGATCGCATTTTTGTGAAAAGTTTGAAGGGAGATAAAAAATTGGACAAAAGGACTTGGCCTTAAGTGTGAATCATCAGCTTACGATTCACATTAAAGGTGAAGCACCATTCTGGATGAAAAAGAAAAAAGTGAAAAAATACTTCAAGATGTCATAGTTTATGCCTGGCAATACTAAGGGAAATAAGCATTAGCAGCAACAATAGCATACGGTAGATGTTCTAAAATTTCAAACACTTTTCCCTTTCTGTTCTGAAATAAAATTTTGGTTTTCTGGGCTGGAGTTTACAAAATGTTTACAACAACAAACAGTGCAGACCCTGATCAGACTGCTTCTTCAGAAGCAGTCTGACCTGGGTCTGCACTGTTTGTCTAGGCCGTTTTTGGCAGGCAACTAGTGTTCAGAATGTTAGAACATTTACCTTAAGCACAGCAGCAATATTATCATATATGCAAAAGGGGTTGGGTTTTTTTAAGGGTGTTTAAAATCCAACATATTACTCTGGGTCCCTGTCATCATTAGAATCACCAATCAATATCAGTGTGTCAAGGGTTAAACAACTTCGTAAATAAGAAAACATTGTGCAACTTATTTATTATTAATCTCTCATTTTTTTTTTTTACTTTCTGGATAACCATAACTTCAAATTATTTAGTTCTTAATTTCAAAGGTCTTTTTTCACATTACCTTGAAGCTTTTTCTTTCTATGAATTTATGAACCGACTTCATGATTTTATCAATTGACTACAAAGTCTCTTTCTCACACATGACATTGTTAATTTAACACAGTGTTTCTCATTCATGATTGTCTGAATTAACTACAAAATTACTCATTCATGAGTTTCTGAACTTACTACAAAATTACTCATTCATGATTTTCTGAATTTACTACAAAGTTACTCATTCATGATTTTCTGAATTTACTTCAAAGTTACTAATTCATGATTTTCTGAATTTACTACAAAGTTACTCATTCATGATTTTCTGAATTTACTACAAAGTTTCCCATTCATGATTTTCTGAATTTACTACAAAGTTACTCATTCATGAGTTTCTGAATTTACTACAAAGTTTCCCATTCATGATTTTCTGAACTTACTACAAAGTTACTCATTCATGAGTTTCTGAATTTACTACAAAGTTTCCCATTCATGATTCTCTGAATTTACTACAAAGTTACTCATTTATGATTTTCTGAAATTACTACAAAGTTACTCATTCATGAGTTTCTGAAATTACTACAAAGTTACTCATTCATGAGTTTCTGAAATTACTACAAAGTTACTCATACATGAGTTTCTGAACTAACTACAAAGTTTCCCATTCATGATTCTCTGAATTTACTACAAAGTTACTCATACATGAGTTTCTGAAATTACTACAAAGTTACTCATTCTGAAATTACTACAAAAGTTTCCCATTCATGATTTTCTGAATTTACTACAAAGTTACTCATTCATGAGTTTCTGAACTTACTACAAAGTTACTCATTCAAGATTTTCTGAATTTACTACAAAGTTACTCATTCATGATTTTCTGAATTTACTACAAAGTTACTCATTCATGAGTTTTTGAAATTACTACAAAGTTTCCCATTCATGATTCTCTGAATTTACTACAAAGTTACTCATACATGAGTTTCTGAACTTACTACAAAGTTTCCCATTCATGATTCTCTGAATTTACTACAAAGTTACTCATTCATGAGTTTCTGAAATTACTACAAAGTTACTCATTCATGATTTTCTGAATTTACTACAAAGTTACTAATTCATGATTGTCTGAATTTACTACAAAAGTTTCCCATTCATGAGTTTCTGAAATTACTACAAAAGTTTCCCATTCATGATTTTCTGAATTTACTACAAAGTTACTCATTCATGAGTTTCTGAACTTACTACAAAGTTACTCATTCATGATTTTCTGAATTTACTACAAAGTTACTCATTCATGATTTTCTGAATTTACTACAAAGTTACTCATTCATGAGTTTCTGAAATTACTACAAAGTTACTCATTCATGATTTTCTGAATTTACTACAAAGTTACTAATTCATGATTGTCTGAATTTACTACAAAGTTACTCATTCATGAGTTTCTGAAATTACTACAAAAGTTTCCCATTCATGAGTTTCTGAATTTACTACAAAGTTACTCATTCATGAGTTTCTGAACTTACTACAAAGTTACTCATTCATGATTTTCTAAATTTACTACAAAGTTACTCATTCATGATTTTCTGAATTTACTACAAAGTTACTCATTCATGAGTTTCTGAACTTACTACAAAGTTACTCATTCATGAGTTTCTGAAATTACTACAAAGTTACTCATTCATGATTTTCTGAAATTACTACAAAAGTTTCCAATTCATGATTTTCTGAATTTTCTTCAAAGTTCTCAACTTGTTGGCATTTTGAAATTTATGACCAGAACAAATAATGGCATTCTGTTTTGTTCAAGATAATAAAGTTCCTGCTCATGTTCAGCACAGGACCAGTTAAGGAAAATTTTTCAGCATAAAATTGCGATTATTTTCTTATCCATCAGTTTAAACAATGTATTTTGGGTGCTCAATAGTACTAACTCAGTGAGACGGTTCTTTTGAGTACCCACAATATATGTTTTGATTTAGAAATAAGAAAATTAAATCTCCGTTACATACCCTTATCTGGGGTCTGCTAAAGTGAGCATTAAAGTTTTATAATCCAGTTAATTAAACTTAAACAGGTACTTTGAGTTATTGTGAATATGAGTTATCAGGAGTTAAATGTATTAGCTATTATGTGAAACCTTGACACACTGGTGATAAAATCCCATTACTCAGTTATGAGAGGGAACCACTCCACCAATTAGGGGATGCTAAAAATAATTAGAACCAAACACCATGCGTGTACTTATCGACCAACCACAAGCAGACATGCAGCTCTGGGTCCATGCCCGTAACTAATTTACGTACTTCCACGTATTCACGTGTCATAGCTTTAGTCCACTCCAGTAGCATGGTTTTGATAGCGCTCGGGCTACGGGCTAAGCCACCTCCTCGACCTGCCCCAGGGGCCAAGCTAAATCAACAAAAATAGGGGTTTACCAAATGAACAAATTTCAATAAGTTAACCCTTTTTCAAGTGGAGAATTCTTAAGTCTTCCTGAAGAAGATCTGCTTATTACAAGTGTTTCCTTGGTGATTGTTTTAGCCAAAAATGTAAAATCAGAAAAAAGATAATGGATCAGGGTGAATTTTTCATATTTGAGAAAATCTTTTGAGATTAACTGTAATTTCCAGAGCCAGTTGTTCCAAAATAACAATCTTGAAATCTTTAAAATTTCATAATATGAAAATGTTTCTAATACAAGAGACTTTTTGGGTATTTTTTGATGAAAAAAAATGTGAGTAGCTGCTACCTGGTCTGCAAATCTGAACCGGACCTCATATCATGCAATAATCTCATATCATGCAATAATCTCATATCATGCAATGATATGTATCCTTCACTAAAACATTTGTTGGCAAGCTAATAATGATATGAACAACTGGGCCTTACACAAAAAGAACTATATGTTACCAGCCATATTTGCTTTGGGAAACATTGCATCCCCTAGTAAATACCACTGTGGTCAAACCACTACGGCAATTTGGTTTTTGTCACTTATTCCCGTGTTTAGGTAACTTTCTTAGCAAGTTCAATTTCTTCATTTCATCACAGATAAAGGCCCCAAAATGCTTGGGTTCCGATTGATTTTTGTTCATCAAATTCACATTGTATCTTTTAGCTTTAAAATTATATGAAAACTTCAACGTTTGATGTCTAGGCATGAAATAACTAATTACTGTTTTGTCACCGTGGATAATTAATCAATGACAAAATTGTGGCAATTTTTTAATATAACTATAAAAAAAACACATTTAAAATCTGATTTTATCTCGGTTTTGGCAAAACAACATGGAGGTTGTTAACTATAGGATGCAATCACGAAGCAAATATATTTGAAAGTTCTCATTTTTGTCAGTCTTTATTTGAAGGTAATTGAGTGGGTGAGGAACCCCAAATTGCCGTTGTAGTATGACCACAGTGAAATATGGTTGTTGGCATATATCAGAGTGGCATTCCAGTACTTAATTTAAGCACAATTATAAAGACATACGCTCTTGAGTGAAATCATTTAAAGATAAAACCAACTGTTACCAGTTCTTCTATTTTGAGAGGAAAAATAAATTACAATTTTTAACTTGAGGGAAAAAGAAGACTTTCACATATTAAGAAGAAAAGCTCATCAAAGGAACACTTGTAATTCTGAGATCTTTTCAGTTTCCAGTGCCTACTAAATCACAAAATGTGACCAACCATGATAGAACCTAAAAAAGATATCGGAGAACAAGCCAAAATTAGTACAAGAAATACAGTGCATTCCCTTTATAACACACCTCATTATAACACAGATTTAGATTTAACATGGTAATTATTTGGCTCCAATCTTTTTACCATGGAATTTTACAAAGGAATTATAGGAAAATGACCATTTATGGTCATTTTTCCATTTATGGTCATTTTCCTATAATTCCTTTGTAAAATTGTCTGTTTATAACATGGTTCACTTATAACATGGTCCATACCTATGGACCAAAGACATAGTGTTATGAAGGGACTGCATTGTATAACAATATAATAGTGATTAGAATGAAGGTCTCATGATTATGTATGTGATTATATACAATAGATATGTGATATACACAAAACAGTAAAAATTGATTCAAAATTGCTCTCAAGTGATGAATAGCGAACCTTTTCAATGATGATGCACAGAATGTGTTAGCGATAATATGAGAATGTGAGGGAATTATTGACCATTATGCAGGGGTGTGGGAATAGAAAAATTTGATACTTGTCCAGGGACAAGTAAATGGCCATAATGTACTTGTCCAAAGAATTTTTTACTTGTCCCAAAGAACCGATACCTTACTGTGCTGTATCATACATAAACTATCTTGAAAACAGTATGAAAGCAGATACATGTAATTAATCTTTTGAAAACAGTGTTGATTCAGATCATCTGGCTTCTAAAGAAGCCAGCTGATCAGGATCCACACTGTTTTCCATATAATATTTCATTTCATTGTAATAATCAAATTTATGAAATACAGAATTGTAATAGCCTTCTTTATATACTTGTCCCAGGACAAGTACAATGAAATTTCTGACTTGTCCTGAATGAATTGGGACAAGGTATTTCCACACCCCTGTATTATGCACTCATATTGGACGAAACTCAGTTTAGGCCATTCTGAGTGTAATAAGGATAAACAAGATATATTTAACAGAAAATATATGTGAAATTGTCTTTGAACTTTGCTGTTTATAGCAAAAATACAAATTTCATTGACTATTACACTTTAGTGGAAATGAAAATATGAGTCATGTTGTCATTTTGATGTTTAACATGCCAGTCAACTACATTTCAGTCATGTTGAAAAAGATGTGGCGTTTACCCAACTTGAGATAAAGGGGACTCAACACAAGCAGGCATGCAATGTAAAGGTCATCCTTAAGCCACAATAAAACTGTAACCTCAAAGATCTCCATTTTTATTGACAATAATGCTGACCCATAAGTACCAGGAACTTTCGGGAGAAATTATATTTTTTTTTTGCCAAGACAGAAAGGCTAATAATGAATCAGAGATAAGAAGAAGCACTTTCATTAGGTTTGTTAAAAATATTATGTTTTTTTTTTTATCTGAGATAATAACTACATATTAGAGTATAAAGAATATATTCATATTAGAATATAAAGATATAGGGAAAATGATAATAAAAACAAACACCTATCACTAACCTGGCCCCAAGTTTATAAAACTTTTCTTATGATCAACTCAACTGAGTACAAAATTTCAACTGCTCATAAAAACCAAAATACCGACAAACGAAGAAGTTTCTTGCTTTAATTTAAGTCTCTCGGATGTTGTATTTATCGTGCTTGACATTTATGAGCAGGATAAAATTCAGGCTCAGCTGAGTTGAGCATGGAGAAAGTCTTATAACCTTGGGGCCAGCTCTCTGTGCGAAAATGCTTGTCAGACCCTGATCAGACTGATCCTTAGGAGCAGCCTGATCTGGGCCTGCACTATTTGGGCAAGGCTATTTGTTCGATAACTAGTGTTCAAAATGATAAAAGTATTGATAAGTCTAAGATCTAAATTAAAAGGGAAAAAGAAAGACTTTTTTTTTGCAAAAAAATGGGGATTCATTCTATTCTTTTTTTTATAATCTTTTATAAACAAATACAATGAAATAAATTGAGGATACTTTTCTTAGAAGAGGTTTGAATGAATCACACCTAAATAAAATGGAAAGTTCAATTTAGTACTAGAAGCGCTTAGGCTTGCCTGCCTCATTCCCGAGGGCTAGACCCCCACAAAAGTTTATTTAGTAAATGGATAGAACATCAAGTTTAGCAAAATTATCTAATTTAGCTACATTATCATTATTAGCCAAATTTCCAAAGTCAAAAATACTTCATAGTCAAAGTTGCTTATTACTGTACCTAGCCAAACAAAACTTCTAGCCATTGTTTACTATTTTTTGACATGACGCCTCAAAAAGATTAATTCTAGAGCATAAAACAATATCTACAAATTTACAAAATCAACCCACCACCGCTGTGATAATGAAATATCTTCACTTTTAAAAACAAGCAATTATAACAAAACAAAAATAATTGCCTTGAATTTGACCGATTTTTGTCTCTTGCGCCACAATAATGGGGTAGACTCAGTCAGCTAAAAGAATTCAGAAAATGTAGAGAAAAAATCAGTATGAGTGGTTCTCTTGAAGTCAGTGGCGACAAAATGGTGACAAAAAGGTCACCTGCTTATAGACAATTTTTGGACACAGATCAGGCTCGACAAACTGTTGGGCCTGGTCTGAATCCAAACTTTTTTGAAAAAAAAAACCCTCGCAAAACTTCCCCAGATAGTGAAAAAAGGATCTATAATCACACAGAATGTGCGAGAGTTAGATACAAGTATTTAAAAGTATGCAAAATGGGACTATGAAAAATCTCAAGAACAAATATAGATTTTATGATGTAATTGCTTGTCAAAAGTGAAGATATTTCTAAATTAATGCCAATATACAATATAATATGCTGAAAAAGAAGATAAAGGTGAAAAATTAATAAATAGTGTAGAAGTTCAATGTGACACAAAAGATCTGCCAAGGGCAGTCACTCTTGAAGAACTAGAAATTTGTCGTCTGCTATACCTCCTTATATTCCAGTGTGTTCTGCTGGCAGAACATCAGAATGTCCTGTTTAATGGTGACAGCATTTCGTCTCATCGTCGTGGCGGCCTTCTTCGCAAATGTGTAAGCTACTAAAGGACTAATGTAGAAACATAACGTTAATTGACAACATGCCATGGAACAGTACAGAAAGTAAGAAAATGCAATACAGTAGAACCTGTCTTAAGCGGCCACTCAAAAAAGACCAAAAATTGTTTTTTAAGATGGATTATCGCTTAATGCAGGCCAAAAGTATTGCACAATGCTCCAAGAGAGCATTCTGCAATACTTTTGACCTGCATTAAGCTACCATCTGTCTTTAAGACCTTTGTTTTGTCTATTTTTGAGTGACCGCTCAAGACAGGTTTTACTGTATTTCAATCATTTGTTTGTCAAAATACCCTACTTTTTTCAAATACCGTGAAGGATTTTCAAAAATTGTCAAAAAAAATACACTCAGCAAAAATGCCAACCGTCCACTTACATTGTATTGATTTTCTTCCAAAATATATAGGCAGACAGTCAGTTAAAAAGTTGACAATATTTTCCGCATAAAACTGCAGGATGACGCGTTATAGATTGGTACCCTCATTTTTAAAGTTACAGAATTCAGTATTTTGCCACAGTTTGTGACTTTCTGAAATATCCGATTTTCCTCTGATTTTTTTTATTTCGATTTAGCCAAACACTTATTGAACACTTAAATGCAAAAAGCAGCACTCCTCCAGCATTGGGTCGAAGTGTTAAAATTTACCCCACCACCCAATGCATTTTCTTGTGACTTTTTTGAAAATGGGCGTACCTGTATTCATCAAAGGCTCTCGGATGCAATTTTCCTAATTATGCCCAGTTGTTAACAAGTATTCTTCACTGAGATACTGGCCAAATAGGGGCTGCATATGCTTTATGGCTCTCCATAAAATGAATAAAATATAAATGGATCGTTGGCATTTTTGTTTAGTGTATTATAGGGCTAGTTAAGCAATTTTTTATTAGCCTAATATAAAAGGAAAATCTGATAACAGGAATTCCATAACTATTTTTAGCTGTCAGACACCCTTGACAAAAGTCATATCTACCTGTCCACAGCTTATTTTAGATATGATCTCAGGAATACCAAAACTATTTTTAGCTGTAGACAGCCTTGAAAAAGTCATGCCTACTTGTCAACAGTTAATTTTAGTTCTAAATGAAATACTGCCTAAAAAGTCATATACCAAAACAATTGATGCATTCTTTTTTCAATACTATCATAAGATACTATCATAAGTTAAACAGAGGATCTTACAAAGTGGTCACTTAATTTAAATTTATGAAACAAGGTTTAGCCAGTTTCATTAAAATCATATGAAATGACCCCGAGTGTATGATTCCATTTACCCTATGACCAGTTTAATCATCTTTTTGAATTGGCTTTAAAAGAAAACAATCATTCCAATACAAAACGTTACATTGTCACTGTACATAGAGGATCTTACACTAGTAATCATTCTATATGAAATTTATTAGACGAACCTTCAGTGAGTTCAATGAATTTAATATGAAATGATCACGAGTGTTAGATTCCGTTTATCATATGACATTTTGAATGCGATTTTATCGCCTCCAAAGTTTGTTTATTTCAATGAAAAATTGCATCGTTATCACAGACGTTACTAGTTGTCACGACGTTACTTGTTTCCACCAAAAGTGTTTTGCAATGTGTGGTCATACCATTATTGATGATATGATGTTATCCACAGAATAACAGTAACATCATATGATAAATGAAATTACATTTTTTTGGAAAAGTGTTATTAAACTTGTGTTCATATCAAAGTTATCACAGGATATAAAAATCTATCATGAGCACGAGGGTAGGATAGAAAAATCTGTCCCGAGGATGGCATCACAAGGCTTGCCGAGCGATGGCAAACAGTGATCCAGAGGGACGGGTTTTTCTATCCTAACATCAAACGATTAATGGATTTTTTTTTTGCTCACCACTGTTTTTATTTATTTATTTATTTACTTTAAAATAAGCTTCCAGAAGTCCCCGAATACACTAAGATGCAATTTCACATGATGACGTTACTTGATGTCCTGGGTAAGATAGCATGGAAAAGATAAGATTTTCTATCCCAGGGTAAAATCTCAGATATCCTTATCCGGTGCGCAAGAAAAATAGCCACATCAAGATAAAAGCATTTAGATGGAAATATTTTATATAAAATGACTTACTTTGTTTGAGGATTATTCTTAGCATCCATTGATTTGAACGCATTCATAGCACTTGCTGGTTTCTTTGCTGCAAAATAGAGAGAAAACACTTCTTGATAGGACACAAAAAGTGAGGAATTTCAAAACATCATTCTTCATACTCAAAATATGTCTTAGTAATTATAGCTAAAACAACGAGTACCTGTTTACCCTAAATATTTGGAAACCCAACAGCCATGCAACGAAAAATATTCATAAAGTCTGAAGACTTACCATATGGCATCTAAATAGTGCATCTGGTCATGGTCCTTTCAGCACACATTGAGCTTGTTGGTTTAAAAAAAAAACACAAAAAACAAAATAAACTTTGTGGCTGTTTCTTGGCAGTATAACCAGTACGTTTATGGTTCTGTGGTTTATGTTCGGGAGCACCACAAGGCACAACCTGCAATGGTTCTCAGGTTTAAAATGTGTCAGAAGACATGGCCTTTGCTTGAAGGATTATCCGACGGACTGGGGGAACTAGGGATCTAACTGTTTTCAGCTAATTTTTGATTATCAGCTGTTTGTTTCAAAGCCAGCTAGTCTGAATGGCAAACAGTGTATACCCAGATCAGACTGCTCCATCTATGCCAACACAGCCAGCATACAGTCTAGGGGGCCCCTATGGGCCCACCAGCGAAACACCATTTTGAATGACATTTCCTTGGCTGGCTGATGGAAGCCCACTTACTAGGATAAGTCAGTAGTGTTAAAACAAAGTGTAATAAAGGGACTTCACTGTATTGAAGCATAATTCCACTTTTTCAGGGTAAAATCTGATTAGACCATACAGACATGCAATCTTTACCATCTTAATTATGGCAAACTAGATTTCTCAAGATATTCGATTAATTAACCGTATTGCACTCAGAGAATTGGCTGCTCCAAGTACAATAGAGTTAAATAAAAAAGCATTTTTCTGCCGTCAAAAATGCAAGGTATACAGATATACAGGTAAAATTAATTAACAGTTACCAACTTTACCATTTCTTTCCTCTACTGTCATGTTCAAAGGCTTTACTTAGATGCTGTTTAACCATTATGTCAAATGTCAAACAATTGGAACATTTGCAAATCTTCGATATACCTGAAATATTGTGCCCTGCGTTGACATAGATTGATTCTAGAATCTGTGTTTAAGTTGAAAAAACTGCACTCTTAATTTCAAAACATTTTAAATTGACATGAAGAATATTCTTTTAAAAACAATATCAGCGAGTGCCGCATCCAAGAGAATTGCCAGAATTCCAAATTTTGCTCTCAAAAACGGGATACAGAAAGTTTATCCCAATTGGTATATGCGATGAAGGAGATGCTTTGATAGGCATGTTCCATGAAATGTTATTTTTCAATCTGAGCAGTCTACACCACATTATGAAAAAATTAAAGGTTTGTGACTTATGCAAACAACAATGGTGCTGATTAGAGTCTGATCAGCACCTTTGTTGTTTGCTGCTTAGACAAAATAACAATGTTACATGATCTTCCTAAAATCAAATTTTCAAAATCCTTTCTAGTCGCAGGCTGCTTTGAGTCTTACCTTGTCATAAACCCAACTACAGGTTTTCATGTAAAATTTCAGCAAAACAGTGATTTGCTCAGTCTAATCATTTAACTTTCAAAAATGATACACAAATGGTGGGGACGTAACATATGAAATGGCATGATCATTAAATGTCATTTGTATATGAAATGGCATGATCATTAAATGTCATTTGTATATGAAATGGCATGACCATTAAATGACAAATGACAAGCTAATTGAAGCAAACAAACACAACTAAATACAGGTACTTGCTTTGGATTTAATTGGATACAAGTTAAAACTGAAACTATTAATAATAAAGCCAAAATTCATAAAATCATGCAAGGAAGAAATTTAAATTAGTAGACAGAGCTTAGACAAGACTTTGAGATAAATCGTATCACATTTAAAGGCTGTTATTGGTCCGATATGAATAAAATGCTCTAAGATATAAGACAATATGAATAAAATGCTCAAAGATATAAGACAGACTAATAAATAGTGCAGTGGGTTTTCAATAGCACCTTACTAATGGCTCAGTTACACCAATATATGACACCACCTTGGTTCAAAAATTTCTGTCTTTTTTTAACAAAGAAATCATAGTGAACCAATGGTGGTCATTTTCTTTTAATTTATTGGTAAAATTCTCCAAAAGCCAAGCAGAGCCTCATAACTGGAATGCCTGGGTATCTGCAATTTCCCATACCTGTAGGAGCCATTAGAGTTCTACTGTCATAGTTGTAGATAAGTTGACATTCTTATTTCCTCACAAAAACTAACTTTTTGTACAATGTGACTGAGGGCTCTATCTAGTGGGGCTAGCAGTTAAAACTTTGGTTTTGAACCTTCATTTGTCTTTACTTTGTGTGTGTAATGAGAGACTATGCAGATATGTAGGTTCGTGTGATCCTTCACTACCAGCATAATTATGTAATAAAGCATCAATATTGTATGATCTGGCCCTGAGGTTATAATTTTTTTTCATGCTCAACTCAACTGAGTACAAAATTTCAGCTGCTCATTAAAACTAAAATACCAACAACTGAAGAAATTTCTTGCTTTAAGTTTCTCATATGTTGTATTTTTCATGCTTATAAATGTTAAAATGCCAACAATTGTTGGCATTTTAACATTTATGAGCAGGATAAATTTTGTGCTCAGCTGAGTTGAGCATGAAAAAAGTTTTATAACCTCCCGGCCTGGCTCTTTTGATGTTGTGATTATTGAAAGTGCGGGTGTGATTTAATACACCATGTGATGAATACAGAAATCTCATGTGCTGACCCAAATGTTTTCATGGGGAAAAAAAAGAGTAAATATCTCTTTTTTTCTTTTCTTTTGGGGGTGGGGGGTTTAGAAAATATAGAAAAAGCATTTTTCTAGGGCTTTGACTGTAGTTCCACTCCCAAGTTCCACTCTTTTATAACACATTTCATATGAAGCAGTTGTTGCCATCAAAGAGTCAGGCAAACAATTTTCATGGTGTATATTCCGACAGAGAAGTACAAAAGATAATGATGAAAAAAGAAGCAGTTGTCAGTTTGTTATATGGCAGATAGACAGCTGAAGATTCTGCTTGCTAGTAGATACCGTATCCATTCTATTAATTTTTCGTATGCTGGGTAATTATTCACGCTTTTGTTGCCTTTTGCTGACTTTTTTTTTCATAAATTAGCTTTTTCAAAAAAATCTGAAGTTCTAAGATGGCATTCATGTTCTATCAATGATGTACATACATTTTCATTGAAATTACATGGTACTTTTATCAAGGCAGTTATATAATATTCACTGTGTTCCTAGGGGTTTAATAGGGAGAATAATACTCCCCGGGTACTAGCACAATGCACAAAAGTAGATCAAATGCAATGTTTTAAAAATAAATATATGAAGTAATTAGAAATATGGTAGAACCATTTTCAGAAGACAGCTACCCGGTATGCAAGAAAAAAAGAAGCGCCAAAGACATTAAATCATTAATTATGTTTTGTTTTTGTTTGTTTGATTTGATTCTTTACATCCCAGTCAACAATTTTTCAATTATGTTGGGATGGGTTGAACCAGTACTACACAAGGATTAATGTGTCTTGGTCAAGGACACAACCAAGTGATGCCGGTGAGGCTCAAACCTGCAACCACTCGGTCTCGAGTCAAGCACGCTACCACTGAGCCACTGCACTCCCTCATTAATCATGCAAAACAATGACAAGAAAATTATTTACCCATCATAATTAGAGATTATCACATTGAAACAAATGACGATTTATGTCATGATGCAAACTGCATAATGTGTATGTTCAAATGCCTACAGCATACATTTTGCTGCATTTTTATGACAAATCATAATTATTTTGGCAGCAACAGCAAATAGCACATGTGTCTTTGTCATAATGAACATTTAATGTGAACCGTAATAATTGTAAATATAGGAACACATAGGTTTAGATAAAAAGTTTTTTTTAGGTAAAAGAGTAAATATTTTCTTACCCATCAGTTTTGGCATATGTTTTGGGTGCTCAAAAGAACCGTCTCATTGAGACGGTTCTTTTGAGTAGCCACAACATATGTTTTGGTTGAGAAATAAGAAACTTAGTTTTTGCTACACAAACTTAACTAAAGGCATGGGAACATAATGGCTCGTGCCACATATCAATGCTTCTTAAAGCATCAATCTGATATGCATGCCTACAGCAGACAACAAATTTGTGATATATTTTTTTGATTGTTTGAAAGCATAAGGCTTAACATTCAATGTGACTTGCCTGGTTTATGAGTCCTAGATTATGATTAGGAGAAGTGTGATCAGGGTTTAACATGATTGCATGCATAGCTTTCTGAAAGAGCCTATAATCACAACTTAGTGGTTGTATGGTAGTAATGACACAAACAGACGAAATATGCTCTAAGCCAGGGCAATATACACATTATGAAGAAGACTATGCAATCTTTCTGCAAGGGGATTGAAACTAATACCATGTTTTGACGTGAGCCAATTTCTCACTGCTATGTGAAATGCAGCACAAAATATTAGTTCATAGCCAAAAACCAGTATAAAACCACTATTCTCTCAGTCAAAATATATCAGGCCAGCAAACAAAATTTTAGTACTCCACACATTAGATGGGCCTGTCTGTCAATTTGCATAGTCTCGCAAGAGCCTTCACTTCTTGCATATACAAAGAACATGGGTGAAAGTTCAAAACTTCCAAAATCCTGAACTTTTTAAAATCAAATCTTAAAACTTGCAGTATGGCTACAAATAGTTTAAATGGTCCATTGCCATTAGATAAACTGAAAACAAATCAAAGAAGCTATTAAATCTGCTTAATTTCTATGGAAAGTCAGCCTCAAAATCCTGAATTCAGGAATAATCCTGAAAACTTTCACCCATGAAAGTATGGAAGTTGAGGATGGCTCAGTCTCTAGCTCTTCTAGAGAGCTATGCCCCAAACTGGGCATGCGATAAGTACCAAAATCTCATGTCATGGTACCTACACGTTTCCAGACAAGCAAGGGTTATCTTTCTCATTAACTGGGATACACATATTTCATTTTTATTTGACAGCAAACATTCTGATGGTTATGAATGTGTCAGTATCTCTGATTTGATGAATGTGTTAGCATTTTGTGAAAGCTATATACTTGTACTTCTTTTTGTAAATACTACATTATGCTGGTTAGCATATAGCTTAGTTCAGATTAGTAAGCCCACTTCTATTGACAACTATTTTGGGGGCAGTGAGATTAAATGCAAGACCAGCCACATCACATACTTATGTTACTTGTTAGCATGTATTTACAAGCAAAGTGGAAAATAGTGTGTATCCCTGGTCACACTGCTTAGCATGATAAATGTTCATTTTTGAAAAAATGTCTATTATGTATCAAAGTAGAAATAGAGTAGCATGTGCGGATCCAGAAAGTTTTGTCAGCGGAGGTCCAAATTAGATAACTTTTTTTCTTTTCTTTTTTTTAGTTGATGAGGAGAAAAGAGGATCCAAATACTACTATATATGAATGGGATAGGTCATCATCGGCCCACCATCGGAACGCCATTTAAATGCTGGCGGGCCGATGTTGGCCCAACATTAAACACTGGCATAGTAGCTTTGTGATTTTTCAGGGGATCCGGACCAGTATTGCAAAGAAACCCTATATTTTTGTGATTTTTCAGGGGGGGGGGGGGGGGGGGGGGGGGGGGTCCAGACCCCATGTCCCCCCCTCTAGATCCTCACATGAGTATTGCAGGTAACAATCAAATAATTTGTTAGAATGAACAGAATGAACAAATGAAATACATGTAGCATGCCAAACATGGCTGACTTTTATCAGTAAATTCTAGAGAATCTCATTGGAGAAGAACTATTTGAGAAAATGTCAAAGTTTAATGCAACAAAAGTTCAGGTAATTTTAGTCAAAATTGAGCAAAAAGACATTGCTTCTTATCCCATTTATGCCGAATGGAATTTCCCAACGTTATCAAGAGGACAAGTCCAGTTTTTGTTTAAAGGGTACTTGGGTGGGGTTTTTTTTCCATTTTTATTCAAAACTTAATAGAACATTCTGTAAGCAAACAGTGATCAGACGCTGCAAAATAGACTGTCTGGTCTGGGTCTGTACTATTAGCCAACGTCTCACAAAAAGGACGCTAAGCTTATAGGAGTTAAAGAAATAATTCTTCTCCAAAATGATAATTCAGTCTGTTTTTAAAGCTAATAATAAGTCAATGTTAGTTAGTTTCAGCATTAGTTTTCATACAAAGCTAAGTTTAAAACTAGAGGACCTGAAGGTCCTGAGGCGCTCACCTGATCTTCTTAATAATGTTAAAATAGGTCAAGGTTAACTACAGCTTATAATGGAACAAATTTTGTTTTTACCATATACATTTTGGTCAAGTGACCTAAACAATCTAATGAATAACCCATCAAACAGCCCAGTGATTTCTGAGAAAAAGATGTTTAGATAGGTATGTGGCAGTCCAAATGAGTGGCCTTGGATAAAAGGTCACAAGTCAGCTTGACATTTGGTACTTAATTAACCATTGTCTCAATAGGTTTAACTTTAATGAATTCGGCTCAGTTATAGAAAATGAACATTTTAAGATTTTCTCAATATAAATGCATAAGGAATCAAATTTGACCTTGCCATCAAGTAAGTCAAGGTCAACCTAGATTCATCATTTGTGCTAACCTTGTAGGGCCCACATCCCCAATCCTACATACCAAGTCCCAAAGCCAATGGCCTTTTGGTTCCAGAGAAGAAGAGATTTAAAGAGTTTTTACCATATATGGGCATGGTGGCCATGTTAGTCATGTGACCATAACAATTTGTATAAGTTTTGGCTAACCAATCATAAGGAGTTGTCGTATGAAATTTGGTTTCAATTGGCCAAGAATTGTCTGAGAAAACTATGTTTTAATATGTTGATGGGACTCCAATATAAGCCACCTTTGCTGAAAGGTCAAAGATCAACCTTGACCTTTGAAACTTATTTATAGCCACTAGATTGAACATATCAAGTGAGAATAATGGCTTCCACAGTATTCAAAAAATCAACTTTTCAATTCAATTTTCCATTCAAATGCATTAGGAAGCAAACTTGACCTTGATGTTAAGTAGGTCAAGGTCATCCTAGGATCATCATTTGAACAAACTTGGTAGGCCCCACATCCCCAATACTACATACCAAGTCTCAAGGTCACTGGCCTTCTGGTTCTGGAGAAGAAGATTTTAAAATGGTTTTTACCATATATGGGTGTGGCGGCCATCTTTGTCATGTGACCAAAATATTTTGTATAAATTTTGGCTGACTTATCATAAGGAGTCTTTATATGAAATTTGAGCTCAATTGAGCCAATGGTTTGTGAGGAAACTATGTTTTAATATATTGATGGGACCACAATATGAGCGACCTTGGCTGAAAGGGCAAAGGTCAACCTTGACCTTTGAAACTTATTTATAGCCATTGTCTCATTAGTTTCAACATATCAAGTAAGAATAATCACTTTGGCTTTAACAGTATTCAAAAAATCAATTTTTCAAAAAAAATTCCCATTTAAATCTATTAGGAAGCAAATTTGACCTTGACGTTAAGTAGGTCAAGGTCAACCTAGGATTATTGTTTGAACAAACTTGGTAGGCCCCACATCCCTGGTGCTACATACCAAGTCCCAAGGTCATCTGCCTTCTGGTTCTGGAGAAGAAGATTTTTAAAGGGTTTTTACCATATATGGGCATGGCAGCCATCTTGGTCATGTGACCAGGAACATTTGAACAAACTTTCGTTCCCCCATCCTAAGGAGTCTCCATATGAAATTTGAGTTCAATTGGCCCAGTGGTTTCAGAGGAGAAGATGTTTGAAAATGTTGACAGACGGACGACGGACGGACGACGGACGGACGACGGACGCCGAAGTCACTGGTATACTAATAGCTCACCTCAGAGCCTTCAGCTCAGGTGAGCTAAAAATCAGATTTCATACATAACTAAGTTTTAGAACTAGTTTTCATACATCACTGCCAAGTTTCAGCATTAGTTAACATGCATAGTTTCAGAATTAGTTTTCGTACATACCTAAGTTTCATCATTAGTTGCCGTACATAACTAAGTATTAATATTAGTTTTCATACATAGCTAAAGATTACATGCTATACAGATAATAATGCATGCATTAGTAATTAAGATTTTGTGCTATATTTAGCTACCTCCCCATGATTCGGTCTTCTCAGACTTATGGGTAATTCCATCTTTACTACTCCATGATTCCGTTTTCACACTTAACACGCCACTAACGGCTGGACTACTTGAATTTATCAATTGTTTCGCCAGCTTCTCTGCATCCTCTTCTAAAGTTAAAGATAAAATGAATGCATACATTTCTTCCAGTCTATCTTTCAGTTGATCAATACGTGATTTAATTTTTTAAATCTCTCTGAGTATTTGAGAAAATCAACACCAGATAACACTAACGATTGGCTCTTCTTACAATCACATGACTATTAAAGAGCCAATCAACATAGCAAGATGTATATCACATGGCAAAAATCCAATCAAAACCATGCATTCTTTGATATGCAAAGAATTAAAGTAAACAGCCATAAATTTCACAAGCATTTATGTAAGCATTTTTCAATGTAAGTGTTTTTAATAGATCTAAAAATGTATAATTCTAATGCACTTGCAGGTATAGGTGCCTGTTAACTCCTTAAACAACTGAACATCATTATATGGTAACTTGGAGGATATTTATCCACTAAATCTGCTAAATCCCACATCTTTAATCTTCACTGCAAAGCATTAAAATTAAAGTTACAACTTTCTGACTATACAAACAGTATCATATTTAACCACATAACAACTTCATGCAATGTATATTATAAACTTGCGAACAAATGAGCCTGTAATGATGATTTGTTGAGCTAGCAAATTAACAAAATGACTGACTGAGAAGTAAATAACATCAAATGCGATAACTGCCATACCAAATGGCATGCAACTAGAGTAATAGACATATGATATCAGTCATTCCAACTTTATTCTATGTTAAGTGTCCGTGGTAGGTATATTTGGTAAAGGTTACATTAGAGGGGGAAAAAGAGATAAGCCTGTGCATGATATTTCCAACAATATGGTATGTGCAACCAGCAAAGCCTCAGATCAGCCTGCACATACGCACAGTCTGATCAGAGCCTTTGCTAGTCGCTTGAGTATGCTATGATTGTTAAGCTACTGATTGAACACCATTTGAAGTTGGGGATTTTATCTGAACACTAAACATAGAAAAATTGGCATGGCCTTCGTCACAAAACAATGCAAACTCAAAAAATAACACATGGTCAAGCATGGAAAAAGTCTGAAAACAATATTCATATACTGGTTTATGCTGTATATATCAGAAATCTGCAAAATTTATGAAATATACAGTATTTAAAAAGTCAACACAATTTTTAGAATCTAATCAAGTTAACAGACATTTTCCATGCCACAGTTTAGATGTGAAGAAATGGTTTGATGTGTGAATTTATGAAAGTACACCATAGGTCCAGTTAAGCAAAAATAATTTGCGTAAAATTGCGATTATTTTCTTATACATCAGTTTAAACATGTGTTTTGGGTGCTCTAAAGAACCGTCTCCTCGAGACGGTTCTCTTGAGTACCCACAACATATGTTTTGGTTGGGAAATAAGAGAAATAATTTTCAGTTACGCACTCTTATCTGGGGGCCTGGTACACATGGAGAAGCATTTTAGTCTGTGGTAAAGGTTACGTAAATCTAGAAATTGCTGAAATCACATTTCAAACACTTATGATGGTCCAAATGTAGAGGGAATTGTTGGAATGTTCAGCCTTAGGAGGTGGTCCAGAGGGATTTTGAAATCTTACCATATTTTTCATTATCTCCACCTCCCTGTCGTTTATTTTCTTAAAAATAATGCAAGAATGATGAGTCACCTAATTATTTACACTCATTATGAAAACAAAAACAGATTGCTAAAAAGATATGATGTATGTCAGAAACATATATCTTATTTTTATAATTTCAGTTTTACATGCTTTCAAGTTAATATCAATAATTTCCATGTTACATGAAATTCTCCATTAGCATTTACCAGATTACATGGAACAGAGCTTGGCTCTATCAATATTGATAATGCAATAGTATACTTCCACGACACAATAACATAGAGACAAGGATTTAATATTCTGAAATTAGCTAAAAACTATGTTCATCTATTACAAAGTTTCAGATACCTCTCTGATGTCATCCAAAGATACTCAGAATATCAAAATGTCAATAAAATATGATGTTGTGATATGGTGTAGCTTTATGAACATGGGGCAGTTACCAATCCAAATGGCATAACATTAAATTGGAAACTTGATGATAGACCAATATCCCCTTTTTGTATATTTTGACCATTTTAATTTGATTTGGAACAAAAAAAATCTGTTCCATTTATTTTAAAGCTGTATCTAGCTTGATCCGCATTATGGCCAAAGACAAGGTAATGCGTATGCTAAAAAGTCAGCCTTTAAGAGGGCAAGGGTAGATCCAAAGTAAAAGTGCATTTTGTTAGTTAACTTAAAACATCCATAGGACTCAAATATTTGCTCTGAATTGTCAGTAGTTTGAATATTCCTCTTAACTTTCATTAGTCACCTACCTGCTGGTTTTCCATATGACATACCACCAACCCCTGCTGTTTTACTGACTGATTCTGTTTTTCGAACTGTTACTGTCTTTCCATCTGAAGGTAAATATAGACATTGCAATAATATTGCTAAAAATATGTAAGTATGAGCAGGAAATGCCACACTCACAGGCCGCATACCAATCCAAAGCACCAAGAAAAAGAGACAGATCTAATTTCAACTTAATTACAAGATAGGATTTTTGCGCTTTCCAAATAGAAGACCTTATATGAGTGCTCATGTATTATTGCTTTCATTAAACGAGTTGGGGAAAAGAGATAAAATGCGAGGCTTGTCGAGCATTTTATCTCTTTTTCGCAACAAGTTTAATAAATTCAATAATACAGGAGCTTAAATGTTAGATTCTATTTATCATATGACATAAAGATTAATTTGAAATCTCATTTCTCCTGTAAAAACGTTATAATTTTGTCATCATGTACGCATTGTTGTAATGGACGTCAAAACCTTTCCTGTAAACCACTAGTGGTTGATCAATTTTATTGCATGGCATTATTTGACTCCCATTCGCGAAGTCATATGATAAACAAAATTACACAAGACTGAATAACAAACTTGATGAATAAAATTACCTTACTCTGCCACCATTCCTAACTTTCAGTAAATGGTAGCTATGAGATGATAAAAGATTGAGCAGAAAAATTGCAGACATTAACGTATTATATGAGCCGTTGCATGAAATTTCCAACAATGTGGTATGTGCCACCAGCAAAACCTCAGATCAGTCAGCCCATACCCGCAGTCTGATCAGAGCCTTTGCTTGTCATTTGAATATTCTATGAGTGTTAAGCTACTGACTGAACATCATTTTGAGTTTCTTAGCTTAAAAGGACGCTGCACAGGTTCGTAGAGTCTATTCATGTAAAAATGCCACATTGTTGGAAATTACATGTCCCGGCTCATATTATTTCCTACTTGTAATAATCTGTGATGTCTTGCTTAGAATTCTTGCCAGAGCAAGATGATATTTCTTTGCATGCAAAATATTTCAGACACAAGTTACCCAACAAAAAGTTTCGGCAACTAATTGAGCAGTTTGAACACAGCCTTTACTTTTTGAAATTATGAGAAACATGTGATTCAAAGACCTGACAAAAACAAAAGTTTTTGTGTCGTTTGGCATGCACCTGAATGACAATAATAGACAGTCAATTTTAATTCTTGACAGCTTATCTCTAGATGTTTTATTGGAATGAAATGCTAACTCGATGGTTGCCTGGTTGTAATGCATGAAACAAACACATGTTCCTACTCTACCTCTGACTTCCGTATGTACTGAAGACTGTTGTGTGACATCCTCTTTCCGAGCCAGTCTGTCGAATGTTTCAAGTGATCTCTGTTTCTGTTCTTCTGCTTCTCGCATCTTCTCTTTTAACCGTTGCTCCCGAACTTCAAGATGTTTCTGTTCATGAGGCTGTGCTGCTTGAACTTTAAACGCTTCTAATTTTCTCTGTTTTTCCAGATCAGCCTGTCGCTGTCGCTGTTTCAGTAAATCTTCTGACTGCCCATGTGCTTTTCTCTTCTCATCCCATTCTTCTGCAATTGAAAATAATGTTTAAATAATGTTCATATTGAATGATGTGGTGCAAGAAAACTGAATATATTGCATCTCATGCGCGGATCCAGAATTTTTTCAGAGGGGGACCAACTATGACTTTTTTTTTTTTTTTTTAGTTGATGAGGGCAGAGAGGATCCAAATACCACTTTAAGCAGGCCATCATCGGCCTGCCAGCGAAATGCCATTTAAATGGTGTTTCCCTGGCGGGCCTGTGGTGGCCCAACATTGAATGCTGGCTTGGTAGCTTTGTGGTTTGACCAGTATTGTTAAGAAACCCTATATTTTTGTGATTTTTCAGCAGAATGGAACCCTTTGGACAATTTTGATAGAGGGCATTCTGGGAAACATGTGTGCAATTAGTTTGAATTTGGACCAGTGGTTCAGATTTTGTTCAGAGTTTTTTTAATTTTTAGCCATTTTGTTCATCAGAGCAAAGCCATTTGTACAAAGTAAAAGACATTACAAGCAACATATTCCTGTGAAATTATTTTGAATTTGGGCCAGAGGTTCAGAAGATAAAGTTTAAATATCTTTTTCTGTTTTAGCCGTGGCAGCCATTCTTTCATCAGAGCAGAAGAAGGTCAGAAATGACCATATTCATAATTTTCATTCTGGGATTATATTGGCCTTGACGTGAGAAAACCTGTCTTTGGGAGGTTGCGAACAACAAAGGCGCAGACTAGCCTGCGCATCCACGCAGACTGATCAGCCCCTTTATTATTTGCTTTTTGGAAAGTTTGATATCTAAACTTGCTACAAGCAAAATTTCAATTTTCTTGCTAGTCTCTGTAGCTGGGGAGACTGGTTTGATTCTCACTTTGTTGGAAACCTGGAAGACAGGTTTTGTCCCGTCGAGGCCCATATACAGTCGTAAATCACGATTAATGGCTCCACTTAGGTGTCACTATATAACTAAATTTGGACTATATATCCAAGGTCAAGGTCAAATGTTTCATGTAAATGCATCTCTTGGTTAGTGAAACAAGAGGGTCCTGGATCGCTCACCTGAGTCCTGGCACATGAGTAGATGATGGATTGGCCTGTGGCTAAGGAGATATGATTAAAAGATATTTCTATTTAAAGCTCTGGTAGCCATGTTGGTAAGCCAAGCTGAACCTTCTGATCAATTTTGGTAGAGGGCAATGCGGGGCAACATGGGGACCATTTCTGTGAAATTATTTTAACTTTGGACCAGTGGTTCAGGAGAAGATGTCATTTAAAAATATTTCTTATCTAGAGCTCTGGCAGCCCTTTTGTTAAGCAGAGAGGAACCATTTGTGCAATTTTGGTAGAGGGTATCATGAGAAACAATTCTGTGAAATTATTTTGAATTTTGACCAGTGCTTCAGGAGATCATCAAGATATCATTTATAAGATTTCTTATCTGGAGCTCTGCTGGCCCTGGTGTTCAGCAAAGCAGAACCATTTATGTAATTGGTAGAGAGCATTATGGAGAACCTTCATGTCAATCTTTTTAACCTTGGGCCAGTGGTTCAGAAGGACATGTTGTTTAAAGAAAAAGATTACGCATGACAGGCCTAGACTGATCACAATAGTTAAGCTTGAGCCTTCGGCTCCGGTGAGCTAAAAAGTGGATATTTGTGATGGTGTACCTGGATAGACCACAGTCTTATTATCTTTTTCTTTTTAAATTAAGTGGGATAAGTAGGCTTTTCTAGAAGAATGAATTTGAATGATTTGCCACGGTACTGTGGAATGATCTGCAGTCTGTGATTGTGGCATTTCCTGGTCTACTCACTTACTTTTTGGACTTCATTAACAGGATTAAGTCCTGTAGTAAATTCATGTACTTTTTAAAGCATTAGGGTGGGTTTCTTGCTCTTTAAAGGCAGATTTCAAGGATTATTCATGAACTTTTCATGAAACCTTCCATTTTCAAGGACTGATTGAGTGTTGACTTACTCTGTTGGATTTCTCTGAGTTCTTTTATCCGAGCTCGGATCTTCTTTCTTTCTTCAAAGTTATCTGAGGAGGCCAGCTGAAAATAAATGGATAAACTATAAATATGATGTTGTTGATTTTTGCTTGCTTTCACCCAGTAAATGCCCCTCTTGGGCTGTAGTTACATAAAGACTTAGGAATTTTAATAAAAATATATATTTGGGTTATTTTATCATATGAAGTCGCATCTGGGAGTGAACGCCATGCATTAACATCGAGATTTTCGGGTAAAGTTATGAAATGACGTTTTTAAGTCACACAAATGGTAATATCCTAACATCAATATGATTTCAAAATAATTTTAATGCCATATGTTAAATAGAATCTAACATTCATGCTCATATATTATTGAATTTATTGAACTCGTTGCGAAAAAAAGATGAAATGCTCGGCATGCCTCGCATTTCATCTCTTTTCCCTAATTTGTTTTGTTTGTTTGTTTGTTTGATTTGATTCTTAACGTCCCATCAACAATCTTTCAGTTATAAAGGGATGGGTCTTCCTGGGTTGAACCAGTACTAAGCTAGGATTAATGTTCTTGCTCAAGGACACAACGCAGTGACGCCGGTGAGGCTCGAACCCGCAGCCCTTCGGTCTCGAGTCAAGCACTCTACCACTGAGCCACTGCGCTCCCTTCTTAATTTGTTTAATAAATTCAATAAAACATGAGCACTCATGTATGATCCTCTATATATTTGCAAAAAAAGAGCTGTTTTACTGATTGTATAACCTTTGTATACCAGATACTTTGGCAAAAACAGTGAAGACTCAGATGAAATGCCACAAGATGTGGCATTTCATCTGGGTCTTCACTGTTTGCTAGGAAAAAAATATTCATCAGGGACAGAAATATGATATCATTTGAAATCATTACCTGTGACCCCCTATCATATACAGTGGACCATCCTAATTTCATTGTATTTGACTTTATTGGAAAATTCCATTGGTCTAAAATTGTTTAATATTACTTGTATACAATGTATGTGAATTAATGAAGTTTGCCTGTGGTCTTGTATCTCTTTCTCTTAGTGCCACAGGATAGTGTGTTGTCAGTGATTGTGACATTGCCAGGTTTAAGTCACTTGTTGTTTCACTGTTTGTGCTGTGTTGTCACCCTAAAAAGTTCCCCAATACATAGAGGATCTTACATGAGTCTTACATGAGTGCTCCTGTTTTATTGAATTTATTAAACGAGTTGAGGAAAAGAGATAAAATGCGAGGCTTGCCGTGCATTTTATATATTTTTTGCAACAAGTTTAATAATTTCAATAATACAGGAGCATGAATGTTATGTTATATTTATCACATGCCATTAAAAATCACATTTTTGGCATGAAAACGTCAAGCTTTTCCCTCTTTCGTGCAACGTTATAATGAACGTCATTCTGTAACGTTACTAAATCTGTAAACCACTAGTGGTTTATCCATTTTATTGCATGGCGTTATATCACTCCTAGACGCTGCGTCATGTGATAAATGCATTTTAGTCAACTTAAAATTCATACATTCCAACACACTCGCTAATTATGTAATGTTATGTCCGATTATGTAATGCCGATGTTTTGTCAGACCTGATCTGGGTCCAAGCGGTTTGCTAAGGTTATCAGCAGATTGCACTAGCAGATAAAGATGTGTTAGAAATGCTCACTTACCAATTTATGCAGCTCCTCCTCGTCCGTCATTGAGGCGTACGACATGTTGGTGGTCGGGGCTGTGGTAGGGTCCCAAAACTTTACAGGTTTCTTGCCTACTCCCAACTCCCCGCTCTTCTCCTGGCCCTAAAATACAGATTACAGTAGATTATAGAACTTTACATAAATGTGGACTTTGAAGACCTAGATTAATCAGTCACATGCATGTGCAGCTGAATATCTAAACCTGCTTCTTAAACAAAACCTTTGTGCATTAATTTTGTAAAGAAAGAGACCATAAATTTTGAACTAATTTCAGTTTCTGTTTTCAGCTACAAATTTGCCTATCAGGTCTTTGAATCACGAAATCACAAAATGCTTCTTAGACTAGCAAACAGTGAAAACCCTGGTCAGACCTGCTTCCTAGAAGCAGTCTGATAGGCCTGCACTTTTAGCTCAGGCTTAGGCCATTTTGCAAGATGAAAAGTGTTTAACAATTAAGAACAGTTACAACACCACATACAGGTGTACACCACATGCGTTTTCCTGTAGTATTATCATTACTATGTCAAACAGTTTGCATCCAGATCAGGCCGGACATTTGTAGGGGCCTGATCTGGGTCCAAACTGTTTGCAAAGGTTATCAGCAGACAACACTGGCAGGCAAACACTTAATCTGAATATGATCCCAGAAAATCCCTATGGATAAAAACCTTAGCAATCCTAAGAATGTAGAATCACAGACTAGTAAGAAATATGGGTTTCTAAACCATATAATAATATCTCTGAAATCTATTTTCCAGACTCTTAGGATGCCTAATCACCTTCTAGTCTTAGTAATAAGAATGGTAAGTATCTACAACTCTTGCACATGTGCTTAAAACAATATCATTATGTAACTCTTTGCTTGCTACACAGTGTCCTCAGCTGAATTATATCTTGCAAGCAGTTTTGCCCCAGACTGGAACAGCCGAAATATCGGTAAGCCTGATTTGGATCTAAAACTGTTTGACACTTGGAACAATTTTTCTACAGAGTTAAAAAAACAAAACACACACAACAAATAAAAACACAAGAGCATAAAAATTCCAAGCAAGTAAAGATTGCAATCCCTTTCAAGAGGCCACAGTGCTTTTAACACTCTCCCCTCTCCCCCATTCACAACAAATGTCATCTGCTTGTGTCATAGAGGATCTTACAGGAGTGCTCATGTTTTATTGAATTTATTAAACAAGTTTGGTTTTGTGTGGGTATTTTATGACATGAGCACCCGAATGCTCAACCGAAAGTGGTTCTGGAGAAGCCGGGAATCGAACCTGTGACCCCTGGTTTACAAGGCATAGGGCTTATCCACTAGACCACGGTAGCTGGGTGTTTTTTTAATGATGTCCAGGAGCACACCAAACTAAAGACAAGGCTAAACTGCATGACTTAGAAATTAACTTTTAAAATCATAACTTAAAGACAGCTAAAAGAAACAAATTAAAGGGGCAATAACTCTGATGAGAAATAAATATGATAAATAAGTGCATACTATTTAAACTTTTTAAGTTGTCAAATCTTTGAAAATATTGGATAAGGCCTAGTCTTTTGGTATAACGCCATACACATGAAAGAATCCAGATACCAAAAAAAAAGGTTAAAGGGAGATCACTCTGAAGAGAATTAGCATGAATAAAGTGCAAAGTAGTAAAATATAAAATTCACCAATCGTTTGGTACAAACTCACTCAGATGAGAGATTCCAGATTCCTAAACTCTGAATAATGTAAGCTCTTCTCTGAGAAAATTGTATCATGGAATGTTTTTATGTCTGTTTTACCTGAATTTCTTAATACTTGTGTCTAGGCATTATCATACCTTAGAAAATACTGCCGAGCAAACAGTGCCGATCTGTAAAAGCCAGCTTCTGAAGAAGCTGCCTTTTCTGGATCGATTCTGTTTGATATTCACTCAATACATATTATTTCTTTGATAATTTGAATCATAAAACATTCATAAAAGGTATGATTTGTGACCTGATTTCTACGGCAGGAATAAAATTTATTTGTTGAGATTACATCAATCTTTGGAACAAAAATGATAATCTTAAGTGCATATTGCAATATTATCAAAAATGACACACATAACTCTTTCCTTGCTATTGCCTTAACTTTTGTTGTCTGATGATATGCCTTTGCAAACCAGGTTTGGACCCAGGTTAGGATCGACAGAACATCATTCCTGATCTGGATCATAACCTTTTGACAGTACTCTGATAGTATTCCCGCAAGAATTTTTTGGAAAAGTGTAACTTTGTCAGTTTGAAAGTATGCAGACAAAAAATATGAAAATTATTCAGCATCCAAAGAGTTAATAACTGAATTACTCAATTACTATGATTTGACAGCCACTAACATAAACTTACAAGAGTGCTCATGTTTTATTGAATTTATTAAACAAGTTTGGGAAAAGAGATAAAATGTGAGGCTTTCAATAAAACATGAGCACGAATGTTAGATTCTATTTATCATATGACATTAAGATTACTTAGAAATCTCATTTCTGCCGTAAAAACGTTATAACATTGTTATGTACGCAGAATTGTTATGGACGTTATAAGGTTTCCCTAAAATCTGTAAACCACTAGTGGTTTATCGATTTTATTGCATGGCAACTTATTTCACTCCCTGAGGCGACATCATTATGATAAAGGGCTGTTTTACATTTGATATTTTTGATTTTTACAAATACTGGGTTTAAAATTCTTAGAAAACTGTTCAATACCTGAAACATTTTTATCAAACTTGCAACATTGCGCACTTCTGTGCTCTGCACTGCTAGAGCCATGGCACAAATCTCTTTATCATTGCAGCAAACTAAGTCTAAGAGATGAGTTGCTATATTATTCCCCTTTATCAATCATTATCTTATCTTCAAAACACACACTAAATAAGCTTCAGCAGCCCTTCTGCATCAATACTGTTTCTTACATCCATCTAAAGAATATCACTTAATTGTTTCAAACAAAACTTGTAAATTTTAATCCAAAACACACATAAAATATTGGAAGAATCTAAATCCTTGCAAATTCAACAAATCAAACAAAACAGTTCCAAGACTGTGATGAAATTGACACCAAAACAAAGACCAATTTAAAATTATAGCCGAAGGATTCAAATTTGGTCAATTGCAAAATTAACTCGCAAAGTACCCCCACAATCTCAAATTTAATGGTCACTACAAAGGAATAAATGTTTAAAGATGACACATCGGCCAATGAAATTATAGCCTATCTAAATGAACTTAAACCACTTTATTACCTGAGTACAACACTTGAAATTGTATCTATTGTCTTCTTGATATTACCCTTACTATCCCTTATAAAGTTATAACAGAAAGTTTTAATAAGTCTAAATTTACAAGCACCTCAACTGCCCACTATATTTCTGACACAGACCCTATACTGATATGGGTAATAGAGCATCCAGGATTTCTAAGCACTTGATTTTGAGTGTCCAAATCCACCAGGACCAAACAGTATGTTCGGTGTGATTATGTGAAACCTATTTTGTGCTGATGCTTTATGTCCCAATCGACAAATTTTCAGTAAAGTCAGGATGATTTCCTGCTTTCCTGGGTTGAGCCAGTACTTATAAAGCAGCCAATAAAGTAACCTGCTCTAAAGTTTCCTGCTCAAGGACAACACAGTGACTCCGCTGGCGGTGAGTCTCAAATTAGCAACCCTTCGATCCCCAGTGGCAGTGTAATGCTCTACAAACTGAGCCACTGCGCCCCGTTAAAAAATAGTGAGTATGATCAGGAAATACCACAATCACAAACTGCAGACAAACCCATGGCATCATGAGGAAGAGCCACACAACAATCACAAGACGCTAAGAAGACAAACTGCAAAGCAACCAGCTCTCTTTTCCCCATCGAGCCTTATTATGCTTCTTAACCTAGCCATGAGATTTGAAAATCTGCTGCAAAAATGTGGGTGTTTAATGGATGAAAGTAGTAACATGACCATCTAACCAAACACCTGAAGACCTGATTGTTTCAGCATAGGGAGCAGATCTATTCATTCATTATGATCCACCCTAGATAGTTACTGGCTCAGACTGGAGTATGTATATTGTCTGGAAAAGGCCTCTGGAAAAGCATGTATTTGCTGTTTGGCCGGAAATTTGAGTTCATTTGAGATGGTTGTCTTTTTTTACCCGATTTTTTCGAGTGTGTGCGGCCATTGACTACCTGATTTCCTGTTTTGATACTCATATAGTGTGTATTGTAAGCTGTGCATGTGGTAGGAAAGACAATAATTATTGGTCTTGTGGAAGGCCCTTATTTACAGATCAAGTTAATGAACAGTTAAAAGCTTCTAACAAACAAAAATTCAATAAACAAGCGAGTATGACCAGGAAATGCTACAATCACAGACCTGGCAGATCAACTAATGGCACCATAAGCAAGACAAAGAACACAGACAGCCACATGACCACAAGAACATTTAACCCTTTCTCCATAAGCTATTTTTAGATCATGACATCTTTTTCTATTTTTAGACAACATTGAAAAAATTCAAGAAAAATTGAATACTTTTACAAATTATGGAAAATGGACCATTTGCTTAATAGAGGCCCACCCCATCTCCGTGAATGGTAATGATTCTAACAGAAGCCCGGGCCTGTAATAGAGATATTACGGTATAGTTCAGGAAGCATTTGGAGAGGGCTATTTTTTCTAGATAGATGGATCCAAGGGTTGATCATGTAGGTTGCAGAACTAGATATTAATCAATTAACTACAAAAACACAGAATCATCAACTGGCAAATGCAGACCCCATTACTGGCAGAGGTTTATCACTGCTCCAATCTTTGGTTGTTAAAAAATATGTAGAAATAAATTAAACCTTGAGATAAACATAGTTTTAAATGAAGTAAGTTAAATGATATATGATGTTATTGCTCTTAAAAAAGATAAAATTGATCCATTCCATGTAGTTTCGACATGAGCGGCAGCATTCAATCAAGAAAACTTAATTCAATAATTAACAAAAATTAATTTCTACTTTTTAAATTTTTCAATTGAAAATAAATTTCATAAATACATCGGGTAGGCGGCAATCAAAATGTCAATACTATTGACGAATGCAGATAAAAAAAAGTTTGAAACAGAGTTTTTGAATGCCATTTGTCACCCAAACAGCGACAAATGGCAATCAAAAACACTGTTTCTAGCGATTTTTAATCCGCAATCGTCGATTGTTAAGAGCATTTTTTATTGCCGCCTACCCGTTGTGTTAAATTATACCATCTTTAAAGTTCACTATTTTCCTAGATGCCACTTTATAAGGCTTCAGTTCCTGACTATGCATTCCCTGCTATCCAAAAGAGTTTGTTAGATGCCTAAGTGTGTCTAAATCTTTTTCTATTTCTAATGGCCTAGCCAGAACTCTGGAAAAGTTATGCACATCAAAGGAAGACTACTGGATCAAGCAATGATTCTCTTCAATTGTGTCCCTTTTCAAAATGGGAACTTCTCTTAAAGGAAAGAATTCGCTCCCAGAGGATGCAAATTCTTTCCTTTATGAGCAGTTCCTTATAGTATGGAAAATCACTTTTATCACATAGTGACCTCCCTTGAATGTTACTATTTTGATTAGGCACATGTGTAACCTGCGTACTGGGTGCTATGCCAGTGCTTTCTAATCTGAGTGTGCAAACAGGAAAGCCTCTGGTGAGATTTTGCATATGCTCATGCTCATCTGAACCTTCACTGTTCATATCCAGGATAAATACCATTTTCATGTGAGCTAGTTAATTTGTTTCTTTATTTTTCCCAAGGATAAAGGAATAATTCAAACGTTTTCTCTGCCAAGAAAGATTGACTAAATGGCTGATGCAGAAGGATTGCACCTGATCTTGATTCTATTAAATTACAGCTCCATTAGCTGTGTGGAATTTCTGGTAATTAACAGGTTTGCACAGCAATTATCTCTGTTTATTTTATGTTTTGGTTCATGTGCCATTCTGTGGGGTTTGTTTTACTGCCCATAAACACAAAATGGCCATGTTTACCTCCATAAACTTTGATTGAAGCCAGAGAGAAGCACGGTCCATGTCAGACATATTTCCAAGGAGCATGCAACCAGATTAGACTGTAACCAGTCTGCTTGGATAGATAGATAATAGGCATATGCTAAAACCTGGAGTGGAGTGGAGCCATGGAGTGGAGTCATGGAGTGGTGTGGATTTTTGGACAATAAGCTAATAAGCTTAAAGAGTTGATATTGCAAGTTATAACATATACATTGTGGCATCTGATCAGGGACTACACTGTTCCCACTCTATAATGGTAAAGATAATGGCACATTGATAATTCATTGTCATAATCCAAAATCTATGGTGCAGTAAGACCCGTCTTATTTGGCGGACACCCAAAAAGAAGACCAAAAATTGTTTTTTAAGACTGATTATTGCTTAATGCAGATCTAAAGGATTGCAGAATGCTCCAATGGGGAGCATTCTGCAATACTTTTGACATTCATTAAGCTACCATTTGCCATTAAGACCTTTGTTTTGTCTATTTTTGATTGGCCGCTTAAGACAGGTTTTACTGTAGATGAATTCACCTGGACTTTAATGGGGTTATAAAATGACAGAAAGCAAATAGTACCATTCAAGGTCTGTATTCCGAATTTAAAAGGAAAATCTCTTCAGGTTTGTGCTACTGCAGCTTCCCTGCTTTGCTGATCAATTTGAACTAAAAATCTACACATCATCTGACATTTACAATTGCAATTTACTGTGAGGTAGCAATTAATCAGCATCAAAATTATGATTAATTTCTTAGCACTTTTACGAGGAATGATTCCAAAGGACCTTGGATGCTGATAGGATTTGAAGACATGCATATACTGAGGTGTATTTGTTTGATAATGCTCTTGCCAGTTTGAAAACATTATTGCAACAATTGTCTATTTTCTGTTACTAACTATAAGGCAGGTTTTAGCATTTTTTCTAATTTAGCTGGGTTGATATGATCTCAAATGGAAATGCAGATCAAGGTGGATGTTTCCAATTATGTTTCTTCAGGTAGAGCAGAACTTCTGAAAATGTGTAGTGGCATTTCATATGGTACTGATGATCTATGCTTTTCAAAAGCTAAGCTTGTTTTATTTGGTTTCAGCACCATGGATTTATGCTTTTCAGTTATGACTGCTAAGGATGCTGTATCTGGTATAATATGGGCTGCTACGTGAGAAAACCTGTCTCTGGTGGTTTGCGAACAACAAAGGCGCAGACCAGCCTGCGCATCTGCGCAGTCTGATCAGCGCCTTTGTTATTTGCTTGTTGGAAAGTTTCATATACAAACTTGAAACTAGGGAAATTTCAATTTTCTAGATAGTCTCTGTAGCTGAGCAGATTGGTTTGGGTTTGACCATTTCGGAAACCCCGAAGACAGGTTTTCTCGCGTCGAGACCTTCATTTACCAATAAGATCTCCCTTGATTATTGCACACATATGCTCATTGTGCATATGGGGTCAATGCCTATGATGAACTCTAATGAGTATATGAAAAATGGTAGACAACAATCCCAAGTTCCTGAAAACCTAATACCAAAAGAAAGTGTGCCAAAATGTTTGGAATAACATTTTTGTTGGTCTGATCAACACTGATAACAAATAATACTTAGATCCAACTAAGATAAGACCCTATCAGTAACACACAAAATATCAGGAGGCCTATAAATTAGAAATTGGTGCCAAAGAAAACTTAGTTAATTACAGGGAAATATTCTATGATAAAATACATTGTTATTCTGCACATATTGCATATGGCATGTATGCTGATCTAGATGTAGAGGTTGTCCCCCTACCACGACCTCTAAGTAATGACCCTCAATTCATTCAATGCATTTAACCATAGAGTTATGCCTCAAAGCGTTTTGACTGGAAGCATAATGACCAAGAATGGTTCCTAAATATGGGCAGCATCGATTTAGCGAAACCACTTTTTCCCTTGTCACAGAACATTTAATATTGCATCTAATACAGCTATATGTTTTCACCATCCTGATAGCTCAGTTGGTAGAGGACATTCAATTTCAGAGCAGGAATTTGTGGGTTTAATCCTGCGGCCGCACCATATCAAAGGTGTAAAATATGGTACTAGCAGCTCCCGTGCGGACGCTTGCATAAAAAGTGAGTTTGCTAAACACTTTTAATGCATGCAACCAGACATATCTATATTTGTTGAGTACTCTTTGTGTCCAAAAAGTCTGCTTTGTCCCCCAAAGGCTCAGCTTTATGAGAAACTGTATGAGCAAGTTAATAGGATTTTGAGGGGGGGGGGGTATCACAAAGTCATCCAATGTAGCCACAGACAAGCCTGGGCACTTTTGAAGAATGAATTTATTCACATATGACAAGTACGATTATGACCTGGGCTGGCCCAGTATGACCTACATCTTTCTGGAATGAGGATCTACTAGAGCCAGAGTAAGCAGGTAATGATCACAAAGTTAGGCAGAAACATTAACTGCTGTCAGAATAAATCTATCAAGTTTGAAGTCTAATGCACTGATCAATATTGGTATAGCTGATAGGGTGAGACATGCCAACAAAAGCATTGATGCCTAGCAAGTATGCACATATACACTGTCTGATCGTAATTTACAAACCCTATTTTTGAAAAGCCGTTCTAATGACAATACCCATATAATTTCATGTCATCCAAACTAGGTGATTGCAATTTGGACCAAAATATGACCATGATGCGAGTTCATATAGAGTAAATCAGCTGAACCACTGCCTATGCCAATGAGCATAATTTGCTTGACCAGACTGAGGTCTGTCATCGCTAGGCAGCCTTGTCATATACCTGCTATATTTGATGTGTCTGCTGATGAGGATCATGACAAGCTTTCAATGTTATACGGGTTACCTAAACTTCATTCATTAAAGACCATAGTTATAAATCCTGTTTTATTACTAACTTAAGTTTGAGCACTACAACTGAATTGTCTATACTTTTAACTTAATTCTATAAGCTGAATGGTAAAAAAAAATTATGTGAGATTCTTTAAATCTAAAGATTTTCTAGCATTTAGTGTGTCTTCAAATGATTTCTCTATACTATATTGCCACATGTAGTATGGCCGATGCTTTTTTCTTTGATCTTTGCTGATGTTTAAACCAGACACCCTAGAAGAATGACAAAGGAGGAGCTTAAAACCATACTCTAACTTCCAATTTTAGTTAAACAGCGATATAGACGGGAGCTTCCTAAATAGCGACAAATTAACCTGTAGGTAAATGTAATATAATTGACAGCTTAGGCCTGATGCAGGGAGGAGCGAATGTAAATTTCGTCAGGTGTCAGTAACACATGTTTATTTGGGCCTGGGCCATACTACAAGCTAAATAAAGGATTTTTCCTCTGCTTTCTGTTTAAACCGCTCGGTGGGCAACGCCCACCTCGCGGTTTAAACAAGAAAGCCTCGGAAAAGTATCCTTTATTGACATTACATAATCTAATCAAAGTCAAACTTTACCAAATAAATCAAACAAACTTTTAATAGAGAGAGCTCATTTAACTTGGCTTGCAATGTGAAACATGCTTTTGAGCAACCCAAAAATATCATTTATGGTCATGTCAAAAGTTTGTATCTTTTGGACAATCAATTTAATAGAATTGACAAATATTATTGTTATTATTCTTATAATTATTATTGTCCTTCATATTTAAAGACTTTCAAATAATTTTGGTATTCCCATAAAACTTTTGATCATGGTGGGACCTTTAACTTACAATAGCATCATATACCCTAAGTTATGTGGTGTTCATAACTATAAACAAGAGCCAACAAGACACCTACAGCAATCTTAGCATAGTCAATAACTGTCAGAGCCCGTCAAAGAAACAAGGTAATGGAATGTTTATTTATAGGACATAAAATATATCAATGTGTTACCAAAATGTGCAAGTTTTGGCTACATTTAAGATAACACTAGGATTAATGTACATGTAATTAATGAAAGTCCAGTAATATAGACATTTGGAAATGATTGTAAATTTATCACTATGTTATTACACAGTTTAGAATAAGTCATTAATACAAATATAATCATGATGATAATGATAATAAGTTGTAGATTATAACAATGATATAGAAATACAGTGGAAACCACCATCTGAGTGACAAAATTTACAAAATAAAACAAATTTAACAATGACATTGACAAACATATTGAAACAGCATGAAACTTTAAATAACAGATATGAGTGCAATGTTATGCCTTGACCATGCAGCCTTCATTCAATATTTTAGAAAATTTGCTAATTAAATAAAGTACATTTAAAATAAATGCTACCATTAGCAAATAGCATTACATAATAGTGCAATTTTAAAACAACTATATGTCATTGATTAAATGGAATGCCTTTTAGTTAAAAGCAAGCATCAAAGGCTATAACCATTGTACAGAAAGTCTTTGTTCAAACTTTTTGGAAGCGTTAAAGTTAAAAACTTCCAGTATAGCCGCCGAATTATAAGCCCCTTACAAAAAGTTCAGACCCAGATCAGACTATCCTATAGATCAAACTGCTCCAAGTTTGCTCTTCTGACAAGCTGCTGAAAACGGGAGAGCTAAATAACAGCATTTCAGTTATGGATTAAGTGAAAATTTCAGAATGTTGACCGAACTGCCCCAAATAGTCTCAATAAAGGGTATGTGTATTCATTCACCTGATTATATTTTTCATGTCTTTTTCATTACCCTCTCTGTACCCTTGAAGTCTGTTTGTTTATACCCTTCAAAGATAAGTCTATGTAAACCAGAACACAACAGACTGAGGTGAGCAGAAATAAACAATTTTTGTTTCTGATAGAGTGTGCCTGCTTTCTGCTGAGACTGCTGGCAGATTTCAAACACACTACAGAAATCAGAACCAAAACCCAAGTTTCTGGAGAAATTATCACAGCAGTAAGCCATGTACCTATAATATAACAGATAATAACATATCAGAAAACTGTATTCACAGAAAAACTACAAAATATACAGTGTATGTTATTATAAGGACTTGAGCTTTAGAGTTAGGTAGGATCTTCGGATCTTGTAACCTGACCTAGAACTTGCAATATGACCCAAAACTGGCAATGTGACATGGGATTTGCACTCTTTTACCATCTGGCCTAGAGGTTGCAATCTGATATAACTTGCAATATGACCCAAAACCGGCGATGTGACATGGGATTTACACTCTTTTACCTTCTGGCCTAGAGCTTGCAACTTGACATAACTTGCAATATGACCCAAAACTGGCAATGTGACCTGGGATTTGCACTCTTTTACCATCTGGCCTAGAGCTTGCAATCTGAGATAACTTGCAATATGACCCAAAACTGGCGATGTGACATGGGATTTACACTCTTTTACCTTCTGGCCTAGAGCTTGCAACTTGACATAACTTGCAATATGACCCAAAACTGGCAATGTGACCTGGGATTTGCACTCTTTTACCATCTGGCCAAGAGCTTGTAATCTACCATTGCTTGCAATTTGACCAACATAAAACTACTAATAACTTAATTGCAATATAAAACTAGTAATGACTTGCAATTGGACCAACTTAAAACTAGTAATCTAATAGATTACCAGTTTTATGTTGATCAAATTGCAAGATATTAAACCTGAAATTTAAAACTGACCTCGAACTTGCAATCTGATTGACCTACAACTTAGTAATCTGATCTAGAACTTCCAATCTGCCTGACCTAGAACTTGGTAAACTGATCTAGAACTTGCAACCTGACTAATCTGGAGCTTGTAATCTGATCTAGAACTTGTAATCTGATCTAGATCTTGCAACCTGACAAATCTAGAACTTGCAACATGATAATCATTGGTCTATATGTTGAACTTAATTCAGTCCAACGGTTGAATCTGACAGCTCTTACAGTCTGACCTACCTGTTTTTACCAATTCTGACCTTTAGAACTTACATTACAGTCTGTTATAACTTGCTTCTTAACAATCCATCTGAACTAGAACTTGCACCTTGACCAGTTTACTGCAAAGTTTGCAACTTGACCTATTTATATGGAATTTGAACAAACTGAAACTTGTGTGTTTTTCTTCGTTTTGTTATGCATTACTTTGTGTCCATCTAGTTTTGTAATCATCTTAAAGAGGAAGAGAAAGCTGGTTGCTTTGCTATTGTCTTGCAGATGTATTGTTACTATAAATGTTCTGTGGCTCTTCCTCATGGTGCCATGGGTCACAATGGTCTGCAGTATGTGATTGTGGTATTTCCTGATCATACTCACTTTCTTTTTGTGATCTCACCTAAATATGCTAACTGGCTTAAATCTCACATTCTGATGCCCTTCAACTTGGCGATCTGATCTTCAACCTACGCTATCACTGACCTAAAACTTCCAATTTGATCGACCTAGAACTTGCTACATGAATGACCTAGAGCTTGCAATTTGATTGAATTAGAACTTTGAGAAATCATTACTACTGTCTTAAGTTTAAATGCACCTAATGCAATATTATCAAACCAGCATCAAATCCCAGATATTAAAGAGGCCTACTATTCAATTTCTTTCCTCATTTTTTGGCCAAAACATAATTGTAGTGGCCATACTGCAATGATTGTATTCATAAGAACCGCTTTTGAGCATGTTTCTTTTGAACACAAAAACTTGTGCTTTGGATATGTGATAAAATTTCACATCATACTGTTCTTCACTGAATAGCTTTCTTATATAATGCACTCTGCTTTTAGTGAATAAAGCAGATGCATTACTCAAAGAGTTCCAGGAATGATGTACAGAAATGGTGCCAATTTTGGATGTACAAATGCATTATTGAACTTTGCGAGATAAGATGCAATTTTCAACAGAAAAAATGTGCAACCTGTATTTCTTATTTCTCTATTTGTTGAGGTGCTCCTCAGTATGCTTATTGTTTATTTTAGACTTATTTTTTTTCTAGATTTCACCAGTAAATAGGTTACCCTAAACATAGGTATTTTTTTTTTATTTGGCCTTATTGAAAAATTGGAATAGAATATTATGTGCCAATCTAGACACCACTTTTTTTATCTAGGTAGTTGGAGCTGTATTGTTTGTTTGATTTGATTCTTTACGTCCCATCAACAATCTTTCAGTTAAACAGGGACGGGTCTTCCTGGGTTGAACCAGTACTAAGCTAGGATAAATGTGTCTTGCTCAAGGACCACAACACAGTGACACCGGTGAGGCTCCAACCCGTGGCCCCTGGGTCTCGAGTCAAGCACTCTACCTCTGAGCCACTGCGCTCCCATAACTGCTGTATAAAAGCATTGGTAATGTACTCATTGGAAGTGCCTCTTCTCTTCAATAATTACCCATAATATATGGTTGCCTGTAAAACAAGCAAGTTAGCAAGCCGGGTGTTGCAAACATTATTATATGCTGATATAGCTATCTGCACCTTTCAAATCAGTAGCAATATGACCACGGATGCTTTAACATGTGCATTTGAATATGTACATGTATCTGGAAAACAAATATGTCGAGTATGACTCATTTTAAGAAAGCTCTGCTTGTTCAAATGAAAATCGGCCACTTGTTCCTCATCATCAAATGTAAGTAGCCAGAATATATTACAAGATTTGATTGGTTGATTGGATGATAGATAAATTATGTACCAATCAGCATGGAGCACTGGAACATAGCCAATCAGAGCAATTAACCATTGTCCCGCTGACTAAGCTAATGCATAACATTCTTGATGCTTAGAAAAGTTATTTCTTTTTTACACACATTTTCGAACTAAATGTATCGTAATGCAAACAATGCAGAAGCCAGCTGATCAGGATCTACTTTGTTTGCATAAGAAGAACGGCTCAGCTTGGAACTATAGACAGGCGCATACCCAGAATGATGAAGATTTTTCCACAATCTCATTGAAAACATACGTCATTTTGGGTACTCATTCAAATCCTTTACAGAAACGCTACTATACTCCGGTATCACATCAAAACAAACAAAATAGGCTTAAATTTGTAAAGAAACAACATAAAAATGGCCATTTTCTTAAAAAAAAAAAAAAATGTTTTCTCTACCACTCAGCAAGACAAGGATTATAAAGTTGCTCATTATCAAAGGCCAATTCCAGGTAGATATACCTGGGAAAATACACTCAAAGATAAAGTTTGGAAAGCTAAACATAAAAGAATACTTAACACTTCATGTGGCATGTTGAAAAGTCAACAAGTTTACAACTGAAAGATTCCATAGTTACATTAAGATATCATCTAAGTCCAAATACAATGTTTAAAACTCCAAATCCAAATGCAACGTTGAAAATGAGGTCAAGATCATCAATACTATGGAGTGGCTTAGGCCTTAGTATATAAACCACTTGTCTTGAAAAACATTCGGGCCGCAGGTTCAATCCTCAGCTTATTCTACAAGATGTTCCTCCAGTGGTTCATGGCACATCATGAAGAAAATGTATTTAATCTTCAAGTGACCTTAAAATCAAAGGTCAAGGTCTCCAAACCTAATCAGCCCATAATCAAGAGAAGCACCAAAATGTTCTATTTACCTTTGATCATAACCTTGATGTCAAGGTTACACGAATGTTGCACAGTATCCTCTACATTTCGTGTGACCTTGACCCGAAAGGTCAAGGTCAAATAATGTATTTTCTTGTAAATGCATCTTCCCCTTTACCGTGGGGTGTAGCAACATCAAACTTTGCTTGTGCATAGGTCACATGATGTCGAGGGTAGTGGGCATCATTTTGTGTGACCTAGACCCTAAGGTCAAGGTCAAATAATGTATTTTCTTGTAACTGCATCTTCTCCTTAACCATGTGATGTAGCAACATCGAACTTTGCTGGTGCATAGGTCTCATAATGTCGAGGGTACTGGGCAACATTTCATGTGACCTTGATCCCCTTGACCTTGGGGTAAAGGTTAAATAAGATATTTTCTTGTAAATGCGTCTCCTTAACCATTGGCCGTAGCAACTTCAAACTTTGCAGATACATAGGTCACATGATGTAGAGGGCAATGCTTCTTGTGACCTTGACCTTGGGTCAAATCAAATATTTCTTGTAAATGCATTTCCTCCTAAAGCTTGGACATAGCAGCTTCAAACTTTGCAGGTGCATAGGTCATATGATGTAGAAGATACTGGGCAACGTTTTGTTTGTCCTTGACCTAAGGTCAAGGTCAAAAGTGAAATATTGTACTTTCTTGTAAATGTATCTCCTCCTTAACTTCAAACTTTGCAGATGCTTTGGTAAGATCAAAAGCGGGTATTTGCGATGGTGTACCATCGACTGAAGTATTTAGAAGTTATCTGGTGACTTTACCTCAATTTGATAAAACAATCCCAGGATACATCTACCACCACAAGTATTACATGCCATTATTCTCTAAACATTTTTGTGGTAAAAAATTGGCCTCCACATTGAATTGCCACATTAAATTGAACTATTTTTGGCACATTAGGCTAGAATTTTTTTATTAGTTGATATACAAACCCTCCTACTGTACTTTTCCGTAATGTAGAAAAAAAAAATCAAATTCTAAATTATCTTTATATTTTATCCGCCTACTCTAAATATTATTTGTTTAGTTGAAAAAAATAATATATATTTGAGGTTCTGTCTGTGTATTTTTGAGAGTGACACTGTTAAAAGTGATTGTCCTATCGATTTTTAGGAAAATTACGAAATATTTAATGATTTAATACAGACTGTTTAGTTTACAGTTTACGAGTTTTACTGTTTTTTTCTTCTGGAGATATTCAAAAAAAAGCTGTCAACTGGTCATTTTCAGAGCTTTTATTTCCCCCCCCCCCCCCAAACCCTAAATTGGAAAAAAAAATTCCTGTAAATCTACAAATAAAAAATTCTGGCCTAAATATTCAGCCTCATCCAACAGCCTATATGCACGATGCCAAGAAGGCATCTTTTTCTTGCAAACTAAGCAGAACTGACCCAATATGTGTTATTGGGCCATATGGCAATAATTAATTAGTTTCTGGTTATTTACCTGCCGGTCACACCAGGTGACCACATGTTATAGTACAGCCACCAGATGTAATTAGTATATAAACAATTATTACCATGGAAACACACTGATAACAACACTTTTCTGTCTTTGACTTAGAACCCTGAACACTTAGAACGGAATGGAACTGAATTCAAACTTAGAAACATTCTGTTCCTCTATTAGATTTGATCTATCTATGCCCATCTTTCTCTCCAGGGGCAGATCCAGGATTTCTGGAAAGGGGATTCATATGTATAAGGTGTGTGTGTGTGTGGGGGGGGGGGGGGGGGGGGGGGGGTTCGCTTTGTTGATTTATCTCATTTTTCTTAAATATCCCATGAAAATGAAATAATTATTTCATTTTCATTAGATATTTAAAATGGGGACAGGGAAGGAGTTCAAGACAACACTCTGAACCCCCTCTGGATCCGCCACTGCTCTCTCTTAACATGCAAAATGTGAAATTCTACATAAGTACCACAGAAAAGGTGTGAAGATATAGGGGTGGGGAGGGGAGAATAATTGTCAAAATTTATCTCCTAAAACATATACTTGAGCCTATCACTAATCTGGTACGGCCATATAGACTCCCCACCACAGATTCAATTCAATGGTAAAAGCATGCACATGCATATACTGTCTTCTGTTAACGCTGCAATCAGATAATGGACAAGACCACGAACAGTGTCAACTCTGCCTTAGACTTTTCAACCACTTGCTTATAAGAAAAACACTCACTAGAGCCAGCAAAATTGCTGTTCCCCCATGCGCAGATCCAGAGGGGGGACAGGGGGTCCGGAACCCACCTGAAAAATCACAAAAATATAGGGTTTCTTAGTAATACTGGTCCGGATCCCCCGAAAAACCAAGCCAGCATTCAATGTTGGGCATCATCGGTCTGCCAGCAAAAGGCCATTTAATGGCATTTCTCTGGCGGGCCAATAATGGCCCGCTTTTAGTGATTTTTTGATCATCTCTCCCCTGATCAACCAAAAAAAAAAAAAAAAACGCTGTCAGAATTGGACTGGACTCCCTCTGACAAAACTTTCTGGATCCGCACAGGTCCCCATAAGCAATCTATTCTGAAAGCAAGGAAAGAAGCCAAAATGAAATCACTAATGTACCAATATATTCTAGATCCGAGCTATACCTTGTTACTGTAACAGTAAATGTCAGTTTACTCCAAATAAATAATTTATAAATCCAGGTGCTAAAAACTACAGAAAAATGAAGAAGAAAAAAACATTCCAACTCAAAAAATGCAGACATACAATTTACCTTCTAAAAGAAAAAGGTGATGATTCCTTTCGACAATCTCTCACTCTGCAATTCTCATATAGTATATTCCAACATGCGAAATAATTTGGCACCCACGTAAGTTACTGGCGTAGAGTCTGATGCCAGCATGAGCACAAGGAAGCTAACTTTTTCTTCTACAGCTATTACCTTGTCTAACCATGTAAATTTCTGAAGGTAAGACCGGCTATTTTTAGTACCACAGCCTCTCAGCTTCACTACAGGTATGCTACATAAGTACTCAAAAATTATTTCTTATATTTCACTGATAAAACACTCTGGAATATTGATGTTCCATTAGTGTTTATACAGTAAAACCTGTCTTAAGCGGCCACTCGAAAATAGACAAAACAAAGATCTTAATGACAAATAGTAGCTTAATGAAGGTCGAAAGTATTGCAGAATGCTCCCTTTGGAGCTTTCTGCAATACTTTTAGCTTGCATTAAGCGATAATCTGTATTGAAAACCAACTTTGGTCTTCTTTTTGAGTGGCCTCTTAAGACAGGTTTTACTGTAAATTTCTTGATCAAATTTTGCCTTGTTTGATTTTACGCTTTTGTCTAAGTCAAAAACATTTAAAACAATATAATTTTGTTGCTGATTGTTAAGCTGTTTAATTCTGAGGTTTAATTACAGACACAATCGCCCTTAAGGAAACGAGCCATCAAGGGTCTCAGTTATAAAAATATCCCAAATTTATATGTACAGCATTTTGAGTAATTGGGCTATAATAATAAAAGATGGTCCATAGCGAGTCCGATTGTAGATCCAGGGGTCGCCAGTTTGATCCCAGCCCGGTCCCTTACTTTTGTGGAGATGGATCATGAAATAATTGCTACGGTCATTCTACTCCTTTCCCTGCTTCAAGAAGGGTTGCAAGCGAAAGTATGTGCACGAAGTACTGGTTAAACGCTTAGTCAAGCTTCCCAGGAATAAGTAACGGTAAGGTGACCTAACCACCTCAACATGATCATATACAGTATATAACTGTTGACTAGGACATAAATCCTCAAACAAAATATAAAAGATGTTTTTTTTTCTACCAAAATAATCCCAAAAATCTGGATCTGTCTACCGATCTAGATTTTTTGTTAAATTTGGAAGATAAAACCTGTGTCTTATAGTTAGTTTAAACATATTTTATTTCAGAAAGATAATTGTCTTATAGTTAATCCATTTAAGCTGAATGGAATTTCCCAATCTTATCATTAGAACCAGTCCATTTCCATTTTAAGGGTTGCTGGGAGGTATTTTTCATTTTTATTTAAATTTTAATGGAACTACTGTATGATACTTTTGGCCCCATCCTGTACCTATACTGGCTACCTATTGATACCTATCACACTCAGGTATAAAACAAAGATTTTTATCATTAATCCTTGTCTTATATAGCCTTCTTCCGTATCCACTTTAAAAAACAGTGCAGATCCTGATCAGCCAGCTTCTTCAGAAGCTGGCTGATCAGGATCCACACTGTTTGCCAACAAGTTCATTTGTCTATAATTATCACTATATAATACCTACAACTAACTCATCCTATAGCCTACCGGACAGAAATCGGGTTTTGACTTACGAGTTTCTTCAGCAGGAGAAGGGTTAATCTTATGTAGATAATGAAGATTATAGGTGAAAATGAAGATGAAAGAGAAACAGCCCCTTCTCAATTACAATCTAACAGTTTGTTTTTCTCTTCACTATTAATCTTAGACTGGCTCCAGTCCTTAAAATATTTTTTTATCAATGTGTCATATCATATACTTGTAGCCAGTCTAACTCTGATGGCTCTGTTTTAAGGACCTTAAAACAGAGCCATCAGAGTTAGATTGGCTACAAGTATATGATATGACACATAAATAAAAAATTGTAAAGGACTGGAGCCAGTCTATATTAATCTGTAAAGTACTAAGTCCACTTGCATATAGTGCATAGTATTACACTCTCAGCTTGCGAAGATGAGTTTCCCATCATGGGCTCAAATCAAACAAGAACTTAGAGCAGAAGTCGATGGTACACCATCGCAAATACCCGCTTTTTGACATATAACCTTTACCTTGGGGTCAAGGTCTAACAAAATGTAGCTCAGTACCTTCTATATTATATGATCTATGCACCTGTGAAGTTTGAAGTTGCTATGTCCAAAGGAGAAGAAACATTTACAAGAAAAAACTTTATATGACCTTGACCTTGGGGTCAAGGTCACACAAAATGTTGTCCAGTGCCCTCCAAATCATATGACCTATGCACCTGCAAAATTTGAAATTGCTAGGTCCAACAGTTTAGGAGAAGATGCATTTACAAGAAAGTACATAAATTTGACCTTTGACCTTTAGTCAAGGCCACACAAATGTTGCTCAGTATCCTCTTCATCATGTGGCATATTCATCTACAAGGTTTGAGGTTGCTACGCCCAGCTGTTACAACCGTGCAACTAGCAATTTAGCAATATACTCCAATGAAACATCTCAAGATAAACTGTCAGACGCATAAAATAGGCTCTCTATCATTGTCATCCAGGTGCATGACAAACTACATGAAAACTTGTTCATTTATCTACATGCTCATTCCACTGAAACAATGAAAGTGGTCGAGAATCTGTTTTAAAATAAGCTTATGGTGAAAAATTTATTTATTGAAAAGACATATGTTGTAGCTTCACATTGGAATTGCCTCATAGAGGCAATTCCAATGTGTACCTACAACATATGTTACTGAAAATAAGGACACCTATTTGGACATTTACACTTGCCAAGTATCATGGCCATTGTCTTTGCCTTTTTAAACCTTCCAATCTGCCAATCAGAATTAAAATACCTGTCGCTCTACTGCAAATCATGACAGCTATATCTCCAAATTTGAGTTCATGAACTATCTCTTTGCTAACCTGGTAGTTGCGTCGTTGTAAGGAGGAGATGCATTTACAAGAAAATACATTATTTGACCTTTTACCTTGGGGTCATGGTCACACAAAATGTTGTTCAGTACCCGTACATCATGTGACCTATTCACCTGCAAGTTTGATTTTGCTATGTCTAACATTTTAGGAGGAGATCCATTTACAAGAAATTCGAGGGACGTACATACATACATACTTGTATACTAACGCACACACAGACGGACGACGGATGGACAGACTTTGGTACGAAATTAATATAACCTTTTTTTCTAGAGAAAAAAGTGGGTATAACTAGACTGCAGTCGATGGTACTCCATTGCAAATAACCGCGTTTTTGCTTTTGACCTTGACCTTGGGTCCTAATTACACAAAATGTTGCCCAGTACCCTCCCCATCATGTGATCTATGCACCTGCAAAGTTTGAAGTTGCTACATCCAACGGTTTAGGAGGTGCATTTACAAGATAATTCATTATTTGACATTTGACCTTGACATCACACTAAATATTGCCGAGCACTGTCTACATCACGTGACCTATGCACCTGCAAAGATTTAAGTTGCAATGTTCTATGGTTTATGAGGAGATGCATTTACAAGAAAATACACTATTTGACCTCTGACCAAGGATCAAGGTCAAATTAAGCTGTTCCACAGTACCCTCTACATCATATGACCTATATACCTGCAAAGTTTGGTGTTGCTACATCTAACAAATTAGGAGATGCATTTACAATAAAATACATTATCTGACCTTTGACCTTGACCTTTGGGTCAAGGTCACATGAAATGTTGTCCAGTACCCGTTCATCATGCAGCTGCAAAGTTTGACGCTGCTATGTCTAACGGTTTAGGAGGAGATGTATTTACAAGGAAAATAAATAATTTGACCTTGACCTTGGGATGGAGGTCACATGAAATGTTGCCCAGTAACTTCTACATCATGTGACCTATGCAACTGCAAAGTTTGAAGCTGCTACATATAACACTCTTGGAGGAGATGCATTTACAAGAAAATATATCATGTCACCTTTGACCTTGACCTTGGAGTCAAGGTCACATCAGATTGTGCCCAGTACCCTCTACAGCATGTGACCTATTCAGGTATAAAATATAAAGTTGCTATGTCTAAAGGTTTAGGAAGAGATGCATTTACAAGAAAATAGGACAACAATTGCCGTGAAAGGCGGGAAAAGTGCAAAGCTAGAACCCAAAGCCTGCATGAAATCTAGGGGAGACTCTAGCTCAGTTCAGCCAGTTCTTCCATAAGGTACCAATAAATCATTCTAAATGATTGCAAAGAAATTAATAAATTCTTCCTGAGTAAATTGGCAGCCCTCAGAACAATAAGATTTGATTGATTGTTTTGAGGCTTAATGGCCCAGTCAACAATACATGGTGCTCTTTTTTTGGATTAGCAACCAGGTTAATCTTAAAACATTCTGCTCAGCTACAGGGAATGGCTTAAACATTAAACAGCTGGTGACTGGGACTGTGTGGCGGCGGTAGAACGTCTCCCTGCCCTTCACTATAGTGTAGATTTTATTTTCTTGTCCTTTGGGATCATGGGTTTCATTGTGGAACTTTGAAACTATTAGAGGGTCACTGATGAAGCCTTAATGGCAGAAACTAGCTAGTCTGGCCCAGGATATATGCACACTCTAGTTTCAGTTCTTTGGTGCAGTCTTTGCTTCCAAAGGATACCCTTTCAAGAACATATTTGCAAGTAGCATGTATAGTACATTCATTATGACTTTCAAGGAAAGCCTAAACATTGTTGAAATCCAGTCAGTGGTAGCTGAGAATTCAAGCAGACAAAATTTAATACAAGCTTGTAATGCCAAGACATTATTCATTCAATGATTGCATGCTGGCAATGTGAGCATCTAGTCTTCAAAATGACAGTTCCCAAGTTCCCATGAAGTTTCGTTGAAATCCAGTCAGTTGTTGCTGAGAATTTCAGGACTGACAGACAGGCATCTAAGGCAGTAGCTATATGCTGCCCCTTTATGGTGCATAAAAACGGTACTTGTCCCACAGCATATGAACGTAATATAAGTAGAAAATTATATTGTGCCTGAGCCTAACTTTCTATTTCTTGCCAATATAGCTGTATGTTAAGACAAATATTGCAGAATTTAGCATCTTCACAGCTACAGAGCAAGAGCCAAAAGTTAAAGTTTAACGTCATCGTTATCTCAAAAATGCGTTGTACCATTTTTCAGTAAATTATGTTTTTTTTGTTTGTTTGTTTGATTTGATTCTTTACGTCCACTCAACAATCTTTCAGTTATGCGGGACGGTTCTTCCTGGGTTTAACCAGTACTAAGCTAGGATAAATGTGTCTTGCTCAAGGACCACAACGCAGTGACGCCGGTGAGGCTCGAACCCGCTACCCTTCGGTCTTGAGTCAAGCACTCTACCACTGAGCCACTGCGCTCCCAAATTATGGTTTTAATCAATCATGAGATGGGATACTTTGCAAGACTATGATATTTTCGTAATATGATTTTATGTTATGTTGAAGCACCAATGAAAATATGAGTTTAACCATGTGATGACTACAACCTCAACTGATTTTTTTTTCAGAATAAGAACTCTATCCCATCTGTTAGACAATCAATAGCTTTTATAAGCGTAGGCTGCATGCGAGAGATGAAATACCACCAAACATGTTTGTCATTTTTGCATTACTTATAACGGAGGTGAATTTTGCTTACTGACCTCTTTTGCAAATGTTGCTTTCCACAAATGCGTATTTAAATGATGGCGTCTGTTAATTCATGTTTTCATTTGTCTAAAATCCTGTTCTGGTCATTGCCATTGAATTATTTGATGATGCAGCAAGGTGAGCAAAACAAATATGTAAATCATAAAAAAATGCTAAATATATTGTGCATAGTATAGCTGTATGTTGTAGATTCTGCTCATTATCACTTATTCTCCACATTATCAATGACACCTAGGTTTTCAACAGTTGTTTTACTTCAGTCTTTATCAGATCCTTACATCACATAGCTTGTTTCTCTTAATGATAAGATTAGGTAAGAATCAGTTTTCACACACACACCTAGGCAGGTAGACTGGCTACAGTCCTTAAAACAATTTTTCATCAATGTGTCAAATCATATACTTGTAGCCAGTCTAACTCTGATGGCTCTGTCTTAAAACAGAGTCATCAGAGTTAGACTAGCTACAAGCATATGATATGACACATTGATGAAAAATTGTTTTAAGGACTAGAGCCAGCCTACCAGGGAGGTTATTCACTGCTTTGATGTAGTTGTAGAATCTATCCACCAATGTTTGTCAGTGCCCAAATGGTGGAGCAGGCAAAGATCCTTCATGCGCACTAGGCTATGAGACCTTTATTTCAACACTAACTAATAGTGTTATCCTATGAAAAGATTTGTTTTTGTGGAGTAATAAAAAAATAAGGGGATAACACTGTATTCAAACTTACCATATGGGGAGGTATATCGTGGGGAACTTCATTTCTACAGCGATGCTTTTTGCTCAAGTCTGTTGGAATATTTAGGGTAAATAAGTTAATCTTGCAACTGAAACTTCTAATGGCAAGTAGTAACAACTAATTAGAGTTCATCTTCTTGATAGTTTGTACAATAGCTATCAGGAACAGCCAAAAGATGCATCCATACCATTATGAGTTGTTTCGTGGGGAAAACATTCCTTTTATTAAATCATAAAGACTATCACAGTTCAATCAATGTGCAAATACTATCAATGCACATATTCCAGATATTTCACTCAATGACCTGACCATAAAAGTTCAATTAGTGTGATAAGAACATCAAAGTTCAGAGCAATAAGACCATAAACATTCAAATAATGTGATAAGAGAGCATTAAGATCATAAAAGTTCAAATAATGTGATAAGAACATCCAAGTTCAGAACATATGGACCATAAAAGTTCAATTAGTGTGCTAAGAACATCAAACTTCGAAGCAATAAGACCATAAATGACCATAAAAGTTCCATTAGTGTGCTAAGAACATAAAAGTTTGGAACAATCCATAAGTGTGCTAAGAACATCAAAGTTCGAAGCAATAAGACCATAAAAGTTCCATTAGTGTGATAAAAACATCAAAGTTCAGAGAAATAAGACCATTAAAGTTTAATTAGTGTTTTCAGAATTGATATCATTGTACTATCAAAATTCAGAACAATAAGCTTAGATTGCAAAGCACAGTCAGAGAGCTATTTAAGACTGTCACAGTTTATGTTAATTGGCTAAGATCATATGGGCCTCGACATGAGAAAACCTGTCTTCCGAGGTTTGTAAACGCGCAGTCTGATCAGCGCCTTTGTTATTCGCTATTTGGAAAGTTTTATATGTAAACTTGCTACAGGTGAAATTTCAATTCTCTAGCTAGTCTTTGTAGCTGAGGAGAATGGTTTGAAACTGGCTTTGATGGAAACCCCAAAGACAGGTTTCCTTGCGACAAGGCCAATATCATAAGACTTCCGGTGGGGTTACAGACCATACCATTTCAGTCAACGCTCCCAAAAGTTCATGTGCTAAGACCATAAACTAGCTTGATCTATAGTCTTAGTCTATTGAAATGATCAGGGCCCGGAATTACAATGCCTCCTTAAAGTTAAGGAAGACTTGAGTTAAGTATTGATTTTTCAGGATGCGAAAAATAACGTTTTAAACTGACTAAAATCAAAATAGTTTCATTTTTTCTGTAGATCACAATGATATCTTTGACCGGGCGCATTGCATTTGCACACTTTTTGCAATAAGCGATGATATCTTTTGAGCACATTTTGCGATTTCATTTGCGCACTATTTTCACACCCCCAATCAGGGGCAATTAGTGATTAGTGGCCGTGAAACGATGACTTGTACAGGTGACCATACAGGTAACCATCTAGAACTGAACTGGACTAAACTTTATTAGAAGAGAACTAATAATGGCACAGAATCGTTTCACGCTCGTTTTTACAAACAGTTCTACAAATCTCATCCAACACAAACATTTTGAAGAAAGTCCTAGCAACAACATATGCGAAACTCAGAAGCCTTGACTATCAGACTCCAAGGAAGAGAATCGAGAAAGAAAAAAACTTAATTTCTTAGTGAACCAGTACTGAATGATGAAATCTCTGGGTTGGACTTTATCAGAATGGCTGGCTACAGATTCAGTGCTAAAACTGACATATAGTGCTTTTAAACTTGTATATGTTTAAAACTGACTAAAATTTCATTTGAAAATGTGTGAAATCGGACAATTTAATATCTTGCTTATCCTTCCACCTCCCCGTGGTGATCAGGGGGCAATGAACTTATATCGTTAAGTTCGGATAACAGAAGGCTTAAGAATGCTGCTCAATGCACCTTTATTAGTTTATAAATACCTGTAACGACTTTCAACTACCTTAATAACTCATAATTAACTTTAAATGAGGTGTGAAAAAGCTGCGCAAATGATATGCAGAATTGTGCGCAAATGAAGGAATCAAAGTGCGCAAAAGATATACTGAAGTGCGCATATGAAAAGCGCCGCTTTGACCACAAGCACTGCATCGATCCAGACAATTTATTTAGCATCTAATAAAACATGTTGAAATATCAATTCTTAACTTAAGTCTTCCTTAACTTTAAGGAGGCATTGTAATTCCAGGCCCTGGTCCCTCAATATATACAGTGTATATTGTAACTAAGAAGTTATAGTGCTCAAAATATATCGGTAGAATACTGTATATCAATCTCAATGCCAATAGATGCACCCACCTGTACTCAACTTCAACTTTTTGCATTCTGGGTATTTTTTCATGCTCTTTGTCGCCAGCTGATTTTTTTCAAAATCAACTTTTTCGAAAAAAAATTTCAGGAACATCACCTGAGTCAAGTAGTTTTGATCCAGATATAGCCCAACATTTAGTCCTGATCTGGGTACAAACTGTTTGCAAAAGTTATCAGCAGACGACGTTAGTAGGCAAAGAGCTAACTATCTGCTTGTAATTAATTTCTTTATTAATTAGATTGTGCTTTTACATTGATGTAGAGGAACCTAGGTTTTGGGCGAGAAGTGACTCAAAATATCATTTCAGCTTTCACCTGTGAACTAACAAGAATGTGTTACCATGGAAATTGATGATTTTTTTCTACCTATAGTTTGCTACTACCTGTAGAACTGAGATTTCTTCAGAAGCATGTGAATTAATCATGCATTGGTGTCTTCAAAGTTATTTTACGGCCCATCAACATACCTTTGGCATATTGCACTTCACTCATTGCATGCTGGGTAAATTTTCATGCTTTTGTTGTCGTCTGCTGATTTTTTTTCTCATTTTTTTTCAGAAGTACCATCGGCAGAGTACCAAACAGTTTAAATCAAGATCCGACCCCTGAGGTTATAAAACTTTTTTCATGCTCAACTCAACTGAGCACGGAATTTCAACTGCTCATAAAAACTGAAATACCAACAAATGAAGATGTTTCTTGCATTAAGTCTCTCAGATGTTGTTTTTAAAATGTTAAAATGACAATAATTGTTGGCATTATAACAGTTATGAGCAGGATAAATTTCGTGCTCAGCTGAGTTGAGCATGAAGAAAGTTTTATAACCTCAGGGCCAGACCAGACAAAATGTGATCTGGGTCCAAACTGTTTGCAAAGGTTATCAGCAGATGACACTAGAAGTCAGAGTTAAAACACAGCAAGAAAAAAGCTGCATAGCCTTGTCCAACTCTTCACAGTGGTTTGCCAATGTGATTAGGCCAGAATTTTTTTATAAGTTGATATACGGGAATTGTTTTTCAGATTTAGAGTCATGGGGGTGGGGTGGGGGGTGGGGAGGGGGAGGGGACTAAAAAAATGGTAAACCAACAGTCTGTATCAAATTTTTCAATATATCATCATTTTCCTAACAATCTCTTTTAACAGTGTCACTATCAAAAATACACAGACAGAACCTCTAAAAAAAATTTTTTCAACAAAAACAAATGCGGGTAAAATAATAAATTTCCGTAAAATTACAGTATGAGGGTTTGTAAATCAAATAATAAAAAAATTCTGGCCTAAGTATAACAAGAGCTTTATAAAATGTGGAGGAAGGTTATTTTCTAAAGCTACAATAGGAACATATGGAAATATAATCATCTATGTTGTGTTCCAAATCAGCTTAATCAGCAATCTAAATCATTCCATCCCAAGCCCCCCACCCCCTCCCACTCCCCCCTCAGCATTTCTTCAAATATGTCACATGTGCAATCCTTTCCTCCAAATCTCATATTTTCAAACTAAAAGAGACTTTTCTTCTCCAACTTCGAGGGTACCAAGTTTTGACTTGTAGGATTATAGCAGCCAAAACTATAAGTCTTCTATACAATAAGTCAAAAGTTCATATATTCAATCAGGACTTTAGTTAAGAGTGCATAACAAAAAATTAACTTTCTGATTTCTCAACCAAAATGTATGTTGATGGAGCTCACAAGAACCGTCTCAATGAGATGGTTAAATAAAGCACTCAAAACATATGTTAAAATTGATGGGTAGAAAAATATTTACAATTGTACGCTGAAAACTTTTATTGATCTAAACCTGTGTTCAATAGATCTACCATAAATGCCACAATAATAGCTAAAGCAGGACACCCATAAATACATACTCTGGCAACAAGTGAACCCCCCAGATGAAATGCCACAAAATGCAGCAAATCATCAATATCTATTCTGTTTTCTAAGATAAAAACCATTTTCGGGAACTTAACTCTATGTCTGCAATCGCATGCCCGGATCCAGAAAGTTTTGTCAAAGGGGTCCAACTTTGATGGTTTTTTTTCCCTTTTTTAGTTCTTTTTTTTTCTTTTTTTTTAGTTGACGAGGGGAGGATCCAAATACCACTATAAGCGGGCCATCAGCGGCCCACCAGGGAAACACCATTTAAATGCCGTTTCGCTGGCATGCCGATGAAGGCCCAACATTGAATCTGGCTTGGTAGCGTTTTGATTTTCAGGGGATCTGGACCAGTATTGCTAAGAAACCCAATATTTTTGTGATTATCAGGGGGGTCTGGACCCCCTGTCCCCCATCCAGATCCGCGCATGAAGTGTCGTCTGTTAAGTTGTAGGAGACCCAAAACTGATGGTCAAAAATAATCACAAATTTAGGCTCAAACTTTTTATTTATCTAGACCTATGTTAAATTCTAGAACTAGGACCACAAAATTTTTCAGCTTAAAATGGCAAATATTTTCTTACACATGATTTTTAGCAAATGTTTTGGTAGCTCAAAAGAACTGTCTCATAGAGACAGTTCTTTAGAGTACCCATAACATATGTTTTTGTTTAGAAATAAGAAAATTATTTTTCTGTTTTGCACTCTCAACTAAATGCCTGACTAGGACAGTATGTCAAATCTACCCAGTATGTCAAATCTACCCAGATTCAAAGGTTCAGCGCTACTGGAAACCTTTAGAAACATTTTCAATAATTTTTCAATCATGCAGAAGTTTAAGTCGGTAAAGTCATCAAAATGATTTAAAATTTATGGAGAAAATTTGCATTTTCAAATAATTTAAATCACATATTAATATTTTGCCTGCTGGTCTCGTTTGCTGATAACCTTTGCAAATATTGTTGCAAAAAAAATGTCAAGTCTCATCTGCATTCCCAACCTACTGCTGACACTGATTATTGCTTAGATTTTTTTTTTGAAAAAGTTAATTTAAAAAAATCAGAAGACAAAAAAACAGAATGCAAAAGTACCCAGCATGCAAAGAATTAAAGATTATTAAAGCCTCTTCATCTACAGTCACAAAAATTAAGTTTTGCAGGAAATGCGCCCTTTGTGACCATTCATTGTGGATGTGTTAGGGCAATAAATTAATTGTCATTGTCATTGTATATTAAAGCAGACAAAATTACTAGAAAAACAGTTGATGCTGGTGTGAATAAATTTAGCAGATGTACTGATAATGAGCCAAAACATTGTCATGCTTGTAATACATAGTGCCCCCCACCCCTCTCCCACACACACACTCCCAAACCATATACTTCTCCATACCAGTGGTACAATGGACATAACTCAAGCAATATTTTAGAAGAACTATCAATCCGCATAAAGGGAAACAATGAGCAACTAATTTTTCTATTGCATGAAAGCAAAGTTACTGTTCTTTTTACCCTCCATGTCTGCTTTCCTAGAATTCAATCAATTACATGTAATAGAATGACTGGCTGCATGGTAAACAGTGTGGATTCTGATCAGCTGGCTCCCACAGAAGCCAGCTGATCTGGATCTACACTGTATTTAAAAGAAGATATATCCAGGGTAGTTGATGATCATTTCATAGGAAATCTATGATCTCAAGATTGGTCTTTTTGCGAGAAAACGTGTCCTCCGGGTCTCAACCTCAGCTATATGGACTAGCAAGTTTTGTTTTTGTTTGATTTGATTCTTTACGTCCCATCAACAATCTTTCAGTTAAACAGGGAGGGGTCTTCCTGGGTTGAACCAGTACTAAGCTAGGATAAATGTGTCTTGCTCAAGGACCAAAACACAGTGATGCCCGGTGAGCGGCCCCTCGGTCTCGAGTCAAGCACTATAACACTGAGCCACTGCGCTCCCAAAGAAAATTGAAGTTTTGCATGTAACATTCTGGAGTGTGAATCACTTGGGCATTGATCAGACTGTGCAGACGTGCAGCCTCATCTGCTCCTCTTTGCATGCAATTAAAGAAATGAGGTTTTCTTGCAACAAATGAGTGAGTACAGGCCTTTAGTTAAGAGTGCATACCCAAAAAATAATTTACTTATTCTTAACCAAAATATATGTTGTGGGTTCTCAAAAGAACCGTCTCAATGAGACGGTTCTTTTGAGCACCCAAAACATATGTTAAAACTGAAGGGTAAGAAAATATTTACAATTTTACCTCAAAAATTTTGTTTATCCAAACCTATGGAGTAAATTTTCTAAAATACCAAACACTTTTCTATTACTGTTTTTAAATAAAATGTTGGTTATCAGAGCTTGAATTGACAAAATTCTTGTCAGAATTGCAAACAGGGAAGACCCTGATCTAAGTCTGCCCTGTTTGTCTATGCTTTTTGGCAGTAACTAGTGTTCAAAATTTTAAAACATCGACCATAAAAAAACCTATCAACTACACCACAACAAAGTTTTTGTCTTACCTCATTTTTAGGTGGAGTCAGGTCCAAGGTCACACCTTTCCCTGAGGTAGATGACGGCTCATCAGTCTTGAAACTGTGACTTCGTTGAACCACATAACTCTTGTGACCTACCGGTGCTCTCAAAGACTCCGTTCTACTGAGATGACTTAAAGCTTTGCCTATAATTGCAGTTGGATTTTTCCTATCTAAAAGAGGGGACGAGTCTTTACTGTTTTGGAACAGTTTAGCTCTCTCTGACACCGGGGTCATTTTCAAATCGTCTTTACCGCGATCTCGGATTGGAGTATTTGTAGAATCATTTAACGGCGTGTTGATTTTTCTGTCCGTCACCCTAGCACTGTTGCTTCTGATTAGTTTAATATCATTTGGAACACTTGTTGGTTTTTCTAGATCTTTCTGTGTATCAGGTTGTTTAGCAAGAGGAGAAATCTTTTTCTCTACACCAGGAGAAGTACCATCTCCAATTCTTCTTAATTTCATTTGCAACCACTCTGGCTTTTCATTTCCAGGTGCCCTAACACTTTGTGTCCGTCTAACTTCAGCACTAGACTTAAACTTAGGTTTTTCTTTTTCTGCATCTGAACACAATTTTTCAAATTTTGATAATGCAGAGTTTTTCACAGTTTTAAGGGACGAAATACCTGTCTTTTCAGGTTCTTTGGTAGACACAGTATTGACTAAAGGTTCCTTTATTGCAATATCCTTGGTGAGAACATCTAAATGTTTGTTGGTTACTTCAACTTTCATGGTATCTTTGTAAGGTTCCACTGATCTTGTAGGCTTTTCTTCCAGTTTAATGTTTTCATTATGATCAAGTTCTAAAGCACCAGTATTTGCATTTGACTTTTTATTTTCTGACTTTCTTTCAACAGAATTCACCAAATGTAAGGAAATTCTTTCCTTCTCGCTATCAGCTGCACTACTACTCGCGTCATTTGCATGATTATTCAGTTTTATTGAAGAGACAGAAGTGACTTTCTCCTGTTTCCCTAAAGAATCATTTACATCACTTTTGTCCGCTGACTTCTCTTCTGAATCTTTGTAAGTTATGACTTCAGAATGGCTATCACTGTCTTGCGTGACTTCTTTTGCTATAACTTCCTTTGAAACTGGACCTTTTCCACTTACATCAGAATCTTTTTCTACCTTAACATCCACTTTTATTTCCGAATGAACAAGATTCTCACCTTTAACTTCAGCCTTTAATTCAACATCACTTCCTTTTTCATCCGATTTTAACATGGAAACGTCTTCTTTCTTGGGTTGCCTGGCCATTCTTAAACTTTCACTTCTTTTCACAGGTGCACCTATACCCGTCCTATCCCTGTCTATTGACCTCAAACTAGACTGGCGAACCAACATTATTTTAGAGGCCTGTGATTTAGCGGCCTTTGCTTGATGGTCATCAGTTATGGCAGTGAAACCGGATGGAAAGATTGTCACTTTGGCTTTAGCTATAGAAGTTACATCTTCATCCTTGAGTGTCACTTCCTCCTTCTGAGTATTACTTTGGGATTGAGATACTATCGGTTTATCTAGAATCAGAAATAAGATTATTATCTTTTTACATAAAGGTGTAGATTATTAACCAAAACATAATGGCCCCTTTTCATTCTGATGGATAATCTCATACATACAGAAGAACATGTCTTAAGCGGCCACTAAAGATGAAGACCAAAAATTGGTTTTCAAGACCGGTTATTGCTTAATGCAGGTCAAAAGTATTGCAGAATGCTCAAATAGAGCATTCTGCAATGCTTTCGACCTTCATTAAGCTACCACTGGCCATTAAGACCTTGGTTTTGTCTTTTTTGGAGTGGCCGCTTAAGACAGGTTTTACTGTATTATCTTTTTGCAAAAAGGTGTAGACTATTAACAAAAAAATAATGGTCCCTTTCATTCTGATGGATAATCTCATACATATTGATATACAGTGAAAACTCTTTACAGCGACATTCTTTATAACAGCAAAATTATTTACAACGTCAATTGTATTTGCACAAATGTACCAGTTTAGCTTAAATTTGAATTGAAACTCAGTTTAACGTCAAATTATTTGGGGACAAACAGTGTCGTTGTAAAGAGGGTTGACTGTAATAAGTGTGGAATAGTCCATCTTGTACTTTAAGGGGCTGCTGCTAATTTTTTTTAACAATGATGTATTTCTGGCCCTGAAGATTGTTTTTTTATCATACCCTGATGATCCCTGATGAAATGCCGCATTTGCACTAATTTGAGCATTTTTGGTAATTAGGATGACTAGGGTATTTTTGCATCAAGTAGCAGTTATCTTGGCATCCTACAAGGTTATCAATATCATTATTAGGTAATATTTTTATCAAAAACAATGTAGTAATGTTTACAGAGCATAATCAGCTTAATGTTATCAGAAATCCTCTCTATGATAGGGTAAACACCCTTGAAGACAGGATTTGTTTGTTTGTTTGGATGTTTTACATCCAGTCAACAATTTTTCAGTAACGTCTTCCTGTTGAAACAGTACTAAGCAGAATGTATAAAATCTTGCTCAAAGACTCAACACAATGCCTCTGGTGAGTCTCAAACTAGCGACCATTGGGTCCTTAGTCTAACACTCAACTACTGAGCTACTGCACTTCTCATTGTGAACAGGATAAAAATAGAACAGTCTGCATAATACCAGGCTTTGTACTTTGTACATTCACTATGTAATTCACAGAGGATCTTACATGAGTGCACAAGTAGCTATTCAAGATTATTCTAGCCATTTTAATATAATTACCGCAAAATCTTCACTGCCATTGGTGACAAATCCTATGCTGTTGAACTTTATATGCCTTTGCAAATGTGGACCAAGCTCTGACATGCATAAAGTAGGGCTATGTTTGAGGGTACAGGCCAAATTCTAGACATGTAGCTCCTTTAGATACATTTGTAGCTGCATATGCATAGGCGTAGCTACCATTACACATTTACGCATGTGCATACAGATTCAGGGGAAATCATCTATGTTGGAAGCATTAAATTCTCATACTATATAGGACTGCTCTTCAAGGAAAGAATTTGTTCTCTTTGAGAGCAAATTCTTTCCTTAAAAAGAAGTCCCCATTTTAAAAAGGGACTTAATTGTCAAGAAACACTGCTTGCTTCAGTAATCTCCCTTTAATGTGCATAACTATGCTAGCGTTCTAGCTAGGCCCTTGATATGCATTCTTAAAAGCTGCCTTTACGCAAATCCACTAAGCATCAAATCTCATGAGTTGCAACTGATTTTCAGATTTTATTTTGTGCAAGTGCAAACATTGCTTAACCCCTGTCCTGCTGCACCTGGATTTATCTTTTTTTGAAAACAGTTTTGATTCTGATCAGCTGGCTTGGCTTCTAATGAAGCCATCTGATCAGAATCCACACAGTTTTCCACTCTGATTGAAAAAAAATATTCTTACAACTCAAATGCTGCAGGTGTTCAGGATACAAATTTGGGAGGTGTATGGTACATAGAGGATCTTACATGAGTGCTCATGTTTTATTGAATTTATTAAACAAGTTGGGGAAAAGTGATAAAATGTGAGGCTTGCCGAGCATTTTAACTCTTTTTCGCAACAAGTTTAATAAATTCAATAATACAGGAGCACGAATGTTAGATTCTATTTATCATATGACATCAAGATTACTTTGAAATCTCATTTCTGCCGTAAAAAAGGATATAATTTTGTCATTATGTAAGTGACGTTGTTATGGACATCATAACATTTCCAGTAAATCTGTCAACCACTAGTGGTTTATCAATTTTATTGCATGACGTTATTTAACTCCCCGACGCGACATCATATGGTACATAAAAATATGGTTAATGTTCTAAAATTTCAAAAAGAGCATTGACAAACAGGGCAGACCTTGATCAGACTTCAGAAGCAGTCTGAACAAGGTCTTCCATGTTTGATATACAGTAAAACCTGTCTGAAGCGACCACTCTAAAAGAACACTAAAATTGGTTTTTAATACGGATTATCGCTAAATGCAGGTCAAAAGTATAGCAGAATGCTCCAATGGGAGCATTCTGCTATACTTTTGACCTTCATTAAGTTACCATTTGTCATTAAGATCTTTGTTTTGTCTATTTTTGAGTGGCCGCTTAAGATTGTTATTGTCAATGATTTTGTGAATTCTAGCTCTTTTAACCAAACCAACATTTTATTAGAGAACCAAGAAAGGAAACTGTTGACAAGGATTAAGATGCACATATTAACCTACCTGTCACATGTAAGTTACAAGACGAAGTGGTCTCCCCTAGTTGATTGGTTGCCACACACTCATAGCAACCGTGATCAGGAACATAAACTGTACCAATCTCTAATTTTGCTACACCATCTACGAATGTCTGTTTGAAGTCTAACATGTGACCAATAATGCGTTTATTTTTCCGCCATGCTATGTCTGGTTGGGGATTTCCTTGAATAGTACATTCTAAAATAGCAGTCTTCCCAGCATTCACTGTGAGATCAGAAAGAGGCTTGGTAACTGATGGTGCTGTTTGGAGATCTGAAATTTTAAGCTTAACCAATTTATGCCCAGCATTTCATGGATGTGACACTAGTAAGCAAGCCTACAGATAAGAAAGCGTAATTGAAAATTAATTTTTCTGATTTCTCAACCAAAACATATCTTGTGGGTACTCAAAAGAACCGTCTCAATGAGACGGTTCTTTTGATCACCCAAAACAGATGTTTTTATTTATGGGTAAGAAAATCATCACAATTTTACGCTCAAAAAGTTTACTTACTAGGTGTCCCTATGTGACATAAGAAATTCAATAAGAAATTCATGCATTTTGGTTAACTATAGACTTATAGAACCAAACAATTAAGGCAAATTTATCCAATTAGGGCTATTTTAGAGAAAAAAGTAAAAATATGAATCCCATTTCTCCAACCCTTAAATCCACCTTAGGTATCATTAAGCCGATTTCCAGCCAACACAGGGCCGTCGCCGCGTATTTAAAAGTGGTCCGGCGGAGGAAATCATCGAGTGCCGACGCCACGTGAGGGGGGGAGAGCACGAGAGGGGGAGTCCCCCTCTAGTTAGGGGTCTCCCCCGAGAAAATTTTGAATTTTTAGCGCTTTTTATGGGTTTTTATGCGGTTGGGATCAGATTTCAGTCACGATTTTTTGCTAGAAAAGATATTTCTTGGCGCGTGAGAAAACCGAATGCTAAACAAAATCGTTTTCAGATAGTCACGATTTTTTAAACTTTTATCTTCAGCATATTTCTTAGACATTATGTCACCTATAAGTTCCCGCAGGTTTTGGCAAAGTACTTTTAGCACTGATCCTTGGTTGTCATGGGCGGATCCAGAGGGGATGGGGACCCCTGAAAAATCACAAAAATTAGGGTTTCTAAGCAATACTGGTCTAGATCTCCTGAAAAATCACAAAGCTACCAAGCCAGCATTCAATGTTGGGCCATTATCGGCCCGCCAGCCTCTGACATAGCTTTCTGGATCCGCACATGATTGTCCTTCAAAGAGTTGTATTTTCGAAAAGATATACATAAGCGTCTTTTCAATTAGTACACCTGTTACTTTAAGGATGCAGAAGGCTTCATCTAGATTTTTGCTGTACAACTTTCCTTGATGAGTTCCCTTGTCGATAGGCATAACGTGAGATCTTTGGCTTCGTCGTAATGAAGCCAGGGCCTACTGTCGAACTAAGACGGCTGAACCCTTCTCTGTCCATGCTTCTTAAAGTCGAATGAACGTTGGGGGAACCGAAAGTCTTGGGCTGAATTTGAACAGGCAGAACTTGTATATCCGTAACGGAATGAATTGTAACAAAACATGCCCACGATGCTCGTAAAGTTAAAACTCGACATGTTTTTTAGAAGAAAAAAATGTCAATTTGAGGGAAATGAAACTGGCGCATAGAAATTATCTGGGCCTCAATGCGAGAAGACCTGTCTTCGGGATTTACGACCATGCAAGATTCAAACCAACCTGCTCAGTTACAGAGAGTACATGTAGCTAGAAAGCTGAAATTTTGCGTGTAGCAAGTTTATCAATTATACTTTCAAGAGTGCGAACAACAAAGGCACTGATCAGACTGCGCGGATGTGTAGGCTGGTCTGCGCCTTTAATCTTCGAATGCAACTACGTCAGGTTTTCTCTCGACACGGCCCATAAGTATGATAACTGTCATTATAATAATTGCATTGTTTTTCAATGTTTTCACACCTTGGCTAGGTCGGTCTATGGATGACACGCGCAACGAGCGTTATTAATGATTGCATCAATAAATTGAAAACCAGAGGTAAGCACAAAAAAATGAGCCAAAACGAGAAAAAAGGGACACGGTAGAAAGCATACTTGTCAAAAAAGTGGTCCGGCGCTCGCCGTCCTGCCGGACCGGCGACGACGGCCTTGCAACAAAACTTAAGTTTTTCATAATAATTCTATGCCTCACATACATCAAACGCCTGATATAAATTGGGCCGAGCGGTTCCGAATGGCTCTAGGCCTTGTGGTTCCAGACATGTGGATTTTTAATTTTCATTTCCAAAATCTACATTTAGCTAATTTGACCTAGTCATGCAATAGACTGTAACCAATTAACAATTAATGAAGAGGACCATATAAGGATACTTATGCCAAGTTTGGTAAGTTTGGGAGATGGTGTTTGAACCAATTATTGGCAACAGACCTTGGACATCCATCACAATAGATCACCTTGAGCTTGTTATGCTTAGGTGAACTAAAAAGATTCAACCCATTTTAGCCAAATAATATTTCCCACTGTTGTCAATTGGACCAGTTAATTTCAATTTTAAGGGGTGTTCTGTGGTATTTTTCATTTTTATTCAAACTTTAATAGAACATTCTGTAAGCAAACAGTGGAGACTGATCAGACGCTGCGTTCTGCAACGTCTGATCTGGGTCTGCACTGTTTGCAAATGTCCCACAAAAAGGATGCTAAGCTTAAGCCTAGGTACCGTCAAGGCATTATCACTCGACTTGAGGTTATTTCATTATCTGATCGGGTAACATAAGAAGTGTTGATCCCAGGAAGCCAGCTGATCTGGATCTAGAATCTTTTCAGAAGAGGGTATACAATTTTGACTTTTTTTGTTTCTTTGTTCGTTTCGATTCTTTATGTCCCAGTTAAAAGTTTTTCTGTCATGTCTGGACAGGCCTTCTTGGGTTTAACCAGTACTAAGCAAAATATAGTCTCTTTCTCAAGGACACTCCACTGTGCCTCCGGTGAGGCTCAAACCTACAACCTCTCCATCCCAGGCAAGCACTCTACCACTGAGCCACTGGGCTCCTCAAAATTTGAAAAATAAAAAAAAAAATATATTCCTCTTAGAATGCATATAAAGTCAATTATTCAGGGCAATAAAAGTACTAAAAATCTTGATATTAGACAAACCTTTCACAACCAAAATGCAGTCACATGATATCCGTCCAGCAGAGCTCTGTGCCACACATTCATATTTCCCATTGTCTCCCTTGGATGCATTCTTCATTATGAGTCTCGCTACTCTTCCATCATAAGAAGTTTTAATTCTACCTCCATCCTGAAGAGCTTTGTTTTCACAATACCAGGATATGATTGGCTGAGGCGATCCTATGATGTCACACTCCATCATCACTAGATCATTCTCATCAACAATCTGACTCTCCAACTTCTTAAGAAAGGCAGGGGCTACAATGTCATCTGAAGCTGCTTCTGAAAAGTATATGAACCTCGACATGTGATTTCCAACAATGTGACATTTTGAAAAGTGTAGCCTCTGACGAGCCTGTGCAGCCCATTGTCTAAGCCGGGAAGCATTTTTCAAATACTTATCTGTCTGATTTGAGCATTGTGGGTACATGTGACATATTTGTTTACCGAATACGTCATCTAATTATGTGATCTACACGATTGGTCCATTCAAACTTGTTATCAATCTGCATCATCACACGTCACTGAAACCACTTTTTTTGACCCAAAAATGGTTTAGTGTAGAAAATCTTATCATTGTTTCGCTAAATATTGTAATACCAATCATTGTTATTGTTTAGCTAACAAAGGTTACTTGATGTCTCCATTAACAAATTATTTATAGCCATTCAGTGCTTGCTACTTTTCTAACGTAGTGTTTCGATTCTTTAGTATCGCGCCTGCGCAGACAATGCTGTGCAGCCTCCCTTTAAGCTTAGAAACTCCAAATGCTGCTCGATCAGTAGCTTAACAGTCATAGAATATTAAAGCAACAAACAAAGTCTCTGATCAGACTGCGCTTATGCGCAGGCTGATCCGAGCCTTTGCTGGTCTCACATTGCTGGAAATCTTATGTTGTGGGCTCAATAACTGTATACATACAGTAAAACCTGGATAATTCAAACACCAATAGCTCCAGAAACCTGCTAAAAAACTAAATTAAGGATACATTTGATTTAGATGACAGGGCGTATATATGAACTATTTCAATAGAGGATCTTGAATGTGTGCTCATGTATTATTGAATATATTAAATGAGATGGGGAAAAGAGATAAAATGTGAGGCTTTCTGAGAATTTTGTCTCTTTTTTTGTAACAAGTTTAATAAATTCAATGAATACAGGCGCACGAATGTAAGATTCTGTTGATCATATGACATTAAAATTACTTTGAAATCACATTTTTGGCATGAAAAGGTTAAAATTTTGTAATTATGTGTGCAACGCTGTTATGGACGTCATTGCATAACCTTTTTATATATGTAAACCATTAGTGTTTTAAATCATGGCTTCATATCACTCCAAGACGCATTGTCTTGTGACAAATATTTTCTATCATGATAATTGTTCTGTGTGCTTAAAATAAATCTCAATGAGATGTTTCTTTTTAATGACTAACTACTTGTGCTTCCAACTACTGAAATTTTAAAGAGAAAATTTGATCCTTTAACTTTGAATAAATGATTAGACTGTACCTTGCAAGTGGCCCGTAGCTTTAGAAATATTTTATTTTATCTTTAAAGCTGCATACTCTGTAACTATGAACATTTTTTGAAAATTTTTATTTTCTTTTTAAATCATTTGTAAAAGTAGAATTAAGATATGTTTTTACAATAAAAATGTTCAGTACAGCTGAAATCTGCATGGAAAAGTGAATTATCTTATCAAATAGGTGTTTTTTTATCTTGTTGGTAATTATTTGCGTCCCTCCAATAATTCTAGACCGTTGAATTTTAACATAAATGCAGTTGTTTTGATAGTGATAACTTGTTAAGATTTACGAAAATGGTAAAATGTTTACCTGAATTTGAGTATTTTTATTGTGTTCTTGAAAAATAAAAACATTATTTTTAAAATAAGAAGATCAAAAGTTACAGACTATGCAGCTTTAAATACAAATGTATATGTTTTATCTCCTTTCTCCATGAAAACAGAGTTGTGCATACGTTCAGATAAACAAAATTTTTGAGCATCATATTATAAATATTTTCTTACCCACCAGTTTTAACATATGTTTTGGGTGCTCAAAAGAACCGTCTCATTGAGTACCCACAACATATGTTTTGGTTGAAAAATAAGAAAAAATAATTTTGAGTACGCACTCTTAATTAAAGCCCTGAGAACCTACAAAACATGTTTACTGTATGAAACACGGAAAATTGTAATTTGGATCCTCTTTTAAAATAAAATGATGAAATTACTTTTAAATGAAAATTTTACATCCAAACACTGTAAGACATCCATTGCACATATTCAAGAAATTTTTGAACAGATGAGAATATTGCAAATTCATCAAAAAGACATCTCCAGTTCATCCTCCATAACAAGTTACAAAACTCTATATTTCATTAATTTCAGCTCGAGCGTAAAACTACCAAAATTAATAATTTTGTTCATTTCAATAGTGTTATTTCCATAAACATATTCAGTTTCACTGAGGTGTCTGATTTCAAATTGCCACCAAGTGATTTCTTTTAAATTTCTATTCATCCAAAACATTTCGATGATAAAACACATTTTTTAACCAAAAATGGAGATAGTTCCTTAAATTTGCATGAAAAAAATTGTATAGGTGTTCATAGGAAGCAGCTCTATTAGACACTTCCAATGAGAAAAACAACATATCTTAAACTTCACTTTTTGGATGCTGGGTAACTTTTCATGTTTTCTTTGTCCTCAGCAGTTAATTTTTTAAAATAACTTGTTCAAAAAATCATTTCAGGAATACCATCAGAGGGTCAAACAATTTGGATCCAGATAAGGGCCCGACATGTTGACGGCCTGATCTGGGTTCACTGTTTGCAAAGGTTATCAGCAGATAATAAAAGTCTCAACTAGTGGACAAGAAGTCAACTAGTCTTGTTTTCAGAAAAACACTAATGTCTCCCCACTACACACGCTCAAATTTGACCTATTTAGCTCCACCATGTGCAGATCCAGAAGGTTTTTTCAGAGGGGGTCCAACTCTTAACGTTTTTTTTTGTGTTTTTTTAGTTGATGAGGGGAGAGAGGATCCAAATAGCACTAAAAGTGAACCATCATCAGCCCACCAGTGAAACCCCATTTAAATGGTGTTTTGCTGGTGGGCCGATGATAACCCAACATTGAATACTGGCTTGGTAGATTTGTGATTTTTAAAGGGATCCGGACCAGTATTGCCAAGAACACTATAGCTTTGTGATTTTTCATGTGGGGGGGACCCCTTGCCCACTGTGGTATGGGGTTGTGTGGGGTGATGTGGGGATGATGTGGGGTTAATGGTTACCTGTGATATTGACTTTACAGGAGGATTTACACTCAGCAGTGCTGTTCTTCACAGCGCATGTGTACGTCCCGTCATCATCCAGAAACACCTCACCAATCTCCAACCTGGCCTTCGAGCCGTCAAACGTCTGCTTGAAGTCGGCGGAATCTCTCTGAATTATGCCGTCTTTGTACCAGCCTACCGAGTCAACACTGGACACTTCACATTCTAGAACAATGGAGCAGCCCTCGGACACTGTCACATCTTCCAAATGTTTTAGAATTGTTGGTGGCCCAGATGCCTTACCTGTAGATGAAAGAGAAGCAAAATGAAAACATGATTAGGGTTCATACAGGCAAGTATGAGTAAAATTCAAAGACTTTTCAAGGACTTCTCAAAGCCTCTCCAACAGTTTTCAAGGACTTAAGGTTAAAGAAAAATACTGATCGAAGTGTTAAAATTCTTCTTCAGAAATGCTAAACTGAGATAATGGAGACATTAGTACAGGAAAATTAGTATAAAATTGTTGTGCCTTTATTTGGTGCAGCATATGCTGCACCAAATATAGGCACACCAATTTTAAACTGAGTAAGGGCTTTATCTACAGTGCTAAGTCCTACAGAAAAAAGTAGAATTCAACGACTTTTCTAGGCTTTTGAGTGATTTTCCAGTACTTTTCTGAGCAGATTTAATTTTTAAGGACTTTTCAAATGAGCCCTCTAAATTCAAGTACTTTTCAGGCCTGTGCGAACCCTGATGATTGTACTATTTAACTTTTTACCTGTAGACTTAGTGTCATCTGCTGATAGCCTTTGCAAACAGTTTGGATCCAGATCAGGCCCGACAAAACATCAGGCTTGATCAGGACCCAAACTGATTGACACTCAGGGATTCCCTAAAGAAATTTTCAAAAAATATGATTTTGAAAAAAATCAACAGACGACAACAAAGCATGCAAAATTTCCCAGTAGGCAACGAGTAAACCCTTAATGTGCCAATCACAACAAACGTCGTCTGTTTTTCTCGTCTGCTTAAATGTTTAAGAAGCCTCTATGGCAAACAGTGTGGACCCAGATCAGACTGCTCCTATAGGAGCAGTCTGTTCTGGGTTCACGCTGTTTGCTTACATACTTAATTCCTCAGTAATGCTAAGCAATTAATTATCTGCAGCAAAAGACTTCAACAGACGACATTTTCAGATGCTTTTTTTTTTCTTGGCACTTTAGGGGTTAATTTAGTAGAGGTCCACTAGGAGATGCTACATGCCAAAAATCAAGGCTAAAAGACAAGAAGATTTTTAATGTTTTCATTATGAGAATCTATTTTTAGCTCATTTGACCTAATTATGCAATGAATTGGAACAATTTTAACAATTATCAAAGATGGCCATATGAGGACCATTCCTGCTTAGTCTGATCAAAATCCAGCCAGTAGTTTATGAGGAGATGTCCTTTGAAGCAATTGTTGAAGATGGACCATAGACATCCAATGATCAGAAGTCTTCTTATCTGCATCTTCACTGTTTTTGAAAATGGTATAATGTTTCGAAAAAGTTATGCAGAGAGCTTATCAGGGCAAACTCTATGGTATGTCAATAACCGAAAACTGATAAACTTGAATCACCGTTAGGGAGAAAATGATCACTGCAGGATTGGAGTTCAGTATTGTCAACCCTCACAACAATCCAAAGTCTTCAAGGCTGATGGAGCTGAAAGCTCAAAAGCTGTATACATAAAGCACAGGTTTAGATAAACAAAAATTTTCAGCGTAAAATTGTAATTATTTTCTTACCCATCAATTTTAACATATGTTTTGGGTGCTTAAAAGAACCGTCTCATTGAGACGGTTCTTTTGAGTACCCACAACATATGTTTTGGTTGAGAAATAAGAAAATTAAAATTTCCCTAATGCACCCTTAACTAAAGTCCTGATACGAGGGTCAGTCAAAAATAACTGAGCCCTACCTAATAACATTTGAATTAAGTAAAATAGACATATATTTGGATGATATTTCATTGAAGTTATATGTTATCTATTTAATCATCTAATTTATTTCTGTTGGTAGGCTTTTTGTAACGGTTGCTAGGCAACAGAATATGACCTGTCAAAGGGGTGCGTTCACGCTGTGATACATCTAAATCTAAGCGTTGCTATGGAAACAGTAATGTTAAAGCAAGGCTTTATTCACTGTCATCTGATACCTTGGACATGTACCTATTCAGTGTCACAGAACAGAAACTAACTGAAACCAAATTGTAGATACTGTAGTAGTTTGTTTTCAGAATTTATCAAATTTTAACATGCCTGAAGTCCTATAATTTACCCCACCCACATTCATATTTACATAATGTTAATAGAAAACATAAAACGTTAGCATAATAATGCTTTAACAGTACTGCATACACAAACCAACCCTCAGACATACTAAGTTCTTTGATTTAAATGCACAATTTTGTTCCCATGGCAACACAATCCTCGTGTATTTGAAAATTTGTGGAATTTTGGAGTTTTTTGTTGCTAGGCAACGCATACACTCAATGTTCACCTAAACATTAACGAACTTAGTGTAATGAAAAGACAATATGATATATGTTATTCAATTAAGTGTCAAATATGCCTTTCACAAAAACTACCAAGCACACAAGCTTTTTAGAGACAGACTGTAAATTCCTGGTGGCTAAGATCGTGAACGCATCGATCTGACTGACGATCTTCAGTTGCATAGCAACCATAATAGAAGCTTCACTAGGGACATTTTTTAGGGTAAAAACATCTATGACATATTATACTCATGGAATATAATCACATTGGTTGTCCACAATACCAAACTAAAATGTTATGAGGTAGGGCTCAGTTATTTTTGACTAACCCTCGTAAAGAATACTATGTGAGTGTCTTACCAGGCAAGGCTTTGAGAACGCTTGTTGACATCGCGAGGCTTGCCGAGTGATTCAACATGCTTTCTGAAAGCCGAGCCTGGTAAACTTGATATCAAAAGACATGAACCTGGTATTCTATTTATCAGTTTACCCACTGATTCACTCTTTAAACTAGCGATTATGACGTTATTTTTGTGTTGATTCAGTGTCATTAATGATGTCACTAAAAGAGTGAAACATCATCATGATCTGAGAAAGGCACTTACCCTAAGATAGACAAAGTTTATCAGGCAACGCGCAACAATGCAGTTAATATGAGAGGTAACTGATAAACAGTATACTTAGGTCAAATGTGGGCCTTGATGTGAGAAAACCTGTCTTTGGGGGTTTGCGAACAATAAAGGTGCAGACCAGCCTGGGCATCGGCACAGTCTGATCAGCCCCTTTGCTTTTCGCTTTTTGGAAAGTATCATATCTAAACTTGCGACAATTTAAATTTCAATTTTCTAGCTAGTCTCTGTAGCTGAGGACACCGATTTGAATATCGCTTTGTCGGAAACCCCGAACACAGGTTTTCTCGCGTCGTGGCCCATATGGTAACTCACTTTTAACAAGAAGATTTCCTTTAGTTTCAGCTGTACCTAGAGGGTTGTTGAAGTTACATCTGTATTCTCCGAGATCGTGGATGGTAACATCGCTTATCTTCAAACTTGCCTTTCCAGTGACACCGTCAAATTGAAACATGACTCGCTCAGACTCCTGTAGTAGAGGTAACATGAAAATAGAAATAAATTCAAATTACACAAAAAAATGTATAGAAAAAGTCTTGGTGATTTTGCCTCATTGTGATACATCCATAATGTGCCAAACAAATGACCAATGGTGTCAGCTACTTCAAAGCATTATGCAACAAAATAAAGACCTCATCTAAAGAAAACCTGATTTTGCTGCATGCAAACTACAAATGCAAAAACCAGTATGTACATCAGTAGTCTGATCAACCAACACTCACAGATATTTTATTTGATTTGATTGTTTACCCTGTGATGTTCCATAAAATACAGTAAATAAGAACAGAACAGAACATATCTTTATTAACATGAAACTCAGGCCACTCAAAGGTAGTGTAAGAGCAGAAGCCTCTACAAAAGCTATAAACAATTTATGCATGTGTGAAAGTTCAAAACTTCAAAATTCTGAACTTTAAATCTTAAAACATGCACAACAAAATATAAAATTAAGTGAATTGTCTTTAGATAAACCAAAAATTAATTAGAGAAGCTATTATAACCAGAAAATTTAAATTTCTGAATACAATGTACCATGAAAACGTAAATACCACAAACATATATGTCTGACCGGGTGAACATACCAGTATTCAATCAAATCTAGTTGATTGGAAGTCCTCAGGATCAGAGACTATTTCCTTTTACCAGCAGTTCATTTTATATTTATAGGATGTCAGTTATTTAAAATAATAAATAACCAAAAATACTCAATATTCAAAAACACTGTTTCTATTGATTTTTGATCTACATTCTTTGATAGTATTGGCGTTTTCGATTGCGGCCTACCCGGTGTGATAAAGAACCCAGACATATGATAAACTCAAAATTACCTGTAAAATATTGGTTCCTTTGTACCATGTGACTGTAGGCAGTGGTGAGCTCATGATTGTGCATTCTAGAGTAGCTGATAACCCTTCTAAAACAGAAACTTCCTTCAAGCTGCTCGTTATTGTTGGACAACCTACAAAATAAAAGAAAATATTAGATAATCCTTTAAAGCCAATAAGTCTTTCCGAAATGACTGTTTTTTTCTTTCGCAACAAATTTTCAAATATCCATTTGAGATCATAAACATGATCATTAATTACCATACTAAGAATTTTTTTAAAGATATGGAAATTCATTATTTCTGTGTGAAATACAGTAACGTTTTAAATGAAGAAAAATAACTTCATTTTATTCAGATACAGATATCAAATTGTCAAACACAAATATTGCAAGCATTACTCCATTCGTTTTTTCATCGTACCTGCCTAAATACTAGTACCAATCTATATACCATTGCAAAGACACCAGCAATTATGGGTAAGGCATTTTTAATTGATGTCAGTATACTTTTTCTTTTCAGCCTTATGTACCATATCATCATTAATTATGCTTCTGATGTTAAGCTGTTCTTGTCTAGGAGGCATTAAATGTTTCAAAATGTTAAACACACAAAAAGGCAGTAGGGTTTAGTGCAAAGGGAGGTAACTTATCTAACCAGTGACAAAATTTTCAAATTCACAAGTTATTTTCTGTGTAAACATATGAACTGCGACATGAGATTTCCAACAATGTGGTATGTGCGACCAGCAAAGGCTCAGACCAACCTACCCATACACACAGTCTGATCAGAGCCTTTGCTAGTCGCTTGAATATTTTATGAGTCTTAAGCTACTGGCCGAACAGCTTTTGGAGTTTCTAAGCTACCGAGGCTCGTCTGGGTCTACACTTGTCAAAATGCCACATTGTTGGAAATCACATGTTGTGGCTCAATTATCAATTATTCTGATATGTTCTGTTCGGAAGGGTCCTAAAATATCCGTTATGTCAAACAGAGGGAACAAAATGTGCAAAACTCGCATGGGAAGTGAAATGGGGAGATAACTCTTCATACATATTCTCCAGCCATGGGTGGGGTGAAGCCCAGGTAATGGCTGATCACATGCAGAACAGGATGTCGGGCTGAAGAGATCGGGTGATGTCAGTGAGCACCTCCTGTAATCTGAATAATCGTTACACATAAATACTACGGATATATTAGGGCCTCATCGGGGCAAAACCTGTCTTCAGGGTTTCAGACAAAGCAAGTTTCAAACCAGTCTCCTCGGCTACAGAGTCTAGCTAGAAAATTGAAATTTCACATGTAGCAAGCATATTTATAATACTTTCCAAAAAGTGAATAACAAAGGCGTTGATCAGACTGCCCAGATGCGCAGGCCAGTCTGCGCCTTTGTTATTCACAAAACTTAGAAGACAGGTTTTCTCGCATCGAGGCCTATTTAATCCAACAAACTAAGTCATCCAACTTCTTGAAAAATCAGACATTTGGCAATCATTAGGCATCTGATGTTGTTTCCTACTCTCTTAATTTGCATACTCAAGGTAATTTTGTGTGCTTTTTGCAGTCTGTTGAATGAATCTGCTCCAAATTAACTTTAAATGCAGATCTGGCCCAACATTTTGTCAAGCATTATCTAGGTCCAAACTGGTGATAAGTTTATCGGCAGAATACCAAAGTCGCCATTAGCAGGCAAAGAAATGATAATAAAAAAAAATGATTTAGCATGATGAGCAGTCTTACTGTCGTGCCAACCAAGAGTGACAGTGACGTAATATTTTGTTTACAATTGTTAAGTAAAACATTAACTTGTACACTCCACTTGAGCTAACGCCAATCAATATACATGTATCACTTGTGTATTAATCCTATCTGCAGGATAGGATTAATACACAAGTGATCTATCAATTATAAGACCTGATAACTTTGTAAACAAAACATGATGTCACTGTCACTCTTGGCTGGTAGGACAGTATATAAGTCCACGAGAGGCTTCCAAATAAGGACAGTAGATGAATATAGTAGACAACTTCCAATAGAAATGGCACATGCTCAGGCTGATTTACATCATTTTAGTCTGGAAATGAGATTTTCAACAATGTGGTATGTGTGACCAGCAAAGCCTCAGATCAGCCTGATCAGAGCTTTTGCTAGTTGCTTGAACATTCTATAAGTGTTAAGCTACTGACTGAACATCATTTGGAGTTTTTAGGATTAAGTGGAGGCTGCAAAGGCTTGACTGAGTCTACACTTGTCAAAATGTCACATTGTTGGAAATCACATGTCACAGCTGATTTGTCATTTGTATACATCTCTCTGAATGCAGCTGGGCAATTTTTCAATTTATTTAGTCGCCTGCTGATTTTTTTTTTTCAAAATTCATGTTTCAAAAAAAATTTTTCAGGGATCCTGATCTGGGTCCAAACTGTTTGCAAAGGTTATTAGCAATTGCCAGTTGCAGATAAAGCATTTATAGAGCTGTTCTATGATGATGAATCAGCATTTTGCACTTCAACTAATTAGTCCCCTTTAACCTCTACCAGTTCAATCATTCTTTATCATATTTTACTGTCACTTTGTCAGTTACATGTGCAGTGCACTCTATAATACAATAATGCAGAAGTTCAAAATGCTCAAATCCTTCCTCAAATGACCGTGTTTTTGTTTTTTTCAGATTAAAAGGCTGTTGCTGTATCATACCTTCCAGTACATCCGTTAAGTGTCAGTATGTTTTTTTCATACTCTGATCAGCTGACTACTTGGTTCTATTAGAAACCAGAATGCCTCTTGGGAAACTTCTAAATGATTACTTTTACAAACAGTGAAGACCCAGATGAAATGCAGCAGGATTTAAACAACCTTAAGCAAACAGATTTAGAAAATTCTACCTGTGACCCCTTAAAGTGCACAATGGACAGTCCCATACTTATTGTATCAATATGTATGGGAAAATCCATTGTTATACAAAGGGTAAAGCTGATGCCAGAGGATGTGAGAGTTGTTGCACTTTTCATTCACCGGGTAGGCGGCAATCGAAAATGCTCTTAACAACCGACAGACGTGGATCAAAAATTGCTAGAAACAGTGTTTTCGATTGCCATTTGTCGCCAGTCGGGAGACAAATGCAATCAAAACTCTATTTCTAACGATTTTTGATCTACGTTTGTTAATAGTATTGACGTTTCCAATTGCCGCCTACCCAGTGTGATAACAGACTCGATTAAACAAAGTCTGCTGTTTTCCAATTTTTAGAAAAATAAGACCAAACTCTGCTCTGGACCTGTGTCGCCGGTGCACGTTTTCAACGTGTGAACAATCATTATGCAAAGTTTGAATATAAAGGAATGAAAACTGTTGGAGCTACAGATTACACAAACCAGACACCCCCTAAGCATTTCGGATGGTAGGATGTCTAATTTCAACAACCCTCAAAATGAGAACTTTTTTTTTATCAAATGTGCACAAACTAGGAGGTGCATATTTTCAATGTGTGAAACCAGATACCACCTAAGCATTTTGGATGGAAAAAGTCGAAGTTCAACAACCCTGTAAAATGAGTAAATATTCATGAAATGTGCACAAAAATAGAAGGTGCACATCCTCAATGTGTGAACAATCATTATGCAAAGTTTGAATAAAAAGGAATGAAATTTTTGAAGCTACAACAGATACACAAACTAGGCACCCCAAAAGTGTTGCGGACTGATGGACAGAGTGGACCCACTACTAGACCTGCATTTGCCAAAGTGACGCAGGTATAAATTATAAGAATTGAGTCTCTGAAGTAAGAAAAATGGTCGTATGTTTGTCAACTGACCTAATTTGCACAGTTACTAAAAACAAATGCTTTAAAATAAATATTGTATTATTCAATTATTAGGTCACTTTCTAGCGACGTTTGTAGCTGGTTCCTATCTCCATTAGCTATACAAGAGACCAAAACATTGCTTACCACTTGGTGATACAGTGACCTAATAGTCAAATAATACCATATGATTGTTCTTTATACTAACCTGAAGGTCTTCCTAATGGTGTTTCAATCACATCATCTTTATCATCTTCATCTGATCCCGACACACTTCCATAACCACTACTCGTCTTAGACAAACTGGAATGAACGACTGGTGCCAAACATCTTGATCTCGATGGAGCAGAATCAGGGAACACATCAGCATCCCCGTTTTCTTCCACCGGCTCTAAAACATCATCTACATGTTCCGTCACTATTTCTGGTGTTATTGCCTTCAGATGTTGTGTTTCATTGCCGTCTTTATCTAATGTCAACTTTGCTTCAGCTCTACTTCCCCACGATTCATTCTTCGACACAGACACATTCTCTGATTCCGATGTTAAGCCTTGTTCTACAACCTCAGACCCTTCCATGTTTTTCCGTCGTGTGATATTGTAATTGCTCCTTGAAAAGTACTCTGAACCCCTTGATGTTATTTTACGCTTTGTTTTAGAAACATCTTTTTCATATTTCGATGAGGTTCCTCTAGGAGAGGTGACTTTGGTTTCCTTGATTGTGTCTGTTTCATATTCCTCTGATCTGCTGTCTGTCCGGCGTAGTTTCTTCCATTCTGTAATGACGGTATCGCCTTCCTCAACCTGACTAACTTCGTGCACCGTGACCGTGCCGTCATCGCCATGTAATACTGATATTGCACTGTTTTCTTTCGGAGGTGGAGACAAATCCAAAGACAGATTGCTTTTTAGCTGGATTTGGGCTGAAAAAGGCAAGGCAAAACAATCAATACACTATTCTTTCAGGATGCCTAGTCAGATTTAGATGTTCGGGTTCAAAATTCCTAAGGGTGTCAGTTTGAGATACATTATTTTTTTAGAACTGCTTGTTCAACTGTACATAATATCATTTCCCTGTATTGTGTGAGGCAAGCAAACATTTTACCAACAGTCTGCGAATAAATTTGAATGCTTATAAAAATATTGCTGTGCTGTGGACTAATTTAATTGGTCTGTGGTCTAGGATTGTGGCATTTCTAGGCCATACTCACTTGTTTTTTCATAAGAGTTTTTGTGAGCAAGCTCTCCTTAAAAATTATTATTGTGGTGCCCAATGAGATGCTTACTATCAGTACCCACAAAATATGAGAGCTAAGAATATTGGTATAATTTTGTTTGAATTATATGGTAAGAGCATAATGCTTGTCAGTCTGATTAATGTTTTGATTTGTTTGATTAATGCTGAATTCTCTTTTATATTAAACTAAAAAATGTCTAAACTCCTTATCTTTAATCCTTTTGTCCTCAGAATTCTGAGTGCAATAGAGATAAGCTACTGATGCTTTGAACTATTTGCAGAACTCACCTTCTGATTTTTTAATCATCCCTGAATTTGAATTTATTGCACTAGTTTTATCCGACAAGTTCTCATCACTATCACCACTTTCTTTTACTTCAATAGTCTTTTCATCAATGGAACTATCTGTACCTTCTGTTTCATTCACACCCTTTGTTAATACTTCCACTGAAACACTGTTTTCATCTTGTATAACTTTATCAATATGTTTGCTTTCATTGTTCAGAGTTCTCTTTCTCTCGTCCATTTCCTCATTTGCACTTTCAATACTACTAGCACTAGATTCATGACTACAACTTTCCTCTTCACTTATCGGAACAATGGGAGTATCCGGCGTAGTGGGTTCTGATTTGTCATTACCTACTGGAAATTTATCTACATCATCCAGAATTTGAGAGAATGCCTGTTCTATATCCATGGTTGACATTAGTTTATCAAGCTCATTAGGTGTTGGACTTGATTTGATTTTATCTTCTAACCATGGAATATTGGGACTTAGTCTATCATTATTAGTTTCCTTCTTGGTTAAATTAAGTGTTTTACCTTTATCAGCATCCACTTTAACCTTGCTTTCATTAAGCGGAGTATGTTTATCTAAACCATTTACTATCTTACTAATAGTATCAGGTTCTTCCTTATTTTTATCACATTTACGCTGTATTTTAAGCAAGTTTTTGGAATCCTTCAACTGTTTGATAGACTGATCTTTTGACTTATCTTCCAAATCTTTTAATCTTTTTGACAAACAGCTTTCACTGTTTGCTCGTGATATTAATATTTTTGATGGAGATTTTGATATTTTATCTTCTAATTTTCCTATCACATTTTTCAGAAGCGCTGAATTAAACTGTCTGTTCTTCTTATCTTCTTGATCTCTCAATCTGTAAGAGTCTGCTAAGGATTCCAGGGAATATTTCCGTTGTTTTGCAAATGTTTTTTCAGAAGTAGGAGATGGCAGTTTGGATATTAATTTCTCCTCTCCTGGAGAAAGCTTTCCTCTCTCCGATACTGGTTTAGTACCTGCAGTGTTTGACAATTTTGAATGATCTGTACTGTTTTTATTTGTGGAATGTTTTCTATTCAAATTGGAATGATGTGCTTTACTGGCTTTATTGGAATGACTGGAAGGGGAAGGTTGCAATGTGGAACTATCATGCGAAGAAACATTGTCTTTTATGATTATCTTATCTCCATTCAAACTTGTAGGTCTTTTTGCATTGGAGTTAGAATTGACAATATCTAAACCATTTGTTAACACATTTGGTTTACTTTTATCATCCAACTGGACATCAGTTTTTGGACCAGATTCTTTAATGTTTACTTTTGATTGTTCTATTCCTCTCTCCTGTCTATCTGGCTTCTCACTACTTCCAGCTATACCAGAAGTTTGAGTTCCTTTTGTATCTGCACTGTGTGTTTTAACTTCAGCTATACTGTGGCGTTTTCTTACTGTTTCTGCCCTAAAATCATTGTCGAAGACAACATTTATTGCTGTTGTATCTTTAGAGTTCTGTGTGTCTGGCTGTGGAACATGGTTCTCAGGTGTCCTCTCACTTCGCTGTATTTCTGTAAGCTGTTTTGTGTCATTAACGGATGGTTTCTGCAAGGATTTTATCTCAAAACAACTCTGGCTTCGCTGCAGTTTACTTCCATGTCCATCGTCAGATTCTGCAAAAGAAGAAAACAGTCTTACATAGATTTAGATAAGCAAAAATTTTCAGCGTTAAAATTGTAAACATTTTCTTACCCATAATTTTTAGCATATGTTTAGGGTGCTCAAAAAAAACGTCTCATGGAGACAGTTCTTTTGAGTACCCAGAACATATGTTTTGCTTGAGTAATAAGAAAATTATTTTTCTGATACACACTCTTAAATAAAGGCCTGGTCTTATATCTTTGCATGATGTGTAATTTTTCATGAATTTTTTTGGTGCGCGAACTTTTTTTTAAAAATTAACTTTTACAAAACACTATCAGAGTGCCAAACTGTTTGGATCCAGATCAGGACCGACATTCTGTCGGTCCTGATCTGGATCTAAACTGATTGCAAAGGTTATCAGCAGACAACAACAGTTGATGCTTAGTAAGGTTAATTAGAAGTAAGAAGGTTTTCTCGTGACATCATCACATGGCTTAAAGCTGCATAGTCTGTAACTTTTGATCTTCTAATTTTAAAAATAATGTTTTTATTTTTCAAGAACACAGTAAAAATACTCAAATTCAGGTAAACATTTTACCATTTTCGTAAATCTTAACAAGTTATCACTATCAAAACAACTGCATTTATGTTAAAATTCAACGGTCTAGAATTATTGGAGGGACGCAAATAATTACCAAGAAGAGAAAAATACACCTATTTGGTAAGATAATTCACTTTTCCATGCAGTTTTCAGCTGTACTGAACATTTTTATTGTGAAAACATAGCTTAATTCTACTTTTACAAATGATTTAAAAAGAAAATAAAATTTTTCGAAAAATGTTCTTAGTTACAGAGTATGCAGCTTTAAATTTTTTAAAATGTCATGAATTCTTATTACAGGAAAATGGAACATTTTGAAATAAAATTTAGGAAAGGCAAGATAATAAGATACATACAGTTGCCAACACTTACTGATATCATGCTGTATAGTCTAATAGGTATATATGGTAGCAGTGCCTCATTTTGAGGGAGAGTGCCTAGAAACAGGTTTGCAGTATATTTCATACTAGGACAACCTATCTATGTATATGTCCAAAATAATCCATAGTTTCGCTATAACTAATTTTGTCATTTTCAATTAATTGATACTGTAGTTTCAATAATTCTTGTTGATTTCCAGGTGCAAACAAAATAGTCCCAGTTCTGGACAGTACTCTATTAAAACCATCATCATGCGTATTCCATTTTATAAATCCAGGATTTAAGGCTTAATTATGGCTAACTAATTCTGTATTTCTCACATTATTAATGCATCCAATTAGAGAAGGTCCATTGTAATTAGAATCAAATCAAGCATCTAAAATTGGTAAAGCATCACCTAAAAACAATTCATTTAAAGTGTGAGGCTCTAATTTTGAAAACAAAAAAATATTAACCTCAACTTCAATCCTAAAAGGAATAAGGTAGATGAAGCCACAAGCGTAAAATGAGGCTTGAAATTACATATCAAAGTTATATATTCATAGCCGGGAGTGATACATAAGAATACACCATCCCACAATAATATAACTATTTATGATGAGACGCTCCAGGAGACGCTTAACAAGAAATTGTCCATTTGAACCTCAGTGAACAACTATGACCCAGATCACCCTGCCCAGCGTTACGAGAACTCCTCCATAGTTAAAAAGTGTCCTCTTTAAAGGACATTTAACTCTTTGCATGCTGGGTAATTTTTCAGGAACTTTTGTCGGCTACTGATCTTTTTCAAAATCAGCTTTTTCGAAAAACTCTTTACCATCAGGGTATCAAACAGCTTGGATCCAAAGTGTTTGCAATGATTATCAAATGATGACGAAAGTTGCCGCTAGCAAGGAAAGAGTTAAAGGGTCCATTTTCTCCATTGTGGGACATACAGCCCTTAATTTAGTTAAGAGTGTAACAAAAAAAATAATTTATTTCTCAACCAAAACATATCTTGTGGGTACTCAAAAGAACCGTCTCAATGAGGCGGTTCATTTGAGCACCCAATAGGCCTTCTCCCGGTAGTAGAAAACCACAGCAGTATCAGGTTACCACTGAGTTCCACTAGGTACATTCTGATGCTAGCAGACAGCATTTCTCTGCGTATTTGCATAGGAATTGGAGAGAAAAACTCTCAAATTTATTTCATTTCTGCTAGTTTTCGGGCTCATGTAATTTGTTAAAAATGCAATCAAAAAGATGTTCATGTGGTTGTTGCAATAATGACAGTAGATGTAGTGAATATGTTTAATGCATTTGCTGCTTGAATAGTTATCATAATTTCTAGTCAATCTCAATAATGGCTTTATATAAGACTTCAGAGTAATCACAACATTCTGATCAGATCTACGCTACTTCACACAAATAGCTTTTGTTTTAACTCGTTCCTTGCCAGTGGAGACTTGTCGTCTGCTAATAACCTTTGCAAACAGTTTTGGATCCAGATCAGGATCGACAGAACATCGGTCCTGATCTGGACCCGAACTGTTTGTGTTGTACAATTTTTTTTGAAAAGTTGATTTTGAAAACAAAATCAACAGACGACATGGAAATCATAAGAAATGATTTGATTCTTTAAGCCCCATCTACAATTTTCAGTTAAACAGGGACTGTCTTCCTGGGTTGAACCAGTACTAAGCTAGGATAAATGTGTCGCTGGAGGACCACAGCGCAATGACGCGGGTGAGGCTCCAACCCGACTATGCCCGACAGTCAATCGGACTTGATCTGGATCTAAACAGTTGGCGAAGAAGACAACAAAAGTAGTTAAGGACAAACATTGCAGACCCAGAATAGACACAGCATCTGTCTTTGTTACAATCTCTTGGTCCGAGTTGCAATCAAAAGTTTTATGCCACATGTTCTTAATAATTGTAGATTTCAAAAACGATTATGTTGTGGGGTGCGGTGGATGTAAAATTGATTGAAATTTGATTCTTGATCAGTGTTTGGATTTACAATGAGTCCATATATGTTTTTATCATTGTTTTAATATTTCCTCCCTATCATTTAGGAAGTATATCGGCTCTACTTATCTTCTTCTTGTTAGTTTACATACAAATTCTGGCTTTTTATGTCAGAAAGTGTAATCCCACCATTGTTTGAATACTTCTGCAACACAGTCGAATGGAATTACACAATATTATCAATTGGACAAGTTGTGGTAGTTTTCATTTTTATTTAAATTTAAATAGACCATCATGTAAGCAAACAGTGGAGACCATGATCAAACACCGCATTCTGTGGCGTCTGATCTGGGTCTGCAGGGTTTGCCTGGACGATAGGCTTACATGGGTAAAGATCAAACGGTGAAATTAGTTCCATCCATTTTCATATTAATTAGAATATATTGCTAACAGAGAACACACTTCAAGATTAATCCCATATCTTTACACATACTAGGTGCAGAGAAAGGGCAATATTTGTACCTAGCTGCTGCTGAAAGTATTTACTGGATAAGACCTATTGATGGGTAGGAAAATATTTACAATTGAACCCTGAAAAAAAATTGTCTATCTAAACCATTTTCTCCATTGTGGGACATACACTATTTATCTCATCACAGTATTCTGTCAAGTACCTAGCAGGTGACAAAACCTTCATAAAGAATAAAAATTTACATGTTTTCTTTTTGGCTGGATCAAGCTGACTTCATTTAAATTTCTTTTCTTGTAGAAGATTAAAATTTTATGTGCAAAGTTTAATTATGTGGGTGATATTTAATACCAGTTGTGTTTTCATCCCAAGACAATATACCTGTAATTAGATTTTCAGGTGACACATAACTAATGAAAATAACGATAACTTTTTTAAAATTTCAAACACAAGTTGCCAGCTAAAAAGGCATTGACAATCAGGGCAGACCCAGATCAGATCATCGTCTTCCCTGTTTGCTATTCTGACAAGCATTTTGTGAGTTCCAGCCTTGATATACCAACATATTTGAGAACAGAAAGAGAAACGTGTTAGAAATTTTAAAACATTTACCGTAATACTCCCCCACCCGCACCAAAAAAATGAAGTAAAACCAGATCATCTTCGATACTGTGGTGTGTGTGTGGGGGGGGGGGGGGGGGGGGGGAGGCATAATCTTAGCATTTAAAATTTACCATTATACAAGTTTTAAGGTGCCTGTCAATATATCGGTGAAATACTAAATGGAGAAGGCATTAAATCTGACCTGTTTCACAGAGATACAGTTTGGGACAGACAGACATGCGGACAGACAGACAATTGCAATGCCAAAACTATATCCCTCTCCCTTCTCCTGTTGTCTTCATATTTTTTCCCAAATTGATCTTTCCAAAATATCATCTGAGTCAAATTGTTTGGATCCAAATCAGCACCCCCCTCCAAAAAAAAACAACAACACAAATAAAAAACAACAACACACAAACAACAACAACCCATAAATGTTTGTCAGCCAATGTAAAGAGGTAAAAAAAACCTTGGGATTGTTATACAATTATGACAGGTTGTCAGATACTTTCAACTTAAAAATGGTATTTTTTATGTACCATAGAATCTCTAGCAATTGAACAAAATTTCCTAAATGATATTAATCAACCTTTGAAGTGTCAATCATGCCAGCAGCAGAAAGAAAATCTTACTTTATTGAATTTATCAAACAAGTTGAGGAAAATATGAGGCTTGCCAAACTGTTTGACACACTGTTGGTATTCCTGAAAGAATTTTTTGAAAAAGTTAATTTTGAAAAAATCAGCAGATGACAAAAAAGCATGAAAAGAGTTAGAGCACCGCCGAATATCTGAATATGCAGCCTGCTGCAAACTCCCCGAGGCTTTTTTGGGGAGTACATTGCTTTCAAATACGGTAAAACCTGTCTTAAGCGGCCACTCAAAAATAGACAAAACAAAGATATTCATGACAAATGGTACTTAATGAAGGTCGAAAGTATTGCTGAATGCTCCCCTTGGAGCATTCTGCAATACTTTTGACCTGCATTAAGCGATAATCTGTCTTGAAAATCAATTTTGGTCTTCTTTTTGAGTGGCCGCTTAAGACAGGTTTTACTGTATGAGCTGCGACACCTGATTTCCAACAAAGTGGCATTTTGACAAGTGCAGACTCAGAGGAGCATGTGCAGCCTCCTTTTAAGCTTAGAAACTCTAAATGATGTTCAATTAGTAGCTTAACACTCATAGAACATTCAAGCAACTAGCAAAGGCTCTGATCAGACTGCGTGTATGTTCAGGCTGATCTGAGGCTTTGCTGGTCGCACATACCACATTGTTGGAAATCTCATGTCATGGCTCAATTATATTTTGTTTGGCTTTCTTTTTTCTGCTTTTTTAATGAAAATGATATCAAACTTTTTGTAAACTAAGGTAAACTTAAAGTACCCTGTAACATCACTTTTATGACCCTAAAAAAAGTAGATAAAAGCTTTTTTTTTCTCTGAAAAATAAGAAGCAAAATTATTACACATGAAGTGACAAAGTTGCGATGAAACCTGACGCTGTCTCATCATAGATTCCTATTGTGAGGGAAATCAACTCGGGCTAAAATTTCGGTTTCGTACCCATCAAACTGCTGCACGCAAAAGTTCTTTTCATCGCACCCCAAGATGAACAGCGATAAGACATTGTCAATGAAATCGGATACTCCGAAATATATTTTGAGCAGGGTTATGACAAAATAGCCCTAAACCCACAAACTGTAACAAACAACTATCCCCTGATGTTTTTTTTCCCAAACATTTAGCCCAGGTTTGGATGGTCCAATCGATGCAATACGCATTTTAACCTTTTGGCCGCGGGTTGTTTTGGCAATATGAACTTATGAATTTTAGTCAATCCTGTGGTGTAATTTCTTTATACATATCATATGGATTCATTATATGGATGAAAAAGTGTGGATTCTGATCAGCTGGCTTCAGCAGAAACCAACTGATCTGGATCTACAGTGTTTTCAAAAGAAGGCTTATGATGTTCAACAGGCTGGAATTTCAAAATTATACTCTCAACTAAGTCTACTTGGTTAGTCTGGGTTTCCTGTGTAACATCAAAATTCTGTTTTTCAATAATCATAAAGGCCATTTTCACAATGTATGATTCATATGTACACTGTATCTATCTATACAACTGGTTCTGTATCAGGTTAACCTTTGACTAGCAAATTTAGGCATTTTATTCATATTTTAAGTAGGAGACATTAAATGTCAAGTCCTATTTACTGAGAAAAATAGGACATAAAAATATGGAAAACTTAAAATATTCTAAAAACCCTTGAAACCATAAGGCACAATTCTGTAAAATTAATTTTGAGATTTGTTATCCAACTTTAAGACAAAATGATTTCGGACAATATTGTCATCCAAACAAAGCTGGAGCAAGTGGGTGGGTGGGTTCTATTTTTAACTGCAGGTTATTTTTAACTGCAGGTTAATCTTGCCATTCCAACAATAGAAAAAGCTGGGGTAGTGTTGGGGGATTCTATTTTAACTTCTGTCAATCTCTTCATCCAAACACAAGACAAAGCTGGGGTAAGATAGTGGATTCTATTTTAAACTGCTTGTCATTCATGTCATCCAAATTTTAGTCAACCTGGGGCAAGATTGTGGATTCTAATTTTAACTGCATGTCATACATGTCATCATAAATTTAGACAAAGCTGGGGTAAGATGGTGGATTCTGTTTTTTAACTGCTTGTAATTCATGTCATCCAAATTTTAGACTACCTGGGGCAAGTTGGTGGATTCTATTTTTAACTGCCGGTCAATCATGTCTACTAGACTTTAGACAAAGCTGGGGCAAGTTGGTGAATTCTATTTTTAACTGCTGGTCAACATTGTCTACTAAACTTTAGACAAAGCTGGGGCAAGTTGGTGGATTCTATTTTTAACTGCCAGTCAATCATGTCTACTTAACTTAAGACAAAGCTGGGGCAAGATGGTGGATTCTATTTTAAACTGATGGTCAATCATGTCAACTTAACTTAGACAAAGCTGGAGCAAGTTGGTGGATTCTATTTTCAAGTGCCGGTCAATCATGTCTACTAAACTTTAGACATAGCTGAGGCAAGTTGATGGATTTTATTTTTAACTGATGGTAAATCTTGTCTACTAAACTTTAGACAAAGTTGAGGCAAGTTGGTGAATTCTATTTTTAACCGCTGGTCAACCTTGTCTACTAGACTTTAGACAAAGCTGGGGCAAGTTGGTGGATTCTATTTTTAACTGCTGGCCAACCTTGTCTACTAGACTTTAGACAAAGCTGGGGCAAGTTGGTGAATTCTATTTTTAACTGCTGGTCAACCTTGTCTACTAGACTTTAGACAAAGCTAGGGCAAGTTGGTGGATTCTATTTTTAACTGCTGGTCAACCTTGTCTACTAAACTTTAGACAAAGTTGGGGCAAGTTGGTGGATTCTATTTTTAACTGATGGTAAATCTTGTCTACTAAACTTTAGACAAAGTTGGGGCAAGTTGGTGGAATCTATTTTTAACTGCTGGTCAACCTTGTCTACTAGACTTTAGACAAAGCTGGGGCAAGTTGGTGGATCCTTTTTTAACTGCTGGTAAATCTTACCGTCCAAATTGAGACAAAGCTGGGCCAAGTTGGTAGATTCTACTTTTTACTGCTGGTCAACCATGTCAGCTAAACTTTAGACAAACTGAGGCAAGATGGTAGATTCTATTTTTAACTGCTGGTCAATCTTGTTCACTAAACTTAAGACAAAGTTGGGGCAAGTTGGTGGATTCTATTTTAACTGCCAGTCAATCATGTCATCCGAACTTTAGACAAAGTTTGACAAAGTCAGTGGATTCAATTTTAACTGCTGGTCAATCATGTTATCATAACTTTAAACAAAGCTGCATGGGGCAAGATTGTGGACTCCATTTTTAACTGCTTGTCAATCATACCACCCAAGATTTAGCTGGAGTAAGTTGCCGGATTCTATTTTTTAACTGTTGGTCAATCTTTATATCCAAATGTTAGACAAGGTGGATTCTATTTTAAACTGCAGCGGTGCTCAATCATGTTAACATAGATGAAAATAGAACAATACACAACAAGGACTTTGAAAAAAAAGTCATCTGACGTGCATAAATCTGTAAGACATTTTACTCGAACTAGATCTACATTCATTTTATTTCCATATATTGGTAACTACAACCCGAACCAAGCACCCAATCATGAGATATCATTGGGTAATCAAAGTCACATTTAAGAGCAGAACATGACATTTATGCTGCAATCATTGAAACAGGATCAAAACATATTCAGTAAGCTCAAAGAGCTAATGATCCCAAATATATACTAATTATCTACATATTAATCCTCATCATGCTGGTTACTTTCATATACCACACTCCTCCCCCTTTTTATATCCAATTAACTTGCAGATTCCTGTTATTAGCATGTATTTACAAGCAAAGTGGAAAACAGTGTAGATCCAGATCAGCTGGCTTCTGAGAAGCCAGCTGATCTTGATCTACACTGTTTTCAAAATTGGATATATCCGGTTTCAGCATGGAAAAGGTGAAAATTGTCAGCTTATGCTTATTAGAAATGAACACACATAAAGCAGAAAGTTTTATCACTTAAAATAAATCCTCAAAAAGAATTATTACAAAGTAATAAGAAGGTAAAATTTATTACCACCACCCAGCTTCTAAAAAGAAATATGGGCGATAGCTGCTGTCGCATGTGAAAACTGTAATGGTAAATGTTCTAAAAAAATTAACACTAGTTGCCTGCCAAAAAGGCCTAGACAAACAGTGCATACCCAGACAGGGTCTTCCTGCTACTCCAAAAGATCAGACAAGTCAGGGTCTTCTCCCAGGGGGGGGGGGGGGGGGGGGGGTTTACTCTTGTCTTAAGTTTTTCAGCTGTTGTATTTATCATGCTGAAAAATGTTTAAATGGCAATAATTGAGCAAGATAAATTTCGTGCTCAGCTGAGTTGAGCATGAAAAAATGTTTAATGAACTCAGGGCCAGGTATTCAATGTTGATTGCTGATGGTATTTTAATCACATCCGGAAAAGCATCAAACTTAATTATAGTTCTAAATGCTTAAATACTCGGTTTTGCATTCCAATGTTAAGTAGACATGAGGATGGTTTTCAAACATAAGTGGCAAAATTTTACTTTATTATTTGAAGATTTAAAGAGCTGATTTCATATTATTTACAAGGCCTCAACAATGATGAACTTTTAAACAATACAATGACCGAATGAACTTTGAATATCTTGTCTCTTTAATAGTGTCTTCAAACTTCATTGATTTCTCTATAATAGTTGCTAGTCAGGGAAAACTTTAAAGAAATATGTCCCAATCTTAAACAATTATAAACACATCTATATTTAAATATATATGTACTTTTTTTCAAAAAAAAAAACACACAATAAAAATAACGTAATAACTTTATTTAGATGATGATGATGATGATGATGATGATGATGATAGTGGTGGTGGTTGTGATGATGATGATGATGATGATGATAATGATGACGATGATGAGATAGCATGTTCCATGAAAAGCAAAATATGCTTGCTTCATGAACTTGCTTTAAACTGTATTTTCCATGAAAAGCAAAATCTGCTTGCTTTTAACAGCATATTTTCTACGAAAAGAGCAAAATTTGCTTACTTTAAACTACAAAATCTATTTACCAAAAGCCAAATCCGTCTGCAGGAAGTTACTACCATAAATTAATTTTAAATGGGCCAAAATCTAAGTTATGAAGTTGTGTGGATGGGCATTTGGTCTGGGCCTTTATGGTTTGCAAGCAACAAAGTCAGGTTTTCTTGCATGGAGGCTCATAAATTGAAGGATATTCAGCTCTGATGATTAAGATCGATATGAAATCAATATAGGAAATTTCAGAAATGAAACTCTTCTATTTCAATGCACAACATAAAGATAGACTTGTTAGAAAAAGCCCACAATAGTCATATAGCGCCTTCTCAGAGTAAAAATCACCCATACTTGAATAATTATTGTTTGCAGTATTCACTTACAGCCTATTCAACAATGATAAGATGATACTGGCTTAATGGTTGCTCTAGGCAGCACCAACTACATTTAGCATGCTTTTCTGTCGTGTACTGATTTTTTTTCAAAATCAACTTTTAAAAAAAAATCTTTCAGGAATACCATCAGAGTATCTAACAGTTTGGATCCAGATCAGGTCTGACAATTTGTTGGGCCTGATCACTACCCTTCCCATGGCTTTCTGTCCTCCTATGCATTAGGCTGAGCAAGTTAAATACCTTCAATCTGCATGCCTTGAGATGAGGGTAGTGAAGCTAAGGGGGCAACATCAACTCCGGATCCATCTACTGACTTGGACTCCGAGTAAGGCACAGAAATTAAAATGGTTGCACATTGTGACAGCTCTGCCAACACAAAAAGCCCTACAAAAGCTTTCCTTTGTCCTTTATTGTCTACCCACCACTGCACGTAGACTTTCTAAGGTTTGGTTAAATCCACCATTTTAGAATATCATATGACTTGTGACAATCATGTGATATAATGATCCCCAATGACATCAAATGAACTGACAGAGATATATGGTAGATTACTATTAACCGAAATTGTTCTTTCGATTTTGACTAGACTTGGAAAGTTCCACCAATGTTGGACACCATGCCATGATCTGAAAAAGAGACGTCCCAAAGTCAAAACGCCCACAACCAGCTGTGACCTCAAGCTGCAAAATCTTTCTATCCATCTTCTTGCTTGCCTGTATGTCTGCCTTGCCCTGACTGTCTTTGACAAACCTTAATTCCAATTTGCTTTAAATATGACTTGTGATATCAGAATAACAATTTTATATATGCTTTGCGTAGATTAAGCTTTTTTGTGAAAGCTTATACTTGTTATAATTATGATCAGAACAATTGGGGTATAAAATGTTGGGTAATAGTAGTAATGAAAAGAAAATATTTTGGTGTTAAAGATAATATTTTGGTCCCTATCCAGAGAGGATGGTTGGGTCAGATCGCACCCACACTTCACCCAAAAATTAAATCATAAGTAAATAAACGCTATAAGGCTAACTGGCACATTCAACAGTAGTCAAAACTGACATTAAGAATGTCTAAATTATTTTAACAAGACTATTATCAACCTTTTATTCATTCCACAATCTCTTCAACTGTTTGCCTGCTAGTTCCTTCTGCTGATAAAAATTACAAACAGTTTGGATCCAGATCAGGCCTGACACAATGTCGGGCCTGATCTGGATCCAAACTGTTTTTGACACCCTAATAGAATTCCAGAAAGATATTTTTTAAATGTGTATATTGAAAAAAATCAGACGAGGACAAAAAAGCATACAAAAATTTCCAACACCCAAAGAGTTTAATGATTACCAGTGAGGTACAAACATTATAAATGGCGCTTTGCAATAAATGGTGACATATGACATATTTTTTTATAAAATTCATTTTTATTGCATGTGAACAACAAAGACACAGATCTGCCTGGGCTTCCATGCAGTCGGATCAGTGCAATTGTAATTTGTTATCTATCGTTTATTTTCCAATGCAGGTGTTGTTAACTTGCGGTCACCACTCATGCTGCCTGGAAGAAGTTCCATTCTCACATCCCGCCACCTCTCTTACAAGACCTGTGGCCATGTGTACAGCTCTTGCCTGTGGTGCTTTATGTCAGTGAAACTTGGCCATTGACCAAGACGAACCTGCAGTGCAATGACAGGGCCATGATCAGACAGATCTGCAGTATCAAGACAGAGGATGTGGCCACAATAAGGTGAAGCGAACTACTGGCAAAGCTTGAGTTTGAGGACCTTGACCTCATTTTGAGAGAGAGAAGGCTTCGCTGGTTTGTACATGTGGCGCATTCTAGTGGTGCAGTCAGAACAGCATGTAATATACAGGTTGAAGATAGGCAGGGGCCAGGGAGACCCATGCTGACAAAGAAGAAAACTGATGGAAAACCTTTAAAAAAGGAGCACCTGGAGATCAGGTGTGAAATCTGCTATGTGCGTAGATAGCCAGTTACCTAGAAGGTAGCCCACTGATGTGGATGAAAATCTGATTATGATTACGATGATATGATGTCAATGTCACATAAGAAAGCTCTTCTCACTAGGTAACCATAGAGAAATATCAAAGATCTAAAAGTTAATGCCAAGTTTTGTTAAAGTTTGTTACACACACAGCCTCAGCAGGCCTCATAGGCAAGCATATCATACTGGCATGCCCACATTATATGCAGTGGCAAAGTTTACAGAAGGCATAGTGCTCTAAACGGTAACATATTTTTTGGAGAGAATTAGAGAAAATCTTTAAAATTCTGACTGAACTGGAGATCTAAGCTAGGGTAAAGTCATGTCACTTCGGACATCAGGTAAATTGGGACAACAACCTTGTTTGTTTCATATTTCAATTATTGGAATAAAAACTAAATTAACTAAGCAAACAATGAAAATCCTGATGAGACAGACGAAGCCGTCTCATCTGGATTTTCACTGTTTGCAAATGTATGTCCCAATTTACCTGATGTCCGAAGTTACCTGACTTTACCCTAATACATTTGTATTGGGTCAAAAACCAGAAAAAAATTGATATGTACTTTAAAAATTAATTTCTCAAATCTGGATATAGATCTGTCTCCCAGTGATGTCCATTTATATCAAGCTGACACCTATTGTACATATGTCAACCCACTGGGCAAGAGCCAGTTCACTGAAGCAGGTTAATTCATTCCATCATTCATAAAAAATATTACTTTAAAGGTTGCTCAGTTTGAGTCCACTACAAATTTGTCAGGTCCTATATGGGGCCTGCTGTGTGAAAGGCCCCATGATGAACAGTCTAAGGCGTATCAGGCTGAAAAATTAAAGTACAACCAACCCTTTATAAGTATGGCCCCATAAGATGATTTCACTCATTTCAAGGCAAGTTAAGTTCATGACAGTGTTTTGACCATGTCATACTGCATTGCAAAACTTTGTATGCTGGGTAATTTTGCATGTTCTTGAATGTGAAAAAAATTGTCAGGAATACACAGGTTTAGATGGACAAATTTTTGAGTGTAAAATTGTAAATATTTTCATAACCACCAGTTTAAAATATGTTTCGGGTGCTCAAAAGAACCGTCTCATGGAGACGGTTCTTTTGAGTTCCCACAACATATGTTTTGGTGAAGAAATATAGGAATACCATCAGCGGCCAAACCATTAATCCTGGTGGTATTGCAGAATTATTTTTAGGCCAAATTTAATGTCAGACCTAGATCAGACTGCTCCCTTGGATTCAGAGTGTTCTCTCCCACGACAAATCTAGTCTGAATCATCATCATATATCATAATCGGATTTTTGATTAACGTGCAGGTGCAGGGGCATCATCCACATCAGTGGGCCCCTTTCCAGGTAACTGGCTAGCTGCACACATAGCAGATCTCACACCTGATCTCCAGGTGCTCCTTTCTTGAGGGTCAACTGTGGTGAGCTTCCACTCACGGCAGTCTTTCTCTGTCAGTTTCTTCCATGTTTGCTTGGGCCTCCCTGCCCCCCGCTTGCCGTCAATCTGCATATCATATGCTGTTCTGATTGCACCACTGGAACGCGCCACATGCCCAAACCAGCGAAGCCTTCTCTCTCTCAAAATGAGGTCGAGGTCCTCAAGCTGAAGCTTTGCCAGTAGCTCGCTTGACCTTACCCTGGCCACATCCTCTGGCTTGATACTGCAGATCTGTCTGATCATGGCCCTATCATTGCGTTGCAAGCCCTGCAGGTTTGTCTTGGTAAGTGGCCAAGTTTCACTGGCATGGAGCATGGCGCTCCGCACGCAAGAGCTGTACACATGGCCACGGGTCTTGTAAGAGAGGTGGCGGGATGTGAGAACTGGTAGTAGCTCCCTGAACTTCTTCCAGGCAGTTTTCACACGAGAAGTGACCGCCATTTCACAGCCTCCACCAGCAGAAAGCATGTCACCTAGGTAGCAGAAGGAAGCTACCACCTCAAGCTTATCAGGTCCAACCTGGACTTCACTCTGAGGTCTGCCGTCAATAGGGCGAGCATTTCCCATGCACCATGCACACCTATAATCAGGATTTGGTGTCAGTCTTTGTAGCCCACTGCATTTCTTATGCACCCAAAGTTTGCAGCCATTGCAGTAGATGCTGTTGTTGCCTACTCCTGTACGACAGACAGCGCATGGGTATTCGCCTGAACTCTGCAAGAGGTCCAGGCCTGTACCACAGATCATGACTTTTGTCTTTCCTGCATTCACCCTCAATCCCTTCTTCTCCATGGCTTCTTTCCATATCAAGAGCCTGCTGACACATTCCTCTAGGGAGTCAGCAATGATGACAAGATCATCTGCATATAGGTCCTCCCAGGGAACACCAGCCCGAAACTCACGTGACAAGGCCTCCAGCACAATGATGAAGAGCAAGGGACTGAGTACGGATCCCTGATGGACCCCGACCTTCACCTCAAACTCTTTGCTGAAACCCTCGCCAACACGAACCCGGCTTCGTGCATTAGCGTACATTCCCTGGACTAAACGAACAATCCATTCCTCAACGCCTAGCTAACTCAGGGCCCACCAGATAACCTTCCGAGGGACACGGTCAAATGCTTTCTCTAGGTCCACGAAGGCCATATAAAGCCTCTTGTTCACTGCTAAGTATTTCTCCTGCAGCTGCCGGACCACAAAGATTGCATCTGTAGTGCCTCTTCCTGGGACAAAGCCAAACTGGGAGTCGTCAATAGACACCACCTGTCTTATGAGACCATCGACAATCCTCTCTAGGATCTTCATGGCCTGCTCAGTCAGCTTGAGGCCTCGATAGTTGCCTCTATCCAAAGCATCACCCTTGCCCTTGTAAAGGCAGACAATGAAACTTTCCTCCCAGTCAGTTGGGACCTTGCCATCACGTATAATCGCAGTAGCAAGATCTCGGATCATGGTGGCCCCTGTATCACCTGCTGCCTTGATCATCTCCACCACTATGCCTGATGGACCTGCAGCTTTGCCCGACTTCATCTTTGAGATGGCCTTCTTCACCATGTAAATAGTGATTGGGATAGGCGGGCCTTCTAACAGAGGTTCATTGGACAGGTAATCAGGGTCCCAATCAAATTCAACGTTGAGAAGCCTTTCATAATGTTCAGCCCATGCATTCTGCTTTGCCTCCTCACTCATTGACATTTCCCCAGTGTCATTCTTCACTGGCTTTTCGCCTACAACATCAACATTCTCTTTCCTCATCTGGTTGGCGAGGCGGAAGATATCAGACGACTTGTGGTCAATGCCCTCATAGACCACCTTGTCTGCTTTGTGGCGTGAAGTGCATTTGAATATATATGTAGCAGACATAGTAAGCAGATAACATTACAGGACAAAAATATTAGCAGGATAAGGGTCAACTGCAAATTTTTTATTCCATTTTACAAACCCATTTTTAAATGTCAGTGAATAAAAAAATAAGAAAAAAAGCAGAAAAAAGAAAATGGAAAATGTCACCTGTTCATCTCCATAGACGATACTTTTAGAGTTATGTCCCGATATCTCCACTTATACCCACGTCTGCCCAAAGCGAAAGAACATGGTCCGTTCAACGACTTAATGTACGACTTAATGTACGTATCCTTTTTAACATCACTCAGTCAACTCGTCCACAATAGAAATAATCCCATTATCCCGACAATGAAAATAGTCAATAAACAGAGTATACATTACACCTATACATCGCCACCTCAACTGTCGCTTACATCCCCACAATTTGGTGTACCTGTCGTAGGGTCACTATCGGCACTTAACTAATCCAGCGATACAATACACCTGCTTTTTATCAAATGAAAACAGACCATGATTATCTATAAGCACTATTAATGGGACTTAAACTTGATGCGAATATGGGCCCAAGAGCAAAATACCTACCCCCCATCCCTCCCCACCAATAAAATCCAATGGGCTGTGTTAAACCTGTAACATACATGTACCTGTCTCAAGCAGGCAGATTAACCTAACATGAGGTATGCATTCTTAGTATGCCTGCAGGTTTCACCCAGGCCCCAAGGTTATAAAACTTGAGTTCATTCTCAAACTCAAAATAAAGCGCAATGATTGGCTGCTTGCGGGCACGTGTCCGCAAGCAGCCAATCATTGCGCTTTATTTTGAGCTTGAGACTGTACTCAAGTTTTATAACCTCGGGGCCAGACCTTGAGTCAACTCTTTCTTTGCTAGCGGTGACTTTTGTTGTCTACTGATAACCTTGCAAACAGTTTGGACCCAGATCAGGACAGACATTTTGTCCAAATCGTTTGACACTCTGATAGTGTCCCTGAAAGATTTTTTTTGTAAAAGCTAATTTTGAAAAAAAAAGTTAGCAAACAACAAAAAAAAATCATGTAAAATTACCCAGCATGCAAAGAGTTATAGTGCACATAATGCCAAGGCAAAGCATGGCTGATTGATAGAAGATCTATGAGGGAGGCAAGTAGATGGAGAAGATTAATTCTGGTCTGCAAAAATAAAGATGATGATGATGATGATGATGATGATGATGATGATGATGATGATGATGATGATGATGATGATGATGATGATGATGATGATGATGATGATGATGACGTCTATGAAGATGATGATGTGATGATGATGATGATGATGATGATGATGATGATGATGATGATGATGATGATGATGATGATGATGATGATGATGATGATGATGATTTATCAGGCCTGATTTGGGCCTAAATTATTTGCAAAGATTATCAGGAGACAACACTTGCAGATATAGATTTAATTAAGTGTGCATGACCACATATGATTACAACTACCAGTAATTACATGTAAATATGCATAATTTTTGCAAATTAGCAAATTTATGGCCTATTCACATAATTAATATGTATCTTGCACATTTGCAAATTTACATAAAATATATGCGAAGCATTTTTGCACAAAGCATTTTTGCACATACAAAAATGCAACATTTGATAAGACTGCGGAAATAAATTACATCTACAAATTGAAGATTTTGAAAAAATAAAATGAAAATCCTTTATAACTTAACTTTGTTTTATCCATCCTCAAAAGTTGGATCACGCTGCACTACAAAGGATTCCAAAATGACAACACATATGAGCTCACCACTATATAGCAACAATACATCCTTTCTCTCTAATACCAAGACACAATCTGTATGATGATATATGTCACTCTATGCAGCAGTATATTCACAGCTTGCATAAATAATGCGTGGGACAGTCACCTCACTTGAGCCTCAGTGTCTTCCAATCATATATAATAAATGGCGTATAACATGCCATGCCAATACAAATCCAACTTTCCATGCACAAACAGCAAGGACTCAGATAAGCCTGCACTGAAGTGCAGGCTTATCTGAGTCCTTACTGTTTGCACTGCAAACGCTTACCTTAAGAGATTTACTGACCATGCACGTAAAACGCTAAAGAACTGACCGGTCTTGGTGAATGGCCAGTACGATCAGTATCTTGGCCATGCCTACTGACATAATAACATCCACTTTTGCGAAGACCATCACCTGGTTAATATATTTTCATAAATCACCAATTTTCCTTTAAACTCGGCCCTCATATCTCTCTTAAAGATTTACTTTTAAGGACATCTCTTTAATATATAAACACCATTACAACTGCCATGTCGTTTTAAGATCTTATTCGCTTTTAAATTTATCCACGCCAAAACCTCTTAAGTGTTATAAGTTTTTATTTCATAAAATTTTTGCCCTAGATAAGATGTTCAGATCTCTGGTCTCCTAAATTCTCTCATTCCTTTATTTCTTTACGAAAACATTTGTTGCGGTTATTTATTGGAAGCGTCTCACCGATAAGCTTCACAGCAGTTTTTTTGTGGAGAAATAAAGAAATTACTATTTTTGAGCAAAAAGATGCATCCTCTCAAATACTATCATTTGTACTGGCAATTTCACACCCTAAGTGGTGATACAGTGGAGATGTTTAGTACATAAAGCTGTTTATGTTTTTATTCCCAAAAGTGTTTTTTTTATAGTTCAAGTGAGCCCCATCAACATTTTTGGCTAAGCAATAAAGGCGGACAATGGGAGATGTTTATCTTTAATTTTTACCATAAAAAGAACTTGTTTCATTTTGATGTAACATCTTAAAAACTAAAATGTATTAAAGATGCAACAAAATACCATAAACATCAGACAATGGGGTATTTAACTACCGTAAAGTTTATAATGAAAAACAGAACACCGTATATACCTTAATAAGTCCACAGTGCACTCTGACATTTCACTTTATTATACCTCACGTGAATTCTCCATACAAAACTTCCATAGACGAACGACTGATATTTTATAATATCACCCGTTGCTACAGCGACGGCCAATGCTTCCACGTGTTTGCAATAGCAGCGGGTGATATCATAAAATATCAGGGCGGTCACATGATGCGCAACGCGGATGCGCGTACGGTTCGTTCACGTCAGGAGACGTTCAACAGCAATTGCGGACAAGACGCATGATTTGGCGACTTTAAACTCCAAATAACTTTGTTGTTTAAGGTCATAAACATAAAGTGTGGGTACTCGTTTTGTTAGTTAGGACGAGAGGAACACTTTGGGACCAAATTTGAGCAGATTAGGCGAAATTTTCTATTTTGCATCAAAACAGCCTCATGTACAGTGTCTCCTTTAAAAATGACGCTGTTTGGTATTAAGTTTGACGTCATCAGCTTTTATGACGTAATTTGTTAAATGGAACGTCAGCGGTCAGGCTGAGCAGAAGAACCATTTTTGTGAAAGATTTAATTAGATAAGAGGCTGTTCATTATTTTCCCTTTGGATCTCCCCCTCACCATGATAGGTCTATTGAGTAAGAGAAGTACTTCAGAAAATAAGGGATCTAATGTTCTGTTCTGTATAATAAAATAAATATTACATTTCCTGCTAGGGTGATAGTCAAAAATATCATCCCTCGAAATATGATTATCAACCTCGGCTGCGCCTCGGTTGATAATCACATTCCTTGGGATGATATTTTCGACTATCACCCGCGCAGGGAATGTAATATCTATATATTATCACATGATGTTATTGTTATTCAGTGGATAACGTCATGTCATAAATAATGTTATGACAACACGTTACATAACACTTTCGGCGGGAACATTAGTAACGTCATGACGACATCCGTTACAACTATGCAAATTTTCATTGAAATAAACAATTTTTGAAGGCAGTAAAACACATCTAAAAGATTATATGATAACACTTGTGATAATTTAATATAAAATTTATCAAACTCGCCAAAGGCTCATTTAAAAAATTTCATTTTAAATGATCACTCGTGTAAGATCCTCTATATGTATGGTCTATGGCCATGAAAATGCTTCTGCCCTCATGGTACAGTAACACTAGACTCCTGGTAAGTGTGTGTGTGTGGGTAGGGGGAGGGGGCTGTTAATGTTAATGGATACACTGATAAACAGGATAGACTCAGAACACAACATCTAACAAGGGTTCTATAAGATAAAAACCCTAATCAAAACAATATAATATTTAATCCCTGATCCCCACACCCAACAGTGAAGACTTGCCATCTGCTGCTGCTAACCTTTTCCTACAGTTTAGACTCAGATTAAGCTCAACAAGACATAAGGCTCATGACCTGATGAACTTCCTGCAAGATATTTTTGAAAAAAAATAATTTGAAGAAAAAAAATTCAGCAGATGACAAAAAAGCACAAAAAATAACCAAACATGCAAATAACTAATATATTCCAATACATGTATTTCACTACTTTGTATCTAATAAATTGTGTATACAATGTATTATCAAAACTTGAGAGAGACAAAATCAATTCACCATTATTGGGTAACACAAATAAATCTGCAAACTTATTCAAATGCACAAAATAAACATTAGAGTTAAATCAGAACAACAAAGTCTGTTAGACTGTGCAACGAAATGCTCAAAATAAACAGTTTGTTTAATCAATTACAATGAATAATAAATGAGAATTAATCAGCTCACCAAGGACTGAAATTGTGACAAAACAAGCAAATAGTGAACCTACTGTATTTTCTTTACATGGGTGAAAGTTCAGAATTTCCAAAAACTTGAACTTTTGAAATTTAAATTTTCAAACTTGCAGGATGGCTGCAAAAATGGACAATTTAAAGTTAAAATGATTAATTGTGTTTAGATAATCTGAAAACTTAAATCAAAGTCTGAAAACTTAAATCAAAGAAGCTATTAAAATCTCCTTCATTCTGCATTTTGAGGCTGACTTTCTATGGAAAGTCGGCTCAAAATCCTGAATGATGGGTTAGTCCTGAAAACTTTCACCCATGTCTTTAACTATATGAAGAAATGGGGGAAATAAGTCCAAAAAATGGCAAAGCCCAATTTAGATACAGAAAAGAATTATTCAAAGAAATACATGAACATCTACAGGCACTTGCAAAAAGACACTGATAACCTGAGAAAAAAGAAGCCAAACTTCTGCTGGTTGATCTGCAGTGTGTGATTGTGGTATTTCCCGCTCATACTCACTTACTTTTTTATGATATCTGTCCAAGTATCTAGGGCAAATACCGTACAACAACCATGACAAACTATGTTACCAAGATTTAATAATCAAATAACTAAAGGAAGCCCTAGTTAAAGAGAATCCATGTTGATCCAGGACAGGCAATAAACACCTGAAACTATCACCTTAAGACGACAAACTACCTGGCCTTATCTCGGTAAACATTACCCGCACTCTTATAATCAATACCTTGATTTATATACCCTTTAAACGACGAATTTTCAGATCAACATTTTCATTTCATAATTTGGACGCCAATTTATATACTTATATAGTAATTTTTGGAAAGACGCTCCTTTTGGTGTTGTGTAATCAAGAACTATTTGTTTGCATATAATTTGCTGTTTGATTGATTTGGCAGAGCACAACACAAATCATGCTAAATAACTTATTTGGCACTACTTTCTCCAAATTGTTTATTAGGTTAGGCTCATCGTAAACAAACAAGCCATGGACTCAGAACAATTCAAAAATATAATGCTTCCAAAATCTTATATCGATTTGGGATCCATACAGTTTGAAAATCCAGACTCAAAAACAAAAGATCAAAAATTTGGTTGCAATAGTAATATTAACTAAGATGCTAAATGAATGAATGAAAGAATGAATGAAAGAATGAATGAATGAATTAATGAATGAATGAATGAATGAACAACAGCAATAATAACTAGAGCAGAAGTCGATGGTACACCATTGCAAATACCCGCTTTTTGACCTTTAACCTTAACCTTGGGGTCAAGGTCACACAAAATGCAGCTCATTACCTTCAACATAATATGACCTATGCACCTGTAAAGTTTGAAGTTGCTATGTCCAATGGTTAAGGAGAAGAAGAATTTACAAAAAATACACTATATGGCCTTGACCTATGGGTCAAGGTCACACCAAATGTTGTCCAGTGCCCTCCAAATCATATGACCTTTGCACCTGCAAGATTTGAAATTGCTAAGTCCAACAGTTTAGGAGAAGATGCATTTACAAGAAAGTACATTATTTGACCTTGACCTTTAGGTCAAGGTCACACTTAATGTTGCCCAGTGCCCTCTACATCATGTGACCTATGCACCTACAGAGTTTGAAGTTACTACGTCAAAAGCTTTAGGAGAAGAAGCATTTACAAGAAATTCAATATTTGACCTTTGACCTTGACCTGGGGTCAAGGTCACACAAAATGTTGCCAAGTACCCTCTACATCATGTGACCTTTTCAGCTACAAAGTTTGAAGTTGCTACGTCAAAAGGTTTAGGAGGAGATGCATTTACAAGAAAATTCAATATTTGACCTTTGACCTTGGGGTCAAGGTCACACAAAATATTGCCCAGTACCCTCTTCATCATGTGACCTATTCAGCTACAAAGTTTGAAGTTGCTACGTCTAACCGTTTAGGAGGAGATACATTTACAAGAAAATACAACATTTGACCTTTGACCTTGACCTTGGGGTCAAGGTCACACGAAATATTGCCCAGTACCCTCTACATCATGTGACCTTTTCAACTACAAAGTTTGAAGTTGCTACCTCTAACGGTTTAGGAGGAGATACATTTACAAGAAATGTGACGGACGGACGCACGCACGCACGGACGTACGCACGGACGGACAGACAGACGTACGACGGACTGACTTTGACACGAAATTAATATACCCTTTTTTTCTTAAGAAAAAAGCGGGTATAAAAATTGCATCAAATGACTTTTCCTGCTATCAGCAAGTAGACATTTAACTAAAGAGTTGATAAATTAATTGATCAGCTAGTGGAGTTCATGAATGAATGAATGAATGAATGAATGAATATCCATCAATCAACTGATCAATCAACTAACTGGCAGTTGTGATGAATGGTCAATCAATCAACTGGCAGGTACGATGAATGAAAGAATTAATCAGTCAAGTAACTGACATGTGTGATGAATGAATGATCAGACAATCAATCAATTGATAGATGTGTTGAATGGTCAATCAATCAACTGGCAGGTATGATGAATGAAAGAATTAATCAGTCAAGTAACTGACATGTGTGATGAATGAATGATCAGACAATCAATCAATTGATAGATGTGTTGAATGAATCAATCAATCAACTAGCTGGCAGATGAAATCAATCAATCAATCAATAAATCAATAAATCAATCAATCAATTGGCAGATGTGATGAATCCATCAATCTTTCAACTAGCTGGCAAATGTAATGAATGAATAAAATAAATTACCTTTTTAGCAGATGTGTTCTGACTTATTTGGCAGATGTGATAAATTCATTAATCAATTAATCAACTACTGAATGTAATCAATCATTCAACCAACCCAATCAACTAACAGAAATTCTTTACAATTTTGAGCTAAAAATTTGATTAACTGGACCTATTGTCCTCACAGAAATTCCTTGATAAAAAACCAAACCTTGCTAGGCTATATAATTAAATTCCCCCTCGGTTCTCTCCGCAGACAGCCATATTTCTGTTGTCAGTGTCACAGTCGTCTAAGCTAGCCGAAGATTGAGAATCACTTTCAATATATAGATTAAGAATCAATTCTTTTTCAATATGACTTGAGATTCTAGATAAGCAATGAAATACACCTAAATATATAAGGGGGCACCCTAGAGTCATAAGTTTTAATTCAAGTCCTCTGGACTTTTATTTATCAGTAGTTTGAATTAAAAGAAGTTGGTTTATAAATAAAATATAGAAAATCATGCATGAAAAAGTTCTTTAGGTACCTTATGTTTTACTAAGCAATTACAGGAAAATCTATCTATTGACTGATAAGAAAGGTCAAAAGCCATCAATATATTTTTTATCATATGATGTCACTTATGGGAGTGATATAACGCCATGTATTCAAGTTGATAAACCACTAGCGGTTTACAAATTTAGGTACACTATGTATATGTTGCCTTCATAATGAAAAAAGCTTCCTTTTTATACCCTGCCACTTTAAAAAGTGCAGGGTATTATGTTATACCCTCCATTCAAAAAATTGCGTTCGAGCGTCCGTCCGTCCGTCTGTATGTCCATTTGTCAGCGCATGGTTTTCACTCTCTGCTGGGAGCATTTTTTAACTAATTTTCTTCCAACTTGGTATGAGAGTCGATATTGGAAAGGAGTGTCCTGGGATTGCAGATGGGTAAATTTTGGCAGATAAGTACAAAGTTACAGCCCTTGAATGACATTAGAAATTGGTTTTAACTCTGTATTTTTGGCATTCCCTTACCGGTTTTCTTCAAACTTGGTATGAGAGTCGATATTGTGAAGGAGTGTTCTGGGATTGCAGATGGGTAACTTTTGACAAATTAGTACAGAGTTATAGCCCTGGATTTACGTTAGAAATTTGTTTTCACTCTCTATCTTTGGCATTTTTTTACCGTTTTTCTTCAAACTGGGTTAAAGAGTTGATATTGAAAAGCAGTGTCTTGGTATTGCAGATGGATAAATTTCGACGAATAAGTGCAGAGTTATGGTCCTTGATTGACGTTATAAATTGGTTTTTCACTTTCTATCTTTGGAATTTCTTTACCGATTTTCTTCAAACTTTGCATGAAAAGGTCTAGTTTCAAAACAATTTCCTTTGCATTGAAAAAATATCCCGTGGCGGGGTATGTTGCATGCCTGCAGTGCTTTTATTCAACCCTAAATCTGATTTCAAAGTAATTTGATAAATGATGTCTTTTGATAAATAGAATCTAGCATTCCTGCTCCTGTATTATTGAATTTATTAAACTTGTTGCAAAAAAAAGCTATAAAATGCTTGGCAAGCCTCACATTTTATCCTCTTGCTTAATTTTGGAAATTAACTTAAAAGAATGAAGCCTGACTATCATTAGATCAAAATCAAACAATGTATCATAAATGGATCACAAGTGATGAGCATCATAGCTAAGTTGGTAAAGTTCCAGACTTGTGACGAATAAGTCTAAGGTTCGAATCCCACTGTCAGCACAGCTTTGTCACTTGAGCAAGACTTCTCTATCCCCACTGCTTGGTATTCAGGTTCAACCCAGGAAATGTCCCGACCTGTGTGAAGATTTGTTGACTAGGACGTAAAGCTTCAACTTGATAAAATTTTAGACTAGGTTTACAAAATTGAGTCGCGACATGAGATTTCCAACAATGAAGTATGTGCCACCAGCAAAGGCTCAGACCAGCCTGCGCATATGCGCAGTCTGATCGGAGCCTTTGCTTGTCACTTGTATATTCGATGACTCTAAGGCTTCTGACCCGACATCATTTGGAGTTTCTAAGCTAAAAAGTTGGCAGCACAGGTTCGTCTGAGTCTACACTTGTCAAAATACCACATAGTTGAAAATCACATGTCACAGCTGAACAATAATTTATTCAAGGACTAATTTCAGCATATGGACAAACAGTGTGGATCCTGAGGAGCACTCTGATCTGGGTCCACACTGTTTACTGCAGAGATGTTTTAAAAGGACCAGCAGATGACACACAGCAGATGACATTTAGCAAGAGTTAGCAGAAACTAGCTAGTCTGGCCCAGAAAATATGCACACTCTGGTTTCAGTCCTTTGATGCAGTCTTTGCTTCCAAAGGATAACCTATTAAGAACATATTTGACTTCACTACTCCCTGCCCTTCACTATAGTGTAGATTTTATTTTCTTGTCCTTTGGGATCATTGGTTTCATTGTGGAACTTTGAAACTATAAGAGGGTCACTGATGAAGCCTAAATGGCAGAAACTAGCTAGTCTTGCCCAGAATATATGCACACTCTGGTTTCAGTTCTTTGATGCAGTCTTTGCTTCCAAAGGATAACCTTTTAAGAACATATTTGAAGAAACAAACGACTCACCTCGACTTTGTTGACGTAACTGTCTCAGGGCCAATCTTATCTTCCTCTTCTCGTCGTAGTCTGACGTCTGGCTTAGCTGAAGAAAATAAATCAAACAATTAAGAATCATATCCTGCGTTAAAACCCATATACTCAGCTATACAGACTGGCTAGGATCTTGAATATTTGGTGGTAGTAATATGAAGAAAAAATTGTTTGGCTCTGTATCAGCCCTAAGTCCACCAAGAAATTGGATGCAGCTCCCAAAAACTAAAATCTCATTTGATTTGTTTTATATCTATTGTTCCTCTGTCTGCATGCAAAATTTTGGTTGAAAAAACTGACAAATGACTAAGTTATTGTGAAATTTAAATATTTGACCTTTGACCCTGCCAAAATGAACATGGGGGTGAGGTAAAAAAATAACACTATTGTGTTTATGTACAGGCTCTGGGCAACCATAGTAAAAAGAGCTTTGGGGAAATGTGAAGCTCATTACACAAAAAAACAAATAAGCTTTTGCACTATAATTACCTATTCTATGTCAAAGGCAGTAATTCAAGTGTAAATGAGTTGATTTGGAGGAAACTTACAGGATACTGACTGTCCATGGTACCACTATATATTGATACCAAGAATGCATCAAGTCGGGACGGGGGGAGCTCAGTGGTTGAGTGCTTGACTCGAGACCGAGGGGCCGGGGGGTCAAGTCTCACCGGCGTCACAGCCTTGTGTCTTTGAGCAAGAACATTGATCCTAGCTTAGTCCCTTTATCACTTAAAGATTGTTGATGGGACGTAAAGAATCAATACAAACAAATCTGACAAACGGGTACTGAAGGATGATGGTTCTGGAAGGGTGGACATACAAATAGATCCCAAGCCAAAACTAAACCCTTCCAACTTTCTTGCAGGATAATAATCTTTTTAAAACCTTGTCATTTATTTAACTATAGGATCAACACTTTCAAGGCTTGCATTAAGCTTACTAGTAATTGTACTTAAATCTTTACCAAAACATTGTGAGATTATAACAAAATGGGACACTTCTACTTTAAAATACATCTTTTTTCCGACCAATTTAGGCATGTAATGTACCTATCAAAGTGCAATAATCCCGTAGACATTCGCTAACAATATCCATAATAAAGTTTTTATGCTTGCTCAATTTTTCTACCGATGACAAACATTTTATATCCGTAATTTAGACGAAGGAAAGTACTACCAAATGACGATAAATATTGTGAAAGTTTCTCTGACACAAATATTGTAGATTCTGGTCAGACTGCTCAATGAGCAGTCTGACCAGAATCTACAATGTTTGTCTCAATGCCATACATAATATTCTTACTTATCAGTCTACCATCAATTTGAGTTAAGTAACACGGACACTATGAGAGAGAGCCAATTTTTGTCCTTATACATGGATAAACTTCGACATAATTACCGAGAAAATTACAGGTGAAATAAAACTTGTTAAACTAGGTGACAATGTAAGAAAGACCTCATAAAGTTACAGTAACCTAATCAACCCACCATGAAAAGATCATAATTTTGTAATATCGACCAGGTCAGGATGACAAAGTAACCTATAACACTCTCAAGATGATATCAACTATGTCAATAAACTGATATTTTTTTTATATATTGGTTTCTTTAATCAAAGGAAAATATTTAATGATGTAATGATTAAATTCTACCTGAATGGTACAACAATTCACTTTCTTTCGACAACTTTTTTGTACCATATATATATATATATATCCTCTTTTATACTTCTAAATGTCCTTTCACACATATTATATTTACTCCTTTTCTATTGTATATTATACAATTATTGAATATTGTGTTATTGGATAAGATGTGATATCCACCAGAGGATATCAATATTGGAATCCAATGGTATATATCAACATCATATTCAAATAACACAATAACAATAACTATTTTATTATATTTTGTATGTTTCTTGTGACAAGTAAAGCATGTGTGCACTCTTCATTCACAGTGTATGCACTCCTCTTGCATATTATTGTGCGCACTCCTCTTTCAAAGAGTATGCATTCATCTTGCAAAATGTCTGCACTTTTTTTCATATTGTGTGCAGTCCTCTTGCATAGTGTGTGCACTCCTCGTTCATAGTGGTTGCACTCCTCTTGCATTTGTGTGCACTCCTCTTGCCAAGTGTGTGCAGTCCTCTTTCATAGTGTGTGCAATCTGCTTGCATATTGTGTGCAGTCCTCTTGCATATTGTGTGCACTCCTCTTTCATAGTGTGTGCACTCCACTTGCATATTGTGTGCACTCCTCTTGCATAAAGTATGCACTTCTCTTGCATATTGTGTGCAGTCCCCTTGCATAGAGTGTGCACTCCTCTTGCCAAGTGTGTGCAGTCCTCATTCATATTGAGTGCAGTCCTCTTTCATATTGTGTGCAGTCCTCTTGCATATTGTGTGCACTCCTCTTTCATAGAGTATGCACTTCTCTTGCATATTGTGTGCAGTCCTCTTGCATAGAGTGTGCACTCCTCTTGCCAAGTGTGTGCAGTCCTCTTTCATATTGTGTGCAGTCCTCTTTCATATTGTGTGCAGTCCTCTTGCATATTGTGTGCACTCCTCATGCATATTGTGTGCATTCCTCTTTCATATTGTGTGTACTCTTCTTGCATACTGTGCACTCTTCTTGCATACTGTGCACTCCTCTTGCATACTGTATGCACTCTTCTTGAAAATTGTGTGCACTCTTCTTGCATACTGTATGCACTCCTCTTGCATACTATGCACTCCTCTTGCAAACTGTGCACTCCTCTTGCATACTGTGCACTCCTCTTGCATACTGTGCACTCCTCTTGCATACTGTGCACTCCTCTTGCATACTGTGCACTCCTCTTGCATACTGTGCGCTCCTCTTGCATACTATGCACTCCTCTTGCATACTGTGCACTCCTCTTGCATATTGTGTGCACTCCTCTTGCATACTGTGCACTCCTCTTGCATACTGTGCACTCCTCTTGCATACTGTGTGCACTCCTCTTGCCTACTATGCACTCCTCTTGCCTACTGTGCACTCCTCTTGCATACTGTGCACTCCTCTTGCATACTGTGCACTCCTCTTGCATACTGTGCATTCCTCTTGCATACTGTGTACTCTCCTCTTGCATACTGTGCACTCCTCTTGCATACTGTGCACTCCTCTTGCATACTGTGCACTCCTCTTGCATACCGTGTACTCTCCTCTTGCATATTGTGTGCACTCCTCTTGCCTACTATGCACTCCTCTTGTATACTGTGCACTCCTCTTGCATACTGTGCACTCCTCTTGCATACTGTGCACTCCTCTTGCATACTGTGCACACCTCTTGCATACTGTGTACTCTCCTCTTGCATACTGTGCACTCCTCTTGCATACTGTGCACTCCTCTTGCATACTGTGCACTCCTCTTGCATACCGTGTACTCTCCTCTTGCATATTGTGTGCACTCCTCTTGCCTACTATGCACTCCTCTTGCATACTGTGCACTCCTCTTGCATACTGTGCACTCCTCTTGCATACTGTGCACACCTCTTGCATACTGTGAACTCTCCTCTTGCATACTGTGCACTCCTCTTGCATACTGTGCACTCCTCTTGCATACTGTGCACTCCTCTTGCATACCGTGTACTCTCCTCTTGCATACCATGTGCACTCCTCTTGCATACTGTGCACTCCTCTTGCATACAATGCACTCCTCTTGCATACCGTGTACTCTCCTCTTGCATACTGTGCACTCCTCTTGCATACTGTGCACTCCTCTTGCATACCGTGTACTCTCCTCTTGCATACTGTGTACTCTCCTCTTGCATACTCTGCACTCCTCTTGCATACCGTGTACTCTCCTCTTGCATACCGTGTACTCTCCTCTTGCATACTATGCACTCCTCTTGCAAACTATGCACTCCTCTTGCATACTGTGCACTCCTCTTGCATACTGTGCACTCCTCTTGCATACTGTGCACTCCTCTTGCATACTGTGCACTCCTCTTGCATACTGTGCACTCCTCTTGCATACTGTGCACTCCTCTTGCATACCGTGTACTCTCCTCTTGCATACCGTGTAATCTCCTCTTGCATACTGTGCACTCCTCTTGCATACCGTGCACTCCTCTTGCATACTATGCACTCCTCTTGCATACCGTGTACTCTCCTCTTGCATACCGTGTACTCTCCTCTTGCATACTATGCACTCCTCTTGCATACTGTGCACTCCTATGCATACCGTGTGCACTCCTCTTGCATACCGTGTGCACTCCTCTTGCATACTGTGCACTCCTCTTGCATACCGTGTGCACTCCTCTTGCCTACTATGCACTCCTCTTGCATACTGTGCATTCCTCTTGCATACTGTGCACTCCTCTTGCCTACTATGCACTCCTCTTGCATACTGTGCACTCCTCTTGCATACCATGTACTCTCCTCTTGCCTTTTATGCACTCCTCTTGCCTACTATGCACTCCTCTTGCATACTGTGCACTCCTCTTGCATACCGTGTACTCTCCTCTTGCATACTATGCACTCCTCTTGCATACTGTGCACTCCTCTTGCATACTGTGCACTCCTCTTGCATACCGTGTACTCTCCTCTTGCATACCGTATACTCTCCTCTTGCATACTATGCACTCCTCTTGCATACTGTGCACTCCTCTTGCATACCGTGTACTCTCCTCTTGCATACCGTGTACTCTCCTCTTGCATACTATGCACTCCTCTTGCATACCGTGTACTCTCCTCTTGCCTACTTTGCACTCCTCTTGCATACTGTGCACTCCTCTTGCATACTGTGCACTCCTCTTGCATACTGTGCACTCCTCTTGCATACTGTGTACTCTCCTCTTGCATACTATGCACTCCTCTTGCATACTGTGCACTCCTCTTGCATACTGTGCACTCCTCTTGCATACCGTGTGCACTCCTCTTGCATACTGTGTACTCTCCTCTTGCCTACTATGCACTCCTCTTGCATACTATGCACTCCTCTTGCATACTGTGCACTCCTCTTGCATACTATGCACTCCTCTTGCATACTGTGCACTCCTCTTGCATATTGTGTGCACTCCTCTTGCATACTGTGCACTCCTCTTGCATACTGTGCATTCCTCTCACACACGGTGTACACAAAAAGTACACTATTTCTTATGTTAACTTTCCATATTTGCAACCTTTGTAATGTTTACCATATCATAGCTTCAAAGATAAGGTTTCCAATTTAAGTGACAACCGTATTGAAGGGGGTATTAAAATTGTGTCTGTCAGGATGGCAATTAAGACCATATTAGCCTTTTATCAATAAAATTGTTATATATTGAAAATCCCTTGCCACCCAATGATACTACTGTAGATAAGTGGATGGTCCAATATTGATCATTATTCATTTCTGTCAGGAAAATTAAGTTTTTATCATGTAAATCCACACAGGGTATTTTAAATAATCAACCCTACAAAATAATGCCTTCATGTGAAATAAATATACCAGTTTCAAGGGAGGCTATTCATATACAATCTTAATTTCTATAAGAAACATTTAAATTTTAACCCACCATGGGCATTTTATGATTTAAATCATCTTGACAAATATGAACTTAAAGAAACGTTGCCGAAAATGGTCTATTGATCAATGGTGAATGACACTTTCAAGGGAGGCTACTATTGCATAAATACTTTTTTGTGGCAGATTCTTTTTTTTTTTGGGGGGGGGGGGGGAGGACTAAGCTTTTTTTTTCATTTACATACCACCTAGAATAATCAATAAATTTCAATAATTCACCATAAATCTGTTATTAAATGTCCCCTCTGTGAATGGGATAGACATGGGAGACTATGGGATAACTAGATCTAGAAATAATTTGCTTGTATGACATTTATCAATTCTTTTTTAAGAAAACTTTGTTTTGATAATTAAATCCACCCAAGCCCTAAATAGAGTCATAAAATTTTTTAGCATATGCAAAAACTCTTCTTTTCTTAACAAAAGATTTAAAATTATTCAAACAGGACTTCAGTTAAGAGTGTGTAACGAAAATTTAATTTTCTTATTTCTCAACCAAAACATATGTTGTGGGTACTCAAAAAAAGTCTCAAATAGACGGTTCTTTTGAACACCCAAAACATATGTTAAAATTGATGGGTAAGAAAATATTTACAATTTTACGCTGAAAATTTTTGTTCTCTTTTCTTTTTTGAAACATAATTAAAGGTAAATCAGACCTCCTGATAATAAATTTATTTTTCAATTAAAACATATGTTGTGGGTACTCAAAAGAACCGTCTCATTGAGACGGTTCTTTGAGCACCCAAAACACATGTTTTAACTGATCGATAAGAAGATAATCACAATTTACGCTAAAAAAATTTACTCATCTGGACCCAAGGTAAGCATAAATGGATATTCCTGTTCAGTCATTTGATACGTTTGTCTAAATAAAAATACCTGACACTTTAATGCAAAATGCATGTGCAAATGATCTGCTTTGTAATTGTCAATGATTTTTTTCATTCTTTTTGTTAAGCCTGTTCAAGATTTATGATGCAATTCGATCATAATCAGAATTATTATTTATAATATAGAGGTTTCCATTTTTTCCTGTGTCTAGACTTTAGATCAAGCAATTTCTAATTCCTTTTGGAAGACACCTCCTCTTTTAAAATGGACACAAAAAATACAGTTAAAACATGTTGCCGTTTTAATTGCACTGATACTTAACCCTTTACCTCATAGATCCCCCTTTTAATGCTGTAAGAGCTGCCTGATCAGGGTCTACTCTATTTGCTTAAATGGAAATAGGATTAGATATGATCCTACACTAGTGGACCTGACAAGTTACTTTCTTTGTTCTATGTACCAACATGAAAGTTTATATATATATAATAATTCATAGTGGGTGGAGCCTAGCATGAATATTCATGAAGGTAATTAAGGGTTAATAATGTTTCAAAATTTGAATACAACAGTCAGGTAAAGATGATATTGCATTAGATAATGCATGTATTATATGAGCCAGTGCATGAGATTTCCAACAATGTGGTATGTGCAACCAGCAAAACCTCAGATCAGCCTGCGCATACGGGCAGTCTGATCAGAGCCTTTGCTTGTCGCTTGATATTCTATGACATCATTTGGAGATTCTAAGCTTAAAATGAGGCTGCACATGCTCTTCTGAGTCTACATTTATCAAAATTCGAAATTGTTGGAAATCCCATGTGGAGGCTCATATGTATATAATGAGCATTGCACAGGTTCCCAAACCTACAAAAATCTGAATTCATTAATAATAAACACTTGTTGTGTATCTCACTCTTAATTAAGTAACATCTGGACATTTTCACTCAGTATAAAAGTAAAAAGTTTGAGCGCAAATTTATACTTTTGTAATTCTCTGCACCATCCATATTTAAAGGTAATTTCAAAATCTAAAAATGTTTTTGCTGACAATAAAACCCCCGAAACGGATGGCCCTTTCACTGTTCAACAAAACCGACCGGTAAAAATGAAGATGAAATACGACCTACCTTTTCACCAGAATCCAATTTACAGTTATCCGGTTCCGTCTTAAACGATGTTTGACTGAGCACCCGTTGAAAATACATGATTATATATTGTCTGTGTTATAATCCAATCAGATAATGTTCAATGAATCCAGCGTCATATTGCTATGGACGCAAGTTTATCAATCGTAGCAACATTAATCGCACCATCAGCAGAAAGCCCTTCAGAACATCTATTTTCATTTTTTGCGTGAGTTTTTATTCTCTATGATAAAGTTCACAACTAATTGAAATTCACATACATTGTCTCAGACAATTCACATGGTATTTGAATTTCAATTTTAGAAGAACTGTAAGGAATTTTTTTTAAAATGTCGTCTGCTGATTTTGCCACCTGGTGATAGTGTTGTCTGCTGATACAGCTGCTACCAGACCAACGCTCTGTCAATCTTATAATCAGTCGTTTTGCATACGGTATAAGGCCAGAATTTTTTTATTAGTTGATTTACAAACCCACCTACTGTAGTTTTCTGGAATGTAGATTTGTTTGTTTGATTTTATTCTTTACGTCCACTCAACAATCTTTCAGTTATGCGGGACGGTTCTTCCTGGGTTTAACCAGTACTAAGCTAGGATAAATGTGTCTTGCTCAAGGACCACAACGCAGTGACGCCGGTGAGGCTCGAACCCACTACCCTTCGGTCTCGAGTCAAGCACTCTACCACTGAGCCACTGCGCTCCCCTGGAATGTAGAAAAAAAGAATTTAATTTCTAAAATTATTTTTTCTATTTTATCCACCGACTCTAAATAAAATTTGTTTCATCGAAAAAATAATATATTTTGAGGTTCTGTCTGTGTATTTTTGAGAGTGACACTGTTAAAAGTGACGGTCCTGTCCAGATTTTTAGGAAAATGATGAAATATAAAGAGCTGATACAGACTGTTGGTTTACATTACTTATAAGTTTCGAAGTTTTATTGTTTTTCTGGAGATATTAAATAAAAAAGGCTCTGAAAATGACCAGTCAACAGGTCATTTTCAGAGCTTTTTTTTTGTCCCCAGACCCTAAATCTGAACAAAAAATTCCTGTAAATCAACTAATAAAAAAATTCTGGCCTAAGTACAGCACAATATGCAACCTGCTTTAATTCAAAACCAATCTTTTCTCCTATTTTTCTTCAATTGTAAACTTGCACAAAAATTACTGAATCAGGAGACACAGATTTTAACAGCAATGGTGCATGAAATGTTGAAATTCATTTTCTTTGCAACTTCCTTTGAACATAAACTAATTGAGATAAATTATTTATTATAAAATCTCAAATACACTTTCTAGGACCCCTAAATATCGCAGTTCTCATACCAAGTAGTAGACTGGCAGATGTCTGGTCAATATGTACGGTTCTTTCGAGCTGCGCACGACTTGACACCATGGCCTAGTGGTTAGCATGTCAGACTTTGGAACCAGAGGTCCCGCGTGAGCACTTATTACATTTTTTTTTCTTCTCCTTTTTTAGCCTTGTAATGCAAAATTAAGTCATACAATATGGAATTAAATAAATGACAAAAAATTACACTCTATTTATATTGAATTATCCTCGAAATTTGTGGGGGTGGGGTTAAATTTGGCCCTCCTGAAAGATAATTAGTACGGTGACCCCCGATTTTTTTTCTTTTTTCTAAAATGTAAAATGATATTCCATGAAATAAAAACAAAAAAATTAAGATTTTCAATGTCAGATTTTTTAATATATAATTTACTCTAAAAATCAAAATCTTTTTGGGGGAGAATTACCAATATATATCATGCAGTGTCTTGACACGGCTACGGAAAACAAATAAATTTCACATTTTCTAAAAAGCTTGAGGTCATGAGCAATAATTAAAATTAAATAAAGAAGCTGGATGAAGATAACAACTATTTTAGCTTAATAATAAGGACTTTGGTTATGTTCAGATAATTTGTCAAATGCTGAAAACTTCCATGTGAGATTATGAAAAATTGAGCATGGTGACATATCCTTTTTATTTCATAAATTGACAGTCCATGCATAAAACAAACTATATGCAAAGTTTTGAAAAGATTTCAATGTGGGAAGTATTTAGTAGCTAGTGTCCTTAAGAAATGGATTCAACTGAAGTATAAACAACAGATTTGATCAGAATCACCCGATGATCATTAATATTTAAAAGCTTGTCTAGCTAGTGCATTAACTATTCTCAGAAAACCTGACTCTAGTTAACTGTACCTGCATAGAGCAGACTGTGCAGTGCACAGTCTGCTCTATGCAGGTACAGTTACCCTTTCAAAAGAACAGTGTACTGATGTGGACAAACTCTCAGTCTATTACATGTTCTAACTAGACTGCAAGCCCATGCAATCTTGACTGTGAATGCATAGATTGCATATTTTTCGGATACTGAAGCCTACAATATTGATTTGATTGATGATCGAGCTCCTTGTGTATAATAAAACTTTTCAGAAGAATTCTCATTCTACTATTTAACGGCCCAGTAAACAGCTATAGTCATATGGAGAAAGGTACGCATATCAACTCTTTGTATGCTGAGAAATTGTTCATGCTTTTGTTGTCGTTTGTTGACCTTTTTTCAAAATTAACTTTTTCAAAAAATTCTTTCAGGAACACTATCAGAGTGTCAGATGGTTTTGATCCACATTTGTTGGTCCTGAACTGGATCCAAACTGTTTGCAAAGGTTATCAGCAGACGACAAAAGTGGCCGCCAGCAAGGAAAGCGATAAATGCTCATCGGAGTAGTCTTAGGATTGTACACAGAACATGTATTTATACACAGTGTATTTTTTCAGTCAGTATAGGGAATGAGTCACAATTTTGACAAAAAAAATTCATTTCTACATACTTTCTGAAATCCATTGTGCTGATCGATAGATCAGAATGAAATGACTTTTTCGATTTCTTCCAATATTTTTTGTACAAAACCATTTGAGCCGCGAAATAAGATTTCCAACAATGTGGTCTGTGCGATCAGCAGAGGTTCAGACCAGCCTGTGCATACGCACAGTCTGATCAGAGCCTTTGCTGGTTGCTTGAATATTCTATGAACTTTAACCTACTGACTGAACAGCATTTGTAGTTTCTAAGCTTAACAGGAGGCTGCACTGGCTGGCCTGAGTCTACACTGGTCAAAATGCCACATTGTTGGAAATCTCATATCACGGCTCATTTCTCATCATGTTCCATATCTTCCTATGACGGCATATAACATGATATTTCAAAACTTTCTCTAACGGTGTTTTCGATATCAAATTAATCAACGTATCTGACAAGTCTGATCAGTTCGGTATTGATCAACCGGCAGACCATATAAGAGATTGCTTATAGACTGGCATAATTGACACACTTTAATTTGTAGTTCCATTTATGTCATTTTCATCCAAAAACAGAGAATCAATCACCCAAACGAAATGATATTGTATAAAATCTCGTGAAAGCTTAGGGACTTTTTTTTTCAAATCCTGAAAATGACTATTTTTTTTGCTTTTTTCCATGAACCAGAAATGGTCATAATGATATGCTTCCAAGGTGCATCCACATTTCTCTAGAAATAAGAATAATTAGCTCTTTGACCTGCCGTGGCGTGCCTTAAATTTGCAAACATTTTGGATCCAAATTAGGCCCGAAAAAATGTAGATCTGATCTGGATCCAAGCTGTTTGACACTCTGGCGATATTCCTGAAAGAATTATTAGAAAAAGTTGATTTTGAAAAAAAAATCAACAGATGACAAAAACACATGGTAAATTACGCAGCATGCAATTCCTCTTATTTTGGGGTATCCTCCAAAATTAAACAGAGCCATAAAAACGAATGGTGGAAAACGCAAATATTATTCCAAGAAAGTATGAGTGATCATCACATATTACTCAAATGTTGCCTGAAAAATCTAAAATGCTGTTTGCTGAATCACTAAATATCTTTTATTTTCTCCGCACCAAATCAAATCCTTATACAAACAAGCATCTCCTAGACAGACAATTCATCAAGGACGATTCCCCGTCCTAAGCTGTCCTAACTCTTTGCATTCTGGGTAATTTTTCACACTTTTATTGTCGTCTGCTGATTTTTTCAAAATCAACTTTTTCGAAAAATTCTTTCAGGAATACCATTAGAGTGTCAAACAGTTTTGATCCAGATCAGGCCCAATGTTTTGTCGAGCCTGATCTGGGTCAAAAAACTGTTTGCAACATTATCAGCAGACGACACTAGCACGCAAAGAGCTAATATAAGATCAATGAAATACACAGGTACAGTCTCAATATTGACATAATAACAGCGACTCGAAGTATCGAAAAAATGATATGATGCTAGTTACAAGAAAATGCAGCTTATCACAATGGCGACCAACAAAGGCTCACATCAGTCTGCTCCTTTGCACAGTTTTGACATCATCTTCACTGTATGCACACACAAAGCATGGAAATAGATTTCCCAAGCAGTCTGATCTGGGTCCATCTTGTTTGCAATTAGGCTATGTTAGTACATAAGCAGATGAGACAGCAGACAACAAGTCACAATTGGCGTGTCAGAAAGACCAAAAATGGAAAAGTATCAATATCTCATGGTAAGGCTCACACCATCTTAGTTAGGTAAATAGTATCCAAACAGCGCTAAAAGAATGCGGCACAAAGTTTCTGAAAATTCATGAAAAATATGTCATAAGTTCAATATTCCATCAATTAATCTTTGTGGGTTTATGTTTTTGCATGCCATATAAAAAAGTAATAGAAGCGTTTTTGAAAAGAATTAATTTTTTATTGAAAACCTTCTTTCTAAACGCAAAAAAATAGCATGCATTCCTGGTCCTTGCAAGCAAATCAAATCCTACACAGCTCTTTTTAAAAACAGAATAAAACCAACCAATCCATGTAATTTGTCATTCTCTTACATATCCCTTGGCAGAAAAAAAGACAAACATTGATGTCACACGGTGTGCAAAGAATTCAGGTCCATAATCAATAGATGATTTATCATAATCTGATTTCAATTTTCTGCCCTTATCTAAACATTGAATAAAAGAACATTTAAAGGTATGAAATTCTTATACCAGATGTGAAATAAGCCACAACAGGAAAAAAGCTTTATGACAAAAAATTTCAACCACAACAGTGCAGCAGATCTGTATGCCCAAGCATGTGCTCAGTCTGAACTGCACCAGTGCTGTTTACTACAGAGTAAAGTTATTAAATCTGAAATTAAATTCCAACCCATACTCAAGTAATCCAAAATAATAAGAAAGATGATGTTCTACTATTATAAATTACAACCACCAACTAGCAATTTAGCAATATACTCCCATGAAACATCTCAAGATAAGCTGTCAGAAGCATAAAATAGACAGTCTATTATTGTCATCCAGGTGCATGACAAACTACATGAAAACTTGTTCATTTCTACATGCTCATTTCTTTGAATAAATGGAAGTGGTTGAGAATTTGTTAAAAAAAAAGCTTATGGTGAAAAACTCATTTATTTTCAGTAACATATGTTGTCGGTACATATTGGAATTGCCTCTATTTTTCAGTAACATATGTTGTAGGTACACATTGGAATTGCCTCATAGAGGCCATTCCAATATGTACCTACAACATATGCTACTGAAAATAAGGAAGACAACTAATTGGAAATTTACATTTTCCAAGTATCATGTCCATTGTCTTTACCTCTTTTAAACATCCCAAGCTGCCAATCAGTATTAAAATTCCTGTCATTCTACTGCAAATTGTTTATATTTGCATGACAGCTTTTCTCCAAAATTGAGTCCATGAACTACCTCTTTGCTTACATGCTAGTTGCATGGTTGTATTAAATCTGAAATTAAATTCCAACCCATACTCAAAATCTAATATAAAAAGAAAGATGATGTTCTACTGTTATATATTAACCCTCTAGCATTCTAGATTTTTTGCACTAAAAGTAAACATATTGGAAGTACATTATATATTGAAATACAAAGTTTAAATATTGTTGAAAATTTTTAAGCTACAATATGATTATGCCACTTCATTCTAATTTTGATTTCATATGAACTTATCCCCTAGTATCCCCTAATGTATCAGTCTTTAAATAATTCATTATTTAAGCACCAATGACAACAAATAAAAACTTTTCTTTAAAAAAAGTGCTATCCACTTTTTTATGTGAAAGGGATAGTCTCAATTTCCTAAACAATTTGTAGACATCCATAAAAATTTCAGCTGAAAATGATCAATTCTGCTAAATTCTTATCCGAATGAGAAAAATTAAACTCTGTTAACTAACTGTCTGGGTCCGATACAAAACTGACCAACTCTATTCCAAGTGTAGACCAAACTGTAGAAATTCAACTTGAAATCACAAAAGAAAATAGTTTTTAAAACACTTGACACAGAGCCTCTGAATATTAACTTTAGCCGATCTTTTATCCATAACCAAAATATTCCATACGACTGTAAAAACATGACTCAAAACGGACCACCTCCTCTGCATAACCTGTCAGCGACACTCATACACCAAAGCCCCAACATGTAATCGAAAAATAAATAACCCTGATAATAGAGTTTCTCTTAATCTCGTGATTATATTCAAAATTATCAGAAGTCTCTAAAGTTGGGTATTCTCATAAAAATTCCTGAGTAAATCCCTGCTGCTATGATCAGAAACTTGGTTTCATTGTTAGAGTAGAGCCTATGCCTGCACTTGTACTACCCAAACATGATAACATTGACGATGATCGACAACTACTAAGTACCGACTAGAACAAGATCATATATGAAATGGTAGACTTTGATACCATTTCAGATACAAATACTACCATGTAACTAGCAATTTAGCAATATACTCCCATGAAACATTTCAAGATAAGCTGCTAGAAGCATAATTAATTGACAGTCTATTATTGTCATCCAGTTGCATGACAAACTACATGAAAAGTTATTAATTTCTACATGCTCATTTCTTTGAATAAATGAAAGTGGTTGAGAATTTGTTTAAGAAAGCTTATGGTGAAAACTTTTTTATTTTAAACTTAGCAGTGAAATCAATGCATATCAATGAATATCAAAAACAAATAAAAGTGATATCAATCACTAGTGAAATGATATGATATCAATCACTAGTGAAATGATATGATATCAATCACTAGTGATTGATATCATCCTATATTTTCACTGTAGCGTTTTTTTTTATCACCTCTGACTTTTCCATTCACTTAATGCAGCTCACTTCGAAAGTTCAAATGCCTATAACTTACCTATTTGTGAACAAAAACATCAAGTGTGGGTAGGCATTTTCTTAGTAAGAACATGAGGAACATTTTGGTACCAAAATAATTTAGATTTGTTGAATTTTTTCGATTTTGTATTTTCAAGACCTCCCGCTTCAATGAGTGAGGCAATGCATGTAACATATGCTATGTAACGTCATCAACAAATTATGACGGTGCTTATGACGTCACTTGTCTCACACTTTGACACTGAATAAATTTCTTTTTATCTGGAAGTCCTTTTGACTATAGATTGATCCAGGTATTCTGTGGAGCCACTGTTGCATAAAGGTAAAGAGCATAATGATGGAGCCACTGTTGCACAAAGGTTAAGAGCATCATTGGGGGGCCACTGTTGCACAAAGGTTAAGAGCATCATTGGGGATGGCACTGTTGCACAAAGGTTAAGAGCATCATTGGGGGGGGGCACTGTTGCACAAAGGTTAAGAGTATCATTGGGGGGCCACTGTTGCACAAAGGTAATGCATCATTGGGGGGGCCAGTTTTGCACAAAGGCTAAGAGCATCATTGTGGAGCCACTGTTGCACAAAGGTTAAGAGCATCATTGTGGAGCCACTGTTGCACAAAGGTTAAGAGCATCATTGTGGAGCCACTGTTGCACAAAGGTTAAGAGCATCATTGTGGAGCCACTGTTGAACAAAGATTTAGAGCATCATTGTGGAGCCACTGTTGCATAAATGTTAAGAGCAACATTGTGGAGCCACTGTTGCACAAAGGATAAGAGCATCATTGTGGAGCCACTGTTGCACAAAGGTTAAGAGCATCATTGTAGAGCCACTGTTGCACAAAGGCTAAGAGCATCATTGTGGAGCCACTGTTGCACAAAGGTTGAGCATCATTGTGGAGCCACTGTTGTATAAAAGGTTATGAGCATCATTGTGGAGCCACTGTTGCACAAAGGTTAAGAGCATCATTGTGGAGCCACTGTTGCACAAAGGTTAAGAGCATCATTGTGGAGCCACTGTTGCACAAAGGTTACAAGCATCATTGTGGAGCCACTGTTGCATAAATGTTAAGAGCAACATTGTGGAGCCACTGTTGCACAAAAGATAAGAGCATCATTGTGGAGCCACTGTTGCACAAAGGTTAAGAGCATCATTATGGAGCCACTGTGGCACAAAGGTTAAGAGCATCATTGTGGAGCCACTGTTGCACAAAGGTTAAGAGCATCATTGTGGAGCCACTGTTGCACAAAGGATAAGAGCATCATTGTGGAGCCACTGTTGCACAAAAGATAAGAGCATCATTGTGGAGCCACTGTTGCACAAAGGCTAAGAGCATCATTGTGGAGCCACTGTTGCACAAAGGTTGAGCATCATTGTGGAGCCACTGTTGTATAAAAGGTTATGAGCATCATTGTGGAGCCACTGTTGCACAAAGGTTAAGAGCATCATTGTGGAGCCACTGTTGCACAAAGGTTAAGAGCATCATTGTGGAGCCACTGTTGCACAAAGGTTAAGAGCATCATTGTGGAGCCCTGTAGCACAAAGGTTAAGAGCATCATCGTGGAGCCACTGTTGCACAAAGGTTGAGCATCATTGTGGAGCCACTGTTGTATAAAAGGTTATGAGCATCATTGTGGAGCCACTGTTGCACAAAGGTTAAGAGCATCATTGTGGAGCCACTGTTGCACAAAGGTTAAGAGCATCATTGTGGAGCCACTGTTGCACAAAGGTTAAGAGCATCATTGTGGAGCCCTGTAGCACAAAGGTTAAGAGCATCATTGTGGAGCCACTGTTGCACAAAAGATAAGAGCATCATTGTGGAGCCACTGTTGCACAAAGGTTAAGAGCATCATTGTGGAGTCACTGTTGCACAAAGGTTGAGCATCATTGTGGAGCCACTGTTGTATAAAAGGTTATGAGCATCATTGTGGAGCCACTGTTGCACAAAGGTTAAGAGCATCATTGTGGAGCCACTGTTGCACAAAGGTTAAGAGCATCATTGTGGAGCCATTGTTGCACAAAAGATAAGAGCATCATTGTGGAGCCACTGTTGCACAAAGGTTAAGAGCATCATTGTGGAGCCACTGTTGCACAAAAGATAAGAGCATCATTGTGGAGCCACTGTTGCACAAAGGTTAAGAGCATCATTGTGGAGCCACTGTTGCACAAAAGATAAGAGCATCATTGTGGAGCCACTGTTGCACAAAGGTTAAGAGCATCATTGTGGAGCCCTGTATTACAAAGGTTAAGAGCATCATTGTGGAGCCACTGTTGCACAAAGATTAAGAGCATCATTGTGGAGCCACTGTGGCACAAAGGCTAGGAGCATCATTGTGGAGCCACTGAGGCACAAAGATTAAGAGCATCATTATGGAGCCACTGTTGCAACAAAGATTAAGAGCATAATTGTGGAGCCACTGTTGCACAAATGTTAAGAGCATCATTGTGGAGCCACTGTTGCACAAAGGTAAAGAGCATCATTGTGGAGCCACTGTTGCACAAAAGATAAGAGCATCATTGTGGAGCCACTGTGGCATAAAGGTTAAGAGCATCATTGTGGCATAAAGGTTTAGAGCATCATTGTGGATCACTGTGGCATAAAGGTTAAGAGCATCATTGTGGATCACTGTGGCATAAAGGTTTAGAGCATCATTGTGGAGCCACTGTTGCACAACGGTTAAGAGCATCATCACAGTGGAGCCACTGTTGCACAAAGGTTAAGAGCATCATTGTGGAGCCACTGTGGCATAAAGGTTAAGAGCATCATTGTGGAGCCACTGTGACATAAAGGTTAAGAGCATCATTGTGGAGCCACTGTTGCACAAAAGATAGTAACATCATTGTGGAGCCCGTGACTGTTGCACAAAAGATAGTAACATCATTGTGGAGCCACTGTTGCACAAAAGATAGTAACATCATTGTGCAGCCACTGTTGCACAAAAGATAGTAACATCATTGTGGAGCCACTGTTGCACAAAAGATAGTAACATCATTGTGCAGCCACTGTTGCACAAAAGATAGTAATATCATTGTGGAGCCACTGTTGCACAAAAGATAGTAACATCATTGTGCAGCCTGTGACTGTTGCACAAAAGATAGTAACATCATTGTGCAGCCCGTGACTGTTGCACAAAAGATAGTAACATCATTGTGGAGCCATTGTTGCACAAAAGATAGTAACATCATTGTGCAGCCACTGTTGCACAAAAGATAGTAACATCATTGTGCAGCCACTGTTGCACAAAAGATAGTAACATCATTGTGGAGCCCGTGACTGTTGCACAAAAGATAGTAACATCATTGTGGAGCCACTGTTGCACAAAAGATAGTAACATCATTGTGCAGCCACTGTTGCACAAAAGATAGTAACATCATTGTGGAGCCACTGTTGCACAAAAGATAGTAACATCATTGTGCAGCCACTGTTGCACAAAGGTGAAAATAGATTTGAGTCGTCCATTTCATTCAGATTTGAGCGCTCTAGACACAGTTCTGAGTGCCAGTATGGTTTCAGAATTTTATGTGAAAGAGTCTACATTCGTTTCCTACCCACAATCTATTTCAGCCATTTATACAACTATTACTTGCAGGTTATTAAAGCATACCTCATTCCATTATTTGTTAAAATATTTACAATAGAACAAAATTTAATTTATGAAATTGATTCATATGAATTATAAATTAATTCCAGTCCACTAAAGCTTTTTCTTAATGTTTGTATTACTTTGATAATAACAATTTTTGACTGATGGAATTTTAACCCTTTCATCTTCTGTACTAATACATTTTGGAAGACTATATTGCAAACAGTATGAACCCTGATCAGACTGCTCCCTTAGGAGCAGTCTGATCAGGGTTCATAGTGTTTGCTTCCACAATCATTAGTTTGAAGGGCATCTGAATGTAAAAATCATGCATGCAACATTTTCAGGAAAAAAAATCACAGGAAAAGGGCTAAAATAAAGTTTGGATGATTAAATTTATACTTTTGAGTTCAGAAGGATGAAAATTTAAGTGTTTTCTAACAATCATGACTGCGAGTTATCAATGTGTTAGACGGATGGCTGAGAATGGGTTTGCTCCCCCCCCCCCCCCCCCAGGGAATTTTGCAGACATATCCTATCTTGTAGAGAATTGAAAGCCGAGTCTTTTAAGAGATGTTTGCACTCTGTGCGTTGGGGCGTTAGTCTGTAAGAGCCTGTAACATACGTTACTTTATCAAACTAAGAAAAAGTAAATTGAAAGTTTGGGCTACAAATTAAAGACATTAAAATATTTATTTTTAAAAATCATTCATATAATCTGCATACTGGATATCCAAACTACGTATGACAGCCATTTGAACAAAATTGCGGCTTCCTAAGGTGTCATATGCGTTACATAAATCAGATAACCAATTAAAATTTGCAAGTGTGGCTAGTATCGTTTACATTCACAATCTCTTTGTGTGTTTTGCAAAATGTTTTTAACCATGTCTGACAAGCCTATGCAATTGGCTAACAGAAAAAGCAAAGTTTGTTTCTCTAGCTTAAATATTTTTTCTAGAATAAGCAATTAAACAACCCTACCCCTACCCAGTTTTAAGGTGAAATGTTAGGTATTAAAACTAAAGTAAAAATTGTTAAAAAATATTTGCAGTTGATGAATATAATTCATTGTTTGTGATTTATTTGCTTATATGAAAAGGCTCATAAATCTGCAAGTTTGTTGCAAATTTTTTAATATCAGAGGCTGTAACATATGTTACCTGATGTAATAAATGGGCAAGCTCATTGTCTTTACATAAGATATGCATAAAAATACTTTAATATCTTCGAGGGAATTGTGCAGACATATTCCTTCTTATAGTACAACTCAAGCTGCATCGAATAAGGGATGTTTGCACTCTCTATGTTGGGGCGTTAGTCTGAAACAGCATGTTACATGCGTTACTATATCAAATAAAGGAAATGTTGTTTGAAAGTTTGAGCTAAAATTCTGAAAAAACTCGCAGCTGCTGGATATCTTACATTGTTTAGGGATTTTAAGCTGGCTCGTATGATAAAGACTTATAGATCTGCTAGTTGTCACCAAGTTTTAAAGATCAGAGAGCGTTACATATGTTAGCGTAATAAGTAAGATCATCAAACAGTATTTTGACATCAAGCTGAGTAAGGGCCTGCTCCATCCTAATCCCCTTTGGAGTTCTGCAGACATATTACATCTTATGTAACCATTCAAGGTGCATTTAATAAGAAATGTTTGCACTCTGTAAGTCGGGGCGTTAGCCTGTAACAGCTTGTTTCATATGTTACTATATCAATTCGAGAATAAGAAAATTGAATGTTTGAGCTAAAAAAAGAAGACATTAAAATTATCTAATAAATTGACATTCTGATTGTCTGCATACTGGATGTCTTTACTACATATGGAAGCTGTTTAACATTAATATGGCTAACTGTGGTGTTATGTGCGTTACGTGAGCCTAATTATAATTTAAAAGCTATCATTGTGGCTATCGTCATTTAGTTAAACAACTACTATGACTTGGTTTCAAACTGTTTTATTTGATTTTACAAACATATACTCAATTGATGAATTGGAAAAACCAAGTTTGCTTTTCTATCTTAAATATATGGTCCTATAGGAGCTAATACACAGCCTTACTCCCAGTTTTACAGAGAAGCAAATTTTGTTATAACCGTTTAAGTAAAACACATGAAAGTGATTGCAGCGTGTGGATATTTTACATTTTCTTAGTCTGTCTTGCTCATATATCTGCAAGATGTTATTAAGTTTAAGATCAGGACACTTAATGTGTACTTATAATCTAAGTCTTTGGTGCCAAAACACCAGAAATTATATTCATTTCTGATTATCAAGCCCATGGACTGTTGTTACAGATGTTATCAATGACCTTTTGAACACATTTCCTAATACTGTGCATATAATGCTAAATAAAGAGCAACAAATAGAAAAGATAGTTTTACATTTGTACAAGACAATACAATAAATGAAATGGTCCAAACTAATTCTCATCGATTTAACACTCCTGTTAAATGTTTGTCGTTGTCTGCTTCTGTGGTAATCATTGTTATCACACGCCTCCTTGCAACTAGTAGAATCATCACACAATATTTCAATCATTTACTGTTATACAATTTTGACCACCAGTCCACTCAAAATTGATGGGCCACTATCAACTTTCCAATTTTGCCATCCATGGCTTGGAACATTCGGAAACTGATATGAATTCCTAATAGTTGGCTCTTTGAGTATGTGTTTCAAGTGATACTCTGCAAGTAGGAGAAAGACTAAAGCTTTACAAGGAGGAAAACTATGCCATTAAAAGCCATGAGTACCTGGACTGATGTACCTTGATATTTCTGTGATAAAGAACCATATCTTAGCTGGTTAACTTTTATAAATGTAGCCTTTCCAGACATGCAAAAAAATATTTTCATCTAATAATGTCTCTGCACTTATTAGCTTTCCCCTAGCATTCAAAAACTTATTTGAAGTCTTAGTACTGCTGAAGTGCTGAAACCGAGGTAACCCTTTTCCTTTAGATAAACGAACTAGATGCATCACAGCATGTAAAGCAATGAAATGCAGGATGAACAGAGCGCAAATTAGACCCTTTCAATTCAATTATTCACTAAGTTTCTAAGATAAGAGCACTTATTAAAGGATGTAACATATATAACTTGTCATAATAAATGAGCAAGGGCATTGTCGTGACATCCTTTTTGATTTCACAGTCAGAGGCAACTGTTTTCAATTTCAGTGTTTACAATGGATCATGAAATAAGGCACCTTATCAACTTGTTTACTCTGTATAAATCTTCCATAGCGCATAATATAGAACTACGGGTTATCCTATTCTACCCATAGTCCACTTTCCTTCTTTTGAATGCAACAGCTAATGATATGGCTACAAAAACTGAGAAATCATAGGTTTTACATTATTTTAAGACTTGCTTCAATGTGCTGACATCAAAAAACAACCAGCTGCAAACATAATTGATGGCAATGACCAACTTCAAATTCTTTCTCTTATACCAGATAACTTTCAAAGTGTAACAGAAATTGTTTCATAAGGTCTGCCAAAACCATCAAGAGTTAACATTGTAACTAAAGAAAACTTATAATGTTCTTTGTGCGCAGCAAAATACTAATGATCTAAGACCTGAGGACTTAAGCACCAAAGGACTGGATAGGTTCTATGGCAAATGATGCAAAAAAGCAGCCTATCAAATTTCTGTTTGACCAATGTCAGAAATCTTAAAGTATTCATAGAGGTACACGGTAGAGACATAGCTTTTGCAAAATCAGAGTAAAGTTATCATTTAACAAGCACGGATGCAGAGGCAGCTGCAGTAAGATTGCTCTTTCCACTTCACAGGAAGATGCATATACCAGAGCCATACTCCATTGTATGCATATATGTGAAATGGCATTAAACCCATATTTAATCAGGTGTTTGATCCCATGACACTGACATGCTGTTTCTGCTTTTGAAGAATGCTAAGGATTCAATTTATAGCTGAGTCAATTTGTTTGACACTGGCACTGGCCACACATACAAAGAAAATTAAGTCTTTTGATGGCAAAAGAGGAGGATCACACAAAGTGCTTATAAGGGGTGTTTGTCACAATTACCAATTCTAGAATGTAATCTCAATTAATGTAACACATATAACACCATAGGAAGCTATATATTTGTTTAAAAACACTTTCTAATGTGTCTAAGGTATTCAGCATGCAAACTACATGAATAATTCAAATAAATAGATAGTTTTTTGTCTTCTTTCTATTTCTCAGATTTTCAATTCATTTATTCTTAAATTGATATGGTAACATACGTATCATACCATTACAGGCTAACCGCCTGGTTAATAGAGTGCAAACATCTCTTATTTGATGCAGCTTGAATTGTTCTTTAAGGTAGGATATGTCTGCACAATTCCCAAAAGGGTGGAAAGGAACAGGATTGTACTCAGTTTGCAGTCCTAATACTATGCAATTATTCTACTGGTTGTGATGAAATGGGTGATTATCTTGCCACAGAAGCAGACACAATGATAGACATTGTGAGGGTGACTTGAATAAAGATTGTTTTTGAATAATTATATTTAATAGGAATATTTATTGAATTGTGCCATTTAAATGAGAACTATTATTTTCTAAAAAAATGTCTATATATTTTAATATTATAGGCATTAGGAAATATGTGATAAAAAAGATTATATATAACATCTGTAACACAATTCCATGAGCTTGTTATCAGCAATGACTGTAATACTAAGACTAAGGCACCAGAGGCTAGAGATTAATAGGAAAACGTGAAAAATAGTATTTTTTCTGAAATTTCATCTCTTACTTCCAAGACAATTTTCTTGCTCATTCATTATGCCATGTAACATACGTTACATGCTTAAATAAGTGCTCTGATCCTGATGTCAAACTTGCAAATGTATGATTCTTTATTGCATTAGCAAGACAGTGCCAAAAATATAAGATATCAACAAGCGTCAAATATTTTCATATATTTCTCTTCAATAATTGACACCAAAATTGGATACTTAAAATTGGGGGTAGGGTTGTTTAATAGCTCATATAAAACAATGTATTTGAGATAGAAAAACAAACTTTGTTTTTTCTATTAGGTCAATAAGTTTTTTATTAAACTAAGATAAAAAATACTTGTAAAAACGCACAAATCGTCGGTAAAATTAAATGATGTTAGTCACGATTTCAACTTTCAAAGGGAAATTAAATCTATGTAACGCATATAACACCATTGAAGGCTGTAATTTTGTTTAAAATGCTGCTTTTATGTAGCTTAGGCAGCCAGCTTGCAAACTACACAAGAAATTTGAATAATAAGTAGGTTTAATGCCTTCTTTCTGTAGCTCAAACTTTCATTTTGATTTTTTCCTAAGTTTGTTACAGTAACATATGTAACAGGCTGTCAGAGACTAACGCCCCGGAGCACAGAGTGCAAACATCTCTTAAAAGATGTGGCTTGAAATTTTCTTCAAGATAGGATATGTCTGCAAAATTCCCTAGGTGGGGGGGGAGCAGGACCTTTTTTAGCTCGAAGTCTATGTGTTCAAAGTCCCACCAACAGCTAAGGTCATATGGAGACAGAGACAAGGCTTAGAGTCTTAACCGAGGGACTGGAGGAGCTGGGCGTAAACTCCAGAGGAAAATATTGTGATATTCAGAGAGAATCAATGGTTGAGACATATAATATTCTTCCTTTTTCATTTTTCTCAGTCATTGATGTTAAGAGATTTTGTTTGTTTGATTTGATTCTTTACGTCCCATGAATAATCTTTCAGTTAAACAGGGATGGGTCTTCCTGGGTTGAACCAGTACTAAACTAGGATAAATGTGTCTTGCTCAAGGACCACAACGCAGTGACACAGGTGAGGCTCCAACCCGCAGCCTCACGGTCTCGAGTTGAGCACTCTACCACTGAGCCACTGTGCTCCCCTATAAGTAAAGAGACGACGTAAAAGTCAGTGTGACCTTATATAAAACCAAAAGGAAGACCTCAAAGACCAAAGCATTGAGCCCACTCATGACACAGAAGCAATTATTACTCCTCAGGATAAGTCATTTGACACCAAATACATGATCCTTTACAAAAATCTCTTTCACGATAACCCTTCGTAAATAAAAGTTTGTTTGATTTAATATATATATTAAAAGTTGATTACAAAAATGTGTTTGCTCATCAAACAAGAACAGAACTGGCGTAACAACCCTCAACATTCGGACACAGCAAGTCCTTGTTCTACTTGTCCGAAAACTAAACACTCCCTCCACTGTTCAAAAGGGTGCATGCTAGCGACTGTTCAAAAGAGTGCAAGCTAGCGACTGTTCAAAAGGTTGCATGCTAGCGACTGTTCAAAAGGCTGTTCAAAAGAGTGCAAGCTAGCGACTGTTCAAAAAAGTGCATGCTAGCGACTGTTCAAAAGGGTGCATGCTAGCGACTGTTCAAAAGAGTTCAAGCTAGCGACTGTTCAAAAGGGTGCATGCTAGGGACTGTTCAAAAGGGTACATACTAGGGACTGTTCAAAACAGTGCATGCTAGTGATTCTTCAAAAGGGTACATACTAGGGACTGTTCAAAAGGGTGCATGCTAGCGACTGTTCAAAAAGGTGCATGCTAGCAACTGTTCAAAAGGGTGCATGCGAGGGACTGTTCAAAAGGGTGCGTGCTAGTGACTGTTTAAAAGTATGCATGCTAGCAACTGTTCAAAAGGGTGCATGCTAGCAACTGTTCAAAAGGGTGAATGCTAGCGACTGTTCAAAGGGTGAATGCTAGCAACTGTTCAAAAGAGCGCACGCTAGCGACTGTTCAAAAGGGTGAATGCTAGCGACTGTTCAAAGGGTGCATGCTAGCAACTGTTCAAAAGGGTGCATGCTAGCAACTGTTCAAAAGGGAGCATGCTAGCGACTGTTCAAAAAGGTGCATGCTAGCAACTGTTCAAAAGGGTGCATGCTAGGGACTGTTCAAACGGGTGCATGCGAGGGACTATTCAAAAGGGTGCATGCTAGGGACTGTTAAAAGGTGCATGCTAGGGACTGTTCAAAAAGGTGCATGCGAGGGACTGTTCAAAAGGGTGCATGCTAGGGACTGTTCAAAAAGGTGCATGCTAGGGACTGTTCAAAAAGGTGCATGCTAGGACTGTTCAAAAAAGTGCATGCTAGCAACTGTTCAAAAGGGTGCATGCTAGGGACTGTTCAAAAGGGTGCATGCTAGCGACTGTTCAAAAGGGTGCATGCTAGCGACTGTTCAAAAGAGTTCAAGCTAGCGACTGTTCAAAAGGGTGCATGCTAGGGACTGTTCAAAAGGGTACATACTAGGGACTGTTCAAAACAGTGCATGCTAGTGATTCTTCAAAAGGGTACATACTAGGGACTGTTCAAAAGGGTGCATGCTAGCGACTGTTCAAAAAGGTGCATGCTAGCAACTGTTCAAAAGGGTGCATGCGAGGGACTGTTCAAAAGGGTGCGTGCTAGTGACTGTTTAAAAGTATGCATGCTAGCAACTGTTCAAAAGGGTGCATGCTAGCAACTGTTCAAAAGGGTGAATGCTAGCGACTGTTCAAAGGGTGAATGCTAGCAACTGTTCAAAAGAGCGCACGCTAGCGACTGTTCAAAAGGGTGAATGCTAGCGACTGTTCAAAGGGTGCATGCTAGCAACTGTTCAAAAGGGTGCATGCTAGCAACTGTTCAAAAGGGAGCATGCTAGCGACTGTTCAAAAAGGTGCATGCTAGCAACTGTTCAAAAGGGTGCATGCTAGGGACTGTTCAAACGGGTGCATGCGAGGGACTATTCAAAAGGGTGCATGCTAGGGACTGTTAAAAGGTGCATGCTAGGGACTGTTCAAAAAGGTGCATGCGAGGGACTGTTCAAAAGGGTGCATGCTAGGGACTGTTCAAAAAGGTGCATGCTAGGGACTGTTCAAAAAGGTGCATGCTAGGACTGTTCAAAAAAGTGCATGCTAGCAACTGTTCAAAAGGGTGCATGCTAGGGACTGTTCAAAAGGGTGCATGCTAGCGACTGTTCAAAAGGGTGCATGCTAGCGACTGTTCAAAAGAGTTCAAGCTAGCGACTGTTCAAAAGGGTGCATGCTAGGGACTGTTCAAAAGGGTACATACTAGGGACTGTTCAAAACAGTGCATGCTAGTGATTCTTCAAAAGGGTACATACTAGGGACTGTTCAAAAGGGTGCATGCTAGCGACTGTTCAAAAAGGTGCATGCTAGCAACTGTTCAAAAGGGTGCATGCGAGGGACTGTTCAAAAGGGTGCGTGCTAGTGACTGTTTAAAAGTATGCATGCTAGCAACTGTTCAAAAGGGTGCATGCTAGCAACTGTTCAAAAGGGTGAATGCTAGCGACTGTTCAAAGGGTGAATGCTAGCAACTGTTCAAAAGAGCGCACGCTAGCGACTGTTCAAAAGGGTGAATGCTAGCGACTGTTCAAAGGGTGCATGCTAGCAACTGTTCAAAAGGGTGCATGCTAGCAACTGTTCAAAAGGGAGCATGCTAGCGACTGTTCAAAAAGGTGCATGCTAGCAACTGTTCAAAAGGGTGCATGCTAGGGACTGTTCAAACGGGTGCATGCGAGGGACTATTCAAAAGGGTGCATGCTAGGGACTGTTAAAAGGTGCATGCTAGGGACTGTTCAAAAAGGTGCATGCGAGGGACTGTTCAAAAGGGTGCATGCTAGGGACTGTTCAAAAAGGTGCATGCTAGGGACTGTTCAAAAAGGTGCATGCTAGGACTGTTCAAAAAAGTGCATGCTAGCAACTGTTCAAAAGGGTGCATGCTAGGGACTGTTCAAAAGGGTGCATGCGAGGGACTGTTCAAAAGGGTGCATGCTAGGGACTGTTCAAAAAGGTGCATGCGAGGGACTGTTCAAAAGGGTCCATGCTAGTGACTGTTCAAAAGAGTGCATGCTAGTGACTGTTTAAAAGGATGCATGCTAGAGACTTTCAAAAGGGTGCATGCTAGCGAATGTTCAAAAGGGTGCAGGCTAGCTACTGTTCAAAAGGGTGCATGCTAATGACTTCAAAAGTGTGCATGCTAGCAACTGTTCAAAAGGGTGCATGCTAGGGACTGTTTAAAAGTGTGCATGCTAGGGACTGTTCAAAAGGGTGCATGCTTATGACTTCAAAAGTGTGCATGCTAGCAACTGTTCAAAAGGGTGCATGCTAGGGACTGTTTAAAAGTGTGCATGCTAGGGACTGTTCAAAAGGGTGCATGCTTATGACTTCAAAAGTGTGCATGCTAGCAACTGTTCAAAAGGGTCCATGCTAGGGACTGTTTAAAAGTGTGCATGCTAGGGACTGTTCAAAAGGGTGCATGCGAGGGACTGTTCAAAACAGTGCATGCTAGTGACTGTTCAAAAAGGTGTATGCGAGTGACTGTTCAAAAGGGTGCATGCTAGCGACTGTTCAAAACAGTGCATGCTAGTGACTGTTCAAAAGGGTGCATGCTAGCAACTGTTCAAAAGGGTGCATGCTAGCGACTGTTCAAAACAGTGCATGCTAGTGACTGTTCAAAAGGGTGCATGCTAGGGACTGTTCAAAAGGGTGCATGCTAGCAAGGAAAGAGGTCTGTAAGGCAAATGATCAAACTGCCGCTCAAGAATGACAGCACTAGAACAACACTAATTCTAAAGCTTAAACTCTTTGTATGCTGGGAAATTTTTCATGCTTTTGTTGCCACCACCTGCTGACTTTTTTAAAAATTAACTTTTTCAAAAATTCTTTCAGGAACACTTTCAGAGTGTCAAACGGTTTGGATTCAGATCAGGACCGACAGTTAGTCGGCCCTGATCTGGGTCCAAACTGTTTGCAAAGGTTATCAACAGACGACAAAAGTCGCCGCTTAAATTACATCTGCAAATAATGGGAAAACTGTTTCATCCATGTATTGACAATCACTACCTATTCAAATACAGAACTTTGTAACCCTCTCACGAGGGGTCTTGTTTGTGGTTGATAGTATTTGCTATATGATCGGACACTCAAGCAACAGAGAAGTTTTGGTTAGAAACATCTTACGTAGTTTCACGATTGTGTATGTTACTAACTCTTTCATTGCCAGAGGCGACTTTTGTCATCTGCTGATAACCTTTTCAAACAGTTCAATTTGGATCCAGATCAGGACCGACAGAACATGTTCTGTCGGTCCAGATCTGGATCCAAACCATTTGACACTCTGATAGTTGTCCCGAAATAATGTTTTGAAAAAGTTAATTTTGAAAAAAAAAAAATCAGCCTACGACAATAGAAGCATGAAAAAGTGCTGATACACCGTCTTGTTCGCAGATAAAATTTACCTGACACTCGCACCTTAATATCAATAGAATGCCCTTACACAACTGAATAGGCAGGTTACATAAAAAATTACATTAAAACCTGCTCATTCTTTCCAAATAAATAATCTAAAACATTTGCCCAAACTCCAGGTATAATTCATCACTGCAGAAGAAAAACCTAAAGATATAATTGGCAAATTATTGATAAATAATATAAAAGAAATCCATTCCTTATATACAATAATTATTCCTTTTTACATAATGAATGGATTTCTGTCAAACAATATCAATTTTGCAGGTTACATAATACTTTTGCACTTACGATTCATTACTAGCTCTTTTGCATTCTGGGATTTTTTTTTTAATTTGTCGTCTGCTGATTTTTATCAAAATTAATATTTTATTAAAACTAATGTTTTCAAAAAGAAATACTTAGACTTTAGACTTTCAGGAATGCCATCAGTATGTTGAACAGTTTGGAAGCAGATCTGGTATGACATTATTTCTGGCCTAATCTGGGTCCAAACTATTTGCAAAAGTTATCGGCAGATGACATGACACTAGTACTGGCAGCCACTGCTGCACACAAAACAACTTGTGACAAGTAGTGCTGGTGAAATGCTTGACTAGCTGCAGTGGCCAAATTGGAGAAATCCTCTACTTCTCAAAAGACCATGTCGTAGGCAAATAAGTTGAAATCCACCACTGGTTATCACACTGCTCCCAAAATGGTAGGTATACAGTGATGCCCCGAAGAAATCATTTTTCCCCATTGGAATAGCCTGTCTCCATCTAGCAGGTGTATGGCTACCCCAGGCAAATGAGTTGAAATTCGCCAGGTTATCACACAGCTCCATACAGTGATGCCCTGAAGAACTCATTTTTTCCTAGAACTATTCCCCATTCTCCATCTAGCTGTTTTTTTGGGTTTGTTTCTTTACGTTCCAGTCAACAGCTATGGTCATATCGGGACGGTCAGTTCACCTAACCACACCGTTTCCTGGGTAAGCTTGTAAGCAGTTAACCAGTACTTCGTGCAAACACTTTTGTTTGAAACTGACAACCACCCTTCTTGAATCAGTGGAAGGGAGGAGAATGGCTGTAGAAATTATTTCATGATCAGTTTCCTGGGACCGTGCTGGGATCGAACTCGTGACCCCTGGATCTGCAGTCAGACATGTTACCGACCGGGCTATGTGGCCTGGCCTATTTAGCTGTGGTTGCAGCTCAGACCACAGAGGAGTTTAGGGCCCTATTATAAATGATTGGCGCTTGAAAGATTAATCTTACAAAACTGTCTTTCAGAAGCTACACTTTAGTCCTGTTTGACTACAAATAAAATCAGATCCTTTATATCAACAATTTTTTCCTTCAAAGTTGCAACATTAGCAAAATCTGTTCCTGACATGAAATTTTCTTTCGAGCCTCATTTTCAAAACTAACTTATTCAAAAATCTCTTTCAGGAACACCATCCGAGTGTCAAACAGTTTGGGATTCTGATCTGTTGGTCCTGATCTGGGTCCAAACTGTTTGCAAAGGTTATCAGCAGAAGACATTAGTTGGCAAAGAGGTACAGACTAATTAATAAATACATCCAAATTATAAACTAATTCCTTCGTTAGATTGTTTTTATCATAGTAAACAGTGCAGACTCAGATGAGATGTCATCTCATCTGAATTCTGAATCTACACAATTTGCCAAGGTACAGTAAAACCTTTCTAAAACGGCCACTCTCAAAAGGACAAAAAAGTTTTTTTACCAATTATCGCTTAATGCAGGTCAAAAGTATTTCAGAATGCTCCATGGGGAGCATTCTGCAATACTTTCCACCTTCATTTAGCTACCATTTGTCATTAGTATCTTTTTTGTGGCCGCTTAAGACAGGTTTTACTGTGCACAATTTTTGTTTCTAGTCAAAAAATGGCTAATCCCATCGAACCACCATGCAAAGATACACTTTACTTTTGTTTGAGTGCAAATTTAAATATATCCGTTATATCAACAAATTCCTTGTTTAACACCGTTCATTCAAACAGATCGTGAGGACTAACGTGTGCAGTTTTACACTTTAACCAGTCATTTGTAGCACCTTCGATCAGCGAATAATTGGAGTTAACGGGACCTATTTATGACAATATTTGTATAATTTTCGTCATGTCATTCAAATCGAACTTCTATTTTCAATAAGATTTTAGTGATCGACAGAAATAGGCCTTTCAAGGCTATGGAAGAAATTGCAGAGTGACAAATAAGGAGGAGAAGAAGATTTTGTCAAAGTCCCAGCTAAGAGGAACATACTGATTGCTATTTTGTGTATTTTTCAATGAAAAGATGTTAGCCCCAAAATAAGATAACCATCAATGTGGCTGTGTATATAAGTGACAATAATCAGTGAAGGATATTTTTCAGAAGTAAAATATAGACAAAAGTATTATTCTTTTTAATAGTTTGTGCCCCCATTGAATGCAACCAACCCGGGATGACTGCACTGTTTGAATACTTTGGTCCTCTAACGTGGTGGATGCATGGCTTAATCTGGACCTTTACTGATTAACTTAAATGTTCAGGGCCCTTTCTATAAACTGATATCTTAAATTGTGTATCATCTAATTTCACAATTTACTTAATTCACATGTCAATGGAAAATCTTAATTCATGTAAAAGATTAGTGAACACTGAATGAAGATTTTTATATTTACAATATTGTAATGATAAAGCGATATAATATTCAAAAGTGTTCGATAGAAATTTGCATACATGCAATGAATGCTCTCTAAGTGTGATACACTTAAACACTTTGCCTACTGGGTAATTATTCATGCCTTTTTGCCGTCTGCAGATTTTTTTTCAAAAATCAACTTTTTTGAAAAATTCTTTCAGGAATACCATCAGAGTGTCAAACAGCTTGGATAGAGATCTGGCCCGACAAAATATTGGGCCTGATCTGGGTTCAAACTGTATGCAAAGGTTATCAGCAGACGACACTGGTAGGTATAGAGTTAAGCCATTTTAAAAATCTATCTGTGATTTTTCTTAACACGCTGTTAACATCCAATTTGTCATCTATTTTAGCTACGAAAGTTGATTTTCCATGTGAATGGCCGCCCTCAAATAACATCAAACTCATTCAACTCTTTCCCTGCTGGTGAATTTTGTCGTCTCCTGATAGCCTTTCCAAACACTTTGGAGCCTGAGATCAGGCCCGTCAAAACGTCGGGCCTGATATGGATCCAAGCTATTTGCCAGCTCCGATGGTATTCCTGAAAGAATTTTTTGAAAAAGTTAATTTTGAAAAATCAGCAGACGACAAAAAAAAGAGCAAGATGCAGTTACCCATCATGCAAAGAGTTAAAGAAGATTATCATTTTGGATTTGAAATCCATATTTGGTATGGGTGACTTATTCTTTACGGGGATTTGGCCGTTTCATATGCGTGGACGGTTATGCCGAGACTTCTGCTGTTTTGCCTTTTACATGGTTTCATGACCTTATTAATTTTGAAACAACTAACAGAATCTTAATACGTTCCACATTACATACAGTAAAACCTGTGTAAAACAGTCACTCAAAGATAGACAAAACAATGATCTTAATGTCAAATGGTAGCTTAATGAAGGTGGAAAGTATTGCAGAATGCTCCAAGGGAAGCATTCTGCAATACTTTTGACCTGCATTAAGCAATAATCGGATTTAAAAACCATTTTTTGTCTTTTTGAGAGTAGCCGTTTTACACAGGTTTTACTGTACCAAAGTCTTTTTAAAATTCTTAGAATGCCTTTTGTAGTACTGACTTAAAAAAAATCAAAATCATCATCGAAAGACAGTTTAGATCCCTACCAGTGTCTCCTGTATGCATATATAGGAAATGAGGTATGTATATGAGCCCGGCTGCAGCTTCCTTTTTTCACACACTATTTTTCATAAAGCTCAACCCAATACAGCTCAACCTAATTTCTTGCAGTTTCCATTTTTCCACACACTCTCAACCTAATTTCTCACAGTTTCCATTTTTCCATACACTACTTTTCATACAGCTCAACCCAATTTCTTATAATTTCCATTTTTCCATACACTATTTTCATACAGCTCAACCCAATTTCTCAATTTCCATTTTTCCACACACTATTTTTCATACAGCTCAACCCAATTTCTCAGTTTCCATTTTTCCACACACTATTTTTCATACAGCTCAACCCAATTTCTCAATTTCCATTTTTCCACACACTATTTTTCATACAGCTCAACCCAATTTCTCAGTTTCCATTTTTCCACACACTATTTTTCATACAGCTCAACCCAATTTCTCAGTTTCCATTTTTCCACACACTATTTTTCATACAGCTCAACCCAATATCTCAGTTTCCATTTTTCCACACACTATTTTTCATACAGCTCAACCCAATTTCTCAAAACATTAAAACATGTCTTCTCAATATCCTATTGGGACTTGAGCTGAATACTGTCTAAAATGTAAGATTGCGCGAAACAACCCTTTGCAAGGTTTTGAGTATGTTCCAAGATCAACTGAATATTTTTGTAATACATCAGAAAAATATCTAAAATAGATGTGTTGGCAAGTGTTGTTTTAATTTAAGAAAATAATTTTGATAAACACTTTTAGTGAAATCTCGAACCATTAATATCTATCAAATATCCTTCTGGTCAATTGAACTTGATTGTGATAGGTTTTAGATGACCCATAGAATATCCAAAGGACCTCTGACACTTTGATAGGGTATCTGCCTATTTTTCAGATGCTACCCAAAACTTCCCTATGCATAAGATATCACTGGTATTCTTTTTGATAGGACGCTTGATGTATTAGGAACGAATTAAGGTTATAATTAGACAGGCAGATGCCTACGACAAAACAGGAGACCAAAGGGGGTAGGGGTTGCAAATTTTAACTTTACCAAAACATTTAGAAATCAATTATTTTTCACGTGTAAGGGTATTATATCATCAATACTCGATTACAAATCACAGTGAAAGTATTTTAAAGTCCAAAATCATGATCATTTTAATGATTATTTTTGTTGTTGTGTTTTCTATCTGATTTGTTAAGAAATATTTTGAAGTGCAACTGTAGTCCATATTCAACCTTGATGACAATGTATTTACCTGGTGCAATATTATACAGCAATGAATCATAACCATTTATCCATGCGTAAAGTACACCTAGTCAGTGGGCATGTAGTTTATGTGTATTGGATAGATACAGTATATGTGCAAAATAATCTACCAACTGAATTTAGTAAAAGGACAATTTTCATAATCTAACGAAAAATATGCTAAAACGTTGTCATATTCCATGACTAATGGGTTATGAAAAGGAAGCTTACTTGTACTAATTATTTCCTTATACTGGAAAAAAAGATTTTCAAGAGAGCACACCAAAAATCCAAATTCTAATGTTCGGGCTCGCCCAGACGTCACATTTTGGGCTGTGGGATATCATTCCCCCCCGAGTCCCAGCTAGCTTTTCACATATCTTATGTTAAATATGAGAACACACTTACGTGCAAAAGGATTAGTTGGGACTCGGGGGGGGGGGGGAATGATGTTTTGAAAATATTTTTCTATTTCCTATATGTATAATACAAAAAGTGATCATTTTAGCCCCAAAATAAAGCCGTACATTTATGCAAATAGGAAATCAAATGCAAAATCATAAAATAGGGATCAACAGTGAGCTTATATATGAAGATGGAAGCATTTGATCGACTTTAATTTTTATCAAAATTATAGGCAGTGATACACTGTGATTCCCATTACCACTGTCAGAGGTCCTTTAATTGTTGGCTAAAAAGATGTTTTTAGAATTTATCCCTTTGTATACTGAAAACCCTAAACGGGTACTTTGGCAAACAGTGACGACCCAGATGAAATTCAGCATAATGCTGCATTTCATCAGGGTCTACACTGTTTGCTCAGATTAAAACAACCTACAGGGACAAAAACACCTTATAATTTAGAAAATTCTACCTGTGACCCTTAAAGAACACAATGGGCAGTCCCATACTAATTGTACTTATATGTACGGAAAAATATATTAGAATACAAAGGGTTAAGGTGGTAGAAATGGCCATTTGTAATGGCTTTAATGCCTTTGAATAGTTTTGTTTGATTCTTTTTGTCCCAGTCAACAGTTTTTCAGTGAAGTCAAGATGGGTCTTGCTGGGTTGAACCAGTATTAAGCAGAGGATAAAGTGTCTTTCTCAAGGACTCAACACCAGTTCCTCCGGTAAGGCTCCAACCCGCAACCCCTCGATCTCGAGTCAAGCACTCTACCACTGAGCCACCAGGCTCCTCAATCTTTGAATAGTGGTGTACTTTTCCTTGGTCCACGAATCTGGACACTCACCTGTTTTCTCAACTCTTCAATACTCGGCTTTCTTTCCTCTGATGGAGTTACCTCCCCACTTGTCTTGGTTGATGGAGTGACATCCCCTACAGATAGGGAGGCAGACCTCTGCACTACAGATACAGGCTGGGCTTCAGGTGAACCTTCCAGAGCTACAAGTATAAATAAGATACCTTGTTGTGCAAGTTAATCATGGGTTTGACAAGTTGCGCTCATATCAAAAACGTTATAACTTCGTCAAAGTCACATTCAAAAATTCTGCGAATGAATGTTACAATCCCTTAGCTTTCAATCTTACATTTTGAACCAGTCTTTTTCCACATAAATTTTCAAAATAATTCTTTATTTTCTATGAAATGACTTGTCTTGGTGCACATGTTAAAGTTGTTGATCAAGGTTATTATAATATAGGGATATAAAACATGATTTTCTATGCATTTCTGCTGCGCCCCTGAAGGTGGTGTTGAAGGCGAGGGTCTTAACAGCACCCAAGGGGCCTAGCAGATGTTTATGTATCAGAAAAAACATGTTTAATCACTATTATTGCATTAGGTTATATTTTTGCTTGAAAAATCTGGGAAAAGACGCTTTGAAAAGTTATTTTTTTGTATTACCTATAATGGCGTGCAAAAGCAAGAAAGATGCGTAGGGTTTATAAACTAATTTGCGCCTAATCCATAAGATAGGATTTCCTATGGCACGGTTCATATTACCCAACTCATTATAACACTTACCTAGAGTCATAGTCCGAATAAATTCAGAATTAATTAAATATATACAAATCCAACTTTCACTTTAGAAAATCAAATTAATTATTTTGCAACAACTAAATAATCTTATGTAAGGGTTTAAAACCTGAAATAATTAAATCTTGATTCAAATGCAATCTTCAAAACAATTTTAATGCAATCTTTTATTTGAACACTTCACTCTGATATGTTCAGACTAATCAGAGAACCCAAGACATGAATCACTCTCACTTGTTCAACTTTTGTTAAGACATAAAAAAGATCTTGACCCGTAAAATTCTAGTTACAACCCTGTGAATGACACTTTTGGGATTGTTTTACTTAAATTCATGTTATTGAGAATGAAACTTAACACTCTATTCAGCACTGTCATGACAAATAAAATCTTCCGTTCAAACTGATACAATTAAGTTTAGGGGTGTGTGAAAGAGGGGGGGGGGGAGGGGGGGGGGAGGTGGTAACAGATTGGCATTTATGAAATGGCCTCACCCATGAGCAATAAGTACCATTATTTATCATATTACCTGGCGTCTTGGAGTGATATATCATATCATAATCAGATTTTTGATTAACGTGCAGGTGCAGGGGTATCATCCACATCAGTGGGCCCCTTTCCAGGTAACTGGCTAGCTGCATGCATAGCAGATCTCACAACCGATCTCTAGGTGCTCCTTTCTTGAGGGTCAACATCATGTATTAAAATTGATAAACAACTAGCAGTTTATATATTTAGTAACATTATGTAATGAAATCAATAACATATTTGTGTATTTAAAAACAAAAATCTTAACGTTTTCATGCCAAAAATGTGATTTCAAAGTAATTTTAATGTCATATATTAAATAGAACCTAACATTGGTGCTCATGTATTATTGAATTTATTAAAACTCATTGCAAAAAAGCGATAAAATGCTGGCAAGCCTCACATTTTATCTCTTCCTCAACTTTTTTAATAAATTCAATAATACATGGACACTCATGTTAGATCCTCTATAAAATGAGCCAGCTCATATCATGTATGAAAAATCTCCTTTTTATTTGGGTCTACATTATACATTTCAAAACTATGTGATTGAACTTTCGAGGATGTTATTTATTTGTGTCTATTTAAAGTAATGAATGCATGTTACAACTTCACAATAATTTAATCTCTTAATCTCCTCATTTTGAAGCATGTTTATGTGCAATATGTCAATATATCCTAAATGACTCTTGAAATGAAAAGGAAATAGACCAACCACGAACAGGATATTTTTTTGTGGGAGCTTTTATCTTTCGTTAACATTTTTTTTACTTGTTAAAGGTGTCATGTAAAATATTTAGAAAGAACTTGAATGAGTTGAAATATTTATCCATTGAGTCAAATTCTTCTCCACCCACATGAAATGAGATAACAGTTTACAAAATTTTATGCCAACCTTGAATACCAACATCAACCATTGATACAATGTTGAATCAACATTGATGCAAAATTATAACAATGTTGATTTAACAAAATTTCAATGTTATTTATCAAAGTAAACATTTAAATTAGACAGCTGTGCAGAATGCTAAGTCACTAAAGCCACAGTCACACCAAACTAGTTCTTAACCCTTAATGCGCCAATCGCAACAAGTTGTCTGCTTTTCTCGTCTGCTGAAATGTTTAAGAAGGCTCTATGGCAAACAGTGTGGACCCAGATCAGACTGCTCCTCTAGGAGCAGTCTGTTCTGGGTCCACGCTGTTTGTTTCTATACTTAATTAGCCAGTTATGTTAGGCAATTATTTGCAGCAGACGACTTCAGCAGACAACATTTTTGGATGTTTTTTTTTCTTGGCGCTTTAAGGGTTAAAAGATTATGATTGTGTGCTTAATATGTCAATAAGGGTAGTCAAACTTTCATTCCACATCCCATTGATATGGCACCGTGTATTCTATGGAGTGGAGTCTTGGAGCGGAGTTTTGGAGTAGAGTATTGGAGTGGAGTCAGATTTTGGAGTGGCAAAAGTAGAAAGGAGTGCAGTTGTGATGTGTGTGTGTGTGTGGCCAAGTTTAATGTAATCTTGTCATAGTGATGGATCCTAAATTACACACACACACATCATTACTGCATCTTTTACTCTTGCAACTCCAAAATCTGACTCCACTCCACACCAATACTCCGCTCCAAAACTCTGATCCAAAATTCCACTCCATAGAATATATGGTGCCCATTGATGCTACCTAAAACAGCCCTGAGGTTTCTTGAATACAGTACAGCCCCTTCATAAGGCTATGTTTAGAGTCCATAGAAATGGACTGTGTTTATATGTGAATGGTATTACAAATGGGACAATTTCACAAAGGAAGTATAGAAAATGACCATTTCATTCTATAATTCCTTTGTAAAATTCCAAAGTAAAAAAAATTGGGAGCCACAACATGACTGTGTAATATCCAAATCTGTTCTAATGAGGAGTGTTATAAACAGACTGCACTGCACCTTGAATACTAGAGGACCTAAAGGTCCTGAGGCTCTCATCTGATCTCCTTAATAATGTTTAAATAGGTCAAGGTCAACTACAGCTTATAATGGAACAAATTTTGTTTCACCATATATGGGGGTTGCGGCCATTTTGGTCAAGTGACCTAAACAATCTAATGAATAATCCATCAAACAGCCCAGTGATTTCTGAGAAAAAGATGTTTAGATAGGTGTGTGGCAATCATAATGAGTGGCCTTGGATAAAAGGTCACAGGTCAGCTTGACATTTGGTACTTAATATAAAACCATTGTCAAAATAGGTTTTACAATTATGAATTCGGCTTAAACAGTTATAGAAAAATGAACATTTTAAAAGTTTCTCCATATAAATGTATTAGGAATCAAATTTGACCTTGCCATAAAGTAAGTCAAGGTCAACCTAGATTCATCATTTGTGCAAACCTGGTAGGGCCCACATCCCCAATGCTACATACCAAGTCCCAAAGTCAATGGCCTTTTGGTTCCAGAGAAGAAGATATTTAAAGAGCTTTACCATATATGGGTGTGGTGGCCATCTTAGTCATGTGACCATAACAATTTGTATAAATGGCTAACCAATCATAAGGAGTTGTCATATGAAATTTGATTTCAATTGGCAAAGTGGTTTCTGAGAAAACTTTGTTTTGATATGTTGATGGGACTCCAATATGAGCAACCTTGGCTGAAAGGTCGAAGGTCAACCTTGACCTTTGAAACTTATTTATAGACACTAGATTGAACATATCAGGTGTGAATAATGACCTTGACTTCCACAGTGTTAAAAAAATCAACTTTTCAAAAAATTTCCCATTCAAATGCATCAGGAAGCAAATTTGACCTTGACGTTAAGTAGGTCAAGGTCATCTTGGGATCATCATATGAACAAACTTGGTAGGCCCCACATTCCAAATGTTACATACCAAGTCTCAAGGGCACTGGCCTTCTGGTTCTGGAGAAGAAGATTGTTAAAAGGTTATTACCATATATGGGCGTGGTGTGGTGGCCATCTTTGTCATGTGACCAAAATATTTTGTATAAATTTTGGCTAACTTATCATAAGGAGTCTTCACATGAAATTCGAGTTCAATTGGGCCAATGGTTTGTGAGAAAACTATGTTTTAATATACTGATGGGACCACAATGTGAGCGACCTTGGCTGAAAAGGCAAAGGTCAACCTTGACCTTTGAAACTTATTTATAGCCATTGTCTCAATAGTTTTAACATAAAAAGTAAGAATAATGACTTTGGCTTCAACAGTATTCAAAAAATCAACTTTTCAAAAAAATTCTCATTTAAATGCATTAGGAAGCAAATTTGACCTTGACGTTAAGTAGGTCAAGGTCAAACTAGGATCATTATTTGAACAAACTTAGTAGGCCCAACACCCCCAATGCTACATACCAATTCTCAAGGTCATTGGCCGTCTGGATCTGGAGCAGAAGATTTATAAAGGGTTTTACCATATATGGGCATGGCGGCCATTTTGGTCATGTGACCAGGACCACTTGAACAAAATTTTGTTGCGGCGTCCTAAGGAGTCACCATATGAAATTTGAGTTTAATTGGCCCAGTGGTTTAAGAGGAGAAGATGTTTGAAAATGTTGATGGACGGACGGCGGAGTGACTGGTATACTATTAACTCAACCATGAGCCTTTGGCTCAGGCGAACTAAAAATGCAATCACATAACAACAAAATGTGTGCTCATAAAACTTCACTCAATTACTGAATGCATTGAGACGGTTCTTTTGAGTACCCACAACATATGTTTTGGATGAGAAATAAAGAAAATAAGTTTCCAATACACACTCTTATCTAGAGGTCTGATATGAAATAATTATTTTCCTTCAATCAGCCATATTCAGTGAATACCAAAAGGTATCCGATTTACCAGTCTATGTCACTCTACTCTTATCATGTGCAGTCTCAAGATTGCAACATTACTTTAAAGTATAGATACAAAAATGGAAACTAAATTCTAAAACTATTTAGAGATGTGCAGTGTCTTTCCTAATTCATGGGATGAATGGGAATATATACTATGCACAATAAGTTTAGCAATTTCTTATGTTTCGCATCTTTATGTGCTCATCTTTGTGCAATGTCCACAAATTTCAAATGCAATGACGAGAACAGTATCTTAGGCAAATGAAACCATGAATATACAGACGTTATCCTTTAAATAGGTATTTGGGGAGAGCAAGAATTGCAGGAGGGGTCAGAAAGCAAAAATGACATCCGTTGTAAGTAATGCTAAATGATAAGCGTTTGATTTTTCGTTTGGTGGTCTTACATCTTCCTCATGCATCATACGCCTATAAAAACTATTGGTTGTGTGACAGATGTGACAGAGATTACATGCTGAAAAATCAGCTGCCATCAATGACGTCAAAACGTAGTCATCAATTGATTACACTTTTAATGTTAATTGGCGTGCCAATTCAACAGAGACTCAGTTTACAAAGATGACATAGGCTTTTAATGTAATTGATCATATGGTTGATTAAAACCTTAAGTTGCCGGAAAAATGTGCGACGCATTTTCGAGATAATGGTGACGTTAGATTTTATCTTTCGGCTCGTGCTCTATAGCGATGAAGAAGTTTCATTCAAAATATTTTTTCTGAATGTATTGGAAGACATAAAACAGTTTCACTTGTCAATGTGGTTCAAGAAAAAACGACTAGAAACACCGTTTAAAGGCGATAACGCAAAAGCATTAATAAAAACGTCAAATTGTGAAAACTTGGTCCTTTATTTCTCTTAGACAGTTCAGAAAATTGCAGCATTTGCTATGCTTTTTTTGATTTCAGAGACCAAACAATCGCTTGAAAATGTTATTGGCTTCCCCCAATTATCAGAAATACACACGTTACCCGCTTGCCTTAAAATTTAACGTCACTTTAGCACGGCCACTGCGTTAGGTAATTCCATATTTTTCAAATGGAAATTCTTGTCAGATGTTCGGCGCTTCTATCTTCATGACAGCAAATGAAGCTTGAGATCTGATAAGGATGGGCTCACTCATACAAAACAATTGCTAAACTTATTGTGCATAGTATATAAGGAAGATATAATCAGCATTAACCCCTTAAAGCGCCACCTATGATTTGCAGCAGTAGACAATTTCAAATTTTGCTGCCTTTTCAGAAAATAACAATAAGGCATGATGTTTTTTGAAAATCGTCTGCTGGCAGACTATTCTCTTGAAATATCTTACCTAGTCATGATTGGCCCTTTAAGAGATAAAATATTGTGAAATGTTGAGGTAACTATTGTGGATTTTCTCTTCTGCTACCATTTCTTCATATACTTATTACAAAAATTGTCACTATCAAGAACTTTTGTTATTTTATGTATCATTTATACTGTATTTTTTTTTTTTTTTCATTGGTTTATTTATTTTTGTATAAAATTGTATATTATTGTAACATATACTGTATCATATATGAGGGCCTCATGGAAGATTAGTACAATTGTTTGCTAAATGTTGTTACCCTCGTTAAATAAAGACTTTACTTACTTACTTACTTACTTACTTACTTACTTACTTACTTACTTACTATTGACATTTTGCCTCACAAAACTTGGAACAAGATAAGAAATAGTTTACCATCAAGCTTCACAAAACAGTACACAATAACATCAGATCTGGCACAAATCTGGAGCATATTGACGACATTTTGTGCATACAAAACTTCACATCAACATGATAGCTTTGACATCATTCTATGCTTTCAAAGTTCACAAACTTACAGAATGAGCTGACATCATTTTATGCACACATAACTTCACACAAGCTCAGAATATACTGACATCATTTTATGCACACATAGTTTCACACAAGATAAGAATACACTGACATCATTTTATGCACACATAACATCACACACGCTCAGAATAAACTGACATCATTTTATGCACACATAACTTCACACATTCTAAGAAAACACTGACAGCATTTTATGCACACACAACTTCACACAAGCTAAGAATACACTGACATCATTTTATGCACATATAACTTCACATAAGCTCATAATGCAATAACTTCATTTTACACATAACTAGACTTAGATAAAGAATGCAAAAACATCATTTTATGCTCACTAGACTTCAAACATTTAAAAATGAAAAAATGACATCATTTTACATTGTTCTTCACATGTTTATGAATGCAATGTCGTAATTTAATGCTAAAAAAAAACATATTTACACATACAATGACATCATTTTAAGCTAACTATATAAATTCACACATTTACAAAATACATGTAAGTTGTTCAACTAGAAATAATACAGAATGCATGGACATCACAGTAGCTAACAAAAACAAGAATAATTTGCATCAAAATAAGCCAAAAGAGCACTAAGACTCACCCTTCTCAATTCTCATCCATAAAACTACAAATAATAAACTCAAAATATCAGATAGGTTTGTGACATAGCCCCTATGAAAAATAATAAAGGGCATTAAATTGAGAAACCACCAAAATTAAAAGTATTCTAAAATCGCCAAATTTTGATGAAGGGAATATAAAGTGACGTTTTACAGTAGCTATATTGGGCCTCCATTGGATGTAATAATCTTACCTTCAAAACATTTTCATGAAATTTAAATTAACTCATCTTTTTTTTCACAATCTAACCTCATAAAGGTACTAATCTGTGAAGTACTTCAAAGAAAATCTTTATTTATGTTCAATAATTGAAATTAAGTGTCACTGATCTGACTTGTATATCATCACGGTACACAGGATGCCGGTCATGTAAAAATACCTGTGTGAAGTTCGTCTCATTTCTCAAGAAAAATGTATGTTGCAGGACCATACTTTGGAAGTGGCCCAGTGAGGTGATTCCAATGAGTACCCAACAGATGTTTTAAGGAAAAATAGCAGAAAAATATAACTAGTTTAGGTTGAAGAAAAAAAGTTCAATAAGACACTCCGGTTTTCTCGCAGCCCGTATAAAAAACTTACATGCCTTGATGCTCCAAGTTATGCTTCATAAAACTACCAAGGAGGTATAATTTGCATTGATGCTAATTCTAAAATGAAGGTCTCCGAACGATGTAGAGACTTTCACGTCAATGACGAGCAGTCAAATTTAATAGATATAACGCCACAGGGCTTTTCAGTGGCACTGACCCTCGACAAAAAGAAAGTCACACGGTATGACGACCCCATTCGGGTAGTCAGTATTGAAAATTCACACTTCACCGGAAATCCATTAAGAAATACATACGTGTGACCTGGCGATTAATCATCCCCGATAAAGCAAACAAAATTATATCAAAGATAGGTAGTCATAACTTATATTAGGTTGGAGAAGCAATTTATGATTTTTGCTTACTATTAAAAAGGGCATTACATTAAGTCCCCACTTCAATTTCCTAACAAATTTGTTTTATAACAAGGCAAATTCATTAAAAAAAAATCCCTGGATGAAGGGTAATTTTAGAGAAAAGATAAATCACAAAATAAAAATCCCAAGTCCACCTTGGGTATCGCTCAGGTTGAGTTTTTTACACTGTTGTGATTTTCTACAGGCACTGGGCAATCATGGCCCATAGTGAAAAGTTGTTAGATATGACCGCTTTTGCACTATAATTGCCTATTCTAAGTCAAGGGCAGTAACTCAAGTGTTAATGAGTTGATTTATACAAGACTTGTAGGATATTTACTGTCTATGGTACTTATGAATTTTATATCAAGAATGCATCAAATCTGACCCAACAGTGTAAGTTTTATACATCATCTACATAATGTGCAGATACTTTCCCTCTCAAGTTTTATGGCCTAACTTGAATTATATCCAATGAAATAGCCGTACAAGCACATCTTTTTTAAAATAAAAGCACCGCAAGCACTGCATAATACCCCGCCACTGCTGGGGGCACCAAAAGTTATTTTGTGAGATATATAATGCCTAAATAGCAACAGAACTGAGATAGACAGTGATATGACGTCCTTAGTCACAATATGTAACCTTTGATGGTCAACATATCTGTGAAGTTTCATTCAGATATTTCATTAGTAAAGGAACTACAGGTCAAAAACATTTTCCAGATTAATCAAGGGCGGATGACTCATGAACTGGAAAGGTAAGATTGACGGTCCTTCATTGTAATATGTAACCTTTGCTGTTCAACATATCTGTGAAATTTCATTCAGATATCATAAACAGTAAAAGAATAACAGGCCAGAAACCTTTTTTTAAAGGGAGAAAGGGCAGTAACTACTTCGAAAATGGTCGGATTTTGCCCATTAACAATCCCATACCACTCATCGCCGATAACAATATGTATGCAAAATTTGAAAAAATTCTGTGCATAAAAACTCAAGTTATCGATCGGAAACAGTGAGCATGGACGGATGAAATGAACTACAGGTCAAAAACCAATTCTCAGATCAATCAAGGGTGGATAACTCACAATCTGGAAAGGTAAGAGTGACGATCCTTACCCACAATATGTAACCTTTGATGGTCAACATATCTGTGAAGTTTCATTCAGATACTCCATATAGTAAATGAACTACAGGTCAAAAACCATTTTTCAGGTCAATCAAGGGCCGATAACTCATGAACTGGATAGGTAAGGGTGACGGTCCTTACTAAAAATATGTTACCTTTGATGTTCAACATATCTGTGAAGTTTCATTCAGATATTCCATATAGTAAAAGAAACTACAGGCCAAAAACCGATTCTCAGATCAATCAAGGGTGGATAACTCACAATCTGGAAAGGTAAGAGTGACGATCCTTAGTCACAATATGTAACCTTTGATGATCAACATATCTGTGAAGTTTCATTCAGATATTCCATATAGTAAATGAACTACAGGTCAAAAACCAGTTTTCAGATCAATCAAGGGCAGATAACTCATGAACTGGAAAGGTAAGAGTGATGGTTCTTTGTCACAGTATGTAACCTTTGATGTGAAACATATCTGTAAAGTTTCATTTAAATATTCCACATAGTAAAGGAACTACGGGTAAAAAACATTTTTTAATTCAATCAAGGGCGGATAACTCGCAAACGGGAAAAATAAGAGTGACGGTTCTTAGTCACAATATGTTACCTTTGATGTGAAACATATCTGTGAAGTTATATTCAGATATTCCATATAGTAAAGGAACAATAGGTCAAAAACCTTTTTTCAGACCTATCAAGGGCGGATAACTCACAAACTGGGAAGGTCAGAGTGACGGTCCTTAGTCACAATATGTAACCTTTGATGTGCAACATATCTGTGAAGTTTCATTCAGATATCATGAACAGTAAAGGAATAACAGGCCAGAAACCATTTTTCCAATACGAAAAAGGGCAGTAACTCCGTTAAAAATCAACGGATTTTGCCCATTAACAATCCCATACCACTCATCGCCAATAACAATATGTATGCAAAATTTGAAAAAATTCCGTGAATAAATACTCAAGTTATCGATCGGAAATGGTGAGCACGGACGGACGGACACCGAAAGGTATAACATAATACCCCGACACTAAAGTGTGGCGGGGTATAAAAATCGTTCTGATTTTCGAAAAAAAAAGTTCCCGCATCTGTTTTTTGCCTCAATGAAATAAAAAAAACGGCCTGCTGCATCTGTTTTTCAAAAAATGGCCAGAGAAACAATTCAATATTTTTTTAGGGCCATAGATACATTTGGAGATAGAATAGAGAGACATGTACTAGCTGTTTGGCAATCCAGGCAGCTTAGCAAAACTGATCAGCAAAGAAAACAACTATCTTATCTTCAGGACTATTCAAATCTATGCTTAAATTTTGACACTTGACAAATGATTCTTACTTTCCCTAATCTGCCCTTCAACACTTTAATTTCATATCAATATCTCTTTGAATTCAATATAAGGGAGAGTTCACCATTTATTCAAGAGATACTCTGATAACATGACATTTTGAGATAAGTCAAATTGACTCTCCAGTCACCTAAATCAAAAATACATTTAATTAATAATTACTTTAACTATTCACAAGACGAAGCAACATTTAAAGCATAATTATCATTTTTTTTTTAATTTATCAGTCTGAACATAGACCAACATATGTGTTGGGAGCTCAAAAGAATAATCTATCTCATTAACTTTATTAAATGGCTACAGTACTCTATTGGCCTTGAAATTGAGGTCAAGGTCACTATAATACATGAACATTTAAAAAAAATTACCACTCAATGATGTATTCATGCAAGTCTATTATTGAAAGCTGCATTGGTTCACATGAAGTTCTCTTTTGACCTTGAAATTGATGTCAAGGTCACTAATTTTTAAAGTAGAAGAATACCACATAATTGTGTATTCATGCAAGTCTGTTATTGATCATATTGATAGCTGCATTGGTTTCCATGTCATAAAGTTCTCTTTTGCCCATAAAATCAAGGTCAAGGTCACTAATTTCTAACCAATAACCATATTATGATATATTCAAGAAGTCTGTTATTGATAGTTGCATTGGTTCACATGAATAAAGTTCTCTTTTGTCCTTGAAATCGAGGTCAAGGTCACTAATACCTAAACAGCTCAATGATGGATTCATGCAAATTGTTATTGTATATGCATTTCTCAATTGTTTCATGAAATACCATATTTAAAATGTCTTGCAGACTTGGTCCTCCCATGACCTTGAAATTAAACTCTGACCTTGAAATTTAGGTCAAGGTCATCGAAAAGATTCAGCTCAAAATTACCTCATAATAATGTATCCATTTTTGTTTGGTATCACTTTTGGAAACCATATTGAGAGATGATCTTGCATACCAAAAATTGCTGGAGCCAGACATGCAGATTGCAACAAAAAAGTGAAAATGTATAATGCCTTTTGCAGGTGCAGTATGAAATTTATGAAAACATCTTTTTTTTAGTCAACATCACATCTCCTTTTAAATCATAACTTGATCTTGTTACTTAATATGGGTATCATTTCTCAATATGTCTGTCTCTGCGTGAGCGCAAGCCGATCAATGTGTTCATTCATACGTGAAATGTCATTTCTATTAAGGCTAAAAGGAATAAAATCTAACAATATTTTTTATTATGTTGGGTAATTTTTCATGATATTTTGTTGTCTTCAGATTTTTTCAAAGTTAACTTTTAAACAAAATTCTTTCAGGAATACCATCTAAGAGTGGCAAAAGAGCTTGGATCCAGATCAGGCCTGACTTGTCAGGCCTGATCTGGGTCCAAACTGTTTGCAAAGGTTATCAGTAGACGCCACTAACAGGCAGAGAGTTAAATATTGACTCATTCCAGTATCACACCATAAGCACATTGACATGATGCTGCCACCGGTAAAAATCTCTAGTAGCCATGTCGGTAAAAATCTGCCGTCAGGTAAGAATCAAATCAGTCTGCTCAGCTACCGTGACTAGTTATATACTGAGGGAAAAAAGTTTAGCAATTATTTATGATGGGGTTTCCCACAGGCGATTTTTGAAGCATTAGATCTTTTTAATTGGCAGGTTCGCAAACATGTCAGTTGTTTGAAAATGACCTAATGGCTACCCGCAAGTGTGGTCATAAGAAATAAAATTTGACTTCATAGTGAGGATTCGATCTGCTGAGCATTTTAATTTCAAACGTTATTCAATTGAAAGGGAGGTAATTTGGAAAATTAGGATTTTCAACTAAAAACTGTACGAAAAGGGTGTACATAACATTCAGTTTTAAACCGTTTTTCACTTTCTTGCTTTTGGATCTAAACATTCGACAGAAAATTGAAATTTTTAGTCGAAAACTATTCGCACTATTGTCAGATAAGCTGTTTTAGCAAGGGGGCATAAAATCAGACTTTACATTATGTGTAATGTCAACCTGCTAATGTCATCGTACTTGTGAACGAGTCAATATATATATTTGACACTATGAAATTAAAAGTCCTATTTCTTCTAAACTGTGAATCCCCAAAGTATATTGCTAAACTTTTTTCCTTCAGTATAATTATGAAAATGAATGTTATTGTATCATCTAGGGAGTGAGGAAAAATAACTGAATATAATCTGAAAATGTAGAAAATTGCAGGTTTATATGGCTGTCATTTGGCCATACTGTAAGGTACTATATGGCTCAAACATCCTTTTCTCGTTCATCTCTATAGGAGCAATAGATCCCCAGGGCTTGGCCAGTTTGGACCCAAGAAGCTTGATTGGCAGGATTTATGTAGGGGACCACTAAACATTGCAACATATCAAATATATAAGCTGCCGGCCTTATGGTTTCAAAGGTTTTCCCCATAATAAGTCTATGAGAGCTATATGTTGCCATGGCAACCAGAGTTCTAATCCAAATCAGCCCAAACCCCTACCTGATGATGCAGCATGCTTAACATGAAATTTGATGACAATTGGCCAACTGACATGAGAGATAAAATTCTTTGAAAATGTGAAGGGATGCTACCATTGTCATACTAATACATCACTTGAGCCTTCGGCACATGTGGGCTAAACATCAAGTTTAGGTTTCTTACATGTTGTCTTCTGCAACAGTTTAAATTCTGCAGCTTATGAGATTACAGTTGTAATTAATTAAAATAGATGAATCTTGAAATGAAGGAAATGAATTTCTATAACTTGTACATGATAGCAGAACACCTGCAGAGTCATTTCATTGAAAGCTCAAGGAAAGCCGATGACATAATTAACCTTAAAAAAAGACGATAAAAATGTTAAAAGTTCATAATCCACACAGTGAAAACAGTGTCAACTTTAACCGATTTAAGCCGAATGGAATTTACCACCATTATCAATTGGAACAGTTCATTTTTGTTTTATGGGATGTTGGGTAGTATTAAATCTTAAAAGAAACTTCTGTAAGCAAACAGTGGAGAACCTGATCAGACGTCTGATCTGGTTTTGCACTGTTTGCTGATGTCCCACAAAAAGGACGCTAGGCTTATATAGGTTAATGAAAATGTTTCAAGTATCAACCAGGGACCTCTCGATGTCAAGTCCAGCAGCCCTCTGCCATAACTCTTTGCCTTCTAGTGTCGTCTGCTGATAACTTTTGCAAACAGTTTGTACCCAGATCAGGCCCAACATTTTCGTCGAGCCTGGCCTGGCTCCAAACTGTTTGACACTCTGATGGCATTCCTGAAAGCATTTTTCGAAAAAAGTTGATTTTGGAAAAAACTGAAGACGACAAAAACGCGTAACCTATACAGGTGCGACAAAATGGGGGGAACTATTTGATAACAAATAAATTATATTAAGAGGAGACAATTAATAAACCAGAAAAGTGCTTCAAATATTGAAAGTGTACCCCCCCTGTTTGAAGGTGCTAATATTATAATATAAAATACTATGTACAGAAAGGCTTAAAATTAGTTTCAAGAGATTCTTAACTTTGTAATATAAACACTTGGTCAAGTTTCGATGAAATCTGACATTATACTGTTTTCTCCTATTAAGTAATAAATTTAATTTTAATACAGGCCTTTAGTTAAGAGTGCGTACCCAGAAAATAGTATTCTTATTTCTCAACCAAAACATATGTTGTGGATGCTCAAAAGAACCGTCTCAATGAGACACTTCTTTTGAGGTTAAAACTGATGGGTAAGACAATATTTACAATTTTATGCTCAAAAATTTTGTTTATCTAAACCTGTGTAATATATTCAAAAAAGTCCTGCTAGTGGCGTCTGCTGATAGCTATTGCAAACAGTCTGAATCCAGATCAGTCCCGACAAAATGTCAGGCCTGATCTGGATCCAAACTGTTTGACACTCTGATAGTATTCATGAAAGTATTTTTTTGAAAATCTTAATTCTGAAAATAAATCAGCAGGCAACAAAAAACAAACCCAAAACAGCATGCTGCCAGGAGGTTTTAATGACTATGGTAAAAATAGAAAATAAATCTTGCTAATGATTACTGATCATAAAAATTTATATGTTTGAAAAAGCCAGTAAATCATTGAGAAATAATTACAAAATGTTACCAATTGTTAAGTTATTATAATGAGGACACCCACCCTAATTGTACAAAGCTCCTGGTACCCGGTTTTGGCCACCCTGTTTGTGGCCTTTTGGTACATTTTAATTATTATATCCTGGATTACCTAGTACCATCAATCAATTATTTGACTGAGATAATTGAGATTGGACATGACCCATTAACTTGGGTAGAATGAACTGAGCTAAGATTAGACTGCTACAAGAGAGCAATCAATGAAGACATTATATATATTCTTTCAGGGGCGTAGCTATGTATACGCAAAAATGCATTTGCACATACTTTTGGACCAAAAATATGTGAAGATTATATCTTAATTCTGATGGATTCTTCATGTAATGTGTACAAAAAGTGTGTGATCTCTCTAAATCCAATTTTGACAGAATTTGTGATGATGTTGGTATCACTTCCTCATTATAAGGCACCCATTTGATGATTTGTCACCAATTAACGCAAAGTGAATGTGGGCCTGATCATATACAATTTTTATAATCTACCATTACCAAGAGTGTGTTTAACTTGAAAAACAGCACTGACCCTGATGAGACAAAATGCGGAGTCTCATCTGGGTCTACGCTGTTTGTATTTCCTTTTTCGAATGCATTCACTCTGTTCCACAAGTGCGTACTTTGAAAATTTTTGTTTATCTAAACCTGTGATGAATGCTATTGTAAGATTGTATAAATATGAAAAAGTATGCATATGGCTCAAACTCTAAACCAGAGTGATCTCCCTTACCTGTTCTTTTGTCTCTAAGCTGGCGAACTTCGGAACGGATCTTCCTTCTATCACTAAAACTAGTAGTGCGTCTTAACTGAAAATATTCAGGTTGTTCGTGAAAAAAAGTAAAGCAGTTATGGTATCTAACTTCGAAAACTAGCAAATCCATGTAATGTACCCGTTGGGGTGTTAATTATACCCCAGCATTCCCATCAGTTTATAACTGAAAGATTGTTGATGGAACGAAACAAACAAACAAAAATACCCTTGCAGTGTTTAGATTATAGACAACTCCTAATAGCATTTGCATGTCTCTATTAAAGAGTTACTTCCCCTATATAATAAAACTCTCCTAAATGTATTAAGAGCACATACCAATATTTCTCAACGTTGTGACTGATGGGTAAGAAAATATTTACAATTTTATGCTCAAAAATTCAGTTTATCTAAACCTGTGATTATCAGCTCTCAGGTTTATAATGGACTCTGGGATTCCAAGTTTATTGTACCAAATCATAAGGCAGAATCTATTCGTACATACAGGGTTCAATCTCTCCTCTTGGTTCAATTCAATGGAGGAGCAGGGTACAATCAATGATTGTAGCATTTTCTTGTCATATTAATTTCATTGTATTTTGGCATGGAGGAGCGCGGAGGCTCAGTGGCAGTGGTAGACTTGGGATCAAAGGGTTTATGAAGAGCTATCTTTCTATGAAATTGACGTTCATTTTGTTCAAAGTCTATTCTAACCCCTTAACAGCCAATTAGGGGATAACTGTATTCAAAATTTTCATTTGGGGACGGAAATTTAGTTTTACAGCAACACGTCAGCGGAGCCGGAAAAAGTGCTTTCTGAACGTATATCCAAATGACAATATTGAATATGGCTATCCCCATTCTTGCACTAATGCACTAGAAATATTTTCCATCAAAAAGACAGTGAAAATATATGATGTGGCTACGTCCAGCGGCTGCCAGCTGCTCAGCCAATGAATTGACGTAACGTAATGATGTTGAGTTTGCAGGATATACTGTCACAAATTTATGACATTATCCAATCAGAAGTCACATTATATTTGAAAGTTACCTTTTTTTACCATAAATCATCCAACAGTTAGGCTGATTAAACAGTGTAAACCATGATTCAGTTCATGGTTTACACTGTTCCTACATGTAGTTCCATTAGGCCAAATAAAAAAATATCCATGTTTATGGTAACCCGACCCTACCTAACCTAGAATTTTTTCAGGTTTTCTGAAAAAAAATACAATTTTATGCATTTTGAAAGGCGAAATGCCTTTCAAAATGCATAAAATTGTATTTTTTCCCCCAAAAAAATAATTAAAAAAAAACATGTGAGCCTACAATGCCTAAAATTTTCAGACCCGCTTATTTTTTTACTTGGCCTTACTACATTTCACACACCTTAGCTGAAAGTCAATAGGGACTTGTAACATTTTCTTACTTTGTTAAAAATTAAGAATTATTACGAAGCATGAAAAGCATTTATCTCTACCTGCCAGTGTCGTCTGCTGATAACCTTTGCAACAGTTGGACCCATATCAGGTCCAACAAAATGTGGCTCCTGATCTGGATCCAAATTGTTTGACCGATGGTTTGGTTTGATTCTTTATGTCCCAGTCAACAGCTATGGTCATGTCGGGACAGTCAGTTCACCTAACCACACTTTTTTCCTGAAGCGGTTAACCAGTACTTTGTGCATGTAACTGACAGCAACCATTCTTGAATCGGTGGAAGGGAGGAGAATGGCCGTAGAAATTATTTCATGATCAATCTCCACAAAAGTGGGACCAGGTCCCAATTTGTATTGCGGCCCCTGGTACTCTGATGGTATGCTGAAAGAATTTTTTTCTTGAAAGCCTTATCAGCAGACAACTATATTTTTTTTTTAAAAATTACCAAGCATGTCAAGAGTTACCACTTGAAATGCTGAACCAAGATACATCCTGTTTTGAAAACACTGTAGATCCTGATCAGCTGGCTTTTGATGAAGCCATCTGATTAGGATCCTCAGTTTTCCACTCTGCTTATAACAGGTTAACAGGATAAAATTTGGAAGGAGTGTAGTACATGGAAACATTCAGCAGGCAAAGGGCCCTTTGAAATTGGGAAGGAGTGTAGTAATGGAAATACTCAGCATGCAATGGGCCCTTTAAAATTGGGAAGGAGTGTAGTACATAGAAATATTCAGCATGCAAAGGGCCCTTTGCATGCTGAATGTTTCTACATACTACACTAAGGGCCCTTTGCATGCTGAATATTTCTATGTACTACACTAAGAGCCCTTTGCATGCTGATTATTTCTATGTACATGTACTACACTCCTTCCCAATTTTTAAGATGCCGGAATATTTAGGATAAACTCTGTACAGTCTTACTGTTTCTTGCAACTTTGCTTCCTCCTGCATCAAGCTACCAATCATGTCAATCTTATGTGCCGGCGTCATCGCATCAAATCCATTAACATCCACCATGACAGGGACCTCCTCCTTGTTCATCTCCGCAATCTTCTGAGCGGCACTCTCCGGTGTCAGAGGAGGTTTACTCCTCACCATGTCAGACTTAGACCTCCTCACAGAGTGATTAGTTTTTCTCTTCTCTTCCAAGTCTGTTTTGTCTGCTTTATGCGTTTTACCCGGGGAGTGAGTTTCTGGGCGTAATAAGGTACTTTCATTTGTCCTGTTCAGTAGCTGCTGTTCTCGTCTCATTCGGATTTCTTTCTTTTTAGATCTCAGCTTTTCTTTGGATCTTGGTTTTTCATTTGATTTAGGTTTTTCATCTGTGCTTGTAACATGATCTGAGGATGCTACAACATCATTCTTTAAATGAACTTTGTTTTCATGTATTTCTTTCTTTGTAGATTTAGATTGTTCTTTGGATAATGGTGTGTCATCTGTGCTTGTAATATGATCGGAAGATGCTACCATATCTTGCTTTAAATGAACCTCTTTCTCATGTATGTCTTTCTTTTTAGATTTAGTTTGCTCTTTAGATATTGGTTTTTCATCTGCACTAGCTACATGATCTGAGGACAGTGATTTCTGTTTAAGTTCAGCTTCTGTTTCTAGTTTAAACTTTGCACGTCTTAATTTACGTCTTTCCTGTAAGAGTCTGAGTGTCCTCTCATGAACAGTCTCATCTGATTCTTCCCCACCATTTAGAACTTGAACAGGAATGTCAGGTAATTTTCTATGAGTTGGTGGTCTTTTAGCACTATCATTTCTGCTCACTTTACCTTCTACTACTTCAGAAACATCTCCATTTATATTTACACACTTTTCAGAAATACTTTCCGAACTACAAATGGAATCATTTAAAGAACCTACTGTTGAAGTTGGAAAAGAATCTATTACTGATCCATGTTTCTTACGAAATTTACTGCTCAGTCTTGGACTCATGCTCCAGTCAGCCTCAACTCTATTCTTGCGAGACAAAGTTGGCTTTTTCCTGATTCTTACCCCATCTATATCAAAATCATTTTCATTATTGCAAGACTTTGACCTCTCTTTCTTCACCTCGTCTGTCCAGCTAAGTTCATTTCTGGGCGAGGGAACTGAACTCTCACTAAAATTTCTTCTCGATTCCTGAGTTTTCATCACTGGTTCAGACTCTCTTCCAATTATAGAATCACTGAATTTATCAAGTTTTCTATCACAGATACCTTTATCATTTGGCACTAACTCTTTCTCCGAAGTTCTTGTTTCCGTCCTTTTTAACCTTGACACAGTTTTACTTATAGGACTAAGGAAACCTGTTGGTGAAAATGGACTAGACTGTGATCTCCTAATTTTCCTAGTCTGGTTATCATATCTAACACCACCAGGCGCATCTTTGACGCCATTTAAATTAAGACTATCTGGCCGAGTATTATTTCTAAAAGAGACAATGTCAACATCACAAGTATTCCTTAATCTCTCATTTGGCACATTAATATCCACTTCCTTAAGTCTGTTACCTTCTAAATCCTGAGACAGAGAACTTAATTTTGCATCGCTCTGAGATTCACTTATATTACCAGCATATAAGTTACCCGTGTATTTTGGATTCTCAACAAATCTCTCTTCTACTAGACTAGAAACATTAAACCCGTTCTTATTTGCTTCAAGTTTAGCATGGTTTTCCAGTTCTGCTTGCTTGGGTGATGTTGATGGCAGTGAATAAGGATCTGGAAGTCTTCTACCGGTATTTTTCTTTGGAAATTTTAGAGATGAGAGTCTTTTTACAGTGTCAGCACCGAATGAGTATGTCACAATTTTGTCACCATCTAACTTTAGTCCCTTCAGTTCTCGCAGAGCCTCCCGGATGTTACGGCGTTCCTTGAAGTCACCACAAGCTGCCAACTGAAAAATACAAAACCCACAGCTTTATCATGAGCTACACATTAAACCTTTTTCTCCATAGGCTATTTTTAGATCATGACATCATTTTCTATTTTTAGTCAACGTTGAAAAAATTCAAGATTAATTTAAGTAAAGTTTTGAATACTTTTCAAATATTATGAAAAATGGAGAATTTGCTCATTTGGAGCAAATGCTCCATTTTCCATAATATTTTCAAATACATGATATTTCAAAGGCGTCAAAAGGCGTTATCATGGAGTAAAGGGTTAACCTTTTAATTTCTGTCCAATAGCTTGCAAGATTGTAATTGTTGTATTTACAAGCAGAATGGAAAATAGTGTAGATCCTGATCAGCTAGTGTCTCAGAAGCCAGCTGATCTGGATATACACTGTTTCCAAACAGGATATCAGTATTTATTCTTAAAACGGGATAAGATTCTGGAAGGTTGTAGGGGTTATTAAACATTCTGATGTCTTTGAATATTCCTAAAAGATCACCTTTGCAAATACTATAGACCCAGAATAGATATCTGATCTGGATACTGAGCTGGTCTAGACCCCACCCCCCCTCTGAAAAATCACAAAAATATAGGGTTTCATAGCAATACTGGTCTGGATCCCCTGGAAAATCACAAAGCTACCAAGCCAGCAATCAAAGTTGGGCCATCATCGGCACGCCAGCGAGCTGGCTGGCCGATGATTGCCCGCTTATAGTGGTATTTGGGTCCTCTCCCCTTATCAACTAAAAAAAAAAACAACAACAAAAAAAAAAAAACGTCAGAGTTGCAGAGTTGGACCCCCTCTGACAAAACTGTCGGATCTACTCTGTCTTAATTAAATTAAGCTACTTCTAGAGAAAATAAAATCAAGTAACTGTATTAAGGTAGAAGGGTTCACTAGACGTCAATGAATGTTAAGGTTGCCTAAACCCAATTCAGTAGACAATGTTTCTGCCCTCATTAGCCATTAACTTGCACAGTAGCTTTGAATGACCTGGGCCTAAATCTCCACAAACGAATGTTTAAAAGTCTTGTTTTAGTACAAGCCACTACTCATGAATGTCATTAACATTCAGATATCATTATAAATAACATGTCTGTCCAAAACAAATGTAGCGATTTGTGACAGTCTACTGCCTACTCTAAAGTCTCTTAGCCCAAGAAAATGTACTCAGCCCTATTTAGCCCTATCAACAAACATAGATTTTTGCATGCATTTTGTCATCTGCAGACTATTCCTTTTAGAAAAGTTTCCCAAAAAATCTTTCAGGAGTAAAATAATGGTGTCAGGCTCCATTTTCCATAATATTTTCAAAAGTATTCAAAGCTTTACTTAGATTTTTCTTGATGTTTTTTCAACCGCCTCGAAGCTCAGTTGATAGAGCGTCCACTTTGGGAGCTGGAGGTTGTGGGATTAAATCCCATGGCCGCACCCTACTAAAGGTGTAAAAAAAATGGTACTAGAAGCTCCCTTGCTGATGCTCGCATAAAAAGAGGTTGTGCTAGGAAGATAGAGTAAGGCAGGTAAAGTATCTGTGTTGTGGCAGAAGCCAATGTTGTCTGTTACATTATAAGCAACGTTAAATAAGGCTTCTTTATCTTTATCTTTAATGTTGTCTAAAAATAGAAAATGATGTCATGATCTGAAAATAGCCTATGGAGTAAAGGGTTAAATGGCATTTTGCTGGTGGATCCATAGTGGCCCACTTTTATATGTAACTGGAATATTAATTTTCTTTTGTTTTAACTTTTTCATGTGTGGTACAGGCCATAGGTTAATGTGCCCATTTTGACAAAGCTTCGAACAACTGGGCCCATGTACATAATTAAAGTATTCAAATTGTTTGGTTTGAAATCTGTACCTATCAATTAAATCTACAAAATTGAGATTGATTAACAAAACATTTTACCTCCAATTTCACAAAATGAATACTTTTAAAAATGTTAAAAATCAGTATAGATTTACAACCAGTGTAAACTCCATGAACTCAAAAGTTCAGACTTTCAATTTGAATTTTTTTCTGAGGAGAAGAATTAAGAAGTGCAGAAATTTAGAATTTTATTAATATGGCCAGAATTTTTTTTATTAGTTGATTTACAAACCCTCCTACTGTAATTTTTTGGGAAAGTAGAAAAAAAAAATTAATTTCTATATTTTTTTTTTTTATTTGATCCGCCTCTATAAATATTAATATTTGTTTGGTGAAAAAAATAATACATTTTTTTAGACTGTCTGTGTACATTATTTTTGAGAGTGACACTGTTAAAAGTGATGGTCCTGTCCAGATTTTTAGGAAAATGAGGAAATATTTAAAGATTTCATACAGACTGTTGGTTTCCTTACTAGTTTTACTGTTTGTTCTGGATGAAAAAAAAAGCTGAAAATGACCAGTCAACTTTATTTTTATTTTTTTTCGTCCCCCTAAATCTGAATAAAAATTCCTGTAAATCAACTTATAAAAAGATTCTGCAGCTGGCCTAAGCTTGTTTTACAAATATAATGGAGATATCCTGAAGTACAGAAGTTACACGGGCACTTGACAAAGATCAAGTAAGGAAATATTGTGAACTGAATATTTAATTGAATTACACTCAAAAGGGCCAAAACTGCATGGGCAGATCCAGAGGAGGGGGGGGGGGGGGACAGGGCATCTGGACCCCACCCCCTTAATAATCACAAAAATATAGGATTTTCTAGCAATACAGGTCCAGACCCCCCCCCCTGAAAAATCGCAGATACCAAGCCAACATTCAATGTTGGGCCATCATAGGCATGCCAGCAAGACGCCATTTAATTGTGTTTCACTGGCGGGCCGGTGACGGCTCGCTTATAGTGGTACTTGGATCCTCCCTCCCCTCATCAACTAAAAAAAAAATAAATAAAAAAAACGTTGTCAAAGTTGGACCCCCTGTGACAAAACTCTCTGGATCCGCGCATTAACTGTAGAGTGTTTAGCCCTTTCCAGTGCAATAGGGTTAAACACTTCACAACTTCGAGCCAACCAAAAAAGTGGATCAGGGACTGAAGATCTTCAAAGAAAACCACTCTGTCACAGAGAAGAACTTGGCTTTCTCCGTCAGGCTGTATAAGCATTATTTAAACCTATGGAACAATCCATTGAAACCTTAATGCATATACAAAGAAACAAATCTTATTTTGTATTCAAGAAGTAATTATCATAATTTCTTTTAGATTTTAATCAGATTATTAATCATCCAAAACGATTAAGATTGCTCTTAGTCTAAACAGATTAGGAATAACCTTTAAATACATAAATGATTGAGAACTAGTTGACCAGGAAGAACTCAATAGTGCTGCAGCAAAGCAGAAAAAAGTGAGCTAGTTTTTGAGATAGTGGTCCCCACAGGGTAACAAGCAGTAACATACATCAAATTAAAGCTAAGAGTCTTTCGAATTAAAATATGCATGATGCCACCTCGGTATATCGGGGCGTAAACTTTTACGAGTCATTAAAAAAGGGCACCCATACAAATAAATAACTTTACTAATAAAACTTAATTTAAACCTGATATCAAAAACATTGCTAAAGTTGGTATAATATGAACACAAAATGATACAGAAGGATGCTAGAAATTTTTTGCATCATACATGGGATGCAAACAAGTCCAAATACACTGACTGTGAAAGGTCATTAGGTACATTAGTCACGAAAACCCATGATTTTCTAGAATTCTTTTTGACAAAAGGTCCTCCTTATGTATGAATGTATTGAAAACGAGTTTAAATATTATCAATGATATCTGGGAAGCAACCAGTGCATAATTTCACCACTATTTATTGTGGCGAAAAATTGTATGGCCCACAAAAAAGGGTATCCATACAAGTAATAAATTTACTGATAAAAATTTATGAAACCAATGATCAAATGCAGTGCTGAGGTTGGCATAATAGGAACACTAAATGACACAAGAGGATGCTGAAAATATTATTTATCATGTGTAAGGTTCATATAGATCCAAATACACCGATGGCAAAAGGTCATTAAGTACATTAGTCGCGAAAACCCATGATTTTGTAGAATATTTTCTGGCAAATGAATTCTTTTGGTAAAAATATATTAAATACAAGTAAAAATGTTGACAACTAACATCTGGTAAGCAAAATGTGCATGATGCCTGTTCCATATGTAGGGTCAAAAATGCTTACGGCCTTTCAAGGAAGGGTACCCATAAAATTTAATAACTTAACTGATAAAAACCCATTTAAACCAATGATCAAAACTATGGTTCAAGTTTGTATAACATGAACGCTAAATGCCAAAATAGGGTGCTAAAATATTTTCTGTATTATATGAGGTGCAAATCAATCCAAATACATTGATGGCGAAAGGTTATTAAGTACATTTCGTCACGAAAACTCATGATTTTGTAGACTTCTTTCAAGTGAAATGATTTCTGTAAGTACATATGTATTAAAAACAAGTTGCATGTTATCAAATGCCAGTTGGGAAGCTCCTACTCAAAATAGAATCATCCCAAATGAATAGATGATACATTTACAGTTCATTCATTTAGTAAAATCCGTATCAGATCTTATTAATGTAATATGTGGGAATAATTTTTGCCAAGGACATTGGCGGAAATGTTCCAACTTTTGCATAAAGTATATCAATGTGTGTCAGGCAAGTACTAAACTATTTCTTTTTGTTAAGAGATATCATATTTCACTGACCATGAAAGTTCATCAAGTCCATCATCTACAAAAACACATGGCATACATGTATTTTATACTTTAAGAATGCCAGGCGTTTGTCAACAATTCACAATGTCATACTGTTATTATATATGACATTTGAATGACTAGTTCCAATACGAGGGACGTTTTTTATGTTCGTAGAGAGGTAGATTTAATGAAAACGGCGAAAGTAAATGCATACATCATGCATATATTTGGAAAGATTGAGCTTTTATCTATACATGCAACCTAAAATTATTTCAAAATGCATTACTTTACTGCCTTCTAAGAGGCAAAGACAAACCTATATATCGCACACTGGAAATATGGTAGAAATATGACATTTATGGACTTAGTCTCTGACAGAACGTTAGTAACAATTGCATGCAAATGAACCCTTAGTCATACACAGCTTCTGAAAATTTGGCTGCAGATCAAGGACACCACGTGCTACAATATTATATAAACATTATAGCAAAAACGCAGCAATTATTGGATATGGAAGATTTGTTTGGAACTTCAGCAAATTGAACAGTAGGCATATAAACTTTTATTGTAAAAAGTTGACACAAGTGGAAGTTGGATACGGGCTTTTGAATGGTGCTTAATATGTTAGCTGTAAAGTAGTTTTATGTTTTTCTTGTTTATATGGTAGATGGAAGTATTATGGTTACCTTCATCCCAAAACAAAGTTAATGCTTTTGTTTTATTAGAAATTAACTGCAAAATAAATAGCCTAGTGGGTGCTAAAATACCTTATTTTGTACTTAAATGACGTCATGGAGCGTTACTTTATTTAGAAAATACATTAAAACAGTTTTTTGTGCCTCTAAACAGGTGTTGAAATCACTGCAATAAGAAAATTATGCAGATCCGATTGCTATTGTGTTTTCTACGCGGGGTTGATTTACCCCACCCACTTTTTATAATATGGGGGTATGCCAGTACCGGAAGTTGCCAGATACACACTTTAACCGATACATAAATATAACTGCTGACGAATGATTGAGTATATCATGTGCTATGCAAAACCAGAAGAATTTTTAAAATTTGTTCATAATCATAATTTTAACGTATATAATAACTAGCACTTCCTTGTGATTATTTTGGTTTATTGATGGGTGTTTTAAAATTGTTATAGAAGAGGAAACAACATGCTTATAGTTTTGTTGCACTTGTCTACGATTAGCGTTTGAATAATTGATTTTGATGGTGCATAAGAAAAATCGGCTTGAAAAATGCTTTTACCACTATAGCATATGGAACTTAACAGCGTCTAATTTCCTGCTTGCTGCGTGGTTAAAATTGCATGGATTTCGACCAGTGTCATTTTTTATGCCTATTCAAAGCTATGTATCTTGACCGAACTAAGCACTAATGATGTAAAATTTACATCAGTGGATAGACAAAAGCTAGACCTTTCAAAATATATATACTTATGGTACCGTAAATTCTATATTTGTAGAGATACAGCCCGATTCTACGAACATAAAAAATGACCCTCGTAAAACAAGCCAAAGTTTATGCGTCATGGCGTAACACACTCACTGATTTATCAGTTTCAGCATCCGATTTGGCAACATCTTCACAAATCAAAATAGAGGAAATATTCAGACAAGTTTCCTATTTAAATTATAAATCATTCAGCAACTTGTGTGGTGTAGCAGACTGGCTCATTATAAGTGGCCTCAATGCCATTCTGCCATGTGCTTCCTCATTCATAAAGTATGATATACATGTATGCCATGTGGTTTTGTGGATGATGGACTTGATGAACTTTCATGGTCAATGAAATATGATATTTCTTAACAAAAAAAAGAAATAGTTTAATACTTTCCTGACACACGTTGATATATTTTATGCAAAAGTTGGAACTATTCCTTTTATTAGTGACAGCTAGACCATTTGGTTTTCTTGGTGGGGGAGGAGCAGCTGTTTTTTCCCAATAGATGAAACTATATTTTCTAAAATAAAGTGAAAGCATTAATTTTGTAGCCATAGAGAGTGTTTCTTTTTTAATAATTGCTATTAGGCCCTATGCGAAAGTTTACCTTCAGTTTTAACAAGCAAGAATATATCTGATCAACATTCATCAAAGTTGTAATAAAAAAACCCGTCTAATTACCTAGATAGAGAATTGCATACCAGATGTGTAGGTAGCCCTGGTATGATGTTGATTATCACTTGTGTTAGGGGGGTCCAGGGAAAATTTGATAAAAATGGTGCGGTCTGGTGCATTCTGAGTGTTCCAAAGTTAGTTATTATCAACCTAAAAATCAACGGGGTTTTTTTGATAATAAATCAACAACCCAAATTTTGTGCCATATTTTTCTCTAAGATTAATCCAGATGGGCACTTTGGCACAAAAATAAATACATTCACATTTTACAAGGGGGGGTAATTGCCCTCAGAAGCCAAAGATATGCAAAAAAATGGAGGCTTTACGTTTTTTACAACCAATATCACATACTGGACGCAAAGATATATCCTGTAATGATGTGGATTCAGATTCATGCTAGGGGGGTGCAGAACTTTTTTATTAAACCGGTGCAATGCGGCACATTCTGAGTGTTCCCAAATACTTTGTCATCAAACTAAAAATCAACAATTTTAAGTCAATTTTCCACAATAGTAAAAATAATTTTCCATATCAGTCATCAATACAATCCAGATTAGCATGTTAGCAGGAAAGTAAATACATTTAGATATTCAAGGGGTCAGGGGGTCTGCCGAAATTTTTTTTTAAAAAAATCAAACAAAATGAAGGCTTTTCCTTTAAGGTGAGATTTTTTTTACTTTTTTGCAGGGATCCCTAAATCGCCAAAACTATGAACTTGCTCCCCAAATGCCTGAAAATAATGACCAGTGCTCCCCAGCTCCCTGAAAATAAATATCCATTCTCCCCAGATCCCCAAAACCCCTGGGGGCCCCATATCTGATACGGATTTTACTTAATGAATGAACCGTAAATGTACCATCGATTCATTTGGGATGATTCCATTTTGAGTAGGAGCTTCCCAACTGGCATTTGATAACATGCAACTTGTTTTAATACATATGTACTTACAGAAATCATTTCACTTGAAAGAAGTCTACAAAATCATGAGTTTTCGTGACGAAATGTACTTAATAACCTTTCGCTATCAATGTATTTGGATTGATTTGCACCTCATATAATACAGACAATATTATAGCACCCTATTTTGGCATTTAGCGTTCATATTATACAAACTTGAACCATAGTTTTGATCATTGGTTTAAATGGGTTTTTATCAGTTAAGTTATTAAATTTTATGGGTACCCTTCCTTGAAAGGCCGTAAGCATTTTTGACCCTACATATGGAAGAGGCATCATGCACATTTTGCTTACCAGATGTCAGTTGTCAACATTTTAACTTGAATTCAATATATTTATACCAAAAGAGATCATTTGCAAGAAAATTTTCTACAAAATCATGGGTTTTCGCGACTAATGTACTTAATGACCTTTTGCCATCGGTGTATTTGGACCTATTTGAACCTTGCATATGAATAATAATATTTTCAGCATCTTCATGTATCATTTAGTGTTCCTATTATGCCAACTTAAGCACTGCTTTTGATCATTGGTTTAAATTAATTTTTATCAGTAAATTTATTACTTGTATGGATACCCTTTTTTGTGGGCCATACAATTTTTCGCTCCAATAAATGGTGGTGAAATTATGCACTGTTTGCTTCCCAGATGTCATTGATAATATTTAAACTTGTTTTCAATACATTTGTACATAAGGAGGACCTTTTGTCAAAAAGAATACTAGAAAATCATTGGTTTTCGTGACTAATGTACCTAATGACCTTTCACCGTCAGTGTATTTGGACTTGTTTGCATCCCATGTATGATGCAAAGTATTTCTAGCATCCTTCTGTATCATTTTGTGTTCATATTATACCAACTTTAGCAATGTTTTTGATCTCAGGTTTTAATTAAGTTTTATTAGTAGAGTCATTTATTTGTACTGGTGCCCTTTTTTAATGACTCGTAAAAGTTTACGCCCCGACATACCGAGGTGGCATCATGCAATTTTTGATTCGGGAGACTCTGAGCTTTAATTTGATATATGTTGCTGCTTGTTACCTTGTGGGGACCGGTATGTGTCACAATATGGTGGGTCTGCTGCAGCACTACAAAGGCAGGTATATAATTTGATTTCCAGGAGATATAGATTTGATAGATGGTAAGCTTAGTGTCTCGCCCAATGATGCTCTCATCAGGATAACCAGAAGGAAGTCTGCCAAACTTTCTCATTTAACTCTTTAAAGACACATGCGGCTGATTCCCATGCCCATCATTCCCGTAATTTGGCTGCTTGCATTTCAACTATACAACTGTAACTAATTTTAATTAGGTTTATGGAAGATTGCATGGTTTAATATTGAAGGGCATTTGCGTTTCTATATTATGCTCCTCTTAAACTGGTACCATCTTACAGTATTGACAACCTTTGGGGTGATCTATTTCTCCAGGCATGGACAGACATGTCTGAATGCAGTAGTTTATCTTTACTTAAAATGAGTCAATGTGTGAATGATTTATGATCACTGCACCAGGGATAACCCTTACTGTTTCAATGGAACAAGAGAAGAACTTCAACCCACTGTAATTAATATAAAAATTGTTATTTTTAACAATTAATGGGATGGTCCAATATATCAAACACTGTTACCAATTATGATCATTACTAGATTTTGTCATATATGAGGGTGGTCGAAATTATCTTTATCGAACTTTGGCCTGGCACAGGCTTGTGCCAAGTTCAGACCAAACTTGACAGCTGATCTGTTGCCAGATTTATCCATTACTGTAATGAATAATGTAACCTTCAATCCTGCTTGATCTTTATCATGTTAGTCAATGTACTGTCTACTAATCTCAGTTTATCAACAGTTGACCCAACAGAGAGATGTGCTTACTGTCCTGCCAGCCAAGAGTGACTGTGATGTCATGTTTTGTTTACACGTTATCAGGGGCTTATAATCGATAGATCACTTGCTTATTAATTCTATCCGCACGTAAGTGATCGCTTTAGTTCAAGTGGAGGGTACAATTTAATGTTTTACTTAACAATTGTAAACAAAATATTACATCACTGTCACTCAGAAACAGAGCCAGGTTACTCTAGTCTCAGTCCCCCCCAAGACTTGTCAAACCTGGTCCCATTTTATTTGGGACAAGTGGGAAATGTCTGGTAGACTTGAAGTGAAGGGAGCGCAGTGGCTTAGTGGTAGAGTGCTTGACTCGAGACCAAGGGGCCGCGGGTTCGAGTCTCACCGGCGTCACTGCGTTGTAGTCCTTGAGCAAGACACATTTATCCTAGCTTAGTACTGGTTCAACCCAGGAAGACCATCCCTGTTTAACTGATAGATTGTTGATGGGACGTAATGAATCAAATCAAACAAACAAAAAAGACTTGAAGTTTTAATACTCATCCTTCTTCAAATGCCTTCATTATAGAGCTTTACAGTATGATAGGAATATAATTTCTCATTAAATGTTTGTTGTGTTCGTGTTTAACGTCCCACCAACAGCTAAGGTCATATGGAGACGGGGCCACGGCTTAAAGTCTCATCCGACAGACTGGTGAAGCCGGGGATCGAACCTGCGACCCCTGGTTTACAAGGCAAGCGGTTTATCCACTACACCACAGCGGCTCCTCATTAAATGTTTGTGAAAGTTCCTCATTTATCCTGTAATTGATTACTTTCACTTGCCTCTGGAGTCCAGCCATTTTTCAGGTCCAAGAGCTTCAAATGGAAAGACCTGTGCATTTGAAACACACTACCGATACTAAATGTTCCGCAGTTTGGCAAATAAAAATCTGCCCTTTTGATTATATTGATCTGCGCTTTTGTAAAACATTGCTCCAAACATGCGGGAGAAAAAAAATCCATCTGTAGGATAGAGGAATCTCACCCTGGGATCAGATTTTAACCAGGGACTCCATAAGCCTCGTCTCTGGTTCAATACCGACCCTCAGATGAGATATCTCTATCCCACATGGACGTTCACGATGGATTGTGATGCAGCAGTAATTGTACCAATGAAATCTCCACAGGTAATGTGCTGCCATGAAATTGTAACTGATTGAAGCAGAGGCTTGAAATCAGCTGTTTAATTAATGCAAATTACTGTAAGATGTCTGCCCCAAGATGTTCAGATAAAAGCAACAAAGACTGCTGTAATTACCGTCTTAGATAATAGTTTATTCCAAAACTTGATGGAAAAAATTGATATGCTATATTCTGATTTCCAAGCAATCCAGATTCATGATTCGATTAATTATACATGAGATTTCCAACAATGTGGCATTCTGACATGTGTAGACTTGGATGAGCCTCTGCAGCCTCCTTTTAAGCTTAGAAACTCCAAATGGTGTTCAGTCCATAGCTTAACAATCATATAATACTCAAGCGACTGGCAAAGGCTCTGATCAGACTGTGTGTATGCGCAAGCTGATCTGAGGCTTTGCTGGTCGCACCACATTGTTGGAAATTTCATGCAATGGCACAAATATTAACTCAAAAGATGTCTGGAAAAAAATGTGGGTCCTCAATCAGCTGGCTTCTGAGTATTTATCTGGTTTTTATACTACTTTCAAGAGTTCTAAAAGGATTTAGCACAGTAAGGATTATTTCCTTGGTACAAAATAATAAAATTCTTTGGACAGCATATATAGGAAAGAACAATCAGTTTAAAGAACAACCAATAATCTAATGGAGATATCATTCCCCAGTACTTGCTATTTTATATCACTAAATGAGATTTCACACAATGTGGCATTTTGACATGTGTAGACTCAGACAAGCCTCTGCAGTCTCCTTTTACGCTTAAAAACTCCAAATGGTGTTCAGTCAGTAGCTTAACAAAGCGACTAGCAAAGGCTCTGATCAGACTGCGCATATGCGCAGACTAATCTGAGGCTTTGCTGGTCGCACGTACATTATTGGAAATGTCATGCACTGGCTCAGTCTTATCTGCATGCTAGATGTATTTTAAAAATTTAATCAAAGAAATTTTACCTTTAGATGATTAAGCGTGTATCCATAAACGAATATCTATCTATTTAATAACGCTACTGATTCATTAACAACCAAATTCAATACAAATAGCAGGCTCACGCTTATTCAGACGACATGCAAATATGGATAATATGGAGATAATGATATTCATTCACTTATTTCTCCTTAAAAACATATGTTATGGGACTCATTCAAATCACCCCAGTGAGGCAATCCCAATATAAGCCCAGGCTGTTTTTTTAAAGAAAAAATTATTTCAATTATCCTGAAATTATCACCGACTTCCACGCTTAACGGTTCCTCTGCTTAATGACAACTGGGAGAATGATATGGTAAAATCTGCGCGCAAAATGTAGTACAAATTTGAAGAGTGGCCAAAAAGGTGTATTCATTGCCTGCAAAGGGGGCATTCTAGTTGCCCGCACCTTTAGAAAACTCGAGCTTATTCATTAACGGCTGGTTTTGTCACTCTGATTAAAAGGTAAGATGATGGCCACGATACTGTCAATGAAACACTTGTGTCATGCTTATGGTTGCCTTTGACCCCGACTAAATCTTTACACGCCATTGTCGTCCGCTCATAACATTTGCAAAGAGCATGCGAACAGCTTGGAACCAGATCAGGCCCGACAACATGTCGGGCCTGATCTGGATCGAAATTGTTTGATACGTTGATGGTACCAATTTCTGAAAGTTCTTTTGAAAAAAATAGTTTTAAAAAAAATCAGCAGAGCAAAAATTTCCAGCAATATTTCAATATGGTATTTTAATGGTTAAATTTACTGAGACGTATTCGTATGCAATGCATAATTTCAAAGGAAGCCAGCTAATCAGGATCCACACTGATTTTCATTCACATGACAAATCCATATAATAATGAAAACTGAACCACTTATTTGATTGGAAATGCGTGACACATCCCATAAAGTACTCAGTGCAGGCTTATTATGGAGCATGTGTGCTTTTTAAGTTGAATAATGGTCTATGGTGCAATCTAGCTTTTTATGAAAATGTATGGGCCAGAACACAAGATTTTGGTACTTATCCCATACATGCACAAAACTCTCCTTTAACGTCCATGCTGATGTCCCCATATAGATCCTTGGGGACATCAGCATGGGCATTTTAGAAGGGTTTTGCACATACAGATCTTAGGGGATGTCAGCATGGGCGTTAAGGAGGGTTTTGTGTATATAGATCTTTGTCATGTCAGCATGGGCGTTTAAGGAGGGTTTTGTACATATAGATCTTTGGGGACATCAGCATGGGTGTTTAAGCAGGGTTTTGCATGTATATAGATCTTTTGGGTTGTCAGCATGGGCGTTTAAGGAGGGTTTTGTACATATATCTTTGGGGACGTCATCATGGACGTTTAAGGAGGGCTTTGTGCATATAGATCTTTGAGGACATCAGCATGGGTGTTTAAGAAGGGTTTTGTACATATAGATCTTTGGGAATGTCAGCATGGGCGTTTAAGGAGGGTTTTGTGTATAAAGATCTTTGGGGATGTCAGCATGGGCGTTTAAGGAGGGTTTTGTACATATAGATCTTTGGGGACGTCAGCATGGGTGTTTAAGGAGGGTTTTGTACGTATAGATCTTTGGGGATGTCAGCATGGGTGTTTAAGGAGGGTTTTGTGTATAAAGATCTTTGGGGATGTCAGCATGGGCGTTTAAGGAGGGTTTTGTACATATATACGATAAGTAAAAAAATTTTGTGTGTGTTTGGTCTGAGCCTTCCTCTACTTCTATACTTTGTGTATGTAAGAAGCAAGGGCTCTTGTGGGTCTGGTCTGTACCAAAATCTCATTTACTGACCCAATTATTGTCATCTGAAAGGGCAGGTAGCTCTTGTAGGTGAGACAGCAAAGTTGGATTAGACAAAATTGCTAAAAATATATGAAAACATACTTTATATACTTTTTTTAAGTCATGTTAAGCCACTTATTCTAAGCTATTGGGGCGGCATTAGTGGACAGAAGTTTAATTTAGATCAGAATGGCTGATAATGTAATAAATAAATTTATGGTTACTTTGTATGGCATTTTCTTAAATCTTTTTATATCATTGCATTTTGGGTAATTTAACATGTTCTTTTGTACTATGCAGATTTTTTTTCAAAATTTAAATCAAAATCAACATTTAAAACAAAAATCCTTCAAGGATAAGTTCAGTGTTGAACAGTTTTTAACTTAAAGAGATAAAACATATTAAACTAATGTGTTTGTACACAGAAATAAAAAGCAGCTATAGATGTCTGTCATTAAAACCACAACAAAGAGTGTTTTAAATAGGAAAAGTCAGTGAGAGTTTAATAGCTTAAGACATGGAAACAAGTACCTTATTCTCTTTATCCTGCCATATTTTTTGGTCCTGAAAAAATGTCATGGTTGAATATGGTCTTGGCAGAAAGTAGCACTGGATTCATGGCTCCATGGTAATGGAAGGAGCAATGATGCATGCATGACCATGGGCATGAATGTAACAATGATGCATGGTTGACCATGGTCATGAAATGGAAATGATGCTTGTTGAATATGGTCATGGAAGTTGCAATGATGTGTTGCTGACAATGGTCACAGAAGTTGCAATGATGTATGGTTGACTATGGTCATGGAAGTAAGAAACATTGAATGAATGGTTAAACATGGTTCTTGGAAGTAGCAATGATGCATATTTGACTATGGTAATGGTGGAAGAAAGAGAAAATAGGTCACTGCATGGTTGACCGTTAGTCATGAAAAGTAGAAATGGATGAATGGTTGAACATGGTTCTTGTAAGATGCAATGATGCATGGCTGACTACTGAAATGGAAGAAGCAATGACCATGGTCATGGAAGTAGTAATGGATACATGGCTGACCATGGTCATATAAGTAGCAATAATGCATGGCTGACCACGGTCATAGAAGAAGCAATAATGAATGGTGTTGACCATGGTAATAGAAGTAGCAATGATCATGCATGTTGACCATGGGCATGGAAGTAGCAATGATCATGCATGGTTGACCATGGTAATGGAAGTTGCAATGATGCATGGCTGACCATGGTCATGGAAATAGCAATGATGCATGGTTGACCATGGTCATGGAAGTAGCAATGATCATGCTTGGTTGACATGATGGCATGGTAGATGGCCATGGTAGAAGCATGGTTAAATGGTTGACCACAGTCAACAAAGTGGTAACAGATGCATGGTTGACCATAGACATGGAAGTAGCAATGAGGCATGGATGACCATGGTCATGGAAGTAGCAAAAAGGCATGGATGACCAAGGTCATGGAAGGAGCAGGTACCATGCATGGTTGACCATGCTCATGGTAATAGCATTGATGCATGGTTGACCACAGTCATCAAAGTATTAACGGATGCAGGGTTGACTATGGTCATGGAAGAAGCAATGAGGCATAGATATCCATGGTCATGGTAGTAGCATGGATGCCTGGTTGATGACAGTCATCAAAGTAGTAGTGGATGCATGGTTGAACATGGTAATGGAAGTAACAATGATACATGACTGACCCTGTTCATGAAAGTAGCAATGATGCATGGTTGACCATGGTCATGAAAGTAACAATGCTGCATGACTGAACCTGTTCATGAAAGTAGCAATGATGCATGGTTGACCATAGCATGGAAGTAGCAGTGGATGCATGGTTGACCATGGTCATGGAAGTGCAATGGATGCATGGTTGACAAGGTCATGGAAGTGCAATGATCATGCATGGTTGACCATGGTCATGGAAGTAGCAATGATGCATGGCTGACCATGGTCATGGAAGTGCAATAATGCATGGTTGACCATGGTCATGGAAGTGCAATGATCATGCATGGTTGACCATGGTCATGGAAGTAGCAATGATCATGCATGGTTGACCATGGTAATGGAAGTTGCAATGATGCATGGCTGACCATGGTCATGGAAGTAGCAATGATCATGCTTGGTTGACATGATGGCATGGTAGATACATGGTTAAATGGTTGACCACAGTCAACAAAGTGGTAACGGATGAATGGTTGACCATAGTCATGGAAGTAGCAATGAGGCATGGATGACCATGGTCATGGAAGTAGCAACTAGAGGACCTGAAGGTCCTGAGGCGCTCACCAGATCTCCTTAATGTTAAAATAGGTCAAGGTCAACTACAGCTTTAAATAATGGAACAAATTTTGTTTTTACCACATACATTTTGGTCAAGTGACCTCAATAATCTAATGAATAATCCATCAAACAGCCCAGTGATTTCTGAGAAAAAGATGTTTAGATAGGTATGTGGCAGTCTAAATGAGTGGCCTTGGATAAAAGGTCACAGGTCAGCTTAATAAACCATTGTCTCAATAGGCTTAACTACTATGAATTCGGCTCGGTTATAGAAAATGAACATTTTAAGATTTTCTCCATATAACTGCATTAGGAATCAAATTTGACCTTGCCATAAAGTAGTTCAAGGTCAACCTAGATTCATCATTTGTGCTAAACTGGTAGGGCCTACATCCCCAATCCTACATACCAAGTCCCAAAGCCAATGGCCTTTTGGTTCCAGAGAAGAAGAGATTTAAAGAGTTTTTCCATATATGGGCATGGTGGCCATGTTAGTCATGTGACCATAACATTTTTTGTTTAAGTTTTGGCTAACCAGTCATAAGGAGTTGTCATATGAAATTTGGTTTTAATTGGCCGAGAATTGTCTGAGAAAACTATGTTTTAATATGTTGATGGGACTCCAATATAAGCGACCTTGGCTGAAAGGTCAAAGATCAATCTTGACCTTTGAAACTTATTTATAGACACTAGATTGAACATATCAAGTGCGAATAATGACTTTGGCTTCCACAGTATTAAAAAAATCAACTTTTCAAAAAATTTCCCATTCAGATGCATTAAGAAGCAAACTTGACCTTGGCGTTAAGTAGGTCAAGGTCACCCTAGGATCATCATTTGAACAAACTTGGTAGGCCCCGCATCCCCAATACTACATACCAAGTCTCAAGGTCACTGGCCTTCTGGTTCTGGAAAAGAAGATTTTTAAAAGAGCTTAAATTTGAGCTCAATTGGGCTAATGGTTTGTGACAAAACTATGTTTTTATATATTGATGGGACCACAATATGAGCGACCTTGGCTGAAAGGGCAAAAGTCAACCTTGACCTTTGAAACTTATTTATAGCCATTGTCTCATTAGTTTCAACATATCAAGTAAGAATAATTACTATGGCTTTAACAGTATTCAAAAAATCAACTTTTCAAAAAAATTCCCATTTAAATACATTAGGAAGCAAATTTGACCTTGACGTTAAGTAGGTCAAGGTCAACCTAGGATCATCATTTGAACAAACTTGGTAGGCCCCACATCCCTGATGCTACATACCAAGTCCCAAGGTAATCGGCCTTCTGGTTCTGGAAAAGAAGATTTTTAAAGGGTTTTTACCATATATGGGCATGGCGGCCATCTTGGTCATGTGACCAGGAACATTTGAACAAACTTTCGTTCCCCCATCCTAAGGAGTCTCCATATGAAATTTGAGTTCAATTGGCCCAGTGGTTTCAGAGGAGAAGATGTTTGAAAATGTTGACGGACGGACGACGGACGGACGGACGACGGAGTCACTGGTATACTAATAGCTCACCTCGGAGCCTTCGGCTCAGGTGAGCTAAAAAGGCATGGATGACCAAGGTCATGGAAGGAGCAGGTACCATGCATGGTTGACCATGCTCATGGTAATAGCATTGATGCATGGTTGACCACAGTCATCAAAGTATTAACGGATGCAGGGTTGACTATGGTCATGGAAGAAGCAATGAGGCATGACTGACCCTGTTCATGGAAGAAACAATGCTGCACGGTTGACCGTGGTCATGAAAGTAACAATGCTGCATGACTGAACCTGTTCATGGAAGTAGCAATGATGCATGGTTGACCATGGTCATGGAAGTAGCAGTGGATGCATGGTTGACCATGGTCATGGAAGTGCAATAATGCATGGTTGACAAGGTCATGGAAGTGCAATGAATGCATAGCTGACCATGGTTATGGAAGTAGCAATGATGCATGGCTGACCATGTGATGGAAGTAATAATGATGCATTGTCAACCATGGTCATGGAAGTACAATGTATGCATGGTTGACCATGGTCATGGAAGTGCAATGGATGCATGGCTGACCATGGTCATGGAAGTGCAATGGATGCATGGTTGACCATGGTCATGGAAGTGCAATGGATGCATGGTTGACCATGGTCATGGACGTAGCAATGGATGTATGGTTGGCCATGGTCATGGAAGTAGCAATGATGCATGGCTGACCATGGTCATGGAAGAGCAATGGATGCATGGTTGGCCATGGTCATGGAAGTGCAATGGATGCATGGTTGACCATGGTCATGGAAGTGCAATGGATGCATGGTTGGCCATGGTCATGGAAGTGCAATAGATGCATGGTTGACCATGGTCATGGAAGTGCAATGGATGCATGGTTGACCATGGTCATGGAAGTGCAATGGATGCATTGTCAACCATGGTCATGGAAGTGCAATGGATGCATGGTTGACCATGGTCATGGAAGTGCAATGGATGCATGGTTGACCATGTTCATGGAAGTAGCAATGGATGTATGGTTGGCCATGGTCATGGAAGTAGCAATGATGCATGGCTGACCATGGTCAAGGAAGTGCAATGGATGCATGGTTGACCATGGTCATGGAAGTGCAATGGATGCATGGTTGACCATGGTCATGGAACCAATAATGCATTATTGACCATGGAAATGGTAGTGCAATTGATGCATGGCTGACCATGGTCATGGAAGTAGCAAAGATACATAGCTGACCATGGTCATGGAAGTGCAATGGATGCATGGTTGACCAATTCTCATGGAAGTGCAATTGATGCATGGTTGACCATGGTCATGGAAGAAGCAAAGATACAGTCATGGAAGTAGCAATGATGCTTATGTTATATGTTGTACAATATTTGACACAAAATAAAATTTCTATGTCTATGTCTATGTCTATGGTTGAAAATGGCCATGGAAGTAATAATGATGCATTATTGACCATGGTCATGGAAGTGCAATTGATGCATGGCTGACCATGGTCATGGAAGTGCAATGGATACATGGTTGACCATGGTCATGAAAGTAGCAAAGATACATGGCTGACCATGGTCATGGAAGTAACAATGATGCATGGCTGACCATGGTCATGGAAGTAGCAATGATGCATGGTTGACCATGGTCATGAAAGTAGCAATGATGCACGGGTGATCATGGTCAAGGAAGTAGCAATGATGCATGGTATTGACCATTGTCATGGAAGTAGCAATGATGCATGGTTGGCCATGGTCATGGAAGTAGCAATGATGCATGGTTGGCCATGGTCATGGAAGTAGCGATGATGCATGGCTGACCATGGTCAAGGAAGAACAAAAATGCATGATTGGCCATGGTCATGAAAGTAGCAATGATACATGGCTGTCTATTGTGTTGGAAGGAAGTAGCAATGATGCATGGTTGACTATAGTCATGGCATTAGCAATGGTGAATGGTTGGCCATGGTCTTGGAAGTAGAAATGATACATGGCCTACCATGGTCATGGAAGTAACAATGATACACCGCTGACCAGGGTCCTCTAAAGAACAATGATGCATGACTGACCATGGTCATGGAAGGAGCAACAGTGGGTTGACCGTGGTCATGGAAGGCACAACGATCGGGTGACCATGGTCATGGAAGTAGCAATGATGCATGGCTGACCATGGTCATGGAAGTAACATTTATGCAAGGCTGACCATGGTCATGGAAGTAACTGACCATGTTCATGGAAGTAGCAATGATGATAATTTAGAACAGTTATTTTCTTAATGTAACACTATATATATGAATAAACAATTTGAAAACCTTAAGCAGGGGTCATTTTCTTTCGGTACCATAAATTTGTTAGGTGAGCAGAATAGTAAGATGTTTTTGAATGATATCATTTTAGTGGTAATTATTGTTTAAAAAGATTGACAGATAAGTAACAAGTTTATCTTTTCATAAGTAGATTTGCTCATTCAGAATATGCATTTGAGCAGTAATTCTGTTAAACAGATATACTACCTGATTATGAAGGCCATAAGTAAAATCTTTTTATAGTTCTTAACCTTTGTCCCACCATATTTTGTCCTGAAAATGTCATCTGCTTTTTATGTCTGCTGAATATTGAGGCTTGAATAGGGGGGTACCAAGTATCCCATATCCTGTCAAGTAAGCAGGCAAGTATCCCTTATAAACTGGCAAATTAAATATCCCCATAATTAATTTTCCTAAATATCCAATACCCCTGAAAGAAACAAAAATATTCAACACAGTATCCCATATCCATGGAAGTAAAATGGATAGTATCCTATAACCCTGGAAGTAAAATGGCAAATATCCTGTGTCCCTAAAACCCCATATACAAGCCTCAATATATTAAAATGCGTTATAGACTACTTTTGATCATGGATGCAAACACTATGAACCCAGATCAGACTGATCTGGGTCCATATTGTTTGCAACATAGGCAACCTAAGAACATAAGCAGATGACAGTCATGTCTGTCTGTCTTTGAGCACTCAACAGGAAAGGCTAGTCCACCATCAGGTGTTTGGTTTGATGCTTAATGTCCCAGTCAACAGCTATGGTCATGTCAAAACGGTCAGTTCACCTAACCACACTTTTTCCTGGGCAAGCTAATGACCAAGCGGTTAACCACTACTTTGTGCACATACCTTCGCTTGTAACTGACAACAACCCTTCTTCTTAGGAGCGCAGTGGCTCAGTGGTAGAGTGCTTGAAGGGCCGCGGGTTCGAGCCTCACAGGCGTCACTGTGTTGTGGTCTTTGAGCAAGACAAAGGGGTACGTGCATTAACAGGCTATTTCGGCCCCCCTATGAGGTCAAAAAATAAAAGTTGCTCTTCATAAGTTTCTTCTTATTAGTTTATAAGAACAATAGCCAAAGTGTAAAGATCTGGTATTGATTCATCTTTAACGGTTGCTATGGTAACAAAAATGGCCATCAAAATAGGCTGAAAATGGGAAAATGACCATTTTGGAGCAAATTTGAGGCATGTAACAGAGGAATTAATATAGAGCACAAGTAAATACCAAAAAAATGTTTTAACAGATGATGAGAATTATCACGGCACACAATACATTAAAAGGTTTTTGGGTATTTGCATGTGCTGATATCTAATTCTTAAAAAGTCGGTCTCCAAAAGCCTCAAATTTGGCCTAAAATGGTAATTTCTCTATTTTAAGCCTATTTTGTCGGCCATTTTGGTTACCATAGCAACCAGTTAAAGTAAAATAAATGCCAGAATTTTACACTTGGGCTTTTCTTCTAGCAAACCAAAAGGATGAAATTGGTGAAAAGCAACTTTCAGTTTTTGGCTCTAGAGGGGGGCAAAATAGCCCCTTAATACACGTACCCTTTTATCCTAGCTTAGTACTGGTTCAACCCAGGAAGACCTGTCCCTGTTTAACTGAAAGATTGTTGATGGGACGTAAAGAATCAAATCAAACAAACAAACAAAGCAACCCTTCTTGAATCAGCAAAAGAGAAGAGAATGGCCATAGAAATTATTTCATGATTGATCAGCCGTAGGGAGCCGGAGAATGGCTGTAGGAATGATTTCATGATCAATCTCCACGAAAATATGCGACCGGGCCGGGATCTAACTCGCGACCACAGGATCTGCAGTCAGACACGTATCTGCAGTCAGACACATTACTGACTGCACTACGCGACCCGAACACATCAGGTGTAACAATTTACATGAATCAGGCTGATCTGGGTCCCCACTGTATGCTATAGACTCAGAATATTTTAGATATAAACAGCAGTAAAAATGTTATAATGTAAAATGGTTAGCCTTGCACCAGACGTCAAATATGTGTCGTCTTTCTGCTATAAGGACAAGAAATGTGTCAGATTCATATGAAAACATCATATCAAACCCAAATAATTTTTAAAGCAAACCCAAATAATTTTTTTCTTCAAGCAAATAACAGGTGGTGCTATATAAGGTTAGGTTTCACTGCACTGCGGGATCATAAGGTATATTTTTCTGACCAGCAAACAAGTACAAAAAAGAATTGTTTAACTATGAGGACACGTTGAGGTCATCTTCTTGAATCTTGTAAACAAAGCAGTAAGTATTTTAAAAGTCTTTCACATTCTTGTCATATTGTCTCTTAACCCTTTAGATCTACTCTGTAATAACGCCTTTTGACACCTTTGAAATACAACATATTTGCTGGAGCACAGTGGCTCAGTGGTAGAGTGCTTGACTCGAGAACGAGGGGCCGCAGGTTCGAGCCTCACCGGCGTCACTGTGAGGTGGTCTTTGAGCAAGACACATTCATACTAGCTTAGAACTGGTTCAACCCAGGAAGACCTGTCCCTACATAACTGAAAGATTGTTGATGGGATGTAAAGAATCAAATCAAACAAACAAACAAAACAACATATTTGAAAATATTATGGTTAATGGAGTGTTTGCTCCTTTGGAGCAAATGCTCCATTTTCCATAATTTTTTTGAAAGTATTCAAACTTCACTTAATTTTTTCTTGCTTTTTTCAATGTCTAAAAATAGAAAATGATGTCATGATCTAAAAATAGCCTACCGAGTAAAGGGTTAACTCTTGCACATGGTTTTCCTGAAAGAATGTGAATTGTAGACGTTATGGCAACACCATATCAAACACAAATTATTATTTTTTAGTCATCAAACCCAAATAATATTTTTTAGCAACACTATATCAAACTTAGTCTTTTTTTTAATAACACCACATCAAACCCAAATCTTTTTTTAGAACTGCCATATCAAACCCAAATCATTTTTAGCAACACCATCAAACCATCAAACCCAAGTCATTTTAGCACCACCGTATCAAACCCAAATCATTTTAAACTTTGATGGTATTTTGAAAAAGAAAAAATGCAGATGACAAAAAAAGCATGCAAAAATAGTGAGTATGATCAGGAAATACCACAATCACAAACCGCAGACAAACCCATGGCACTGCAAGGAAGAGCCACACAACCATCAGGAGACACCAGGAAGACAAACTAAGCAAAGCAACCAGCTATCTCTTCCCCATCAAGATGATTGCAAAACTAGAATGGACATTAAAGTAACATACAACAAAACATAGAACAATTACAAATTTGGTCTAGTAGGCAAAGAGATTAAATTATGCAAGTGCTTAATTCTATAATGAATTTATGTGATTAATACTTATATTTTTCATAACTCAATTATAACAAATCTTACCTCAGAAAACAATCACTCTATCCTATTCAAAACTCAAAAATTGCAAGATTTACAAGTATTCTCTTCCGACACATTAGGTAAAACAAATAATCCCGCAGCGTTTCAACAGGCAAACATACAAATTGTCAAGATAAATCTTTATTTCAGCCCAGGTATAAAATTAGATGCAAATTAACGATATAGGATCCCATCTACCAAACACCTACAATTTGAATCAAGATCGATTTAACAGGTACGTAATTTGACTCCTTTTGTACGATAAAAAGATTGTTGTTTACATTTCCTGGTGTTCTAGGGTCACAGCAGAGATCATTTAAGGAAAATAATTCTAAAAGGACCCATTTTTGTCAGTCTTCCTCTGTGAAGTCAGGTGTTGTCATTTCAAGCATAATTGTAACAGTCAAATAATTTGTTTTGTTTGATTTGATTCTTTATGTCCCATCAACAATCTTTTCAGTTAAACAGGGATGGGTCTTCCTGGGTTGAACCAGTACTAAGCTAGGATAAATGTGTCTTGCTCAAGGACCACAACGCAGTGACACTGGTCAGGCTTGAACCCGCTGCCCCTCGGCCTCGAGTCGAGCACTCTACCACTAAGCCACTGTGCGCCCTTAACAGTCGAATGAAGAATGCCGGTCCTGATTTGGGTGCAAACTGTTTGTAAACTTTAAGGTAAAATCAGCAGTTGATAAAAGTCGCCGCTAAGCAAGGAAAAAAAACGTCAAAGTTGGACCCCTCTGGCAAAACTTTCTGGATCCGCGCATGCTTTAGCCATTTTTCCCGCCATTCAAGACAATGGAGGCTTATGCTACATATAAAGCAAATACTATGGACCTTAAGACATTTTGGAAAGCATTTTAATGTAGGCAAAGACAACATTTTCAGGGGAAAAGGTTTAGAGAGCTTAAATTGTTACTGCTTTAGCCATTTATTAATTTTCAGAGATTCTGTTAGCTTGATATACATATACATTTCTTTGAACAATTACAAAAAAATCTTGTTCAGAAAGCTAGCAAGTGTTCTGGGTATGGGCCTCTTATTCAGCAGAACAGGGGTTAAAATGAGTAATAAAACATGAAAACATTAAATCTAAATATCATAAAAGAAATGGTGCAGATAATCAGTTATGACCGAAATTTGATATATTTATCAAAAGAAAGTTGAAAAAAAAAAGAATAATTTAATACATTGTCAAAATATATATTTATCATGAAGACACAATGGCAATGTGTTACTGTAATTAACCTCAAAACCACCACCAAAACATTTGTATCAAAATTGTGTAGGGTCTTCAATAAGGAAACCGTAATTAATAAGACTTGATAATACATTTGAATCATCTTCCCTTACATGAAATATCAGCATTTTTTCCCACAAAAATGAAGAAAATATCAGAAAATTGATGACCGCCTAGTCATGATTGGCATTTTAAGGGCTGGCAGGAATAAATCTACCTGTACCAGACAATAAGTGGGCGGAGCTTAGCTGATGTGCAGAGTTGATGAGTTTACATGTAGCTGATAAGCATAATAGTCTCTGTGCAGAAAAGAGCTGTCAATCATTTCATAGGTAATTTCCCCAGCAAAGCAACAACCAATCAAATAAGAGTTAATTGCTACAGGAGTTAACGTGGATGTTTGACTCTTTGGGGCTATTGGAAAAACGAAAACAGGTAGCATAAACTTATTCTGCCCAAACTGATTGACAATTTTATGAAAGAAGTTAATGTTGGAGAAAGTCAACAGAGTACCAAAAAAGCATAAAAAATTACCCAGCATGCAAAGTTAAAGCATTCACCTTGACATCACTCATCATGCGGATCATTTATGGTTTGGTGATCAATACAGATCAAATTGATTTTTATATCATTTACCTGCATTTTACATGTATTACTATTCGTATGGGAAATAAATGATAACACATTATGTTGTATACGTAAATGATGCTCTGTCACACAAACACTTTTGAACTTAAAATCCTCATACTTTGATATCATGCTTTTTTAAAGCGAAAAGTAGATAAAATTTACTCACTTTTGACTTGTTTAGGTCGCATGTATTTTTGCCGAAGGACCACAGGATTTTTATCGCCATGCATAGTGTGATCCTGAGAGCATGTGGGCTTATAAGGTCAAACATGGTAGCATAAAAAAAGACCTTGTATACCACACCAGGTAGGCGGCAATCGAAAATGCCAAAACTATGGAGGAAAACAGATCAAGAATCATTATAGGAAACAGAGTTTTCGATTGTCATTTGTCGCCACACTGGCGACACATTTGTCGCCACACTGGCGACAAATGGCAATCAAAAACACTGTTTCTATCGATTTTTGATCTGCGTTCGTCGATTGTTGATAGCATTTTCGATTGTCGCCTACCCGGTGTGTATACAGGCAAGTTATCTATCTATCTATCTATCATGACCATGTTCAGAAAGTTATGTTATTGAACAGAAAATCTCTTCTTAGACCTGTCATAAATATCTATTACCTCTTTATTGCTCTATTTTATTGCTACTGGTAAGGAAAACTGATCAATTTGTAAACCAATTACACTAAGAATGGTCATTCAAAGTGCACTATGCTAAAGTTGCTATGCTTGCAATCGCCCACCGGCAGTATAAGGTTTATTTCATGCATGGCTAAAAAAAAAATTGTCAGGGGGAGGTACTGACAATAAAATGTTGTTTTGATGTCCTCAACTTTTTTACAGTTTACAGGGGGGTCCAATAGTAAATTGCAATGATTAACTATATAATTTTCAATGGAGGATCCAAAGTTTTTTACAGGGGGCGGTTGAGGTGGGTCCAAATGCTTATTTCGATAGAAACCTATTGCACTTGTGATTTTTCAGTGGGGGAGGGGTGTCTGTACCCCCAGAGTATATCCCCCCATCCCTGGACCTGCACGGGATGTTTGCTCTTACCCCAGAGTTTTATGTCAATAAAGATATGCTCTTCGGTTCTGTTCTGTTCAACTCTTGCCGGGTAATTTTGCATGCTTTCTTGCAGTCTATGGTTTTTAAACCAACTTTCCAGGTCAGTTGAATCCAAATGTCACACCTGATCAGGTTCCAAGAGAGGATAAAAGTTTCCACTAGAAATTAGTTCAAAATGCAACTCTCAATAGTACAGTTTGCAAAGATTATCAGGAGACGATAAAAGTTTCCACTAGAAATTAGTTCAAAATGCAACTCTCAATAGTACAGTTTGCATAACAAAAGCCTTGAAGTCAAATTTACTTAATTTCTTAACTGGGTCAAAAGGTTAAGTGGTCAGGTAAGTATCTACTACAGGTAAAGATTGCACCTGTTCTGGGGTGCATAATTGATGAGTAAATATTGACTGCTGCATAAACAAGACAACACTTGAGACAAGAGGTCCCTAAACTACATTATACTTACTACCATAAGTACCACTATACTCCAATTAACATACATTGTATATCTTAGCCAATTGGGTAGCCAGAACCCTGAAAAAGTTACGCACACCAAAGGGAGACTACTAGATCAAACAATGATTCTCTTCAATTGCGTCCCTTTACAAAATGGGAATTTCTCTTAAAGGAAAGAATTTGCTCCTCAATCTAAGGCTCTACCAACTGAACCACTGTGCTCCACGGAGTATTGTGAGCTAATTGTTACCAATATGGTATTATAGCTGGTTGCAGCTCTTAGCCCTAACAGTGTAGATCAAGATCATCTGGCCTCTAAGAATTGGGATACATGGTGATAACTGAAATCCTGCATTTTAATTGGATAAAATTAGGGAGGAGTGTTACTTAAAATGTCTAGAACTAGAAGAGTTAAGCAACTATTAAACCATTTAAGCTAATCTTCATTTTATCTGTTTGGGTACATAATTGTTATGCAAATACTGATTACAAAGTTTAAAGTGTTTCTGTATCAATAGTCAAACGAAGTTTGCATCGCATATTTGAATATCAGCTTATTTTGCGTACAGTTGAAATGAAGTTGGATAATATACTTTATACCACCTTTACCAACTTTAGCATGAAATATTCCATGATGTGCAAGGTCTACACTGATGTAGGTGGTATAAATTAGTTATACCATGTTTGTCCACCTGTACGTAAGATAATCCACTCGCTAAAGCTCGTGTATTATCTCCACGTACAGGCGGACAAACCATGGTATAAATATTACGTAATCATGATGTCTGTCTGTTCATCAGGCTGCGAATGCCTCTTACATTTTTGATAGGTGAGGGTGTTTATATTTGAAACAATGATTCCATATGATGTGCATCTTGTCCTACCAAGGGTTGCGATTGTCTAATCTAACCCTTGGCCTCACAGCTTTGATTTTCTCCGATTGAATACGTCATAAGCCGAAAATAGTTACAATTAATATGATCATCCACAAAGCGGTGCAAAAAATCGATAAACCCCAGGCCTCCAGATAAGACGGCGTGATTAATTTACATTCAGTTTTCTTATTTAACAACTAAAATGAACGTTTAATGTACTCAAAAGAACTGTCACATTCAGATGGTTATTTTGGGCACCCATAACATAATTTTGAACTTAATTATAGAAGAAAAATAAATAATTTTAAGACCAAAATCTTAGCTTATCTGGACTTATGGAGACTTAGCAGTTGGTGCACATTAGATGCCGATAAACTGCTACATTTAATCTGATTGGCAGGAAGGGATTATCGAAAAAATCCTTCCTGGCGTTTTCATTGGTCAATTAGTCTGCGCTAATAATAAATTTTGAGGGTCGTGAGGCGAAGGGTTTGTCGAAAGGTAGATACGACGAAACCTTCGCTGGTGAAGATGTATGATGTGAGGATGATAATCATCAATATGACCAGACCTTTAGTTAAGAATGCGTAGCAGGAAAATAATTTTCTTATTTCTCAACCAAACATGTTGTGGGTACTCAAAAGAACCGTGTCAATGAGACGGTTCTTTTGAGCACCAAAAACATATGCTAAAAATTATGGGTAAGAAAATCATCACAATTTTTGTGCTGAAAACTTTTGTTTATCTAAACCTGTGATATGTATGACCTTGGAGTCAAAGGTCAAGGTCTAAAATACTTACTTCAGTCCCTCTGGCCCATAGCACAAACTACTCTTTACAGTTTTTTGGGAGAAGGTAGTTTATCTTTGGCACACTCCCTCTCAGATTACCTTTCATGTGAATGCAAACACCCAATATGACCTTGGAGTCAAAGGTCAAGGTAAACAATAATTTAACTCTGTTGGTAGTTTTCAAACTACAGATATAACCTTGGAATCAAAGGTCAACGATTCTTAAACTGCGTCTTCTTGGCCTAAAACTCGAACTCCTTAAACTTTATTTAACTGAGGTGATAATATTTAGCGAAATGTTTGCTGACGATGTGTAGACAATGAAGATTATGGATCGTAGACATGACCTTGGAGTCAAAAGTCAACGTCAAAAATACTTAAATTCTGTCTGTCATAACATGAACTCCTCTTATATTTCTTGATGGAGGTGATACATATTTGGCCAGAATGATTGTCTATGGCATGTGCGGATCCAGAAAGTTTTGTCAGAAGGGGTCCAACTTTGACGTTTTTTTTGTGTGTTTTTTTAAGTTGATGAGGGGAGGGAGGATCCAAATGCCACTATAAGTGGGCCATCATCGGCCTGCCAGCGAAATTAAACACCATTTGATGGCCCAACACTGAGTGCTGGCTTGTGATTTTCAGGGGATCGGGACCAGTATTGCTAAGAAACCCTATATTTTTGTGTTTTTTCATGTCCCCCCTCTGGATCAGCGCATGTATTGTGTTAAGGTAAAATTTATTAGACACTTTAAGAGTGTGGATATTTTGTCATGCCCGCCCCCCACCCATTGAATGACCCTATTCTAGCTATTCTTTTTTTCTTTTTTTTTTAAAATACCACTTAGTGTTGGTCTGCAGTCTGCAATGTGTGTACTGACTGAAAAAAAATCTACTTACATATTTTGGCAAGAAAACATCATGGATATTCCTCATTTTAACTCTGTCACCTTTTTTTCTAAGTGAAAGCATTTTAATGTTTATATCATAAACCCTTCAACAAATTGAAAGTTTTGATTTTCACACAGATATATGTATTAACTGATAATCTTACAACAAACAATTATAGTTTTTTTTCCTTCACATCTAATCTTTTATAAAGAATGACCGACCAATCCAAGCAAAATGATAAAAATAACTGCGTAACAATTAAAACAATAAAAATTTGAAGTCATTATCCCTGGCAAGTGACCATACTGATTAATGACGAAACAATTACCAGGACAAATAAAACCCACTTACCCATTATTCATCACAGAAATACTCCAGAATGATACAAATCGGTCAGAAATCACTGATGACTTGTTTAATTTTTCGGGATCTAGTTTCAGAAAAATGAATGAACTGCTTATGATATAAACATCCTGGTAATATTAGTAGCTGAATTCAACAAAAGATTGTTTACAACTTTTTTTTATTTGTTTCATCATACTCTGCCTGCTGGGTTTTGCTTTTTTGTCTGTTTTTTTTTTTTCATCTTTTTTTTAAAGAAAAAATATTTCAGAAATAACATAATTAAGTGTGCCATACAGTTTGGATCAAGATCAGGCCCAACATTTGTTGTGCCTGTATGCTTTATAATCTAAATTTGCAAACAATCTGGACCCAAATTTAATATGCTAACAAAATGTCAGGCCAGAGCCTGATCTGGATCTAAACCATCTATCTCTAGATACTGCCATATGCCCTCACAGACCTCTGAGGCAGGAAGTACAATGTATTCCTAAAGTGTTTTTGATAACATTAACTAAAAATAATTTTATTAAAAAAATCGCAGATGAATTAACCAGCATGCAAAGGATTAAAAAAAACACAAAAAAAACAACTTCTTATCCACAGGTATAATCATGAAAGAGATAAAATCTCTAAATCCAATTTTTTCCAAAAATATAAAATCTTGCCACACATGACATGTGTAGATATATTCACAGATAACATTATATATGTTACATAAATATCATACAAAGTGACCAATACACTAACTATCACAATGAATGGCGGTGTGGATATTTAAGAAGCTAATCTTAATCACAACCACGTTAATCCAAATTCTTCAATCTCCGCATAAATGAATACGGTAAACAATTAAACAAGGACGAAATGCCACCGTGAGTAAAATAGCCAGGTCAAATAATGACCTATCATGTACCTGGGACACAGGTATAATCTAGAGATCTAGATAGGTGAATATTTCAACACGTAACTTTAACTCTTTCTTTGCTAGCGGTGTCTTTCGTCCTCTGCTGATAGTCTTTGCAAGCAGTTTGGACCCAGATCAGGACAGACAGAATGTCGGTCATGATCTAGATCCAAACCATTTGACACTCGGATAGTGTTCCTGAAATAATTTTTTGAAAAAGACAATTTTGAAAAAGTTAATAGACAACAACAAACGCATGAAAATTTTACCAGTATACAAAGATGCCTAAAGTTACATTAAGCCAAGGGCCCCATAGAGCATGCGACTGCTATGTGACAGCCTTGCTAACCAATCACCGTACTACTGTGATAGTTTTTGCATATAGTTGGTGATAATCCAACGATCACAATAGCTCATCTTGAGCCTATGTCTCAGGTGAGCTAAAATGCACATAAATGTAGATATGATGGGTAGCTTGACTGCTTTGTTTCTAATTTGAAATTATGGAAGCATCTCGATCCAGGTAAGCATCACAATAAATGTTTTTGTTGAAAAATAAGAAAACAACCTTTCTTTTGCTGAGTATCAAATATTTTACTTTTGCCCCATTCATCAGCAATCTTAAGAAAAAAATATAACAAAACAAATTTGACCCTTTATGCACGAATGAATTCTTTCTTCTGGTTTGATCAAATAAGTTTGGGAAGGTCCATTGTATTTATTGAGGGGTTACAGGTTATTTCCAATAATATCCTATTTCTTTCATGAAGATCATTCCTGTCTTAGCAAACAGTGTAGACCCTGATACAATGCTGAATTATGAGGCATTTCGTCTTGGGTCTTCACTGTTTGCCATTAAGTACACATTTAGGACAATTTTACAAAGGAATTATAGGAAAATGACCATTTCATGAAAATATTGGAGCCACAACATGACCAATGTTATATCCAAATCCATGTTATAACGAGGTGTGTTATAAAGAGACTGTACTGTATTATTACCTTTTATCATATGATGTCGCATCTGGGAGTGAAATTACGACATGCAACAAAATCGATAAACCACTAGTGGTTTACAGATTTACGGGAAACGATATGACGTCCATATCAATGTTGTGTACATAATGAAAAAATTATAACATTTTTACGCCAGAAATGAGGTGTCATTAGTATTCTTAGTGTCATATGATAAATAGAATCTACCATTCGTGCTCTTGTATTATTGAATTTATTAAACTCGTTGCGAAAAAGAGATAAAATGTGATGCTTGCTGAGCATTTTATCTCTTTCTTGCAACAAGTTTAATAAATTCAATAAAACATGAGCACTCATGTAAGGTCCTCTATATCATCATTCCCTGATGACTATAATGCTATTGGAGGGATGTCAGCTCTACCTTAAGGTGACTTTCTTATCAGATAAAATATTTATTACACAACAATAAACTTGGTGGAAAATTCAACTTATTATTGCAGATATTTTCCACCTGAAGTACTATCCTCCTCAAGGCAGGTGTCAACATAACTTATAAATTTTCTTAAATTGGCCTGTCACGAGAAAACCTCAGACTTTGTTGAATTAAGGCACACACCAGCCTGCATACCCATGCAATCTGATCGGTGCCTTAGTTTTTTTGCTCACTGCAAAGCGTAATATTTAATTTTACATTAATCTAGCAAGTCTTTGTAGCTGAATAGTTCAGTTTGAGCATGACTTTGTAGCCAACAAGGATCTGAGGACAGATTTTCTTGCAACGAAACCCAAATGCAATGTGAGCTGTTGCATGATGGTAGAGTTATCCGAAGGTTCGTGCACAAACAGGCAAATAAACCATTAAATACCTTACTTTGGTGCATATCCACATCACAAGGTATATTTAAGCCCAGTATCCTTTTTATGGGACATAGCTAGCTATCAGAACATTCTATTAAAATTTGAAAAAATGAAAAATACCACCCAACACCCCTAATATTGGATATGGGCTCATCCTACTGATAAGGAAAGGGAAGTTGATTTGGCTTAAAGGGGTTAAACATTGGAATTCACATTAAAGATGCAACACATATCGAAAAATGTGTGAATAATTGTGTGAGTAGTAAGTGTTGAATAATTGTGTGAGTAGTAAGTGTTGAATAATTGTGTGAGTAGTAAGTGTTGAATAATTGTGTGAGTAGTAAGTGTTGAATAATTGTGTGAGTAGTAAGTGTTGAATAATTGTGTGAGTAGTAAGTGTTGAATAATTGTGTGAGTAGTAAGTGTTGAATAATTGAGTGGTAAGTTGTTAATGTTTAAAGAGACTAAGTCTGCAACTATGAACATTTTTCGAAATTTTTTATATTCTTTTTAAATCATTTGTAATAGTAAAATTAAGTTATGTTTTCACAATAAATCTGTTCACTATAGCTGAAAACTGCACAGGAGAGTGAATTATCTTATAAAAACAGGTGATTGGGTAATTATTTGCGTCCCTCCAATAATTATAGACAGTTAATTTTAACATAAATGCTGTTGTTTTGATACTGATAAGTTGTTAAGATTTAGGAAATTGGTAAAATGTATACCTGAATTTTAGTTTTTTTTTACTGTGTTCTTGTTAATTGAAACATTAGTTCTAAAATTAAAAAATCAAAAGTTACAGACTATGCAGCTTTAAGATGGAAGTGTGAAGTATAGAATGTGTGAGTTGTCATTGTTGAATAATTGAGTGGTACGCTGTGAATGTTTAAGATTGAAGTGTGAAGTAAAGAATGTCTGAGTAAAAGGGTTAAATAATAGAGTGCTAAGTTGTCAATGTTTAAGATGGAAGTGTGAAGTAAAGAATGTGTGAGTAATAACTGTTGAATAATTGAGTGGTAAGTTTTGGAATGTTTAAGATTGAAGTGTGAAGTAAAGAATGTGTGAGTAGTAACAGTAGAATAATTGAGTGGTAAGTTGTAAATGATAAAGATTGAAGTGTGAAGTAAAGAATGTGTGAGTAATAACTGTTAAATAATTGAGTGGTAAGTTGTGAATGTTTAAGATTGAAGTGTGAAGTAAAGAATGTGTGAGTAATAACTGTTAAATAATTGAGTGGTAAGTTGTGAATGTTTAAGATCAAAGTGGGAAGTAAAGAATATGTGAGTTGTAATTGTTTGTTTGTTTTGTTGCTTTACGTCCCAAGTCAACAGCTATGGTCATTGCGGGACGGTCAGTTCACCTAACCACACTTTTTCCTGGGCAGGCTTGAACAAGCGATTAACCAGTAATTCGTGCACATACTTTCGCTTGTAACTGGCAACAACCCTTCTTGAATAAATCAGCGGAAGGGAGGAGAATGACCGTAGAAATTATTTCATGATCTATCTCCACGAAAGTATGGGGCCGGACCGGGATCGAACTCGCGACCCCTGGATCTGCAGTCAGACACGTATCTGTAGCCAGACACGTTACCGACTGCGCTACGCGGCCCGGCAGTTGTAATTGTTGAATAATTGAGTGGTAAGTTTTGGAATATTTAAGATTGAAGTGTGAAGTAAAGGATGTGTGAGAAATATATGTTGAATAATTGAGTGGTAAGTTGTGAATGTTTAAGATGAACGTGTGAAGTACAGAATTAGTGAGTTGTAATTGTTGAATAATTGAGTGGTACACTGTGAATGTTTAAGATTGAAATGTGAAGTAAAGAATGTGTGAGTAGTAACAGTAGAATAATTGAGTGGTAAGTTGTAAATAATTAAGATTGAAGTGTGAAGTAAAGAATGTGTGAGTAATAACTGTTAAATAATTGAGTGGTAAGTTTTGGAATGTTTAAGATTGAAGTGTGAAGTAAAGAATGTGTGAGTACTAACAGTAGAATTATTGAGTGGTAAGTTGTGAATGTTTAAGATGAAAGTGTGAAGTAAAGAATGTGTGAGTAGTAACTGTTAATAATTGAGTGGTAAGTTGTGAATGTTTAAGATTGAAGTATGAAGTAAAGAATAAGTGAGTAATAACTGTTAAATAATTGAGTGGTAAGTTGTGAATGTTTAAGATCAAAGTGGGAAGTAAAGAATATGTGAGTTGTAATTGTTGAATAATTGAGTGGTTTTTTTGTTTTTTTGTTTTTTTTGTTGCTTTACGTCCCATGTCAACAGCTATGGTCATTGCGGGACGGTCAGTTCACTTAACCACACCTTTTCCTGGGCAGGCTTGAGCAAGCGAATAACCAGTAATTTGTGCACATACTTTCGCTTGTAACTGACAACAACCCTTCTTGGATAAATCAGCGGAAGGGAGGAGAATTACCGTAGAAATTATTTCATGATCAATCTCCACGAAAGTATGGTACCGGGCCGGGATCGAACTCGCGACCCCTGGATCTGCAGTCAGACACGCATCTGTAGCCAGACACGTTACCGACTGCTATTGAGTGGTAAGTTTTGGAATATTTAAGATTGAAGTGTGAAGTAAAGGATGTGTGAGAAATATATGTTGAATAATTGAGTGGTAATTTGTGAATGTTTAAGATGAAAGTGTGAAGTACAGAATTAGTGAGTTGTAATTGTTGAATAATTGAGTGGTACGCTGTGAATGTTTAAGATTGAAGTGTGAAATAAAGAATGTGTGAGTAGTAACAGTAGAATAATTGAGTGGTAAGTTTTGGAATGTTTAAGATTGAAGTGTGAAGTAAAGAATGTTTAAGATTGAAGTGTGAAGTAAAGAATGTGTGAGTAGTAACAATTGACTAATTGACTGGTAAATTGTGAATGTTTAAGATCGAAGTGGGAAGTAAAGGATGTGTGAGCAGTAAGTGTTGAATAATTCAGTGGTAAGTTGTGAATGTTTAAGATCAAAGTGGGAAGTAAAGAATGTGTGAGTTGTAACAGTAGAAAATTGAGAGGTAAGTAATTTGTGAAGTACAGAATGTGTCAGTAAAGAATGTGTGAGTAGTAACAGGGTAAGTTGTGAATTTTTAAGATTGAAGTGTGAAGTAAAGAATGTGTGAGTAGTAACAGTATAATAATTGAGTGGTAAGTTGTCAATGTTTAAGATTGAAGCTTGAAGTCAAGAATGTGTGAGTATTAACAATAGACTAGGTGATTTCTAAGTTGTGAATGTTTAAGATGAAAGAGTGAAGTTAAGAATGTGTGAGTAGTAACTGCTGAATAATTTAGTGGTAAGTTATGAATTTTTAAGATTGAGAAGTGAAGTAAAGAATGTGTGAGTAGTAACAATAGACTAACTGAGCTGTAAGTTGTGAATGTTTAAAATGAATGTTTAAGATGAAAGAGTGAAATAAAGAATGTGTGAGTAGTAACTGCTGAATTATTTAGTGGTAAGTTGTGAATTTTTAAGATTGAGAAGTGAAGTAAAGAATGTGTGAGTATGTAGTAACAGCAGAATACTAGTAACTGAGTAGTTAGCTGTGAATGTTTAAGATGGAAAAGTGGAGCATTCAACAGAGCATGTGAGTAGTAAATAATGAATAATTAAGTGGTAATTTGTGAATATTATAGATGGAAGCGTGAAGTAAACAATGTGTGAGTAGTTACTGTTGAATAATTGTGTGGCAAGTCATGACTGTTCATGATGGAAGTGTGAGGTACAGAATGTGTGGGCAGTAACAGTAGAATAATTGAGTGGTATGGTAAGTCATGAATATTTAAGATGGGAGTGTGAAGTACAGAATTAGTGAGTAGTAACCTTTGAATAATTGAGTGGTAAGTTGTGGTTGTTTAAGATAAAAGTGTAAAGTACAGAATGTGTGAGTCGAAAGTAACAATTAAATTATTGAGTGGTAAGCCATGAATGTTTTTTTTTTGTTTGTTTTGATTCTTTATGTCCTAGCCAACAATTTTTCAGTCATTTTGGGACAGGTCTTCCTTGGTTGAACCACTCAATTATTCAACAATTACTTCTCACACATTCTGTACTTCACTGTTCAATCTAAAGGATTCACAACTTAATGTCAACTACAACTATTCAACACATTCTGTACTTTACATTCATGATTTATCCTCTGCTTAGTACTGGTTCAACCCGGGTCTTATCCCCTACTTTATGTAACAGTACTGGTAAGTCATGAATGTATGTGATGGAAATGTGTGAGTACATGGAAACTATTGAATGATTTGAGTGGAAAGTGATGATCAAATGAGTGAAATATAGGTGTTAAGTATAAAATGAAAATCAAGACCTTTTAATTAGCATTGTTTATCTTAAACAGACAACATTAGCTGTGTTTAGCTATTAATGCAACATAATCAACCGATCTAGATCTTCTGAATAAGCCAAAGGCAGTAGCAAAATTTTACAAGGTATAACTTATTTCAAACTTAATTTTAAGGCTTTACCACAAAAGATTTAATTATACAGAATATCTTGATAGTTTAATGTTCACTTTTGAAAACTTACTCGAGGGTATGTGTCATAAATGATAAGATATATCAAGAAGTATAAAATCTCACTAAACCTAGCATAACAGTTCAGCTGACTGCAAAAACATGCTACAGTTCACTGCTAATCTGATATTATTTTTAAATTTCATACTTTCAGCTACCCCCTGAGAAAACCTGCCTTCAACAGGACTAATTAAGAGCGCGTAACGAAAATTTAATTTTCTTATTTCTCAATCAAAACATATGATGTGGGTACTCAAAAGAACCGTCTCAATGAGACGGTTTGTTTGAGCAACCAGAACATATCATAAAATTGATGGGTAAGAAAATATTTACAATTTTACGATAAAAATTTTTGTTTATCTTGAAAATTAAGCTTTATTAAATTATTTGCATGCTGGGTAATTTTTCATGCTTTTGTTTTCGTCTGCTTACAGAACTTTACTATTTTCAAAATTAACGTTTTCAAAACATTATTTTAGGAACATTATCAGAGTGTCAAACAGTTTGGATCCTGATCTGGTTCCAAACTAATTTCAAAGGTTGTCAGCAGATGACAAAAGTCGCTGCTATTAAATGCCAACAATATTTGCCATTTTTAGCAGAATGAATTTCATAGTTGAGATTGAAAAAAAGTTTTATTTTGTTTGTTTTTATTCAATCTGTACTTCCCAGTCATCAATTTTTCATTCATGTCAGGGATGAACAAGTAGCGGACAAAGCGTCTTGCTCAAGGACACAACACAATTGTGACTCCGCCAGCGGTGAGGCTCGAACCAGCACACCATCAATGGACCCATGCAGTCTAACACTCTACCAACTCTGCATTGCAGGGGATGTACCCTGGCATTCTTTGATAATAATGAAAATCTTCTTTCCCAAGGAGACAGTTATAACTGATGACATTTACTACACCTTCCTACAACATTAATGAATATGTTATTTACTCTAACATGTTTTAGACAGCCACTGACTGTCATTAAAAGCTTCAAGTCATTTGTAATACCTTCTGACAGCAGCTGTCACACAAATGCAGATTTTATTCTAAGTAACTGGATTGAAAATGAGTAAAGTCAGGCCTTTTATCGTTTTGTTTGTTTGATTTGATTCACACTCTTTCAGTTAAACAGGGACGGGACTCCTAGGTTGGACCAGTACTAAGCTAGGATAAATGTGTGTTGCTCAAGGACCACAACGCAGTCACCGGTGAGGCGCGAACCTACGGCCCCTTGGTCTCTAGTCAAGCACTCAACCACTGAGCCACTGCGCTGCGTAACGAAAAAAAATGATTTTCTTATTTCTCAACCAAAACATATGTTGTAGGTACTCAAAAGAACCGTCTCATTGAGACGGTTCTTTTGAGCACCCAAAACATGTTAAAACTGGCGAGTAAGAAAATATTTACAATTTTACGCCCAAAAATGTTGCTTATCTAAACCTGTGAAAGTAAAAATATAAACCTATGTAGACTAATAGACTTTTCCATAAAGTTTTATACAGTTAAGCCAGGTTCTCACCGTTTGCAAAAGTACCCATTCGGGGGGGTTTCCTGCAGCCCGGAGTGAGTCCAGTCTACACTTGGTAAAGGCATCAGACGAGACTGTGTGTTTGCACAAGCTCAATCGTTTGAGCCTTTGCTTCTCCACCAAAACCTCGTGAGCTGCATATGCAGCCTCACCTTTTGAAGTGACACACATGGGAGGATCCAGAGAGGGGACAGGGGGTCCAGACCCTCCCCCCCCCCCCCCCCCCCTGGATAATCACATTGCTATGTTTCCTTAGAAATACCGGTATGGACTCTCCTCGAGAAGCAATTGGACCCATTGCTTCTCGAGGGAGGTCCGTACCACTCACTGTGAAATACAAATGTATGTTGACAAAAAAGGTTTTATGACCCACCTCTCCCCGACAGAATTTTCTGGATCCGCACATGGCACAGATATTTTAACTGTAAAGTGTGGACTCAGCATTCCTAATATCTGAGAAATCATATTTACCTCAGCAACCTCCTCCTCTCCCTCCTCAGGAATAGAATACAACCTCATCTTGAACTTCATTAAATTCATTTCGATTCCTTCGCATTTCCCCCAAATTTGAATTTCAGTTTAGTAATGTCCTCCCAACTATTCCAATTGCATGGTTTCATTTTTTTCATGGATTGACAAATTAATGGAAAAACTGTGTGGATTCTGATCAGACTCAAATCTGGATCTGCAATGTTTGTAAATCCACACTGATAATGCAGTGTCTAAGCATCCAACACAATAAACTCACAACAACTATCATTAAATTTAACATCTTGCCTGCTGGGAAATTTTGTATGCTTTTTTGTTGTCTACTGATTTTTTTCAAAATTAACTTTTTCAAAATATTCTCTAAGAAATACTGTTAGAGTTTAAAACAGTTTGGATCCAGATGAGGCCCAACACTGTGTTGGGCCTCATCTGGGTCCAAACTGTTTGCTAAGGTTATCAGTAGACAATACTAAATAGTTTTTAGTTCCTGAATGCAGCTCTGATTTCTGCTAATCTAAATAATGTAATTTAAAAATTAACTAGCTTTTATCGCTATAGTGGCGACTTTTGTCATCTGCTGTTAACTTTTGCAAATAGTTTGGACCCAGATTAGGACCTAAAGAATGTTGGTCCTGATCGTTTATCACTCTGATACATAGTGTTCCTGAAAGGATTTTTTGAAAAAGTTAATTTTGAAAAGAGTCAGCAGATGACAACTAAAACGTGAAAATTTACTCCGGCATGCAAAGAGCTAACAACTTGATATCCAATTATTCCCTGGTATCCATCCTGATTAGAACTTTTTTTGTGTAAAAAAAAATAATTTTCTTATTTCTAAACCAAACATATGTGTTGTGGCTACTCAAAAGAACCGTCTCATGAGACGGCTCTTTTGAGCACCCAAAACATGCTTCAACGGATGAGTATGAAAATTTTTACAATTTTACGCCCAAAATTTTTGTTTATATTCCACCTTTTATTTTTGCCATGTAAGTCCTTATTTTGCTTTCTAATAAAGTTGCATATAAAGTTTAGAGTAATTATTCCATTTTCAATTCACAATAAATCATCTCCAACCAATCCATTTTACTTATTACAATGAAATGGAAAAAACAGTGTGGATGCTGATCAGCTGACTTCTTCAGACCTGGATCTACACTGTACACAGCAAAGGTAAGATCAAAATCAAACTTTTATATCCATTTCAAATCCATTTTTCTGAACAAACATAACAATATCCACTTCTATATAGACTCCAATGATCACAATACTTCCACCTTATGAACATTAATGAAAATGTTTTTTTCATATAGAACAAGTAATTTACAACATGACCGGTCTAGTATGTCTGACCTGTCTCAGGACTAGCTTGTACCATATTAATGAATTTGCCGAGTTACATGAAAAGGAGAATTACATGTATCTATCTATCTCCATAATACTGCCTCCCTCGGCAATAATAATAACGATCATATTTTCTTTTTGAGAACATTGCAAGTCCAATTTTTACGCGTCCCAGATCAGAGCCACTGACTCAAGCGACTTAAAAGTCTGTCCCCCACTTCATATAACCCACTTTCATTTAGCTAGAATTAATTGATATAGATATGTTTTAATTGCTACCACCATCTTGTACAATACTTCCATGTATTGTACGTCCACTGAACCCAACAAGTAAGTGGCAGAGTCAGATTCTAAAGTCTAGCCCAGGTGCTCGAGAGCCCATGTAGATATTCTTATATTTCTAAAACTGCCTAACCAAAGTAATTTATAGGCAAACAATGCAGACCCAGATCAGACTGCGTTACAGGGTCAAGCATTTTTGCTAATAACCAACATCTTATTTGGAACAGAAAGAGAAAAGTGATTGAAACTTTGGAACATAAACAAATTTTAACCCCCAGCATTCAACCTGTTTTTGTTTGTTATGTTGCTTTACGTCCCATCAGCCAACAGCTAAGGTCATGGCGGGACGGTCAGTAAATCACCTAACCACACTTTTTCCTGGGCAAGCTTGAACAAGCGGTTAACCATTACTTCGTGCACATTCTTTCGCTTGTAACTGACAACAACCCTTCTTTAAGGAGGAGAACAACCGCAGAAATTATTTCATGATCGATCTCCACAAAAGTATGGGGCCGGGTCGGGATCGAACTCGCGACCCCTGGATCTGCAGTCAGACTCGCATCTGTAGCCAGACACGTTACAATCTTGTTTATCTGGGCACACGTTTTGTGGAAATTTGTTTTGCAAACTTTTTATGAAGAAGAACAAAGAAAAAAAAAGAGATAAGCATTTTTAATTTCCGTCAAAACGCATGTGCCTGTTGGTTACCATAACGGACTGTAGGTTTGGAATACAGGGGGTGAGTATTGTTTGTTTCTTGGGTTACCCTTTTTGCTTGAACTGTAACGACGCAATCAATTAGGTGACACCCAAGCCGACCTTTGAACTGTCACCAACAATATATTTTATGTCAAGCTGACAAAAAGGGCCTTAATTTAGCATATTACACAATTATTACAACATCAAATACTCATTTTCCTCCGATCACAAGTGGTGTCGTGAATTTGAGCCCTAGCTTTGCATAACGGTACCTCTGATTTAACCAAGACTGTTGTCAGTTACTGACATAAGTAACACCTTTTTGCAAATCTGAAACATTTTGGTCTTTCTATGTATGTGCAGAAAGGATCATTGACCAATCTACGAAGTTTGTCCAGATTGCTCGATCACGAGATTGCCCGATCACAATGAATGTCACATTCAGTTTGATGAACCAGAACCTATACAGGTCCCCAGATAAGAGTGTGTAACAGAAAATTATTTTTCTAATTTCTTTACCAAAAGATATGTAGTAGATACTCAAAAGATAACCGTCTCGATGAGGTAGTTCTTTTGAGCACCCAAAACACATGTTTATATAAACTGATGGGTAAGGAAATTATCGCAATTTATGCTTAAAATTGCTTAACTGGCCCTATGCCTATAGCCACTTGTGAATTTCCAGGTGGGGTCTGGACCCTCTGTCCCCCACCCCCCCTCTCTGGATCCACCCATGCAAGTATTTCTGTCCCTTAATATTTAAATGGCGTTTTGCTGGCATGCCAATGTTGGCCCAACATTGAATGCTGGCTTGATAGCTTTGTGATTTTTCAAGGGATCCGGACCTGTATTGCTAAGAAACCATATACTACCCGATACCCTAAACTCCCTGTTCCCCCCCCCCCCCCCCCCCCCCATGATCAGACAGCTGGGTCTGCTCTGTTTAGGCCTCTCTATGAGGTAAAGGGTTAAAAAAACTAATTTCAAAGTAAATTTTTGTGGTTAAAATGAACTTTTTAAAGTGCCATGAGCATGTAATAAGATGAATAGGCCAGTGGCTAACTTGTGACAAACGGCAGGGCTTGACAATAGGTCAGGAAGAAATGCTAACTCTTTCCATGCTGTGTAATTTTTATCCCCACCCTTTTTTAAAAAGGCATCATGGATTTCCTTTTTCCACCTGAACATTATAGAGTGTCCAAAACATCCATTTTATTGGCTGTCTCCTAAATCCCTGGATGAAATCCGACTGACTTTTCTAAACAAGTGGGACCTGCAAGATTGACGTGCTTACACAAGAAGTGTGTGCTGTGCAAGAACACAATTATGTTGTGATATCTCTTATGAATGCAACCAAATGTTGAGTGAGGGGCTTACAAAAGCAGTGCGTGCAAGAGCATTTTTATTTTTCCCTGCCTCTACACTCAGGGGCCCTGGGGAAGCCAAGGGTCAAAATATCAGTGACTGTCTGTTTGTATGTGCAAGGTCTTCAGCTTTCTGGTTATGAAGAAGATTTTAAAAGGGTTTTTACCATCAATAGGTATGGAGGCCATCTCCCATCTACATTTATGGCATGTGACCAGGACCATTTGAACCAACTTTTGTTCCTCCACCCTTACGAGTCTTAATATGAGATTTGAGTTCAATTGACCCTGCGGTTTCAAATGTTGACAGGGACCTGAAGACCAATGCCAGAGTCTGAGTCATTGGTATACTTAACTGTCTACTTGCCCTACTTCATGTGAGCTAAAAAAATCAAACAGTGTATAAAAAATAAATAAAATAAACTTACTTGCCATTTAGGATTTCAATATTATTCCAAAGCTTAAGTGTACAAATCTGATGGTTAAAGAAAAAGTCACTGATAATAATGATTAAACTGTCAGGACTTGAGTTAAGAGTGTAACGAAAAACTATTTTTCTTATTTCTCAACCGAAACATATGTTGTGGGTACTCAAAAGAACCGTCTCAACGAGACGGTTCTTTTGAGCACCCAAAACATATGTTATTACTGATGGGTAAGAAAATATTTACAATTTTATGTTGAAATATTTTGTTTATCTAAACCTGTACTTTGACTGTGACAAGTTAATCAGGGCACCTGGGGCAGGTGTCCCAGGAACACCTAGATAAATGAATATTTACTCCAATTTTGATGCACTGGACATTAAACTGCACTTGATCTGTCACTGATAAACTTTTAAACTTCAACTGTCCCATAAAAGTGTAATTTCAATAATGCACCAATCTCAAAACCCATTGGAAAGGTACAAATTGACCACCAAGTACATGTATAGAGATAAAACTACATCCCACCAACAGGCTAGGTAAGGTCATATGGAGACTGGGCCACAGCTAAAAGTTGTGAAGCCGGGGAACGAACATGTGAGGAGAGTGGTATATCCACTACACCTCTATGATTAGTTCAAAGGCGAGATCTTCATAGACAGAAATACATCACTTTTTAGAAATTGGAAGCCTCCATGTGAGCTAAACAATTTTGTGTCTTAACAACAACAGAATCTAGGGCGAAGATTTAGCGCTAGTAAAATGCATTTAAGCCCCCCCCCCCCTCAGCTTAGGCTGCTGTCTGCTCTAAGGCGGTGGTTCTGTTGTTGTTGATCTATTGTTTAATGTACTTCCCATTTCTGTGTTTGTCTTTGTTTTGTTATGCATTTATTAATAGTTTGTGTCCATTCTAGTTATGCAATCATCTTGAAGAGGAAGAGAAAGCTGGTTGCTTTGCTATTATTGTCTTACAGATGTATTGTTACTATAGATATTCTGTGGCTTTTCCTCATCGTGCCGTGGGTCGGTCTGCAGTATGTGATTGTGGTATTTCCTGATCATACTCCTTACTTTTTGACTGGAATTGTAGTGGAATACTCTTTAAAAACAACTTAGACTATTCCATACTAAATTGTATCAATATGTATGGGAATGAAAAGGGTTAAGTGCCTCTCGCTGTAAAGTTTTTTTAAGGCTTAATCCCAGTCAACAATATTACAGTCATGATGTCAGGACACCTCCCAGAGAGAGGTAGATCTCGAGAGAAAAGAAGAACAGGAAACATCTAAAAGGCCCTGATCCCAGCCAAATTTGCCTCAAGTAAAGCAGAGTTCATCCTGCCAACAAGCAAAATGACCTTCCAGACCATCAATCAGAAAGCTGCAGCAGAGAGTGCACCACCCAACTGGCTCAGTGAAATGCCAATTAGTTTGACCATGCACCATGCAGTTACCTTGAGGGGCATTCTTGGCTGCATATTGAAGATAAATATTGCATTTGTTTGATTGAAAAAAAAGTTTAATCTAGGTGTATGATCAAAGGATTGTTAATATAATGGCAAAGTATATATCAAAATATTTTGAATGGAATATTCAAATTTGCGAATGAATATATAATAATGACACATATTCTCTTAGGAGTGTATGGTAAAGCCATTATTACTTTACAGGTATCCATTATAAAACGTAAATTGCCTATTAAAAGAGTGGTATTTTAAAAAATTTAAATGAAGTGCAAGATTGTACATGAAAGCAATGATTATCAATGGTTTAATCATTATGAACATGTCGAGTTAGAATAGTGGGGAATATTGACTCGTACAGGGTAATGCTCCTACTGATTCCAAACACTGGCCGACACCTTTTACTCCACTTTGTCCTCTCTATCCCACCCCTTAACAGATGCAGGTGAATTCCCAGCAGGCACACAACCTTAAAACAACGTTGTATCAACGTCGATGCGACGTCATAACATCCCCTCGGACACAACGTTGTTTTGACGTCATGTGCCTGCTGGGTTAGGTCTGGGTAATGATTTGGTAGAAAATATACTCATGCTAATAAAAAGAAGCCACCCCAATTCACCAGCTTTGTTTAAAATAAATACAGACATGAACATGTTATGATTACAGAGTGATATATTGTAAGTCATATCTTGCATGACCGCCACCTTTATGAATGCATTCTATGAGCCTTTTGCGCATGCTTAAAAAGAGGCCTTGGATTGTACCCCACCTCACCCCTTGTGGAATGCATTGTCATTGTTCAAGCAGCTAGTGTTCCAATTCGGGAAATGTGGCAGCTGGGAAGGGATACGATCATGTACCCACCAGCCTAGATTATCCTAAGAATGGTTGATCAGAGATGGATCTACCCGGAAGGCCAGTCAAGGGGTATGACATAATCAGCTTGCAAACAGTTCCTTGCCATATTGCAGGTATGTTGGCATTGTCTTGCTGGAAGAGAAAATTGTTTCAAACAGTGTGATAGGTTTGCAGGACCTGTGAGTGAAGACCTTAATCCACATAGCATTGGCCTCTAAGCGACCCGGAATTACTTTGCAAATTAAACGAACCTTATACGAATCTCAGGGTGGCCTTCTTTTTCATAGCATGAGTATATATCGACTTGAACACAAATTTTCAGCGTAAAAAATGTAAATATTTTCTTACCCATATATTTTAGCATGTGTTTTAAGTGCTCAAAAGAACCGTCTCATTGAGACAGTTGAATATACGTTTTGGTTAAAACATAAGAAAATTATTTTTCTGTATCCGGAATACCCACTCTTAACTAAAGGGGTTTTGTATAGTTACATACCCTAGATATTCAGTCGAAAAAGTATGATGAACCAGTGCAAACCCAGATCATTCACTGTTTGGCATTCCATTACATTTGCGGTGACATGAGCAGGGCAGTTGCTCAGCGCTAGATTTGAGATCGAGAGGTCCTGGTTCGAGCCTCACTAGAGGCACTGTGTTGTGTCCTTAAGCACCGGTTCAACCCAACGAAACAGTTGACACAGACTGGTTCCAATGTATGACCAGAACCAGGCCTTTAGTTAATTAAGTCAGCGCATAACAGAAAATGTGGCGGGTACTCAAAAGAACCCTCTCATTGAGAGCTCAAAATTATAGGTCGTAAAATATTTACAATTTTACTGTGAAAATTTTTGTTTATCTAAACTATAATAGCTATGCACATCAATGGGAGACTACTGAAATGAGCTGTGCATGATTCTCATCAATTGATTCTCTTTTCAGAATGGGCACTCCTTGTCTACTGGGTTATTTTGTCGTATGCTGATTATTTTCAAATTCAACATTTTTGACCATCAATGTCAAAAAGTTTGGATCCAGATCAGGCACGTTTTGTCACGCCTGATCTGGGTACAAACTGTTTACAAAGGTTATCAGCAGATGACACTAGTTGGCAGAGTAAAACCCCTGCGAAATGGTCTAGAACTGTTCTAGAATGTTCTAAAATTATTCTAGAATTTTCTAGAACTATGTTCTAGAACTGTTCTAGATATGTTCTAGAATATTTATGGGACAGATGTAGAACGTTAAATGGGACAATTTTTTGTTCTACAATTGTTCTAGCCGAGGTCAAAAAATTTGTTCTAGAAAAGTTCCAGGAAATTCTAAAAGTTTTTCCTAGAACAGTTCTAGAACAAATAAATTTTGCTCTAGAACAGTTCCAGAACAAATCTTTAGAACGTTTATGGAACAATTGTAGAACACCCCTCATAAAATGTCCCATTTAACGTTCTATAAATGTCTCAGAATAGTTCTAGAACATCTGTAGAATGGTTCCAGAACTATTCCAGAAATGTTCTAATGGTTTGTTCTAAAACTGTTCTAGAATTAAACTTGGTTTGTTCTAGAACAGTTCCAGAACAAATCTTTAGAATGTTTATGGAACAGTTGTAGAACGACCCCTCATAAATTGTCCCATTTAACATTCTATAAATGTCTCTGAATAGTTCTAGAACATCTGTAGAATGGTTCCAGAACTATTCTAGAAATGTTCTAATGGTTTGTTCTAGAACTGTTCTAGAACTAACCTTGGTTTGTTCTAGAACTGATCTAGAACAAACCTTTAGAAATTTTCTGGAACAATTGTAGAACACCCCTAGAAATGTTCCATTTAATGTTCTAAAAATGTCTCTGAATCATTCTAGAACATTTTTTAGAATGGTTCCAGAACAATTCCAGAAATGTTCTAATGGTTTGTTCTAGAACTGTTCTAGAATAAACATTGGCTTTTTCTAGAACTGATCCAGAACAAACCTTTAGAAATTTTCTGGAAAGACTGTAGAACAACTCTTCAAAAATGTCATATAAAGCATTCTATTAATGCTCCTGAATTATTTTAGAGCATTTTAGAATAGTTTAAGAACAATTTCAGGAATGTTCTAGTGGTTTGTTCTGCAACTGTTCTAAAAAATCTGAACTTTTCTAAAACAGTCAGAACACCCCCCCAAAAATGTCCCATATAGGGTTTGGAAATAAGATTCCATCGAATGCCACCTTTATATATCTGGAAGACTGTTGACATTGGTTTAAAGCCCCAATAAGTAATCCCCAAATGCAGGTGACACAATAAATAAATAAACATCAACTGGAGGAGAATTATTATAGGGGCCCTAAGTTGGCCTAAATGTTGTTAGTTATTGCCACCCTGTTACCCCACCCATTTCAAAACATTGTCATGCATTTTACCTTGGAAAAACAGCAACTACAGCAACAATTAACATTAATACTTAAGAAATTGTGTCTCAAGCCTACTCACTGTCCCAGACTTTATAATACTGTCAAATTTGCCATCTAGAAACTGCCACAAGTGCTTTTTGGGGAGCCTTCATAATCCCTCCAATTCTGGCAGCCATGTTTTTCCCAACATCAATCTGGTTAAATTTATGATAATGACATGATTGTTCTAAAACTGTTCTAAAAATGTTCTAGAACATTTTTTTAACTTTTGTAGAACTTGCTGGTTCAGTAAATTTCAGTAAAATATTTCTCCCGAATTATCAGTGAATTGAAAAATAAATAACATTCATTGCAAAACTGTAACATTGTAGTTTTTGGTAAACTTGCTCAACCTTTGTTTATAGTAATTAAGCCATGATCATCTTCTCATTGTGGTAACATGCCACCCTGTATTACCCCACCCATTTCAAAACATTGTCTTGCATTTGCTAAAAAAACTTACAAACAACAACCCCACCATTAATCAACATTAAAAACCTTAGAGAAACTGTTTCTCAGGTCTACTCACTGTCTCAGTCAATACTACTATCATGTTTGCCATCTAGAAATTCCCAAACAAATGTTTTTGAAGAGCCTCCACATTTTCCCTCCAATTCTGGCAGCCATGTTTTTCCCATCATCCATCTGGTTATGACATGTTTCCTCTTTAAATGTTCTAAAAATGTTCTAGAACTTTTTAGAACATTTCTAGAACTTGCTGGTTCTATAAAAGTACTAAATAAGTTCTAGAACTTAATTTGAATTTTCTTTTACTTATTTTGCCCTTTTTTCTTTCTTTCTCTATATACTGCTAGACCCTTGCTTGCGAGTATTATCGGCAAGTGTACTTTGTGCACTCCAGGTTGCAGGATGAAAGCCTACAGGTAATTTAAACCATATCTAAATTAACGTAGGGTTCTTTAACCTGCACAAGGGGTGACCTTCCCTGCAAAGGGGACATCCAGTTAACGTCCCCATCCAAAGGACCAGGCCTCCAGATAAGAGTGAATATTGGAAAATTATTTTCTTTACTTCTCACCCAAAACATGTTTTATGTTTTGGGTACTCAAAAGAACCGTCTCATTGCCCAACACTGAGCTACCTGATGCTTTCTGCTCTTGAGAAGTTTCAAAAATGTTCTAGAACTTATTAGTATATTTGTAGAATTAACTAGTTCTAAAAAGTAAGACAAATGTTCTAGAACTTAATTTGAATCATTTTTAGAAGTTTCTGTCAACTTATTTTGTTCTTGAAAAGTTCTAAAAATGTTCTAGAATATTATTAGAACATTTGTAGAACTTACTGGTTCTTGATTTGTTCTAAAAATGTTCTAGAATATTTCAAGAACACTTATAGAATGGAAATCAGTTCTAGAATGTGTTTGATTTGTTCTATAACAATGTTCTAGAACAGTTGTAGAACAAGAGTTCTAGAACGAACATATTTACCTGTTTAGAACAGTTCTAGAACAGTTCTAAATGTTCTAGAACAGTTCTAGAACACCTCCAATTTGTAGAACAAAATTTCGCAGGGGAAGAGATCCAGGTGAAATTGTTCTCACAACTTATTTTTAGTCATCAACTTGCTTCATGGGAGGGCTGTGGCTCGCTCAGTGGTAGTGCTTGACTCGAGACCTAAGGGCAGTGGATTGGAGCCTCACCGGCATCACTGTTTGGTGTCCTTGAACAAGACACATTAATCCTTGCTTAGTACTGGTTCAACCCATGAAGACCGTCGACATAACTGAAAGATTGTTGACTGGGACGTAAATAATCAAATCAAATGAAAAAAGTCAATAAGCAATGCTTATTAGATACCCCCCGCACAGTAAGAGTCAGTGAAAAAACTTGGCAAGTTATAGTTCGAACAAGAAGACCTTAGTTTTGAAAAGAAGATTTCAGTAGAATCTGTGCAAACAAAAATTATAAACTCCTTCATGCATATGTTCAATGTGTCAGCAAAGTATCAAATTGCTCCATCAAGAGCTGTGGTAGGAGTTGATTGGCCCATAAAGGCACTATCCATGCATATACAAAAGCCATATAAGGGAAAAATTGTCTAAGTTCAACAAGAATTATAAACTCCTTCATGCATATGTTCATTGTGTCTACATTGTATTGACAAAGTATCAAATTGCTTCATCAAAAGCTGTGGTAGGAGTTGATTGGCCCATAAAGGCACTATCAATGCATATACAAAAGCCATATTAGGGAATAATTGTCTAAGTTCTCACAGCTGTCATTTTGTCAAAATTATTTTTGTGAACCAAACTCCTAAATGCATATGTTCAATGTGTCTACATTGTATCGGCAAAGTATCAAATTGTTCCATCAAAAGCTGTAGTAGGAGTTGATCGGCCCATGAAGGCACCATCTATGCATATACAAAAGCCCAAGAAGGGAAAATTGGTCTAAGTTCTCACAGCTGTCATTTAGTCAAAAATTATTTTTTCAGAACCAAACTCCTTCATGCATATGTTCATTGTGTCTACATTGTATAGTCAAAGTATCAAATTGTTCCATCAAATGCTGTGGTAGGAGTTGATCGGCCCGTGTATGGCCTATAATAGAATAAGCATAAAGCCCTATATTAAAAGCCATTTAGAACTACAAAGGGAAATAACTCAAATAGAATTGGCCCCTTGCCCTTACTTTTTTGTCTAAAGTATTTGTCTTGCATATATGAACATGTTTGCAAGGTTTGATGAAAATCCAGCAATGGCCTATAATAGAATAAGCATAAACCCCTCTATTAAAAGCCATTTAGAACTATAAAGGGAAATAACTCAAATAGAATTGGCCCCTAGCCCTTCCTTTTTTGTCTAAAGTATTTGTCTTGCATATATGAACATGTTTGCAAGGTTTGATGAAAATCCAGCAATGACTCTTCGAGTTATTAAGGAAACAAAACGTTACGGACGGACGGACGGACGCACGGACGGACAACGTGAAAACAGTATACCCCCTACAAACAAAGTTTGCGGGGGGTATAACAAAAAAGCTTGCTTCGCGGTGGAGGGGGTCTGCACCAGTATTCCTATGGATATTTATAGCACTGCAGGGGGGGGGGGGGGGGTCGGCAATCAGATTTTTTTACAGAGAGGTCTTGAAATAATGATAGGGAGCCTGGGAGTTAGCATGTCTAGATTTCTTTACACAAGTGCTGCCCTGTGGATCTGCACAGGTGTGGACCCCATCCGAGTCCAGTGGGAAATATGCCTAAAAATAGCAGTCTTACCAGTTCTTCTAAAGTCTCAGCATCCTTGTCCAAATATTTTTCCATCTTTGCTAAACAAATAACTCCATTCAGGTGTGAAACCTTATTGAACGTTGACACAGTTTTGTAATCAGACACCTGTCACCAGCCTCAATTAAACAGCTTTGTGTATTGGCGGGTTTACTCGTGGGACAACAGACTGTCCCATTTTCACTACAGGTAAAACAGCTGTGTGAACGATATTTAACAAATAAAGTGTGCATTTCTTCCTAAGTAGATTTTACAAATATCGTTTTATAATCATTAAATGCAATAAATTTGGGATTTGACATAATAATTATCGAAACCCAATAAATCTTTTCTTCATAAAATTGCTTTCAAAAATAAGCCGAATGCCTTGCGTGTAAATAGGTTCGCCCAGGTAAAAACTGAATACACAAGTACCGTTATCGTTTCTTATGGCTATTGTAATAATTCATTTCAATATTAAACAAGTTTACCTATATCTCTTCAATGTTTGCTGATTCCAATCAATCGATAAAATATCATAATAAAAAAATACCTACCAGCCATAACACAAGAAAAAGGACATTAGTACTAAAATTCTCTGCCTATGGAGAGGTCCATGTGCGGATCCAGAGGGGGGACAGGGGGTCCGGACCCCCCTGAGAAAATAAAAAAAATTTAGGGTTTCTTAGCTACCAAGTTGGGTCATCATCGGCACGCCAGCGAAAAGCCATTTAAATGGCGTTTCGCTGGTGGGCAGGTGATGTCCTGCTTATAGTGGTATTTGATCCTCTCCCCTCTTAATGAAACAAACAAAAACAACCCCGTCAAAGTTTGACCCCCTCTGACAAAACTCTGGATCCGCGCATGAGGTCAAAGGGTAAACGCAAGTGAATGTCCTCTTCACATATAGAATGGTGGGACTCTCAGGCACGCACAGACTAGCATTTTTGTAAGAAAACACTGAAGGCAGTGTTTTCTTACAAGATAATTTCTCTTTTTCCATGTGAATGCTGAAATGTTTACCTTTATATCTATCAATATTTTTGTCATGTTTTTGATCTTTTGATCACAGTATGGATAAATCCTTTGAAACTGGAAAAAAAGCATCACAGACCTTGTCAAAGAAAAGGCAACTTTGTCAAAAAATGTATCCCCCACCCGGACAGTGTAAAAGCTAGACTTTAAATGGCAACAATCACTACTGATCATTACACCAAGTCACAAAATATGAATCACATTACTCCAACCCCTTAGTCCACCGTGGTAATCATTCCGCACATCCAATGCTTTAGTATCAACATGCTAAGCTCCAGTTGACTGCACAATTTCAATATTTGAGGTCAACTTTTTGCTTGAATAATGTTTTTTTTTTCACCTACAATTTGATAATGCAACGAACATGCCAACTTGCAGAAAAAAAATTGTTTGACCTTTTGACCCAACCCCAGGGAAAAATATTGCTTGCATGTTCTAGTCTTCATTCCCTTTAATTTTATATGCAACATGACCAGATTTTGAAAAAAAAAATTGCCATCAGCTGAGCCCCTCCCCCACCCCCCCAAGTCCACCCAGCGGATCCGACCAAGCCATCAAACTAAAATCTTGTTTTATGTCATTTAGAAGAGGTCCGCAGTCTGATCAGCACCTTTGTTTTGGCTTTCTAAACAGTACAATAGCTCATATATCATATCATAATCAGATTTTTGATTAACGTGCAGGTGCAGGGGGCCATCATCCACATCAGTGGGCCCCCTTCCAGGTAACTGGCTAGCTGCACGCATAGCAGATATCACACCAGAGGCGAGTTCAATAATGCGAGTGCTCGCCGAGCGCTCGTTGATTGGTACCTATCTTTATTCATAATGTGTAAGGCCTGACACCAGTACAACGAGCGCCCGAGAGCGCTCGCATTATTGAACTTGCCTCTGATCTCTAGGTGTTCCTTTCTTGAGGGTCAAGTGTTGTGAGATTCAACTCATGGCAGTGTTTCTCTGTCAGTTTCTTCCATGTTAGCTTGGGCCTCCCTGACCCCCCGCCTGCTATCAATATTTATATCACATGCTGTTCTGACTGCATCATTAGAAGGCTCCACATGCCCAAACCATGTGAAGCCTTCTCTCTCTCAAAATGAGGTTGAAGTCCTAAAGCTCAAGCTTTGCCAGGAGCTCGCTTGACCTTTCCCTGGCCACATCCTGGATTGATACTGCAGATCTGTCTGATCATGGCCCTATCATTGTGCTGAAAGCGCTGCAGGTCCGTCTTGGTCAGTGACCAAGTTTCACTGGCATGGAGCTTGGGGTTCAACACGCAAGAGCTGTATACATGACCACGGGTCTTGTAAGAGAGGTGGCAGGATGAGAGAACTAGTACATGTAGTAGCTCCCTGAACTTTTTCCAGGCTGTTTTCACATAATTAGTGACCATTATAAGCAGAAAGCATGTCACCCAGGTAGCAGAAGGAAGCTACCACCTCCAGCTTATCAGGTCCGACCTAGACTTCACTCTGTGGTCTGTCATCAATAGGACAGGCATTTCCCATGCACACCTATAATCAGGATTTGGTGTCAGTCGTTGTAGACCGCTACATTTCTTATGTACCCAAAGTTTGCAGCCATTGCAGTAGATGCCGTTGTTGCCTACTCCTGTACGACAGACAGTGCATAGGTATTCGCCTGAACTCTGCAAGAGGTCCAGGCCTGTACCACAGATCACAACCTTTGTCTTTCTTGCATTAACCTTCAACCCCTTCTTCTCCATGGCTTCATTCCATATCAAGAGCCTTCTGTCACATTCCTCTAGGGAGTCAGCTATGATGACAAGATCATCTGCGTATAGGTCCTACCAGGGAACACCAGTCTGAAACTCACATGACAAGGCCTCCAGCACAATGATAAAGAGCAAGAGACTGAGTACGGTTCGCTGGTGTACCCCCAACTTCACCTCAAACTCTTGGCTGAAACCCTCGCCAACACAAACCAGGCTTCGCACATTAGCGTACATTCCCTGGACTAACCACACAATCCATTCCTCAACACCTAGCTTTCTCAGGGCCCACCAGATAACCTTCCGAGGCACATGGTCAAAAGCTTTCTCTAGGTCCACAAGACCATATAGTTATTTAGTTATATTGTTATTTCTCCTGCAGCTGCTGGACCACAAAGATTGCATCTGTAGTGTCTCTTCCTGGGACAAAACCAAACTTTGAGTCGTCAATAGACACCACCTGTCTTATGAGACCAGCAACAATCCTCTCTAATCTGGCTAGTCTCTGTATCTGAGCAGACTAGTTTGAGTCTCCCGGAAAGCAGGTTTTCTTACGGAGAGGCCCATATAGAGACAAGAGGTACAATAGTCAACCTAATATGTGCACTATTCTCACAAACTGTTGGTCACTGCCAGTTTGATCCGGTTTCGATGCGAGATAGTTTTTCATGGGCGGATCCAGGAATTTTCGTCAGGGGGGGTCCAGGTCAATCTGACAAAAAAGCTCTGACAACATTAGTCCTCAGCTTATTTTACTGAAGTCAAATGGTTAATTTCGAAGAAAACTGTAATTTTTCAAGGTTCCAGAGGGGGTCCAACTTTTTCCAGGGGGGTGGGGGGGGGGGGGTCCAATTGCTTAGTCCCAATAGAAACCCATATAACTTGTGATTTTCCAGGAGGGGTCCGGACCCCCTGTCCCCCCTCTGGATCGGCACTTGTTTTTGACTCTTGCAAATAATTGTATACTGTTTATGATGAAATTGCATACAGGTCTTAAACAGCATGCGCACTTACTAGGTTAAAAGTAATATGCATCCTCAGTTACTTAAGACATGTATTCGATTTTTGGAATGTTCATGGAATCCTGAATACTTTGGGTCTCTTGCAAAGTAAGTGAAGCCCAAAGGGCTTCATGTTAACTTTGCAAGAGACCCGAAGTATTCTTGATTCCATGAACATTCCAAAAATTGAATTTATTGCTTATATATACATTTTATTATAAATATCTAAAATATAGAAATTATTTATAATTTAGGAAACAAATTAACAGTTTTGTATTTAATATGTAATTGTATTATTGATTTAGTTGGAGTGTAAAACGGAAAAGTGGAACAGCCAGTGTGAGCACAGACAGCCGATGGAGCAATCAAGAAGTTTGTTTTGTATAAGCGACTCACGTGTGGCTCACTGTCAATCACAACACCAGTGTCATTTCTGGCGAATGAATTTGGTGTTGGAAGCGTATTGCACGGGCAAGTGAGCTAGGCAGCTGTCAATCAAATTCATGTCATTCATGACTCAGGCTATTAACGGTTTCAAAAATCTTAAGATTCATTAAAGGCTTGCTTTGAAAATGTAAATATTGTAGAATGAAATCATGAAATGGGAAGAAAAAAATATGCAAGTGTTTTAATTGTCAGTATTTAACTCTTTGCATATTTTCTCTCATTAAAATCAATTAGGGGTTATTAACTCTTGAGGTTATTAAGCTAGTTGAAAGCGTTACAACTAGTTATAATTCATTTTTAAAGGTGCATTGGGCATTCTTAAGCACTGTATGGGGAACACTAAAGGACCATAATAATAATGTTTATCCATTTAGATAACTGTTATTTGACTGAGTTTTTGAGTTATCACTAGTTACTTCCCATGGAGAGTTCAATACCATGTTGCCGATTTTTCAAAATTAACTTTTTCACTATCAGAGTCAACTGACATTCTCTTTTTACATCATGGCAAGTGATATGGTCTGCCTAAGGAAGATAATTCTAAGGCTGAAAAAGCAACAATTCACAGGGGATTCAGCAAACATGTATTTGCTTATGCAGTCAATTTTTTTTAGAATTTGCCACGTAATCTTCTGGCGTGGGTGTCATCATATAGTGCAGGATATTGAGGCTGTATCTGGCTATTATAATACTTAAAAGCCTTTGTATACTGGTATAAACTAACCTTAGAACAGCAAATTCTGACCATTCTGTGGCATTTCATCTAGGGTATTCACTGTTTACCAAAGTACCCATTTAGGGGTCTTCAGTTACAAAGCATTAACCTCTTACTGTACAGCAGTGTTGTAATCTTGTCTGAAATATGAGTGATGTCAGGAAAACTGCAATGTGCAATATTCTGAGCATCACTCATATAGATTTAGATAAACAAAATTTTTTAGCGTAAAATTGTAAATAAAAGCTAAGAAGCGTTACCTGTGAATTGTATCAGAAATACACCAATGGGGAAATCACTAGAAAGGAATATGTCAGAACCATGGACTACAGATACAGAACCCGTACAGATGTGTAAATAGCTTTGGGTACCGAAAAATAATGTTTCAGAAAGCTTGTACATAGTTTTAACATTGTTTTGAGCAACAGGCAAAGGTTGACTCGTGATTAAACTATGCAATCTAAGACATGGCTAATGGAAGGGGCATAGACATTCACAGGTATACATGTACAGGTTATCTGGTCACAAGGGGCTATTTTCCATTTTGCTCAAATGTCCACTTTTTTGCCGCTCAAATGTCCATTTTTATCCACTAAATTGTCCTCTCAATCTGCTCAAATGTCATTTGCCATTCAATGCATTTATAAACTGGTCAAAATAAGTTAAGCCCCATGCCACTTTATTTCCATAGTCATAATGTTAAATTCCCAAAGTTTAGTTCTGTATTTCATAAATATCGAAGGAAGTTGAAAATTCTAACTCCACCCAAGCTAAACAACAATATCTTAGGTGCAATTACACAAAATTCCAATTGAAAATAATGATTTTCTTTGGCTATGTGAAAACTTTTCCAAGAGTATCCAAATTTTTGCCAATTTTACTACAGGAATGATAGGCAACGAAACGGGACGTTTACTGGAATGTGTGATGCTCTATGGAAAATGTTTTAATTAAAGTGAAACACAAGCTCATGTTGAGAGGAAATATTGCTGCTTCTTTGCTAAAAATTTTATGAAAAAATCTTTATTCAGTAAAATGTTATGATAAATCAAACATGAATGTATTAGCATTAAGTCTATGGGAAAATTTCCGGTGGGGCTTAATTTATTTTGACCAGCTTATTTGCCAGGTCCCTCAGAATGAGGTAAATGGAAGTTCAAAATTTCCAAAATCCTGAACTTTAGAAATTCAATTTTTTTAATCTGCTAGATGCCTACAAAAATGAATAATTTCATGTTTAAATGGTTAATTGTGTTTAGATAATCTAAATATTAATCAGAGAAGCTACTATAATCTCCCTAATTCAGCATTCTGAGGCTGACTTTCTATGGAAAGTCAGCCTCAAAATCCTGAATTCAGGATTTATTCTGAAAACTTTCACCCATGGAGGTAGCAGATGTATTGCCCCTTGGATTTTACCATCTCCCTCAGAACCTAGCAAACGTTAATGCATGAAGAACCATGTTTGAGACTTATATACTGAAACAATAAAGTTATGTCCGCCTGACGTTTATGTCTGCCAGTTCTAAATGTATGAACACATTTCATTCAAATTTTCACATTACACACTCTGATCATTTAGCAAATGTTTGCACCTAAGAGACATTCATTTGACAATCAGTAGAGCCGCTGACAAAGCAGCGAACACGAGTACCCTTAAAATCAAAAGTCACATCAATAACTTGTGTGTCCGTCATAATCTCGAACCGTTCAAGCACATTTAAACATCACTGAGCAAATTCCCTAGTAAGATGTTATGCGTGCTAGTTGTATGCATTGCATTTACGACTACAGTCATGAATCTGTAACATACTCTGACGTTACAAAACATCGATCACGAGCGTGCGTGAAACACTCAGAAAATTCATATTTGGTCCAGCATTTTAATAATCAACATAATCGAACAAATTTGTGCGTTTTTTTCGCAATAACAAACATTTTAGCATTAATTAAGACTAATTAGCATCAAAACAATTGATAATAGAAATTGTCTGATTAATTTGCAGTAAGGGGTGGGGTATAAATCACAGATTTAGTAAACTTTTGATGCCCAACATCAGCCATAGTTTTTGTTTTTCTCTTTTGTGTAATTGTTGTCATAAACAAACACAACAAATTAAAACAAAAACGGTCTCAAAATGATGTTAGGTTAAGGAGATTTGGCACTTCTTGAATTGTTATTTGTTTAATTCAAAGGGAGGTAATTTCAGTTAATTTCATAAACTAATGGTTTTGAACTGCAATTTCGCTCGTTCAGTAAACTGACTTGGAATTTTTAGATGTTTTTTCATCGTCGGACGTTTCTGGCTGGCATTTAACGTAACATGTGTCAGGTTTTGATGATTAACTTCCTGATGATAATGAAAAAAGCTGTGTGCACCTTAGGTTCAATAACCCTTCAAGATAAGAAGATAAAAATCAAATAATTACCAACTGTTGTGTGTCCGACGTTTGATAAACATTTTGTTTTTATTTTTGTTGCGAATTCTTAACTGGATCGAAAGATACAGTACCATGAAAATCGGACGTTTCTTTTTTGTTTGAGTATATCAAACTTAACCCTTTACTCCATAGGCTATTTTCAGATAATGACATCATTTTCTATTTTTAGACAACATTGAAAAAATTCGAGAAAAATTTACGTTAAGTTTTGAATACTTTTGAAAATATTATGGAAAATGGAGCATTTGCTCCAAAAGAGCAAAATTTTAATGCTCCATTTTCCATAATATTTTCAAATACATGATATTTCAAAGGCGTCAAAAGGCGTTATTATGGAGTAGTGGGTTAAACTAAACTGAACTGTTATGGGTGGTAGTGTACCTCAGTACACTTTTACAAGCAGAAGTTATTGCAAGGTTCCTATGTCTGTACCTGAAGATAAGCAACAAGCTTTAGTGAGTGGATTATCGCTTGTTATAGACGCAAAACAATACAACAACTTGCTTATTGCACCACCACACATTTGCACTTTGTACATTGCGAGGTATTTGACATCAAACATTGGAATATCAATGAAATTTAAGGTGCAGTACATAGAGGATCTTACAAGAGTGCTCATGTTTTATTGAATTTATTAGGCTTGCAGAGCATTTTATCTCTTTTTTTTGCAACAAGTTTAATAATTTCAATAATACTGTCAGGAGCACGAATGTTAGATTCTATTTATCACAGGACATTAAAATTACTTAAAAATCGCATTTTTGGTGTGAAAGCGTCAAAATTTTGCCATCTTTTACGCAACATTATAATGGAGGTCATTACGCAACGTTACTAAATCTGTAAACCACTAGTGGTTTATCGATTTTAATGCATGGCATTATATCACTCCTAGACGCGACGTCATGTGATAATTTAATTTACAGCCCAGTGAGAAACTAGCTTCAGGAAAATGAAACAAAATTAAGACAGCACAAACTGATTTGGTCTTTTATTGTTTCCATACATTTACTTCAAACCATAATTGCATTAATTTTGTATGAATTTTGTCCTCAACCACTTTAAATTTGTCCATTTCACCCTTTCTCAACTGATGAAATATTCAATCCAATTTGATGCAAGAAAGTTTGAAAGTTCCATTTTAGTTCCATTATACTTTTGAGGGGTTTTATGTTAGAATTTTCAAAGTAAAGTGCAGTCCCTTTACAATGCCTTTACAACGCTATGGTAGAGGTGTTGATTTGTGTTGATGCTTTATGTCCCAGTCAACAATTTTTGGTTATGTTTGGATGTCATGTGAATTGGGTGATAAAGGGACAATTTTTCAAAGGAATTGTAGGAAAATGACCATAATATTGAGCTGCTGTATGAGATTTCCAACATGGTATGTGCAACTAGCAAAGCCTCAGATCAGCCTGCATATGCACAGTCTGATCAGAGCCACTGCAAGTCGCTTAAATATTCTATGACTGTTAATCTACTGACCAAACTTCCTTTGGAGTTATTAACAGGAGGCTGCACAGGCTCATCAGAGTCTACACTTGTAAAAATGCCACATTGTTGGCAATCACGTCACGGCTCATATCATGATGACTGTGTTATAACAAGATGTGTTATAAAGGAACTACATAGTACTTCTGGCCCTTATGATTGTTTTTTCTTCATATACAGTAAAACCTGTCATAAGTGGCCACTCAAAAAGAAGACCAAAATTGTTTTTCAAGATCAATTATCCCTTAATGCAAGTCAAAAGCATTGCAGAATGCTCCATGGGGAGCATTCTGCAATACTTTCGACCTTTATTAAGCTACCATTAATTTCCATTAAGACCTTTGTTTTGTCTAATTTAGAGTGGCCACTTAAGACAGGTTTTACTGTACAGGGCAAATCCTTATAAGGTGCCTCAATTAGCAGCAACTGATTTGGGTTTACACTGTTCATCAATTAACTTGTTTATATATTTATTGTTGAGAAAGGGTTATAAGCTTAACAGTTTAACCAACAAGGTCGGCACTTCCGTTGTCGGAGACTGCCTGGTCAGCTGCCGATGTGTCTGCCCATTTTGATGGAAACTCCTGCATGACTGCCATCGGTCCTGACGTCTTCTTACACCACAGCTTCGACAAGACGGAACTCTCGTTAGAGCAATACGATCCCTTCTTGAAGGAGAAACAGTTGACATCCAGCATTCCGAAGAACAGCTTACCAACTTCATTGGCAGTTGGGGTATTGACAGTCTAAAAATAGAGATTTTATTATTCAAACTGGCCGTATTGACAGTCTAAAAATAGAGATTTTATGGTTCAAACTGGCGGCATTGACAGTCTAAAAATAGAGATTTTATTATTCAAATTGGCAGTCTGCTGATAACCTTTGCAAACAGTTTGTACCCAGATCAGGACCGACCAAATGTCGGTCCTGATCTGGATCCAAACTATTTGACACTGTGATAGTGTTCCTGGAAGATTTTTTTTATAAAAAGTCAAAACAATAACAAAAGCATAAAAAATTACCCAGCATGCAAATACATAAGAAAATCAAAGTAAGACTACTGAAATGAGCATGCGTTGATTCTCTTCTCTGAATTGTGTCCCTTCTCAAAATGGTGATTACTCTTACTCTTATCCTGCCAATATTTTTTGTCTGCTTATTACATCTGCTGCATATATTCATTGCACTCATTAATACTTTTACCAGGGAAGCAAATACTATAAACCCTGATCAGACTGCTCCTAGTCTGCTCTGGGTTCATACTGTGTGCAATATAGGCCTCAAAAGTACATCAGCAGATGAGAAAGTAGGTTATAATTGTTGTGGATCGATGGTAGGATAAGTATATAAAAGGAAAGAATTGGCTCCCTGAAGTAGGAATTATCTCCCATATCACATGCACAGATACAGAAAGTTTTGTCAGAGGGGGTCCAACTTCGACAGTGCTTTTTTTAAGTTGATGAGGGGAGGATCCAAATACCACCATTATCGGCCCGCCAGTGAAACACCATTTAAATGGCGTTTTGCTGGCATGCGGATGATGGCCCAACAATGAATACTGTCTTGGTAGCTATGTGATTTTAGGGTATCCGAACCAATATTGCTAGGAAACCCTATATTTTTAAGAATTTTCAGGGACCCCCATCCCCACTCTGGATCCGCGCATGTTTTACTAGTAACTGCTTTGCTGCACATTGACCTGAATAACATTGTTTATCTCACTGCAATGTTATTTTTATCAGGTTGCACTTTGAGGTTAGGTCATAATCGCCAATTTAAACAGTGAACCAAGATATAAACTGATAAATAGAATACCAGAGGCGAGTTCAACAATACGAGCACTCGATTGAGCGCTAAACAGTGTCATCATTACAATGTTGAACGATAGCGAGCGCTCACTCAATAAAAATGGCTGCGCCCAGTAACAAACAAATCAAATGCCTATATCGGTTGGAAAGCAAAGTGAAACACCTTTCTACCTTCAGTTTAAATTGATCAGTTTCATATATCCACACAAAGAAGCACACATCGTCATTCCAAAAACCAATCTGAAAATATTACATGCATAGTCCCTCACAAAAACCCATTATTGTTTTGGTAGCCATCTTGGAATTTCGGGAGAAACACCTATTGAATTGAATCGCGATCCCTTGCAAGTGCCTTGGCGAGCCCTTGCTTTTAGAGAGAAAGCACTCGATAGCACTCCGAGCGCTCGCAGTGTTGAACACGCCTCAGGTTTGCGTCTTTTGATGTCAAGTTTACATGACATGGCTTCAAAATCACATGAACTGCTGGGCAGTGCCTTGCAATACAGCATGTGATCTATAAGCATCACTCATCTCTATACCACCATATCAGGTGATTTCTCTTGAATATGCACTATTTTTAGCCTTGCATGTGCATACTGTGTAATGTGCACTACGGTAAATGCTCTAAAATTTCAAACACTTTTCTCTTCCCGTTCTCAAATAAAAGTTCATTATCAGGGCTGGAACTCACAAAATGCTTGTCAGAAAAGCAAACAGGGAAGACCCTGATCAGACTGCTTCTTCAGAAGCAGTCTGATCTGGGTCTGCCCTGTTTGTCTAGGCTTTCGTGGCAGGTACATGTAACTACTGTTTGAAATTTTAGAACACTAACTGTATGCTCGTGCTCACCTTTAAACATTCGAAGAGATGCTGATCACATTCACAGTGACTCACTGTCCAGGGATGGTAGTTGTAGTAGTGGAACTTTGTCTCAAATCTGTCAATATAGTAGGGGCAGTGATCATGGGTTCGGCAACACGAGTCTGTCTCATTGTGCTCACCTGAAAAGAGGGATAACAAACCTTATACAAACATGTGCACAGTCAGTATTTTACTGATTCAAATAATAATTGTCTTTAATAGTCTGATATAATTATGTATTTTTATGCCACCAACTTTGAAAAAGTTGCCTTGGGCTTGTCCTATCGTCCGTCCGTCAGCTCAAAATTTAAGATAGGGTTTTGAAATTTCATAGATGGATTCCTCATCAAAAACTAACTGACCTCTATTTTTTAGGTGTGGGTTATCTCCCTTTGTTGAGTTATGCCCCTTTTAAAGGGCCATACTAAAATTTTGTAATCAAGATATATCAAAAACTATTACAGCTAGGAGCTTCAAACTTGGTCAGCAGATAGAGGATAATGAGTAGATTACCTGGTTAAAACAGCTAGGAGCTTCAAGCTTGGACAGCTGATAGGGGAATGAGTAGATTACCTGGTGAAAAAGTTATTTATTTTTTTTAAAGTTATCGCCCTTTGTATTTTTTTGAGTTTCTGCCTTTGCAAATTTGGACATCAAAAACTTGTAATAAGGTCTAAAACTATTACAGCTAGTAGCCCCAGATTTGGTCAGCTGAAATGGTTGGGGCATAGTGTTTCATTAACACAAGTTCTAGTTTATTTGTAAGAGTTGATGCTTTATGTCCCAGTCAATAAGGTTTCAGCTATGCTGCCATATTTCTTGGGTTGACCCATATCTAAGCAGAGGATTAAGAAGTGCCCTACTCAAGAACACAATCAGTTCCTCTGCTCAGGTGAAGCTCATCAGCACCGAGCATTAGTCCCTCGATCTCAAGTCAAACACTCTACAACTGAGCCAAAACATTGGTCCTGATCCAAACCGTTTGACACTCTGTATAGGCGTAGCTCTCATTACGCAGTTACACACATGCATAAAAAAAATAGTGACATTCAAGGGAGGTCACCTAAGAGTAAAAGTGAATTTCCATACCATAAGGAACTGCTCTTAAAGGAAAGAATTCACTCCCTTTGCATGCGCGGATCCAGGAAATTTCGTCAGGGGGGGGGGGGTCCAGGTCAGTCTGAAAAATAAGCTCTGACAACGTTTTTTTTTTGTTTTTTTGTTTTTTTCAATCCTCAGCTTATTTTTAGGAAGTCAAATGGTCTATTTCAAAGAAATCTATCATTTTTCAAGGTTTCAGAGGTGGTCCAACATTTTCCAGGGGGGGGGTCCAACTTTTTCCAGTTGCTTATTCCCTATACAAACCCATATAACTTGTGATTTTCCCGGGGGGGGGGGGGGGGGGGGGGGGGGGGGGGGGGGGGGGGGGGGGGGGGGGGGGGGGTCCGGACCCCCTGTCCCCCCCTCTGGATCCGCACTTGCTTTGGGAGCAAATTCTTTCCTTTAAGAGCAGTTCCCAATTTGAAAAGGGACACAATTGAAGAGAACCACTGCTTGGTCCAGTAGTTTCCCTTTGATATGCGTAACTTTCTCAGCATTCTGGCTATGCCATTGCTCTGATAGTGTGTCTGAAATAACTTTTTGAAAAAGTTTGTTTTGAAAAAAGTTAGTACACGACAACATGAAAAAGGATCATTGACACTTGCTATGGGTAAATGCTTATGGTTTTCAGTAAAAATAAAAGTTTGTCAATCGTCCCTTTCTTCACCTTGAAGCTACCCTGACCTGAGTACTTTATGGCTGTGAAATCCGTTTTTGATATTAAATGCTTCAAAGATGTAAAATTTTGGGTAGAACGATCAGTTTTACATTAAGATATATAGAAATCCGAAAACATTTTTTAAAATATCATTCCTCCCCGTGTGCCAGCAAAAGCTTTTGCATGTATATGTGTTACCATATTTTACACATTGTATGGAAGTGACTTGCTGGCACAAGGGGGGGAAAGATGTTCAGCAGCCCAAAAACCCAGGGCCTAAGCCCATAGACTGCCTTTTCTACCAAGTAAGAAATTAATGACAGTAAATGAAGTTCTCTAGAACGAGCCTCCTAAATTGCTTTGTATTCTGTGCTAGTAAAATATAAAGTACTTAAAGATTAAAAGTAGAATTAGCAAAGTTTTATGCTTTTCTCATAAGAAAAAATCTCACTGTTATTAAATGACACATTATTTTGCAAACGTCCTGTACTTATCTATTTGCATGCTAGGAAATTGTTCATCTTTTTATTTTCGTCTGCTGACTTCTTCAAAATTAAGTTTTTAAAAATAAACCACCCAGGACCACCATCGGAGTGTCAAACAGTTTGGATCCAGATCAAGATCGACATTCTGTTGGTCTTCATCTGGGTTCAAACTTTCTGCAAAAGGCTATTGGCAGACGACAAAATTATCCACTGGCATGCACAGAGTTTTAACAGGTAAATACTTTAGTGTTCAATATATTGTCTCATATTGGGATATACATGCATATGTATACCAAAAATATTCGGACACTTTAAATACATTTAACATGCTCTGCCCTTTAAACAAAGCAAAAGTAATATTCAAAGGATCTAGTTAGAATCAGTTTTACTTTCCAATGCTAAATGGTACACTTTCATTCCTTCATAATTTTTATTTCTTTCGTTGAGCTTTCAGTTTTGTATTATTTACAGTACATGTAGTCAAAATGTACAGGTAACTTCTAAAGTATCTCCCTAAAATCATTTTATTACAAAACATATTTGTTTTTAAGACAAATTCATCAATTATTGTGATTCGTTTATACTCTGCATATGGTATGTTCAATAAATATCACCATGCCTACCAAATAAATCAAGAAAACGTGCAGAATTCACTTTTTAAAGCACTTTTTATTTTCATGAAATTTCAGACCCCCTCCCCTTTCTACCCGCCATAACTCAAGAGAGCGTAGGAATTTTGAAAATATTTTGCTAGCTGGCTCTTGCCATTAGATTCACCTAGTGCACTGATACTTCATGCACCACACTAGAAGCTCAAAAACAGCGTTCTGGGAATCAGAAAAATAGGCGTATAAGGCCCAAACCGTCAATGATCCTTATCCAGCATTAAAGCGCCAAGAAAAAAATGCATCTGAAAATGTCGTCTGTTGAAGTCGTCTGCTGCAAATAATTGCCTAGCATTACTGACAAATTAAGTATAAAAGCAAACAGCATGGAGTAGAATGATCTGGGTCCACACTGTTTGTCATAGAGGCTTCTTAAACATTTCAGCAGACAAGAAAAGCAGAAGACTTTTGTTGCGATTGGCGCTTTAAGGGTTAACATCTATAACTCTTACCAAGATCTTCCATACTTTCGGCTATATTTTCATAACCACACCATTTAGTTCCCGGATAGATGGCAAAATGGCTTCCAGCTCCACTAGGGGCACCCGTATGAAAGTCCCCTTCAAATGGCATCCCTTTGACCAGGTTGTAGTTGAAGGTATCTGTGGGTGGGTCGACAAAGTCATCATTGGTTCTTCTAGTTTTTGTCTGCTTTGAGGCCTTCAGATTACCACATTTACTAAACATCTGCTCAATCTTGTCAGTACCTATAACATACAACCTGGGCGTTTTTTGTTTGTTTTGTTGCTTTACGTCCCAAGTCAACAGCTAAGGTCATGGCGGGACAGTCAGTTCACATAACCACACTTTTTCCTTGGCAAGCTTGAACAAGCGGTTAACCAGTACTTCATGCACATACTTTGGCTTGTAACTGACAACAACCCTTCTTGAATGATTCAGCGGAAGGGAGGATAATGACCGTAGAAACTATTTCATGATCAATCTCCACGAAAGTATGGGACCAGGCTGGGATCAAACTTGCGACCCGTGGATCTGCAAACAGACTTGCATCTGTAGCCAGACACGTTACCGACTGCGCTATGCGGCCAAGTTCACAGAACATGGGCGGGTCAAGAAAATTTCGCAAGAGGGGAGGGAGGTGTCCTGGCATTTTTTACCCCACAGACAGCTGTACAAACCTCCCTCAGGAAACAATTCTCGAGGGGGGTTGGTACCAGTATTTCTAAAGAAATCTATAGCCACTTGTGATTTTCGAAGGGGGCTACAGACAACATATATGTCCTCCCTCTACATGGATCTACCCTTTTAAAACCATGATGGCACCATTTTAGCAATTCATGTTGAATAAGACATCAATAAACTGTCAGTTATTATCACTGTGGTAGCCATTTTGGATTTTGAGAAAGGAATGGATTTAGAGTCCCATCCCTACTGAAAAAGTTACTGAAATTTCAGATGTTTAAAGACATTTCTTATCTAGAGCTCTGGTTGCCGCTTTGTTCGTTCGGCTGAGTGGAACCATTGTGCAATTTTGGTAAAATGCATCATAAGGAATAATTCTGTGAAATTATTCTGAATTTGGACCAGTGGTTCAGGAGGAAATGCTGTTTAAAGATATTTCTTATCTGGAGCTCTGCCAGCCCTTTTGTTTAGCAGAGCCGAACCATTTGTGTAACTTTGGTAGAGGGTATTCTGTGAAATTATTTTGAATTTAGACCAGAGGTTATGGAGGAAATTCCGTTTAAAGATATTTCTTATCTAGAGCTCTGGCAGCCTTTTTGTTCAGCGGACCAGAACCATTTGTGCAACTTTGGTAGAGGGTGTTATGAAGAACAATTCTGTGAAACTATTTTGAATTTGGGCCAGTGGGTCAAGAGATGTCCTTTAAAATATTTCTTATCTAGAGCTTTGGCCGCCCTCCTGTTCGGTGGAGCGGAACGATTTATGCATTTTTGAAAGAGGGCATCATAGGGAATATCATTTGAAGTTATTTGGACCAGTGGTTCAGGAGGAGATGTCTGACAGATGGACGCCGGACAAAGACCGATCAAAACAGCTCACCTTGAGCCTTCGCCTCAGGTGAGCTAAAAAACAACTTTATGTTAAGCAGCATCCATATCATCAGTATAGTTACTTTATATCAAGCAGTATAGTTACTTTAAAATCACTGAAATTTCACGTCATGTGACACGATGATGTCATGACTAGAATGGTGTATGATAGGAAAACACATGGCTGCCAGAAATGGAGGGATATTGAAGGCTTTTTCAAAAAATAGCTTAGAGACAATTTCTAGATGGCAAATACAATAGCTCTGACCCCGTATAAATGGCTTGGTCACTGACGGAAATACAAAGTTATGTTTTCGAGTCTTTGTTTTAGCACTATTTCAAACTTCTACAGCCTATAAAATTGGTTCTGAACATACCCGAGGTTATAAGAAGTTATTCACAGTATGCAAAGTTGAAATACTACAAGTTACAGTAAATAAAATTGAAGTTTTATCATCACTTTAGGTTGATATCGGGCGATTTTTGGACAAAAGTGCCGAAAATATTTAAATTGGTACCTTGGTTTCTTGCTGATGTTCATAAAACCGGGATAAACTTTCAATACATTTAACCATACAGTCTTAAAGATAGTATAATGAACCATTGCTTTTTGAAGTATGCGGAGAAATAATGGAGATATGACTATTTAATCTTCAACATATGTCAGTTTTGAAAGCTCAGCCTCGACAACATATTTCCAATAAATACATTTACCTGTATATCAGTTCCCAGTCTGTGTATACTGGGTCCGAGACAAAAGCGCTAGCAAAAATTTCTTTCATCCACTTTTTCAGGAAAAAAAATCACTTTTTTGGCAAAACTCTGGCGCTATAGCGACTATCACTCAAACCAGAAAAAATTTGTTAAGCAGATACACATGATAATAATTCCCGATGAATATTTTCAGAAGTAAAAAATTGAACAAAATACATGTATTACCCTTTTTAACAGCTAGGTGCACTATTTTGTGCACTCATTGACTGCAACCACCATGCGATGACTGGGCTGTTTGAGTACAGTGGTTCTCTTTAAAAGATTTGTGTTGTAATGTCATTAGGATCACACAGGCACTTGCTTGAAGAGCTGACACTAACTTCAAGCTCTTACCAACTTACTGATAGAGCAAATCACTGGGCTGAAACGTATCCTATTCCTAATGTATGCATGAGCCTGGGTCCTATTGGTCGATATGAGCTTCCTGTATGTCATCCAGAACACACATATGAGCAATACTCACCAATATGTTTAGTAAGGGCTTCTTCTGACTGGGTCAAGTATTTAGCTTTGACGGAGTTTTTATACATCCTGCAGTCAGTCATATCATCCTGGCTGTCAGAGGTCACCGCCTTCAGGTAATATGTGCCGTCGGTCACTTGAAACAGATTCAAATCCTTCGACAGATTATGCACTTTGTAGGCGATCTCCCCTGAAAAATTCAAAGAATTGAATAAAGCCTATATCACATGATGTCGCGTGTTGGAGTGAAACAATGCCATGAAATAACATTGATAAACCACTAACCACTGGTGGTTTACAGATTTAATAACTACATAGTGACACTCCTTTTAACGTTGAGTAAAAGATGGAACAAAAATTTGACATTTTCAAGCAAAAACGGGTTTTTAAGTAATTTTAATGTCATGTGATATCAGAATCTAACATTCGTGCTTCTGTACTAATTTATTAGACTTGATGCGAATAAGCAATAAAATGCTCAGCAAGGCTAGCATTTTATCGCTATTCCCTGCCCCCTCTCCCAACTACTTTCATAAATTCAATAACACATGAGCACACCTGTAAGATCCTCTATGTAATATCACAGGAGCTTGAAGTTTGTTTGTTTGTTTTTTGTTTGTTTGATTTGATTCTTTACGTCCACTCAACAATCTTTCAGTTATGCGGGACGAATCTTCCTGGGTTGAACCAGTACTAAGCTAGGATAAATGTGTCTTGCTCAAGGACCACAACGCAGTGACGCCGGTGAGGCTCAAACCCGCGGCCCTTCGGTCTCGAGTCAAGCACTCTACCACTGAGCCACTGCGCTCCCGTTTGAAGTTTGATCATTATCACTTCTAAACCCCAAACCGAAAATCTCATAATGTCATTATGTAGTGACATTGTGAGCTTTTGGTTTTGAGGCTATAGAGGTCAGATAAAGACAGAACTTCAAGCTCCTGTGGTAATATTGACATGTAACGTTTTTACAACTAATGAATTTTCAAAATGTATGTAAAATTTTCGGTACAAACAAGAACTCCCGGGAATTTTAACACTCTGTTCAAGATGACCATATCTTCATTCATTCATATTTTCAATCTTTTGTGTTTTATATTCAAAATAAATGGCAGCGATTATTTGCATAATATATTAGTCTGTTGGTCAGATCTAAGTGGATAAATGACTCATGCTTCACACTCTGATATATCTACTTTGAAGCCTGACTAAATGAGTACAATTACTGTTTCCTGATATCTTTATTCAACATCTAGAATGATGGAGATCTGAAACATAGTAATACACTTATTGATCATCTTGTAAAAGTATTTGTCATATATGGATAAGGATATCCCTCTATCCCCTCCTGAGTCATTTGTATAACACTTGAAGAAAAGTTTTACAATGGCTGGTGTTTAATTTTAAATCAAAACAATGCCATATTGTTAATGATCTGGTTACTTGTCCAGGAATATATAGCAAAAGTAAAGTCACAAATTAGAATTCACAGCAGGAAACATTAGATTTTTATGGTAGCTTGGCCTTCATAGGGTTAGACTGCCCTCCAGCCAGGGGATTATTCTGCCCCATTAAATCAAAACAATGCCATACTGTTAATGATCTGGTTACTTGTCCAGGAATATATAGCAAAAGTTAAGTCAGAAATTAGAATTCACAACAGAAAACATTAGATTTTTAAGGTAGCATGGCCTTCATAGGGTTAGACTGCCCTCCAACCAGGGGATTATTCTGCCCCATTTAATGCACAAAATCACGAAGCCAAGTTGGTTCAACACGAGGCCGTGATGATCTTCTTGGTGTTACAGGTGTTGTGATTTCTTGTGTAGGTTGAGGCATATCTGGGCGGTTCACGCCTTGTTGTGGTAGCTCAACGCGACTTGGAGTCCTTGGTAGCTGTAACTCTGGTGGATCGGGCATTGGTTGAGCTGGATAATTTTCACCAGTAGGTTGCCCATTATTAAATTCAGTTTCTGAGTTATCCTGTGGCACAAAGGGGGTTGGGAGTTTTGTTGGAGAACACGGTTGTGACACATGTGGGGAAGAATTATGCAAGTCAGGTTCAACAGCATGTCGAATTGGTTGTGGCACATGTGTAAGGGGACTCAAAAAATCTGTGTCAATTGTGTGTCGCGCTTGGGGTAGATAAATTGGAGTATATTGTCTGAGAAACTTCCTATTCCGCATAGTGATTCTTCCAGAGCCGTCCACACGTATGGCGTACTGATCATATTGGCGTACCTCTATCACACGCCCAGTTCTGTCCCATTTAAGGGGATGACGTCCTGTCTGATTTTGTATCCGAACGAAGTCGCCAACGCGAAGAGGTGGTAGGCGCTGAGTATGTTCTGTGAGACGCTCTGCTATCTTCATGTGACGGTTACGTAACGCTGATTCTCGTTGCTTTAAAGTTTCTTTCCATGTGTCATGAGGCTTATAGTGGCCAGGAAGAATTGGTATGAAATCTTTGACCGATCGACCAAAGACACACATAGCTGGCGAAAGTTTTGTGTCTCTGTCAGGGGTATTTCTGTATTGCAGGATGGCACGTTGGAAAGCATCTGTGTCCAGTTCACCATTTGGACCAGTGTTATCCGTAATCATGCGTTTAACAGTTTTTACACCTACTTCTGCCCTACAATTGCTGTGAGGGAACGCGACAGATGATAGTCTATGATGAACGCCCCATGTATTCAGAAACTCTCATGTATTTGTCGCTACGAATTCAGGTCCACCATCAGATGCTAATTCGTCTGGAATACCTAATGTTACAAACGTCTTTCGTAAACAGTCAATCAGACCTTGAGAACCTTTGGCTGCTCTCTCGACTATTGGCCAGTTTGAATACCTGTCAACAATCACAAGGTAGTTTCCACCCTTATAGTGAAAAAAATCTGCACATACACATTGGAATGGGTATAGAGGGGGCACTGTAGGCGTAGGCGGGGCACTTGGTTGCGAAGGGGCCATGCGATTGCAGTGGTTGCATTTGTTTCTGAGGCTTATGATGTCGGATGTGATGCCTGGCCAGAATACAGATGTCTCTGCTCTAGATATCATAGATGTAACACCTTGGTGTGCTGAATGCAGGGCTGTTAGTATGTCTTTACGCAAAGAGGGTGGTACTATGATGCGATCTTTGTATATAGCAACACCGTCAACAGTTGATAACTGATCACGAAGAGGAAAGTAATCTCGGATTGATGGTGGAAGGGAAGTGCGTTTGTCTGGCATTCCTGATTCTATCGTTTCAACTAAGCGATGCATCTCGACGTCTCCTGAGGTGGCAGTGCGAACTTTATCCCATGTAACACATTGTAAGTTTGTGATTGCGTTCATGGCTGAAGAGTACAATGCTGCCTCGTCAGTGTCATCACGTACAAAATCACTTGTTTGGGTATCATAAGATGAATATATGAATGTGGGAAGGCACAGAACGTCACTGTCAGAGGTATACCGCGAAATGTATGCAATATCGTCAATTAGCACAGTGGTTTCTGCATCACCACTTGGGTGACGTGACACAGCATCAGCAGCGCGATGTTTAGCACCTGGCACATACAGCATTTTGAACTTGTAACGAAGAGTTTTTTCCTTAAGATTACGAAGCCTTGCATTGGGAATGTTCTCTAGGGATCGATCCCCAAAAATTTTGAGGAGAGGTTTATGGTCAACAGCAATGACAAGGTCGTTGCATCCAAGGACAATGTATCGAGCTTTCTCAAGTGCGTCTGCAACAGCTAAGGCTTCTCCCTCAACAGGAGCATACCGCGACTCTGTAGCACTTGTGAATCTGCTGCCCACTAATGTTATCTTCCAACCATCAGTGCAGCAAAATGGGGTCGTTTTCGCGCATTCACAGTGTTTTTGAAATAACCAAAATCCAATCCCATCCTTTGACCAATCGGTAGCTAAACATGTTGATTTACTTGGGTCGAATATGCGTACGCCCTGCTCTATCTCACTGACAATGACTGCCTTTGATTCCTGAAATGCCTCTTCAAGAAGATGATCCCATCTGAAAGGTGTTCCAGGTTTGAGTAGTTCCCTAAAGGGGAGCATCCTGTCTGTCATACTAAACGCGTAAGAGACCTGATTGATAAGGCCAAACCATGAACGCACATCAGTAATGTTTTTTGGTGTTGGGAAATCAACAATGGCTTTCAAGTATTTTTGACAAGGGCGGACACTATTTGGGGTGATTTCGAAGCCAGCAAATTCAACACAGTCCTGAGCGAATACAAACTTCTCAGGGTTAAGCGTGATTCCATTATTTCCGCAAGTTTCAAGCCAATGGCATGCTTGGAAGAAGCTCTCTTCAATATTGTCTCCCCATAGTAGGGCATCATCCACACACTTTGTTTTCTTGGGAATATCACTTACGATTTCATTAAATCGCCGCGTGTACCCATCCCCTGAGGCAATATAACCCTGAGGCGCGGTTCGATAACGGTACCTGCCCCAAGGTGTGATAAATGTTGTTAGGTGTCTGTCCTCTTCTATGATAGGAACACTGTGGTACCCATTCCAGGCGTCAAATACAGTCTTTTTCATTCCATGTGGCACAGAACGAGCCTGGTGAAATGGCGATTGAGTGTGATGTGTCTCTCTTACTGCATGCGTATTTAGCGCTTGAAAGTCGACAGTTCGACGAGGTGTCCCGTTCTTCTTTGCACACACCACCATGCGGTGGCACCATGTAACTGGTTCTCCTGTTGGTACCGGTTCTATGACACCAAGGCAAACGTCCTGATCAAGGCCAGACTTTACTTCATCTTGCAAGTGAAGTGGAACTGGCACAGGTGTATGATGGGCAACTGGTGTGGCATTGGTGTCAACCATTAGTTTCATTGGAGGACCTGTCATGAGGGGCAAGGGTTGATGTTCACAAGTGTTGAAGGTACTGGACTTGTATCTGTCTAGTATGTACTGTTGAATGTCCGCTCGATGCTCTTCCGTGGCTGGGAATGGCAATTGTGTTGGCATTGGTGGTGGAAGTTCACGTCTGGGACAATCACAACTAATGTCATGTACCTTACTTGAATCAACTGTATTTGTGGATATCCCTTCATCACTTTTTGTGACACCAATTGCCGGGAAATTGTCCGTAATAATGCCAAGGGCAGTGCATGCCTCTCTGCTCAGGAATAGTTTATCAGAACTGTCAGTAATGTATACTACCTGGCGCGTTTCAAACATTTCACCAGCACTGTTTGTCCCTGAGAAGCGGAGAATAGTGGCACCAAGAATCTTTATGTTTCTATTATTGGCAGCATGCATTTTCAAAGTTACCGGAATAAGATTACGTTCATTCAATCCCAAGCGATGAGCTATTTTGATACCAGCTAGGCAGCTTTGACAACCAGTATCTGCCATGGCTGAGACTGTGATTTTCCTTGGTTTTGATGGAAAGTTGGACGCATATCCTAAGCTTTTATAGTCCTCGACCTTAGTCTCGACACTGACATTGACATACGGTTGTGGTTGTGAAGATTTCTTAGTCCATGTATTGTTAAGGTTATCATACACATGATGGTCAAGATTAATCACTTTGTTTTCGAAAGAAGAGTTATAGTCCATAGCTACACAGAGTGAATTGAAAACAGCACCTTCATGTTCTGTAGTATGTTTTTTGTTAGTGGACTTAGAACTTCTACACATTGATGGCAAGTGATTCTTTAAAGTGCATTTTTGGCATGTTTGTCCATATGCCACACATTCTCTCTGACGTATGCAAGGTGGAGCCCGAACACCATGACCAGTCTTACCACAATATGAACAAACTTCGCGCGTTTCTACTTTAGGTTTATCAACCTTTAAGCGGTCTGCATTTTTGTTGCAGCGATAAGAGCTACTTGCTGATTCAGCACCCTGCGAGTCCATGAGTTTCGAGGCTGAACGCCTTCCAGCTTCTTTGGCTTCGACAAACTTAAACACTTGTTCTAAAGTCATATTTTGATTCTGGTCTCCGAGCAATTCCAATTGTATTTCTGAGTCGTAAAGTCCACGAGTTAGAACATCGCGTAAGATTGCGTCTGCATAATTGACGTCTGTGTCACAGTTGTTGCATTTTAACACAAACTTGCAAACCCCAGCTTGTCCACGCAATCTTGCACCGAACGACCGAACTGTCTCTTCTCGATCCTGTGTCATATTGTTCAATGTCACGCGCGCGACCATTGTATTTTCCTCACGAACTGCGAGTTGTCGAATAGCTGCCAAAACAATTTCCTCAGTTTTTGTTGTCAGGGAGCCACCTTGTGCTCTAGTAAGATCTCTGCGCAAAGTCTCATCGCAGCACTCAAGCAGTTGAATTATGAGTTCTTTGTCTTTGATTTTTGTCGCGTCGACGTAATCTTTCCATCTGGAAAGGAAATATGTCCACTCCTCGCTGGTGCCTGCTGAAGACACAGTTGGTCGCTTCACTTTCTCCGCTTTAGCTGGTGTCACCGAAGTATCATGCACCTTAGCGTGGGTAGAAATGAGCGCAGCCACTATGGCAGCATCCAGGTCATCCGTTTCAAATTCACAGGCTGGTATAGGACACTTGACTCCAACCATCTTGCTGGTGTTTATGTCACAGTTCTATAATTTATTGTCTGGAATTGGATGTGTGGTAGATCTTCACTGATGAATCTCCATCATAAATGAGTACGATTACTGTTTCCTGATATCTTTATTCAACATCTAGAATGATGGAGATCTGAAACATAGTAATACACTTATTGATCATCTTGTAAAAGTATTTGTCATATATGGATAAGGATATCCCTCTACTGACCACCAGCCAGTTATATTACTATGCAACAAATCACTGTCTGCAGTGTGAATCTATTTCTTAACCATCTGTCACTTGGAACATTCAGCCATATTTAACAACAGATCAAAACCAACTGAATATATACATCTACCACGACCTCTAAGGCATGACCCTTGATTTATTCAATGCATTTACCGTTATACGCCTCAAAGCGTTTGGTTGAAGTATAGTAATTCGTGCATCATATTATTAATGCAGTGTTTTCAGAGGAAAACTATGTCCCCCAAACCACAAATTGAGTCGGCAAACGTGCTTATGGTACTGCTCTTTATTGTGTCACAATAATACAGGCTGAAATCCATTAATTAGAAGAAAGTGACTGCGGGGTGGTCGTCTTGATCCATATAAGGTAAAGGCCATCAAAATCTAATTAACAATTTTCTGTCTCCAAACAATGGATCTATGCAAGTTTGGTGGAGATCCACCCACTGGTTCAGAAGACAGAGCTCAGAAAAGGTTGATTTTACAGTTTTTTAAGGATGGTGACCATGAAAATTAGGTTACCTTGAATATTAGGTTAAGGTCACCAAAAACAGCTCTTCATTTTGCCACAATGATGCAACACAAAGTTAAGCTAGAATCCATTGTGAAGTTCATTTAGAGATATCATACAAAATCCCTAATTTGGTCTTAGTTTGACATATACCTATGCTATATTGTTTAAAATTGAACCACTGGTCCGGAAGATTAAGTGTACTGAAATGTGCTGATTTTTACAGTCATTATAGGATAATGAACAGTCATTATAGGATAATGACTGAAAATTAGGTCAAGGTCACTGAAATCTAACTGACTCTTTCAACTCTACTAACAACTTATCTATGCATGTTTAGTTAGAATCCACCCACTGGTTCAGAAGACAGTGTGCCACAAAGCGGTGGATTTTTAGTCTTTATAGGATGGTGATCTTGAAAATTAGAATGAAAGCATGCTCCTGCAATGAGGTTTGTCATTTTTGAGGGCTTTGGCATTTTTCAACTGAAGTGATGAAAGTGTGGCAGAATTAAAATGTGTCTCAGAAGACATATTGCTCCTCCTGCTACATCTTTCTTGAGCAATAATCTTGCAAAATATTATCCATATCATGATATGACGTCAAGCTGGGAGTGAAATATCGCCATGCATTAAAATCAATAAACCACTAGTGGTTTACAGATTTTCAGGTAACGTTACATGTATGAAACAACATCTATAACAGTTCTGTACATAATGATTTTTATGCCAGAAATGAGATTTCAAAGCAATCTTAATGTCATATAATAAATAGAATCTAATATTCAATATCCTGTATTATTGAATTTATTAAACTTGTTACTAAAAAGTGATAAAATGCTCAGCAAGTCTCACATTTTATCACTTTTCCTCAACTAACCATGAGCACTAATGTAAGATCCTCTATTTCTTACTTACCATATTCCTTTCAGCAGTTGAAGATTCTTCTAAAACCTGTCTGGCATGTTTCCTTTAATAGTCAGCTGTGGTGTGGTTCTGATCCACAAAAATGTGGCTGCCTCATTTTTGATTCTATTGGTTATATGATAGATGGGCCCACAGGCAGCCATAATTATTACATCTCCAAAACCACAAATAGGATTTTTCCAAAAGTTGCGTGGAATGTTTACTCCTGTAGTTGTTCACTTGTCATTTCAGTCTTGTTTTGGTTTTTGTGTAGTCTGGCTCCAGTCCTTAAAACAATTTTTCATCAATGTGTCATATCATATACTTGTAGCCAGTCTAACTCTGATGGCTCTGTTTGGCTACAAGTATATGGTATGATACATTGGTGAAAAATTGTTTTAAGGACTGGAGCCAGTCTAGTTTTTGTGTAGTCAAATACAGTGGAGTCAGAACTACAGTTAACACCATATGTGCACATTGTGTACACCGATTTTCACAATTTACTATGAATCTACTAGTCCTATGATTCTTAGTTTCAGGTCACCAATATGACCTTGGAGTCAAAGGTCAAGGTCACAAACCTGCCTCATGGCTAGTAACATGAACTGCTTTCATTTTTGGACCAGGGATGGGTTAATATTTGGCACAATAACTGCCCCTGGTGTGTAGATTACAGCAAAAGCACTGGTATGACCTTGGGGTCAAAGTTCAAGGGCACAAATTTAAAATCCCTCTTACAGCTCATAACATAAACTTTTATTTTTTGACAAAGGGTGTTCACATTTAGCACAAAGATTGCATGCCTATGGTGTTTAGAACAAGGGTTTCAGATCACAATACTAGAAAACTAGAATTCTGAGTAAAGTTTAATAAGGTTACACAGTCTGTATTACTCCTCACATTTTGCTACTCCAGGTCTGATCTTGGACCAGATCAGAGGGCTTCAACTGAGGCCAGGCTGATGGAATCAGACCACAATTATGTCCCTTGATTAGAATATTCCACACAAATAGTTCCCTTTTTACTGTGCTTATAAACTGCATGTTCATATGAGCATCCTTTGTTTTAAGTTTATCTAAGCTGGACAGTGAATAAGCTTTAGTCAGTCCTGGTAGCTGGTCATTCAAGGTAAATTTAGACCTTTGCACTCCATTATTAAAATGTCCCGAGCTGCCACATGACAGCTATGTCAACAGTACATGTTGTTTACAAGTGAAAATTGCTCAAAATAAATGCCGAATTTGCTCTATTGAAACACTTGACAGAATGATTTCCAAGGTTTGTAGAGTTGGAGAAAAGCTTCAAAAGAAAGCCAAATTCATCATGAAAAATGCAATGATGATGTAAAGAACGATTAAATTATATAGTAAAATTAATTGAGGTCTCGCGCCTGATCTGGACTCGTATGTTTAATCCATATCAAAATGTAAACAACCCATAAAGATCCAAGTGTATGCTTATAGCCTATGTTATTACATTGTATGTCAAATACAGTAATTTTTTCTGCCATTCCAATGTTTGAGACTGGAGCTTGTCTGTGGTAGGGGTTGAAGTGAAAACCAGTTACCTTTAGATAGGCTCTTGCCAGCTTTTCCATAGCAAATTCCAAAAAGGGCTAGAATTGAAATGAATATTTTCATCTTCCCTAAATTCCTAGCAGAGCACTAGTAATGACTCTGTGAACTTTGAGAAAATCGAAAAACCAAAATTTGGAACTACCATATATACAATCCTATAAAATGTTTATGAATAAAGTTGGAGCAAGCGATAGAAGATTTTTGGCTTTACTGCTTACTGTATCAACTGATTAGTAGGACTCTCCCATGGGGGGGGGGGGGGGGGGGGGGGGGGGGGGGGGGGTGACCTGTTCCCATTGTTGTTCCCAAAATATACTGATTTGTTCCCCTGTTCCCCAAAAATCTTAAATTTGTTTCTTATGTTCCCTGTTCCCAAATATTTTATCTGTTCCCCTGTTCCCCTCAAAATTTGGCCTTTGTTCTTGTGTTCCTATAAAAGAAAAAGCCCTTGTTCCCCTGTTCCCCCAAACCTCTGGGAAGGCCCTATTACCTACTAGTGTCATCTGATAACCTTCGCAAACAAATAGGACCCAGATCAGGCCCCAGACCCTCTCTTCCCCTTTTTGCATTTTCTTATGAAGGGACGCAAATCTTGAAAAAGAGGCAATTAAGAAACATGGAAGGAGAAAACAATAAGGACAGGGACCAGTCTGTTGTAAAATAGGACCTATAATACCACTCTATTTGAATTTTTTTCCAAGTTCTATACCCTTCTTTAAATGTCAGTCCTGATCTGTATACAAACTGTTTGACACTGATGGTATTCCTGAAAGGATTTTGAAAAAAATCGACAGCATAGTACAAAAAAACATTCTAAATCAAACTCAAGTCTCTGTAGCTGAGAAGGCTGGTTTGAATATTAGCTGAATCAAATTTTTCATGATTTTGCATAGTCTCTGTAGCTGCAGAGAAGGCTAGTTTGAATATTATCTGGGGTTTCCGACTCAGCACCTATCCAAAGTGGTGGAGGGGGGGGGGGGGGGGTGTCTGAACCCACCTGAAAAATCACAAGTGACTATTGGTTTCCATTAAAATACTGGTACTGACCCCTCACGAGAATCAATTGGAACCTTTTTGTTCAATTGTTTCTTGAGGGAGGTCTGTAAGGCCTCCGATCTGCGCATAAAACTCTTACAACAGGTTTTCTTTTGACAGGGGTTTCCAGAGATAAAACAAAAGTTGGTCAGTACCATATTGAAGGTAATATTCTATTTACCCTGGTCATACTGAATAATTTATTTGCTACACTCATCCCATTTTTATCGGTGAACCTGCCGCATATTCCAGTTGTAAGTATTTATTAACATGCAGAGTGGAAAACAGTGTAGATCCTGATCAGCTGGTTTCATCAGAAGCCAGCTGATCTGGATCTACAGCGTTTTCAAAAATAATAATCTGGGTTCAGCGGGACAAGGGATAATTATTAACAAATCTAATTTTCCAATTTACAGGAAGTAGGTTTATTTATTCAGGTAATATAAACAAAACGGTGCCACACACAAGATTTGCTACTCATACAGCATGTAGGCGATGCCACAACCTCTGCTGCTTGTACTCACAAAGTTTGAGTCACTCACGGGGGAAGAACACTTCACATGTTCAATAGCTAGTGTTCGTATACATTTCAAGAACATTTGTTCTTGAACACATGCCCTCAAAATTTGTCCAATTCAACATTTCTTAAAATGTAGTTGAACTGTTTTTGAACTCTTTATATAGGTCTGGATCGATGGGTCATCAACAAAATGTTTGCTCGTAAAATTGTTAATATATTCCTAGTCATCAGTTTTGAAATATGTTGTGGGTACTCAAAAGAACGGTCTCATATATTTTGGTTGAAAAATAAGATTTTGTCAGGCCTGATCTTGGTCCAAACTGTTTGCAAAGCTTATCGATCATCAGACAACAAATTTTTTGTCACCATTTGCAAGGAAAGAGTTAAAAGGCAAACAGCTGTGGAAAATGATTTTTTTTGCGCAAGTTTCATATTTTGCAAATTTTCCATGATTAGATATGTCACAATTGCATGAAATGTTCAAAATATGAATCCTGTGCAAAGTCGCACAGGATTCAGAATTTTGTACATTTCATGCGCTTTAACAGCTTTAATATCAAATAAATTCTATCATCTTACATAGGCAGTCTTATGGAGACGGTTCTTTTGAGTACCCACAACATAAGTTTTCGCTGAGAAATAAGAAAATTATTTTTTTGGTACGCACTCTTAACTAAAGGCCTGATCTTAGATTGACAAATTAATCTTATGGGCAATAAATATATCAAAGATTCTTATCAGTTCCTAACCTGACCTCTGGTCAAAACTAACATTACTACTTCTTACCACAAACTACAACTAGCAAATTTTAGACAAAATCCACTGGCATTAAAGGCATGAAATTGATTATTTACACAGATTGTGATAATGATCTCTGTGGTTTTAAATAGCCTCTTGGAGAGCCATTACAGTAACAGGTTGAGGTCATAAATTCTCTCAGAGATAACTTTCTCTACCACAGAGCCTGTATACATAAGCACTTTGCTCTTGTCGTCATCTACTGAAAACATCTGCAAGCCGTTTGAACCCAGATCGGGCCCGACAAAATGTAGGACCTGATCTGGATCCAAAACACTTGACCCTCTTAAGGTATTCCTGATTTTTTTCGAAAACAAACTTTTCCGGGGGAGAAAAATCAGCAGACGACTTAAAAGAATGAAACATTACCTGGTATGCAAAAAATAACAATACATCCACATGTCCATGTAGATCCTGATCTGTGTCTAAACTGTTTGCAGACGGCACCGGGCGCTAGTAGGCAAAGAGTTTACATATATTTTGCTATGTGTTGGGTACAAATTAGAAGTGCCTCAGTTAGGTTCTTCTAATAAATCCCTTAACATATAGACATAAAGTTATTGCAAATTATTATTAACTCTTTGCATGCAGGGATTTTTTCAGGATCTACTGGGGTTTTGTTTCAAAATTTACTTTAAAAAACTTCCAGGAACACATTCAGCGTCAAACAGTTTTGATCCAGATCAGGCCTGATGTTCATGTATCTGGCAAAGATCAGCAGCAGACGACATAATTCGCCGTTGGAAGGCAAATAGTTAAATAATACTTTTCCTTTTCACTTTAGTGATTTCTATCCATAAAATTGTAATTGTCACTGTTTTTGGAACGTTTTTTTTATTGTAAACTTTTAATTTTTGATCTGTTGTAATGTTGAAAATGAATGAGATATTCCTCAAGGATATTCTAATGAACAACACAATATTATTATCTTGATCTATATTTTCATCTGGCTAAAGGTAAAGATCTCGCCTTTCTCACAGCTGGTATTTATTTAACAAACGGTCTATGAAATTATATAGCTGTAAAGGGGCCATTAAGCGATTAGCACCAGTACCTGGCAGCTCCCTAGACTGAAGTGAGTTTTGTTAGCTTGTGGAATATAGTATTACCTCATTTTCCACACGTAATATTTACCATATTTGTCATATATACCGTATGGGATCTAATACGCATGCAGCCACATGGTTAAACCAAGCTATTATAAAATACAGTATTTTGAGGCTGACATTCTATCACCTTTCTAATGAAAATCAGCAGGAAAATAGGAACTTACATGAGTGATCATTTCATATGAAATTTATTGGACGAGCCCAGTCTTTGGCGAGTTTGATAAATTTAATTTGAAATGATCACTCGTGTAAGATTCTGTTTATCATATGACCTTTTAAATGTGATTTTATCCCCTTCAAAGTTTGGTTATTTCAATGAAAATTTGGATTGTTATAAGATGTTACTTGTTCTAGCCTAAAGTGTTATGTAACCTGTGATCATAACATTATTTATGATATGACGTTATGCACTGAATAACAGTAATGTCATATGATAATAGGAAATAATCAACAATATGTAATTTAATTGATTTTATTATAGCACATAGTGTCTGGTCAACTACAATTTATTAAAAATTTAACATTACAAATGAGACAATTGACAAAAAATACAATTCTAATAAGACATAGAAAACACTAAATTTTAAAAATTGTGCAATCCTGACACCAAAAGATACAATTTCTAAAAAGAAAAATAACTACTGTCATGCCAACCAAGAGTGACAGTGATGTAATATTTTGTTTACAAATGTTAAGTAAAACTAACTTTACACTCCACTAGAGCTAGTGCAAATAGTGGGGGGAATAGTAGATCACTTGTGTATTAATCCTATCCTGCAGATAGGATTAATACACAAGTGATCTATCGATTATAGGCTCCTGATAACTATGTAAACAAACATGACATCACTGTCACTCTTGGCTGGCAGGACAGTATATGTACAAATCTGATGACCACATCAAAAACAAAAAGACAAACAAATTCTACTGCAGTCAGAAGATATGAAGCTAAGAGAGATGTTGGAGCATGATTTGATAAGTGGACATCAAACATTGTTGTAAATGGGTAACACAGTTCAGGTGCGTTCCTGAGGCATTTTTTGGAGTAGGCACTATTGAGGGGGTCTTGGGTTATTTCCCACTGTATGGGGCCAGGGCAGAAAATGGTTTTAAGGCATTCCAAAGGGCTAAAATGAGCCCTCAAGACACGCAACTAGACACTATTAGCTGCATATTTCTTCCAAAAATCAAATTAAATGCAGTAAAACCTGTCTTAAGTGGCCACTCAAAAAGACGACCAAAACTTGGCTTTCAAGACCGATCTTCGCTTAATGCAGGTCCAAAGTATTGCAGAATGCTCCAAAAGGAGCATTCTGCAATACTTTCGACCTTCATTAAGCTACCATTTGTCATTAAGATAGTGTTTTTTGTATTTTTGAGTCATGCTGCTTAAGACAGATTTTACTGTGACTAAAAACCTATTCTTGCTGCGTCAAGCGTATTTGCCTATAAGTAGGTACGCCCCTGCAGTTTCGTTAATAGTGTACTGTAGATTGTGTTATCATTGAAATTTGTTGTCAGCTCAGTGTAGACCACTGCATCTCTTTCAAATTATCTTCTGACTGCTGTACAGGAGAACATGACACAATTTAAGAAAAATAGTAATATGATAGGAAAAATAAAATAATTAAAAAACAGTCTCCTATGGACATTTAAATACAGCAAATAAGGTAAAAACTTGAAGAATCAAACTCCTATGTTTCGATTCCAAATAAATTATGCACACACTGGATTCGGACATGACCTATTTATAAATTATAACTGTCAATATAAACTGGCAATGAGGTTTTCTGACACTAAAGAGGACAAAATAATTTAGACAAAAAGCATTGTATATTATTGATTGAGGTGTGAAAGTTTGACAGTCTACGATATCCCTTCATTGGGTGTAGTCGAGATTCTCCGCTCAGCACCAATAATTGGCAAAACTAGAATTCCGAGAATTGGACTCATTGAATTTTATCCCAAGATGAACGGTTATTTTAGAGATACCTGTAAATGACAAAACATAAATCTCAATTCTTCAAACCCTAAGTTCAACTTGGGTATCATATAGATCATAATTAAAAGCCTGTCAACTATTTTAGTGCTTAATTCAATAGAAAATATACTTATCTGTACAATTTCAAAATCTGACCTTTCAACCGGACCAAGAGTCAGGAGTGAGTACCGTCAAAGTTTTTTTCTTGTATGTTGGTCTATATTCTCCAGGTCGGTATGCTAAGGTATTTTAGTATATATCGTCACAGAGAATACCCAGTGGGTTTTTTAAGAAAACTGTCATCACGGATACTATGAGTGTCGGTGGAGATGTCATATTTTGAGGGGAAAGGACAATCACCTTGCTTTAATACCATATCTTGAATATCAAGTGGAAATTGTAACATATACTTCTTCTGTGTGGCATTACACATTAAAACCTACAATTACATATAAATGAGCCATGACATGTGATTTCCAACAATGTGGTATTTTGACAAGTGTAGACTCAGACTAGCCTGTGCAGCCTCCTTTTAAGCCTAGAAACTACAAATGATGCTCAGTCAGTATAGCTTAACATTCATAGAATATTTAAGCGACTAGCAAAGGCTCAGATCAGTCTTTGCATATGCGCAGGCTGGTCTGAGCCTTTGCTGGTTGGCACATACCACATTGTTGGAAATCGCATGCCACGGCTCATCTATATGTAATTGTATGTTTAACTGTGTAATGCCACACAGAAGAAGTATATGTTAAGTAATCTCCCTTCATGGAACTCTTTGGGATCAAGTGATAGTGTATGTACATGTGTGCATGTTTGTTACATGCATGCTCGAGATGTTGTGGTGCTGAGAATATTCCGGGTTTGCATTTTTTACGTCCACAAATGCCGTATTGCTGTATTCGAGGCAGAAAACTGACCAATACAGAAATACTGCATTCTGTGTGTGAAATCAGACCTAACCCGGAATGCTCTCACACAACCAGAACATCTCCGGAATGGATCTTGTGTGTTGTTGTAATAAATGTGAATATTAAGAAGTATTTTACGCTATCCTACCAAATAACATTTAAGGGTACTACAAACACAGTGATTTTTGAAAGACTCGACGGGATATTTTCTAAACAAAGACTTCAAGACATGACTCAAAACTAGGGGGTGGATTTTACAAAATATATTTTAAAAGACTGAACCTTAGTTTTTTAAAAAGGAGGAAGAGTGTGGTAAAACAACGCCGTATTTAGGCATATAGAGAAACCCACTACAGATAGCGCCACTGAAATAACATCTTTAAATTGGACCAATGAGAATAAGCACGTGCAGTGCAGAAGGATAACCACCAAAAGACAGCCGAGAGAGGCATTCAGACAACAGAGCTAGAAACAGCAAGACCTCTTCCTAACATCGGAACTTAGGAAGATTCATAAGTAATGTAATTATAATATATAATGTATTGTATTATTGCAGCAGACACCCTTAGGTCTATATATTTTTACAACACTATGTAATATCTAATCTTTATGTGCCTAAGTCGTATCTAAGCTTAGGGAAGTCTGCCTGCCAATCTTATTTCACCTCATTTTCTTAATGTGTTCATTGTTTACAAACCTTTCATATTTTCAACTCTAGGTCGGTAAGCTAAGCTAAGCTGTTTATTAGCTACAAGGTAGTTAGGAGCCTCATTTTTATTATGAGACGCTGACACGTTAGTGTCGAATTGCTGTCACGTAAGTGACAAAATCTGCATATACTTATGTACAGAACTTTGCTTTTTTTTGTCTAAAACTCTTGCACTTTCAAAATAAACTAAGGTTTTTTCATTTATTTGGAATAATAAATTATGTCAATAAATTAATATTAAAATTATAGGGAAACTAAACAGTATTTCTTTTGCTCACCTCATCAACCCAGACCATACCCTGTTATTGAGCCTGATTGTACAATCTGCGGGAGTGCCGTTACTAAGGGTATCCTCCTACACTCTGGGAGGCCGCTTGCAGTCTCTTTGACTTGCTACAGTTAAATGTCTTGAAAGATTTGGGTAGAACCCCAAAAGGGCACTGTGTCGTCGTTCCTTTGAGTTGTCCTCCATCTATGCTGCCATCTGTCTGTGTCGATGTCGGTCTGCCTGACATGCGCGGACCCAGGAATTTTCGTCAGGGGGGGTCCAGGTCAGCCTTACAAAAAAGCTCTGACAACGTTTTTTTTTTTTTTTTTTTTTTTTTTAGTCCTCAGCTCATTTTACAGAAGTCAAATGGTCAATTTCAAAGAAATCTATCATTTTTCAAGGTTCCAGAGGGGGTCCAACATTTTCCAGGGGGGTCCAACTTTTTCCAGGGGGGGGTCCAATTGCTTATTCTCTATAGAAACCCATATAACTTGTGATTTTCCAGGGGGGGTCCAGACCCCCCTCTGGATCCGCACTTGGCCTGAGATGTCATCTGTCTGTGTCGTCGTCTGCTGTTGTTGAGCATAGACCTGTGAGGATTCTCACCAGTATACCCATTTAAACCACCTGCTCATACATATACAAACAAGCCTCCTGATACAATCGAACCTTTGACCGTAGCCTCCTACCATGACTGTTCCTATAAAAACACCCTCCTATCACACAGGGAACCAGTATTCCCTTGACTGATGGTTAGGTGTTTCCCCTTACGTACTTTACCAACTTAAAGCGGGTATGTTCAACTCCGACCAGAATACAGTGAGGAAGGATGGACACTTACTACTGGAATTTGATGCTCTGTATTGAATTTTCCATTTCCGGGCAGCAGATTTTTGGAGCAGCAGAAGCCAATTTGCTACCGACCCGGGATGGACAGTTGACTATGTTTTGAGTTGACCAAAGAGTATGCACCACATCTCTACAACAGGAAAATAAAATAAAAACTCAGGAAAAAACGGGTAGCCAGGCAACATTCAGAACCTACAGGTACCCACAGTTGACCATTCTGTGGTGAGTTCTGGACCGGTCAATTGAATTATAGTTACAACCTTTCCACTTTTATTGTCCTGACCATAAGGATGATCAAGGTCCTGGAAGCTGCCAATTCTAGGAGAAAAGAAAGGCCCCCAAGAAAGAATTGCAAGATGAAATGAGCCGTGACATGTGATTTCCAACAATGTGGCTGTTACGATGTATAATGTCAGGAACATCAGAATCAGTGATGGTGGCTTATACGCAAAGGTTTAGGTATGCACCTAGTCACTATATGAACCGTGACACGGTACCTTTTCTTCTATTAGTCCAATATAAGGGCGGTTTGTCTGAGATAGAATTCACTATGTCTTTATTTAGTAACGCTTGCATGATTTTGTTACCTTTCTTGAAGATCTTGGAGATCTTGTGCACTTCTCTCTATATAAAGGGTGGAATTGCCCATTCTTGTTAGGGGACATTATAAAGATACCGTAACGAGGTACGATATAGAGACGCTATTCATTATTATAGAAAGAATTATCTCTGATTTGTGTCCCCTCTTACGTTGGAGGCTGAATGTTGGTGAACCACAGAATCTGAAACCTGAGGGCACTTAATAGCTGTCCCCTCAGGCCACGAACAGCGTGGGATCAGGTCCCAAGATTCGTTACATCCAATGTAGCCAAACGAGTTGTTAGCCAACCGGCTGGAATTGCGATCAAACAAACCAGACGATGTAAAGAGTCAAGATCGCACTTAAAATTATGCGGGTTCTATAAGAAGTCCCATAGAAATAAATCTGACGTCCCAGTACGGAGAGACGATTAGATAAATTATATCTCAGAGCCGATTGACTTAGTGTCAACAACATGTGGCCAAGAAGATATAATGTTCGCGAAACGTGTATACTAAGGGAAAGTACTCTATACCGCGATACTTAAGATTAGAAGGGCCCATTTTTTTTTTCCTTTGATCTTAGATTGTATGTGAATTCTATTGGAACCAATTCACCAATGAGAATCCTGGGAGTGAACATGTGACCTGTCACGTGACCAATCTTCAGAACAAAATTGGATGCTGTCTATGGCTAATCTTCATGCAAAAAATCCTTTAAAATATCGATTATAATCAAAAGAAATCAGTGAAAAAATGGATTAGATTTATGTGCATTCTGTGAAAACGATCTTTATTCATCTTCTTGATCATTAATATAGTGTATTTTTACTAAAAACGTGTGTATTTTCAATGTAAAAACGAGTGCAAATTCCAAGAAATGGATTAAAAATGACCACTGGAGATTAATGTAAATTAGTGGATTAATATCAACTTATATTGTCATTAAATTTGAAAAGGATTAGTGCAGTGAAAAACTTTACATTCACTAATATGTTTGAAAGAAATTAATTGTAGGAAGACCTAATTTCAGTGGACTCTAACGTTTTTAGGTCAAGGATTATTGATTCTTGAAACAAGATGGCGGAACAAAGGAATATATCTGGGTCAAATAAGCACATGGTCACTATGCCTGATGGCTGTGGCGATGAGTCAAGTGCAAACGAAGTGATTAACTTAGGTGTCACTAATGTTGGAGGTAAACCTTTCGAGGGCCTCAAGAATTCAAGCATGGGAAACAGAAACGTGCTCTACATCAGCCAAATTGAAGATATAAATAACTCTATTCAAAACGAGGCTGTAGGCTTTCAGGGCGTGTCCTTGGAAGAGCATTGTGGGACTACAAAAACTCCTGCTGAATGTACACTTATTGGAACAGCGGAAGTGGTCCAAAACGAGGCTGGAACAGCGGAAGTGAGAAAAGTAAACAAACCAATTGATCCTCTAACGTTTTATCAGCAGCAGATGATGTTAAACCATCAAATGATGATTCAGCAACAACAGACAGTCAATTCGTTGATTGGTAAGGTGGATAGTTTATCCAAGCTAGTGGGACAGAAGGATTCTGCGAATCTGACCATCAAAGAACTTCCAAAGAACTCTGTCACTAGGGTTAGATCTCACACTTTAGCTCGCCCTCATGATATATCTTCTGATTCCAGCGATGAGGAACAGTCTGAGGAAGAAGCTGTTGTTGACTCTGAATTGGAAAGTGTTTATTCAGAGCATAATACGAATGATAATGCCCAGATTCCTGAACCCAGAAACGAAAAGCAAGATGATAATACTCAGGCCAATAACAATATGAAATTACTTCAAGAAATGGGCCAAGAGTTTGAGAAACAAGAAGCAGTTAGCTCTAAGGTTGATGACACTCTTGCTAAGGTGGTGGATTCAGGCATAAGATCAAAAATTGACAGGTCAATAGCCAAGGAGATTTCACAAAAGTACCAAAGACCTGAAAATTGCCAATCACTCAAGGTTCCAAAGCTGAACAAAGAATTGTGGGCTACAGCTGCTATAAACAAGTTTACCAAAGAACAGGATAAAATGCTGCAGGGAACCCAAAAATACCTTAATCAAGGACTCATACCATTAGTTCAGTTAATGGACAATCTACTGAATGACAATACAGCAGATAAACATTTCAAATTGGCTCGTGATTCGTTTCAATTATTGGCATATGCCCATCGGGACATATCTAATGTCAGGAGACAGCTATTGAAATCAAGTGTAGCTGAAAAGTACAAACAGCTCTGCAATGATTCGACTCCTCTTACGGATAATCTGTTGGGAGAAGAACTTGATAAACAAGTGAAAACTTTGGATGATATGAGAAAAGTGGGCAAAGACATTTCAAAGTATAAAGGTGAAAAAAGGAAATTCAAAGGAAATGACTATGAGAGAGCCAAGAAATATCAGAAACATACATATGGACAACAGGGTTACAAAACCAAAGACCGATATGAGAATTCTTTTTTAGACCGGAAAGCCCGGTTTCACAAACCGGGCTCACACAAGTTCAACAACAAGAAAGTACACAAACAATAAGTACACAAATGGAAGTGAAACAAGTAAGTGAAATTCTGTTAAAATTAAAAAATACACCTGAAAACTTTATAGCTGGTAAGATTTCACAGCATTTTAAAAAATGGCAAACACTTACAAAAGATAGATACATTTTAGACATTGTAAAATTTGGTTATCAGATTGAATTTGTGTCAGAACCTTGTAAGCATTGTAATAGAGTGCCTATAAACTTTAATGTTAAAGAACAAGCTATCATGTCTAAACTCATAGATAAGTTTATAGAAAAGAAAATTATTATTGAAGATCAACATGAGCCTGGAGAAATTCTTTCACACATATTTATTCGACCAAAACCAGACGGGTCACACAGAGTTATTTTAAATTTAAGCAGACTCAATGATCATGTTGACAAAAGTACATTCAAAATGGAAACATTAAAATCAGCATTACAGCTAGTTCGACAAAACTGTTACTTTGCCAAAATTGACCTTAAAGATGCATTTTTTAGTATCCCCATTCACAGTAATTTTAGAAAATATCTGAAATTTAAATGGCAAGGCAAACTATTCACTTTCACTTGCTTACCAAATGGCTTGAGTACAGCCAGCAGAATATTTACAAAGGTGCTAAAGCCAGTCTTTTCAACATTGCGAAAATTAGGACATACTAATGTTGCATATATAGACGACAGTCTCTTACAAAGTGAAACATTCCAAGGGTGTAAACAAAACATTAGAGACACTGTAAATTTGATAGATTCAGTTGGATTAACAACACACACAGAAAAATCTATTGTTATACCCACTCAGTGCATTGAATTTGTTGGGTTTTTACTAGATTCAAGAGACATGACGGTACGGCTAGCCCCAAGGAAAGTTCAGGACATTAAGATACTTGCCGTTTCCATTCTTAACACAAAAAACATTACAATTAGAGAATTTGCAAAGATCATTGGGAAAATGGTTGCAGCAGAACCAGGGGTTAAATATGCAGCATTGCATTATAAAAGTATGGAGTTAGAAAGAGATCAAGCACTAAAGAAATCATATGGAGATTTTGACAAGTTTATGTGCATTTCATATGAAACTACACAATGCTTGAAATGGTGGATCAATAATATTGAACAATCATTCAAACCTATTTCATTAGGACAGCCAGATAGAAAGATTGAAACTGATAGTTCACTGATAGGTTATGGTGGGCATGATGTTACCAATAACACAGATTTTAGTGGACTATGGAATGAAATGGAAAAAGTCTGTCACATAAATTATCTGGAGCTGAAAGCAGCATTTTTATGCTTAAAACATTTCTGTAACAATGTCAATAATGAACACATTTACCTGTTCTTGGATAACACAGTGGCGCTAAAATATCTTTCCAAAATGGGTGGGAGAAAACCACAGTTAAACCAGTTAGCCAAAGAAATCTGGCTTTGGTGTGAGAATAGAAATATTTGGTTATCCGTGTTTCATATTCCTGGAAAATTCAACAAAAGGGCAGATAAATTAAGCAGGCTAGGTAAAAAGCTCAATGACGATATGGAATGGGCATTAAAGCAAGACATTTTCAGTGCAATAATCGGCCGGATGGCAACCTGTGATATAGATCTATTTGCAACAAGAAAAAACTGCAAACTAGAAAAATTTGTTTCATATTTACCTGAAAAGAGGTCATGTGCAGTGAATGCATTTTCTATTTCGTGGAAACATTACACTAACTATGCATTTCCACCTTTCAGTATTATCGGACGGGTGATACAGAAACTCTGCGAAGACCTTGCAGAAATGATTCTGGTGGCGCCGATCTTTCCAAGCCAGCCATGGTTCCCGCAAATGTTGAAACAAGTCAGCGGACCATGCTTTGTATTACCCAAGACAAACAACATACTGTATCTACCAGGGACCGACAAGAAACACCGACTAACCACAATGAGACTCGGGGCATTTCGATTGTCAGGGAATGCATTATTAGTGCAGGATTATCAGAAGACACTGCAGACATCATCATGCAGTCATGGAGACCTGCCACAAGAAAACAATATGGGTCTTATTACAAAAGATGGATGCACTTTTGTAGTGAGAGACAAATTGATACGATTAACCCATCTGTAGGTAATGTTGTGGCATTTCTCACCGATCTGTATGATGAAGGTCTAAGTTACAGTGCTATAAATACAGCTAAGTCAATGCTGTCATCAGTGTTTGAAATAATCCACAAAAGGGATATTGGAAAGGAGGTGATTATTAGGAGATTTATGAAAGGCATATTTCATTTAAGGCCTGTGATTCCTAAAACAATTTTCACCTGGGATGTGAAAGTGGTGTTAAAGTTCCTCAGTTCATTGGAAGATCATAAGTTAACCCTGAGAATGATATCTGTGAAGTTAGCATTGTTATTGGTGCTTACAACAGGGCAACGTTGCCAAACAATACATGCTATTCTATTAAAAAATATGGAATTTGGTAAAAATGATGTAAAAGTTCGAATTGGAGATTTACTAAAGCAAACAAAGCCTAATAATCATTTGGCTGAGCTATACCTTGAAGAGTATAAACAAAATGATAAAATATGTGTTGTCAAAGTGTTAAAAAGTTATATACAAAGAACGAAGGATTTACGTAAGTCGTCAAACTTATTCATAACCTCACAGAAGCCATATGCTGCGGCATCAAAAAGCACCATAGCGTCATGGATTAAGCTAGGGTTGAGGTTAGCAGGTATTGATTTGAATCTTTACACGCCCCATAGTACTAGAAGTGCATCGACTAGTGCATTAGTTAGCAAAATACCCATAGATACAATCATTAAAACTGCTGGGTGGACCAACAATTGCACATTTAGAAAATTCTATAATAGGCCAGTTTCTAATGACTCTTGTTTTAGCACGAATTTGCTAGCCAAACATTCATAAAAGTCAATGGTAATAAAGTCAATAAGTATGACATGTGGTATGTCTGAAATGGTTCATGAGAGTGATAGGCATATATTGCATATAGTATGATTGGACAATTTCAGGGTGTCATATGTCAATGCTTCATATTTTGAGTGCAATAATCATATGTTGATTTCTATTGAATGACTGATATTATCATGATAAATAATATGGTATCAACATCTTTTTATTGAATAATAGGAGTCATTAAAGTTACTTGAACCAGTATTAAGAGATTTTCCTTTTAAATCTGGATTTCATTTTAAAATTCTGGATCATGGACTCTAAAAACTCCCAGGATTCTCATTGGTGAATTGGTTCCAATAGAATTATAAAATTAAACGAGACTTACCTTAAGGTGAAGTTTGATTTTAATTCTGTTGGAACCAATTCACTGAGAATCATGGGCCCACCCTATATAACCCACCCTATAAGATAGGATATCCATGATCCAGAATTCATTCCTCTAAAGTCTGAAGATTGGTCACGTGACAGGTCACATGTTCACTCCCATGATTCTCAGTGAATTGGTTCCAACAGAATTAAAATCAAACTTCACCTTAAGGTAAGTCTCGTTTAATTTTATAATTATATTCTTTATGTTTCTTATTTCTGACTAGTTGACGTACATCTAGAGCAGGACACTCTAAGATTAATTCTAATTGAAATGATCTTAGAGTGGCAACTTGCCCTAGTATAGGATGGTCAACTAGCCAGAAATAATAGCGTAGGTGGTGTCATTGTATCATTAATGTGTTGTCGATGTTTTTTTAGTACATAAAGTACTGGAAAAGTATTACTAGTTGTGTGCATTATTTTTCCCTGGTAGCATCGTCATCGCATAAAGGAATTTCCAATAAGATTTCCCCTCTTCCTTCCTGACTGGCTTTATGTCGTAACAGTGGCATTTTGACACATGTAGACTCGGACAAGCCTGAGCAGCCCCCTTTTATACATAGAAACTCCAAATAATGTCCAGTCAGTAGCCTAGCAGTCATAGAATATTCACGCGACAAGCAAAAGGCTCTGATCAGACTGCGCGTATGCGCAGGCTGATCTGAGGCTTTGCTGGTCGCACATACCACATTGTTGGAAATCTAATGCCGCGGCTTAAATACTTTTGTAGCGGTGAGATGGAGGCAGCCGAGGTCGACATTCTGGAGTAGAAGAACCTGTTGGCTTATAGACCTACCCATGTATTCCTTCACGTGGATGGGAATGATATTACAAGTACTACTACATGTACTTCCGATAATGTCAATTCAATGGCCTTTTTATATGTGTATTATTCTCAGTGGAACACCTCCAAGCATGCCATACTATTTGCTATTATATAAAACACAACAATTTTGCTGTAAGAATGCACATGCACAGCCGAATGGGGATGAGTTATGCCTCAGCTTAGGGGTCATACATCGAGTATTTTGTGCATACGTTCCACCAACAGCCTTTACAAATGGACTAAAACGTAGTGAAAACTTACGTTTTTTAAAAAAAAATAAAAGCACCGCAAGCACTGCGTAATACCCCGCCACTGCTGGGGGCACCAAAAGTTATTTTGTTAGATATATAATGCCTAAATAGCAACAGAACTGAGATAGACAGTGATATGACGTCCTTAGTCACAATATGTAACCTTTGATGGTCAACATATCTGTGAAGTTTCATTCAGATACTCCATATAGTAAATGAACTACAGGTCAAAAACCATTTTTCAGATCAATCAAGGGCAGATAACTTATGAACTGGAAAGGTAAGGGTGACGGTCCTTGCTAAAAATATGTAACCTTTGATGTTTAACATATCTGTGAAGTTTCATTCAGATATTCCATATAGTAAATGAACTACAGGTCAAAAACCATTTTTCAGATCAATCAAGGGTAGATAACTCATGAACTGGAAAGGTAAGAGTGAAGATCCTTAGTCACAATATGTAACCTTTGATGATCAACATATCTGTGAAGTTTCATTCAGATATTCCATATAGTAAATGAACTACAGGTCAAAAACCATTTTTCAGATCAATCAAGGGCAGATAACTCATGAACTGGAAAGGTAAGAGCGATGGTTCTTTGTCACAGTATGTAACCTTTGATGTGAAACATATCTGTAAAGTTTCATTTAAAAATTCCACATAGTAAAGGAACTACGGGTAAAAAACATTTTTTAATTCAATCAAGGGCGGATAACTCACAAACAGGAAAGGTAAGAGTGACGGTTCTTAGTCACAATATGTTACCTTTGATGTGAAACATATCTGTGAAGTTATATTCAGATATTCCACATAGTAAAGGAACAATAGGTCAAAAACGTTTTTTCAGACCTATCAAGGGCGGATAACTCACAAACTGGGACGGTCAGAGTGACGGTCCTTAGTCACAATATGTAACCTTTGATGTGCAACATATCTGTGAAGTTTCATTCAGATATCATGAATAGTAAAGGAAAAACAGGCCAGAAACCATTTTTCCAATATGAAAAAGGGCAGTAACTCCATTAAAAATGTACGGATTTTGCCCATTAACAATCCCATACCACTCATCGCCGATAACAATATGTATGCAAAATTTGAAAAAATTCCGTGAATAAATACTCAAGTTATCGATCGGAAATGGTGAGCACGGACGGACGGACGGACGGACGGACGGACGGACGGACGGACGGACGGACAGACGGACAGACACCGAAGGGTATAACATAATACCTCGCCACACTTTAGTGGCGGGGTATAAAAATACATGCATGAGCTTCCTAATGTCAACGTATAGCAGCATATTCAAACTAATGCAAATTTTTTTTCCATATCCTGGCATACAAAGAGCCAATTTGTTATGTTGTATGAAGAACTCCAGTCTGGTGGTAAAATTATTTTGGGCAAGTAAATATAGCATTACGGTATATATATAATATATAATGGATCTCAATATGCAATTTATTGTATCAAGCTACTGATATTAGCGTAAAATTTGTGACAGTTTTGAAAGAAAATTATGCATTAATTGTACTCAGCAGCTGTTTCAAAATGAAGTTCAAATACCCATGTGTTGTCAGAGGCTTTCACCTCTACCGAGCATATTGGAATCCCATAACTGGCGAAACTCTAGATACTGAACCAGAGATTGACGGCATAAAGTTTGGAAACAAGCACAGTGTTGTAGTCAAGAAGGGCGTGATTACACTCGGACATATTCTAAAAGACATCTCTCTTCTTGCCAAATACTTCATTATACATGGCGGAACAATAACATGCAAGATAACTGGTAAACCACAGCACTCTAAGATGGCTCTTGGTGGTTTGGAAGTTCCATGTAGTAATTTCTTCAGAATGGATGGAAAAGACCCTATTCTACGGCGCCTCAAAGAAAAGCTTAACAGCATAGCTAAGACATGGTCTAACTTGTTATGTTTTACCACCACTTTAGAATCCCAGCAAATCCATTGCATTGGTAATAACCCTGTTGGTACCAATGTAACAAGTAATAGGCTATGGGCATTGCATCAGCTATGGTGAAGAGATGCAACGATATGACGTAGCAAAACATGTCGGGTATTTTATCACTCACTGGGTACCAGTGAACATATTTTAAAGTGAAGCAAGCTCTGTGTTTAGTTTCATATGGGTAGATGAGGGTCATTAACCCTCAAGGGTCACCCGTCTTGGAGGTTGGTTGGTTGGTTTTGTTGCTTTACGTCCCAAGTCAACAGCTATGGTCATTGCGGGACGGTCAGTTCACCTAACCACACTTTTTCCTGGGCAGGCTTGAACAAGCGGTTAACCAGTAATTTGTGCACATACTTTCGCTTGTAACTGACAACAACCCTTCTTGAATGAATCAGCGGAAGGGAGGAGAATGACCGTAGAAATTATTTCATGATCAATCTCCACGAAAGTATGGGACCGGGCCGGGAAAGAACTCGCGACCCCTGGATCTGCAGTTAGACACGCATCTGTAGCCAGACACGTTACCGACTACGCTATGCGGCCCGGTCCCGTCTTGGAGGTTTCTCTAGGCCTCTACACAAAACTAGAAGTGGCAGCTGTGCCAGAAACTAGCCTGTCACAACCTGGGTGCCAGTACCTTCACAGTGGGAGTCAACAGGCCCACTTCCCGGTGCTGTAGCAGTGGTCCAACGGTAGAGCACTACTATTTCATGGTGCCAACGGTGGAGCACACAGCCCAAGTCAGATGGGTACAGGCGGAGGTCTTGGACTGCAGAAAGTGTCTGTGTTGGTGAAAGGAAGGGCATCATGCCATAAAACTTTGCTACAAATATACAAATGGCAGTCTCACCCAAAGTAAGATCTGCTGTGTGTGCAGCTAGCCAGTTACCTGGAGAGGGGCCCACTGATGTTGAAGATGCTCCTGCACCTGCATGTTAATCAAAACCAGATGATGATTATGATGATGACAATGAGGATTTCATATATACTTTTTTTAAATGACTTGACAGGTTGAGGGTGTGTTCAGTAAGGACAGAATAAGTGCTTGCATGGTGCTCTACGCTCCATTCCCTTTAATTTCATATGCAACAGGACTACTTTTAGAGAAAAAAAATGTTTTGACCATTTCATTGTGATTCCAGTGAGGACTAGAGGACAGGTAACATTGTGTTTATCATTGGGATTAATATTAGGATTATTGTGGTAGAAACAGCCATTTGCGATTTAGTATTACCTAAAGGAAATAGGTGGCACTCCACAATAACAGGTTCAAATGGACCAATCAAGTGCAGCACGTGCAGACGCTCATAATGGCTGGGAAAAGTGAAGCATGAGACGACAGTCAAGCAACAGATCTCATCCAGGGAACAGCTTTTCCAAACACCTTGGTAAGTTTATTATTCAAGTTTCATGTCCACACGACTATGACTCGTACCTCAGGTGTACCTCTCTGAAACGTGCAGCTGTGGGTTGCAAAACTATTTATTTCGCATTGAATGATTGTCAAGATGAATAATAACATTTGTATAAATGGATCAAAATTCCAACATCAGATGATATGACTCCTCTTTCGAGGCTTTGAAATTGGAAAATAAATGTTATAGTGAGGTGTCAAACTGCAAGACAGAAATTTGAAATTTGGGTAACTTCCATAAATTTGCGTTAGAATAAAAAATATTTTAGGATGCTTTTTTGGCGAAAATGACCAAGCTATATTATAAAAATGTTGAAAAAATGAAAACGATAATTCAAAAATGGGAACGTGTGCAGTTAAATTTATTTATTAAAAATGTTATTATAAAGACTTATAAAGACTTGCTAAATTTTACAATGCCAGGCCTTGTAGTGCTTCTATCGATGCATCTCATGAAATGACCAAAAATTGAAGACATAACAGAAGTTAACAATTCACAAGATGATAAAGAAAGTAAGTTATCTACTTAAACTATACTATGCACAATAAATTTAGCAATTTCTTATGTTTCGCATCTTTTTTGTGCTCATCTTTGTACAGTGCCGATCAATTTCAATTGCAATGACGAGAACAGGATCTTAGGCAAATAAAACCACGAAATTTCCGACGCCATCCTTTAAATAGGCATTTTGGGAGAGCAAGAATTGCAGAAGGGGTCAGTAAGCAAATATCGCATCCGTTGTAAGTAATGCTAAAATGATAAGCATGTGATGTTTCGTTTGGTGGTCTTTCATCTTCCTCATGCATCATACAGCTATAAAAACAATTGGTTATGTGACAGATGTGTTAGAGATTTCATGCTGAAAACACTCAGCTGCCATCAATGACGTCAAAATGTAGCCATCATTTGACTAAACTTCTAATGTTAATTGGCATTTCAATTCAACAGATTATCAGTTTACAAAGATATCATAGGCTTACAATGGAACTCATCTTATGGATGATTAAAACGTAAAGTTACTGAAAAATGGTGCGAAGCATTTGCGAGATAACGGTGACGTAAGATTTTATCTTTCGGCTTGTGCACTGCAGTAGTGAAGATGTTTCATTCAACAGTATTTGTCTGAATGTGTTGGAAGGCATCAAGCAGTTTTACTTGTTAATGTGGTTCAAGAAAACCCGACTAAAACACCGTTTAAAAGCGATAACGTAAAAGCATTATTAAAAACGTCAAATTGTGAAAACTTGGTCCTTTGTTTCTCTGAGAAAGTTCAGAAAATTGCAGCATTTGCTATGCTTTTTTGGTTTTCAGTGACCAAACAATCTTTTGAAAATGGTTTCGGCTTCCCCCAATGATCAGAAATACCCACGTTACCCGCTAGGCTTAAAATTAAACGTCACTTTAGCACGGCCGCTGCGTTTGGTAATTCTGTATTTTTTTGAATGGAAAATCGTGTTAGATGATCGGCACTTGTATCTTCATGACAGCAAATGAAACTCGAGATCTGATGTGGATGGGCTCTTCCATACTAAACAATTGCTAAACTTATTGTTCATAGTATATGATATATACTGAAGGACTTTAGAAACGCACCACCTGCTAAAATGCTAATTTATTGCCAAAATGTAATATTTTAATTATGTGAAAATTAAAATTAACAAGTACCTTCATTTAGCTTGCATTCAATAAGAAAATCGAAACGCTGTGGCTTATGGTTGCCGTGACGTCACGATTATTCTGAGACATCCCAAATTTAAAAAGTCACAGAGTATCAATACCTTCCATAATGACCGCAAAAAAGTTTTCGAACCGATGTTCTCGAAAGCCCAAGGAAAGACAAAATCAAATCATGAAGTTTAAGGCCTCTGGTAATGTTCATTTCGTCTAGGTGACGTCATTATTTATTTCAACATAATTGGCTGTTTATATCCTAAGGAACAGGAATTATCAAAACGTTTTAGTGCCACCAGATACTCCGCAACCCGTTGCATAGAAGAAAAAAAGTATTGCGACATGCGCGAACATCATCCGCCTGCTATTGCTGTTTGAAAAATTAAGACTGACGTTAGCAAAGAAACGCTGCGACCAGGAGTGTAATTAAACAATTATTTCCGATTATTTCCGAAAATTTTCTTGGTTTTCTGTTGGATAAGGCATCTGGCTACCAGTTCAAAGTGTTTGCTCTTAAATTGAACTAATCTCACAGTTGTCAGACGACAATTGTTGAAAAACACTAATGTCAGTGTAACGTCAGAATGAACCGCATGAACGAATCGAAACTATAGCAAATCATGGTCCATTGTGTAAGCGGATAAAAAGTGATAAAGAAAACATCCTTAAATCAATCATGTGGAAGAGACAGTGAATTTATAATTTTGTTTGTTTGTTTGATTTGATTCTTTACGTCCCATCAACAATCTTTCAGTTATAAAGGGACGGGTCTTCCTGGGTTGAACCAGTACTCAGCTAGGATTAATGTTCTTGCTCAAGGACACAACGCAGTGACGCCAGTGAGGCTCGAACCCGCGGCCCTTCGGTCTCGAGTCAAGCACTCTACCATTGAGCCAATGCGCTCCCTTGAATTTATAATTGGTGCGTTTCTTAAGTCCTTCAGTATACATAAATCTTCAATTGGCCTTTTTTTACATTTGTCATCTAAACACCATAGGTGATCATATGGACAAGTATAAACGCCGTTCATTGATGTAAACGCAGTTTGTGTTATCATCAAATTGTGCTATAATTAAGTATATTTTCCTTAATGTTTCACTTTAACGTGTTATCATCAATGTGAATGTGCTTGCATGGTGCTCTACGCTCCATTCCCTTTAATTTAAATGGTACAAGAGAGAGGAAGAGTAAACCTGAAACTGTACAAGCGTGTAGAAATGTAAACCTTGAAACAGTACAAATGAATGGAAGTGGTAGACACCAGTGAACATGTAAACCTTGAAGCATTACAAGTGCATGGAATTGTAAACCTTTATTTGGTACATGTGCATGGAATTGTAAACCTTTATTTGGTACAAGTGCATGGAATTGTAAACCTTTATTTGGTACAAGTGAGTGGAAGTGTAAACCTTGAAAGAGTACAAACGAGAGGAAGTGTAAACCTTGAAATGGTACAAGGGCCTTAACACTTGACGACGAAGTTGACGTAAATACTTAAATTACATTACGAAGGACGTTTTTTTGCAGTCAAGTAGGTTAATAGAGTTAGGTTGCTTAATAGATATTTCCAGGCACCTTTTCTTTGTTATCCCTTAAACATTGTATTCACGTTGCTTAAATGTGACATCATTGAGGATTCACATCCCTAGGGTATTTATTAAAATATCAGTTTACATGTTGGTTAGCCCATACTCATTTTGAGGGGAAATAAATTAACCCTTATATATTTTCAACAGTATAGTTGAGTAATTTAATATAACCAATCATGGATAGGCATTTAATATTGGAAAGGAATAAGGGTATGAAAGGCAAAACCTAAAGGATTTTATTAAAAATGGATTATGAGCAAAAGCTAAGGAAGGGCAAGATTAAGAAACTGGAGGCTGAGCAAAAGGAAAGGGAAAATGAATTAGAATTAGAAAGGTTAAAACTTGAGGCCAAGAAGGAAAAATTAAGATTGGAGACCGAACAAAAAGATAAGGACAAGGAATTAGACAGAGAAAAAGAGCATTGGCCAATGGAGAAAATAAAAATTGAGGCTGATAAGTCAAACTAAAAAAAATTGAGGTCAAATCCAATCCTCATTCCTGAGGGCCCAAAGACAAAATATCAAATCCCTGTAATGATGAGTTTAATTTGTCTCAAATAGACACACACAGTACAAAGTTCTGCACTTATACTGGATATAGATTCAGATATGTATACGAGAACAATATCAATCACATGTATATCTGTATTGTGGTTATAGATATCAAAACTAAATCGTACATTGCAATACAATCCTTAAATACAAGAATAGCCAAAAGATTTTTAAGAAGGATGTATGACGGATTTAAAGATATGTGTAATCAACATGATATAGGATCACATGTTTATGAATAACATTGACTTCAATGTAGACTTCTAGATACTAGACTACTATTTTCACACAAATATAAAGATAATTTAAGCAGAACATTTGTGGCTATAAATAATGGTTTATCCAAGAAGGTTATCTACAAGATATATTTCATAGGTAAAAGGAAAAGGTTATGGGGCAAAAATTAAGCATTTTTGTTACAAATTATTTTTGGTATTTTTAAACTAAAATTGTGTCATTTTGTAAATTTCTTTGTTTTTAAATTTGTATCTCCTTCAATTATTTTCTTTCTTTAATTGGGCAGGTGTATATGTATGATATAACCTAGCTAAAGAAAGATTATCCTTTCTTAACCCTTGTCCTGCTGACCCTAAATTTATCTGTTGTTTTGAAAACACTGTACATCCAAATCAGGGGACTTCTGATGAAGCCATCTGATCAGGATCCACACTGTTTTCCACTCTGTAAGTGTGTACTTACAACAGGAATGCTGCAGGGTACAGGAATGCTGCATGTTAACAGGAATAAAATGGGGAGGAGTGTAGTGCATAAACAAATATTCAGCATGACAAGAGTTCATAAAGTGATCTAGCAACCAACTTATCTTTATGGAGTGGATTGAGCAATTTTAATAAGATTATGCAGTCTAGTTAAGACACTCATATCTATCAAGGCTTTTCACATCTTGGTTAATCTTGATAGTAAATTGATTGTAAAACTTATTTCTCAAAAATTTTATGTGGCCCTGAAGATAATTTGGTTGGTCAACACCCTGAAAAGGGGTGTGTCTAATGGCTGCAGTTTTAGAGAATTTTAGATTTTGAAAAAGGTTGGGGAGAGTTAGGAATTGCTAACTGAAGTGAAAACATAGTTTGGATTCATCCAACTGCGTATAATTTTAAATCTATACGCTAGGACTTTACCAGCAACGTATATTCTTTAACTTTGTAAAATTGTGTTATGATATAATTTGGAACTACCAAATTATTTTATTTGTGGAAATGAAAAGTTTATATTGAGGAAACTGAATAAATTGAGAACAAGACATTTTTGTATTCTGTCTCCCCGTCTTCCCAAAATCCATGAACATTCAAAATACATGTCCAAGAGCTTTTTAATAATTTGGTGGAGAATCCGGGTAATAGCTTTCTAGCTTATTGCAGGATCTGGGTACCTGATCAGCCAAGTGATTCCCTACGGACTTAATCTTTTATCATGGATTACTATGGGAGGTGGAACTTTGATGATTTTTACAGAGAACTGGTTGCCAAGAAGGCACTATCAGTCAAGTCAGTCAGCTATACTAGTTGTACAGGTTCCTGTACCAGTGACACTGAAAAATAACGAGTTTGACCAACCTAATGTGATGCACAACTCAAAGAGCAAAGCTACACTTACAAGAGATAGGCTTAGGATGCAGAGGTTTCATGAAAACAAGGATGTGTGTTCTGCGTTGCCGTTCTTCCAGCTTGATGACACGCAAATGAAGGAAATTATAAGTATACAGTGTGACGCTCAGCCAAATTCCAACTTGTAGTCTAAATTTAAAAGTGCTGCTAAGGTAATTAACCCTTAATGCGCCAATCACAACAGAAGTCGTCTGCTTTTCTCGTCTGCTGAAATGTTAAAGAAGCCTCTATGGCAAACAGTGTGGACCCAGATCAGACTGCTCCTATAGGAGCAGTCTGTTCTGGGTCCATGCTGTTTGCTTCTATACTTAATTCGTCAGTAATGTTAGGCAATCTTTTGCAGCAGAAGACTTCAGCAGACAACATTTTCAGATGCATTTTTTTCTTGGTGCTTTAAGGGTTAAAAAACTAAAGACAAGATTGCACCATTTGGATAAGATTGCACCATTTGGATACATCATATAACCAACTCCAAGAGGCAAAAGAACAAGCTGGGGAACTTGTTCGATATCTTATGCAGTCGCAGTTTGAGAGTATGTCCAGATTGAAAAATGAACTGGAAACTGAGAAAAAGACAGTCCACAAGTTTGTTGCTCAGAACGTTGAGTGCCAACGTGAAATTGTTAGACTAAAAACAGAGCTCGCTGAATTAACGAATTTTTATTCACAAGAGGTAAACATGAGAAGGGAGTTAGAGGACAAGGTTAAGCGTATACATAGAGTTTCACCATCTGAGAAGGAAAACAGAGACCCGCTCATAAACGAAAATGTTCCAATAGGCGTTGGTACATAAATGTCTTTTGGGGGGTTGGTAAGTGTACAATGCTTTTTGAAACTTGTCCTTTGCGCACGCCTTCCAACGGTAAGGCCCACATAAGCCTGTGTGCTGGCACAGACTCATATCAGCCTTAAAGGTGCACCAGAACTTTATAATTTTAATATGTTGAAAAGTTCATATGCATAATTATGCACAATGGGCATCTTTTTCGATGGGTTTTTTCACATGTAAAAAATAAGTACTATACTTGGTTATTAAATTAAATATTTTGGTTTGAAAAGGTTTATGTAAAAAATCCTCCAAATTTCATAATCAGTTACGAAGGTTTTAGTAAAAGTTCTAGCTTGTGATTTTGGAAGCAGACAATTTTGAAGATCACTAGCTTTAATTGTACCAATTAAGTCTTTAAGTAATGAAAAATGAAAACAAATGACTTTTAACTTCTGATATGCAATTTTTGGTCATATACTTCATTCATAATTATGGAAAATAAGCGTGAGAGTGTGCTTGAATCCTCAGATTCTATTTACAAAAAAAATTATAAATTGTTCTAACATGTAGCAAAGAATCAGCTACAGCATGGCACAAAGGTATATTGAAAGTTAAATATCTAAGTCTTGAACATTTTAGGCTGTGTGTTTTTTCTAATAAGTTGTCACTTGTGAATCTTTGTTTAGCCTGTATGAACAGTTGCTAACTCAATAAAATATAACATAGGACCTTAGGACTTCCAAGGCATTTTGTGATTCATTTTAGTGTTGGTGGAATCTTACAATTTAGCTGATGAACATTTAATTTTTGAAAATTATATGGCTGGTGACATTAGGTTAGGACAAATACACATTCAGGACTTTGTAATTCAGATTAAAAGTGAACTTCTATATAGGAGTTGAGCAAAACTAAATGTGACAATTGTGGCAATTTAAGAACTCTAGAAAAGGAAAGTGTATCAGTCTGCATCAATCGCGTTTAAAGCTGCATAGTCTGTAACTTTGAACATTTTTCGAAAAATTTTCTTTTCTTTTTAAATCATTTGTAAAAGCAGAATTCAGTTAAGTTTTCACAATAAACATGTTCACTATAGCTGAAAACTACACGGAAAAGTGAATTATCCTATAAAACAGGTGTGTTTTTGGGGACGGATGCTGGCATCCGGACTCAATTTTAACACTTACAGTTTTTCAGTCACGTCGATTTTTCACCCTTGCCAGGCCATACATTAAATATATGCTACACTCCTTGCAAATTTTCAGACATATAAGTTGCATGGTTTCAATATTAACAATTTAATTAGATGCATGATAACCAGTCGTAAAGATCCTGACTAGTTTGTTCCTGAGAAGCCAACTGAAACGGATCTACAATGTTTTCCAATACGGGGTATATCCGGATTCCACAGGATAAAGGCTTAATGCAAACCGAACAACTTTCTGGAAAATATTACGCGTAAAAAGTAGTTCTTTTTTTCGTCGTTTTTTTATTGTTTGTTATGCTTTGCAGTTTAGAAACTTCAGTTTGGGTATCGAAGCAATGATTTATTGCCAATTGCTAATTCAAATACAAATATATTTAAAAAATAATACCTTGCGCAGTAATATAATAATGATAGGCATATCGTGAAAGACATAGTGGACTTGCCATTGTAGTCTGCTTTCATGGACAACAAACAAACAAGTCGGCGTGTTTTTTTTACGCGGCTATGTATGTTAATAATATAATATTCATATACATCAAGAATTATCTCAGCTGACCACAAAAAGTCGCTTAAATATTGGGGATTAAATAATCTTACTTGTATGATTTCATTCGAAGTTTTACTTTATGCCTATCCCGCCAAAACGGTCATGCGATATACACACTACACGTATATGTAAATTATTTATACACAGCCAATCGCAACGCGATTTAGTACGTTCTATTTAAATATATACAATCGGTCTTTTATGTTTTCGACAACGCTTAGAAAGTTGAAAATGTAAGAACAAATCTAAGTTTTCCCTTTTAATTCAACAAAGGAAACGATGATTAATTGTAAAAGAATAAATAACAGCTCAGACCCAGTAATATGACAGGCAGATAAACTGTTATCGTCGATGACGGATGTAGGTCACCTCTGTTCCACCATGATTAATAAGTATTGGCTTTTACTAAAGGAAGTGTGTATCAGTAAGCTAGGAGTACAGTAGCATAATCATTATTCGGGTTGCTATATTGACATCAAGGGACGTTTACAAACAGTTTGCAATGTTCCATTGATGCCAGAAAATATATAATTGCATTGATTAGGTAGGCTACTGCGTTTGTGTTACATGTTGTGCAATTTTCGACACAAAATGGGCCTCAACGCGACAAAAACCTGTCTTTGGGGCTTCTGAAAAAGCGAGTCTAAAAGAAGTCTCCTCATCTACAGAGGCTAGCTAGAAAATTGAAATTTCACTTGTAGCAATTCTAGAAATGATACTTCCAAAAAGCAAATGAAAAAGGCGCTGATCAGTCTACGCTATTGCGCAGGCTAGTCTGCGCATTTGTTTTTCGCACCCCCCAAGACAGGCTTTCACGTTCCGAGGCCCAAATATTTTTTTTTATCTCAATGTCAGTTTATAGGGTGTCGTGTGTGCGAAAAACATAAGCATGGAGCATTATGTTTCATACGGCGAAAACAATAAATTGAAATTACCCTATTGTCTTTGATCCCTATTACCTGCTACCTGCCGCAAACAGATCAAGAAGGTCTTTTAACTATCGGTCTTTATAATAGATAAATCAAACCAAAAGTAATTACTGATCATTACTCTTTCATTCTACAATTTGACTCAGTTTCACAAAAGTTTCAGTTTATATTGTCAGAATGGTTCATATTTGTCACATTGGACCGTACATTTGAACACTTAAGTGCATTTGAAAATGCCATTGAGCGCTACCAAAACTATGCCCGGTTGTCCACTGTCGACCAGCCAACCAAATGCCATAATGGAGTTTTGGTGACGGGCCGATGGTGGCCCACTTTTATATGTTTTCTGAGAGTGTAGATTACATACTGTTGTATAGAGATCATAGAACAGTAGCCAAAGCTCCTACGCATAATGAAAAGAAAGCTGGACAAACTGTTAACGTACTACGACATCTCTTTCGGCTGTACACATGACAGCAAATAGGCACCGTGTTTAGAGAACAGATCTACCTACTCAAGAGGTGCAACTCATGACTTTAGATCAGTCTGCACATCGCCATAATAACATCCAGATCACCAGATACTTTCAGGGGTGTTTAATAATAATAATAAAAACCTTTCTTCTAAATCCAGAAATACATAGTAGGTATTCAAAAAGAATCACCTCAATGCCATTGAGACGGTTCTTTTGAGCACCAACCCTCAACCCTAGCTGCTGCACTTGAATTACATATTGCACCATCCTCATGTATCAGTCCATTAAAAAGATATCTACTGCTCTATCATAAACTCGGTAAAACCATTAATGAGCCACTTAAACCGCCCCAGTATAACATGATATTTCATGCTATAGTTTTTCTTGTTAATATGGTTTTTAGCAGCGGCTACTGTTTTTGTTGTTGATTTTTTTTTTCAATTTTAAATAGTCTGATTTTTTTCTTGCTCGCTCCGCTCGCAAACGTACATATAGAGATCTAAATTCAAAGGTGCCAGATCGGCGGCGCCCTGCTAAAATCCTGTCATTTCATTGTAGCCTACCATATCTTTCGGTTCCTTTTTCTGAATGACGTCTACTGGAGTCATCTGAGCGCTATGTGTTAATGCTCACAACAATTGCCAATTTTATCATACGGTCAAGCATTGTGGCACCGGTAGCCTGATACACACGATGAAACTTTTGTCTGCAACTTATGTATGCAACTTTTGTGTGTACCATACACTACTGTACAGACGATGCAACTTCAAATTACCTGTTGCTCTTTCCCGCTAAAATTGTGCATACTTTTTCAACATGGTGCTTACTGAGCATGCTGAGGAGGACGAAATTGCTGTCCCATTGTGTCTGATGATCATTGCACTTGCAACGCAACATTTAAATGGACCGCGAATAATACGAAGTTTGGATTCAACGAAGAAATGTATATAGGGCTCACCATATTGTACCTAGCTAAAAGACCCTTTTCTTAATTGTGTATGCACATTTGTAGAAATTACAGGTAAACTGACCTTAAGAAATAGCCGAGCTGTGATTGGCTAATTGACTGGAAAAATATGAGACAACTTTCAGAAAATATAGCAATGTCCTATTCGATGAAACTGTTTCATGAAACTCCAAAAATCTCTTGAAACATGTTTCTCGGACGTACACACGATGAAACTTTTGTCTGCAAATAATTATGTTCTTCGCATTTTCACAAAACAGTTTTTTTTTCAAATCGCGCATGATATAGTCTACAAGTTCGTTTAGAAAACCATTTGAAAGTTGAAGAAATGACATCGAAGTTCATTTTACCCATTCATTTCAAAATTTTATGACTTTGCCTGTTGAAAAAATGAAGCTTTCTGATAAAGAATTAAACAGCATGAAAATATGCCAGAAGGCACCAAAGTGTGCGGATTTTTCAATAAATCCTGGGGAAGCATGCCCCAGACCCCTTACCCGCGCTTGGCACATACAGAACTCGCATTCATGCATTCTGTGAATCAAAACACTCACATTAACTCTCAAACTCGTTGCTACGACCCTGAGTATAGGTTGGAATTATTTTCGGTGTGTGAAAGTGTGCCAAGTTCATAACGACCCCCCCACGCCCTAGCATGGCTTCGCGTCTTCTGCGCTCGCATGAAAATATTTCATGTTTTAAATATTGCCCCCCCCCCCCCCCCAACATGGAATCCTGGATGCGCCCCTGCGGTTCTATCGCTACAGTGTCAAACATTTGGGATCCAGGTCAGGCTCGACGTTTTGTTTGGTCTGATCTGGGTCCAACCTGTTAGCAAAGATTATTATTTTGCGGCCTTCACCACTGGTATCATACCGAATTCTTGGCCGCGGATATTGTTCGACTAGTCGTGGAGAATAAATAAACTGAAATTGAAGGTAGGGACCTCTCATTTGAAATAGTTAAAACTTATTTACGAACATTTGTCAGGCGCGATTAAAGGCATATACATATTCTTGAATAGTCACTCTAACATCACATCATGGCTAAGGCATTACAGTACTTAACCCTTAAAGCGCCAAGAAAAAATGCATCTGAAAATGTCGTCTGCTTCATATAATTGCCTAACATTACTGACGAATCAAGTATAGAAGCAAACAGCATTGACCCAGAACAGACTGCTCCTATAGGAGCAGTCTGGACTGGGTCCACACTTTCTGCCATAGATGCTTCTTAAACATTTGGCAGACGAGATAAGCAGACGACTTTTGTTGTGATTGGCGCTTTAAGGGTTAAATATGCGAGAAAAAAATGGAAATAGATCATGAACGAGTTTTTGAAATCGGGACACTTTTGGATTGATTGACAATTACACATTTTTACAGAAATGGTTTCTATATTTTTCCGTTTTTGGTGAAACGACATTTACTTGTTTTTACCTGTATGTTAATGATTTGGCTTAAATAAGCGTCGATTGTTTATGAGAACGGGATTTCTGCCCCTACCCCTTAACGGTTGCAAGTCTAAACCATGGAGGTGCGTGGAAAAGTACTATAGCGTCCGCGGGGTTTTGTTATCTGGCCGCGAGGCAGTGCTTTTTAGAACCGTTTTCCACATATTAATTAAAGTGGCAAGAACTAATGATGGGCTCAAAGGCACATACATTTTGAAAGCCTGTAGTTTCTAACAGCAGGGACAGCTGATACTGGTTCTATTGCGAGTTTGATGCAAATCTGAACCATGGGTTGAGAGCATGCTCCTAATCTTACCGCGGATGTGACCATTGTTCATGGCCGTGGGGTTCTGCGATATGCTTTCTTGTCCACGGAAATCCTAAAAATCAAAACGTCAGAATCATCTATGACAAAAGATGGGTAGCTGGTGTGCTGAAACGACTGGATCAAAACCCTGTTAGATCAGAATGTAGCCATTGGGTTTTCGCTTTTTTTTATTTTTCTGTATGCTGATTTAGCACAATTATCTAGTTTCTACGGTAGTAGGATCGCCTGACCAAAGTGCTGAAGGTTGTGAGCAGCAAAATCTAGCTGTTTGTCTGTCTGTCCGTTAATCCGTCTGTCCGTCTGCATTGGTTCTTCCTTCTTTTACTTATATGCTCGTTTAGCCTGCTTACATGTGTCTAGTAGCTCAGGTGGTTGGAGCGCCTGTCCAATGTTCTGAAGGCTGTGAGCAGCATAATCTAGCCATTTCTCTGTCCGTCCACTTTCCAATGGCTGTCTGTCTCGCTTTTTCTGTCTGTTTAGTTCTTTGCTCTTTTGACTTTTTGTATGCCTGTTTTGCTAGATTATCTAGTATCTCAGGTGGTAAGTGTGCCTGACCATATTTTGGATACTTTCAAGTTTTCTAAATACCTAGTCTTGGCATTGGACCCAGCATCTACTCTTTACCCCCAAAATGTAAGGAATATCAGGCATACCCAAAACATATTCGAACTTTAGCGACCCAAAAAACATTTTCCAAATCTGAACATTGACCTTAAAAAGCCCCAAATTGATAGAAATGACCCCCCAAAACGTACAAAAAATAAATCATAATTTCATCATATCTCCAAACATATTTATTTTTCTGATCTCCTGCCCCCCCCCCCCCCCCCCAACAAAAATGTAATTCAAAATTTTGAATCTCCAAAAATGGACAGAACCTACTTATATATGATAATATCAGTGTGCCACACCCCCCTCCAGCCAAAAAGCTGACCAGTGTTTTAGAGCAGTATGCAGCAAAATATAGCTGTCTGTCTGCTTGCTTTCTCAGTCAGTCAATCAATCAGTCAGTCAGCCAGCCTGCCCAATCAACCGCTTCAATTTCTAAGTGTAGACAGAGCCTCTTTGTAAAAGTGTATTCTTGTCACAGAAGAGTATTTGCGTGTCCCAGGGGGCTTGGGAGGGGTGGGTAACTCTTTTTTTCTTCATACGAAGGGTCTGGCCCAGCATCTACCATTCACCCCCAAGAAATATCAGGAATTTCAAGGACCTCAAAAATATTTGAAATTTTAGCAACCCCCAAAAAATCCTTGACGTAAAGAAAAGACCCTAAAATGCATAGAAATTACACCTAAATATAGTCCAATTTCGTGGTGAACCCCCCCCCCCCCCCCCCCCCCCCTCCAGAAAAAAAAAATCCATATATCTTCATATCCCCAAAAATATTCATTTCTCTGAGGCTAGAGGTCAAAATGTAGGACATCTTATTTCCTTTTTAGAATCATTTGGGTTTGAACAACAGTGGCGAGTTCAACAATGTGAGCGTATGCGGGCACACTTTAATGATGGTACCTACGAGGGATGTTCGAAATGAATTGCTTATTGTCCTATATCTCAATATCCATGTGGGACACGATAAAAACCAATATATACCTATATAGGTTTATTTAAGGTCTACACAACAGTGTATAAATGTACACGTTCTTTGCACCCTTACTTACTTTAATGTAAGACACAACATTTGCCATATTAATACACGCAGTCATTGACCACTGTAATAAAAATAGTTGGTACATGTAGAAGAGTCAACCAGAAAGATGAAATAAGGGGTTACATCAAAGCTTTCTCAAAACTTATCTGTTCTTTGAAGCAGCTGATGATTGAACTTTCTACTACTTACGGACCTTCTTGTGTGTCTTATGACACAGTTAGGTGCTGGAAAAATAAAATTTAATCTGGCTTAGAGTCCAACAAAAATGCACCAAAATCAGGAAGGCGAAAATTCGCAGCTTGTAAAGAAATCGTTTCAAAAATGAAGGAAATCATTTAAGGAGATGCCAGCTTTACAGTTTGTGATATTGCATGGAAAGTAGGCATGTCACTATCAACGGTTCACTTTATTTTGAAGAAACATTTAAAAGTCCGAAATATTTTTGCCAGATGGGTGCCACATCTGTTGACTGATGAGCAAAACAGGCAACGGGTTTTAGTGGCCGAAAAGCTGCTTAAAATGTTTCAAACTTATGACAAAAAGCAGTTTGCCAATGTCGTCCCAGGTGATGAAAATCGGGTCTATTAATTTGAGCTGGTCAGAAAGGTTAGCAATAAAATCTTGGCCACTAAACATAGCAGACGCCCAATAATGTCAAACGGTCTTTAAGTGCAAGGAAGGTTTGGTATGCAATTTTCTATTCTGGTGAAGGAGTCGCAATAAAAGTGCTGGTGGAAAAGGGCAAAACATCACTGGAAAGGACTACAAAGACATATAGTACTGGAGAAGCCTAAAACATATCAGAAACGACGCCCTGTCACTGGTTTTAAACATATCTGTCTTCTACATGGCAATGGCCCTGCTCATGCCTCTGAAATTGTTACAGTGTTTTTGAAGAAAGAAAAAGTAACTATTTTGCCTCACCTCCTGCATTCCCTAGATCTTGCCCCATGTGATTTCTTTATGTTTCCGAAATTGAAATAATTCCTTGCTTGGCGGAAATACCAGTTATTTTATAGAACCATTTGTATTTGAAGAACATGTACTATTTCATTTTCTTTCTTTCTGTGACTTTAGGCCTTCAGGTTCGTGACGAGATGTTCCACTCTTTTGAACAAAATGACTGCCAGAGCTCTAGCTAAGAAACTTCTTTTAACAGAATTTCCTCCTGAACAACTGGCCCAAAAGCAAGTTAATTTCACAGAACTGTCCCCTATGGTATCTTCTACCAATTTTGCACAAATGGTTCCACTCCACTGAACAATGGATCCACAAAAGCCCCAGATAAGAAATGCCTTTGAATGATTTCTCCTCCTGAACCAATGATCCAAAATTTACAATAATTTCACAAACTTGGCCCTAATGATGCACTCTACCAAAATTATACAATTGGTTTGGCTCTGCCATTAAGAGACTTCATTCAAGCTTGCACATAATGTCTATGGTGGCGATTAAGTAAAAGTAGGAAAAACATATACAAAAGTGGACAGAACTTTATCGAATCAGTTCTTGATTATCATTGATTTCTTTGAATAAGTGGTTGGATTTGTATAAGGTAAGATACTATGAAACACTTTCCCTCATCCTCATAAGATCTTTAACCAACAGAAACCAAATGGAAATCTGAAGGAGAAAAAAACATGCCACGGTATAAGGAAACAAATTACAACTGTTTAGTTTTGGTTGTGCCAAACAAAGTTAAGAGAAAATTGCTTACCCCTTACCTGCCTGAAGAGCTTTCACAACCATTTATTGAGGGATCATTTTAACACTCTATAATAAAAGCGTTTGAAAATAAAGTTTGATTATTCACTTCTTAAGTTAGCAATTATCATCTGGTTTCTAGCATTGTTCAATAATGGATTACATTTGATAAACTCTCCCCAAAAAAAGGCTGTTTTTGTCCAATGAACAAATGCCAATGTCGTCAGAAAGGTTGCTTTCCCATTTCACTTTGTGGCAATATGTTTGACCCTACATCAGAGACGGGACTTCCAGTTTCCATTTGCAGGTTATAGAAAAGATATCTAACTAACAACCTCCCTATTTGAACGCTTCAGTGCAGCCGTCCCCACCAGTACTCTCAGTGCTTTGATTCTCTTATTGGTAATTATTTGCGTCCCTCCAATAATTATAGACAGGTAAGTTTTAACATAAATGCAGTTGTTTTGATACTGATAATTTGTAAAGATTAACGAAATTGGTAAAATGTATACCTGAATTTTAGTTTTTTTACTGTGTTCTTGAAAAATAGAAACATTATTTCAAAAATTGAAATATCAAAAGTTACAGACTATGCAGCTTTAAGGAACATTTTTACATTCTTTCAACCATGAGGGTTTACTTCTACTTAGTGTTAATCTACAGCTGCAAATGTTTTCTTGTCAGTTTTAAATCTGTAAGTGAACAACCTGTTCCTGAGCACGTGCAACGTAAGTTACACGTTTTTCAGGCTTTGACGCTTGAATAGACCTGGGATTTGAATAAAAATAGCAGAATCGTTATCCGAGACGAAATCTTGATAATCATGCGTAAATCTTACAGCCTCACATATACTTACAAAACAGCTATTCAAAGAAATAAAGTGTAAAGTTTTCATTTTGGGTCAGTGTATATAATAAACTTTAGTATTTTTAAATATGAGCCAGTGCATGAGATTTCCAACAATGTGGTATGTGCCACCAGCAAAGCCTCAGATCAGCCTGCACATATGCACAGTCTGATCAGAGCCTTTGCTAGTGGCTTGAGTATTCTATGATTGTTAAGCTACTGACTGAACACCATTTGGAGTTTCTAAGCGTAAAGGAGGCTGCAGAGGCTCGTCCGAGTCTACACATGTCAAAATGCCACATTGTTGGAAATCTCATATGATAATTTTGATGGTGATCCGACACATAAATGGCTCAGACCATTCAAGATCCTGATAGTGCATGGCCATACATTACCAAAGGTGTATAGTATACTACAGATAAAGAGACAAATATGACTTATTAGGGCATGTCTATTTTCAGAACTGACAATGGGTAAATGACACCGTCCAACACTTCATTGAAGATGAATCCAACCAGTTAAGAGAATGCAATGTTAAGCTGTTCGACAAACTCAGCATGGAAGTTTCATTTAAAGGACCTCTCCATCTATATTGGACAGACGAGCATAATGCATTCTTTCTCGGGTAGAAACACAGAGTGACATGTTTTTATCCAATATCGAAGAGAAGATAATAATAATCATGTGTATTGCGCAGTTTTATGGGGAGGATGTATGTTGGCTTAAATATATGCATATTCAACAAGTTATACTAACATATGTTTATGACTAATATTGACTTTAGAGAAGACTTCTAAGATGCTTAAATACACCATTGAAACCACAGGAGCTTGAAGTTCGATCCTTAAATCACCCCTATATCCTCAAAACCAAGTAAGTAATGGTGCAAAGATCAGGAATCGATACAATCAAGTACCACACCTGACCCAGGATACCAATGGGAAAGTGACAAACTCACAGAAGACACCACAAACAAGAGCCAAGAGGTCAGCCCTTTCCCAGCAGGTGACCACAAAGCACATATAAACAGACGCGCACAAAACATAGCAAACACAAGACAGAACAAAAACATAAAAGATCCACAAAAGAAGTACCGCCTTGGAACGGTCAGTAAAATATTTTACTGGAGGGCTTAAACCGGTTTAACGGCGCCAACCTCACCCTTAATTCAGATGTGGATCAAGACACATAGATATTTGGTTTGCATGAAAGACCCCTAACTTATCAAAACTCACAATGTCATTACGTAGTAATGACCAGGAGTGAAACTAAGCTCTCGGTAGCCATTCCAGCTCCAGTTTCCGGTCAATCGGCAGTGAATGTTGCGACGGCAACGTCAAAGTTTTCGATAACTTTTCTTATACCTTATGATCAAGATGGCGTTGTTAAGACAAAACAGGACAATGTCTCAAATATACTTTAAGTCGATATAGTTACGGGAAACCTATTAGTAAGGGCATAAACAATGAGACAATGACGTTTTCATCTACGGAATAACATGTAAGCTCCAAGACGCTATAACTTGAAGTTAAGCTTTGTACGCCAAATCGTGCGCGACGTCAACGTCACACGATCTTTGAAAAACAACGGTTTCAGTTTTGAATTTTCGCAAAGTTTATGAAAAAACAGAACTTTTGGTGATAAGAAAATGTAAGGGTTTGATTTATTTAATATTCTGAACAAATTCAACTGATCATTCATTTTTTGGTTGAAGAGTTTGTAAGTTTTGAAATGTATTTTCTCCAAGTGGACAAAGGCTCCGATTCACTGCGTCAAACCGGATACTGGAGCCGGAATGGCTACCATTGTTTTTTCCTTATTTTCAAACGCTCATTATTTTGCCTCAGTGCTATGTCAGAAAAAGTTATCCATGCCTCGCATGACCTGTTGACATAGTTTTTATGTTTAGATGTTCAGTTTTTGCCAAAACCTCCTGGTAACGGCGATTCGAAGGTGCCTGAAATTTAGTTTCACTCCTGGTCATTACTACGTAATGACATTGTGAGCTTTTGGTTTTGAGGCTATAGGGGTGATTTAAGGATCGAACTTCAAGCTCCTGTGTTGAAACTTATGATATAAATACATTTTAAGTGGGACAAATTAATACTATTAGTACTATTAGAAACCAAGGAGGTTAACTTCAAGTTATATTTAGATATCTGTATATAAAGTTGTATATGTCATGTTGTACAATCTTTGTTTAGGGTTAAACTGGACCTTAGGATTAAACACTTTAGACTCTTCACTGACCATTTGATTTTATAACGACTTATAAATCTTTGTTTAGCCTGTATGAACAGTTTGGAAATGTGATGTGCTAACTCAATAAAATATAACCTAGGACCTTACGACTCAAGGCATTTCGTGATTCATTTTCGTATTGGTGGAATCTTACATTTTAGCTGATGAACATTTAATTTTGGAAAATTATATGGCTGTTGAAACTAGGCTTAGGACAATTAAAATGAAGTATTTCAGGGACTTCACATTGTAAACAAAACACATTCAGGACTGTGATTCAGATTAAAAGTGAACTTCTAAGAGTTGAGGAAAAGTGAAAGTGACAATTGTTGCAATAAAAGAAAGTGTATCAGTCTGCAATCCATCACATTTAAGGATTTTTTTTACATCTACGTGTATTAAATTTTAGAAATTTCAACCTTCTCTGTGTTTTATTTCTGTGAGTTGTTGTTGTTATACTTATATTATAGTGCTTTAAGAACTGAAACAAGGAACCCTAAGGGGGGATATCCCATATAAAAGTTCTGTGCTACGGATCTCAAGTTTAATTCCCAAATCAGCCAAGTTTGTGCATTCACACGGCCTCATCTCCAACTGGATATAAGGGGCCTTAACTCTAGCACACCCATAGACCGTCATGAAAAAAGAATCACAGCAGCATAACCAACTTACATCTATTTGGCACAGGGTTCATACAGGCAAGTTTGAGTAAAATTCAAGGACTTCTAAAGATTATCATACAGTTTTCAATGACTAAAAGTTTATGAAAAATCCTGATTTAAGGGTTAAAATTCTATTTCAGAAATGCTAGACTGAGATAAAGGAGAAATTAATACTAGAAAATTAGTATAAAACGGTTGTGCCTTTATTTGGTGCAGCATTTGCTGCACCAAATAAAGGCACAACAGTTTTATTCTGATTTAGATCTCTATCAACAGTGTTAATTGCTACAGATAATATAGAAGAATTCAAGGACTTTTCAAGGCATATTTGATTTTCAAGGCATATTTGATTTTCAAGGACTTTTGAAGAAAGCACTATAAATTCAAGTACTTTTCAAGCCTGTGCTTACCCTGTGGCAATTAGGGGCAACAACATCAGAATTTTATCAGACCCATATAAGATGTTCAGCCAGATCTACAACTTAGTCAAAAAGTTTAAAGATGTTGGTGTCCATGAAGTATTCATCTCTGAGATAACTGCCAAGGGCCAACTTCTCAAAGAGCAAATCTCCAGGACTGACAAAACCCAGCTTCGAAAGAAAAGGTACTATCAGACCATCAATGGCCTACTTGGTGTGCTTTCTTTGGCATCTACTAAACTGTTACTTATTTGACCTACTTAGGGGTTCATCAGTCCCCTATTTTTCTACTTGTATGTATATAAGAGCGTTGTTTTAAATTGCAGGTCAATTGAGGCCGCTTCTAGCAGCTGGGGCATGATTAGATTGACACCTGCAAAGAAAAAAGCAAAAGAAAACAGAAGATTGACATCCTCGCCTGTGGAGAAGAGCAACAAACAGCTGAGAGAATAAGTGGAGGCCGCATGGCATCGCGGAAAAAAGGCTCAGAGGAGACACAGCTCTCCTCAGAGGCCTGGGCATGGCTCTGGCAGCCTGCCCAAACACGCGGGTGGGAAGAAACCCACCAGTAAGGGAAAAAATCAGGCATGGAGCACAAAGCATGAGGGCCTTAGCGCACACCAGCGAGAGTAGGAAAAACAAAGGGTCAGGGGAGAAAAAAAAGAGTGTCTCCCCCACCCCAAAGCTCTAATTGGAAAAAAGGGGCTCACAGTATTATGTAGATAAGGCTAGACTTGCTACTTTTTAACTACATTAAATAATATATACTGTTGATTTGCATTCTAAATTCACAATAAAGCTACAAAATATTAATGAAATTCACTAAACCTCACAGCCAATGGTGAATTTAGTTAGGTCAATAGTCTGTGATGAAACAGAATGTGATAGTAGCAGCGAATTATAGATGTCATATATATATTATAATGCCACTAGACACGACAGTACCGGTTATTCGCCATTTTTCTTAATGTTCGGTCATCACCCTCATCTTGCAGATGATGCATACTTTGGTATTAGAAAGCCTGATGAGCCTATTTCATCAAAGGAGCATTATGCAACTAAGTTGAAAAAACGCTTCAGATATGCATTTTAAGTAGCTGCAAGTGAGGCTGAAAAGAGTGCACATAGGCATAAAGCACATTATGATGCCAAAGTAAGGGAAGCTACATTGGATATTGGGGATAGTAATGGTTTGACTGCTACTGAGCCATCTTCAGGTGCATCATGGAGAGATACTTCAGCTCCAATAGTTGATGTCAGTCACTCTGATAGATCTCAGTCTAGTAATCAACCCAGTATATCAGTGGGAAATGATAATAACCATTCCAACAGTTTTCTGCCCCAAGAGCCATCAATTCAGCCCCGTCGTTCCAATAGAGTTAGACAAGCCCCAAATAGGTACGGTGATTGGAATATGAATCAGCAAACAGTGGCTGATCAAAGTGCTTCTCAGATTTGGTATGTCTGAATTAGTTTTATTGATTGATTTTAAGTTTTAAAGTATTCAGAATTATATTGTTTTACTTAGAAGGAACCGAAAGCTTCTGCAGTGGAAGTAGCAAATTAGTGTAGTCAGGGGAGAATGTCATACATACTATTTGATATTCATATGTATATTCCTTGATTATTGAATGGGTAGTCAATCACGTTGTGGTTCATATTATTTTTTCATCTGAATTGAATTGTTATTTTTGGTGTGTAATTGCATGTAGTGATACATTGCTATAATATAATAGGCACATGAACATTACATTGTCCTAAACAAGTGTGGTTTTGTTCCGGTAACTAAGAAATTGTTCATTTGATAGAATTTAGTATAGGTGCCATAGTTAATTTAGTACACCCATTATCAATATTCATATAATATAGATTCAGTTGATTTGATAAAATGTCAGGAGACATTTACTTCAAAGCAGGGGAGAATGTCATACAGGTTGTTTTTATATTAACGGTACAATCCTTTGTTTGTATAGCGTATGAACGCAACTTCCTGTTACCTGTTAGTTAAGTTGTATACAGTGTGGTTCGTACTATTAATAGTTTCGCAACATATATAATTTGCTGTTACTTTCGGTTTGGGTTTCAACCAATCGGGAGCTTCGTTTTATTGAATGAGTATGTAAGATGATGAATGATTGGGTATTTACTAATATTATGCATGTTGACCTTTCTCTTATGCACAGCACTGAAATAAGCCTGCGCTGAGATAAGCATTCGCCATCTTGTTGCCGTCAGGCCAACACAGGCAATCAATTTCTAAACTCCGTTCAGAAATTGTGTGGCACCGGTTTTTCGCAGTTCCTACTTTTATTTGTCATTTTAGGTCCCACATCGCTGCGAGAAAGTTACTCGTGTAGACCTCCCCTAATTTCTCCAGCAGGTTCTGTGGTTGTGCGAGCTTCTGGCAAAGCCCTGATATCTTGGGAAAAATCAAGAAATTAAGAAAAACGCCAGCAGACTAAGACAATTTGACACTTTTGAAACGCCCTCCATGAACTTATATGGAAATGACAATATTTTCATTATTATATTTGGGAGTGGTTATTTCAGTTGGCGAGAAATTCGTGGGAAATTATAAAGCGTGACTACACACCGTATATCTGGAAAATTAAACATAGATCTAGCGCTTTACGCACATAATAACATTTCCTCTTCTTACAACTTGAGGCTAACATTTCACCAGTATACATCTTAAACATTTCTACCTATTATTGGCTGAAGTTATTCTGTGGATCAAAAACACTGATCAGAATATAGCTATAAAGCAGTTAAATGCTCACCAAGATCAATGGCAGTTCAGCTGCTTTTTAATTTGAGTAAAATTTAAACTAATTTTCATGGTGAACCTTTGTGAAAAAATGTTTGTTGCCGATATCGTTAGAAAAAATTAGATTCATACTTTATACACGAGTATGAAATCATAAAACACAATTCAAGATGTATTGTCGATTAAACCAAGCGATTGTAAATGGTTGTAGAAATGCCTGTTACCAAGGTATTACCTTTACTGTGTCTTTGTTAGCATAGCCATACTTTTGTGAAGATTGGTGAATTTGTGATGGGGCCTCCCGGTCAAATGGCGTCGTCTTGCTCGCCACATCCATGCACTATTGAAAATATTGCACGTCACAACGTGGACATATAACATGGGCTTGCATGACCATTGCCTTGAAAGGACGGTCCTAAAACTAATAACTAATTGCCACTATTGCAGGATCCCCAGAACCCTTACCAACCCCTGCCGATCCTTACTTTCACGGGTAATAGGACTGGTAAAACGTTAGGATATTTTTTTTTTTTTTTGCAAAATAAAGAATCGTTTTTATTCTAATTTGTTATCAAAACATTTAATATTCGAGTAAAGGGTGTGTTGCAATTGAGCAATTTAAAAATATATTCAAGAGACGTGAAGCATATCGATGAATATTGATATGTTTCATGTGGCAATCATCGTCAACTGGACTTAGTCTGTGGGCGCATTTCTGAAATTTCTGATTTTTCTCAAGATATCAGGGCTTTGCCAGAAGCATGCACTGCCACGGAACCTGCTGGAGAAATTAGGGGAGGTCTTCAAGAATAACTTTCTCACAGCGATGAAGGACCTAAAATTACGCATAAAAGCGGGAACTGCGAAAAACCGGTGCCACACAATTTCTGAACGGAGTTTAAATATTGTCATTCACTGATTATATACATTATAAGCCAGCTTTTGATGCACACCAGGTATGTTGTATTTGATGCATTCCTCATTTTCATTGCGATGCAGTCGAAATGAAGAAACCATTGTATATTTCCCCTTTGTTTACATTCCCGATCAGCTGTGCGTGTAAAGACATTTTACATGCCAATTATCAAACTACTATACCGTTCATTTAATTAAAGACTATCAATTTCCAAGGATTTATTTGAGCACGCCATAACTTTTGTTGCTGTTAAAAGGTCAATGTATAGTGAAAGACCCAAATAGCTGTTTTTATGGAATTTCCACGAAGTCATTAGTTTTCGTGGTTTTATGTTGTTGTGCTGTTTTTACCTAAGAAATCCCAATGTGTCCCTGTAATGGCTGTATATAGCTATGCTGTATCTGCATATAGCATAAACATTGTCTGCGTGTTACGTAAACATTGTCTGCGTACTACATAAACATCGTCTCTGTCCTGTAAACTGTCTGTGTATGTTCTGTTATTGTCTTGTACTATATGTGCGGTATTTTATGTTTTAGGACACCCTATTTTATACGTAAAGAACTGGATAAAGATTATCAACCAAGTATCTTCTTTGTCTTTTTGACCCCTGCGTCATCTAGAAAAAGAAAGTGTATCAGTTTGCAATTCATCACATTTAAGGATTTCTTTTACATCTATGTGTATTAAATTTTAGAAATTTTAACCTTCTCAGAGTGTTTTACTTCTGTGAGTTGTTGTCATTATACTTATATTATAGTGCTTTAAGAACTGTCACAAGGGAACCCTAATGGGAGATATCCCATATAAAAGATCTGTGCTGGCCCTAAGGATGACAACAATAATTATAGACCCATTTCAATTTTGCCTGTCATATCAAAAATGCTAGAAGAACATGTGCATGATTCGTTAATGACTTATTTGACCTCTCATAAATTGCTTCATTCAACACAATCTGGTTTCAGACCCAATCATTCTTGTGAGACAGCCTTGCTTCAGATGGTCAGCAAATTCCTAGAAGCTATAAATAACAGTCAGATAATTGGTATGGTCATGGTTGATTTTAGGACATCCTTTGATTTGGTAGACCATACACTTTTGTTTAAAAAGCTTACACACTATAAACTTTCAGATAAAACAATTAATTGTTTTTCTTATTTGTTGGACAGGAAGTAGAAAGTTGCCTCAGTCGTATCCATTCTTAGGGAAGTTCTGACTGCCAATCTTATTTCACCTCATTTTCTTAATGTGTTCATTGTTTATAAACCTTTCATATTTTCAACTCTAGGTCGGTAAGCTAAGCTCTGAACACTGCTCCACTGTTTATTAGCTACAATTATTTAAGGAATGTAGTAGGGATGGGTGGATATGGTGGTGCCCAATCCAGTATATGGAATGGGTGAAAAGTGCAACAGCCCAAGCATTTGAGTTTGCTTATAGTGGGTTGGGGGTAGTAGCATCCCGCCAGAAAAAAATTATGATAGGGGACTTAAGCCCCGAGAATATAAAAGGGGTGATTGGATCTGGAGATGGTACCCACCAACAGTTGGGGTAAAACTAGCATTAGGATGGGTAGGACCCTATTTGGTCATCCCAACAATTACTTACTTAGAATACTACATCCAAAAAGATGTCAATTGTAGGCCAATTACTATACATGTTGATGACATGAAACCTTTTGAGGGTCCTAAGGCACCGCGAGAGTTGGCTGAATGAGGTTCCAATAGTCGAACAACCCCTTGCGGTCATGGAACCAAGGTCACATACCCCAGTGAGATCAGCCGGGGGACCCAGGAAACACTTCCAGGTCCTGAAATGCCCAATGCTCTTGCAGAAAGTCTCCAGTCAACACCAGTAACAATAAGAACAAGACGGGGCCAGGCTGTTAAACCTCGCAAAATCTATTCACCAGTGTAAATCAGTCTTGTGGTATTCCTGATTAAAAGCTGGAAGTAAATAAATGTTAGATTTCATGTGAGTTCAGACTTTGAAAATGTATTTCTGTGACTGTTACTTACAGAAATATTAAATATATGTCCATGTAGTACATATAATAAGCTCAAAAGTAGGAGCTGAATCTTCCAAAATTACTTCATATAAATATTTCATATGACTGTTCAAAGTCTGATTACATAATGCACATTTATTTCAGGACTCAGTATGACTAATATAATGACAGAATCACTTCAATTCAGGGAATGCTTAATCAGTTCAATGGAGTTTTGTGTTTGCAGCCCATTGGAAGTATTGAGCATTACCAATTAAACTTTGTTTCCATGAATATGGAGATTTTCCATGTATATGGAGATTTTGTCCATGTATATGGAGGTTTTGTTTCCATGTATATGGAGAATTTGTCAATGTATATGGAGGTTTTGTTTCTATGTATATGGAGATTTATTTCCATGTATATGGAGTTTTGATGCCATGTATATGGAGGCAATATTTTATTTCAGGATGGAGTTTCCAGAGTTTGACATGATTTGCCCTGTTCTAAGATGTCCGGCTTCTTCCTTTTACCAGAAGTTTGATCAACTGAAGCAGCACTGGTACAACATCAATGTTCCGGAGATCATGATGCACCAGTGCACTGGTGCAGCTAATGCAACAAGAATTTTGTGGAGAGAAGGCATGCCAAATGTCATGTTAAGACTCACAGGACTCCTGCAGGGTTGCCTATCTCCATAACTGACTTGAAGAAAAGGAACAAAGGGTACAAGAGTCCTCCGCCAGCTACTCTACCCAGGCCGAGACTATGCCAACAAGAAGTGCTGTGACCAACCTTTCTGCCAGAGAACAGGCTGCGGAGAGATGAAGGAGACTGGCTGATGTGTGCCAGCAGTTACAGGCGGCGGGGAGCACACATAGTAACAAGGGACCAGGAAGTGGTGCAGCCGGTGAATGGTTCTACTGTGAGACAGCCGAAGACGCATTGGAGAGGCTCTGGGGTGATGTGGTGGTTGGACTACATTAACCATTTTTACGCTCCAACTGAAATTTTGTATTGGTTATTTTTGAGTTAGCTAAAATGCATTTTTTTTTAGATATATGATTGGCAGATTTTTTTCCTTCTCATTAATTCATTTCCTTAAAAAATAATGTAACATTTTTTTTGTAACCCAGAAGTATTGTAGTAGGGATGAGTAGATACGGTGGTGCCACTTAAACTATTTTATTGTTTATGTCATTACCCCTCCCATCGCCACTTTAATAACTTTCTTTGACAACAATATTTCTAGTCTATATTGTACATGATTCGCATGAACATGGCTGCATATGATAAATTTTAACTGTAAAGGTATTCCATGAAATACTTACTTCATAGGCGTGTTAAGTTGTGAAACGCCACATAATTTACGTTACTTTCACTTCTACCGTCTCGTGTGCTTAATTTTCTTCATTTGTTTGTTTGTTTGATTTGATTCTTTACGTCCTATCAACAATCTTTCAGTTAAACAGGGACGGTTCTTCCTGGGTTGAACCAGTACTAAGCTAGGATAAATGTGTCTTGCTCAAGGACCACAATGCAGTGACGCCGGTGAGGGAATTTTCTTCATTGAGGAGTTACAGGGATTCCGTTATTTTCATAAGTCTAAAATCAAAGTTATAATTATCTGACCACTGAATCACTTGTTTATTTTTAGATCTACTGGACTCACCGGTATGTTTGTTTTCGTATTATCCTACGGAAATTCTTTTATTTAATACCGTACTTGGATAATTCACCCCCAGTTACCAATCTTTAAACTGGCTGAATGACCGGAATTCAGGAATACATATTTTTTTATAGAAGTTTTGCATGTATCTTTATAAAAAATACAGTGATGGTAGATAATATTTAGAACTATGTCATATCTAATCTTTTTGTGCCTCAGTCGTATCCAAGCTTAGGGAAGTTCTGACTGCCAATCTTATTTCACCTAATTTTCTTAATGTGTTCATTGTTTATAAACCTTTCATATTTTCAACACTAGGTCGGTAAGCTAAGCTCTGAACACTGCTCCACTGTTTATTAGCTACAAGGTAGTTAGGAGCCTCATTTTAATTATGAGACGCTGACACGTTAGTGTTGAGTCGCTGTCACCTAAGTGACGAAATCTGCATATACTTATGTATAGAACTTTGTTTTTTGTCTAAAGCTCTTGCACTTTCATAATAAATTAAGGTTTTTCATTCTAGCTGGCTCAAAAACATATTTGGAACAATCAATATCATGTCAATAAATTACTGGAGCACGCAGTCATTGGGGCGCCATCGCAAATCCCCACGCTAAAGTTTTCGACCCCCAAGACCCACCCCAGGGCATGACCCTGGCAACAGAAAGAAAATTCTGTTCAATATGTTTTCAAATCTTTGAAATTGACATGTAAATAATATTTGACCTTTTGACCTCACCCCAAGGTCACCAGTTTGACTCTAGGATAAAAATGTTACTTGCATTCTGTTCTGCTCGTCATCCCAGTCGATTTGATATGCCACATGACCAGTTTTGAAAAAAAATAATTGTTGTCCCCCCTGGGCACCCCCAGTGCCCCTAAGTCCCACCCCTGGGGCATGACCCAGGGGACAGAATAAAAATCCTGTGCTTTGTATCTTTCATTTGTGAGAACACACACAAAGTTTGGTATAAAAATCTTTGAAATTGACATGGTAACCGAAATTTAATGATATTTGACCTTTGACCTCAGCCCAAGGTCACCAGTTTGACTCTAGGATGAACATTTTACTTGCATTCACAGCTGCTCATCATCCTCATCACTTTGCTATGCCACTTGACCATGTTTGAAAAAAAATAATTTTTGACCACCTGGGCACCCCCAGCACCCCAAAGTCCAACCCTAGGGGCATGACCCAGGCAAAAGAATGAAAATCCCGTCTGATATGTTTTGTATCTTTCATTTGTGAGTACACTCACAAAGTTTGGTATAAAAATCTTTGAAATTGACTTTGTAATTGAAATTAAATGATAATTGACCTTTTGATCCCTCCCAAAGGCCCCAGAGGGCGGGGCCAAAAATTTTTTTGCCGTTGCACACCCCATTCATGGGAGTAACTCACAAACTTTGGCTGAATTTGGTCCAATGGTTTAGGAGGAGATAGCATAACGGACAGAGAGCAAGACGGAATTTGATTTTGGCCCCTAAGTACCCCTAGGGCATGACCCAGCGACAGAATAAAAATCCCGTCTGATATGAGTACACACAAAGTTTGGTATAAAAATCTTTGAAATTGACTTTGTAATTGAATTTGTAATTGAAATTAAATGATATTTGACCTTTTGACCCCTCCACAGGGCCCAAGGGGGCGGGGCCAAAAAAAAGTTGCATGCCCCATTCATGTGAGTAACTCTCACAACAAATTTGGTTGAATTTCGTCCAACGGTTTAGGAGGAGATATCATAAGGAAAAAACGGACAGACGGACAGATGGGCGGAAGGAGGCGATAATAATATCCCCTCGCTTTTTTAAAAAATCGTGGGGATAAATATTAAAATTATAGGGAAATTAAACAGTATTTCTTTTGCTCACCTCACCTACCCAGACCGTACCCTGTTATTGAGCCTGACTGTGCGATCTGCAGGAGTACTGTAGGGTATAACCCTGTGACACTCTTGGAGGCCAATTTCAGTCTCTTTGACTTGCTACAGCTGAATGGCTTGAAATATTTAGGGAGAACCCCAAAAGAGCACTGACTGTCCGTGTTGTCGTCCATCTGAGTCGTCGTCCATCTGAGTCGTCGTCCATCTGTGTTGCCATCCGTCTGTGTCAACAACGAGACGTCACCTATCTGTGTAATCGTCACCTGTCTTGTGTCGTCGCCTGCTGTTGTTGAGCATAAACCTGTGAGGGTTCTCATCAGGATACCCATCATATATAATTGATTTCATGTCCCCAGTGTGACGTTTCACTCATATTACTTTAAGCAATTAATTAATTCGAACAAAAGTAAAATTTATAAGAAACTTAAGTTTTTATAAGTACTTGGACCTACATGGTATATGATACAGAGGCAAATAGTCCCTATCAGTCTGTTATGTTGAAGAAAATTAACATTATTCATATTATAAGCCCCAAAAAGCCCTGTTTTACCAATTTTAACCACTGAAATAACTTTTTTTCGGCTTAACAGTATATGGAGACTACAGTTCTATCCATGGATTTACATAACAAAACATAGACAATGATAAACCTCCCTTTCAAGCACAAGCAGTTCCAAATAATTTTATTCAATTGTATGCAGAAATGTCCACCGTAACATTATGAAGCGTACAATGAATTCACACCGGATAGGCGGCAATTGAAAATGTCAATATAATCTACGAACGTAGATCAAAAATAATCAGAAACAGAGTTTTTGATTGCCATTAGTCACCCGACTGGCGACAATTGGTAATAAAACACTGGTTGTAGCGATTTCTGATCCGCATTTGTCTATTGTTTAGATAGTTTTCGATTGCCGCATATCAGGTGTGGAGACAAAATTAATTTTTTTCAACAGAAACATGAAAAATGTAAATTATTCCAAGTAGCCATTGTTTCAGATTGTTTTGACTATGTATTCAGTAGGCCTATATTCAATAAACACTTCAGATAGGCGGCAATCAAAAAGGTTAATACTATCGACGAACGTAGTTCTAAGATCGTTAGAAACAGTTTTTGGTTGACGTTTGTGGCCCGTCTGGGGACGAATGGCAATCGCGGTTCATGCTGCAACACATTATCACACCCGGGCTTGGCAAACGTTTATATACATTAATATACAGAAAAGAATGTTTTATCCTCTTATTACAATGGGTTTGCCAAGTCATCAGGCCCCCCGAGGTTAAAAAACTTTTTTTGTGCTCAACTCAACTGAGCATAAATTTCAACTGCTCATAAAAACTGAAACGCTGAAAAAGATAGGTATTTCTTGCCTTTAAGCTCTCATATGATGTGTTTATAACCTCAGGTAAGAGTGTATTCAAAAATTAGTTTTCTCATATCTCAACCAAAACACATGTTGTGGGTACTCAAAAGAAGCATCTCAATGAGACCGTTCTTTTGAGAACACAAAACATAGGTTTGATATGATGGATATGAAAATATTCACAAATTTACACCTTAACCAATAAAGTATCGCCTATTATTTGCAGCAGGCGACAATTTCAAATTTTGCTGCTTTTTTAAAAATAACAAATAAGGCATGATATTTCTCAAGAATGGCAGACGATTTTCATGAAATACCATACCTTATTTTTTCTGAAAATATGTAAAACTGTTGCAAAATTTGTCATCTGCTGCATTCATGATTGGTGCTTTAAGGGTTAAAAGTTGTTCATCTAGACATAGGCAAGAAGTGATGCTAATGTAATCTCCACTTGAAAATTTGGGTGATCATTAACTATGATCCCTGGGAAATCGTTCATGCTGTTATGTCATCTGCTAATTTTTTCAAAACCAAATTTCTAAAAATTCTTTCAGGAATACCATCCTAGTCTCAGATTGGATTCAGATCGGGCCAAACATGCTGTCTGGCCTGATCTGGTTCCAATCTGTTTGCAAAGGTTATTATGAGCAGACAACACTTGTAGGCAATGAGTTTATAGCCATTGTAATTACAAAAGACGCTGATCAGATTGTGCAGATGCTGTGACGGATCTGCCCCATTGTTGTATAGTTACAACAAAAATAAATTCCTCTCATAAGGTGGCTCATATTTCACATCCACATCAAATGTTTGTCCATTATTATAGCATGCAACCAAACGATAAAGTTAAAATGAATAAATAAGTGGCAAACAGTGAAGACCCAAATCAAATGCAATCCATTTTCACAGGTTAAGATAAACAAAATATTTCAGCGTAAAATTGTAAATATTTTTTTTACCCATAATTTTTAGCATATGTTTTGGGTGCTCAAAAGAACCGTTAGATTGACAGAACCGTTAGATTGACGGTTCTTTTGAGCACCCACAGCATATGTTTTGGTTGAGAAATAAGGAAATTATTTTTCTGCTACGCACTCTTAACTAAAGGCCTGATTTTATAATATGCTGTCATGTTAGTATAATAGCATTGCTTAGTACTTTGTATTTGAGCCGTGACATGTGATTTCCAACAATGTGGCATTTTGACAAGTGCAGACTCAGACCAGCCTGTGAAGCCTCCTTTTAAGTTTAGAAACTCAAAATGATGTTCGGTCAGTAGCTTAACACTCATAGAATATTCAAGCGACTAGCAAAGGCTCTGATCAGACTGCGCATATGCGCAGGCTGGTCTGAGCCTTTGCTGGTCGCATATACCACATCGCGGCTCATTTGTTTTGTGCATTGTACAAACTAAACTGCAAGCTGTTTGATCTGGGTCATCACCATCTGCTAAATGTTTGTTAGTATCTCCGTCCAACTATTTAACAAACATTTTTCCCACCAATTCTAGGAGGTCTTCTGTTTCACTGGAGATTTTCCAATCAACTTGTATAAAATAAGCCGGAAAAGTTCAAAAGTCACTGGAATGGCATATTCTGGTTTTAACATGTTGATCTTTGGTACTCGACCTGCAACCAAGAGAACTATGGTAAATATTCTAAAATACCTTAAACTTTTGTCTCTGTACTAAAATCAAATGTTGGTTATCAGCGCTGGAATTCACAAAATATATGTCACAATAGCAGAAGCAGTCTGATCTGGGTCTGCACTGTTTGTCTATACCTTCTTGACAGGCAACTAGAGTTCGAAATTTTAGAACATTTACCAGAATATATATTGGGTACCAAATATAACCTAATGAGGCTGCAAAATTGTACTCTATTTCATGTTGATATGGTATGTATAAACTTGCTGCAGGTGAAATTACACTTTTCTAGCTAGGAGACTGGTTTGCATCTCCCTTTGTCAGAAACCCCGAAGACAGGGATCCAGGCCCATTTCATGTACCACACTTACACTCCTCCCTGCATTTACAAGCAGTGTGAAAAACTGAGGATCCTGATCAGTCAGCTTCTGGATCTTCACTCAAGCTCAAGTAAAACTGATTTTGATTTGTTCCAGTTTTTTTAGTTATGTCAGGGTTGAACCAGTACAAAGCAATAAACAATTTGAGTAAAGGCTTTGCTAAGCGTTTTTATTATATTCTAGAAGGGGGAGTTCCACCCTATATGGAATTTACATAGGGTTCTGCCCACGCAGAGAATTTTATAAAAATTTGTGGAAAGATTGTCTTTTACATGTGTGTCCTATTTGTGAGATATTTACCCATTTATCTATTTCAGTTGTTAAATTTAAATAATTTTAAATTCTAAAATTAAAAAAATGGACACCCTAATTAAAAGTTGCCCTAGGCAATTTTTTTTTTTGATTTTCAACCTAATGTATTCTCAACATGATGCCTAGTAATTTGTAATTATGTATGTACCATACATGTATTTCAGTGTGTAAAATAAACAAGTCCACATCAAATTTTGTTTGAAGGTACCCCTAAAGGAGCTCTAGCGATAAGGCGTATATTTTCCCTAGTTGACATGATTACAAAACCTTAATTTTCAAATTGCCCTAATGTTTTTAAAATTGGTCTGTTCCGGTAGTAAAATTTACATAGAAAGCATGAACTAGAGGACCTGAAGGTCCTGAAGCGCTCACCTGATCTCCTTAATAATGTTAAATAGGTCAAGGTCAACTACAGCTTGTAATGGAACAAATCTTGTTTTACCATATATGGGGGTTGCAGACATTTTGGTCAAGTGACTAAAACAGTCTAATGAATAATCCATCAAACAGCCCAGTGATTTCTGAGAAACAGATGTTTAGATAGGTGTGTGGCAGTCCAAATGAGTGGCCTTGGATAAAAGGTCACAGGTCAGCTTGACATTTGGTAATTAATACAAGATTTTTCCCAAATAAATGCATTAAGAATCAAATTTGACCTTGCCATAAAGTAGGTCAAGGTCAACCTAGATTAATCATTTGTGCAAATCTGGTAGGGCCCACATCCCATATGCTACATACCAAGTCCCAAGGCCATTGGCCTTTTGGTTCCAGAGAAGACGACATTTAAAGGGTTTTTACCATATATGGGCGTGGTGGCCATCTTGGTCATGTCACCAGTACAATTGGTATAAATTTTGGCTAACCTATCATAAGGGAGTCTTCATATGAAATTTGAATTCAAATGGCCTAGTGGTTTCTGAGGAAACTATGTTTTGATGTGTTGCTGGGACTCCAATATGAGTGACCTTGGCTGAAAAGATAAGGGTCAACCTTGTTTATAGCCATTGTCTCATTTGGTTTAACATATCAAGTGAGAATAATGACTTTGGCCTCAACAGTTTTCAAAAAAAAATCCAATTTAAATGCACTAGGAAGCAAATTTGACTTTGATGTTAAGTAGGTCAAGGTCAACTTAGGTTCATCATTTGAACAAACTTGGTAGGCCCCACATCCCCCATGCTATATACCAAGTCCATCGGCCTTCTGGTTCTGGAGATGAAGGTTTTTAAATGTTTTTTACCATATATGGGCATGGCGGCCTTCTTGGTCATGTGACCAAAATATTTTGCATTAATTTTAGCTAACTTATCATAAGGAGTCTGTACATGAAATTTGAGCTCAATTGGGCCAATGGTTTGTGAGAAAACTATGTTTTAATATATTGATAGGACTCCAATATGAGCGACCTAAGCTGAAAGGTCAAAGGTCAACCTTGACCTTTTGAACTTATTTATAGCCATTGTCTAATTAGGTTAAACATATCAAGTGAGAATAATGCCTAAAGCTTCCACAGTTTTCAAAAAAATCAACTTTTCAGATATTTTCCCATTTAAATGCATTAGGAAGCAAATTTGACCTTGACGTTAAGTAGGTCAAGGTCAACCTAGGATCATCATTTGTACAAACTTGGTAGGCCCCACAACCCCAATGCTACATACTAAGTCCCAAGGTCATCGGCCTTCTGGTTCTGGAGAAGAAGATTTTTAAAGGGTTTTTACCATATATGGGCGTGGCGGCCATCTTGGTCATGTGACCAAGACCATTTGAACAAATTTTCGTTCCCCCATCCTAAGGAGTCTCCATATGAAATATGAGTTCAATTGGCCCAGTAGTTTCAGAGGAGAAGATGTTTGAAAATGTTGACGGACGACGGACGGACGGACGCCGGAGTCACTGGTATACTATTAGCTCACCAATGAGCCTTCGGCTCAGGTGAGCTAAAAAGGTTTCAAAACGATTCATCATTTACAAACTGTTAAAACTTGCGCCTTCTACTCCCACCCCTCATTTTACGTCTTTAGACTGGGTGCCGTTTAGACGAGAGTTCTAGTAAATCCTTTGCAGGTTTTCAAAAAGTAAAAGTGCTAAAATATTAAGGATATAAGTGCCCTTCCTTTTCGAAACTTTGCGGTATTCCTTCTGCGCATGCGTACAAAATATACTTAAAATTGTGACGTTTGCCATTGAAAAGATGAAACTGGCGTCTTTCAGTTTGTTTTTAGATGCTTTCCCCCCCTAGACCCAAGATGCCCTTTGGACAATTAAATGTCGCTATACAAATATATAACATATGTTAAGGGCGTCTTGGGTCTAGGGGGGAAAGGGGTTGTATAAGCGAAAGAAGACATCAAATATCTGACAAAAAACAGACCACTTTGCAAGATGGTCGTTTTTATTGTACATCAACTGTATAAATAGTTTTACTGTACATAGCGTGATAGGACGATTGGTACCCTTGTTTAACGGTCTAGTTCCCATATATGTTACTGAATAACAAGTACAGTTGATGATCAAAATAAATTCTCATTCAATAAGAAGTAGATTTATTACATGCATTAAGGAAATCCCGTTTTAAATTTAAACATTCGGGGGCAATGGTGCATCGACGGCCCGTCTATATGTATTTCTTGAATGTGCCTAGTTTCTCCAGTCGTTATTTCAACAAAATAAAACGAACGTCCCGTTTAGGGAGATTGCTCGCCTTATCGCTAGAAATTCTTTAACATTTTGAAAATATTTTCAACATTTTAAATTGTCAATTTTGCCTAGTTGCTGTTCTTGTCAACCTATGAAATTTATATCAAATTTGTCCACACATGTGTTTGGTATAATCATAAAATCTCAAGAAAAAATAAAACCGGTAAAATGGAGTTTTCTGAATTTCAATCTTAATGGTCAAAATTTTGCAGAATGTAAAATTCAAGATTTTATGTAAATTTCCAGCAGTATGCTCAATATACATAGAGTTCTGTTCTGCACAGGCATAGAACTTGATGATATTATGCAAATTGACTGTTTGGCTTAAAAGTATTTTGTTTCCTATCGCTTTTCATTGGTTGGTTAAAACATTTGGTGTTGTGTAGTATGTGATTATATTGGGTACACCCCACAAATCAGCCCAATTTACATCTATCAGAAATCAAAATTTCTAAAATTGATAATTATTAGAATAATCCGATAGTTCTAGCTAATGTGTGTGGTACACACATTACCATATCTATCACATAAAATGGTTAAAATAATGTTTCTTTTAGAATAATTACTCAAATTCAGCTGAACACATATCCACAATGTTTGGGTTTAAATTATGGTGTGTTACAGTTCTTGTCAACCTTTCCCATCTATATATAATTTGACTATATGTATAAGGATAATATTCACAAGATTTGAAGCCGGGAAATATATTTTGTTTGAATGGTGAGTCAGACTTTTGTTAAATGAAAAAATATTATTGAATTCACTATAAATTTTTATGCCCAGTTTTACAGAATTGTTTAGTATGTCAGCATTATGATTATGAGGTCATTTGAGAATCAAATTCATGATTCTATAACCACGATGGAAATAACAGCACAAAGACTGTTTCACCTCGTCTAATGCCAGATGTTCAGTATGTACACATTCAAGAATTCGCTAAGTGTTTCTTAATATTTGAAAATCCATTTATAATCTTTAAAAAGTATTATTTTTATTTTCATCAACTCCATATCTATTTATTAAAGCAATTTTAAAGCTTTTGTTGAAATATTAATGATTTTAAATGGGGTTTATGATACGTTTTTTTTATACTCTTTTGAAATGTTTTGGCGGATATAACTTTATGCAGGAGAAATAACCACAATCAATACCAAATGTGATACAATGCAATTCAAATAAGATTCTGTAAACCATTCATTAAAATATACACATTGAATGACTAAGGGTATGCAAAATAAGGATACTATTTAAATAATGTGGGCAAACGGATCATTCCATAACATAAACTATAAAGTTTTAAAACTTAAGACTCAGTTTCACTCAATCTCTGCATGCCACTAAGTGGAAAGTGCTGAAGCTCTCATGCCTCTTAGCACTAGCTTAAATGGTCTTCTACTTTCTGCTGAAACTAAATATTCCAGAAGGACCAGAATATGAAAATACAACACTTTATCAAAAAAATGGGGGAAAGTTTAACCCTATACAAAGACAGCTGGTGTGAAATCCAAGTTCTCTGAAAAAAGAACCTACCAAAATAGTGAGAACGTACACAATTTCTTAAACACTTCACCTGGTTTCACTTAGTCTATGAGAGTTAATGAGAAGTATGCACATAGTCCTGATTCAATTTGCCCTCGATATTTGAATCAGAGGAACATAAGATGGAGGAAATTCTAGGTGCAACAGGAACATAGAATGTAGATGGAGACGATGAATTACCTAGCATAAAGCCTAATCTGTTTGAATTTCTTCAATGGCTGAAAGACATTAAATGCATAAACTCCTGTTGGCTTCAGTCCAAAAATAATTTGGAAACCAGTGGGAGATCAATTCACAAACAATACCTGCTGGACATCCGCCAGTACAACTAAGTTCTAGACCAAGTGCTACTTATCAAGTGCTGCTTACAAAAATGCCAGTTTTATGCTATTGAATTAGCTAAAACTTCTGACACCAAAACATCTTGGACCTAATTTGGACGAAGATACTAAATAGTGATAGTCAATGCGTTTTTAGAATAATACTGGTGGAAAAACTGTGGTTTGTAAGACCTAACTGGAATATTTTATTTTAAATCACGTATGATTCAAGACTGACTTAACTCATTTCATGCAAATTATAACACTTTTACCGGTGTCCAAATTTTATGAAAATTTACACGCATAAAGAGGATGCATTTGACCTACTTTTCTGAAAATATTATGGGTTGACAAAAACTGGAACATGGTAGATACTAAGACAGAATCCCCTATAGACACTTACTTTAGTGTTCAAAATGGGGATAATTCAAATTTTGATTGGTCAGGAAAAAATGATATAGATCTATTCATATACATTAATGGTAGTAAGGTATACCCTGGGGAGTCTTCTTTCAAATTCCATTTAAAGGAATGTAGCAGTCAATAATGCTAATGATTTGAGACTGATATTTAATGGGTCATATATAAGTTCAAAGAGGGTGTACATCAAGGTGCCCCACTGTGGTCTAACAGCCTTCAAAGAATAAAATAATTTCATTTTTGTAGTTGTTATAACGTAGGTATTCAACATACAAAATATTATTGAAATCCATGCGTGGGCAGATTTAGAACTCCCCCTTTAATAAATTCAAATGGCATAGAAATTTCATTATCTTTTTGGTGTAAAAAATGTTAACATTTAACATTTTTACATATACAAATGACATTGTGGGCTCTATAACATAATGTTACAAAACCTGCAAAACACTAGTGTTTTTTTGTTAGCACATGGTGTAATTATTTTAACTTTTTGCTCACTGTAAAGGTGGCACCTCATGAATGCGTAATTAGGACTGGTCCATCTTAGACATAGGTAAAATTGGGATTTTATTTGAAAGTAACTATCATCTCGCCCCATAACAACTCGGTACAGACACAAAACATACAATATAACCCTTAAAATGCCGGCAAAAATATCTTTTTATTGGTTTATATAAGTATAGAAACAGTGTTGGTCCCATATCAGAATCAGGAGCAGTCTTTGCCGCATATCAGGTGTGGAGACAAAATTAATGTTTTTCAACAGAAACATGAAAAATGTAAATTATTCCAAGTAGCCATTGTTTCGGATTGTTTTGACTATGTATTCAGTAGGCCTATATTCAATAAACACTTCAGATAGGCGGCAATCAAAAAGGTTAATACTATCGACGAACGTAGTTCTAAGATCGTTAGAAACAGTTTTTGGTTGACGTTTGTGGCCCGACTGGGGACGAATGGCAATCGCGGTTCATGCTGCAACACATTATCACACCCGGGCTTGGCAAACGTTTATATACATTGATATACAGAAAAGAATGTTTTATCCTCTTATTACAATGGGTTTGCCAAGTCATCAGGCCCCCCGAGGTTAAAAAACTTTTTTTGTGCTCAACTCAACTGAGCATAAATTTCAACTGCTCATAAAAACTGAAACGCTGAAAAAGATAGGTATTTCTTGCCTTTAAGCTCTCATATGATGTGTTTATAACCTCAGGTAAGAGTGTATTCAAAAATTAGTTTTCTCATATCTCAACCAAAACACATGTTGTGGGTACTCATAAGAAGCATCTCAATGAGACCGTTCTTTTGAGAACACAAAACATAGGTTTGATATGATGGATATGAAAATATTCACAAATTTACACCTTAACCAATAAAGTATCGCCTATTATTTGCAGCAGGCGACAATTTCAAATTTTGCTGCTTTTTTAAAAATAACAAATAAGGCATGATATTTCTCAAGAATGGCAGACGATTTTCATGAAATACCATACCTTATTTTTTCTGAAAATATGTAAAACTGTTGCAAAATTTGTCATCTGCTGCATTCATGATTGGTGCTTTAAGGGTTAAAAGTTGTTCATCTAGACATAGGCAAGAAGTGATGCTAATGTAATCTCCACTTGAAAATTTGGGTGATCATTAACTATGATCCCTGGGAAATCGTTCATGCTGTTATGTCATCTGCTAATTTTTTCAAAACCAAATTTCTAAAAATTCTTTCAGGAATACCATCCTAGTCTCAGATTGGATTCAGATCAGGCCAAACATGCTGTCTGGCCTGATCTGGTTCCAATCTGTTTGCAAAGGTTATTATGAGCAGACAACACTTGTAGGCAATGAGTTTATAGCCATTGTAATTACAAAAGACGCTGATCAGATTGTGCAGATGCTGTGACGGATCTGCCCCATTGTTGTATAGTTACAACAAAAATAAATTCCTCTCATAAGGTGGCTCATATTTCACATCCACATCAAATGTTTGTCCATTATTATAGCATGCAACCAAACGATAAAGTTAAAATGAATAAATAAGTGGCAAACAGTGAAGACCCAAATCAAATGCAATCCATTTTCACAGGTTTAGATAAACAAAATATTTCAGCGTAAAATTGTAAATATTTTTTTACCCATAATTTTTAGCATATGTTTTGGGTGCTCAAAAGAATCGTTAGATTGACAGAACCGTTAGATTGAAGGTTCTTTTGAGCACCCAGAACATATGTTTTGGTTGAGAAATAAGGAAATTATTTTTCTGTTACGCACTCTTAACTAAAGTCCGGTTTTTATACCCGCTTTTTTCTTTAGAAAAAAAGGGTATATTAATTTCGTGTCAAAGTCGGTCCGTCGTCCGTCCGTCCGTCCGTCTGTCCGTGCGTACGTCCGTCCGTCACGTTTCTTGTAAATGTATCTCCTCCTAAACCGTTAGAGGTAGCAACTTCAAACTTTGTAGGTGAATAGGTCACATGATGTAGAGGGTACTGGGCGACATTTCGTGTGACCTTGACCCCAAGGTCAAGGTCAAAGGTCAAATATTGAATTTTCTTGTAATTGTTTCTCCTCCTAAATGAATAGACGTAGCAACTTCAAACTTTGTAGCTGAATAGGTCACATGATGTAGAGGGTACTGGGCAACATTTTGCATGACCTTGACCCCAAGGTCAAGGTCAAAGGTCAAATATTGAATTTTCTTGTAAATGCATCTCCTCCTAAACCGCTAGAGGTAGCAACTTCAAACTTTGTAGGTGAATAGGTCACATGATGTAGAGGGTACTGGGCAACATTTTGCGTGACCTTGACCCCAAGGTCAAGGTTAAAGGTCAAATATTGAATTTTCTTGTAAATGCATCTCCTCCTAAACCGCTAGAGGTAGCAACTTCAAATTTTGTAGGTGAATAGGTCACATGATGTAGAGGGTACTGGGTGACATTTCGTGTGACCTTGACCCCAAGGTCAAGGTCAAAGGTCAAATATTGTATTTTCTTGTAAATGTATCTCCTCCTAAACGGTTAGACCTAGCAACTTCAAACTTTGTAGCTGAATAGGTCACATGATGTAGAGAGTACTGGGCAACATTTTGTATGACCTTGACCCCAAGGTCAAAGGTCAAAAATTGACTTTTCTTGTAAATGCTTCTCCTAAAGCTTTTGATGTAGTAACTTCAAACTCTGTAGGTGCATAGGTCACATGATGTAGAGGGCACTGGGCAACATTTAGGTGTGACCTTGACCTGAAGGTCAAGGTCAAATAATGTACTTTCTTGTAAATGCATCTTCTCCTAAACTGTTGGACGTAGCACCTTCAAACTTTGCAGGTGCAAAGGTCATATGATTTGGAGGGCACTAGACAACATTTGGTGTGACCTTGACCCATAGGTCAAGGTCATTTAGTGTATTTTTTGTAAATGCTTCTCCTCCTTAACCATTGGACATAGCAACTTCAAACTTTACAGGTGCATAGGTCATATTATGTTGAAGGTACTGAGCAGCATTTTGTGTGACCTTGACCCCAAGGTAAAGGTTATAGGTCAAAAAGCGGGTATTTGCGATGGTTTACCATCGACTTCTGCTCTAGTTTAATATGCTTTCATGTTAGTATTATACTGAGGGAAAATAGTTTAGCAATTATTTATAATGGGGTTTCCCATAGGTGATCTTTGAAGCATTAGCTCTTTTGAATTGGCAGGTTCGCAAACATGTCAGTTGCTTGAAAATTACCTAATGGCTACCCGCAAGTGGTCAAAAGAAACAAAATCCGACTTCATAGTGAGGATTTGATCTGCTGAGCATTTTAATTTCAAACGTTATTGAATTGAAAGGGAGGTATTTTGGAGAAATACGATTTTCAACTAAAAACTGTACGGAAAGGGTCAACTAAACATTCAGTTTTAAACAGTTTTTCACTGTCTTGCTTTTGGATCTAAACATTGGACAGAAAAATGAAACTTTTAGTCGTAAACTTTTCGCACTATTCCCAGATAAGCTGTTTTAGCAAGGGGGCATAAAAGCAGACTTTACATTATGTGAAATGTCAACCTGTTAATGTCATCGTATTCGTGAACGTTTGTCAACATATATATTTGACAATATGAAATTAAAAGTCCTATTTCGTCTAAACTGTGAATCCTCAAATTATATTGCTAAATTTTTTTCCCTCAGTATATATTACAGCATTGATTAGTACTTTGTATTTGAACCGTGACATGTGATTTCCAACAATGTGGCATTTTTACAAGTGTAGACTCAGACGAGCCTGTGCAGCCTCCTTTTAAGCTTAGAAACTCAAATGATGTACGGTCAGTAGCTTAACGCTCATGGAATATTTAAGCGACTAGCAAAGGCTCTGATCAGACTGCGCGTATGCGCAGGCTGGTCTGAGCCTTTGCTGGTCACATATACCACATCGCGACTATTTGTTTTGTTTATTGTACAAACTAAACTGCATGCAGTTTGATCTGGGTCATCACCATCTGTCAAATGTTTGTTAGTATCTCCGTCCAACTATTTAACATAAACATTTTTCCCCACCAATTCTAGGAGGTCTTCTGTTTCACTGGAGATTTTCCAATCAACTTGAATAAAATAAGCCGGAAAAGTTCAAAAGTCACTGGAATGGCATATTCTGGTTTTAACATGTTGATCTTTGGTACTCGACCTGAAAAATATGCAAAAATATGCAAAATGAAGTGAGCTGGTACCCATCATATGGTACAAGCTGGTACCCATCATATGGTATAATTTTGGCAGGTGTGTTCAACAAAGAGTCCAATCGGTCTGCCCTTTTGCAATCCAGGGATTTTCCTACCTTTCTGAAGCCGGGGCCAGGGGCCTGTTGAATTTGGAAAAAAGCATTTGGATCATCAAAATTGGGAATATTTGATGCAGTCTAAAATGACTGGACCGCCATTTCAAATGGATTAAAAAGCATATAAGAAACTAGCAGTGAAAAGCTGTAATACATGTATATTTGTTGCTTTAATTGCCCTTCATAAAAACTTTCATTCACATTTTTATGCAAATTTTCATGCATCTGTTACTTTGCTATTTTTGTTTGGATTTTCATGAATTTTTCACCAAATTGTAGAACTAAGAAATTGGTAATGATATCCACCATTTTGGGAAGTGTTCATTCATTTTTGAATTTGGAAGGGGCCAATATTCAGCCCCAAATCAGGCCTAGGAAAATCCCTGTCAATCTGTTCAGAGTTTTAGTAGTCTACCTATGTACCCAAAGAGTGCCCATCGAAGACTCTGATCAGATTGCATGGATATGCAGGCTGATCTGAGTCTACGATGTGTGCACATTGCCACTTTGCACTTTTTGCTGGAAACCGGTTTAATTCGGGCACCAACCACAATGAAATGAGCATGCAAAAAGCTGATTTTTTTTTGGTATTTTGTTTTCTTGTTGATGTAGTATCTTTCATTTCCTCTCATTAGTCCTTATGTTTTAATTCTTATCAGATAATACTAGGCATGTGCAGATCCAGAGTAATGTCAGAGGGGGTCGAGTTTTAAACTTTTTTTATGAGAGGATCCAAGTAACATTATAGAAGGGCCATCACTGGCGTTTAAATGGTGTTTCACTGGCGGGCCAATGATGGCCCAACATTGAATGCTGGCTTTGTAGCTTTGTGATTTTCATGGGATCTGGACCAGTATTGCTAAGAGACCCTATATTTTTGTGTTTTTTAGGGGGGGGGGGGGGGGGGGGGGGGGCAGCGGGACCCCTGTCCCCCCTCTGGATCCGCCCATACTAGGATAATTTCATGTACTTCACTCTTTCCTGCATTTACAGTGTGGAAAACTAAGGATCCTGATCAGTCAACTTCTGGATCTTCACTCAGAGCTCATGCAATATGGAATTTATTAAACATTTTGAGTAAATGAGATAAAATGCATGGCTTTGCAGGGTGCAAGCTGGGCCCTGACAGTAGGGAGAAGTGACTTCTTCCTCTAGGGAGAGTGACAGTCAGTTAGGTTGAAGTTATATGGCAAAATTACAGCATTTTCTGTCAGTTTAGAAGCAAATTAGCCATTACACATACTATTGCCATTAAACTGAAGGAGAAATATGATGCAGTGGTATTAGATTGTCACAACAGCTTGCGTTTGTGACCTAAGAATGAAAATAAGTCTCCCTAAAAAAAATTTTTGTTAGGGAGATTCCCACTTCTCCTTGTATTTACCAAATGTCATGTACTTTTTGAAATCACCTTTTTAGTGTAAAAACGTTTATTTTTTTCAGACATATGTGACGTTGTTGACTCCAAAATATAACATTACTAAACATGAAAAACACTAGTGCTTTATAGATTTTAATACAAAACGTTATATAACTCTAAGATGAGACGTCATGTTAAAGAAATAGAGCATCAAATCCAGTGGTAGAGTCATAGGTTTAGATAAGCAAAATTTTTTGAGCTTAAAATTGTAAATAATTTTTTACCCATCAGTTTTAACATATGTAAGGTGCTCAAAAGAACCGTCTCATTGAGACGGTTCTTTTGAGTACCCACAACATATGTTTTGGTTGAGAAATAAGAAAATTATGTTTTGGTAGGCACACTTAACTTAAGGCCTGAGTGTAGTTGTTCAATGTACTAAAAGCATTAGAAACTTGGGTTTGGGGCACTATCAAATCCAGTTTCTGGCCAGAAGGCAGTCCATAAATCATAATAAAGCCCTCAACTTAGGTTACTATTGCTAAAATCAAACCAGTTATTTGTGGTTTATAAAGTCAAGCCAGTAGTAAAAGGGCCTATCAAAAAAATAATTTTCTTATTTCTCAACCAAAGCATATGTTGTGGGTACTCAAAAGAACAATCTCAATGAGAGGGTTCTTTTGAGTACCCAAAACATGTTACAACTGATGGGCAAGAAAATATTTACAGTTTTACACTAGAAAAATCTTGTTTATCTAAACCTTTGAAACTGTCTGATCTGAACTTGATCACTTTACCTGTCATTATCTCTGCCCAGTTGAGCAGGAACTTGTCCCCCTTTCTCTGTACAGCAGCAGTGGCAGCATCCAATAAAATGGGGAACCGGTACACCAGCTTGCAGAATATCATCGACCTACAGGACATAGAAAATTTGAAATTATAAAACATAAGCAAGTGTCAATAACACACATTTTCAGTAGGATTTTAAAGGTGTACAGAGGTAATTGGCAAAATATAAGTCTGTGCAGTTTTGCATGAGAAATGCACTTTTATTATGACCAAGTTATTGGCACATGAAATATATACTTAATGCCAGTAAAACACAACTTTTACAATATAACCTTACCTTACCCTGAATTTAATACTTTTTTAGCATTCCTATCAAATAAAAAGCATGCATCTATGGCCGTGATTTCAAGGAAATATCATTTTGGTGCTGATAAAGCAGTCCAGATAAGCTGGGTTTTATTTGTTGATAAAGGGACACAACCCAAACTACGACAAAAAAAGCAAAATCGTCTTATTAAGCAGGATATCAGATTTTCTTTATGCTTTGCTCTTTTGGTTCCAAACTTTCTGAAAATTTCAATATTGCTCTACACTCTCTATGCACACACAACGGGAAAAATGTGTCTTGAAGGTTTGACCTTAAAAATGGCCATCAAAGTTTGAGCATGAAAACTGGATGTTAACGAAAATGTGACACTTTCAAAGGTAAGTATTGTGATGAATGATAGGCATAGGTTATGACCTTATAACTTACATATGCCATTTATGAAATGCTTATTTGAAGTATTAGTCCTTTCTCAAATTTAGCGAAAAATTTGCGAAAAAGTTTAATTTAAATCATTAATTTTAGGTCCTTCCTGTAAAGTGAATTTTATGTTGTTTTCTGTATTTTTGTTTGTGTAAAAGGCTGTACTTCCATGCTGAAATTGAGTAGAACTTCAAGATTTAAGACAGTTTCATTTTTTTTTGATGATTTTGTCATTTTTCACCAAACAATTTAGCAGAAGTGTGTAATCGAGCTCAAGTTTTGCTAAAACATTTTTGTACAAAAAGGGAAGCTTGTTAATACATAGACAATGTGTATTTCACTACTATTCATAAGAAAAATACTATATATGAACCAGTTGCATTTTTAATGGCTTAAAGTATATTTGAGCCGTGACATGAGATTTCCAACAATGTGGTATGTGCGACTAGCAAAGCCTCAGATCAGCCTGCGCATACGCGCAGTCTGATCAGAGACTTTGCTAGTCTCTTGGATATTCTTTGACTGTTGAACTACTGACCGAACAGCATTTGGAGTTTCTAAGCTTAACAGGAGGCTGCACAGGCTTGTCTGAGTCTACACATGTGAAAATACCACAATGAAATCACATGTCGCGGCTGATTTCAAGGTAACCATATCACAGTGTGTGCTTGGAGAGTATGTCTTGGACAATGACGATGCATGGTTTGACAGTCACAGCTATTTATGCTGCAGAGAAACACTTAACTGTACATTTATGTCAAAGTCACTGGGGTGTGAAATGAGGTTCAAGGTCACCCGGCCACAGTGCGAGCTAGAAGAGTATGCCAAAGAAAATTATTATGCAAGGTTGACTCTTGCAGCTATCACTACTGCAGAGAAAGGCACTTTGCCACATAGATTCATGTCAAGATTACTGAAGCATAAAAAGTAGTTCAAGATCAATGGGACACAACTCATGCTTGAAAAGTATGCCAAGGGTAATTATTATGCAAGGTTTGACACTCACAGATGTCAATGTTGGAGAAAAACTAAACGTAAATTGTTACTGATGGTCAGACAACAATGGATGGAAATTGACGGTTTTCTCTTTCCAAATTCTGTCTTATAGTACAGATCTGGATTCTTTAGCATCGTTTTAAACGGATCTATTTTTTTTTGGCACCTTTTTAACTAGATCTAGATTTTTGGCATTGATTTAATCATATCAAGATTTTTGATATTGTTTTGAATATAAATTGTTATTTTTTTAATCAGATCTAGATTTATGTCTTTCTTTTGCATGTGTCTTAACATCCCAGTCAACAGCTATGGTCATGTCAAGACTGTCAGTTAACCAAGCCTCCTATGGGGCCTGATAGATCGAAATTTTGGGTATGATTGTAACCAGTTCTAGGTTTTAGGTACGGTTTTAAATGGGCCACTGTGCCAAAAACTTTGCTACGTGTGACCAACAAAGGCGCAGACAGCCTAAGCATCTGTGCAGTCTGATCAGTACCTTCGTTTGATTTGATTTTTTATGTTCCAGTCAATAATTTTCAGTTATGTTGGGACGAGCCTTCCTAGGTTGAACCAGTTCTAAGCAAGGATTAATTTGTCTTGCTCAACACAACGCAGTGACATTGGTGAGGCTTGCAATCCCTCCGTCTCGAGTCAAGCCATCTACCACTGAGCCACTGTGCTCCCAGTGCCTTTGGTATTTGCTCCCTGCAAAGAATGATATCTAAACTTGCTTCATAGAAAATTTCAATATTCCAGCTAGTCTATGTAGCTGAGCACAGGCTGGTTTGAGCCTGACCTGGTACAGGTTTTCTGGTGACTAGGCCCAAATAGATCTAGAATCTAAGTATTGTTTAAAACATAATTTTTATCTAGATTTTTGCTATTGTTTTAAATAGATCTAGATTCTTGGTATGGTTTTAAATTTTTGTTTATTTGTTTTGATTATTTACTCCCAGTCAACAATTTTTCAGTCCTGCCATGACCGGTCTTCCTGAGTTGAAGCAGTACTAAACAGTGAATAAAGTGTCTTGCTCAAGGATACAACACAGTGAAACTGTGCCAGCGAAGTGACTGGAACATGCAACTCTTCGAACCCCAGTCCAGCGCTCCGTACATGGTTTTAAAAAGACCTAGACTTTTGGTATTATTTTAATCATATCTAGAGTTGAGGATTGCTTTTAACAGAACTAGATTTTTTTATTGCCTAAAAAAGATCTAGATTTTTGTATTGAATTTGAACGCACCCTATTCTAGAGCAACCCGATCTTAAAACACACAAAAAAAACCTGATTGTTTTTTAGGCATTTCCAGAAAGGAATAATAAGGTTTAATAGTCAAATAAGTGGAATATTTGTTTGTTGGATTTGATTCTTTACATCCCATCAACAATCTTTCAGTTAAACAGGGATGGGTCTTCGTGGGTTGAACCAGTACTAAGCTAGGATAAATGTGATTTGCTCATGGACCACAACGCAATGACGCCGTTGAGGCTCGAACCGGCTGCCTCTCGGTCTCGAGTTAAGCACTCTACCACTGAGCCACTGCGCTCCCAAATAAGTGGAATAGGCTGTGACTAGATTAGTACCATTTAAAATCATATCCAAATCTATCCATCCATCTCTGGTGGTATATTGCCATGGTTTCCTTGTCATAGTTACCATGGTTTAAAGCTTCATCTAGAAAATAAGCTGCCAGCTTGCCTCCATCCATGGCATGATGTATCCCCTCACCTGCAATAAATTTGCAATACAGTTCACCATTTCCTTCATGAATATTCATGCTAGGCTCCACCCACTATGAATATATAAATATTCTTTCATGTTGGTACATCAAAAGAAATTATTTGTCGGGTCCAGTTGTGTGGGATTAGATATACAGTAAAACCTGTCTTAAGCGGCCACTCAAAAATAGACAAAACAAAGGTCTTAAAGGCAATTGGTAGCTTAATGAAGGTCAAAAGTATTGCAAAATGCTCTCTTGGAGCATTCTGCAATACTTTTGACCTACATTAAGCGATATCAATCTTGAAAACCAATATTTTGTCTTCTTTTTGACTGGCCGCTTAAGACAGGTTTAACTGTATCAGATTTCAATAGCAAACAGCGTAGATAAGGCAGGTCTTAAGAGCTGCCTGATCTGGGTCTGTTCTGTTTGCAAAAACGTTAAAAGGCGTCTATGAGTTAAAGGGTTAATTAATGAACAATGACATCCATATACATACACCTACCAAATACTCAGATGCTCAACCATTGGTTGATGTCTAAGGAAGAGAATCAAAATTCAGAGAATGTCATGCAATAGCCTATGGATTCCTAGGTCTGATGTATAAATATGAGGTCAGAAAGTATTCTCATGTCAAATTTACGTTCATGTAATAAACATGTTTTTGTAGGATTCTGGTACAACTTCATTAAGTGAAAATTAAATTTCACAAAACAAGTGTCTCAAACCCAATGTAGTTAAACACATTTTTAAACTGATAAATAAAAAAACTATTTTTATCTCAAAACTTAACTGGACCCATGGGCGATGCAAAATGTATCCACTTTTCATTCAAATAATCATGTGATTGGTCCTTACCTGTCATTGGGTCAATCATCCCTGCTGCGTCCCCAACAAGTAGACAGTGTTTGTCGTGACTCACTCTCTCCCCGCCAAGTCGTAAACTTGCCGCCTTCATCCTTTCCATCTTGAAGTTGTTTCCTAGGGCGCGGCTTATATTAGGATCTTCCTTGGCCAGGTGATCGTGCCAGTGAGCCAGACTGTCTGGCGTGCACTTGGGATTCCCGGGAATGATATAAACACAGTAGTTGAGCTCATCACCTTGGTGACGGAAAAGTGCTGCGTAACCTGTCCACAGTAAAAATACAGTTTTAACCTTATAAGCATACATAGAGGCACATAACAAGTACCTTATGCAGGCCTCCAGATAAGAGTGCTTATTTGAAATTTTTTTATCTCTCAACCAAAACGTATGTTTTGGGTACTCAAAAGAGACGGTTCTTTTGAGTACCCAAAACACATGTTTAGACTGATTGGCAAGATGATAATTAGATTTTGTTTCTCTGAACCAATGTTTATTGGTAGTTTACTTAGTATGATTTGATTTCCCCAGCATTCCAATGTTTTATTTCAGGATTAATATGGATGGATACACTAGAAATGTGTCAGTGTGACACAGATGCACCCGGGGCCATTGTATGAGAAAAAAAGTCTCCCGGATATGACCGATTCTCTAATATTGAAAAAATCTAGGATTGTTTTCTAACTTGTCCATATGCCGACATTTATTACAGAGTTTGTCAAGTTCCATCTATCCATTTTTGTAATAAGGAGCAGAAACAAAATTCTAACATGATTTAAAGGTCATAGCTCTGTTATAAATTTTGCACCAATTCATGCAAAACAATACCAACCCAGAGCTTGTCAATATCTATCCATATGAAAATTTTTATCAAATTCCCTTCATGCAGTCTTAAGATATCGAGTCGATATGAAATTCTGACACAAGTCAAGGGCCATAACTCTTATAAATTTGCGCATATTGACGCAAAACAATTCCAACCTAGAACTTGTCAATATCAAAGTGTATGCAAAATCTTGTTAAATTCCATCCCTTTGTTCTTAAGATATTGAGCGGAAACCAAATTCTTACTGAGGTCAAGGGCCATAACTCTGATAATAACTGATGGATTTTATCCTTAATCATCCTTGACCAGGGACCACGTTAGGGGGCGACTTGAGCGAAATTTTCGCTTTTTTCTGCACCACTTCGCCTTGGAAACTTGGATAAGAGAAGTGATTTCGCTTTTAAATTTCAAGAAATATTTACCTTAGCATGCTAAGAGTTTATTAAGTGGCCTCAATTATAGATAATCCATAAATAAAGTACCCTCTCAGCCGGTGTAAAACAGCTGTATTGCCCATCTGATTATTGATTTTCACTGTGTGAACATTGACACTCCACGAGAGTCAATTGCGAAGGGCACTTATTCACATTGTCATTATTGGAGTCTTTCCTTTATGTCAAATTACCTAATGAACATTTTTTTCTTGGAAAGGCTCAAGTGAAGGATCAAAGACTTAGACCGATGACATAAATAACTCCAGATAAGTTGGTCTTGCAGATAGCTAGATAAGTTCAATGACTTCAAGATAAAAGTGTCAATATAAAAAAAGAAAAGTCAGGATTTTACAATCATGTTTTGCTATCCATCCATCCATCCATCCATCCATCCATCCATCCATCCATCCATCCATCCATCCATCCATCCACCCACCCACCCACCCACCCATCCATCCATCCATCCATCCATCCACCCACCCACCCACCCACCCACCCATCCATCCATCCATCCATCCATCCATCCATCCATCCATCCATCCATCCATCCATCCATCCATCCATCCATCCATCCATCCATCCATCCATCGCATAGACAGTCCAGCCACCAAGAAAAGAGAAGATAATGTTTCTTCTATATTATTTCAGATACAGCACAGTGGATTCCATTAACTAATCAAAAAGTTCTTATAGTTCTCTTATGCCGGGCCGCGTAGCGCAGTAGGTAATGTGTCTGACTGCAGATTCAGGGGTCGCGAGTTCGATCCCAGTCCGGTCCCATACTTTCGTGGAGATTGATCATGAAATGATTTCTACGGTCATTCTCCTCCCTTCCGCTGATTCATTCAAGAAGGGTTGTTGTCAGTTACAAGCGAAAGTATGTGCACGAATTACTGGTTAGCCGCTTGTTCAAGCCTGCCCAGGAAAAAGTGTGGTTAGGTTAACTGACCGTCCCGCAATGACCATAGCTGTTGACTTGGGACGTAAAGCAACAAACAAACAAACAAACGAACAAACATAGTTCTCTTATGAACTAATGTTTAGTATTGATAGGCCTTTGTCGTCCGTTCGGGGTAAACACTCTCACTTCTCCCTAGGATCAGCAAACTTCTCCCTAAAATTCTTGGGAGAAGTCACTTCTCCATAAAATTCTGGGCCAGCTTGGTCCCTGCTTGACCTGTGTTTTATGATTATATACCCGTGTATGAAATATGAATCCAATAAAGCTATGTATTCAAAAGATATCAACCCGGAAACCATTTTTTTTTTACAGAGATCAAGGCCCATAACTCTGACAATAATCAGTGGATTTTATCCTTAATCAAACTTGACCTGTATTTTATGATTATATACCTGTGAATAAAATATGAATCCAATACACCAATGTTATCAAAAGATATCGGCCTGAAACCAGTTTTCTTATGTAGATCAAGGGCTATAACTCTGATTATAATCAGTGTATTTTATCCATAATCAAACTTGACCTGTATTATATGATTATATACCTGTGTATGAAATATGAATCCAATACACCAATGTAATAAAAGATATCGCCCGGAAACCATTTTTCATACAGAGATCAAGGGTCATAACTCTGATAATAATTGGTGGATTTTATCCTTAATCGAACTTGACCTGTATTTTATGATTATATACCTGTGTATGAAATGTGAATCCAATACACCAATGTATTCAAAAGATATCGACCGGGAACCATTTTTCATACATACGGGATGGGACGCATGTACGGACAAGGGTGATGCTATATGCCCCCACATTAAAAATGGCGAGTGCATAAAAAAATTGCCAACAGTATGTCGACAGTACGGACAATCTCCAAATTTTAATATATATATATACAAACATTTACCCAGGAAAGGTTAAATTTATGCTTAAAATTTCAATCCCTTTTATGAAACCATTCAATCTCCCAGGCCAACTGGATTCTAATATTCCAATGCCCAAAAAGAAATTTTAAAGCTAAGCTTCAACTGCAACTTCACAGAACTACCCACCTGGTAAAAGGTCTTTATTATAGAAAACAACGCCATCAGCTTTAAACTTGTGGGTACCAGCCTCAACATACGCTCTAGAACAGGAACTGTCTGGAGGTCTTGTAATGATACCAAGCTGAGTGGCTAGCCTTGATGGCGCTCCATCTGCACACACCAGAACCTGAAAATATCTAGACATATACAGTGCAATCCCTTTATAAAGCTATGTTTAGTCATATACAGTGCAGTCCATATATAATGCTGTTGAGTCATATACAGTGCAGTCCATATATAATGCTGTTTAGTCATATACAGTGCAGTCCATATATAATGCTGTTTAGTCATATACAGTGCAGTCCCTTTATAATGCTGTTTAGTCACATTCAGTGCAGTCCCTTTATAATGCTATGTTTAGTCATATACATGCAGTCCCTTTATAGTGCTATATTTAGTCATATACAGTACAGTCATATACAGTGCAGTTCCTTTATAATGCTGTTTAGTAATATTCAGTGCAGTCCCTTTATAATGCTATGTTTAGTCATATACAGTGCAGTCCCTTTATAAGGCTGTTTAGTCATATACAGTGCAGTTCCTTTATAATACCATGTTTAGTCATATACAGTACAGTCCCTTTATAATGCTAGGTTTCGTCATATACAGTGCAGTCCCTTTATAACGCTATGTTTAGTCATATACAGTGCAGTCCCTTTATAATGCTATGTTTAGTCAAACAGTATATTCCATTTAAAATGCTATATTTAGTCATATACAGTGCAGTCCCTTTATAACATTATATCAAGTCATATAAGGTGCTGTCCCTTTATAATGCTATTTTTCAAGGGAATCGTGTTGTAAAGAAACATGTCCAGCCTGATCAGTCTTCACTGTGCCTTCAAAGGCTGATCTGCCAACAAACAAAAAATCCAATTGAATCCTGGCTCTGTACCGTTCTAACAAAAATTTTCCACAATGAAAGGGTTTAATTGCTTGCTAGTGCCCTCTTCTGATAACTTTTGCAAACAGTTTTGGACGAGATCAGACCCGACAATATGTCGGGCCTGATCTGGACCAAAAAACTGTTTGACACTCAAATGGTATTGCTGAAGAATAATTTGAAAACATAATTCTTGAAAAGAAATCAGTAGATAAATAAAACTAGAGGACCTGAAGCGCTCACCTGATCTCCTAAATAATGTTAAAATAGGTCAAGATCAACTACAGCTTATAATGAAACATATACTTAAGGAATAAAGAAACGCAACAGACAAAAATATAATTTTTGCGTGTTTAAATGACGGTTTGGTAAAATCTCTTTTAAAAATTTCTTATTGAGTATATATAGCATGTGATGAAATACCAAAACGTCATTTTAACGCTACATTTTACGCTACAAGATGAAAACATACGAAAACGTAAAATGTGACGTTAACGTCAGAATAAAGATCAAGAAACCCCGTCTTTTCCATGTTCGGTTATTTGGTGTCGACTTGACAATGTGCATATTAAGCAAACGTCCAATCATATTCGTAATGCAGTTAAATATTGCGTCAAAACACGCTACTTGAATGGCAAGATACACAATGGTAGTGAATAAGCAGTAAACGTCACTTAAAGCCGTCGGGTTTGGGTCGCTGGTGAATATATGGGATAAGATAAACCTAGAGACATCAGAACATGCTTTCTTGGGAAAAACTGACTTTTCAGATACCGTAGAAATACGCTGGTAAGGTGTTTATATTGACGTTAGCCAAACAAAACACGGCATAATGCAAGAGAAAACATCAGATTACATGCCGAGAGTGAACACCAAACTTGTTAACTGTAACCTAAACTTTGTCACTGGACCATTTTATCATTAGAAAAACACATAAACATCATGGAAACCATTAAAACGTAGGATATCGAAATTTGACGTCAGAATTGAGGTTTTTTGACGTCTGAAGATCTCAAGTCATAATTCTTGAACAAAACGTTCTTGTAATGAATAAATCTCAAGCAGAAACGAAAGTTAACGCGTTTTACGCAGACTTCAGAGTTGACGTTAATGACGTTAAGCCGTTTAAGAATCCTACAAAAACGTCGCCATTTGATCATTTCCTTGATCCACAATCTATGCTAAGACTTTTTAAATCAATAAACCGATGGTTGATTAAATCTTTGCTTTTATTGACCATGTTTCTGCAGTTTACTACGGGGGGTCAGGCTGGCTACGCGCATACCAAAATGATTACGTAATCAATAATTACGTCGAACCTGCTGTAATTTGACGGACACATGCGGATTCTATGGATACATATCATTTGAACTAAAGATTTGCATCATACTGTATGCTAACAATGACTTGAAGTGTTTGTTGCGTTTCTTTATTCCTTAAGTATATTTTGTTTTATGGGGGTTGCGGCCATTTTCGTCAAGTGACTTAAAACAATCTAATGAAAACTTCATCAAACAGCCCAGTGATTTTTGAAGAAAAGATGTTTAGATAGGTATGTGGCAGTCCAAATGATTGGCCTTGGATAAAAGGTCACAGGTCAGCTTGACATTTGGTACTTAAGGTAAATCTTGTATTAGTTTGTACAGTAAAAAATAATTATTTTTCGCTGTGTACGAACTAATAAAAATTATTTTTCTGAGAAACGGGACTGTACGAACTAATAAAATGAAATTCTGAAGATCGAAAAACGGGACCAAAAACATGCGAAAATTGCCAAAGAGGGTGGAATTTCTGTTTATCCTTTTAACCTAAATACAGGCTGAATGTCTGGTCAGTATTTTCAATTAAACTAACATTGTTAATAGTATGGTGAAAGATTGAAAATAAACAACCAAACATAAAAGTCCGGATTGCCGTTTCAACCGACTCACATACAATTTGCGATATACCCGGCGATATACCCGGTTACAGGCCAACTTTACATAGGCCTGCTTTACGGAAGAGATGTCACGTCGGTCTTGTTCTATGACGATTGTCTTGATTGGAATCATACTCGGACCCACTGGGTCGAGGAATCATAACAAAAATACAACTTCTGTTCACTACCGACGGCTAGCTCTACAACGTAACAGAGCAATGTATATCGCAGCTTTCGTTTTTGGTCATGATGTAGATTCTTCTTTTCTTAGAACCCTCGAAAATGCAGCAGAAGACAATAAATGTACGTACATTCAGTCCTACAGGTTAGACGTACGCGTACACTCGTTGATTTGGAATGGAAACTGAAAATGAAAATGGCGACTTCTAAATATGAAATATGAACAACGAACGCAGAACTCTCATGAATCAGAGAAGTACATTTCTCTGCCTTCATATTGTAAAAAGAACCACAACTTACGTTTTTGTGAATGCTTACTCCATTTAAAGGCTTTGTATGAACACCTATATTTCTGCATAGGTTGGTTGGTTCGAGTCTTCATCATACGTCGTATTCCTTGTGGCGACATAACATGCTCAGCTTGTTCCCACCCTCCCTTACGCGTTAGCTCGGACCCAATATAGCTCGGTGTTAGGCTGTTAGCATTCTAAGATTATGATAATGGCAATCAATGCGTACTTTGTCATCTTCGGTCGCTTGACCATGGAAAAGCCATTACATGAGAAAATCTGTCTTTCGTGATTTGAGGCTGACTGACTCTTTTACAGCCAGAAACAGGGTTGGATGCACATGCTTGTCTTTGCACTGCTATTTGAACACCATGCTATCCCGTGTACACCTTGTTTCCATGCGCGGATTCCAGGATTTTCGTCAGGGGGGTCCGGGTCAATCTGACAAAAAAAGCCCTGACAACTTTGTTTTTTTTAGTCCTCAGCTTATTTTACTGAAGTCAAATGGTTAATTTCGAAGAGACTATCATTTTTCAAGGTTCCAGAGGGGGTCCAACATTTTCCAGGGGGGGGGGGGGTCCAACTTTTTCCAGGGGGGGGGGGTCCAATTGCTTATACTATAACTTGTGATTTTCCAGGGGGGTCCGGACTCCATGACCCCCCTCTGGATCCGCACTTGCTATCTCAACAAGCAGAAGATAGCTTTTTTCCATTTAGTCGTCTTTGGGTGGTATTTTTCAGTTTTATTTAAATTTTGATAGACCATGATTCTGTAAGCAAACAGTGGCGTCAGGCAACCCCACGTGCGGATCCAGAGGGGGGTTAGGGGGTCTGGACCCCCCCCCCCCACAAAATCACAAGTTATATCGGTTTCTTTGGACACCCCTACCCCCTGGAAGAAGTTGGACCCCTCCTCCCCTCTGTAATAAAACCATTGGATCCACTCTTTAAACTGTAAAATAAGTTGATGACTAAAAAAAAAACATTGTCCAGACTGTTTTCTGGCCGTCGGACCCCCCCCCCCCCCCACCCCCCCTGGGCCATTGTTTAATGTGTAATGTATATTTTCTTGCGTCAAGGCCATCATCACGTGCGACCCCAAACTTTAAAACAACATGTGCCCGGAATTGATGTGCGCAGTCTCTTTGATCTTAAATAATCATGCTGTCTTTGCCCTTGGCGTCAGTTGATATAATTAGCAGACGTTTTTTGAATTGACCAGGCCCAGCAAAAAAATATAAATAAAATGTGAATTCAAACTGTTTGAAACTCTGATATGGGCGGAGACAGAGGGGGCAGGGGGTCCGGACCTCCCTATGAAAATCATAAGTTGCCATTTGTTTCCTAAAATTAACTGGTACGAATCTCCCTCGAGAAGCAATTCAACCCCCCCCCCCCCCCCTCCGTTGGAATTGTCTGGATCCGCGCACGCATGTCTGACAGGAATTTTATTTTTTGCATGAAGCAGGTTTAGCTATCATACTTTCTAGAGATAATTGGTAGAACTGCGCAGGTGCGCTGGCATACAAATAAGTTTCTCGCGGAATTGGGTAAAAAAGCTAAGATACACGGACGGAAAACGAGAGGCTTTTTCGACCATTTTTTTCTATCTGAAAGCAAGCGTTGCGGTAAGCCTAACTTTAGACATGCACCTTCATCTACTTTCCTTGTATGTGAGTATTTATACCCCTGGCTAGACTGTGGGGATGTGCAGGCTCGTCTGAGCCTTCGCTGGTTGCATGTGCGAGAGGTACCATAATCTCATTTTTGTTTGTTTGATTTGATTCTTTACGTCCACTCAACAATCTTTCAGTTATGCGGGACGATTCTTCCTGGGTTTAACCAGTACTAAGCTAGGATAAATGTGTCTTGCTCAAGGACCACAACGCAGTGACGCCGGTGAGGCTCGAACCCGCTACCCCATAATCTCATGAACTGGCTCGTCAATGTAAAGCATGATGCAGAAGCATGCTTAAATCACTTTTCATCTTGGTTTGTGCGTCTGTGCGTACGTGTGATGATCCACAGGAATCATTTAATGTGTAAGACCCTTAATACAATTTCATGAGGACGCCGCGCTAGGCTCATCAGTGTCGTCTTTGTTTGATAAAAAGTTCCATCAGATATTCAATGTATATAGTTATTTTATTGCGCTTATTGCGTGCGCGTTTTGGTGAAACTTAAAAATGAAAATGATGCACGCACATTTAAAGCACAGCTAATTAGTGGGAGTACGTAGGTGTCTAGATTCTTAATCAAAGTAAGAAATGGTGCAAAGATCAGGAATCGATACAATCAAGTACCACACCTGACCCAGGATACCAATGGGAAAGTGACAAACTCACAGAAGACACCACAAACGAGAGCCAAGAGGTCAGCCGTTTCCCAGCAGGTGACCACAAAGCACATATAAACAGACGCGCACAAAACATAGCAAACACAAGACAAAACAAAAACATAAAAGATCCACAAAAGAAGTACCGCCTTGGAACGGTCAGTAAAATATTTTACTGGAGGGCTTAAACCGGTTTAACGGCGCCAACCTCACCCTTAATTCAGATGTGGATCAAGACACATAGATATTTGGTTTGCATGAAAGACCCCTAACTTATCAATGCATCATCTCCTAAAACATATAAATCAAGATATAACAAGGAGATAAAGCAAGGATAAGGACTCAACAGTAAATTAAACTGAATACCGGAGCAAAAGAAATCCAACAGGTAAACCCCGGTGGGCCCGACAAACAGCCAAAGCATCAGGCCCCTACCATCTCATCAATAGATAAGTCTTTAAGTCGGAACCATCATAGAGTCTGAAGTCCGACCCACCGACGTGCAATTAAAGAGGAAAGCAAAACTTTGAGTTACCCGACGAGATTGCACAAAGCACAGGCTCCCCTGAGCCTTCGCTGATAACATTTGTGATAAACACCAGCCGATATGGTTTCATCATGCTCGGATCCAGTGAACCGAAAAAAAAGACGCTTGGGCATATTTATGACACAGAAAGACCAGAAAGGCTCAATGATCACAGACACGTAGGACACTGTGTGTACGCGCGCGTGGTTGTGTACATGTATTTGATTTTTGTCATGACTGGACAAAATATCTCCGCGATTTGCATCAGCCCGACGTTCATTGAACCTAGCGTTTATCATTGAATAAAAGTTTGGCATGCATCAATGCTGGATGCACGCGCACAAGCGACACTGACGATCGCACTGACAGGCGAAACGCTCCTGTTTCGTCTGATCTGTTTGTTAACTGACACGCTCGACAAAAAACGAAAGCATCGTAGACAGACACACTGATTGACCAAATGAACGGAAAAAGCGTTGTGTACGAACTATTAAAATTAAAATAGGAAAAATGACCACTGTACGAACTAATACATGACATTTTGAGCTGACTGGTCATGAATAATTTATGGTGTACGAACTATTCGAGTGTACGAACTAATACAAGATTTACCGTATATAAAACCTTTGTCTTGTTAGTTTAAACATTTCTTGCAAGTATTATGATTTCGGCCTAAAAGGTTATAGAAAAATGAACAAATTTAAGATTTTTCCCATATAAATGCATTAGGAATCAAATTTGACCTTGCCATAAAGTAGGTCAAGGTCAACCTAGATTCATAAGTTGTGCAAATCTGGTAGGGCCCACATCCCCAATGCTACATACCACGTCCCAAGGCCATTGGCCTTTTGGTTCCAGAGATGAAGATATTTAAGGGTTTTTACTATATATGTGCCTGGTGGCCATCTTGGTCATGTGACCAGTACAATTGGTACAAATTTTGGCTAACCCATCATAAGGAATCTTCATATGAAATTTGAGTTCAAATGGCCAAGTGGTTTCTGATGAAACTATGTTTTAATGTGTTGATGGGACTCCAATATGAGCGACCTTGGCTGAAAAGTTAAAGGTCAACCTTGACCTTTGAAACTTATTTATAGCCATTGTCTCATTAGATTTAACATATCAAGTGAGAATAATGACTTTGGCTTCAACAGTATTCAAAAAATCAACTTTTCAAAAAAAATCCCATTTAAATGCATTAGGAAGCAAATTTGACCTTGACGTTAAGTAGGTCAAGGTCAACTTAGGATCATCATTTGAACAAACTTGGTAGGCCCCACATACCCAATGCTACATACCAAGTCCCAAGGGCACCGGCCTTCTGGTTCTGCAGAAGAAGATTTTTAAAGGGTTTTTACCATATATGGGCGTGGGGGTCATCTTAGTCATATGACCAAAATATTTTGTATAGATTTTGGCTAACTTATCATAAGGAGTCTTCACATGAAATTTGAGTTCAATTGGGCCAACGGTTTATTAGAAAACTTTGTTTTAATATATTGATGGGGCTCCAATATGAGTAACTTAGCTGAAAGGTCAACCTTGACCTTTGGAACTTATTTATAGCCATTGTCTCATTAGGTTAAACATATCAAGTGAGAATAATGACTTTGGCTTCAACAGTATTCAAAAATCAACTTTTCAAAAAAATTCCCATTTAAATGCATCAGAAAGCAAATTTGACCTTGACGTTAAGTAGGTCAAGGTCAACCTAGGATCATCATTTGAAGAAACTTGGTAGGCCCCACATCCCCAATGCTACATACCAAGTCCTGAGGTCATCAGCCTTCTGGTTCTGGAGAAGAAGATTTTTAAAGGGTTTTACCATATATGGGCATGGCGGCCATCTTGTTCATGTAACCAGGACCATTTGAACAAACTTTCGTTCCCACGTCCTAAGGACTAAGGAGTCTCCATATGAAATTTGAGTTTGATTGGCCCAGTGGTTTCAGAGGAGAAGATGTTTGAAATTGTGGACGGACGGAGGGACGATGGACGCCGGAGTGACTGGTATACTATTAGCTCACCCATGAGCCTTCGGCTCAGGTGAGCTAAAAATGAAAAATTATCCAGCATGCAAAGTAAGTATGGTAAATTTCTTAAATTTTGAACACTAGTTGCCAGGCCTAGAACCACATCAGACTGCTTCTTCAGAAGCAGTCTGATCAGTGTCTTCCCTGTTTGCTATTCTGACAAGCGTTTTGTGAATTCCAGCCCTAAACATCACCATTTTATGTGAGAACAGAAAGAGGAAAGTATTTGAAATTTTAGAACATTTACTGTAACCGTTACTTACCCTGGCATTATATTTGATTGGTTTATCTTCTACAGTGATTGTCCAAAGTCCTTTCTCATCATTGAACTTGGCATCTGACACAGAACATTCTTCTTGTAAAGAAGCGCCCATTCTAAATAGATAATACTTTTTAATAGTCATTATCATTAGTCTCCAGTCTCCAATGGAAATGCTTCATATTATCACTTCTTGGATTTTTTAAAAGCAGCAAATTTAATTTTTTTCTTTACTTTAAATGTTTAAAATCCATGCTGCACACTTTTAACAGTCATGTTTCAACCCGCACAAACCAGGCTATTCATGTGGTGTTAATGCAAGGTACACCCAATTGAGGGTCACAATAGTTATAAGTCATTTGCATTATAAAGGGACAATTTACATTCAGGAATTATAGGAAAATGACTATACTTTGGTCGTTTTCTTGTAATCATGATAATTCCTTTGTAAAATTTGGTGGTAAAAAACATCTGTGAGCCACAACATGATCAGGTAATATCCAGTCTCTTGTTATAAATTTACAAAGGATCTCGGACAGTCTCTTATTCAATCTGTCCAAATTTTGAGAGCTTATGGCTAGGATAATGTATAATTAATTGCAAGTGCGGATCCAGAGGGGGGACAGGGGGTCCGGATCCCCTGGAAAATCACAAGTTATATGGGTTTCTATAGGGAATAAGCAAATGGACCCCCCCTGGAAAAAGTTGGACCCCCCCTGGAAAATGTTGGACCCCCTCTGGAACCTTGAAAAATGATAGATTTCTTGGAAATTGACCATTTGACTTCTGTAAAAAAAGCTGAGGACTAAAAAAACGTTGTCAGAGCTTTTTTTGTCAGACTGACCTGGACCCCCCCTGACGAAAACTCCTGGATCCGCACATGAATTGACAGCTGCATTTATGTGCTTAAATCAAAACCTGACAGTTTTCAACCCCTATTTTAAATCAGTACTTGTCCAACAAGAAGCTTTTTTTGCATCTATAACTCGAGGGCTTTATAACAGGATTATACTATCTTTCCCATGGAAAAAAATATCATTTTCCTTGAAACTTTTATGGGCAATCGTTCATTAAGACTGTCTGAGGACCTTAACCTATTAATGAGGTGTGAAAGTGTATGGCATGTACCTTTTGGCATTCATAGCTATGGCTTCATCAAGATGCCATCTTTTGCATGCCAGGGCTGCTGGAATTTCTCCAAAACCTTCTTTACTCCGTCCTACGTAACTTAGACCACCTGGTGAACACATTCCCCCATTGTCAGACTGAAAGATGCAATGAAACAACTATTTCAGCATAGAATTTAAATTTTAGGACATGTATACTTGACAGCAAAAGAAACGCATGTTTTTCACTTATTTTACATTTGAAACCACAATGAAATTTTACTCTGAATAATATAATATACTCATGCTAAAAAAAAAAAGGACACCCTGAGCTTTGTAATAGGTTCGTTTAATTTTCATAGTAATTCAGGGGGCACTTTAGACTGTTGGGAAACCATTTTGAATGTATGCACAATGCCTTTTTTGGTCAATATGGTATATGTACAAAATCCACTTTACCACGAGAGCCTTTTTCTCTTTGATCAGCTGGTCATAGATACCCATCTCCATCAGTAGCTCGATAGCCGTCTTGCAAACAGCATCTCCACAATACTTGTCCCGAGGAAATTTCTTCTTCTCCAATAGAAGGCACTTCCAGCCTAGCTTTGCTGCAAATCAAACAAAAGCTTTTTTAATTCATTGCCTACTGGGAAAATTTTCATGCCTTTTGGTCTGATTTTTTCAAAATCAACTTTTCTGCAAAAGTTTTTTCAGTAATATCAAAGTGTCAAACAGTTCGGATCAAGATCACTGAGATCAGGCCCTACATTTTGTCTGGCCTGATCTGGATCAAAAATGTTTGCAACAGTTATTGTTTGATTCGAATCTTTATGTCCCCGTCAACTGTTCAGGTCTTAATGGGTTGAACCAGTACTAAGCAATGATTAATGTGTGTTGCTCAAAGACACAATGCAGTGAAGTAGGTTTGCAATTGTTATCAGCAGAATGACACTATTTAGCAACTTTATTTTTTCCCTCTCATCTTTTTAATCTGCAAATAATCTGAAAACCTTTTGCATTATCAAACCCAAATTTTAAGTGTGCATGCGCAATTACTGGCTTTGGGGAAATGCATAATTATATTTTTTCCAGAAAACCTGACAAAAATTCTAGGTTTCACCAGTAAATTTAGGTAGGGTCAAGTTACCCTAAACACAGGTATTTTTTTTATTTGGCCTAATGACCAGGATTGAAATAATGATGCAAAAAAAATTCTACACCCTTGGACCCGAGAGAAATAAAGAATATCATTATAGATTATGTTCTGCAGAATCTTAACCCTTTGTGGACCAGAAACCCCTAAACGGGTACTTACCCAGAAAGTAGGCACATGTTGCTCCACCAGGTCCTGCCCCTACTATGGCAACATCATACCAGTCTTTGTCTTCTAGCTGTATCACAAAAATAAACACTTGGTAAATGTTCTATAAGTGAGGCCCCGGAAAGGGGGTCCCAGTATCTTGTATCTCTTTAATATTTTGAAAAATATCCAATATCCCTAAAATAAATATGGCATATACCTCCAAAATTCAGAAAGCATTGTATCCCAATATCCCTAAAATTGATCCAAGTATCCTTTTAAATATTTACAAAAATATCCCATATCCTTTAAGTTTCTGGTCAATATCCCTGTATCCCTAAAAACCCTTCCAGGGCCTCATAATTTACAACACTTTTGTCATGTATACGTTTACAGGCTGGATTTCACAGAGTGCTTGTCAAAATGACAAACAGGAGAGACCTTGATTAAACTGCTTCTGAAGCAGTCTTATTTATGATTTGGGTTTGCAAAATTTATCTAAGCCTTTTTTAGCAGGCAACAAGTGTTGGAAATTTTATTAGTGACTCTCCCTGGTCCATGAACCCGGTCAGATATAATATATGTTTGACCATTGATCTAGATACCATACTTATTCCCATGCTTCAGGGATACATGTATAATGATCGCATCCATTCATCAGTAAGACGGTTATGCTTTCTGGACTGTATCCAAGAAGTCATCACATTTTACAGCGCGGGGAGAGGAACTTCAATACCAGTATTCCTTAGAAAAACTATATCCAGTAACCAATGTGTGAAACCATCTGCCCCGCCATGCAGTGGCAGATGAGGGGGAGAGTAATGCACAAGTCATTTATAACCACAGCTTGGGATAGCCGGGCAAATGTGGTTGTTTTACTTTTGTATTGTCCCATAGTGTGGAGAAAATACCAGCTATAGGGGTTAAATACACTTAGGCAAACATGGGCAAGCAATGAATTGCTGGAAGAAAAGTAAAAGTTCCCTGTTCCTCGAGCTGGGGGAGGCTGGGGCATGGTTATAAAGGACTGGTAAACAAGGTCAACAGAGACAAACCACTGGCTTAAAAGTCTCATCTGACAGAGAAGCCAGGGATAGCACATGCAACCTCTGCTTACAACGGTGTCACCTTATACGTCAAATTGACTGAGTAGCAGTTGTCAATTGTAAAATGGACAAATTCATAGCATTTGTCTATGTTTGCTACTTCATTTAGGACAAAGTTACCTACACTGACCCAAAATGAAAACTTTACATAGTATTCAAAAGTATATCTTTTGATGATAAATTAATTTTCGGGGTTAATTGTTTAGGTCATCAAATCTTCAATGCCTTATTGATGTCTTTGAAAAAAATTGTGGGTGAAAATCAGAAATTGCATATTTTTTTTATGAACAATTCAGTTGATAGGAGTCAAAATGAAAATTCTAAAAACAATTAAAACAGTCACACAACATTTGAAAAACAAGAAATTACTGACTGCGTGCTTAAAGTGATGTTAAAAAGATCATCAGTAACCAGTGTGACCTCCATTTTACGAATGCTTTGCAGAGTACGTCGCCTCATTGATTTAATGTAATGTTGTATGAGCACGTAAGGAATATGTATGTAATGCTAACAGAGGTGCATATTGGAGTCATTTATTGTATCCACTTGATGATTGGACCTGACCCTCAGACCCAATCATCCTATACGTGATCTATGGGGTTCATGACTGGGGATGAAGCAGACCAAGGCAAGACGTTGACGTCATTTAGAGCATGGAATTGTGTGGTTATTTACGCGTTGTGTGAGGCCTTGCATTGCCATGCTGAAAAATGCCAGGTCCGGTATTTTGCATGAAATGCTTAATTACCTTTTGTGCATGCACCCTGTAAACGCCGAGCAATAATGGTTGGTGGTTAAAACGATTATGTGGGTAAATTAATGTATTAACGCGATAAGGACGTACCGTTGACACACATGCACGACCAGGTCTTGCACGAACTCTGACAGACCCAGTTCTGTTGTACTGTTTCATAAAATTATGAATAGTCTGTCTTGAGCAGCCAAAATGATGTGCGATATCATTTACCGTAGACACCGCCTTGAGCACGCCAATAACTTGGTTTCTTTGATCTTTTGAAAGACATACCTTCACTATATGCAAGCGTTTTGTAACAATAAATTAATTTTTATTATCAGTACTCAGCTGCAAATGTTTTCTCGTCAGTTTTAAAGCTGTTAGTGAACCACCTGTTCCTGAGCACGTGCAACGTAAAGAACATGTTTTTCAGGCATTGACACTTGAAAAGACCTGGGATTTGAATAAAAAATGCACAATCGTTATCCTCGACGAAATCTCTATAAGCATGGGTAAATCTAACAACGACATGCATACAAACAAAAAAGCTATTCAAAGTGTAGTAGGGTTGAGTGGATACGGTGGTGCCAGAATCCACGTATGTGGATACTTATATTTTATTGTTTATGTCATTACCCCACCCATCGCCACTTTAATTACTTTATTTCGCGACTGAGTATTTTTAGTCCATATTGCACATGATTCGCATGAACATGGCTGCATATGATAAACTTTAACTTTGTTTGTAAATGTATTCCATGAAATACTTACTTCATGGGCGTGTTAAGTTGTGAAACACCACATAATTCACTTTACTTTCATTTCTACCATCTCGTGTGCTTAATTTTCTTCATTGAAGAGTTACAGGGATTCCGTTATTTTCATTGGTCCAAAATCAAAGTTATAATTATCTGACCACTGAATCGCTTGTTTATTTTTAGATCAACTGGATTCACCAGTATGTTCGTTTGTTTTCGTGTAATTTTACGGAAATTCTTTTATTTAATACCGTACTTGGCTAATTCACACACAGTTACCAATCTTTAACTGGCTGAATGATCGGAATTCAGAAATACTTATTTTTTTATAGAAATTTTGCATGTATCTTTATAAAAATTACAGAGATGGTAGATAATAATTAGAACTATGTCATATCTAATCTTTATGTGCCTCAGTCGTCTACAAGCTTAGGGACATTCTGCCTGCCAATCTTATTTCACCCCATTTTCTTAATGTGTTCATTGTTTAAAAACTTTTCATATTTTCATCTCTAGGTCGGCAAGCTATTATAAGCTCCGAACATTCAATATCTAACAATAGGTGGCACGACTATCGCATACAGACCTATCTGATTAGGGCATTGTGGGTGCATGCGACATACTTGTTTACCGATAGCGTCATCAAATCATGTGATTTGCCCGATTGGCTGATTCAATATTGTTTATCAAGCGCGTCATCACGTGTCACTGAAACCGTTTCCATGAAATGGCCATACGGAGAATGTTTTCAAAAATGTTTCAGTGCATAAAATACATCAGTCTTTGGCAAAATACCGTAATACCCATTATTGTTATGGTTTGGCTATCAAAGCTGACTAGATGCCTCCACCAAAGCATTATTTATAGGCATTCAGTGCTTGTTACTTTTTAACGTAGGTGTTTTGAGTAATGCGTACCGCGTAATAATAAATCCGAGTTTTCAGTTTGGTGATGTGCCTTAGCAGACAGGTCGATTCTTTAGTATCGCGCCTGCGCAGACAATGCCGAACATTGCTCCACAATTCATTGACTACAAGGTAGTTAGGAGCACTCATTTTTTATGAGACGCTGACACGCAAGTGTCGAATTGCTGTCACGTAAGTGACGAAATCCATATACTTTTGTATTAGAACTTTTGATTTTTGGTCTATTTAAAACTTGCACTTTCATTATAAACTAAGGATTTTTTTTCTCATTCTAGCTGGCTCAAACATATTTGAAATCACATATCATGTAAATAAATCAATATTAAAATTATAGGAAACTTATCAGTATTTTGATTGCTCACCACACCTACCCAGACCGTACCCTGTTATTGAGCCTGACTGTACGATCTGCGGGAGTGCCGTAGGGTATCATCCTTCGACACTCTGGGAGGCCGATATCAGTCTCTTTGACTCGCTACTGTTATGTTTGAATGATTTAGGTTGAACCCCAAAATAGCACTGACTGTCCGTGTCGTCGTCCGTCTGAGTCGTCGTCCTTCTGTATTGCCAGTCGTCCGTGTCGACGCCGGTCTGCCGAGACGTCACTTATCTGTGTCGTCATCCCCAGTCTGTGTCGTCATAAACAAGTCTCCTGATACAGTCAAACCTGATCGTAGCCTCCTACCATGAGTGATTTTATAAAAACACCCTCCTACCACAATTGGTGCTCGAGGCTGATCTTATAAAAACACCCTCCTACCACAATTGGTGCCGTGACCTTTTTACATCGAGGTATTGCATTTGATACTTCGACGGGGGGTGCGTGTCTGAGTTTGTGAAGTGTGAGCAAAATAAAATTAAAAAAAAAAAAAAAAAAAAAAAAAATAAGAATAGGAAAATCGTCATAAAAATAATAATAAAAAAAAAAGATAAGAAAAAACAACAACTTAGTTTAAGGTGCCATTACATTTGAATTTTCAAAGAATAATGTCAGAACCTGACACAACTTTGATTAACTGGGATACCCCTTTACTTCAGCCAAGTGTAACCACTCATACATATACACCGTATATACCTGCACCATATATAGGCGCAACTGATCAGCCAAGCAGCCACGTCAACACAAACACAACGCGAAAAGTGACATTTGAGAATCCAATAAGCATGGATGAAACAAATAGGTATGTGGGTAGCGGGGGTCAAATAAATGAAGCCCAAGGACAAATTCCATTGAGGGAAATGCAGTACACGGCTGAATATAATACAAGACCGATAATGCATTCAACTCCCATGGCTGATACCCCACCCTATCCAACCTATCCACCCCCTCGTTCCTTGCAGACCACAATGGGGTCAGTTCCTCCAGTATCTCCAATTAATAACTACCCTGAACCGATGGGATGGTCAAGTAGGGCCAATTATAACCCTGCGTATACTAGAACTGAAAGACAGCCTGAGCAGCCATTAGCTAGGAATGACATGCAGTCCTCTATGGCCATGCCTGGGAATTACAATAGTGTACAGCGAGGAACGGGGTATGGTTCTGAAACTTATGGGAATTATACAAGATCATACAATATGCCACCACCTTCACCATCGTATAACAGGCGCACAAATGATTATGCAGACTACAACTCATACTGGGGCCCACAATCAAATAGCGGGTACCCAAATGATCGCGGAGCTCGAGGTAGCTATGCTTATCAACCTCAGTACTCAAATAATAATTGGTATTCTGGGGATAGGTACGACTCGAATGCGTACGCGTACGGTGATTATCAGGTGAGGAATAAAATGTTAGAACCTGAGACGTTTGATGGGACCTCTACCACTGAGTGGTCCGATTACATCATACATTTCGAGCAGATTGCTGAGTGGAATAATTGGTCAGCTTCCCAGAAAGCAAGAATGCTTACTATTAAATTGCGGGGAGAAGCTCAGAAATTTATAGGAGGTTTGACGCATGCACAATTTTCGGATTTTGATACGTTAAAAAATTTGCTGACGCAAAGATTCAATCCGCAGGAAAGAGAAGTCGCGTTTAGGTGCGAATTTCGCAGTCGTCGACGTAATAAGGGCGAGAGCCCAAGTGACTTTGGTTATGCGTTACGGCGGTTAGCACAAAAAGCATTTCCAGCTACACCGTATACAGCATTAGAGGCTCAAATTATAGACCAGTTTATTCTTGGATTAGGTTCTGTCGAACTTCAAAAACACGTTCAGTTCCACCATCCTCCTAGTTTGGAGGCAGCGATAAATCTAGCTATAGAATATACTGCGGTAGTCGGAAACTTGGATAAGGTGACGAAGCCGAATTTAACTGAGTCAGATACAAGGGAAATAACCTCATTGGTTAACCAACTTGGAATTACCAACAGTGTTGCTTCCCTTAGACCAATGGAATTTAAACCTAGTTTTTCTTTGCAAGACCTTGAATAGCGTGTTGAGCAAATAGTAACGGGTGTTGTAGATAAGTTATTATCAAAGACACCAGATTCTAGGTCAAGGTCAAGAGATCGCAGTGTTGAAAATCCTCCTCAGGTACGGAGCAAGTCTCCATACCGTCGCCGTGATCAGTCACCGCGCAATAGAGATCCACATGAAAATGAGACCAGGCGAATCAAATGCGATTATTGTAAGAGGATGGGTCATGTGGAGTCCCGTTGTTGGTTTAAGCAAGATGATGAAGCCAAAAGGTCAGCGCAACCTTTAAACGCGTAAGGGTTGATCCTGCGGCCGAGGGGTCGACCCACAGTCGGAACCAAAATAAAAATGAAAGGCCTAATATTAACGGGGGTCAGACTCTTGAGCATATGCCCAGTTTGAGTGGGACTGAGTTTTCTGAAAATCAAGTTAATGATTGGAGTCAGTCGCAAGTACCTAGTACTCAGGACCTACCCTACCCCGTTCCTCAGATACGAGTACACCCACCCCAAGAACAAGTTAATGGAATAAATTACTTTGAGGGGATAGAATCTAAACGTATCGGTCAAAATGTACCGAATACAATTAAAAAAAGTTGTCAGTCTGGTACAAGTCAGAATTCATCAAATAATGAAACAGAAACTTACCAGCCTACAATAGGTCACAGTACAACAAATGAAATAGAAACTTGTCACCATAGTGTAGGTCACAGTACAACTAATGAAATAGAATCTTGTCACCCTATTATAGGTCACAGTTTAACAAATGAAATAGAAACTTGTCACCCTATTATAGGTCACAGTTTAACAAATGAAATAGAAACTTGTCACCCTATTATAGGTCACAGTTTAACCAATGAGCTTGAAACTAGTCACCCTATTATAGGTCACAGTTTAACCAATGAGATAGAAACTTGTCACCCTATTATAGGTCACAGTTTAACCAATGAGATAGAAACTTGTCACCCTATTATAGGTCACAGTTTAACCAATGAGCTTGAAACTAGTCACCCTATTATAGGTCACAGTTTAACCAATGAGCTTGAAACTAGTCACCCTATTATAGGTCACAGTTTAACCAATGAGATAGAAACTCGTCACCCTATTATAGGTCACAGTTTAACCAATGAGCTTGAAACTTGTCACCCTATCATAGGTCATAGTTTAACAAATGAGATAGAATGGCGTCAATCTGTTATAGGGCACAATTTTACAAATGAAATAGATACACACCATTGTTCTGTCATTAGTCCTAATTCACAGACGTCAGTGGAAAATTGCTCTCAAAATAAGGTAAAAGGCCACAGTTCGCCAAGTAAAATTGAGAAAATACACCAACCTAATACTGAAGGTCACAGTTCACCACATAAAGTAGATACTGATGACCTATATTTACAAAATGAAACAGCATGTTTGCGACCTGGTACTGAAGGTCACTATAATAATGGGACAACTGAAAAGTGTTGTAAATCTAGTCCTTTAGGTTACAGTATACAGAACAAGATAGAAATATGCTGTCAGCATGATGCTTTACTTGGTAGCTCAAATAAAACAAGTGATTATTGTCAACCAGAACCTGCTGGTCACAGAATACAAAACACATTAGAAATACATTGTCAGCCTGGAACTTTGAGTTATACTTCAGCAAATAAAAATGCTAGCACATGCCAAACATATACTATGGCTAATACAAAACAAAATGAAGGTCATAGCAAACAAAATGAGCAACAAACTTGTAAAATAAATGACAAGCATGAAAATGAAGCTGAAAAACAATATATATATGTAGATTGTGATCAACCAAACAAAATAACAAGTCAAGATGATTTTGATAATAATTTCTTCAGTTCATCTGAAATAGAAAGTACAAACAAAACAGATAGCCATTGCTATACAAATGGACAAAATCATGATAAAATAAGTCCTGAAAGGAATGGTAATGAGGGAAATTGTCATGCTAAACAAGAGTTAGTCACTGATACAGTTCAGTATGTAAATCAAGCATGTTACTATGTGCATGGAAAGATCAACCAAACAAGATTGAATTTTTTAATTGATTCTGGCTCTAGTATATGTGTACTTTCTGAGAAGGTTTTTGAGAAGATTAGTACAGATAGTACTATCTTACAAGAAACGGCTCGGAAAGTACGTACTGCAAATGGTGGTCTTCTTAAAATAAAAGGAACTTGTACATTAAAAGTGCAGCTTGATCACCTGGATTTCGATCAAGAATTCATTATAGCTAATATTGAAGAGCCTGGAATCTTAGGAATCAGCTTTCTTGATCAGTATGAAGTTGATATAAAAATCAGAAAGAAAATACTAAAAACAAAAAGGGGAAAACTTAAATTGTATAAACAAGGGCCAGATATTTGTTGCCGTGTACAATTATGTGAAAGTGTGACAATTCCACCGCATTCAGAAACATTCCTAAAGACATATACTTCTCAAAATTGTTGTGCCCATCTCAATTTAGTGGAGCCAACACATAAACACATACAGAGAGGCTTACTAGTAGGGAAAACGCTAGTTGATACCTCTCAAGACCAGATGACAGTTTCTGTTGTGAATGCTAGTTCAAAAAGTGTAAAATTAAAAGAAAATATTACATTGGGTACTATCCACCCAATAGAACAGATATCAATCTGTGATTTGGGCTCAGAAAAATCAAAGGATATGGCAGCTGAAAAAGAGCTGCCAACTCACTTAAAATCTTTGGTAGAAAATGCATCGTCTGATTTGACGGAAACTGAAAAAAAGAAGCTGTCAAACTTGGTCTTTGAATTTCAAGATGTATTCATGTCTCCTGATGGGCAATTAAAACAAACCCATTTGGCAGAACATTACATTGACACTGGGGACACCAAACCTTTCAAGATGCCTTGTCGCAGAATTCCAATGTTTAAGAAACCAGTTGTGGAGGCAGAAATTAAAAAAATGCTTGACCAAAATGTAATAGAACCTAGCAACAGTGCATGGAATTCACCAATATGTTTAGTAGCCAAGCGCTCAGGTGAATGGCGGTTTTGCGTCGATCTGAGGAAACTAAATTCTGTAACCAGATTGGACACATTTCCCTTGCCCAATATGTCTGAGACTCTGGATAGACTTGCAAATTCAAGCTATTACAGTACATTAGACATGGTCAGCGGATACTGGCAGTTGTCCTTAAATCCTCATGATCGCTGCAAGACTTCTTTTGCAATACCAGGCGTAGGAACGTACATGTTTAAAGTGATGTGTTTTGGCTTAAAAAATGCGCCTGGTTCGTTCTCCCGACTAATGGAAACAGTTCTGCGAGGGTTACAATATGAGAAATGTTTGGTGTACCTAGATGACATTATTGTTCTTGGTGGAAACTTTGATATGGCTCTTCAAAACTTAAGGCTAGTCTTCTTGAGGCTGAGACAGGCAAATTTGCAACTCAAACCAAGTAAATGTAAACTTTTACAGAAACAGGTAGTTTTTCTTGGTCATCTGGTGTCTGCTACTGGAATTACCTGTGATCCAGATAAAATTGCAACTTTAAGGGAGTGGCCTCAGCCTCAGGACAAGACAGAAGTCAAATCATTCCTAGGTCTGGTAGGATATTATAGAAAAATGGTGGAAAACTTTGCTGATCTTGCCTTGCCTCTCACTAAGTTAACGAGAAAGAAAGCAAAATTTCAATGGGGTCTTGAGCAAGAGGCAGCTTTTCAAAAATTAAAGGAATGCCTTGTACAACCACCTATTCTTGCATTTCCACTAGAGCAGGGAGGATCTATGATTCTCGACTGTGATGCAAGTGGTACTGCAGTGGGAGGTGTACTATCGCAATATCAAAACAACCAGGAGAGGGTAATTTCTTATGGCAGTCATACACTAAATCAAGCCCAGAGAAATTACTGTACAACCAAAAGAGAGTTGTACAGTATTGTCTACTTTGTTCAACATTTTAAACAATATCTTCTTGGCAGAAAGTTCATACTCAGAGTGGACCACAAGCCTCTACTCTGGCTATGTAACTTTCAGGATGCCACCGGCATCTTTGCCAGATGGATCAGTATTTTAGGGGCTTATGAGTATGATTTAGTCTTTAGGCCAGGACATCTGCATACAAATGCTGACACCATGTCGAGAAAGCCAAACAGATTATGCCCTTTTCCTGAGTGTCATGATTGTAAAGAAACTGAGGAGCCAATCAAAAAGTCACAAGTCCATGAACAGTCAAATGTACATGAAATTGTTAACATACTTCCAGCACAAACTGACAACATACCAAACTGGCTGAAGGTATGGACCCAAGATCAACTTCGAGAGTTTCAAAATAATGATCTGATCTTAAGAGAAATTCTCAGATTGAAACGTATTTCAGAAAATAAACCTGAAAAAACAGAGATTCTGCAAGCACACAAAGATGTTATTACTTTGTGGAATCAATGGGAAAACTTGAAAATCAGAGATGGCATACTTTACAGGGAACATGAAAATGAGTTGGGGGAAAAGTTTTTCCAATTAGTGGCCCCAAAAGAAATTTGTGAAACAATTTTTCAACATTTGCATGAACAGCGATACGCTGGTCACTTAGGACGTGACCGAACATTAAGTGCCATCAAGAAAAGATTTTACTGGCCATGTATGGATGTGGAAATAGCCCGATGGTGTAAGGAATGTGTAACTTGTGCAAGAGCAAAACCTGGTCCTGGTAGGGGAAGGCATGCCATCCAACAATTTAAAGTATTTCAGCCAATGTCTGTAATTGCGGTCGACATTCTTGGACCCTTACCCCTAACAGATAACCAAAATTTGTATATTGTAGTTTGTGGTGATTATTTTACTAAGTGGAAAGAAGCATTCCCAATTCCCAACCAAACTGCAGCAGTTGTAGCCGATAAGTTAGTCACTGAAGTTTTTTTAAGACTGGGAGCCCCTAACCAAATTCATACAGACCAAGGGAGACAATTTGAATCTGAATTATTTAAGAATATCTGTGGGCTCTTGGGGGTCGAGAAAACTCGAACGTGTCCATACAACCCTAAATCTGACGGCCTTGTCGAGCGTTTTAACAGAACCCTGATCAGTATGCTCTCCTCATTTGTAAATGAGAACAGGAAAGATTGGGATGACCACCTACCTTATGTCATGTCTGCCTATAGAGCAACATGCCACAAATCCACAGGGTTAAGTCCAAATTTGATGATGCTGAATAGAGAGGTAAACTTTCCCATAGACCTCATTGCAGGTCAACCCCCTGGGACTCCTGAGGTAGAATGCCCAATTCAGTATGTGGAATGGGTGAAAAGTGCAACAGCCCAAGCATTTGAGTATGCTTACAGTCGGTTGGGGGTAGCAGCATCCCGCCAGAAAAGAAATTATGATAGGGGACTTAAACCCAGAGAATATAAAAGGGGTGATTGGATCTGGAGATGGTACCCACCAACAGCTGGGTTAAAACTAGGACTAGGATGGGTAGGACCCTATTTGGTCATCCGCAAAATTACCTATTTAGAATATTTCATCCAAAAAGATGTCAATAGTAGGCCATTTACTATACATGCGGATGACATGAAACCTTTTGATGGTCCTAGGCACCCTGAGAGTTGGCTTAATGAGGTTCCAGTAGTGGAACAACCCCTTGAGGTTATAGAACCAAGGTCACATACCCCAGAGAGATCAGACGGGGCAACCAGGGAAACACTTCCAGGCCCAGAAATGCCAAATGCGCTTGCAGAAAGTCCCATGTCAACTCCATTGACGATAAGAACAAGACGAGGACGGGCTGTTAAGCCACGCAAAATTTACTCGCCCGAGTAATCAGTCTTATAGTATTTCTGTTTTTTTTAAGTGCTGGAAGTATATATGTTAAATTTCATGTAAGTTCAGACTTTGAAGAAATATTAAATAAATGTACATGTAGTACATATGATAAGCTCAAAAGTAGGGGCTGGATCATGAAATTTACTTCATATGAATATTTCATATGACGGTTCAAAGTCTGACAACATAATGCATAATTATTTCATGACTCAGTTTAACTAAAATAATGACAGAGTCAATTCAATTTAGGGAATGCTTAATCATTCCAATGGAGTCTTGTGTTTTGCAGCCATTGGAAGGATTGAGCATTGCCAATTAATACTTTTGTTTCCATGTATATGGAGGTTTTCCATGTATATGGAAGTTTTCCATGTATATGGAAGTTTTCCATGTATATGGAGAGTTTGACCATGTATATGGAGGTTTTGTTTCCATGTATATGGAAGTTTTCCATGTATATGGAAGTTTTCCATGTATATGGAAGTTTTTCATGTATATGGAGTTTGTCCATGTATATGGAGGTTTTGCATCCATGTATATGGAAGTTCTCTATGTATATAGAGAGTATTTCCATGTATATGGAAGAAATATTTCTTTTATTTCAGGATGGAGTTTCCAGAGTTTGGAATGATCTGCCCAGTGCAAGGATGTCCTGCTTCTTCCTTTTACAGGAAATTTGACCAGCTAAAGAGACACTGGTATAACATTCACATGCAAGAAATAACCATGCACCAGTGCAGTTACTGCAGGAAAGACTTCATAGAGAAGAGACATGCGAAGAGTCATGTGAAGTCTCACATGACTCCTGCAGGGTCATCAATCGGGATAACAGAATTTAAGAAGCGGAACAACCGTTACATGAGTCCTGGTCCAGCAACCCTTCCAAGGCCCAGAACCACGCCAAGAAGCACTGTGACTCAACTTTCTGCGAGAGAACAGGCTGCAGAGCGACGGAGGAGACTGGCTGACGTGTGCAACCAGTCCCAGGCGGCTCAGCTAAGCGAAAGGGGAGCTCGTATTGTTACAAGGGACCAGGAAGTGGTGCAGCGGGCTGATGGTTCGACCGTGAGGCAGCCGAAGAAACATTGGAGAGGCTCTGGGGATGATGTGGTGGAGCTCGACTACATTGATGACTTATAAGCTCCAGCTGAAATTTTGTATTGTTTATTTTTGAGTTAGCTAGAATGAATTTTTTTTTTAGATATAGGATTGGCAGATTTTATTTCCCTTCTCATTAATTCATTTCCTTAAAAAATAATGTAACATTATTTTTTTGTTTAACCCCGGAGTAATGTAGTAGGGTTGAGTGGATACGGTGGTGCCAGAATCCACGTATGTGGATACTTATATTTTATTGTTTATGTCATTACCCCACCCATCGCCACTTTAATAACTTTATTTCGCGACTGAGTATTTTTAGTCCATATTGCACATGATTCGCATGAACATGGCTGCATATGATAAACTTTAACTTTGTTTGTAAATGTATTCCATGAAATACTTACTTCATGGGCGTGTTAAGTTGTGAAACACCACATAATTCACTTTACTTTCATTTCTACCATCTCGTGTGCTTAATTTTCTTCATTGAAGAGTTACAGGGATTCCGTTATTTTCATTGGTCCAAAATCAAAGTTATAATTATCTGACCACTGAATCGCTTGTTTATTTTTAGATCAACTGGATTCACCAGTATGTTCGTTTGTTTTCGTGTAATTTTACGGAAATTCTTTTATTTAATACCGTACTTGGCTAATTCACACACAGTTACCAATCTTTAACTGGCTGAATGATCGGAATTCAGAAATACTTATTTTTTATAGAAATTTTGCATGTATCTTTATAAAAATTACAGAGATGGTAGATAATAATTAGAACTATGTCATATCTAATCTTTATGTGCCTCAGTCGTCTACAAGCTTAGGGACATTCTGCCTGCCAATCTTATTTCACCCCATTTTCTTAATGTGTTCATTGTTTAAAAACTTTTCATATTTTCATCTCTAGGTCGGCAAGCTATTATAAGCTCCGAACATTGCTCCACAATTCATTGACTACAAGGTAGTTAGGAGCACTCATTTTTTATGAGACGCTGACACGCAAGTGTCGAATTGCTGTCACGTAAGTGACGAAATCCATATACTTTTGTATTAGAACTTTTGATTTTTGGTCTATTTAAAACTTGCACTTTCATTATAAACTAAGGATTTTTTTTCTCATTCTAGCTGGCTCAAACATATTTGAAATCACATATCATGTAAATAAATCAATATTAAAATTATAGGAAACTTATCAGTATTTTGATTGCTCACCACACCTACCCAGACCGTACCCTGTTATTGAGCCTGACTGTACGATCTGCGGGAGTGCCGTAGGGTATCATCCTTCGACACTCTGGGAGGCCGATATCAGTCTCTTTGACTCGCTACGGTTATGTTTGAATGATTTAGGTTGAACCCCAAAATAGCACTGACTGTCCGTGTCGTCGTCCGTCTGAGTCGTCGTCCTTCTGTATTGCCAGTCGTCCGTGTCGACGCCGGTCTGCCGAGACGTCACTTATCTGTGTCGTCATCCCCAGTCTGTGTCGTCATAAACAAGTCTCCTGATACAGTCAAACCTGATCGTAGCCTCCTACCATGAGTGATTTTATAAAAACACCCTCCTACCACAATTGGTGCTCGAGGCTGATCTTATAAAAACACCCTCCTACCACAAAAGAAATAAAGTGTAAAGTTTTCATTTTGGGTCAGTGTATGCATTTACTATCGTAAATCTAACAATTTACTAAATTAGTGTAAACCGAAAGTAGATTCACACAAATAAAAACGAACTTCTACGGTGGCGAATCAATACCTTGTTTTTATCCTCTGGAAACCGTATTTTAGATTCTGTAACCTTTCTCGCTTCTTGTTGCTTTCGAAAGAATAAGTAATAAATAGTTGCTGCAATCACAACGAGTACGAGAATCGTTGGAATAGATATCATATTTGCTGTTGATTTAAACTTGCGGCAAACCTTTGAACTGTCAGCTCATTTTGTGATAAAACAAGTGTTAGCTTTTACAAAAAGATTTGAGAATAAACAGGGGCGTAGCCAGCGGCTTTATGTTGAAGCCCACCAAATAAAATACAGATTAAGAGATATCTGACCGAGTTACTTTACTTTTCAGATAGCGAACAACAAGGCGCTGATTAGACTGCGCGAGTGCGCAGGCTGGTCTGCGCCATTTTTATTCGCAAGCAGCAAAGTCAGGGTTTATTGTATCGAGGCCCATAATGATGTTGAAGCACAGGCCTGGCTGACCTGATAAATGTAAAAAAATCTAAACCCGAACCTCTCCTTTAGCCTATCTGCTGCAAGTAAAGCCGGTCCACTCAAGATGTTAGATTTGCCGGATGAATAGTGACTGTGGCGACGTAGGCCTAGCCTACTGAGTTCCACTGCCAAAGAAACATTATTTTTCCTGACATCTTTAAAAACATGCCAACATTTCGGGGAATTGCACCTACACGGCATGTTCAACTTTTCGCACAATAAAAAACGAGTTTCACGTGCGCACACATGCGAACTGATCTACCGGACATGATAAAACCACTTTTAAGTGCCGACTGCATGCACGTGTCGCGTGTCAGTTGTTAAAATATCGTGCGAGATAACAATCTCGGATGATTACCCGCAATGACACATGAAAAAAGTTACTACGCGGCTGCACGCCGATTAATGCAATGGTGAACTTTAAACTAAAATTTTCCTTCCATTTTTTTTTTATCATCAATAAATTTATACTGGAGGGTTAAAAGGCACATGTTGGTCGTGCCGTCAAATAAAAAAAATCCCCGTTCCAAAATGTTGCGCATTCCTGATCGTTCATCTATTTTCACTGCTGAAGCAAAAGCAGTGGATCTTCATGTAATTCTTGATTTTATAAGAATTTAAATCTAATATATATTCTCCGAGTCGCTTTTGTATTGAAAGTTAGGCTCTGTTCCAAAATGTTGCAATTGTATTGTAGGGGAGACCGGGGCAAATGATACAGCGCGATTTTTCAAACGATGATGCCATATGTGGCGTTTCTTACTCAAACGAATGGGGTTTTGAAATCCACCATATTATAAGAAAGGCTCGGCCAAAAACAGAGCAAAGTTAGGCTTTTTATATAAATAATTGATTTTTGAGGCACCCTAAGTAAATACGAAGGTATCAGTTTTTCATGAATTTGAAAAATGTGGTTGATATATATTTTAATTGTATCGTGTAAATAGAACTATATAGATAATGTTATGTCTCCAAATAATCAGAACCATTAAGGATGTCGTGTTTTTGAATTGTGACGAGAACAGTAAACAAGAGGCCATTGGTGCAAAATGATACAGCGTGGTTGGGGCAAAATGATACAGTCTGAAATAATCTAATTTGACTCTGTTTTAAAGCATTTTCAAGATATTTTTATCGAAACTATTCCTATCACAAGATAATTAAATGATACTGCTATGTCAGAAAAGTACCATTTCATTTTTCAGAATGTTAAAAATGGGTGGTCAACTGTATCATTTTGCCCCGTTGCAAAACATGAAACATGAATGGTAACAAATATGACTCAGAAAATTGGAAAAACTGTTCGTGTTCAATCATATTCCCGTGGCAATATACAGCATTATAAATTGTTTAATTGTGTTTATTGTTATTTCTGTGCTACGCCTTGAATATTTGAATCTGAGATGAGAAAAGTCTTACTGTATCGTTTTGCCCAATATTTGAATCTGAGATGAGAAAAGTCTTACTGTATCGTTTTGCCCCGTGTACTGTATCATTTTGCCCCGTGCACGGGGCAAAATGATACAGCTGACCACACATTTTGAATGGTTTGTTTCAAGCACTAATGTCACTTCATTCCTGTATTTCTTTCTCTCAGGTTGTAGCTTATACTTGACAGTGTATTATACATTTAAAAGCAATAAGATATATCCAGTCATAAAATCGGGAAATAAATATTTACAAAAGTGAATCATTTTGCCCTGGTCTCCCCTAATAGGCATTTGAAGAACGATTTGAGTTGTTAGCGATTCCGGCTATGGTATAGCCTACTTTAGACACGTTAGGATATATGCGACAGCTGCAGCCGTTGCGTTATTGCCCTGCAACAGTACAATGGCGCGTCTCGCGATCTTGAATGTTTGGCTGACAGCCTGCTTTGAAAAATATACTCAGCGAAATAGTTAGGGAGCACTTTTTGTTTAAAATGTTAAAAAAATCCGTAGCCTGGCCGATGCTGACATTTTTACGGCATATATTTAAGATATTTCAACACAGCTTTAGTTATTGAAGTCCACAAGATTTCATTTTTCGGGCGACGGAAGATACAATTTACCACACGCGAATAATGTCCATTTTCCTGAAAATAAGTTTGCCCTTTTTATTCTACTCACTACAGAACATGCAGAAAACGATCTTGGAGAGCAAAAGCAGCATGCAACTATACTTTGTGTGTTTGTTTTGTTGCTTTACATCCCCAGTCAACAGCTATGGTCATTGCGGGACGGTCAGTTCACCTAGCCACACTTTTTCCTGGGCAAGCTCGACAAGCAGTTAACCAGTACTTCGTGCACATACTTTCGCTTGTAACTGACAACAACCCTTCTTGAATGATTCAGCGGAAGGGAGGAGAATGACCGTAGAAATTTTTTCATGATCAATCTCTACGAAAGTATGGGACCGGGTCGGGATCGAACTCGCGACCCCTGGATTTGCATTCAGACTCGCATCTGTTGCCAGACACATTACCGACTGCGCTACGCGGCCCGGTTCATGCAACTATACTGACACCTCATTCATAATCACTGTTTTCTTAGCGATGGTATACAAAAACTCGAAGCCAATATACGCCCCGCCCACACCCATTAACATTAAGTCCACCCAGGGGATCGGACCCAGGCTTCGAACTTAAATCCTGCTTGATATGTTTTATATCCATTTACCTCTGTCTGCATACGAGATATCGGTAAAAATATTGACAAATGACTTTACCTTTGATCCCGCCTAAGGGGTCAGGGGGTGGGGTAAAATTTTTGTCACTGCCATGCTTATCTATCATGACCTTTAGTGAGAATAGCTTTGTAGAATTGTAGAGCGCTTAATTAAGCATTAGTCAAACCCAAGTCAAAAAAAGGGCCACAACTCAGTCAAAAGTTTGGAGATAATCTCCAAATTCGAACTTGAATTGTATTTAATGATTCTTAGCCCTTCTGTAAACTTTGAAAGTGGTACAAACCTTCAAATGTGCTTGAAAGGGAACCAAAATTTAGCCAACAACTAAGTTAAAAAGGGCCATAACTCGGTCAAAATTTTTGCGGATTGTCTCCAAATTCGAACTTACCCGTATTTATAATGCTTTACCGATTGAGTCATGATCCCTATGTGTCGACCATGCTTCGCATGCGACACAAAACGTGGGACACGAACGCATTAAAATACAAAATGGACGATTCCCTACTTCTTCTGTTATGGTATTGGTATCACATACCATACACTGATGTTAATACGGTAACTGATTCATATATATACACACACTGCCTCTCTGATAGCAGATCAGATCAGTACAGTTTACCATGCCAATAGCTTATACCTTAAATAAATATATGTAGTTTGAACAGTGTTAATCTCCATGCCTTCTCCCAGCACCCAAGAAATATAACATGGTGTTAGAGTTTTGAACTTACATCTATATTCGTGCAGAGATTTAAAGGATATAATTCTTTAAAAAGGAATTATAATTTGGATAACATTCTCGTGGTGTTTTAACTTTGTTGCAGTATTTATAATTTCATTCTAAGAAGATGGAAGTTTACTCTTCACAAGGACAAAACCCTAGAATGGACTGGGAGTCCAAGGACTTACCCAATGCGTTCAAATCCTTCAAATCACACGCGGAATTTATGTTTGGAGGACCTCTGCAGACGAAAACAGAAGAAGTCAAATGCAACTATTTGATGATATGGGCTGGAGAGAAAGGTAGACAGATTTTCTCTACATGGAATCTTCAAGACGACGACAAAAAGAAGCTTGAAAATTACTACACAGGGTTCGAGAGCTACTGCAAACCTCGCTCAAACCAGATATATGCACGCTACAAGCTGAGGTGCAGAGAACAAGAAGACAGTGAAAAATTTGAACACTTCGTTACTAGCTTAAAATTGTTGCTAAATGACTGTGGGTACGACGCAGCCATCCACGACGAGATGATTCGTGACAGCATTGTTTTTGGAGTCAAGTCTTCAAAAATCAGAGAAAAGCTCATCAACGAAGGTTCAGACTTGACGCTTCAAAAATGTCTGGACATCGCACGAACCTATGAACTAAGTCAGGAGCAGCTCAATGTGATTGACAACCAGGCGTCAATCCACTACGTGAAGTCCAAGCGGTTAGCTAAACGTCAGCCTCGAGGAAGAGCAGAGCAGCGACCAACGACGATACGACCCATACAGCGAGTGCTACCTGGACCAGCAGCCACCAAGACGTGTACGAACTGTGGGAGAAGTCATTCCAAAAAAGACACTTGCCCGGCAAGAGGACAGCAGTGCAATTATTGTTTAAAATTCGATCATTTCGCTACAGTGTGTAGAAGTAAATTAAGGGATAGCAAACGGAATGTGCATGAAGTGATAAATAGTGCGTCCAATGGATCAGATCTGGATTTATCACCTGGTGAGAATTTGTTTATTGATTCTATTGATTTTGACAAATCCAAAAATCAAGCTTTTGCTAAAATTTACTTAGGCCCCAAGTCCAAAACTGTAAACATGAAAATTGATTCAGGCTCTCAAGTCAATATCCTACCCAAAGCAACATTCCAATCCCTAGGCATTAAATGTCCTTTGCAGAAAACGCCAAAGCGACTGACGGCATACGACGGTGGAAATCTTAAGGTAGACGGTTACATAAGACTAAACTGTACCTACAATAATAAGACAATTTCTGAAGAGTTTTACGTTGTTGAAACCAACTCTACTCCAATTCTTGGTTTAAATGCATGTGTGTCACTTGAATTGATCAAACTTATTTTAGCTGTCGACGCAGACACACCGCACACTTGTCCATTGACCAAAGAAATTGTACTTGACAAATACAGTGACGTATTTGACGGCATAGGCCAATTACCTGGTGAATGCGAAATTTACCTTAAGTCAGACTCAGTACCTGTTGTACATCCCCCACGTCGTGTACCAATTGCAATACGCGATAAGCTTAAGGCAGAACTAGAGCGTATGGAAAGGGAACATGTCATCAAAAAGGTTACGAAGCCGACAGACTGGGTGAACAGTTTAGTAACAGTAGAAAAGCCCAATGGCTCCATACGGATCTGTCTGGATCCAAAAGACCTAAATGACGCAATCAAAAGACCGCATTACCCAAACAAAACACTTGACGACATACTGCCTGACTTGACAGATGCAAAGATTTTTTCAAGATTCGATGCCAGATCAGGCTATTGGTCCATCGTTCTTACAGAAAAATCTTCATTTCTGACCACATTTCAAACACCCTTTGGACGGTATCGCTTCTTACGGCTACCCTTTGGTCTTAAAATGGCTCAGGACGAGTTCATTTCGAAAATGGACCAATGCTTGGAAGGACTACCTGGAGTTAAGACAATAGTTGACGATATTGTTGTCTACGGTAGTGACAGAAAAACACACGACAGAAATGTTGACAAACTGATGTCAAGATGCAGACAAATGGGCATAAAGTTAAACGCTGACAAGACAGACATAGGACAGACTCAAATTCCCTTCTACGGACATGTCCTCACGTCCTCTGGTCTAAAAATGGACAGCAATAAGGTGAAGGCATTAAGAGAAATGCCACCCCCTACATCAAAAGCGGAACTCGAAACTGTTTTAGGTATGATCACCTACTTACAGAAATTCGCACCCAATATGGCAGAACTGACAAAGCCCATGAGACAATTACTTAGGAAAGATGTAGATTTTGTCTGGGAGCAGGCCCAACAAAATGCTTTTGATAAGATTAAAGATGTTATTACTAAGGAACCTGTACTGGCATACTTTGACTACAATAAGCCGATTACAATCCAAACTGACGCTTCAAAGTATGGTCTTGGATGTGTATTGTTACAAGATGGAAAACCTGTATGTTTTGCATCAAAATCGCTAACTCCAACCGAAGTCAATTATGCTCAAATAACCAAAGAGCTCTATGCAGTGCTATTTGCTTGCAAACATTGGAATATGTTAGTCTTAGGTAAGCGCATCACTGTGCAAACCGATCACCGACCTTTAGTTTCAATTCTAAAGAAGGGACTGCATTCCAGTCCGCCCCGGTTGCAGCGCATGCTACTGCAATTGTCAAAGTATGACATTGACATTCAATACATCCGCGGTCGCGATATACCTGTTGCAGACACGTTGAGTCGTAAATTCTTATCAGATACATACCCAGAACTTACAGAAGGGCTGGATGATCACGTCCATGCTGTAATGTCCAATCTTCCCATCAGCGATAGGAAAACGGACATGCTCAGAACAGCTACTGCGACTGACGTACAAATGCAAAAACTAAAGCAGACTGTACTAGACGGATGGCCTGACACACGCTCAGACTGTCACAAACTACTACTTGACTTTTGGAATTACAGAGATGAAATCACATACGTTGACGGTATTCTACTTAAGGGTACAAAGGTCATTATTCCGAAAGAATGTCGCAAAGAAATGCTTGAAAAGATTCATGCATCTCATCTAGGCATTGAGAAATGCACTCAGCAAGCACGAGAAGTACTATTTTGGCCAAATATGACAACAGACATACGGACGACAGTACTAGATTGTGCTATATGTCTTGAACACAGAAATGCTAACCAAAAGGAACCACTTTATTCCTATAAGATTCCTGACAGACCATGGCAAACCGTGGCCACAGACCTATTTCACTGGAATAACGTTGACTATGTAGTACTAGTTGACCTGTACAGTAGATATTTTGAAGTTAGCAGCCTCAGGGACACCCGAGCGCAAACTGTCATTAATAAGCTGAAAAGTTATTTTTCTAGACATGGCATTAGCGAGACGCTAATCTCTGACAATGGACCACAATTTAGTTGTACGCTATTTGCTGATTTTTGCAAGGAATGGGACATCAGACATACACCATCAAGCCCCCATTATCCTCAAGCTAACCCCGCAGAGAGAACAATTCAAACAATCAAGAATTTGTTCAACAAAGCTCTTACGGATAAAAAAGACCCTTACTTAGCAATTTTGGCATATAGAAACACCCCTATAGACTGTGGAAAATCACCCGCACAATTATTGTTTTCTAGACAATTAAGGTCTACACTGCCCGTGACAGCAAAACAGCTTGATCCGAGTGTGCCAAGCAAATCTGCTTTGAGAAAGAAAATGCAAACTTCTCAAACAAAATCAAAGCATTACTATGACAGATCAGCTAAACCAATGAAACCCCTAAATCCTGGTGAAGGAGTTAGGATTAGGCAAGGTAAACTATGGAAACCTGCTATCGTCAGAAAGAAAACAAATGACAGATCATATATTGTTGAAACGCAGGACGGCGGATCATACAGACGTAATCGACGACATCTGTTGAAGTCAAATGAGAAACCATTTCAATTGACTGACCCCCCAGATTTTACCCCCAGTTTTGTAAATAATGCACCAAAACCTCAAATCATTGAGACCCGACCTCCTGAGACTATTCAGAATAACAGCAAACAAACACCTAAATCCCCTGTGAAAATTCGACCTGAATCAGAACGAATTATAAGTAAATCACCACAAAAGATTGTTGAAAGGCCAGAAAAGGAAACACCAGTTGTTAGAACCAGATCTGGGCGCATTGTTCATCCTCCTATGAAACTAGATCTATAAACAGTATAAATACTGACGCTGATGCTGAAAAAAAAAGTAAACTGGAACTTATCTAGAGTAATGCAAACAGTTTAACAGTTATAATTTGTTTATTTAATGTTTATCCCAGTAAAAACATTCATTAATCAGATAAACAAATTCTGGATACTATCAACAAATTACTGTGCTGATAAAAAGTGGATTAACTCTGAAGAAAATACACAGATCACCCCTGATATCTTATCAGCAGATTATTTCATTCGTGGGAACAGACTTCATAGTAAAAACAGACTGGCACCCGTCCGAATTATTTTTTACAATTTACACAACATTATTTCAGTCATGCATTGTTGTATGTGTAAATGTATTTTCTTTTTAAAAACAGGGAGATGTTATGGTATTGGTATCACATACCATACACTGATGTTAATACGGTAACTGATTCATATATATACACACACTGCCTCTCTGATAGCAGATCAGATCAGTACAGTTTACCATGCCAATAGCTTATACCTTAAATAAATATATGTAGTTTGAACAGTGTTAATCTCCATGCCTTCTCCCAGCACCCAAGAAATATAACACTTTATGTATGGGATAAACCACCAGAAACTTTTATTCTTGCCCATTGCACTTTAACAACCGGATCTAACACCATGGGATTAGAACCGAGACCGCGCGCGAGAGAGAGAGACAGAGAGAGAGAGTGAGTTTTCACTTAAGGTCGCTCAAAATAAATGACGTCGCACGTCAGCAACGTTAATTGTCGTCGTCGCTATGGATCCTAAACGTCATTCGACTGATGGGCCCGTGACTGCTGGCGGCGTCTCAAAAGTGGTAAGCAGAACTTTCTTATTCATATGCGCGAATGCGTAGTGTAGTAGATCGACGTTTATCTGTCCGCGTAAATGTACTTGTACGTACATGCCTGTAAAGGTATTCACAGGTTTTCTCGCGCCGGGGCACATATTTTTATATGACTATAGTCTGTACGAGAAACGGAGCCTTTGTCGAGACTGCCATGCGCATGAGTGTCGACTGCACTGCGCCAGAAATGCCAAAATTCCAAACTAGCTCTGTATTGTTGATGATCGGAAAGTATGTGCAGAATGTGACATTGCGTTTTTAGCATAAGATTTGTTTTCAGGGATATTGATAATGGCATATATATGAACTAGATATGGAAACTCGACTTTCTAGTTTTTTGGTCTGGGCTTTGCCTTCTGCTATTTGCAATTTTGAGTGATCAGCGGGGCCTTTGTTGTTCTGGGCGAAGGCTCAGACACGATTGAGTCTCCGCCGATCGGACGGTATTAAATTCGATATTTGTGACATGAGTTCGGTGATTGTTGTGATTGGCTCGTTATTATTATAAATCAGATAATTTTCAATGAATGTGCTATTTCAAGCTTTAAAGATGTATTTGAACTGTTTAATGCATCCATGCACCCTTTTAAAACATGTGCAATTTGTAAGTAATGTTTTGATGTATATAGTTTTATTATAGAGGGCCACTTGGTAGAATGGCTATTTCAGCTAAAAGTGTACACCTCTTTAAATATTGTATAAATAAAAACTATTTTGCTGTACAGCAACTGTACGGACACTGTTGAAGAAACGACTGCATGAATACGAGTGATGCCAGGAAACTGCGCAGTTTTCTGTTTTACGGCCATCACACATATTTTTGTCAATTTTTATATCAATTATTTACGTCAACATTTGCTGATCCGGGATTGTCGTCAGTGTGTGTGTGTGTGTGTGTGTGTGTGTGTGTGTGTGTGTGTGTGTGTGGGGGGGGGGGGGGTGACAGATTTTTTATACCCTTTTCTTTCTTTAGATGCTGGCTCGATATTTGGTAAATTTCAATTCGAATATTCCAAGGGGCTGGGTTTCAACATTTTCCAGGAGGGGGGTCCAACTTTTTCCAGGGGGGTCCAATTGCTAATTCCTATAGAAAACTATACAGATTGTGATTTTCCAGGTAGGGGTGCTAGTGGTCCTCACATCGCACACTGGTTCTTATAGGACAACAGCCTTGCAGAAAAAATAAATTCAGTCGTAAAAACATTAACCACGAAAACACAATACCTAGTACCAATCTAGTAATCTTCGAGTGGTTCGTCCTGGAATTTCTACTAATTTCGATTGTGCTATTGTATTATTCTATTTTACTTACATAAGGCTCAAAAAGCAGTTTAATTATCTCAATGGTTGAAAGGTCTTCACCGCATGCTTGTTTCAGCTCAACTCATGGCCTGCTGTGCGCACGTGGCTGCTCGTGCTATACAAACGCCACGTGCCAAGACGTGCTCGATTGGGACATGTTGATGTCCAGGTAAACCGTTGTACTTTTACCAAAGTGTTAACTCCCCAGCTGGTAAACAATCTCCGTTGGTTCAAACAAGTGGCTACTATCCGCATTAATGATAATCATACACCAACCAGCATACAGTGTCTGGCCACCATAGGTCCGCCAGCGAAACGTTTCACTGGCGGGCGTTGCAGCAATGCTGGTCCGCTTTTAGATGTTTCCTGGGTAGCTGCTATTTGAGTCGTGGCATGAGGTTTCCAACAATGTGGCATTTTGACATGTGTAGTCTCAGACGAGCCTCTGCAGCCTCCTTTTAAGCTTAGAAACTCCATATGGTGTTCAGTCAGTAGCTTAAAAATCATTGAATACTCAGCGACTAGCAAATGCTCTGATCAGACTGCGCGTATACGCAGGCTGATCTGAGGCTTTGCTGGTCGCACATACCACATTGTTGGATATCTTATGCACTGGCTCATTGGTAAGGCTCTCAAAACACAAAAGAAGTGAATAATACTTTTTTTTCTGTTCGAAAGCTTGAACGAGAGTACTTTTTTTTTCGCGAGCTCAATAATCCATGTGTTTCAAGGGCTAAGATTTTGTCAGTAAACAGCATCTTCGCGAGGCAAGGGTACCAAGTTCACTTCGTTCCTTACGCGTAAGGAACGAAGTGGACTTAGTACCTTTGACTCGCGAAGATGGTAAATTAGATTTTGTTGATTCCGAGGCGGCATTTCTTTGGTGGTTGTAAGTTGGCGATTTTGTCCCTTCATTTTGGGCGCATGATGATGAGTGTACATGATGTCTGTAAACCATTGTAGGGGTGGTGTGCTGTGAGTTGAAGTACGCGGCTGGTTGCTTGGCAAACTTTTTTATGTTTTAGTGTAAATGGTCTCGCTGAGGACATCTTTGTAAGCCAATGGTACTGGAATTATTACCATGCGTCGAAGAAGAAAGAGTAAATGAGCCGCGACATGTTCTTTCCAACAATGTATCATTTTGACAAGCGTAGACTCAGATGAGCCTTTGCAGCCTCCTTTCAGCATAGAAACTCAAAATGCTGTTCGGCCAGTAGCTTAACAGTCATAGAATTATCAAGCAACTTGCAAAGGCGATGATCAGACTGCGCGTATGCGCAGACTGATCTTAGCGTTTGCTGGTCAAACATACCACGTTGTTAGAAATCTTATGTTGCGACTCAAGTCTGCTGTTGGTCTCACTACACTTATTTCGTTCTGACGTGCATAATAGACTTGTTAATTTGTGGCACTTCTTGAAAACTATATTTGAAAATGACTGACGCATGCTTGATGAGTTCTTTATTTTTTAGAAAAACAAAATGGACACGACAAAACCAGACAGAACCTTGAAAAAAGCGAAGGAGGAACCGCCGAGAAACTGGGCGGGTTGGTGGAATTTTCAGCCAGGTGTCATGCAGGATATCACACTTGACAATCTGCCCGCTCTAACAGAGTATGTGGGATTGAAAACATCGACCATACCGACCGCGGGAGAAAACTGGTCTATTGAGCAGTTGCGACAGAAAGAGGACAAACTAATCCAAACGACCGATGAACATGGACGAAAACCCATACTTGGTAAGAATGACCCCATAACACACTTTTAACACTCAACTGGCCAGTCTTACCCATCACACTTTTGATCCTTACTCAGCCATAAATTCATGGGCACTACTGGCCCACCAGATCAGCTGGGTTCTGCTTGCAAATGCATCTTTATGATTTGTGATCTGTGACTGGGACATTTCCGAGTCAAATGCACCTGTCTGTGCGTGATTTTATTTTAATTATTAATAAATAAAACATAATCTAAACAGTTTTTAAGAGTATGTTACTTATCACCTCCCTTAAACGCCTATATATTTTGTTGTATAGGTGTCAGTTTTAGTCTGAGTCTTTTTTTTTATTTGTAATAAACATTGTTCAAAATACAAATATACATAAGTTCATATACAATACTATGTGAACATATAAATATGGAGATCGTTCGAACAGCTAGCACTAATTTTACACTATTAGAGAGAGGAGGGTAGGGTTAGAGAGAAGCAGGCAAAGAGCCTGTATTCAAAGTTAATTAGCATGCGGGATTGTAGAGTACTTTATACCACCCTTACCAACTTTAGCACGAAATATCCCATGGCTTGCAAGGTTTACACTGATGTAGGTGGCATAAAATAGTTATACCATATTTGTCCACCTGTACGTAAGATAATCCACTCGCTAAAGCTCGTGGATTATCTCCACGTACAGGCGGACAACCCATTGTATAACTATAACATAGACTATGTAAGTAATTGGATATATTTTATAGGTGCGAACAAAGGACTAGCACGAGCCTGAGCTCTTGCCTAGCCTCTATTCTAAAAGAAGTTTGCCGCTCATGATAAATGGCTGGAAGAATGTAAAAAATATAATATAGATAACATAACGACAATAGCAAAAAGCCAGCATCAAAAACCAACAGGGATAGTGAAAATCTCACTCTTCTGTCACAGTTGGGAAGAAATAATTATACACGGGAGACCATTTTTTAAAGAACTTATTGATCTTGTTGTTGAGGAAGGAAATATATTTCTCACTTATCATTTTTTCTTTAAGAGGCAAATGAAGCCTTGGATATTAATAGTTCTGGAAATAAATTTATTTTGGTAAATAAAAAGCTTTGCAAGAGCATATATGTAATTTACTAATTCATTGTTACCAGTATATGAAAATAGTATTTCCCTGTTCTCTAGAGATAATTCAATGTTGACATTGGTGTTGAGCCATTCTCTTAATTCTCTCCAAAATTTTTTGACCTTTGGACATGACAAAAACAAATGGTGTATTTTTTCTGGTTGTGCCTTACAGTAAGAACATACTCCACTATCAATTTTATTAATTTTAGCCAAAAATGAATTTGTAACTAAAATATTATCATTTATCTTATATTGGAAATCTCGAAGTTTAACTTCATGCCATTTTTTGGTACTAAGAAAGTAAGATTTCCATTCATTTTCAGTTATGTCACCTATTTCAGCTTGCCATTTGTTCTGTGGTATATAATCATTCACATTTACAAAAGTATCATAGAATACTCTACTACCTTTTTTGGCCTTCATAAGCTTTTTAACAAAGACATTACATGTCACATTTATTTTGTTTTCAAAGATTAAAACGCGGTTATCATTAATTTGGGTTATCCATGACCGGGGTATTTTGTTTAAAAGATATTGATAATCTAAAAAAGTACCATTGATATTGTACATTGTTTTTAATTGTTCAAACGTGTAAAATTCGCCATTTTGACCAATAATATCAAAAACTACCCTGATGCCTTTTTCATGCCAATTTTTAAAAAGTATTTTTCCATGTCTTATGTTTTCGTTATGCCATAAAGGGGAGTCAAGGATTTGGCCAATAATTTCAACAGGTAAAATTTTACAGAATTCCGCCCAAATATGCATTAAATCTTTCCAAAAGGGGTTTTGTAACTCACTGCTTAGTTTAAAAGCGTATGAACCACCAATGGAGAAAAGAGTATGAAAATTAATTAAAGCTAAGCATGTCCATTCATTTGGTTTTGTTTGATGAAGTATTCTTCGAAGCCACGAAACCTTAAGAGCTTTAATAAATGACCTAAGTTCTACCATCCTGAGACCTGCACAAGCTATATTCTTTATTATAATTCTTCTTTTTATTCTGTCAGGACCGGAATTCCACAAAAATTTATAAAATAGTTTCTCTAATTCGGATATTAGTCCATTTGGCGGTGCTGGCAATGAAATAAAAAGGTGAACAAACTTTGAGACTGCAAGGGATTTGATAATGGTTATTCTTCCTAATAGAGTTAGTTTTCTTTTCGACCAATGATTTAGTAAATTTTTAATTTTTAAAAGTATTTCTTGGGAATTTAAGTCCCATATGTTGAAAACGAGAGGAGAAAATGTGACTCCTAAAATTTTTAATGGGTCCTGGGACCAATCTAATGCAAATTCTTCACATAGAGTTTCAAGAGAGCCACACGACGAGCCAATCCATAATGCCCTTGTTTTGTCAACATTTATTTTCAATCCTGACATTATGTAAAATTGTTTAAGTAAATTCAAAGCTGCTTTTAAAGATTTTTCTGTACCATCCAGAATCAATTGCGTATCATCGGCGTATTGTGATAGCTTATATTCTTTTCCATTAATTGATATACCTTTAATTTCTTTATTTTTTCTTACCATTTTTCCTAAAATCTCTGCACATAAAATAAATAAATATGGGGATATTGGATCCCCTTGTCTACATCCTCGTCTTAAACTAAAAAAGTTGGACATAAAACCATTTTGTAAAATACAGGTTTCAGAACCTTTTTGAAATAAACCCACCCACGATTTTATTGAGTTCCCAAAGTTAAAATAATCTAAGACTTTCATAATAAATTTCCATGAAACGGTATCGAAAGCCTTTTCAAAATCTATAGATAATAATAGACCTGGTAGATTTTGTTTCTTAGACTCGAACATTACATCGTAAATTAGCCTTACGTTTTCTCCTAAAAACCTACCTGCAATGAAACCTTTTTGATTTTCATTTATAATAGTATCTAAAACTTTCTTTAATCTGTTTGATATAACTGCTGATGCAAGTTTGTATATTACATTCAATAGTGAAATAGGTCTCCAGTTTTTTAAAGGTCTTGTGAACCTTCAAAGGCATTTTTGAAACTCTTCATGATTTAAATGACAGTGATGAGAAACCCAAAATGCTGAAAACCCCATCTTAAAATTCCTACCGAGTCAAAAGTTATGCAAGTTTTAAAATTATGCAAATTAGCATATAAGCCCCGCCCACATTATTGTTTTGAGATGATTTTTTCATAATGTCATATTTTATGTAGTGTGATTTCTAAGCAATTAAAAACAGCACAATTGAGCTTCTATATGCAAATGTTGTATTTTATCATATTGAATCAGTTTCAGCAAATCAAATATTAAATAATGTTAAGATAAATGAAATATATTAAATTTAATATTTAAAAAAGCTCAAATGACGTCATATAAGCCTCTCGCATATTTTCGTCTAATTAAATTTTGAAACATTCATAAGTTGGTAACTATTTTGAAATTTTTGACGGGGCTTTCGACATTCTGTTTCTCTCATTACTGTCTTTTCAATCAATAGGAGTTTTAAAACAGTTTTATGAAGGTTCACATGACCTTTAAGTTAATCCGGGATTTGTTTTGTTTTGGTATGCAAGTAATTACTCCCTGTTTTTTGCGTAATACTTAATGAACCATTTCGATACCCGTAATTTAAAGACTGTAAGATAAAATGGCCTATGTCAGTCCAGAAAAATTTTAGTCTGAGTCTTAATCTACATCCATACTTAGTGTATACGAAAAACAAGGGCAATGGTGAGTCTGCGCATCTGTGCAGACTCGTCTGAGCCTTCGTTTCTCGACAATGCGATAAGTACCACAATCTCACATATACATTGGCGTAGCTCCCATTACGCAGTGTACGCACGTGCGTAATAAAAATAGTAACACTCAAGGGAGCTCACCTAATGTGGTAAAAGTGATTTCCCACACCACAAGAAACTGCTGTTAAATGAATAATTCGCTCCCTCTGGGAGCAATTGTTTTCCTTTCAGAGAACTTCTAATTTGAAAAGGGACATAATTGTAGAGAATCAATGCTTGATACAGTAGTCTCCCTTTGATATGCGTAACTTTTTCAGCGTCTGTCTACGCCACTACATAATATGCACGTATATCTACTTTATTTAATGGGGTTAGAAGTCTACGGCTGTAGGGCTAGAAGTCTACGTTTGTAATACGAGCCTTCATCTACATCCATACTTTGCGTATACGATTGTTGAGGGCCCTGTCGAGACTGAGCATTTGCACAGGCTCGTCTGACCTTCCACATCTCGCATATGCGTCAAATTGTGCTGTCCCATTTACTTATTAAACACCTTTTTATGCTCAACTCAACTCAAGTGGGCACTAAAGTTCAAATTATCATAAAATCTAAGTGCTGAAAAAATACAGACTTCCCTTGCATTCTAGCATTCAGATGTATTTTTCATGCTTATAAATGTTAGAATGCCAACAAGTACATGTATTTGCATTTTAACATTTATGAGCAGGATAAATGTCATGATCGTTTGAGTTTGGCATGAAATAGGTTATAAAACATTTGGACCTTTCTTTTTTGTCAGGTTTCAACACTCTATCTGGTGTAATATTCACGTCGACTTTGGAACAAGAGATAATGAAAATGTTTGAAAACACAGTCGCAAGAGCCATTGATGAAATTATAGAAGAAGATAGAATAAGAAATGAAATAATACTTGAGAAACTGTTTTTCGATATTATCCAAGCTGCGTACCACGAGATCAGTTGTGAAGATTACCTTTACAGAAACCATAAAGCCACCAAACTTGAGCAAGATATCTTAGACGAGATGTGTATTGATGTCATAGAGACAGCATGTAATGAAATGGAGATTGAAGAAAATCTAAACGAGCATGATCTCAATATCATTGACAATACAATGGATCTCTGTCTGGAGCACATGCTCAAGACTGTAACTGAAGCTGCTTTTGCAGAATTAAGCGAGACTGGAATAGAGCAAGGAGTGTTCGTTGATTCTATATTAGTTGAAGATAAAAGCGAGCTGGTTACGTCTAAAATAGTAAACTATACTTCTGACACAATACCAAAGATAGTGATCACTGATTATTCAATTGGTGCTGTTAACGAGACAAGAGCCAGACACATTGAAGAGGAAAGTCATATGATGTCAATAGATGATAAGGAGAAGAAAACAGATAATGAAGCAAAAATATGGGAAGGATATCATATTGAAGGAAGTGAAAAAGAGAAGTATGAAAATAATGTAGAGAAATCGACAGAAAACTATTTCAACTATGAACCTAGAGGAGATGCAATGCCGACTGATATTAAGGATGAAAACACTGAAGAGATGAAGAACGTCAAAATTGAGAAAATACGCAAATGTAAAGCTAAACGAATTGATGACTCCGAAAGGCGAAATGATGACTTAGCTGACAAAGTTCCAGAAAAGCCTAAAACAACTTATGTGAAGTTTGGTAATACCAAAATTAAAATAATGAATGAAACCAAACACATGCTACAAGACATAATGATAGCGGCTGGTGAAGGCTTAGGAAAAGGAGTAACCAAACCTAAGAAAAATACAGCTGTAGATGAAACACCAAAACCAGAATCGGTTGTCTATACATGTGTTATTGCCGAGACAAAAGATAACTTCAAAACAGTGCCAAATGAAGAGACATCAAAGGACACCAGACCTATCTCTGATCAAGTAGATGGAATTATGAAAGACATCGAGCTAGCTGAAGATGCTGAGAAGTCATATGTAATAATTGACAACACCAAGATTGAGATAATGGATGAAACCAAGAAACTACTTGGTGAAATGATGGGATCAGATAATATAACACAACTTGTAGAAGAACTCAGCGATGCACAGAAGGATGCTGAGTTAATGAAACATGGTGACAGTGGGATTGAAATAAATGGTACTACTAAGTCAGAGAGTACTGACCTAACCCAGCAAATAAAAACTGATGAAGCTAGAGCAACCTACGAAGACATCGACAAAGTAGGATGTGCACAACTTGACAGTGGAGATGCTAGTTCTGAAGATAAAAACCAACAACTGAAGACAGAAGAGAAATATCCTGGTAAGTCTTATTACCTGCTTTGAGAAACACAGGTCTAGTAGTGGGTCAATGGTTTTGTCCACCCATCCACCTTTCTATCTTTCTGTTTGTTTGTCCATTAGTCCATCCGTCTGTCTGTCTGTCCATCCATCCAAACAAAACACTCCAAAAGTTTTCTATCTTGGGGCCCCCTAGGGGGTTTTGTGTTCTGGGGAGAACGGCTATTTATTATCAGGGAGACTGTGATGCATTGGTAATTATTTTAGGGGAGCTGGGAGCAAGCTCATAGTTTCTTTGGATTTAGGGAACCCTGCCAAAAGGTAAAGAATAGAAAAAAAAAATCTCGCCTTAAAGGAAAAACCTACATTATGTTTGATTTAAAAAAAATCTTTGGCTTCTGTGGTAAAATGCAAGTGTATTTATTTTCCTACTAACATACAAATCTGGATTGATATTTGATAAAAACATGGCGAATACGTTTTGTTGTTGTCGATTTATTATCCTTAAAATTGTCCATTTTTAGGCTGATAAAAACATACTTAGAATGCCCAGAATGCACCAGATCGCACCATTTTTATCAAAAAAATCTGGACCCCCTCCCCCTAGCGTGAATCCACATCATTACAGGGCTACATACACGTTATGTATGTAATTCTCGGTATTAGCTAGCTGATTTTTTAAAACTTGGAAGAGTGCTGATTAGACATATACTTACTTGATGAAAGTCTTTTCATGTACATGTATAACGCAAAATATTAAGTGACTATTAAGTCATAGTCATGAGCTTGTGTATAGTTCATAATTTAATCCTATGGAAAGAATTATACATTGACGGAGAATTGGCTTATATTTTGAGGGAGTTTGGGAATAGCTGAATGAATTTTAGAGAGGCAAAATACTTTTAGGGAGCTGAGGATTTTTAATCAGGGATTTGGGGAGATCAATTCATTACTTTTAGGGAGCAAGGGAGCACAGACCCCCTGGGGGACTCATTCCTTTAAATCCAACGTTCGAACAATGATTGTTGGCTAATTATAGATGAGCACCTTCCTTTTTTGCACATTTCAATTTTTTAAATTCCAGGGATGTTTAATTTAGGCATTTTTCCCATCCAAAATGCTTGGATGGTGTCTGGTTTGTGTAATCTGCATCTCTAACAGTTTTCATTCCTTTATGATAAATCTTTGCACAATGATTGTGCACACATTGAAGATGTGAACCTACTATTTTTTGCACATTTGGTAAATATCATCTCATTTTTCTTTCAGAGGTGTTGAACTTAGGACATATTTTGCCATCCAAAATGCTTGGGGTGGGGGGGGGGGGTCTGGTTTGTGTAATCTGTTACTTCAGCAGTTTTTGTTCCCCGATTTCGAAGAAGTTGAGGGGCATAATAAAGATATCTTGAAAACTATTATAGCTAGCAGCTTCAAACTTGGTCAGCTAATAGATGATGATCAATAAATTACCTGGTGAAATTTACGAAAAAAGTATTTTATTTTTTGAGTTATTGCCCTTTACAAAAACCATTGAAAACTTGTTAATAGGATATTTTGAAAATTATTATAGATGGGAGCTTCAAAGCTGGTCAGCTGAATCAGAATGATGAGTAGTATAGCTAAAAGAGCACAATTCCTATGGACAAACAAATGGTTGGGGGCACAGTGTTTCATAAAATCAATTTCTTGTTCCTTTATATACAAACTTTGTATAATGATCGAAAATGTTTTATTTGATAATATTTTATTATACTTTTGGGAATGTTGGACTTAGACATTAGTGAGTCTACATCACTTTGGGATACTTACACTGTGTAACCTGTGTGTAATTTGTGTGTAGTCTTTAACTTCAACAGTTTTCATGGCAAATGCAGATCTAGTAGTAGGTCCACTCCATCCATCCCCAACACTGTTTGGTTCCTAGTTTGTGTGAACTGGGGGGAGGGCATTTTTCACATCCAAAATGCTTGGGTGGTGTCTGGCTTGTATAATCTGTAACTCTGACAGTTTTTGTTCCTTAAAATTCAAACTTTGCATAATGATTTTTCCAACATTTAGGATGTGCACCTCCTATTTTGTGGATATTTGATAAATAATTTCTTACTTTTAGGGGTATTAAACTTGACATTTTTCCTCCCAAAATGCTTAAGTCAGATCTGCTTTGTATAATCTGCAACTCTAAAAGTCTTTATTCCTTAAATTCAAACTTTGCATAATGAATTTTTACACATTGAAGATATGCACCGGTAAAGCAGGCCCAGAGCAGAGTTTGGTCTTGTTTAGTAATTATAATACAAATTATGATAATTCATTATAAGTGATACTAGGGGTCGTATGTTATAGTCTCAGGAGAGGAATTTATGCCTTAAACGAGACAATTTATTTTTCTGCTTAGCACTGCTTCAAATCAGGAAACGTCCTGACATGGCTGAAAAAGTGATGATCAGGATGTAAATCATCAACTAAAAACACAAGAGGAACAACAGACAAAATTATATACTCTATTTTTTTGCACATTTCCAAGTTGATCTAGTTTTAATGACACACCTGGAATCACATACGAGCCACGACATGAGATTTCCAACAATGTGGTATGTGCGACCAGCAAAGACTCAGACCAGACTCAGATCAGAGCCTTTGCCTGTCGAATAGTCTATGAATGTTTTGCTACCGACAGAACATCATTTAGAGTTTCTTAGCTTAAAGGGATGACACACAGGCTCGTCTGAGTCTATTCATGTCAAAATGCCTCATTGTTTAGGCCTCCAAATAAGAGTGTGTATTGGAAAACTATTTTCTTTATTTCTCCCCCAAAACATATGTTGTGGCTACTCAAAAGAACCGTCTCAATATATTGAGACGGTTCTTTTGAGTACCCAAAACACATGTTTGAATAGATGGGCAAGAAAATTATTACAATATTACGCTAATAAAAGGGGTACGTGCATTAAGGGGCTATTTTGGTCCCCTCTAGAGCCCAAAACTGATAATTGCTTTTCACCAATTTCTTTTGATTGGTTTATTAGATGAATAACAGAAGTGTAAAAATTCGGCATTTATTTAAATTTTACCGTAGCTATGGTAACAAAAATGGCTGGCAAAATAGGCTTAAAACAGAGAAATTGTCGTTTTGGGCCAAATTTAAGGCTTTTGGAGACAGATGTTTTAAGAATTAGATATCAGCACAGCTAAATTTCAAAAAATCCTTTTAATATTTTGTGTGCCGTGGTAATTCTCATCTTCTGTTAAAATATCTTTTAGGTATTTGCTTGTACTCTATGTTAATTTCTCTGTCAAACCTCTCAATTTTGCTCCAAAATGGCCAATTTTCTATTTTCAGCATATTTTGGCGGCCATTTTTGTTACCATAGCAACAGTAAAAGTCAAAGTAATTTGAGACTTTTACACTTTGATTATTGTTCTAATAAAACTATTAAGAAAAAAGTGGTGAAAAACAGTTTTTTATATTTTAGCCTCATAGGGGGGCCAAAAAAGGCCCTTAATGCACGTAGCTATTTCCTTACATGGGTCTATGTTGTTTGGAAATCTGGTGCCGCAGCTCATATCATTTTAATATCGATGCTCATTTCAGATGGAGAACTACTGAAGAAAGTGAGGCTGTACGTGCAAGATATCATCATAGTGGCTGCGCACAGAGTGAGAGAAGAAGAAAGAATTGTTGCTGAGATTGAAGAAGCATCTAAGGATATTGACGAACACGATTCTGATGATACCAAAGATGACATTGAACTCCAAGGTATGTTAGTGCTATAGATTTAAACCCACTTACGCCGAGTGCGGGTTCATAGATTCAGAAAAGGACAAAACATAATGACCGCCTTATTTAAGGTAAAAGCCCACCTTGTTGCTAGAATTTACAAACAAAACTGTCCCGCATGGAAAGTTATTTAAATATACCCTTAATTCTGCTCCTAAGACATTGGCGTAGCTCTTATTACGCAGTTATGCACTAAAATAGTAATATTCAAGGGAGGTCACCTAATATGATAAAGTGATTTTTTATGGAACTGCTCTTGAAGGAAAGATTTTGCTCCCTCTGGGAGCAAATTCTTTCATTTATGAGAAGTTCCCATTTTGAAAAAGGGCGCAATTGAAAAGGATCACTGCTTGTTCTAGTAGTCTCCCTTTGATGTGCGTTTCTTTTTCAGCGTTCTGGCTTCGCCACTGATAAGAGTCCTGTAGTTACTTTAAAGAAATTGTCCCCATCTGGTATGGTACTTGATTCCTGATCTTTGCCTTCCTCTCTACTTTAAAGTCCATTCCTGTGACTTTTTTTTCACTCATTAACTGTGTTATCTTTAAGTTAATTTCTTTTCTCTTTATTTAGAATAAACATACTACCCCTACCAAGCAGACATGTACCCAATTCCAAATAGTTAAATGTATGTTTGAATCTCTTTCAAAACCTTGTGTGATGAAACCTACTCTGTTCCAGACAGACTCTGGAAATAAGAGCTACACTTATTTGGTGCCAGATTGCCCCCTCCCTCATCTCAGAGTACAGCCATAGCAGGAAAAGTCTTCTGAATCTTCTTTGAACGTGTATGTAGTAAAGTACCAATACCTATGCATGTGCCTATGCGAATCATGACGTTTGATGCCAATTACGACCTTGTTTCCTTTTTTTTGTAAATTGAGTGTTTACCCTTGCTCTTAGTTAGGGTAAAGTCAGGTAACTTCGGACATCAGGTTAATTCGGACAGCGACCTTGTTTGTTTCATATTCCAATTATTGGAATAAAGAAATAAATAACTAAACAAACAGTGAAAATCCTGATGAGACGAGCCGTCTCATCTGGATTTCCACAGTTTGCTAATGTATGTCCGAATTTACCTGATGTCCAAGTTACTTGTCTTTACCCTACTTTCTCACTATTGTAGGACAGTCTGGCTCTGAACTAAAAGCTACTGGTACAGGTTCTGCTGAATCAGACTTGGAACAATCAGAAGAAGATTTAACATCTTCAAGCACTATAATCGAGCAGAAGATTAGCAACGCCTCTCATACTCAATTCGTCAGCGACCTTGTTGAAAATATCTTAAATGATGAGAGTGACAGTGATGGGGAAATAGAAAGTGATGCTGACGTTGAAACTGATGAAGAAGTTTATCTTGATGCTGAAATGGAGGTTACAGATGATGCTGAGCAACAGAGGGCAGTAGCACATGAGAAAGGAATTGACAACGTCTCTATCGATAGCGCTAGATTTATGGAAAACGCAGGAAGATGGAAAAGGTTTAGAAATCGCTTCTTTAAATTGTGTGGCCTGAATAAGTAGAGGTCACATGTGCTTAACAGATGAAAATAGAAAAAAACATAACAAAACATAATTAAATGGATTGAGACAATTTTAGTGTATTGTGAAGTGATAATAAAATGGATGATGGCTATAGTTGTTTTGATTTTATATAGAAAGCTGCATACATTTTTTCATGTATACTTAAGGATCCCCTGAAAAATCACAAAGCTACCAAGCCAGCATTCAATGTTGGACCATCATCGGCATGCCAGCAAAACGCCATTTCGCTGGCGGATGGACGATGGTCTGCTTACAGTGATATTTGGATCCTCTCTCTCATCATCAACTACCCCCCCCCCCATAAAAAAACGTAGTCAAAGTTGGACCTCCTCTGACAAAACATTATGGATCCAGGCATGCAGCCCAATTTGGTTGGTTTTGTGTTTGCTAGTTTTGTTATCAAGATTTTTCGCCCCACCTTTGGTTGCAAGTTTATTTCAACTAGTCCCAGGGTTACAATATAGGTAAAGAAGTACAAGGTAGTACATATTTCATCACAATGATAGCAGTAAACATCGGTTGCATCTGGGACATTTTTAGGCAGTAAAACAAATAACTGTTAATATGTTTTTGTCTCAAAATTTTCATCATGCATGAGCTGAATTTTCGCTCAAGATTATTTTAATTAGCATTGTATGCTGTGTTGTATGCTGTGTATGCTCATTCAAACCGTCTCATGGGCACAAACAATATATTTCATAAAAGAAGCATACATTATAAGTAATTATTCAAATAATGAGTTTCTCCTAGTGCTTATATTAAGCATAAAGAATATACAAACTTATGAAAAATACAAAACCCACCAGACCTATACAGCACACATGGCACCTTATCTACAGCCACTTTGGTATCGAATTACATGTCTGTCATGATCCACATATTTAGATCATCTTTTAATATTTATTGGAAGTATGTGATTCCTCTTATACAGTCATGTAATAGGTTTGTATTTAATCTGCCGCTCGATGCCATAGGTTAATTTCTCCTTTCATGTGGTAAGAAGCTCTCCACTCTCATTGACAGAAAAGTTTGTCTTGAGCATCACTTTGACCCTAGACAGCCCAAGCTGGGTGGTTGGTTGTAAACGAGTTTTGGTATCAAGTTGTTTCTCCACTTTTCCACTTTTGGTAGTCCTACAAAAAGATGATAACCATTTTTAAAAACAATTGGGCCAGTTCATATGTTAGTACCTAAAACATATCGAAGCAGCAAATGCTCTGATGAACCTACCCAACTACATACTAAAAAAGGCTTTGGTTGCTCGTATAACAAAGGACGGAAGCGGATGAAGGCTCATACTAAATGCACTTTTTTAAGAGTGGCGGTACCCATATACCCATGTGATAAGTACCAAAACCCCCGAACAAGTCCAAATATTAAAATAGAAGGAGAAACAGAATAGACACTCAATAATTTGAACCCTGATTTCTCCAGGCTGGGATACATCCGATTCACTTCAATTAATACAATTCTAAATTGACAGTTCTAATTCCAGTCAGTAACTCCACGAATAGGTTAAAAAACACAATTTTGGAACATAGAATTGTAAAAGTACGAAAGGTGGCAAAGATCAGGAATCAATACAATCAAGTACCACACCTGACCCAGGATACCACATGGGAAAGTGCCAAAAAGCACAATTAAACATCACAAACGAGAGTCATGAGGTCAGCCCTTTCACAGTAGGTGACCACAAGGCAGCAATGAACAGATGCGAAAGCATGACAAACACAAGTCATAAATAACACAAATGATCCACAAAAGAAGTACCGCCTTTGAACGGTCAGTAAAATATTTTACTTGAGGGCTTAAACCGGTTTAATAGTCACCAACCTCACCCTTAGTTCAGATTTGGATCAAGACACATAGATGTTTGGTTTGCATGAGAGACCCCTAACTTATCCATGCATCATCTCCTAGAACATATAAATCAAAATATAACAAGGACATAAAGCAAAGATAAGGATTCAACAGTAAATAAAACTGAATACTGGAGCAAAGGGAATCCAACAGGTAAACCCCTGGGGCCTGACAACAGTCAAATCATCAGGCCCCTACCATATCATCAATAGATAAGTCTTTAAGTCGGAACCGTCATAGAGTTTGAAGTCTGACCCACCTTTTCCTTTTCTTACCCGTCCCTTTCAACATATGAATTTGAAAAATAATTTTGGTACACACTCTGTCCATGGTTTCAACCTGTGAGTTGTTAAAACTGTAATGACATTCAAAGGTCTGCTCATTCAGAATGTCTCTGCTAAATCAAAATCAGACAGATTCCAAGAAATTGGCTAAAGAAAATTTGAACTAGTTCTTTTCTGATTTGATTATAACTGTAGGCTTTGATTTATGATTGTGGCATTTCTATGTTGAGATGCAAGTAATGAAAACCGGCTATATAAGATACCAGGTATGAGAGAGGTAGAATAAGTGCATTACTGAATGCAACACTTATGCCAGCCCATATGAAGGTCATAAATACACGTGCGAAAATTTCAAAATTATTCTACAATAAAGAACATCGTTTACCAAAGTAATTTGATAAAGCAAATGACATACCCTTACAATCTCCGCTTCACTGGCCTGTACATATATCCATGTGTAAAGAGCTCTGAATTCTAGTGCCAGTCTGTTGTATATCAAACTATTTAAGCCATCTGATTTAAAACGTTCTAAGCCTTCGTAGTAAAGTCGGTGCCTGTACGAGTAAAACAAAACCATCTAGTAAACAAAGAATTTTATTGCTAAAAGCATGGAGAAAAAAGTACATGTGCGCCCAACAAAAAACTCAGATCAGCATGGGCATCCACCTAGTCTGATCACAGTCTTTGCAGTATGTATGACCTAAGCTACCAATTTCATGCTAGGCGAACTTTCTGACCTGGGTTGGTTGGTGCTAAAACTGATCTGAGTCAATGATGAGAAGTTATTGATCCAAACTTATTTATCCTTTAGAATACTATAGGGTTACAATGTCACATTTCTCTTTGGCTTTCATATTTGAACCATGACATCAGATTTCCAACAATGTAATATGTTCGATCAGCAAAGCCTTAGACCAACCTGCGCATAGCGCAGTCTGATCAGAGCCTTTGCTAGTCGCTTGAATATCCCATGAGTGTTAAGCTACTGACTAAACATCATTTTGAGTTTCTAAGCTTAAAAGGAGGCTGCACGGGCTTGTCTGAGTCTACACTTGTCAAAATACCACATTGTTGGAAATCACATGTCACCGCCTCATTCATAAACAAGAGAAACTATCACACTGGCGCACAGTTGTATGTTCATTAATTCTGTAGATGCTTAACCCTTAAAGCGCCAAGAAAAAATGCATCTGAAAATGTCGCCTGCTTAAGTCGTCTGCTGCAAATAATTTCCTAACATTACTTATGAATTAAGTATAGGAGCAGTCTGATCTGGGTCCACACTGTTTGCCATAGTGGCTTCTTAAACATTTCAGCAGACGAGTAAAGGAGACGACTTTAGTTGTGATTAGCGCATTAAGGGTTAAACTGATCAAGAAAAACGCTCCAAACATTATCTTTCTATTTCAGTTACATACTTTCTTTCAGCTCTTAGACCATACTCAGCCATGAGTTTGAGTAATTAAAAAGTTGATAGTAGTAGTATAGAGCGAGCTGTAGCACCACTATCTGCTCAGCCTCAGCAGTCGAGAGTAACTAGGTTCATAAGCATACAGATTTAAATACTATTCACTATTCTTGAAAGATCTCCTGTCACTTAATATGGATCTATTTAATTCTTCAGATATGAAATTGCCAAGAACATGCTAGTAAGCAAAAACATACATCAAATGATATAGATGGGGGAATCTGACAGGTTGAAATCACACACACGCACGTACACAATCTCATGTTTTTTTAAATACAGGCCTCCAGATAAAAGTGCGAAATTTGAAATCATTTTTTATTTCCAAACCAAAACATATGCTCAGGGTTCTCAAAAGAACTGTTTCAACGCTTACCCAAAACACGTGTTTAAATTGACGAAGAAATTAATAAGAGAATAATCTTCTCAATGGGCATCAACACGTTTAAATGAGCCTGCACACAAGAACTCGAATCACATTGGTTTCCTAAGGTGGTAATGTATCAATGGACAAGCCCTTCAAATTTTGTTACTAGTTGGATTTTAAGGCAGAGCAGTTGCCTTTTACACAAAGTATGAGTGTAAATGAAGAGACGGACCAAATTTTAGACGTCTAGCCCCACTAAATATATCTAAATGGACGTTTAAAGGTTCTCTTTGTGCGATAGTACCAAAATCCCATGTACTGACATATTGATCAAAGATAGAATGAATGTACCTGTCAGGGTTTTCTGGATTTGATGTATCGTGAGAATGAGGCAGTGCAATGTAGGTGCCACTTTTCCCTGAAGGACTATATACACTGTAACTCTTCTTTAAAAGTCTGCAACAGAAGAAAACGTTATTACTGTAAATTCGGAAATTTTCGCGAGTAGCTTTAAAAGACATATTTGCGACACTAATAATTTGCGACTAGGGCATGATTTACCTGCATCAGTAAACGACACAGTGATTTCGCCATTTCTCGAGGATTTTATTTTTATGAAACTTCGCATATGAGAAGTTTTGCAAAAATAAAACACTCACGAAATTTTCCGAATTTACAGTATTAGATGAAACGATGATCAAGAGGGCCACGTCAAGCAATTTATATGCGCAGATCCAGAAGGGGGGGGGGAGGGGGTCCGCTTCCCTTGAAAAATCACAAAGCTGTAGGTTTCCTTAGGTATACTGGTATGGACCCCACCCCCATCAAGGAAAATCACAGAGCTACCAAGCCAGCATTCAATCTCTGTTGGGCCATTATCAGCCCGCCAGCAAAACACCAAGTGAATGGCATTTCGTTGGTGCACCAATGATGGTCCCCTTTGCTTACTGTGTATAGTAGTTCTTAGAAATACTGGTATAGGCCCCAGCTTCCCCCTATAAGTTAAATTGATGACCTGGATCTCTATGATGAAATTTTCTGGATCCTTGCATAATTTTAGGGCAGCATGTATGAGGGTCTGGATGGGGTATAATGATCAGTGAATAATGCCTTTTTTATACTTTTGTATGCTGACGACATAATTTTATTTGAAAAGGATAATCAAAGTATGATAAAGAAAATTTACAATTAAGTTTAAATATTCTGAAAAATTATTGTAAAAGAAGGAAGTTAAAGGTTAACACTAAAAAACAAAGGTAAAAGTTTTCAGAAAAGGAGGTAGATTACAGGAAAACATATCATTCTATACAGTCAGACATAAGCTAAGCATCACCCAAACATTATTTCAGAGACGTTTTTCGTTTACAAATTTCTTCAGAAGAACAACCAGTTTGTAATAGTTTGTTGCCCTTGTCTTTCTTTGGTCTACTGAACATATCAGAATGCCATCGGTCATTTTATTGAATTTCTACGGTCCTGTATACACCAACCCCTATTTTGGGGTGAACCCTTAAAAAGTGTTACAGCTTAACCCAAAGTGCTTACTTTGAATTCAAATAAACGCAGAAATAATCTAGACATATTTTTTCAAACTAGTGCCAAACTGATTTTGTCGAACTCAAGGTTTCATGTCAGTTATAGAGGATCATAGAGATTGATAATCGCGTGTTTATAAGTTTTGCATTATCACTATATAACATGCCATTCTTTAAACATCCCTAACTTTTATTCTTTTAGAGATATGAATCTGAAATTTTCAGACAAAACTTGTCTTCTTTGATAGTGCAACAATACGACACTAACACTTTACATGTCTAAGAGTTTTGAAAATACCATAATGGGCCAGAGAATAGGGACATTTTTGGGGGTAAGCGTGCATTTACCATGCCTGGTTGTTTACCTTTGTGATAATCGAATCGAAAATTGCTGTAAATTGTTACCACTTTATCTATTTTCATAAATAAACAAGAAAATATTCATGAATGGAAAGCTTCCTTCGTTTTCTAGGAAACTATTGAGGCGATGCTTAACTTACGTCTGACTGTATATTATTACGGAGCAGAGCTTAAAATTGTTAATAAATTTGTATATCTTGGTGTCACATTTACAACAGGAGGCTCATTTCATGAAACACAAAATTGTGTAGCTGGTAAAGCACTGAAGGCAATTTTTAAAATGAACAAATATTTCTACAAATTCACTGACATTTCGATAAAACACAGACTAGATCTCTTTGATAAATTGATAGTACCAATTCTTTGTTATGGGGCAGATGTTTGGGGATTTATACAGGCACCAGCTATAGAACGAATGCATTTGCTTTTTTTGAAAACTATTTTAAGGGTTAAAACTAGCACTCAAAATGATTTGGTAAATGCAGAATTGGGTAGACAAACTTTACACACAAAACGATAGGTACAGAAAGTGCTGGGAAACTACAATGTATTTATCTCATCATTCAAACAAAGGCTTACAGACAATTATGACCAAAACACTAATGGCCGATTACAAACACACAGCAGAGCTCGTTTTTTCAATTTGTTTGGATCTTTCTAATTTTATGATTATTTAAATCTTGTAAGAATTCCAAAATACAAATACTCCTTGATAAAACTTAGGCTGTCATCACATAGATTAGCCGTGGAAACAGGCAGGTAGAATAAGCCACATCCAATACCTCTCGAGGAAAGGAAATGCCATTCTTGCACCTCTCTGGAGGACGAATTCCATTTCCTTTTCGAATGCAAATTACACAATGGTCTAAGGAAACCTATATTCCAAAATATAATTGGAATAGACCAAACATTCCAAAACTAATGGAATTATTCAATTCAAACAATCAAAGGTTATTAACGAATCTAGGTATTTACATTTATAAAGCATTTAAATTCAGAAGTAAACAGGTTATTTCAAATTAAGTTATACTAATTGGTTACAAGCAAAGTTAGGATTGGTTTATTTATACTATGCCAGTAGCTTAACAAGATACACATGTGTACACACACAGGGTCAAGACAGGATGTGGAAGCATACAGTCAGCAGGGATAAGATACCCGCAGACTGCATGCATATATACAGGCATGAATGTGTGTATATACCTGCGTGTATGTATGTTGTATATTTCTCAACAATTTATAATCTTCTAATGAATGCTTGTTTGTTTGATTTGATTCTTTATGTCCACTCAACAATCTTTCAGTTATGCGGGACAGTTCTTCCTGGGTTGAACCAGTACTAAGCTAGGATAAATGTGTCTTGCTCAAGGACCACAACGCAGTGACGCCGGTGAGGCTCGAACCCGCAGCCCTTCGGTCTCGAGTCAAGCACTCTACCACTGAGCCACTGCGCTCCCATACTCTAATGAATGCAGTATCGATACATCAACTTATTGAGCGCATGGTAGAGATATATACAGTTGTATATCCATTTGTGTTTGCATAAAATACCACACTCATTTGATCATTGTGATTGTATTTTATTTAGATTGTATGCTAAGTTATTAAGATTTGGCTTATTCTGCTATATTTCTGAATAAACTTGTATAATGAAAAGTGAATAATGAGCCCAAAAAATGAATAGTGAATAATAAAGGCCTAAAAATTATGAGTAACCCTATTTTTTTTTTAAAGAATATAAGAAAAATTTAATGAATAGTGTATAATCAGATTTTAATGAAGAATGAATAATGCTAAAAACAACAACAAAAACACTAAACAAAAAAAACCCCTAAAACCCGAAGACATGTTAAATCGCTTCGCGGCCCATTTTAGTCTTATAAAATGATTTTAATGAATAATTGATCTTATTTTAATGAATACCCCAAAAATTTTAATGCGATGAATAATGGACTAAATTTTTAATGAATAGTGAATACCAGACCCCCACCCATCCAGACAATCATGTATGCTCTGACAAGTAATTTGCAAACAGAAACATTCAAATAGACATACAATAAGCCATCTAACTCGTGGTCAGACGACCTCTGGAGATTCACTAGCTATTTGTCTATTTTTTCGTATGCATGTGACATTTTAATACAACAATGTCCCTATCAGAATCCACCTGCTGTACAAATTGTACCAATTGTCTGAACTGACACTTGGTCTAGTTCTGTACTTACAATTTGTTTGAACTAATTTAGTACCCAGTGCTAAACTTACCCAGTCTTAAAATTACCAAGTAAGAATGAAGAATGCTGTCAATGAACGACATTCTGATGTATTTGGTAGTTTTATGATAGTATTATTAGTGTCTTCGAATGTTTCTCCAAACGTATACTACATTTTAGCTGTCACAAATATACATTTGTACTTTATTTTGCATTGGAAGTATCAAATGAATATACATGTAACTATTGTTTACAAACAGGGTCACTTCTGTTGATACCAAAAGTCAATAATTTTGTGATATAAACCATTTGTGTAGTAAAAATGAGTTCTTCCACCTCGTTTAATAAATAAACCCGAGATGGTACATTGTACAATGTATGTATACTGAGGGACCATAAGTAATTTTATCCAAATAATATGGTATAATATGGTATTTTCTTTCTCTGAGATCGTTTTGTCTTAGCAAACAGTGAACTGCTATGCTTTGCGGCATTTCATCCGGGTATCCACCGTTTGCCAAAGTACTGGTTGATGGGTACCCAGTGTACCAAGGGTAAACAGAATTATAGCACACAAATACCTGTCCGTACCTTTCTCTTAAGTCATCGTCTTCGCGGCCCCAGCCAAAGTATAAATTACTAAAACCATTTATGTCCTTGAAAGCCTTTTCTCGAATTCCAAATACCCCTCCAATATAACTTTCATAAGGTAACCTAGAGAAAAGAGAAAATGTGAGCCTGGACATGAGATTTTTGTGTTAATTGTTTAAACGAGAAGCTAAGACTTAGACAAGTCTGCACATCCACACAGACTCACAAGGGCCTTTGCTGCTCGTAGGCAATTACTATGTTTATAAGTTACCTCTCATATTAACTGCATTTTTGCATGCTGACCTGATAAACGTTGGCTATCTCACGAAATGTGTCCATATCCGGTCATGATGACGTTGCACATTTTTAATGACATCGTCAATGACGCTGAATTGACACAAAAATCGACAATAACGTCATAATCTCTAGTTTGAAGATTTAACAAATGGGTTAACTGATAAAAAGAATACCAGGTTCAGGTCTTTTGATATCAAGTTTACCAGGTCCAGCTTCGAGAACACATGTTGAATCGCTCGGCAAGCATCTGTATTCAACAAGCCTTCTCAAAGACTTGCCTAGTAAACATGAAATCAAAAGACACTGACCTAGTATTCTCTATGAAATTATATGAAGTAGCAGACCAACAATTGGATCCATCGCCTCACTAGATAGATACACATGCATGTTTAAAGAGTGACTTAAATTTATGTTGTGTATAGGGCGATATTTATGTTATTTCTGTCTTGTATTTGTTATGCTTTCGTGCGCGTCTGTTTATTGATGCCTTGTGGTCACCTGCTGGGAAAGGGCTGACCTCTTGGCTTTCGTTTGTGATATCTTATTGTGAAGTTGTCACTTTCGCATTGGTATCCTGGGTCAGGTGTGGTGCTTGATTGTATCGATTCACGATCCTTGCCCTCTTTCTTACTTTTACAAATACGCGATAAGTTGCTCATGAGCATATTGAGCTGATATAAAATAAATCAACCCATAAACAAAATTTATGTCAGTACTACATGGACTTTTTTATCTGTTTGGCTCTGTTGTATTTTCAGAGACAATCAAAATTTACAGCGTAATGTTGTGAAGAAAGGTTCAGCTTTAACAAAAACAACAACATTTTCATTTTATGGAAATAGCATAAGCCTTCTTGGGCTTATGCATTTCTGTTGAATTCCATTAGGGCCCATTGTAAAACTATCCCACCTGTAATTGTATTTCTGGCTTCTGGAAGCGTAGTGTGTTGGTTGGTCGTAGCAGGTATACGAGTTATAGATATATTTGGGTAGCAAATCAACATCGTGGAATATGTAGCAGTCATAATCAGCATTACTCCTGGCTGTTTTAAACCCGATATTACTAAGCAAACCCCTGTTAAACTGTGTAGGAAGAGCCTGAAAAATTGAACATACCTCAGTTGCTTATGGAACGAAATAATTACCCTTTGCACAACTTGACAATTTAATACAGTTACGTCATATTACATTAAAGGAATCTATCATCCAGTGTAGATAACCTGTTTGACCAGTTGACTCTGAATGTGGATTTTGTAACTTATATTAGCTCTGCAGAAGATACATGTAAGACTTAAAAAATATCACTCAATATAAAGTAACGGATTTAATTTAAATACAGTACAACGAAGAACCCAAATCGAGCTCTTTCGAGCGTTTAAGTCCATATTCTAGGTCTGGTATGATTCTCGAAATTGTAGGCGTTTTTCTCAGCATTTGAATGTTCTTGAGATTTAGAACATAATGAACTCGCACTTTTATTTGAATAAATTTAATTTTGTCTAATGGGGTATTTTAAAAAGGTCTTACCCATCGCAGGGCTAAAATAGTAACAAAATCCATGATGCGAGTCAACTGGCCATGTGGATTCCTATCCTCAGTCAACCAAGCATGACCCTTTACGTTACTCTTTGTTCATCAGTCATGCTGAATGATAAGTAACGTAAATGGTCATGATGTCACCTAGGATGGTGATTCCCTGCACTTTAGAAGGCAGATTGCGAAACACAATTGGCACAGAAAAAGAAAAGTAAATTGATATTCGCATCTGGCCAAAATCGCGCTGTAATTGGTTTTAGTCAACAATTATATGAACTCTAACATGACCATTCTTTTTATTGGACTTTTTACAGTGGAAGTAGAAATAAATAAATGTCTACACGTGACATAGGCAAGCGCACTCTTTTACAAGCGCACATGGTTGACAATGTGAGCTATTGATGATTGGAGCCAGTTTGCAAGTCACACGCTAAAAGGGTAATACACTTCGAGATGCGAGCCAGATGTTCAATGAAGGACAGTTTATATCTGAACAGCAGCAGGTTTGAATAAATATAAATGAATATAGCAATTTAAGACTCATATGCTTACCATTTCAACAACATAAATCCCGTAGTCCAGCTCTTGGCGTTGTAGAAAGGCATGTATGTAGTACAGAAATATTTCCAAGTGTTCCTCCCTGTCGCGGTAAGACACGATAATAGCAACTCGTTGTTTTGCTTTGCAGTGGTATGGCTTGTAGAACCCACCGTACCTTACTTTCGAGAGTACTGTTTCATTTTTGACGTCTTTAGCTGTTACTGGGAAGCTTAAATGCCAATCAACTGAAATAATCAAAATCATTATCATTTGCAGCAGCAGCAACAGCAGCAGCAGCAGCAGCAGCAGCAGCAGCAGCAGCAAAACAACCAAACACCAACGAAAACAACGTGCACATGTAGCCAAACAATCGTTTGATTTAAGGTGGTAGCCTACGTCATTGCTATGATATAAAAGAAGTATTTGAAAACCATTCTTTTTAGTTTTGAAAAGGATAAATAAACTCCCAAAATGTGTGTTTTGGTGGTGCTTGTGAATACTTGTGAGTGAAGTGACTTCTAAGTTGAAAAGGTGCCACTATGGGGTCATTTTAACCTGAAAATAACTGATGACATCCCTCTAGGCTTGAGTGATTGGCTGTGAATAACTTAATCTATTTGAGTGTTTTTTCTGACTGGTGTATGACTGTGTGTTAATTTCCTGGTCTTGTCCACTGGCTGGTATATGATTGTAAGTATGTCTTGGTCCTGAACTGGTAAGAATAACTTGTTTATTTGATATGGGAATCGGACTGGTCTGTGATTATGATAGTTTCCTGGAGTATGATAATAATATAAAACAACTTAGTCGATTTCAGATTTGAAAATGACCTTGTCATTTTGGGAGAGAAGGCTCTGTTTGGTGATATCAAAAATAACTTTAAGTCATTTTTTTGGAATAGATTGGGGAGTTGTTTGTGTGATGTGTATGTGGTTGTTGAGGCTATTAAGTTCTATGCGTCTTACAGTCTCTTGGTCAACGAAGATCACAACTCCTAGAGGCATAGCCCAATATAGCGTCAATGTATTTCACGCAAACAATTACTGATTTTTAAAGAAAAACAACAACAAAGACTGGTAAACAATCGTCAGTGACATGTAATATTATTGGGATTTTGAATATCAGAAGTTAAAGGAGGTATACATACTACTTGAGAAGTGGGTGTAATGAGGACCTTCACACGTAAAATATGGATGTAATGTGGACCCACCACATCTCCATATTTTGAATATGGATGTATTGTGGAGCAATGTGGACATCCACATTTCATATGTGAAAAATTGCATACATATTGTGGATCGCCATAATCAAGATATACGTTCAAACTTGGATAAAAATAATTGAATGTGGACCGCGGATGTACTGTGGATCCACCACATATACACATTTGACAATTGGACTTATACCCTCTCTCCAATCAATGTTAAGTTCTTATATGTCTAAATTGTTGACTAGCCACATCTCCACATTTTGGAGTTTCAACATCTACACAATAGAAAGTTTAGGTCTTATCTCTCAATAGTTTACTTCTAGACATTGCATTGTTGATAATCCATCTCTTCACATTGTGAGGTTTCCACATCTACATATGTAAAAACTTGGATTAATACCCCAATGCCAATTTGTGTTAAGGTCTTGTATGCTCCAATGGTTGACTATTCATAGCTTCACACTGATACCAAAATGCTAAGTTTGTAAACATGCTCTATTTTTTCCTACCTTATATATAATTGGAGTAAGAGTAGCCATTATATATATATATATATATATATATATATATATATATATATATATATATATATATATATATATATATATATATATATATATATATATATATATATATATATATATATATATATATATATATATATATATATATATATATATATGAGGTTAAGCATACTTAATTGTCATTAAATTTATATCAACTGTGGTGGCTGTTTAACTTGTGAAATCAAAGAAACTTGGGATAATTTTATTTGAGCTTCTTGAGTGATAGTTGTATGGATATTCTCTGAAACCATTTATCGTTTACCACAAAACTATATCACCTTTTTCATGTCCAGAAAGAACAATGAGTTGTAGTGCTGGTAGAAATTATGGCCCCTTCAGAGTATATAGCCTTTCACATAAAAGCATTATTTTTGGGCTCATTTCTATGATGAGAATATTTTGAAAAGATTTGGGTGAAGTTGGCTGAATATTGTATACATGAAAGATGGAAGCTGTCCTGAAATAAAAAAATATCCCAGAAGGAAACTATAATTTACTACAGCACTTAGTAGAGGAAATTCAGGCTGCAATTGAAGAGAAATGTGGAGCTATTTTATACCAAATGTATAGTATGGTGACATTAAGGGCAATTGTGGGTAATACTTCCCACATTGAAATCTTTTTAATACTTTGCAAACAGTTTGTTTTATGTATGGACTGTCAATTTATGAAATAAAAAGGATATGTCACTGCGCTCAATTTTCATAATCTCACATGGAAGTTTTCAGCTTTTTACAAATTTTCGGAAAAATAAAACAAAAACAACAACCCAGGTCCTTAATATTAAGCTAAAATATTTGTAATCACCATCCAGCTTCTTTATTTTAATTATAATTATTACTCACAACATCAAGCTTTTTAGAAAGTGTGAAAATTTATTTCTTTTCCAAAGTCGTGACAAGCTGTGACAAGATACTGAATGATATATTTTGGTAATTCCCCCAAAATAGGAATACGATTTTAGAGTAAATTGTATATTAAAAAATCTGATATTGAAAATCTTAAAGTTTTTGTTTTTATTTCATAGACTATTAATTTATTTTTTAGAAAAAAAGAATAAAAATGGGGTCACCAAAGTTATTTTCTTTCAGGGGAGCAAAATTTACCCCCACCCCCACATATTTTGAGATAATAAAAAATAAAAAGTTATGGAGTGTACTTTTTGTCATTTATATCAATTCATATAACTTTAAGGAAGTTATTTAGCATTATAAAGCTGAAAAAAGAAGAAGACACAATAATGTATAATAGGTGCCCACCCAGGAATCGACCCTGGTCCGCTGGAATTACTTGGAATTAAGTGCATGGCATATAAAATAAGTGTGTGCGTTCAAAGATTCAAATATTTCATTAACAAAAGATTAAAAAAACGTTCAATGCTCAGAACACCCGTACAAACGTTGACTCAAAATACCTACTTAATGTAAAATATGCGCTCATAATACCCGTTTAATACTACTCGAAAAAAACGGAGCTGTTCGGGACGCGGTTTTGGAACTTTTAGTACGTGTACAGAGGTCAAATAAAGCGTTTTATTCCAGAATTTACGCGGTTTCCTTCACCAACTTTTGTGAATTCTGAGTATGATCAAACAGAGATATTTGAACAAAGTATTTGAGCGAAAATGCACATTTGATGACCAAGTGAAAGCAAAATACGTGGGCAGAGCCACTGATCACATTTTTTGTAATTATGTTGTACATACCAGTTAATTAGACAAAAACTGCATGCACTAACAAGGTCTGGACAATGACAGAGTTAAACTTGTATCCAACTTGGTCCTGTGTGAGAATAAAAGCAACTTACATCAACAGAATCCCCAGTGGCGGTATTTCCTGTGCCAATTCCGCCATTTTGTTTCGCTCGGAAAATACATTATATATGGTCAGGGTCCTATAGCGTGATTATAGTGTCAAGTTGAACCCACAGTGAAATGATATTATAGGAAAAACTAACACCAGCCATTTCGACACTGACAAAATGGATCCGATTTCTGCGTTGCGGCAAAACTATATCTTGCCAACCATATTTATTGCGACCGTTTTCTGGGACATTGACAAACAGTGCAGAACTAGATAACAGAATGTACTTTTTAAGATTTGGATGGAATTGTAAATTGTTATATTTACCTGACACCCTTTAAATTATAACTGGATTCATACAATTGATAAGAGTGGGAAAATTCATTCGGCTTATAAGGGTTAAGTTAATAAACAATTTCAAACCAGCCCCCTGGGCAAAGGTCACGTCAACATTAACGTAGTATACGCACGTGCGTAATAAAAAAGTAACAGTCAAGGGAGCTCCCCTTATATGGTAAAAGGGATTTTCCATACCTTAAGGAACTGCTCTTAAATGAAAGAATCCGCTCCCTCTGGGAGCAAATTCTTTCCTTTAAGAGAAGTTTCCATTTTGAAAAGGGACAGTATTTTAAAGAATCATTGGTTGATACAGTAGTCTCTCTTTGATGTGCGTACCTTTTTCAGCGTTCTGGCTACGCCATTGCCAAAGTTGAAAGTCCGACAGTATTGTTGCCAATCACAATAGATTAAGACAGGCAAGAATATTTCAATTGAAATATTTAAGCCATAAAATAGTTATAGGCACTATGTCCGATAAAACAGAGCATTTTTCATTCGACATACAGGGATCAAATACTTAACCCTTGAAGCGCCAAACACAACAAAAGTCGTCTGCTTTGTCGTCTGCTGAAATGTTTCAGATGCATTTTCGACAGTGTAGCTCCAGATCAGAATGTCCCTAGATCCAGATCAAAATGTTCTGGTCCACACTGTTTGCCGTTATACTTACATCAACCAATGTTATCAAATATATGCAGCAGACGACTTAAGCCGACAATGTTTTGGGATGCAACGGGTATTAATCAGCACTGACACCCAGTCACTGCCCGTTAAGTTCCCATTCCCAACAAGTAAGATAATGTTAAATGGAACATACATAGACTGGCAAACAAACTCTATGTAATACGCGTTTCATTCTTACACATTGATACAATAAGTATGGAGTAGTAAGGGCTTGTCGGTCAAATTTTCTACAAAATGATGTTTTTTTTTCTGTATGTAAATCGAGATTTGATTTTTTTTATCTTAGCAAATAGTGTAGACCCTGATGAAATGCCGCCTTGTGCCTTCACTGTTTGTCAAATTACCGGTATCCAGAAGGGCGTACGTATTTCTAACACTATTTTTTTTCTCGAATGTATAAAAATACGTCAGATCGTTTCAAAACAACAACAACAAAAAAAAACAACAACAAAAAAAACCTTTTTTTCATAAATGTATAAACGTAAAAAAAGACTTAGCATACCTGAAGAGAGATTGACAGCGCATGGTTTAAGGTACTTTTCATTAATCCTTCTTATGGTTTGAGCCTTTGCATGCATCCCCTGTCTTGAGGCCGCAGTATCATGTAACTCTTTATTAATTGCCACAGTGACATTTTCGCTACTTGGCTGCACCACTTTTAACTTTTGGGCCTCCAGGAACTTGACAAGATGCTCTAGTTTTGATGTGTGCTGGATCAGCGAATAATTATAAAACCCTATCAAAGCTATTCCTAATACCACTATAAAGCTGAAAAGAAATTTAGTGTTTCCTGTGTTTAAATTCGAGCCCTTCATAATTTCTATATACAGTAATATACTATTTTTTTCTATCCAATATTAAGCTGTACGTCAAAGTTCAAAAAGTATTCTACTGTTAATCTTTAGCATTATTTTCGCTGTATATTTCACTTTTAATCTCCAGGAATTAAATAGATCTACATAATATGGCATTAAATTCAACAACAGTGCCTTTTGAAATAATCAAAACAGTACTATACTTAGCAAACAAAGTAAGTGCATGCATACTAAAGTGATTTCCAACAATGTGGCATTTTGACAAGTGTAGTCTCAGACGAGCCTGAACGGCCCCCTTTTAAGCTGGTGTTCGGCCAGTAGCTAATATTCATAGAATATTCATGCGACTAGCAAAGGCTCTGATCAGACTGCGTGTATGCGCAGGATGATCCGGGGCTTTGCTGTGCGCACTTACCACATTGTTGGAAATCCCATGTACAAGTATCCGAGAATTTGTTACTTGCAGTGAAGGCTCGGGCGAGTCTGCGCATATGAAATACACACGCTCATTTGTGGATATATACCTTGTAGATGTGTAATTTTAGTTTGACTGAAATAGCATGAAGTCGTTATTTTATTGGTTCAGAATACCTACTTATAATCCTTTGTAACTTACCCTTGTTCTGCTGAAGCCCGGATATATTTCTCTTTAGCAAACAGCGAAGATTCCGATCAGCCTACTGATCAGAATCGATACTTATTCTATTCTGTCGTAGTGAAATGTACACATACATGAAAGGACTTGGTAATAAATAGAAATGGGCATTGTAGATCTACTTTAACTGATTCAACAGGACAAGTATTAAATCCCGGTCTGCTGAACCCAGATATATCCTCTTAAGAAAACAGTGTAGATCCAGATCAGCTGGCTTCTGATGAATCCAGCTGATCTGGATCTACACTGTTTTCCATTAAGCCCCGGAATCCACTATATTAAATGAAACCACATAGTTGAACTGGCTAGGTGAGTGTCATATAAATCTATTCAGCAGTAAAAGGGTTAAGCCCAGGATTATCGATTGTCATTCGTGCCCTATACGTCAACAGAGTCCATCCTATATATTTGGACACTTGTTCGATTAGCCCACGGATCGTTTTGTAAATCTCTAACAATTTCACACTTGGCTGGTTTTACTTATATTCAAATCCTACACAAAAAGTCCAGCCTTGGTTTTGACCAGTTTAACAAAAGATGGCATATAAATGGGTAGACAACAATTATATTGGTCCTTACAAAGCCAACACAATAACCTGTGATCCAAGCGAATACCTGCCCAGTCAGACCAGAGCCTACGCTGTGCGCATGGAGAAACTATTTTTTTTTGCACACCGGATAAGGATATCTGAGATTTAACCCTGGGATAGAAGATCTTATCTTACCCATGTTATCTTACTCAGGACGTCAAGTAACGTCATCATGTGATATTGCATCTAAGCGTATTCATGGACTTCTGGAAGCTTATTTCAAAATAAATTAATATATAAATAAACAAATAAGTAAATAAATAAATAAATAAATAAATAAATAAATATTAAATAAATAAATAAATAAATAAATAAATAAATAAATAAATAAATAAATAAATAAATTAAGAAATAGATTCGCGCTCGCAGTGATTTGTTGCTTAATATATCACTGGGTGGAGGTCAGACGTTAAAGTGAATAAATCATGAGCGCGAAGCGCGAATGATTTATCCACTTACGGCTGACCGACAGACAGTGATATATTAAGCAACAAATCACGGTCAGTGCAAATCTATTTCGATTCTAACACACAAAAAGATTAGAAAAATGAACAAATCCTTCATAGTCTATAACGATTCCACCATCTTAAACAGACTGTTAGAATTTCCCGCAACTCTTGTTCAGACTGAAACGCGTATTTTTACGTACATTTTGAATGTCAAGTAGTTGTGAAAACGACGTTACGCCGTCCATTGTGATAGATGACGTCATAAAAATCAAACTGGCGACCGTATGACGTCACGCAGGTCCATGGCCAGTCCGTGCAGTGATTTATCAACCAATAAATCACTGAGTTTAACCATTGGCTCTATAGGCGAGGTGTGTTAGAATAAATAATAATTCATAATAATAAATACAATATTACTGATATCTCTATTGATAATTGCCTTAGAGCGCAAAGTTTGCTGTGACATATTTCTCCTACCTTATTGGCAGATATGAAAACAGAGTCATTTGAATATTCATGAATATTAATGGAAACTTTATAAATTGACGAAAAATTGCGCTAAAATCAAGGCGGTATGCATATATAACTACTCATACTACAATTTAATGCCTAGAAACTGCACTTTTTACCCAGCGGTCTGATGTAATTTCTATTTTCTTTATATCATCAATATTAACAAAACATTAATTAAATGAAAAAATGTAGAAAAATTATTTGTGGTGCAACTACAAAATTGGAGAAGCAATAGCTCTAGCGAGACTGCACAAATGCAAAGATTAGTCTGAGCCTTCGTTGCTCCCAAGTGCAATAAAACAACGTCGATGCGTGTTAACGTCGAAATGTACTCATGTTTTGAATAGGAGTAGCGTGAAAGGCTCTGGCGAGACTGCTCAAATGAACAGACGCGTCTGAGCTTGCGTTGCTCGCATATGTAAAAAACCATGTCGATTACATGTCTATGTCTACTAAATGTACTTATGTTTTAAATGCGAGTAGCAAAGGCGAGACTGTGCAAATGCGCTGACTTGTCTGGGGTTTGGTTGCTCGCATATGCAATAATGGCTCAACTAAGTATGCGACTAACGAGGCTGCGCAAATGCCTATGCAACACAATCCTGCTATCGCTAACTATTTGCCTACTAGTATCGTCGTCTGCTGATAACTTTTGCAAACATTTTGGAACTAGAACAGAAAATGTTTGACACTATGATACAATACAATACAATACAAAATTTATTTATATAGTCGGAAATGCAAACAGTATAACATTAGCTATGAATAGCTATTTACCGACTTAGATGATGGTAAGCCTGAAAAAAATCTTCGAAAAAGTTGATTTTGAAAAAAAAAACGTCAGCAGACGATAAAAAGCGTGAAAAAAATAGTGACGAGGTCAATAGTCTCAATGTTTCAATTTTGACTGACTGCAATATCCGACAAACCCTTTATCTACCATTATTCATTATTATCCACGTTTCTAGTTAAAAAACATGACACTGTGGTTAGTTTTTTTAGAGTCATTTGAATAAAACTTTAAAACAAGCTGTCTATAAGAAAAGAATGCTGTTTAATAAATTTCAGAATTACAGATCTGCTAGCAATTGGGAAAAATTCAGACAACAAAGAAATCTTGTCACTAAATTGAAACGTAGATCTGTAAATCAGTATTTTATTGAACGTTGTGTCGGCGGCTGCAAGGCCAAAGACTTTTGGCCTACAGTTAAACCTTTTTTAACAAATAAAGGAAGTTTTATTCAGAAAGACACAATTTTACTTGAAAATGATAAACTGATTAATGACCAGCAAGATGTCTGTAATATTTTTAATGATTTTTTCGTAAACGTGGCAAAAAATATAGGAGAAAATTCTATCCCCATTAACGAGGAACACCCAAGTCTTTTGAAAATACAGGAAAATCTAACAGTGCAGTCGGACCTCCAATTCAAACCTGTTGATGAGGAATTTGTAAATAAACAGATAGGCCGACTGAATGTTAAAAAGGCGACTGGCCATGATGGAATCTCGTCAAAGATTTTGAAGTTGGCAAGGCCAGTGATTGTCAAGCCAATAACAAATCTTATCAATTTGACAATTGAGTGTTCGAAATTCCCCGACAATGCAAAAAAAGCAATGGTTACCCCTTTGCACAAAAAGAATAGCAACCTTGATAAGGAAAACTACCGCCCTGTTAGTATTTTACCTGTTATTTCTAAGATTTATGAAAGGGCAATAAATGAACAATTATGTAGTTTTTTCAGTCAACATTTCAATACTTACCTTTCTGCATTCAGGCCAGGATATGGATGCCAGAGCACACTCCTGAGGATAATTGAGGACTGGAAGCAGGCTTTGGATGAAAATAAGTATGTGGCAGCTATTTTAATGGATCTCTCAAAAGCCTTTGACTGTTTGCCACATGACCTGCTCCTTCTTAAACTTAAAGCATATGGTGTGTCAGAAAATGCAATTTAACTTTTAAAAAGCTATTTCACTAATAGAAAGCAGTTTGTGAAACTCGGAACTTTCATAAGTGATTTTCAACCTATCCTCAAGGGTGTGCGCCAGGGATCCATTCTTGGTCCTATTCTCTTCAACATATTTATTAATGATATTTTCCATGTTATTAAAAACAGTAAGTTGTACAATTACGCAGACGACAATACAGTGTCTGCTGCGGACCGAGTACTTTCAAAACTAATCGCAAATCTTGCTGAAGACAGCTTGATGCTGATTAAATGGTTTGCTGACAATCATATGAAAGCTAATCCAGACAAGTTCCAGGCCATAGCTGGTGGTAAGCGTACAAAAGATGAAAATATAACTTTTAATCTTGATAATAATATCATACATTGTGAGGATCATGTTAAACTTTTAGGTGTTACCATTGATTTTAAATTGAGTTTCGATCTTCATATATCAAATGTATGTAAAAAAGCATCTAGACAACTAAATGTGTTGAAGAGAATAGGAAGAAACTTATGCAGATTGGGGAAACTCAATATATATTATTCATTTATCATGTCAAATTTTAACTATTGCCCTCTCGTCTGGCATTTTTGTGGGGAAGTTAACACAAAGAAGATAGAGAAAATTCAGGAAAGGGCCCTCAGATTTATATATCAAGACTACAATTCTAGCTATGATACTTTGCTTGATAAATCAAAACTACCTTCACTAAAAGTCAGACGACTGAGGGCAATAGCACTAGAGGCTTTTAAGATTTTAAATAATCAAACACCTGTATATTTGAATGATATTTTAACATATAAACCCCATTCTTATTCTTTTAGGTACACAAATACAGTTGAAATACCCCAGGTGAGGACCAGTTCATATGGTGTCAGATCCTTCCGCTCTACTGCTGCTAAAATATGGAATTCCCTACCACAAAAGTTCCGAGACATTACATCTACGGAGCAATTTAGGTCACAAATTGGTACATGGAGCGGGGGGGTCTGCACATGCTCGTTCTGATCAAACTGTTAATGCTTCTGTTTTAATTTTTTGTTGCTTTTATTGCTTTTAATGCTAAATCTTCAGTTTAATAGCTCTTTTTGGGTCTTTGTCAGTTATGTATTAAAACTTAACATTGTGATATGATTGTAAAGCTGTGATTATTCTATGGTGATTTTATGGTGATTTCTTAATAATATTGACTATTTATATCAAATTTAATAATTGTACAGACTCAATTATGGCTATAGCTGAAGATATTTTTCCTTCCTTTTCAGTTATGTTTGCTACAATATGTGCATGCAAAAAGTTAAACGCTTTTAAATTTTATCATAATATGTATGTCTTATGATGCTAATGCTTCTATGTGCAATTTAAAACTTATTTATCCTTTTTATAATTCTGTATGTTGTACTATGTAACATGTCTTAATACTTATATGTGTCGGTTAATAGCTATACATAGCTAATGTTAATTTGTTAGATTTCCGACTTTAAATAAAATTTGAAAAAAAGAAAAAAAAAAGAAAAAAAAGTCACCTTGTGTCTATTTTTAGACCAACTAATTTTTAACAGCCGCCGCATAGGTTGTACTTTACCTTGGCGAGACTTTACCTATTAGTATCGTCTATTGATAATTTTTGCAAATAGTGTGTACCGCGATCAGGCCCTACAAAATGTCGGACTTGATGAGGCTTATAAAATTCCATGCTTGTAAAGTTCTCACTTCTCATCCGTGTAATCAGTCGATAGAGAAACGAGAAAAAATATAACATGAAATAGCATGTTATACTGGGCGATTTTAGTGGCCCATTAATGTTTTTACAGAGATATTTTGAAAAGCGCTCAACGATATGGTTTGTCACTGGTAAATTTGGCTTTATACTGTCTTTCGTCTACATACGAGGTCATTGTACCAATCGAATTACAACAATAACATGGCCCAGAATTGTAATTGTTTTTCCATATACCTCCATTACAGCTTTTAAGTAAGCTGTGGTCCACAACGAGGAGGCCACAGAATACAGATTGGACCTAGTTAAACCAAAAACAAATATGAGATACCATGGTTACAACCATGTTTTACCAATTTTTGGTCCCTGAAGGTGGGCACCCTACATGAGAGGAAGATTTCATTGACCCCCCCAAACTGCAAGGTCCTTTTTTCTAAGCAACACCAGAAGCAGTGATATGCTGTTTCAAAAAGTGCAGCCAAGTAAATATGAATACTTTCCGGTAATTTTATTATTGACCAATCACGAAACACTTTTCAACCTAATTATTGTGCTGAGCTTTCAGCCACCTTTTGAACCAATCAGTGCCCTTTTCACAATTACAGGTCTGTGACCAACAGGGCACCAGTTTACAACAAGAACGGCGAGTATGGGGTGAACGAGCGTTGAAAACGAAAGGGGGATAACTACAAAAATCTCAGAAACAAAACAAAGACGGAAAAACAAAAACAAAATATTTTACCCTTTTTTTACATGCTCTACCACTAAAAACTGGGCTTAGGACCATTCGAATCGTTCTGTATCTTAAATCCTGTTAAATCTGGTGAAATGAAGGTATGTAGTATCATTTTTGACAGTAAAGAAGTGAAAAGGGGGCGTTTATTTTTTCAAGTGTCATTAGTTTTCGCGAGCATTATTTATTCAGCAATTTTCGCCCGATCCATTAATATATGCTGAATCCTGTTAAATACAGTTCCCAAACAGTATAGCAAATCTATCTTCTTATATTGCTGACGCCCTCACGGTCATTTTGGCAGGGTGACTGCGCCCCGGGACTGCGTGTCAGGCCTTGAAAAATACAGAAATACAGAAAAAAAGGAAAAGATAAAAGAATAACAGTGAGGATTTATACAAGATGATAGGTCAAAAACAAGACTGAAAATAGAGGGAATAAATAAAAACAACTCTCTCGGATTGATCAATAAATAAAAATAGGGTAGGGGCAGGTCCAGGGATTTTTTTTGCAATTTTGGGAAGGGGCCCTAGGGCCTTTCAGATTGGGAAAATTAGCGCGGTAAACCACTATTTTGGGAAATTTTCTAAACAAGCAAGAACAGCATTTTTGGTCAGTTTAAAAACAAAATTAGCTATTACACATACTATTGCCATTAAATTGAAGGAAAATAGGATGCAATTCTAGTAGATTGTCATCATGTAGCTTGTGAGTGTGTGTGTGTGGTGACTGAATGAACATTCTAAAAAAAAAGAAAAAAATTTTTTTTTGAGATTGGGAATTTTTTTTCAAATTGGGAAAAAAGTCACCTAAATCCCATTGGGAAAGGGGCCGAATTTCGGCCCCTGAGGACACCAAAAAAAAATCCCTGAGGTCATAACTTAAAATCAGGATAAAACATGCTTTTTCACTTTTTATGGTTTGGGATGCTAAAGCTCACCTACTGCAGTCTTGAATGACTCAGGACCCAGAGAGACAACATATTCAGGGAGGGCCCTTCACTGGACTATGGCCAGTGGAAAGAAGGAATATTTGTATTAGTCCTTACCAGCATGTAACTGCAGAAAGATCATGGAGTTGCAACTGGAAGGTCTAACTACTGGCTCTATATAAGAATGCGGGTCAAGTCGGCCCAGGTCAGATCTCAGCCTGGTCCCATATTAAGCCTAGTTTTAGCATGCTGGTGGGAATGTGTTTAATCAAAAAGGGTTCGTTCGACAAAAGTTGGAGGAAGGATGTCAGATACAAGAAACATATTTTATGTCCTGCTTGTTCCATTTTCTATACCCATGAATCCTAAATTTAATATACACTTGTGCTATACCACACCAGGGACACTCTATATCAGTTGTTATCTCGAAGCCAGTATTTTCTTTTGAGTTGATATAAAGTGTCCCTGACCACACTATTCATGTTTAAAAAAAAACCCATAAAACAATTGACACCTATCATGTTAATTGCTTTGATCAAACTTTTAATTGCAAACACTGATTTTACTAATTTAATGTTCAGAAAATATTAATTGCCTGGTTTGCAAGATATATGGGAACTCACATGCGATTAAAGGCAGCCATTTATTTTAATCATGTAGAGTGTTCACCTTTGATTAAATCCATCAAGAGCTTAATTACAATGTTTTTCAATTAGAAAATATATTTTCATTAATTAGTGACCAAACATTTATTTTTCAAAGGTAACAATGGAATCTACACCAGGCCGAGTTGATCAAGGCCGAGTTGTCCCAATGCCGACTTGACTCGCGGGCAGACTTGACTTCAGGCCGACTTGACCCGCTACCCTATATAATGGGGGAGGGGCGGGGCCACAAGGCCATAAACAATTTTATAGAAGAGACAGAGACGTGTCACTGATCGTCTCTGTTCTAGGGTTTGCGTGTTCAACTGGCGCAACAATGAAGAGACACAAGTTCTCCTGTTCCAATCATTTGTTGTTTAGCGGGCTGATCTTCCTTGGATCATCTCATTTTTGTGGGTATTTTCTTTTGTGTGGGGGTCCCAAACAGCTGAAGCATATTCAAGCTGGGGATGGACTAGGGTTTGGTATGCAATTTCTCGGACTTTAGAGGACTTTGTCTTTATACTTCTTTTATGAATCCGAGTGACCGAGTTGCATTGGTTGCTACCCTGTCTACATGTGTGTTTGAGCGAAGGTTACTAGAGATATCCATCCCCAAGTACCTGGCACTGCTGACCACCTCCAGGACCTGACCATGCAGTATGTACTGTGTGTCAAGAGGGGTCCTGGCTGTAGTCACCCTGACAACCTGGCACTTGGAGGGGTTAAACTCCATATCCCACTTGCTTTTCCAAGCCTGCAGTCTGTCCAGGTCCCTCTGTAAAGTCTCACTGTCATTCTTGTTTTCAACTGTCAGGTCTTAAGTTCTTCAAGCCTAGAAATTCAATGAAACCCAGATAATCATTGTAAACCAGGAATTCTGATGGCACTTTTCATTTATGTTACCATATTTGAGATGTTAAACATATCGGATACATAGTGTATATATTTTTTTAAAACATTATGAACCCTCTTTTGAAAAAAAAAATGTAAATCCAGATTAGCTGGCTTCAACACTTTTTCATCCACACAATGAATCTATATGAATGATGAAATTGCACCAGTGGAAATCAGCTGGAAATCAGAGTTTGAAATAGGCTAGCATGCACAACCATAGGGCTAGTTAAGGAAAAATAATTTGAGTAAAATTGCGAAATTTTCCTAATCCATCAGTTTAAACATGTGTTTTGGGTGCTCAAAAGAACCGTCTCATCGAGACAGTTCTCTTGAGTACCCACAACATACGATTTGGTTGAGAAATAAGAAAAAATAATTTTCAGTTACGTCCTCTTATCTGGAGACCCGACAACACAAAAAGAACTCAGTGTCCATGTGTTCGCTTATTAGATTGAATACAGTAAAATACGTTCTGCATTCATTTCAGATCCAAATGGAGGGTTTCCATAAGCTACAAGATGATCTTGAGAAGGCCATTGAAAAGGATGGTTCTTCTAGCTCGATCACAACCGATTCTGATGACTCGAAAACCGACTACCGAACCTTGAGGGGAAGGCTGAAACACATGTTTCACACAAATAAATTCCAGATTGCCATAGTGGCTCTTGTGATCATTGATTGTTTGCTTGTCGTCACAGAACTGTTGCTCGACTTAGAAGTTTTCCCAAATGAAGCAAGCGAGTCTCCAGCTCCACACATACTACATTACTGTAGCTTGGGAATTCTTGGACTCTTCATCATAGAAATCCTTGTGCGGCTTGTTGTGTTTAGACTAGAGTTTTTCAAGCACAAGATGGAGCTTTTTGATGCAGTCATTGTTATAGTGTCTTTTGTGCTTGACATTATCTATCGCAATAATGAAGGACCTGAAAGTGGCATTGGACTTCTTATTGTTCTACGACTATGGAGAGTCACAAGAATTCTTAATGGTTAGTATATTATTTATATAAAGGCCAGCTGCCCTTAAGAAAAAAGTCGATATCAGGCCGACCTTAAAAATGTTGATTTGCCGTGCTTCTTCCTACCCTCCAAAAACGGGCCCTACCCCCCAAAAATTGTTGCCTTTCTGAGATTTTTTTTTATTTTTTTTCTCTAATTCTGTTAACAAACCCTTCTTTAAAATCATTAATTATTAGTATTTTAATTGAAGAAAGGTTACAGAGACTATATATGCATTCTTATCTTATATACAGCATTTGTAGACCTCTAAAAGTGATAGTAAGAAGAGGTCATAAAATTATGCTGAATTTCTAAAAAATAAAAAAAAGACTTTAAAAACCCCTGTAATTGATGGGAAGGAGCACGACAAACAAATATATTTTTAAGGATGGCCTAAGCGTTAGACTGGGGATCAAAAGGTTGCTAGATTGGGGCATATATAAATACCGCCAGTGGAGTCACTTTTGTGTCCTTGAGCAAGATACTTTATCTGCTGCTTAGTACTGGTTCAACCCAGGAAGACAAGAAATAGTCCCGACTTGACTGAAAAATGATTGACTGGGACATAAAGCATCAAAACAAAACAAAAAATAAGTTTTGGCTAGAGATGGGCCAATAATTACAGGGATACAGACTAACTTTTTTTCACCAGGGGCAAGCTGGGCCCCTAAAACAAAAAGATCGGGGGCCCATCCCAAAACTAAGGGGCTTAGGACTGGGCAGAAAATTCAACACCATTGCCAAGCATTTGTTTTACTCATAATTGAAGTCAGAGACCTTCAAAATCTATATTCCTCTAATTATTTACTATATTTACATGATTTGGAATCAGCTGAATGAAGATTTGTAAACTTCCAACAGCTAGTGTCAGATTTGACATTAAACTTCATACCGTAACATACTACCTTTTTTCGGGGGCAAGCTGCACCCCTAAACATTTAGTTTTAGGGGCCCAGCCCAAAATTTAGGGACACTGGGCTACTGGACCCCTGTAATAGTCTTTTTCCCTGAATTACGTTAGTCAGTTGGTTTATTATTGTTGTAATTGGATGTAAATATTTTTTCCTTTGGACGATACCGAATAAGTATATAGATTCAGGCCTTAAGTTAAGAGTTCGTACCAATAAATTAATTTTCTTATTTCTGAACCAAAACATATGTTGTGGGTACTCAAAAGAACCATCTCAATGAGACGGTTCTTTTGAGCACCCAAAACAAATGTTCACACTGATGGATTAGACACTATTTACAATTTACGCTCAAAAATTGTGTTTATCTAAACCTATGAGATTATTAAGTGTAAATGACCCATAAAGAACTCGGTGTCACTGTGTGTGGCTATAGCAGCATATAGATTATTAGGTAAAATATTGTGCTTGTATTGTGAGGCTTGTATAGGGGTTTTAGGGATACAGGATATTTGTCAATTTACTTCCAGGGATATAGGATACTATCCATTTTACTTCCAGGGATATGGGATACTGTATACAATACTTTTGTTACTTTCAGGGATATTGAATATTCAGGAAAATTAATTTTGGGGATATTTGCCAGTTTATAACGGATACTTGCCTGTTTACTTCAAGAGATATGGGATATTTGGTATCCCCCTGTACAAGCCTCAATTGTAGTTTTATCACCAGCTCTATCAATTTCAGGTATAATTTTGTCGATAAAGAAGCAGGCAGATAAAAGAATCCAGAGGGAAAAGCATCTCAGAGATGCGTGTGAACAAGAACTGATGAAATTTCGGGACTATTGTAGCGCGCAAGAGAAAGAGATAGAGATGTTACGAAGTCTCCTACAGAAGCACGGAATCAAAGACCTGGTGGAATCCCAGTTACCAGTCACAGGCAAGACAATTGATGTGATAGCTGAAGTGAATCAGGTTGAAGAGACAGATTCGGAGACTAAGGATACTGGACAAGAGATGAAATCTGCATAGGTCCAGTTAAGCAAAAAATTTTAGCGTAAAAGTGTAATTATTTTCTTACCCATCAGTTTAAACATGTGTTTTGGGTGCTCAAAAGAACGTCTCATCGAGACGGTTCTTTTGAGTACCAACAACATATGTTTTCATTGAGAAATAAGAAAAATAATTTTCTGTTACACACTCTTATCTGGGGGCCTGATCTGTGTGATGTTGATTTGATTTATATTCACAGCAAAAGGGCACCTGAGCCTGAACTATATATGTGCCTATATACATGTAAGCACATTTATTAGTGTAAAATTATGATTTTTTTTCTTATTCTTCAGTTAAAGCATGTTTAAGGTGCTCAAAAGAACCATCCAAGACATATGTTTTGGTTGAAAAATAAGATTATTAATTACACTCTCCTTATCTGAGAACATGCTATAAAATGACACTTTCAAAAGCTTGTGTGAAAAATGGTTATTATTTTCTGAGCCATCAATTTATTTATTTGTTTTGAGTACTCAAAGATGAGATGGTTCTTTAGAGCACCCACAACATATGCAGGACTTACCCTAGCTCAGAATTTGTTGTAGCCAACACTTTAGCCAAATGGAAAAAGTTGGAGCAAAATGAAATTAACTTTAGCCAAGGTTTTAGCCAGAAAGTAGTATCAACAAGTTGTTTTTTATTTGCCGCTAGGGGCGACTTGTTGTCTGCTAATAACCTTTGCAAACAGTTTGGATCCAGATCAGGCCCGACATTGCCGACAAAATGTCGAGCCTGATCTGGATCCAAACTGTTTGACACCCTGATGGTATTGGAAAAATCCAGCATCCAAAGAGTAAAATATGGCACAATAATAAAGTGTGAAGGAATAATAAAAGCAATATTGGAAAATCCAAAAGAGGATCAAAATACACTTTTTCGCAAATATGTAATTTTTGAACTTTTAGCCAATGACTTATATTTGTAGCCACACTACATTTTAGTAGCAAATGGCTACAATGGCTTATGGCAGGGTGAGCCCTGCATATGTTTTGGTTGAGAAATTAGAAAAATAATGTTCAATTCTGCTCTCTTATCTGAATGCATGGTCAGGAACTCACATTAGTCGTAAATGGGTTAAAATAGTCCCGTGGTCCTGGTTGTATATTTAAGGAGTGATAGAGAATGTGACTATTTTTTTCAGATAATATTTTTCTATCTTAAATACCGTTCAATGTACAATAGTTCATTGAAAAGTGAAAAAATTGGGAAATTCCACAGCCCTGTTCAATACATGTATTTTGTCCAGATCTTTAAAAAGAATCCAATACAGTTCAGTCTCTTCAGAGGACAAAAATTCCACTTGTCCGCTCGTAATTATGAGTGCAATCTAGAAAGGACGAGTAATTCTTCTCAAAGCACTCGTCCTGTAGGATGAGTGCTTTGGAAAGAATTACTCGAGGAAGTCATATTACATATTACTTCCTTATGTTCTTTATTGCATATGCTTTTAAAGGACATGTGCATGTGCTTGCAGGACGAGTGAAAATGGTAAGTCACTCGTTCTGCAGGACAAGTGCAAAATTTAGATATTTTGTCCCCTGCCCTTTATAATGCGATGTTTGTGGTCCATGGTAACTGAATTATGGACCATGTTATAAGTGAACCATTTTACAAAGGGACAACATAGCAAAGTAGTTATTAGGAAATGACAATTTCATGGTCATTTTCCTGTTTGATTTTTAAACTTTTATAGTGAAACATTTCAGAGCCACAACTTCAACATGTTACAACCAAATCCATATTATAACATGGTGTGTTATAAAGGGACTACCCTGTACAGTAAAAACCTTGCTTGACAAAAAAAACACTTTTATAATAGAAATACTTTATTTTTGATAGGCTGCATTTTATCATTTTATGTAAATCCATAATGTGCATTTTGCAATTCTGCTACAAGATGGCATTGACCTATTTCTTCCAAAAAATAATCCTAAGCTTCTGTATAATACATAGGTTTTGATAAACAAAACCTTTGAGCGGAAAATTGTGAATATTTTCTAATCCATCAGTTTGAACATATGTTTTTGGTTGCTCAAAAGAACAGTCTCATTGAGACGGTTCTTTTGAGTACCCATAGCATATGTTTTGGTTGAGAATTAAGAAAATTATTTTTTTGGTAGACACTCTTAACTAAAGGCCTGATAATATGCTAGAATTCATCCTTTTAACTCTGATAGATTATCCCATACATACTGATGCAATTAGCATTGATTTGTCCGTTTTGTATTTATGAGGTCACAGGTTGAAATTTCTAATTTTAATATATTTCTATCCCTAAAGATTGTTTTTAACTTAGCAAAAAAAAGCAAAGCTTGATAAAATACTGATTTAAGCTGCCTTTCATATGGGTCTTCACTGTTTGCCAAAGTTTCAGTGTTTACCGGTATCCAGTATGTAGAGGGTTAAGGGAAATACCTTGTCTCATGGCAATAAAACTTGAGTTCATTCTCAAACTCAAAATAAAGCGCAATGATTGGCTGCTTGCGGACACAAGTCCTCAAGCAGCCAATCACTGCGCTTTATTTTGAGTTTGAGAATGAACTCAGCTTTTATAACCTTGAGGCCTTGTCTTCTTGCAGGGTGTGACAATGAAATTCAAATTTCCATCTGTTCATTAGTCTGTCTGTCAACAATTTACTTTAAAGCGCAATGATTCGCTGCTTGCGGACACAAGTCCCCAAGCAGCCAATCACTGCGCTTTATTTTGAGTTTGAGAATGAACTCAGCTTTTATAACCTTGAGGCCTTGTCTTCTTGCAGGGTGTGACAATGAAATTCAAATTTCCATCTGTTCATTAGTCTGTCTGTCAACAATTTACTTTAAAGCATGCTTCTCTGCAGCATTGATAACTGACTGTCAAACCTTGCACAGTTATCATTCTGGTCATACTCTTAAAGAATACACTATGACCCAGTAACCTTGACCTTCATTTCACACTCCAGTGACCTTGAAACACTTGTCCATCCCTCTGTCAACAATTTACATTGAAGTGGGGTTTCTCTTCAACAGTGATAGAGCTGTGACTAAACCATTACATGAAAATTGTCCTTGGCATACTCTTCAAGTGTGCTTTGTGACCTACATTTCATGCGCCTGTGACTACGTGTATGACACTGGGCAGATGTGACATGGCCCATCCAAGAATTTTTGTATACACTTAATGAGCTATGACTAAAACCTTGCTCGGCATGCGCTTCAAGTGTGTACAGTGACCCCATGACCATGACCTACATTTCATGAGCCAGTAACTTTAACACATGGCAGGTGTGAGACCGCCCCTTGCAGAATTCTTGTGTATATACATGTATATATATCTATAAATTTGTGTAAGAATGTTCCAATGCAAATATTGAACTTAAAGGACATTAATACTTCCTGAATGCATTTATATTTTTATCTGTAGATAAATAATTTTTCGATTTGTGATTTTATTGGTGCAAATGTATTGCATTTTAATATATATATAAGTTAATGTTATTTTGATCTGATGTTATTTACTTACATGTATACATTGTATAACATATAGTTTGATTTGATACTCTTTACTTTAGTGATTATGGTTTAAGTTTTTCCAATAAATTTGCTTGACTTTGTTGAAAAGTAGACTCAGATCTAATATTATACACATTTCCTTCTGAACAAGTATTTATATAGGGATCACACATGTTTTTTCATGCATTAACATTTGCTGGGTCCCGAGGATGTTGTCTGAACACGAGGCCAATAGGCGGAGTGTTCAACATCATCCAAGGGACCTGGCAAGTGTTGAAGCAATGAAACAAACATGTGTGATCATTATTCTTGCATATTTTACCTTATTCCAGCCCAATTCGCACTGAAAACACTGCTTAATCATTAAATTGGTTTTCTTTAAAACAAAATGGCGTCGGCTGTGTACTTTCCAATGTCATAACGTCGTCACAACGTCATAACCGAACGCAACATTTTCGCGAACAAAAACATTGGCAAAATGATCAGTCTGTTCTGCAACGCTTTATGTATTTAACGTCATGCAAATAATGCAGGGCTCATTTTAAGTATTCTCAAGTTCAGACCCATGTTCAAACAGCACGTAAATCTCCTGATTTGAAATGGATTTTTGTACATTTGACATTGGGTGCAAACAGCTATACGAATAGACATCTATGCAAGAATCTATTTTTGAAAACAGTGTGGATCCAGATCAGCTGGCTTCATAAGAAGCCAGCTGATCAGGATCCACACTTTTCAATGCAATATGTAAACCCATTGTTATAAATTGAAATGGGCAGCTGATCAAGCTGCAAAACAGATAAGGTTATTGTGTTTTTTTATTTATAGCGGAAAAATAATATTCTTATTTCTCAACCAAAACATATGTTGTGGGTACTAAAAAGAACTGTCTGATTGAGACGGTATTTTTGAGCACCCAAAACATATGTTAAAACTGATGTGTAAGAAAATGTTTACAATTTTATACTAAAAAATGTTGTTTATATCTAAACCCGTGTTCTATATATTCAGTAGGACAAGGGTAGTTTAATACATATACATTTAGTTTGATTTAATACTCTTAAGCAATGATCGTTGTTAATTTTGACTTTTTTGTCTTTGTAGATTATACTGCTTTGATCTGATCTTAATATTACATACCTATGCTTTAATTTAATACTCATTAATTGAACAAGACACATTTCTATTTTTCTAACAAATTCTGTAGACTGTATAAAATATAACTAAACCATTATATTAGGATGTAATGCAATAATAATACATGTACACATGATTGATTTGATGGCTTTTACTTATTCATTTCTATTTAACTAACAAGTTATTTTATCCTATATGTAAATACTGCTTTAATATGATATTAATAACATGATATTGATTTGATAGTTTTGATTTGAGAAAAATTCTTCCTTGCAGAGCTATATAATCACAGGTTTCGATAAATAAAAAATTTCAGCATAAAATGTAAATATTTTCTTTCCCATAAGTTTTAGCATATGTTTTGGATGCTCAAAAGAACTGTCTCATAGAGGCTCATTTTGAGTACCCACAACATATATTTTGTTTGAGAAATAAAGAAAATTATTTTCCTGTTACACACTCTTAGCTAATGTAATTTTCTCTTTGTCTGCTTTTATGGATACAATAATTTAGTCATTTGACAACCTAATTACTCCAAGCTTAATATGTGCATTATATTATCTCTGACACATTAGGATATGGGTTTTGTCCTATGTACAGTCATTGGCATAGCTCCGATTACGCAGATATGCACATGCATAATAAAAATAGTAACATTCAAGAGAGGTCACCTTATGTGGTAAAAGTGATTTTCCAAGCCATAAGAAATTGCTCTTGAAGGAAAGAATTCGCTCCCTCTGGGAGCAAATTCTTTCCTTTAAAAGAAGTTCCAATTGTGAAAAGGGACGCAATTGAATTGAATCACTGCTTGATCCAGTAGTCTCCCTTTTGATGTGCGTAGCTTTTTCAGCATTCTGGCAAAGCCATTGGCAGTTACCAAGCTGGTCACTTTAATGGCCACCTCTGGTCTGCCCATGCTTATGGTGACACCATACTACAGCATTTGAAGCCTATTTCTTCCAAGTTTCAAAAATGAAATCATTTTATTAATATGCAATAATGAATTTTGTCCAATGTATATGACTACCAAGACTGTGGTTTAAATGTCCAATAAATGTTAAGCCAATTTTTTATGCGTAAAATTGCCATTATTTTCTTATCCATCAGTCTAAACATGTGCTTTGGTGCTCAAAAGAACCTTCTCATCGAGACGGTTCTTTTGAGTGCCCACAACATATGTTTTGGTTGAGAAATAAAAATAATTTTCAGTTATGCACTCTAATCTTGGGGCCTGATGTATGATGACACATCTTCCCTTGTGGATTCAAAGTTTATACTCTCCCAAATTTCATGCTGAAGCTGTAATAATAGTTTACATGCCCGGATCCAGAGGGGGGATAGGGGGTCCGGACCCCCCCTCCCCTGAAAAAGCACAAAGCTATAGGGTTTCTTAGCAATACTGGTCCAGATCCCCTGAAAAATCACAAAGCTACCAAGCCTGCAATCAATGTTTGGCCATCATTGACACGCCAGCGAAACACCATTGAATGGCGTTTCACTGGCAGGCCAATGATGGCCCTCTTATAATGGTATTTGGATACTACCTCCCATCATCAACTAAAAAAACACAAAAAAACAGTGTCAAAGTTGGACCCCTTCTGACAAAACTTTCTGGATCAGCGCATGGTATATTGCAGTCCTTTTATAAAGCTATGTGGCTGGGCCCCATAGCCCAGCCGGAAGCAAGTCCGACTGCAGATTCAGGTGTTGCGAGTTCAATTCCAGCCCAGTCCCATACTTTCTTCGAGATTGATCATGAAATAATTTCTATGTTCAATCTCCTCCTTCTTCTGATCCAAGATGAGTTGTTGTCAGTTACAAGTGAAAGTATGTACATGAAGTACTGGTTAAGTGCTTAGTCAAGCTTGCCCAGGAAAAAGTGTGGTTACGTGAACTGAACGTTTGGACATTACCATAGCTGTTGACTGAGACGCAAGGAATCAAACCAAACCAAAATAAAAAAAAGCTATGCTGGGGTCCATATGAATGGATCATGTTATAAGTGAATCCTGTTATAAAGGGACAATTTTACAAAAGAATTACAGGGAATTGATCAAGAAATAATTTCCAATAATTTTCCAATAATTCTTTGTGAAAGTACATGGTAAAAAAATTGGGAGCCACAACATGACTATGTTATATCCAAATCCATGTTATAGCAAGGTGTATTACAAAGGGACTGCAGTACGAGGGGTGATCCGAAAGTTCTGATCCTGTCATGATATCTCTGTAACCAGCAATGCAACATGCATGAAAATTGTACCAAGTAATAATATTTTCTTTGTCTTACACCTATCTGACAAGTTTTTATGTAACTTGAAGGAGCGACCGTTTTTTAAAACAGTATCGACTGATATCAGCTGGCTTCTGGTGATCAGGATCCGCACCCACAGGTTTAGATAAACAAAAATTTTCAGTGTAAAATTGTAAATATTTTCTTACCCATAATTTTTATCATATGTTTTCGGTGCTCAAAAGAACTGTCTCATTGAGACGGTTCTTTTGAGTACCCACAACATATGTTTTGGTTGAGAAATAAGAAAATTATTTTCCTATTACACACTCTTAACTAAAGTCCTGTACACAGCTAAACTGGCTGGAAAATATGACTTGATATGGGCCCCAATGCGACAAAACCGGTTTTCGTTTTTTTTGACAAAGTGAAGCACAAAATAGTCTCATCAGCTTCAGAGACTTCAGAGAAAAATAAAATTCTGCTCGTAGCAAGTTTAGATATTATACTTTTCAATAAGTGAATAACAAAGGTGCTGATCAGACTGCTCAGATGTGCAGGCTGGTCTGCACATTTGCTATTCGTAAACCCTGAAGACAGGTTTTCTCGGGTCGAGGCCCATATAGCATTCACAACTCTGTAGGGCTTTCGGTAGTGAGTCTGTTTGCTGATCCAGGGTAGGTAGTTTGATCCCAGCCGGGGTACATACTTTCAATGAGATTGATCAGGAAGTAATTTCTACTGTCATATTTCTCCTTCTGCTGATCCAAGAATGGCTGTTGTCAGTTACAAGTAAAGTAAAACCTGTGTTAAAGGGTCACTCTCAAAAAGACCAAAAATTGGTTTTGGTTTAAACTTTATTTCTTTGTACGAGTACACAATAGCAAAATTACAAGCACTAAAATGAATAGTTACAAGTTTTATACAAAAGGGATTCAGAAGGAAGTCTATTGACTTTTTTGAAAAATTGGTTTTCAAGACCAATTATCGCTTAATGCAGGTCAAAAGTATTGCAGAATGCTTTCAAGGGGAGCATTCTGCAATACTTTCAACCTGCATTAAGCAACCATTTGTCATAAAGAGGGCCTCATGGAAGATAAGCTGTTACATTGTGCTCATATACTCCTCAAAATAATTAAAGGACCAAGATTTTAGAATGCGAGTATCATTAGCTCAAACATTTGAATTCTGTAAAACTTGACCCAAAGCTTTCTATTCTTTATGCCCATAAGTCAAGAATCATTATTACTAATTTCCATGCCTAATTCTGCCATAACTGTGTCTCAAATGCACATACCCTCAAAAACACACTTTCAAAAGGCAGTGGGTGGGGTAAAGAAATTCCTATGTGGTCAATCGGGTGGAATGAAAGTGACATTAAATTAAACTTTGTTTAAAACAGTTCAGCTTACATGCAAAAAAAATCTTCAAACAGTTTCAATATACTGGGAAGCAAGCATTTTCATCTCTGACAGTGGAGTTTTGACATTGTTTTGTTTTCTCAAAACAATGTGTGTACTTGGCCATTAAGAATCAGATTTTCAATTGTTATTCTTTGCCTTTGAGTGTTAGAAAGATGTCCCGGCGATTTGTTAAAAGATCGTCACAGACAAACGCCAAAACCAGTTGTCTGAACCCATAGACTGGTCATTACGCCACAGCCAAAAGGGGCAATTTTCTCTCACAGGAAGAGATGGATGGTATCGACGGGAATAAAACACCATACAATCGTGTGAATACAGAGATTTCAGCATCTAAAAGCATTTTTCATTCATTGTATGCAGTTCTGTGGTCCATGGATCACACACAAAAAATGACATTCCAATGCATTTATGTCAAGTTTCAAAATGACAAAAAATCCTTGTTAGTAACATTTTCTACAATTTTCTTTTTGCTGATTCTCTTGGTAATTGGGCGCCAAAGATGTCCGAAAAATTTAAGCAAGATCATGAAATTGGTTTTCAAAATACGTTCTTCACAAAATGCATCAATGTTATAATTGACAGCATTGGTCCTTCAATTATTTTGAGGAGTATATGTATTTGCTAAATGTAGTAACCGTCTTTAAATAAAGTCTTTACTTACTTACTTATTTACTTACTTACTTACTTACATATTAAGATCTTTGTTTTGTCTATTTTTGAGTGGCCCTTTTACACATGTTTTACTGTATGTGTACTGAGTACTGGTTAACCACTTGGGCTGTGATGCGAGAAAACCTGTCTTTGGTAATTTGTGATCAACAAAGGTGCAGACCAGCCTGCCCATCAGCGCAGTCTGATCAGCACCATTGTTTTTTGCAGTTTGGAAAGTATCATATCTAGACTTGCTATGAGTGAAATTTCAATTTTCTAGCTAGTCCCTGTAGCTGAGGAGAACGATTCGAGTCTCACTTTATCGGAAACCCCGAACACAGGTTTTCTCGCACCGAGGCCCACTTAGTCTTAGCTTGCTCAAAAAAGAGAGTGTTAAGATTTACTGACTGCCTGGACATGACCATGGATCTTGACTGGGATGTAAAACCACAAACCAAACAAACAAACAGAACTCAAAAAAAGGACTCTGTGAGTGCTTATACATTTTGTATGAGGTTGAGTAGGGTAGTCAGGAAATAAGGGAACCATTTCAGAAATATACTGTCATAGATAAAGAGTTGTGTTAATTCTGAGTAGAAGTATTGTGCAGCTATGTAGCAATAAAAGTGCCAATTTACTGTTCCATACTATTGCACTCAGAGTGGCCATAACTCAAATCAGGTGTTAGTCCAAATTTGCTTTTAGTATGTTAGTTAATGCAGTCATAACAAATGTCTTAATCTAAATAATATCTAGTATTTTCTGGACTTTTTCTGGAAATTTTTAACTTTTTAAACCTGTTTTTGTATTTATATATGTTCATTTTGTTAGCTCTAGCAATAGTAGAGATTATTCTGTCTCAAGTAGTCTCTGGCAACCATTGATCCGAAGACCTTCCTTGTTAAGAGCTACGTTTCACTGGAAATTCTGGTTGTAGTTTAACATGTCTAATATGAGCCAGCACATGAGATTTTGGCACTGATCGCATCATTGAGCAATGTAGGATCTGGCAAGTCTTCACATACACAGACTCACCAGAGTCTTCAGTGCTCACATACACAAAGTGCTGATGTAGAAGAAGACTAATCAAAATTTAAACCTAGCCCTGCTGTATAGTTCAGCAAGCTTTTGCACATATACCAGTGTGACAATCCTCCAGAGTGGGACCTGCACGTAATCGGAAGAAGGAGGTTGGCACAGAATCAAGAAAGTTTTGTCAGAGATGGTTCAACTTTGATGTTTTTTCCAATTTTTAGCAGGATCCTAATACCACTAAAAGCTTGCCACCATTGGCCGGCCAGCGAAACGAACGCCATTTAAATGGCATTTTGTTTGCGGGCTGATGATGACCCAACATTGAATGGTGGCTTGGTAGCTTTGTGATTTTTCAGGGAATCTGGACAAGTATTGCTAAAAAACCCTATAATTTTATGATTTTTCAGGGGAAGGGGTCCGAGCCCACCCCCCCTCCCCCCTGGATCCGCACATGTCTTGAATATGGTGGGCTTTTTTGAAAAAAATTGAAAATTTGATTTGCCTTGTAATATACTATAGAATCACTCTTAGACATTGAAAAGCCCTTGTTTTCAATATGACAGAGCACTGTTAATCGAAACATAATGCTAATCAGTCTTAATAACTATTATCCATTATCTCAGTCTAGCATTTGTGAAGTAGAGTTTTAACACGTTTAGCAGTATTTCCCATAAACGTGTAGTCCTTGAAGACCACAGGAGAGTATTTTAGAAGTTCTTGAAAAGTCCTTGAATTTTACACAAGCTTGCCTGTATGAACCCTAAATAGGATACGTTCCTAATTCTCATGAGTTGGTCCAACTAGGTTTGTTTTATTGTATCTTTACATGCGTGGATCCAGATGGGGGCAGTGGGTCTGGATCCCCTCCCCCCTGTCCTGAAAATCACAAAAATATAGTATGTTTTAGCAATACTGGTCCAGATCCCCTGAAAAATCACAATGCTACCATGCCAGCATTCAATGTTGGGCCATCATTTGCATGCCAGCGAAACGCCATTTAAATGGCGTTTCGCTGGCAAGCCGATGATGGCCCGCTTATAGTGGTATTTGGATCCTCTCATAAACTAAAAATGTTGTCGAAGTTGGACCCCCTCTGACAAAACTGTTTGGATCTCCGCATGCTTAACATGTCTTATATGATTATTTTATAAATGGCAGCTCTTTTATAATTGTACATAAATTACATGGAAAATGTTGAAATAGGCACAAACCGTTTAAGCTATATTGGACCTTAGTTTTAACATTGCCGAATATATAGTCTAGTCAAATCTAGGGATGATTTTGCTCTTAAGTGATTATTTAAGATACTCTGGTGCATCAATTTTTTCTAAAATGTCCATTAAAATTTCAAAAGGTCCATTCAAATTCAGAAATTTTTGAATTGGACACATTTTCTTTTTTATTTCTTTTTAAGGATCCGTCATCATTTTGGACTAGAAATATCCACGAGATCATACTCATCCATTAAATTTCTAGAACAAAGCATTGTTAAATTGATAAAGTTGTTACTGATTGGTGCATTTCTATTATACCCCTTGAAGTTGTGTTTGGATCTGTCTGTTCAATGGGGCATCTGTCGGATCCAATTATTTTATTATTTTCTCTCATACTTCTATTTTTAACCCAGACAAATTCCAAAATTTCTCTTTTACTTTACTTGGCAATTTCACTGATAATCACTGTGTCCAATGGTAAGTACTTTACAAAGTGGGTAGAGATGAATATTTCAAAATCGTACAATTTAGTGGGAATATTTGTTGCTATGGTGTGAAGGGCTGGACTATTTAGGGGAAATGTGTCTTAATGCAGTCATAGCAAATGCTATATATAGTATTTTCTGTGCTTTTTCTGGAAAATAAATAACATTTTGAAACTTTATTTGTATTATCTTTTTTAACATGCCTTATTTAGATATCATGACTATGGTTAGGACGAGAATCACTTTCTTGCACACTAGATAAGAAACTCTGAGCTTATACCTGGCCTCGAGGTTATAACACTTTTTCATGCTCAACTCAGCTGTGCTCGAAATTTATCCTGCTAATAAATGTTAGAATGTCAGCAATTTTTGGCATTTTAACATTTATTAGCATGATAAATACAATTTGAGGGACTTAAAGCAAGAAACTAGGTTATTTGTAGTTATTTTAGTTTTTATGAGCAGTTGAAATTTCGTGCTTAGTTGAGTTGAGCATGCAAAATGTTTTATAACCTCGGGCCTGGAGTTAGATATTTTCTCTCACCCTTGTTACAGTTAGTATGACCAATAACTGCCACAATCACATACCACAGACCAACCCAAGGCACCATGAGGAAAGAGACATAGAACAAGTTAATATCTTCAAAGAGGCATTATTATGCCTTTTTGCCTGTAGAGGACTTAAGTGTATCAGGAAATGTTACTCTTGGATATTCATCAAACAACAAAGACTCATTAGACTTCCATTTTTCACTTGCAAAAACGTGCTTGTAAATGCTTCCGGTTTGTAGGCAGCCTTTATGATCTCATCAAGGATCAAGGTCACAGTAAGTTAATTTCTTATACAATCAAGGACAACCATAGAAGCTTGAATGCGTTTGAATTTCTTCCAGAACACTTCACCAACTACTGAGTTAGATGCCCTTGAGCGGTTGAAAATTGAATGTATAATGTTGTGAGCACTCTGGCACCTTCATTTTTGATTGGATCATATTCATTCATGCATGTAACACGGACTGTTATAAAAGCTTGGATGGGTTCGAAATTCGGCAAGATCTGACCTGGCTTTACGGAGGTAGCTGCCCTTGAACGTCTGAAAAAATCTCCAAAGACTTATAATGGGAGAAAGGTTGTGAGCAGTCTAGTGCTTTCATTTTTGGATGAATCTTCACCATTCTTGTAGGTAACAAGGACAACCATAAAAGCTTTAATGAGTTTGATTTTCAGCTACACTTGACCAGCAACTATAGAGTTAGCTGCCCTTGAATGTCTAAAATATAGTTTGAATTTCTGCGAGATCCCATCACCAACTACTGAGTTTGCTGCCCTTGAGCGTTTGAAAAATGAATGTATAATGTTGTTAGCACTCGAGCACCTTCATTTTTGATAGGATCTTTTTCATTCTTGCTGATAAAAGGACAGCTATAAACGCTTGGATGGGTTTGAAATTCAGCAATATCGAACATGGGTCTATGGAGTTAGCTGCTCTGAACGTCTGAAAAATCTCCATTGACTCATAATGGGAGTAATGTTGTGAGCACTCTGATGCCTTAATTTTTGGATGGATCTTCATCATTCTTGCAGGTATCAAGGACAACCATAAAAGCTTTAATGAGTTTGATTTTCGGCCACACTTGACCAGCAGCTATAGAGTTAGCTGCCCTTGAGTGTCTAAAATATAGTTCTATAATGTTTTGACCATTCTAGCGCATTAATTTTCATTTGATCTTCATTCTTGTAGGTAACTAGGACATACATAAAATCATGGATGAGTTAGAATTTTGGTTAGATCTCATCACTGACTATGGAGTCATCTGCCCTTGAGCATCTGAAAAATATAGGATCACCAGGTTTTCTCCGCAATTTCGATTCAGATCTTTTTAGTATTTGCAGTCTTATCAAAACCAGAACTGGCATAATATCTTGAGTGTTTGAATATATATTGTGATCACGGTTTCAAGTTCAGAGTAACCTGCCTTTGAGCATCATAAATTATGGTGTCTCCAAACATTATGCGATCGTTGCCCATTGGGCTACTTGTTGTTTCGTCCCCTCCCGAACCTAAATCTGAATTTGTATAAAAAAATCTGGCCTTATTTCTAGTGCTTGCCCATTTTTAATATGGTTTTATTCAGTAACTTGACTTTTGACTCCTATAGAAAACATTGGCGTGATTTTGCGTTATTTCAACACCTGTCTTACAATGCCTCTATATCGACTTTTCACAAACAATATCGAATTTTTCCACACATCCAAATGGAGCCTTTTTCATAAAGTTTATACCCCGAATGACAACACTATCTGAAACCGTCAGATATTAAATTACAAAACTATATTATGCCATATATGATATATAAGCAACTAATCAAGTTTCCTTGATAAATCTGAGACATACATTTAATACTAGTATAAAATGCCATCTTTAACTTAAAACTTCACAGGGAGTACAGGGTGTTTTGTTTTCTTGATCATTTTTACATTGTATTTTGCCAAGTAATTTAGTTTGCTTTGGTATTCTTATATGTGGCCTTATGCAAGTTATGAACACTGATTTAGCCTTAAGTTTGTAAGTCTCTGACATCAAATGAAAATAATGGCTGAAATATAATTTGCAGTTTTCTGGACATCACTTTATCAACCAGGCAACCGCCAATTTAGCGTTTCATTCCAATTAAACATATAAGCTTTCTAAAGATAAGCTGTCAATAATATAAAATTGGCTATCTATTATTGTCATCCAGGTGCACGCCAAACTACACAAAAACTTGTTCATTTCTACATGCTCATTAAACTGAAACTTTAAAATGTAGTTGAGAAGTTTGTGAAAAAAAAGTTTATGGTGAAAAAAACCCCTCATTTATTGAATTGACATATGTTGTACACTTATGTGCCAAATTAAAGTTCACAAACTTAAAAAAATGCGTAAATTTATGGGCAATTTAGACATTCATTTCTTCTTCATTTCATATGGACTTGACAAATACATGAATGGGAAGATATAAGCAAGCCTTCAAATATTCACAATGTAATTAAGTTGTTCACTGTTTTGCATATTGTTGCTAAGCAACCAATAAAAATAGCTAAAAAGCCACTAGTATGCTCATTTTGGTGGTTGCCATGGTTACAAAGAATGAATTTCTGATGTTATTTTTAATGCTACTCCAAGACAACATATTTTTCTATATATTGACCATCAAAAAGTTAATTGCTAGTCTTTCTTTTATAGCTAAACAATATAAAATGCAAAAATGTTAATACAGTCTGTCAAGATTCAAAGTTCCTAAAATGGGGGTGTGGAAGACAAATATTAATAATTACACAATTTTAAAAGTCACACGTGCTTCAAATTACACCTAAGAATTAAATACAAAGATAATCTGTCAATAAAATGTCTTTGAAAAGTTAGAATAATACAATTAAAGTGATGTTGTCATGAAAACAAAGATGCAGTATTTTTGAAGTTCATTCTAATATTCACCCTTTTCGTGATCAATTTTATAAAGAAATATTGTTTTTTTACTTTGTTATTGATAGAAATTAAAATAAAACCACACATAAAGACATCAATAAGTTCTACATGTTATAGCATAAACTCAAGTAATTATTGAATGTCTGGTTGCCATGGCAATTGTTTTAATCAACTAGATAGGGCAAATTTGGCCATTTTTGTCTTGTTGCTAGGCAACCACTTCCAGTTTGGTGTAAAATTTTACGAACATTTGTAATGATAGGGAGGATAATGATGTATCCAAACATAAGCCTTATTAATTCTGTAAATCTTTTCTTTTAGATTTTAAGTATTATAAGTGTTGAAAATAAGCAATATTTTTTTCCTTGAAATTCACTTTGTGAACTTTAATTTGGCACCTGACTGTAGGTGCACAATGAGGCAATTCCAATTTGTACCAACAGCATAACTATGTTACTAAAATTAACAAAACCTATTTTGAAATATACACTAAACAAGTGTCATGTCCATTGCATTGGTTTTGCCTCTTCAAACATCTTTAACTGCCAATCAGTATTAAAATACTTGTCACTATATAGCAAATTGTTTATATTTACATGACAGCTATATCACCAAATTTGATTTCATCAACTACCATGCTTTTGCTAAGCTGGTAGATTCATAGTTGTAATTCAGGTATGATTCCTAGAAAAGGTAAGCAGTAAAGTACTTTGAATAGTAGTACGAACATTCGAAAAAGACAACAAAGACAAAAATTTGCAAGACTTGCTGGTCCCTTACATGATGTAGAATAATGGCTGAATTATGGCTGATTCCAGAAAACTGCAAAAAGTGCAGTTTTCTGGACATCACTCATAATTCTGAGAAGATTCCTAGCAATTTAAGCAGTAAAATATTACAAAATACATCATCCACATCGAGCATACATATTAGCATAAGCAGTCTAAAAATGACAATAAACACAAAATCCGCTGCACCCTGTGACTCATTCTATCAATTAAAACAATGGGTAGGCGGCAATCCCGAACGCAAAACCTAAACAAAACTGCATTTCTGAATGCCAAAACAACGTGTTAATGACAAAAGTACACATTTTGTTAATCTATAGTGTTATGATTGCATTCTACAAATCATCTTTTTGGCGATGAAAAACGATTTTATAATTATGAATCATTGCGTTCGCGATTGCCACCTTCCTAATGTGATTAAGCTGCTACATGACAAAACCATGACATTATCTTAGCAGTCAGAGAAAACTCAGATTCCAAGCCATCATCCAATCTCGGGTCACTATCGACCCGCCAGCGAAACGCCATTCGGATGGTGTTTCGATGGTGGGCCGAGGGTGGCCCCGTTCGACGTGCTTACTGGGTTGTTGGTTTTGTCATGCCGAAATCTTTTTCATATTGTCTTCAAATCTGTGTAAATACTGATGAAAAAACATATAATATGTAAAACAATACATTGACATAATGCAAGTGTATATGGGCCTCGACGCAACAAATCTGTCCTCGGGGTTTGCGAACAACAAAGGCGCAGACCAGCCTGCGCATCCGCGCAGACTGATTAACGCATTTGTTATTCGCTTTTTGGAAATTATCATATCTAAATTTCCAACAAACGAAATTTCAATTTTCGGACGCGCAGACTAATCAACGCATTTGTTAATTATCATATCTAAACTTGCTACAAACGAAATTTCAATTTTCGGACGCGCAGACTAATCAACGCATTTGTTATTCGCTTTTTGAGAAGTATCATATCTAAACTTGCTACAAACGAATTTTCAGTTTTCCAGCTAGTCTCTGTAGCTGAGGAGTCTGGTTTGAGTTTCGCTTATCCAGAATCCCGGAAGAAAGGGTTGGTCGCGTCGAATCCCATATTACATGTATAAGAATATCGCATGGATATGAAGGGGAGATAGAGAAAAAAAACTTCACTCGGATCACTCATTTTCGCAAGTCAAGTGTACTAAGTCTACTTCGAAATGGATTTAGTACCATTGGCTTGCGAAGATTGTTTCACTGTTTGGCACAACGAGGGTTGCCAAATGAAACATGCCAACGGTAAAAAGAGACTGGTTTATCTCTCCTCCCACACACTCACGATAGTATTTGTGTATAACTTTCAATTTTCACATTTGTATTTTAGAATTGAAAAATAAGAACATAATGTTTTCTGAATATGCTGAGATCCAGAACAGTTTTCATGATGCCTGTTTATGATAGAAGGGCCAACTATTTTAGAAATGATATAATGCATATTGCCCATCCCAAATACATACTTTTTCTAACAAATTATCAAATAATCAAAGAAAGGGCATAAATTATTCTTTTTTAAATGTTGACATTTTAACAAAAAGTAACTAAATGGCCTTTCTTTTCGACACTAAACAGTTCTCAGTTTTTTTTAAATTATAATACGAGTATAAAGAGATCGACGTTAGATGCGAACCTTAAGGTACAAACCAGCTTGGGGATACACGCAGTCTTATCAGCTTCTTTGCTTTTTGCTTTCCAGAAAGTGTAATGATTCCACTAAACGCAAAAAACGTTTAAGATTCTAATCAGTCTATGTAGCTGAGCGGGCTGGTTTGAGCATTACCTGGTCGCTAACCCCGAAGAAAGGGTTTCTCGGGTCACGACCGATAATATTTATGATATCAAATGCTTATTTAGATATAATAAACAAAACAAAACAAAAACTAGCCTTTTAAGACAGTCATTATGGCTTTTGGCGGATTAACCCTAAAAGTGCCCAGAAAAAAATGCGTCTGAAAATGTCGTCTGCTGAAGTCGTCTGCTGCAAATAATTGCCTAACATTACTGACGAATTAAATATAGAAGCAAACAGCGTGGACCAAGAACAGACTGCTCCTATAGGAGCAGTCTGATCTGGGCCCACACTGTTTGCCATAGAGGCTTCTTAAACATTTCAGCAGACGAGAAAGCAGACGACTTTTGTTGCGATTGGCGCATTAAGGGTTAAGTCAATATATCACAACCTCACTGTCTGATTTCATATATAAAATAGTCAGTTACTGACAACTGACACCCGTTGTAAGTGGAATGAAGCACTTGGTAGCCACCACAATCAGCTATCGTCCTTCTTAAATACCCGTTTACAAACTAGATTATCCCCAGGTAGATCAATTTGCTGAAACGAAACAAAAATAAAATGTCATTTTAGTAACACACCATGCTACACATGTACGGATATAAAGATAATTCTTTTTGAGTATCAACTGGAGTGACCATAACGCAGACTAAATCAGGACCAAAGACAAGTCATTTTGTTCAACAAAAAACAAAAACAAACAAAAACAACAGCAACAAAAAAACTGACATTTATTGTTTTCTCTCAATTTAACTATTATAAATGGTTTGTTGATTATTAGAATGATCTCGATGAGACCCTATAAACAATTTCTCACATTTGGAGATATAAAAATAGTAGCAATTCATTAGCTCGAGTCCAAGTTTTATCAAATTAAATGACCTCATTGACACATTGCTATTTTATGACGGTCATTGCTGGCGGCGTTCTACTTTTTATCAGTTGGGCAGGTCTAGGCGAAAACATACCCAGGATTGACTTCAAGGTGCTCCAGATCAGACTGATCTATAATTATTATAGATCACTGTCCAGATATAATAATCAAAATTAGTATAAGTTTATATTGATTAAAAACGCTGAAAATTAGTACTTATTTTTTGACAAAAACAACAGGTAAAACTACTAGCAAACAAACGAACAAAACAGATCAAGAAGGCCAAGTAGCCCTGGGTCGCTCACCTGAGGTTTGTTATAACGCTTCTTATACATGTAGAGGCATCTATTGGAAACTAGCCACGCCCCTTGGTGACATGCTTTTCGACATATCAAATTGGTTAAATCAATTTTGCAGGTCATCCACTGACATAAACCATTTCCACCAGATTTTTTAAGAACATTGATCAGCTGTTTCAAAGTAGAAACGTTTTAAAACCGTAGCCAAAATAAGCCACGCTCCTTTAGGAATCAATCTCATTTTAGCTGTTTTTGTAGACCAAGCAGAAACACAACTTTAAAACAACGTTGATACAACGTTATTTCGATGCCATTTGGTTGCTGGGGAGAGTCTTCTAGTGTACATATAGTTTTTCTTTTGATCAAGGATTCCAGGGGAGAGGTGTTTAAAACTTCTCAGAGAGTCAAGATGTGGATCCAGAGAGAGTTCGATGGGGTCGCTTGAATCCCCCTCACTGTTCCACGGTTTTAAATATCCTATGCAAATGAAATAATTTGGTCTCAGTGAGACCAAATTAATTAATTTTCATGTGATATTACAGAAAAATGAGATGAAATCAGCAAAGCGAACCCCCACATTAATATACACATGAACCCGCTTTCTAGAAATACCGGATCCGCCCCTGTAAGAGATATATAGAGGTATAAAAGGGAAACCAGCCACGGGTAAGGAGGTTATTGTAGAAGGTAACAAAGGTATTTTTTGTTCATATTTACCATAACTAGTTCGTTGTTGACTATTTAGCCATGGATAAGGAGGTAATTGTAGAAGGTGACAAAGATATTTTTGTTTATATTTACCATAACTAGTTCGTTGTTGACTATTTAGTCACGGATAAGGAGGTAATTGTAGCATGTGTCAAAGATTATTTTGTTCATATTTACCATAACTAGTTCGTTGTTGACTATTTGGCCACTGGTAAGGAGGTAATTGTAGAAGGTGACAAAGATATTTTTGTTCATATTTACCATAACTAGTTCGTTGTTGACTATTTAGCCACTTGCTAGGAAATAATTGTTGAAGGTGACAAAGATATTTTTGTTCATATTTACCATACCTAGTTCGTTGTTGACTATCAAGCCACGGATAAAGAGGTAATTGTAGAAGGTGACAAAGAACTGTTTGTTCATATTTACTATAACTAGTTCGTTGCTGACTATTTAGCCACGGATAAGGAGGTAATTGTAGAAGGTGACAAAGATATTTTTGTTCATATTTACGATAACTAGTTCGTTGTTGACTATTTAGCCATGGAAAAGGAGGTAATTGTAAAGGGTGACAAAGATATTTTTGTTCATATTTACCATAACTAGTTCGTTGTTGACTAATTAGCCACGGATAAGGAGGTATTTGTAGAAGGTGACAAAGAAATGTTTGTTCATATTAACCATAACTAGTTCGTTGTTGACTATTTAGCCACGGTTAAGGAGATAATTGTAGAAGGTGACAAAGATATTTTTTTTCATATTTACCATGACTAGTTCGTTGTTGACTATTTAGCCTCGGATAAGGAGGTAATTGTAGAAGGTGACAAAGAAATGTGTGTTCATATTTACCATAACTAGTTCGTTGTTGACTATTTAGCCACGGATAAGGAGGTAATTGTAGAAGGTGACAAAGATATTTTTGTTCATATTTACCATAACTAGTTCGTTGCTGACTATTTAGCCACGGATAAGGAGGTAATTGTAGAAGGTGACAAAGAAATGTGTGTTCATATTTACCATGACTAGTTCGTTGTTGACTATTGAGCCACGGATAAGGAGGCAAATTGTAGAAGGTAGCAAAGAAATGTTTGTTCATATTTACCATTACTAGTTCGTTGTTGACTATTTATCCACGGAGAAGGAGGTAATTGTAGAAAGTGACAAAGAAATGTATGTTCATATTTACGATAACTAGTTCGTTGTTGACTATTTAGCCACGGACAAGGAGGTAATTGTAGAAGGTGACAAAGATATTTTTGTTCATATTTACGATAACTAGTTTGTTGTTGACTATTTAGCCACAGATAAGGAGGTAATTGTAGAAGGTGACAAAGATATTTTGTTAATATTTACCATAACTAGTTCGTTGTTGACTATTTAGCCATGGATAAGGAGGTAATTGTAGAAGGTGACAAAGATATTTTGTTCATATTTACCATAACTAGTTCGTTGTTGACTATTTAGCCACGGATAAGGAGGTAATTGAAGAAGGTGACAAAGAAATGTTTGTTCATATTTACCATAACTAGTTCGTTGTTGACTATTTTTCTTGTGACTTTACATTTCTTCCCTCCTTTAACTGGGGTGACGTCAGTTGTTAGAGTACACGTTGCTGGATCCCAACTGACCTTGGCCTGAATAATAATAATAATAATAATAATAATAATAATAATAATAATAATAATAACAATAATAATAATAATAATAATAATAATAATAATAATAATAATAATAATAATAATAATAATTTCAAAACGCTATCAAATCTGTAAACCACTAATGTATGACGTTACACCACCCACAGACGCGACGTCATGTGATAAACATTGGTAAGCACTATTGTGGTATTTCTGTGGAATGTCCTTTCTAGTTTTGCAATCTATGGTATTTCCTTTCTATGATTGCAATCATCTCGCTGAGAGAGAGAGAGAGAGAGAGAGAGAGAGAGAGAGAGAGAGAGAGAGAGAGAGAGAGAGAGAGAGATTGTTGCTTTGCTTTAAATTGTGTTCTTGCCGTCGTGTGGCTGTTAATAGTGGTCTTTGTTTTTTTCTTACCGTACCATGGGTTGGTCACAGGTCTGTGATTGTGGCATATCCCTGTCAAACTCACGTACTTTTTCATGAGTGTCTGCTCTGTATGCTAAGAAGGGACAGAAATGTTCAGCTGTTTCGATATTCTAACCTATGAACCTTAGAGTATAAATAGATAAATGGGATATTCTGTTTGAGGATTAGGGTCAGGGTAAGGAAAGGTTAAGAAAGGTTGTATATACCTTAACCATATTTTCGAATGGATCTTCCTCTTCAACTTCGTTGTCAAGGGTAACGGTGTGGTCGGAATCCTTTGGTCCTTTTGTTACAATACGGACCTGGTTATCTCCAACTTTAAGAAGTTCCATTTTAGTTGTGAAGGCACAAGCCATCTTCCGTTTGATAAAGCCAATGCCTGTACAAAGAAAATAAGAGTTTCATCTTTTCTGATTGACCAAGCACATGTCATTTACTCAACCGTGAATTAACCCTTTGTATACTGGAAACACCGAAACGGATACTCTGAAAAACAGTGAAGACCCTGATGAAATGCCGCAAAATGCGACATTTCATCAGTGTCTACACAGTTTTCTAAGACAGAAACGATTCTCTAGTACTTAAAATTAAGTACAACATGATTTGAAATAGTCTACCTGTGACCCCCAGGTAGCAAATTATATAATGCCACCTGGTATATAATGGAACAGCCTACCCTGATCTGTACGCGAAAACCCATCAGAATACAAGGGTTAATGGTGAAAATGCTGAAAGACTTAAATGTTCCCCAGTTATAAATTGGCTTCTTCCCCTGTTCCCCGAACATCGAAAATTCGTTTTCTTATCTTCACTGTTCTCCAATATTGTCTTTGCAAGTTGGCCTTTGTTCCCCTGTTCCCCTGAAATAAATGCCCATTTCCCCCTGTTACCAAAACCCCTGGCAGGGCATAAAATTAGATTGATGCCATAGAGCTACTAAATTTGTAAGTTATATCACAACACTTAAAATATTAGACCTCTGAAACCTTTTGAACATTTACTAAAAGAGGGCCATGTAAGGATCATACCTGTCAAGTCTGGTCAAAATCTAACCGCCGGAAGCATATCATGCTGATGACGGACGACGGATGGTGGTCGACATACGACGGACGACACATCCAAGGATTACAATAGCTCACCTTGAGCCCATGACTAAAAAGGCCCTGGGCCCGGAATTACAATGCCTCCTTAGAGTTAAGGAAGACTTAAGTTAAGTATTGATTTTTCAGGATGCGAAAAATAACGTTTAAAACTGATTAAAATTAAAGTAGTTTTAATTTTTCTGAAGATCACAATGGTATCTTTGACCAAAAATACCACATCGATCCAGGCTATTTATTTAGCATTTAATATAGCATGTTGAAATATCAATACTTAACTAAAGTCTTGCTTAACTTTAAGGAAGCATTGTAATTCCGGGCCCTGGTCAGCGGTTATGGTAGGAAAGTTCCTTTTAACTATTAATACAGGAGCTGATCTGTCTAATCCCAACAAAGGTGGTGTGATTATTGGTAACACATCAGTTAGATATTTATGACAGGTACTTATAAATATGGGAATATTAAATCTAAAATCGGCAATTATCGATCCGAAATTAGAGATTTATAATTGTGCACTAATTTTGTATTTGCCACACCAGAACTAGACGGCAAGTCTGAATGGAAACTCAACGGTTGCTACGACGAATCGTTCGCGATCGCCGCCTATCCGGTGTGATTATATGTACCGCATAAAAAGGGCATTTTTATCCTCAGAAATTCACAGTAATCGACAAGACAATCTAACACTGAAGACGCAGTGGCGACTCATCAGGGTATGCATTTTGCTTGATAAAGAGCAATTTTCAATATATAAAGAAAGGGTTATTATCAATGATCCGTGACATCGACCCAACGCACCATATGTCATCACCATTAACTATTAAAGCCTGAATTTCTAAAATGAAATTTTGGATCCCAGTCATCTTTTCATTCTGGCACACAACCTTAACGTCGTTGACGTTGTTATGACGTCATGTGCCTGCTAGCATAAATAGAGAATACTAGGTGAGTGTCTTTTGATCTCGGCAAGCCTCGCGATGTCAACAAGCGTTCTCGAAGCCTTGCCTGGTAAACTTGATATCAAAAGACGCGAACCTGGTATTCTTGTTACACTCTTCAAACGTAATTTTCGATTTCTGTGTTGAATCAGCATCATTAGCGACGTCATTCAAAAAACTGCAACGTCGCCGTGACCTGATAAAGGCACATGCCGTGAGATAGACAACGTTTATAGATCAGGCAACGCGCAACTATGCAGTTAATATGAGAGGTAACTGATACTATACAATAAGGAGATCTATGGAATTGTCCATTTTTATTTTAAGAGGCTGGTCGAAATTTCTACAAAACGGTGCATTTCTTCTGTTCCTGGCGAGTAAACAATGCAGACAGTCAATGTGGCATTTTATCTAAGGTGGCATTTCATCTCGTCTACCGGTACATGTATCCAGAATGAAATATTTGCATATTATACATGGCACTCATTTTCTATTCAGACCAGATTATGTGTACATGTAAGTTATTGTATGGTTTGTGCGTCTGTACTGAAAGGTAATCCACAATAACTTTCCTCTTGCACACTGCATGCATTTGCACTTTAAAGTTGAGATACTCGATGTAAAATATTGGAATATTAATAAAATCAATCTTTACACGTTTAAACCATTAAAGGCAACCAAATAATCATAATATACAGACATATTAAAAAGAAAACGAAAGTAGAGTATACGAACCCATAGCACCAAGATATTCATCGAATTTTTCATTCCTTAAGAGAAGCCATTTTCCACCGATCGATGTTTCGAACCCTTCTAACGCCATGTTTATATCGTCTTATGAATATGAGATCTCTAGTGTCCAAATGTAGTTGTCACTTACTAAATGTGATATTTAAGGACAAGCTTTTCAAATACTAAAGTCCATGTATTATCTGTGCCTATATTTACACATGAAATGTTTACACATGGAGCGATTAAACCTATGAAGGTCGATGAGTTAAGTCTTAACTTAATATAATGCATACTCAGTGGATTCTATTTCTGTTATTGACGCATTTCACGCGAGGCATCAGTCCACCAAACAGCTTATTCATGTATTGATTTGATGCTCATCGCAACAGCGAGTAGCCAAGGCCCGGACGAGCCTGCGTCATTTGCGCAGTCTCTTCAAAGCCTTCGCTTTTCGCATACACAAAGTATGGAGGACTCAGGTCTTTAGTTAAGAGTGCGTACCAGAAAAATGTTTTTCTTATTTCTCAGCCAAAACATATGTTGTGGGTGCTCAAAAGAACCGTCTCAATGAGACGGTTCTTTTGAGCACCCAAAACATATGCTAGGAATAATGGGTAAGAAATTTTTTACAATTTTACGCCGAATTTTTTTTGTTTATCTAAACCTATGGAGGTAATTCAAGGAGCAGACTAAAAATCAGAGATGGCACCTGCACTTTAAGTAAGATTGGCATCACTTCGTGCGAGAAGTGCCAAAATCGCGTGTGCTGGTTGAAATGTCGTATTTTTCGTGTTCAGCTATCGTTCCACATGGTAAAAACCTGTCGATCAAGTACAGTAAACTCTGTCTTAAGCGGCCACTCAAAAAGAAGAAAAAAATTGGTTTTCAAGACCGATTATCGCTTAATGCAGGTCAAAGTTTTGCAGAATGCTCGGGAGCATTCTGCAATACTTTCGACCTTCATTAAGCTACCAGTTGGCATAAAACATTTGTTTTGTCTATTTTTGAGTGGCCGCTTAAGACAGGTTTTACTGTACCTGCTCATAGGGTATTGAAATTTTGCAGGGGGTTAGTTGTTTTTTCGAGATAGCGAATAACAAAGGCCCTGATCAGACTGCGCGAATGCGCAGGCTCGTCTACCTCTTTGTTGTTAGTCAGGTGTTCTCGCATCGAGACCAAATTATTATAAGCCCCCAAAACAGACGGTTTTGAGATTTTTTTGGAATCCGACTTTTTGGTCGTGTAACGGAGGGATCCGCCTTTGTGCCGAATTACACAAATGATTTTATAGGAAAGGGAACAACATAGAGTCGTAGTTGTGCCTTCCCACCATGTTTCAGTCACTGAAGACGCGGCTCCATGCGATTTTGATACCTTTTGTATCGAAAATGGGTAAGGTACCTTTTAAACATGCATTTCCAGCTACCTAATTGGGCTAGAGGCATAAATGTTGCTACGCCTATTCTTAATTAACTGCTAATATTACAACTGTGCATCTTAACTAATTTAGTCGCTATGTGAGAAGACCAGATTTTTCAAAGGTGAAAAGCTAATGCGCAGATCGGCTGTGCTGTTGCACAGGATGCATGTAGCTGGTATAATATCATATGAGACGTGGCAATCAATGACAGTGAAAATGATCAGTTTTGTCGCAGTCTGTTTGCAGATACTTTAGTGGTATGTAACCATCAGCAGCATAATCGTAAGATAAGTTTGGATCGATTCAGTCAATGGAATATTATCACACTATGAGAGCCTCAGCACACAAATAGCGTCTGAAAAAGTTAAAACAGAGCAGACAGAACTATTAGTAAGTAAGTAAGTAACGACTTTATTTAGTGAGGGTAACCCAATTGACGAATCAATCTTCCTTGGGGCCCTCAAACATGAGGAAAATACATATATCCAATAATAAAGAACACCCACACCCTACACACATATACATATGGGCCATGACGTGAGAAAACCTAGCTTCGGGGTTTCCAACAAAGTGAGATTCAAACCAACCTGATCCGCTACATAGGCTAGCTAGAACATTGAAATTTCACTCGTATTAAGTCTAGGTATTGTACTTTTCAATAAGCGAATAACAAAGGTGCTGATCAGACTGCGCGGAAGCGCAGGCTGGTCTGCGCATTTGTTGTTTGCAAACCCCCGAAGACAGGTTTTCTTGCGTCGAGGCCCTATAATAAAACAACAATGAATGCTAGATGACCCTCCAGCTGGCTATGCAAATTAAACATATTTACCTTTTAACCAGAATGTACAGTTTTGAACAAAGGAATTTAGAGTCATAGAATTTTTTTTTATATCAAGTGGAATGCTATTCCAAACTAATGCACCTGAGTACGATAAACTTTTCTTAAACAAGTTAATTTTAGGCTTGGGTATCAGAAAATGTTTATTACTTACTGATCGTAAATTTAAGGTAGAGTTATGTTCGATTCTCTCATTTTGAATAAATCAGTCAGATATTCAGGCGCTATATAATTCGACACTTTATACATAACTTTTGCTAATAATTATTAATTTTTATTGGTAATAAATCGAGAAGGAAATCTATGGAATTTAGCTGCTAGTTATAAGTACCATCAGAGTTTTAGATTAGAACAGATTAGATCAAGATGAGGCGTGACGCTTTTTCTGTCCTGATCTAGATCCAACTAGTAGGTACAGAGTTATGAGCACCAACAAATATCTAAATCCTGATTACAACCGGGCAACCACCAATTAGCATTTCGTTCCAATGAAACATCTAAAGATAAGCTGTCAATAATATAAAATTGGCTATCTATTATTGTCATCCAGGTTCACGCTAAACTACACAAAAACCTGTTCATTTCTACATGCTCATTACACTGAAACATAAAAAAAACAGTTGAGAAATTTCTGAATAAAAAAACTTTTATGGTGAAAAACAGTCATTTACTGAATTGACATATTTTGTAGGTGCACATTGGATTTGCCTCAATGAGGCAATTCCAATGTGTACCAACAACATATGCTACTGAAATTAATAATACCTATTTTGAAATATACATTTTCAAGAATCATTTCCATTAGCTTTGCCCTTTTAAACTTCTCAATCTGCCACGCAGTATTAAAATACCCGTCACTATATGGCAAATTGTTTACATGACAGCTGTATCACCAAATTTAATTTCAATAACTATGCTTTTGCTAAGCTGGTAGTTGCATGGTAGTAAACGTATGCGAAGCTACCTCCAATACACTACAATTACATTATCCAGCAACATGTCTTCAAAATTTGGATCCGCTTGTCGCACTTAGGTACATTGTACTTCGCGATTCTATCACCTACCTCCACAAGCGAGACAAAATCCACTGGCACTTAAGCCAAACACAGATTGTTGATAAACATTTATGCGGTTGTCAGGCCAGACTTTTTATTTGTTGATTTACAAACCCTCCCACTGTTTAGAAAACAAATTAATTGTCATTTTTTTATTTTATTTTATCCACCGACTTTAAATAGTACTTGTTTCGTTGAAATATAATAATATATTTTTGAGGTTCTGACTGTGTATTATTGAGAGTGACACTTTTAAAGGTGATTGACATGTCCAAATTTTTAGGAAAATTATGAAATATTTAAATATTTGATACAGACTGATGGTTAACTTTACTAGTTTTACTGTTGATTTTCTTCTTCTTCTTCTTCTTCTTCTTCTTCTTCTTCTTCTTCTTCTTCTTCTTCTTCTTCTTCTTCTTCTTCTTCTTCTTCTTCTTCTTCTTCAAAGGCGCCAGTTGTAAGGGGTGATGGGCGATGTGTTGTTGTGAGTTATTGCTATTGCTACATTTAACAAACACCACTATGTAATAGTTATACCATGGGTTGTCCGCCTTTACATGGAAATAATCCACGAGCTTTTAGCGAGCCACGAGTTTTAGCGTGTGGATTATCTTACGTACAGGTGGACAAACATGGTATAACTATCTTTGCAACCTACATTAGTGTAGACCATGCACATCATGCGATATTTCGAGCTAAAGTTTGTAAGGATGAATACATTACTCATTCCAATCTGGGTAATTTTGCATACCTTTTGTATTTGGCAGAGTTCTTTTTTTTCAAACACAATTGTTTTAGAAATATCATTTAGACAGACTGAAACCAAAACTGTTTACAAATCATATGCTTGCACGACGGATAAGAATTTTATAAGTTTTATTAGAACTTCTTATCTTACCCATGTTCAAATTTTAACATGGCATATTGCATAGTCACGTCAGAGCTTTCATTGCTCGAACATACAACCACAGATCCAACATATTCAATACCGACTGAACATCCGCTCTACACCTTTACTACTTGCACTAATTTGCCAGAACAGAACAGAACAGAACATAACTTTATTGAAACCTATACATCTCAGGCCACTCACAGGTGGCGTAAGAGAAGTTTACGCATACATGTTATGCAGTAAAATAGACATGATACATAAATACAGTGTACTATGAAATATAATATTATTGTATTGGGAATATAATCAATGACAGGAAATTGACCTTCAATAAATAATCTTCATATAAATTGGAGCATAGTTTATTTGAATCATTTGGAAAAACAATCTACACAGAAAACTTTTCCATAATAATTGCAACAATTTTTGATAATTAAATGAGTGTTGCTTCTTTTGTGTGGTAAAAAGCTCCCTATACTTGCGTATATTTGGCTTAACATAAAAATACGGTTTCAAATACAATTTTCTGTCACAAGTAAACAACTAATGATACTCATCACCAATGTCGTCTGTAGTGCAAATTTTACATTTTCGCTCATTTAATGGTATATCATCCCATCGTCCATTCTCCACTGGGAGCCGATGGTTACCAGTCCTATATTTGATAATTTTGGAATAATAAAATTTTGAAACATTAATCAAATATTTTTCAAAATTGAGATTGTCTTTAAATAACAGATATTGTTTTTTTTGAGGAAACGTTAGCTTTTTCATTCCATTCTTGAATATACAATTCTGACAATGTTCGTGAATTATCCATTTTCACAGAATTTGGGTTATTGACTGGTTCAATTTTAAAAAGATCAGGTCGGCCAACAGCAACAAGTATGTCATTTATACAGTGGATCCATTTAAAATTATAAGAATCCTTTTCGTGTTCTTTAAGCATCATTGAGTACAGTAATTTTGATAATTTGGATTCTTTTCCATAGACAATTGATAACCAGAAACCTATCATTCTTGACTTGATATTAATTTGTATTGGATATCGTCCCAATTCTGAATGTAATATATATACTGAACGAAACTTCTAAACCGCCACTCAATATTTTCTCAAATATCTTAACATATATGATACATAAATGGCTACAATTTACACTCAATATGGAAAAATCAATTAAACTGAACCTGTCAAAATTTCATTTTCATAAATTGAAATTAACATGCTCAATTGATAGACTGTATAAGGGCACCATCGCATTTCATTTACACACAAACACTAGAATTTGAACTCATCGCTTAAAATCAAGTTTTCCAGGGACTTAAGTGAAAAACACTAACTTTATGGTGTTATAAATGGACACTATTGAACATTTTGGGTTTCGCTTTTAATACGTAGGAATTTTCAGGTAATCATAATTGTTCCTATGGAAGCCAATATGACATAAAACAATACAAGAATGCTTTATGGAGATGACATGTTTTTGTCCACAATATTATTGGAACTTTCTGGTGCTGTAAATGGACATTATTGAACACTATCGTGTTCATTTAGTAATATAAAGTAGCAATTTTCATGCAATTCAGTGCTTCTATGGAGGCCCATATGGCCTAAAAGAACACAGAAATGTGTTCATGGTGATGAAATGTTTTTTTATCGACAAAATTATTGAAACATCCGTCACCCATTAAGCGTGTACTGCACATCAATCTCGACACTTCCGACGGTCCAATGCAGCATTTGTGCATCACCGCACCAAAGTATGGTGGACTATACAGGACATTTTACGGCATACACAATTCTCAGTTTTTGTCGATTTTTCTCGTCATACGAGTGCAAAAGTAAAAAATGACAGACAGGTTGTGGTTTAAACTGTCGACTCTATCAAAACATGCCAAACCTTGTGATAAATTATGAATCAGTCTCAGCGAGGCCCCTATTTCGATTGAACCCACAGCCCGACCCCTCTACTTTATACTCATATAACCCAAACGTTGTTATTTTTGTGATAAAATAAAGTTGTCCAATAGTTGTCGATAAAAATGCGAGTATACAAAAGGCGAAAAAACATTAAGCATCGTGTGCCACGTGCAAAACAGCTATTAGTACTCTATCGTTACGCATAAATGAATATCCTTATTGAATCAAACTTTGTTATGTTCAATCGAACGATACATGTGCCCAAATATACTGTGTTAAATATCATGTCAAACAGTTTAATAATAAATGAGCTATATTGAAAAAATGTGTTGTGTTAACTGGCGGTTTAGAAGTTTCGTTCAGTATATATAGGGGTACTTTTTATCAAGTTAATAATCTGTCTAAGGAAATCATTATGCAAATTTTCAATATTTTGGCTACTTTCAAAGCCCCATATTTCACAACCATATTATGCAATAGGTAAAATAACATGGTCAAATAAATACAACTGCAAATCAATTTGAATATCAAGATTACGAATTCGTTTAAAAAGCACATGCATTGCCTTCCTAGTTTGCTCAACATTATGTTTCTTTGTTTGGTGGAAGTGCATATCTCTGCTAAAAGTAACACCAAGCTATTTAAAGTCATAACAGTTGTCAATTTTGTGACCACCTAGATTTAAATTAAAACGCTGGTCTTGTTGAGTACCAAAGATCATAATTTTAGTTTTATCAAAGTTAATAGATAAGCGCCATAATTCTGAGTATTCATAGAACATGTCTAAATTATTTTGAAATTCTTTCTTAGCTGTACCAAAACCAACTGTATCGTCGGCATATAGCAACACAAGTAGTTTCAAATACAATGTTATATTATCATATTGGAACTAAAAATAACACCATTACAACTTTTGTCGCATAGGAAAGATTCTAAGTCGTTTAAAAATAATACAAATAATACAGGGGATAAATTTTCACCTAGTCTTATGCCTCGAAAACTTGAGAAGAAAGAAGACTGCTCTCACTCATATGAGACACATGATTTAATTCCCTTGTACATGTTTAAAATAATCTGGAAGCATTTTCCGTTAATATTATTGGCTAATAGTTTCTTCCATAGCCCAACTCGCCATACAGAATCAAATGCTTTGCTAAAATCGATAAACGAACAGAACAATTTCTTTTTCTGGGTTTTTGCAATTTCTGTTAATGCATGCAAAACAAAAATATGATCCATTGTTGAGTAGCATGCGCGGAAACCAGCCTGATTTTCCTCAAGTATATTGTGTACATCAAGAAATTTATTAAGACGAGCGTTAAGTATGGAGGTAAACAATTTACCAAAGCAGCTCAAAATCGTTATTGGCCTGTTATTTTCTGGACTTTTTGAGTCACCCTTGTTTTTGTATAGAGGTCGTATTTCCCCTTCAAGCCAAGAGTCAGGCAACACTCCTGAGTTGAAAATCAAGTTGAAAAAAGCGACATATAATGGCATCATTTCATGTGCAGTTGCTTTGATATATTCATTTATAATACCATCATTTGAACATGCTTTATTGTTTTTTAAGGAATTAATTCAGTTCAAAATTTCATTTTCTGAAATATGACAGTTTAAAATTCCATCGTCATTATCAATTGAAAAATTCAAGTATTCACTTTCAAGATCATGAATATCATTGGGACTATTGATATCCTTGAAAAAATTATATTAATCGTTCATACTGATATCCTTATTTTCCCTTTTGCTTTGGAGGCTATTTAATATTTTCCAAAACTGTTTAGGAGATTTAGATTTCAACTTCCTTAATTTATTCTGTGTGTCTTTTTCATGCTTACGAATGAAATAGTTTCTTTTTGCACATTTTGCTTGCGGACACCACTGAAGCCTTCGAAGCAGAGCTTCGGTGTCTAGCATGCATTTTCTTTGCACGATGATAGGTTGTACGTGACTTAGCACACTGGAATCCGAACCATGGTTTTTTGTTGTTGTTTGCTGTATTACTGCCATTGTTATATACTCAAACAAAAAAGAAACGTCCGATTTTCATGGCACTGTATCTATCGATACGGTTGAGATGTTGAAACAAAAATAAACCCAAAATATTTATCAAATGTCCGACACATAAAAAATGGTAATTATTTGATTTTATCTTCTGATCTTGAAGAGTTATTAACCCTAATGTGCACACAGCTTTTCCCGTTATAATCAAGAAGTTCATCATCGAAAAGTGACACATTTTACGTTAAATGGCAACCAGAAAAGTCCATCGATGAAAATGCATCAAAAAATCCCAAGTCTGCTTATTGAACGAGCGAAATCGCAGTTCCAAATCTTTCGTTTACGAAATAAACTAAAATTACCTCCCTTTGAATAAAACAAATAACAATTTAAGAACTTTCAAATCTCCTTAACCTAACATCATTTTGATACCGTTTTTGTTTTAATTTGTTGTGTTTGTTTATGACAACAATTCCACAATAGAGAAAAACAAAAACTATGGCTGATGTCGGGCATCAAAGGTTCACTAAATCTGTGTTTTATACCCCACCCCTTACTGCGAAATCATCAGAGAATTTCCATTTTTAATTGTTTTGATGTGGATAAGTCTTAATCAATGTTAAAATGCTTGTGATGACGAAAAATATCAAATTTGTTCGATTTTGTTGAATATCAAAATTCTGAACCAATAACGAATTTTCTGAGTGTTTTCACGCACGCTCGTGGTCGATGTTTTGTGACGTCAGAGTATGTTGCAGACTTATGGCTGTGGCCATAAAAGCAATGCATACGACTAGCCAGCTTATCTTACTAGAGAGTTTGTTCAGTGATGTTTAAATGTGCTTAAACGGTTCGGATTATAACGGACACCCAAGCTGTTGATGTTGTGACTTTTGATTTTAAGGGTACTCGTGTTCGCTGCTTTGTCAGCGGCTACACTGATAATCAAATGGAAAACTCTTAGGTGCAAATCATTTCTAAATGATCAAAGTTGGTGAGGTGAAAATTTGAATGAAATGCGTTCATACAATTGGAACTGGCAGACACAAACGTCAAGCGGACATAACTTTATTGTTTCAGTATAATTATTACAAGAATTAGCTGATTCGTTAAAAATTTCAGAAAATTTGTTGCATAATGTGTTTACTTTTTCTTAACTAAGTGAATCAGTTGTTTGGCTCATTTGTGTAATATTTGCTAAAAGACTTTGTATTTTTATGCGATTAAGGTTTTCTATGAAATTTGTACGCTTCTCTTCAGGAAGCCTAGGTTTTCGTGCTTTGGTATTTATTGGTACACTTTTCTTTACTTTCAAATCATTTTTGAAGCATAAACTAGTTGAAATTAGTGAGTGGCCGTCAGACAACAATGTATCAAGTTCTAATACCCTAAATGACTTTATAAATTGTAGTGATTGAAATGACACAATTGAATCAATATTAGATTGGTTTCTGAAGGTCACTGAGCCATTGAATTTGTCATCCCCACATCTACCATTCAGAATTAGCATGTTATTAGACTTACACATATCGAACAACATATTGCCCTCATTATTGATTATTTTACACACAGTGCTTCGATAAATCTGTCTTTTCAAGTTTTGATGAAATATTCAGACTTCCATCCATGGTGTCATCAAGGCTAAGGTGGTGCGTTAAGAAGTCATCTGCATCTACAAAATCATCCTTATTGCACGTCCTTGCATTAAACTACCCATTATAATACAAACTTATTGTCTATACACATATTTGTAACTTCGACGTTAAGATTATAAGTTTCATCTATGGTATTAAACCTGGAGTCACTCGGTGGGACATAAGCCACACCTATGTATAGGTCTTACCAATATTCAGATCTGTCAGATTATTTTTATTTTTACACCTGTACTGATGTATCCTATTGGAACTGTCTCGACCAATTTCACAAAATTCGGTCAAATCAGACCACGGATGTACATCGAAATCTACTTTGATAATGCGGGTGATAACGTGACGATGACGTTATATAACGTGACGCTGACATCACAGAAAACATGTTTGACACAATAACAAGTGTGACTGCAGCAAACAAACGGCTTAAATGAAGTTTATGTTTTTTTTTCAATAAAATATCGCTATTATTGAAAAAACAACAACATAAACTTCATTTATTCTGCTGATTAAACTTTATGGATAATCGATTTTAATAGAGCTGAACCCACATGCTACAGAACTTATTTTCCAAACGATAGTTTAGGCTACCAAAATGGAGCCTTTTGGTACATAGTACTACGCGTAACGCTCCTTACATACACCTGAGCCATAATTTGATTCTCGAATTGTGGCGGACTTTCCCGAATGCTGATGTATCCTGATGAGATGGCTCATACAAGCAGCCACATCTGATTCAATACTATTTGCACTTAGGCCTATCTGTATAATATATAAATTAATGATATAATTTTGACAAAAGTTTTGCGATATTTATTAAATAAACATCGCATTTTTTTTCTCTAAATTTCATCGCCGATACTGTGGTTTGGTGCCAGAGTTTTATGGCAGCTTAGTCTATAAATCAACGAAAATTGTTGGCACTAATAATTTTTCAGCGCAGTTTAATAAAATAATTTCTCATTATAAAAAGATCGGTTATAATATTGGTTTAAACAATATTTTATTCAGATAATTTGTATGTATGTCAATTTATTCAGGATCTGACAGTAAGCTTTAAGCTTATAAATAAGCCATTTCCTGACACGAAATGTACATACAACATATGTAAATAGTATTGAAACATTACAAAGAATGATCAACTAGCGCTACAGGTAGAATATGTAAAGAAAACAAATGAGAAAGATAGTCATTTAAAGGAGAGAGAGAGAGAGAGAGAGAGAGAGAGAGGTGAGAGGGAGGTGGGGAGTTATTAAACTGTGTATTCATTTGCACAACATTAGTAGGAAGTCGTAAGAGTGGATGTGAGAGAGTCTTTTTTCATATTTGAAATTGGAAAGATAGAGATATGAAAGTTGAGAGGAAGAAGAAAAAAGATATGTTGACCTCATTCCTTCAGTGCACTTTGGAAAATAGAGAAGGTTTAATGAGACTAAACATCATAGCTCGGGTCTGGACAGGTATTATACATTGGTTTACAAGTATATAGTCTAGTGAACCTATCGTTTAAATCTTTTGACTTAATTACAAAATCTTGTATTTTAAGAAATGTGAAAACTTTCATCATTTGTAAACTCAGGTTTGCTGCAAAGGAGTTCATGTGTAGTGTGGTTTCTAAGGGCATCACACAGATACCTTTCACGTACTGCTGTTAATTGAGTACTAACATAGAAGAAATGGTGTGCACTCTCAAAATCACCACATGAGCAAGACGGGCTAGGTATTATATTTTTATCATAGAGATTGGCATTTAGTGAGCTACATTGCATACGTAATCTTGCATGAAGGATTTACCCTTGTCTTGAATCCGCTGGGTAATACTTAGGAGGTGCACGGTTCCTTGTTTCTCTATTGAGTTGGTATTTAAAAAACGCTACAGAGCTGGCGTCTTTTATTTTCTGTGCTAAGGTATTCCATTCTCTAATTGTTGACGGATAAAACGAGTTATAAAACAAATTTGTATTAGTATTAATAGTGCAAACATCGCTTGAATTCCTAGTATATGGATTACCATCTTGAACAAGAGGGGGTACACATTCGTGAAAGTAATTCAGTGAAAGTTTATTTATGATTTTATAGAAAATATAAGATCTAAAATTTATTTCATTATGTCGTGGAAGTGTTTATCACCAAGTGACTATCAAATACTATTTGGACAAAGGAAACATTGTATTTCTCTGTGGTGTTAATATAAAGCTTAAATGTATCAAGAGACATTTCATTAGATTTAAACCTTTTTTTGTAATATTGGTATTGGCGAATTGCTTTGAATGGATCCATTTGTTAAATGGGGTTAGCAAGACAGGTAGTGTGTATGGAGCATTATCAGAGCATGAATATGTGTATGTAAAGCAATTCATGTATCTACATCAAAGTAAACTTAACTTAATTCTACTGGTTTATTTTCATAAACACAGGCACACCACAAAGCATTATTTGTATGGCACTGTTGCTTACAACTGCAAGTTTATTTCCATTACTAACAACCACATGCTCCTCATTGTAATCTGGATTGAAGTCATCAACACAAATGCGCATTCTTTCTAAATTATCTCCCGTATAGATATACTCAGCGTCACCCAAAATCGTTCCATTTCCTTCTGTGAGATTAAGTTGCACTTCGCCTCTGTCTAACTTTATCCATTCACCTGGAAGTAGCTCGATTTGTTTACAAAAATACAGCTTATTCAGATAAAGCCCACTCTTATAGGTACGCTGAAATTCTTTGAAATAAACAAGTTGCTGAGTTTTGGAGCTTGCATTAGGTTTATTGTGGATATACGCTTCATATTCAATTCCATATAAATGAAGGCTCTTTCCAAAGGTAGCATCAAAAACATATAATTCATCCAGACGAATTTTCCAAGTTTTGGAAAATGCTGAGCGTATGAGATCTAAAACTTCTTTCATTTTGTCGCTAACGTGTTTATCTCCAAGTATCAAATGTAAAGTTACGACAAAGGAAACATTGCTTTTCTCGGTGGCATTGATATAAAGCTTAAATGTATCTAGCGGTATACCATTAGATTTGAATATTTTTTTGTAATTTTGGTTCTGTTTTCCCCTCAGATTGGCGAATTGCTGTAAAGGGATCCCTTTGTTTAACGGGGTTAACAAGACGGGTAGAATGTATCGAGCATTATCCCAGTTAATTGTAAACTGTTGGCAACCTTCTGGAGTTTTAATGGCGCCGTTTGGACAAAGCATCTCACGACATTCATCCTGAAAAAGCACAGAAAGAAAATCTATTTAACCCTTTACCACATAGAGACGCCATTAAACGCTTTTTTCAAATAGAGCAGACCCAGATTAGGAAGCTCTTGTAAGAGCTGCCTGATCATGGTCTACTCTGTTTGCTTATGACAATATGATACATCTGATCTTACACTAGAGGACCTGAAAAATAATTTCTTCGTTCTATGTACCAACATGAAAGTTTATTTATATAATTATTCATAGTCGATGGAGCCTAGCATGAATATTCATGAAGAAAAAATCCGCCTTCCGCTCAATCTCGCCAAAGCACACTCAACATATGCCCTGGCCACGCTTGAAGCTTCTAGTCCCATAATGGCCATGTCGCGAGAAAACCAGTATTCGGGGTTACCTACAAAATAAGACTCAAATCAGTCTGCTCAGTCCCATGGTTTCCTATCAAATTAGGCTCAAATCAGTCTGCTCAGTTTCAGAGACCAGTTAGCAAGAAAATGAGCATATTCGACGTGGTATTTTTGCCATAACTCACACTTATTTGAGATCACCTCCCATAACTTGACGTAAGGGAAGTTCAGCCTGAAAATGTCAATTTCACCAAAATAATTTTTAGAACAGTAGGGACTGATTAATTAGTTATTTTAATAAAATAAATTAATAATATTTATTAAAATAAATTTTAAATTAATGATACTAAATTATTGATGATAATAAAAATTAATGATATTAGATTAATGATATTAATGATGTTGATTAGTCGAATTAATTAAAGTAATGCTACTAATTAATCAAATTAATTGTATCGATTAATTAGATTAGTGATATTGATTTTAAGTTCCTTATCCAGATCTCTGGAGATAAGAATATGATATTAATTTCAAATTGTAGCTGGTTCATGGAAAGTAAGTGGGAAATGCAGAAAAAATCTTACCAATCTTTTAATTGAAGCTTACTGCTTGTCCAAACATGTTATCAACTATGGTAAGATCAAATGGCACAATGATATATAAGCTGAATATTTGCTGTTCGCGCAGCTGGGTAGACTGCACAGACAGTAGGGATTGATTAGCCTTGGCATCTCAATGTGTGTTCAGTGATTTTCCCCAGATCATATAACAAATAATGCTGCTACCAAAATCCTTTTGTCCCATCTAAACGCTACCATGGGTTAAAAGGACATGATTCTTCAATTAAATGCTACACAATATGCATATTTCAAGATCTGAAACTGGCAACAGCTACAAAGGAAACAGTTGGGCCAGGGCTTAATAGATTATACTGTTTTGTACTGGTTATGAAATATACACCTGGGAGTTCCAATCCCTCGTTATGTAGTAACCAATACAAAACATAACCAATATTTTTCATCTTTTCCCAATCATTCAAAGACTTATATGATGTCTGAGTACTTCTGAAGTGATTTATGAGAGGTAAGACTTTCCCTTCAGATGAACAGAAAGAAAATCACAAATTATACTATTTTACTTGATTCACTAAGTTTCTAAGATCAGAGCACTTATTAAAGGATGTAACATATGCAACTTGAAAAAAACAAAGCAAGGAAGGACATTGTGTTGACGATAACCTTCTGATCACACTGTCAGAGGCAAATGTTTTCAATCAAAGTAATACTATCACTTGACAAGCACGGATAAAGAGGTAGTTGAAGTAAGGTAAGTGGATGCTTTCAGCAAAACATAACCATTTGTGCAATTTTAATAGAAGGCATCATGAGGAACAAATCTGTGAAATAATTTGAATTTGAACCAGTGGTTCAAGAGGAGACATTGTTTAAAGATATATCTTATCTACAGCTCTGGTAGCCATTTTCTTCAGCAAAGCGTACCCATTTGTGCAATATTAGTAAAGGATATCATGAGGAATAAGTTTGTGAAAATTTTTTGAATTTGGACCAGTGATTCAGTAGATGTCATTTAAAAGATTTCTTATCTAGAGCTCTGGTGGTCCTCATGTTCAGTGGAAGCGAGCCATATGTGCAATTCTGACAGAGGGCATTATGTGGAACATTTCTGTGAATCATTTTAAATTTGGTCCGGTGGTTTAGGAGGAGATGCCATTTAAAGAAAAAGCTTACAGAGGACCTAGGACGGACGACGAATGAAGACGGATAACAATAGCTCGCCTTGGGCCGTTTAGTATTTGAGCTATGGCTCTTCAAAGATATGCATAATACGCCCGTTTCCTACATAAAAGTTCAGGACCAATGTAGAAATATATAGGTATATGATATGGTAGCTGATGATTATGACAGATTGTGGATTATTGCATCAGAACAGCTTAAGTTTATTTGAAATACAGGAATAGTTAATTGATGCGAATCTTGTCATTGTATATCTACTGACCAACTTTTATATAAAAAGAGTAGTCAAAACTATTGCCATTTCTACGTTTTATAACTAAATATTCTAATATTTTAGGCCATTTCAAAAAATAGATTTTTGTGAAATAAAACTTGTGTATCATAAACTTCATCACGTATGCGGAATCAGTGTCAAATTTGGACCCTTTCCATCGTCTATAAAGAGAGCTAGTTCTTGATTACTACCCTTATCCTTTGTAATTCACAATTTCAGTTGTATAACTTTCTAACTGCATAACAAGGAATAATTTTACTTTCAACAGACCAAAGTGTTTGCAATACTGTTTTGATCTTTCTGTATGTGTAGAAACTAATTTTGAGAAGATAAACACATTAAGAAAGTTCTCAATGACAAATAAACGTATAGTATTATTACGACTACACGTTTTTCAATGGCCTAAACAGTTGCAAACACACATTTTCATTGTTGGTATATAAAGACAATTGAAAGTCATTGACATATATAAGAAATGAAATGTATGGTAATTCAATATCATTTCAATATTTTGCAATCATTGATGCATTCATTAGGCCTACTTTATTGATTTCACTTCTTCAAATGCAAAATCAAAGGCAATACCTCATGTTTAATTCAAACTTTAGATGAACTAAGTTAACAGACGTAAATATGTATCAAACCAAATATCAAATATACTATGCACAATAAGTTTAGCAATTTCTTATGTTTCGCATCTTTATGTGCTCATCTTTGTGCAATGTCGAACAATTTCAAATGCAATGACGAGAACAGGATCTTAGGCGAATGAAACCACGAATTTACAGACGCCATCCTTTAAATAGGCTTTTGGGGAGAGCAAAAATTGCAGGAGGGGTCAGTAAGCAAAAATGACATCCGTTGTAAGTAATGCTAAATGATAAGCATGTGATTTTTCGTTTGTTGGTCTAACATCTTCCTCATGCATCATACGCCTATAAAAACCATTGGTTGTGTGACAGATGTGATAGAGATTTCATGCTGAAAAAATCAGCTGCCATCAATGACGTCAAAACGTAGTCATCCTTTGATTACACTTCTAATGTTAATTGGCGTGCCAATTCAACAGAGACTCAGTTTACAAAGATGGCATAGGCTTACAATGTAATTGACCTTATGGTTGATTAAAACCTTCAGTTGCCAGAAAATGGTGCGACGCATTCGCGAGATAATGGTGACGTTAGATTTTATCTTTCGGCTCGTGCTCTATAGCCATGAAGATGTTTTATTCAACATTATTTTTCTGAATGTGTTGGAAGGCATAAAACAGTTTCACTTGTCAATGTGGTTCAAGAAAAACCAACTAGAAACACCGTTTAAAGCTGCATAGTCTGTAACTTTTGATCTTTTAGTTTTAGAACTAATGTTTCTATTTTTCAAGAACGCAGTAAAATAACTAAAATTCAGGTAAACATTTTACCAATCTTAACAAATTATCAGTATCAAAACAACAGCATTTATGTTAAAATGAACTGTTTATAATTATTGGAGGGACGCAAATAATTACCAACAAGAGAAAAACCACCTGTTTTATCAGATAATTCACTTTTCCGTGCAGTTTTCAGCTATAGTGAACAGATTTATTGTGAAAACAAACTTAATTCTACTTTTACAACTGAGTTAAAAAGAAAATAAAAAAATCGAAAAATATCAAAAGTTACATACTATGCAGCTTTAAAGGCGATAACGTAAACGCATTAATAAAAACGTCAACTTGTGATAACTTGGCCCTTTATTTCTCATAGACAGTTCAGAAAAATTGCAGTATTTGCTATGCTTTTTTTGGGTTTCGGTGACCAAACAATCGCTTGAAAATGTTTTTGGCTTCCCCCAATGATCAGAAAAACCCACGTTTCCCGCTAGCCTTAAAATTTAACGTCACTTTAGAACCGCCGCTGCGTTTCGCAATTCCATATTTTTTTAAAATGGAAATTCTTGTCTCGTCGTGACAGCAAATGAAACTTGAGATCTGATGTGGATGGGCTCACCCATACAAAACAATTGTTTAACTTATTGTGCATATAGTGTAGGCCCCTGTGTCGAAATTTGGGCTCCCATGTGCATTTTTTGGTAAAAGTGATTCTTATCGATTTTCAGCTAGAAAAATATATGCAGTGTAAGGAAAAAGATGTTTACAATTTTTTCTTGTAGTATTAACGTCACAGTGACGTCACAAAATGGGGTACCGCCTTTTCACTTGCATCAAAGAGCTTATATGTGGTGGGGTTATTTACACGCCTAAAATAATCTTATTTTTTATGTTCGTTGCATTGAAATGGTTGAAAACGTCTATAGAAACACTACAATGAAAATTTGATTCAATATGAACTTCAATTTTACGTGAAATTGACGTCGATTTGACGTCAGTGTGCTGGAAAAAACACATTGTGTACAAAAAAATAATTCTGGAAATTATCGTGTGCCTTGCGACTAAAATCAGATCTTAGCGAAGCTGTATGTTCTTGGCTAAACTTTTTGAAACAAGTTAGCTCTCTGATGGATGGGGCGTTTAGCTGCTACAGCGTGTTAACTACGTTACCCTACATTTTTTTAAACAAAATAAATGTAATCAAGGTTGTTAAGGTACCACTTGAATTATATAAATTGGACCAGTATTCATGTAATATACAAGAACATTTCATTCCTTACATATATTTATGTTTAAAAAAGTTATATGGTCCCCATTGTAATGTCCTTTATGTTACATTTTAAGCTACTCCATTAAAATCAATGAAATTATGTTAAATAATTTTCTTTGATAAGCTACCCAGTTAACTTTCAGGTTTTAAATACAGCTTCCAAAAGACAAGTAATGGACCATTATATAGGTGCAAACAGTTTGTTTGTATCATTAATACTTTAAGAGTTATGAACTGTTAAATATGATGAACCTGAACAAAAAGTTCATTCTTTAGTTCAGCATGAAATTCAATTTGAAAACCTTCAAACACCATATATGAGCATTATGTTGATAAGCAAGAGTAAAAAGCCGTGCTTAACTTCGTTTCTGGTATAAAATATAAGTTTTGTTTTTGTTTGTACAGCACCATGTAACGTATATTACAACTTTCAAGACTGCATACACATTGCTTTATTCCGTAAATTATACATCACAGGATATTTTATTTCATCTCAAAACTGACTATGATTAATAAATAGATATCAAGATACCAGTCTGTCTGAAAAAGAATTTATCAGGATTTATTAAGTTCCTACTAATTATCCATGCACAATTACATTTGCAAAAGTATACATTTGAACTTTTAACATCTACAAAGAAATTATTTGCTCATAATTTTAGTTTTTAAAATTCATAAACAAAAGAAATAATAACACTCAAGTAACAGCACTTAGAAGGATACATTTCATTTTTCTGTCAAATTTTTTTACATAGCATAATGTTTCTGTACATAATATATCATATTGCCATATGTTTATCCAAAATGTTAACAAAGACAATATAAAATTGAGACAGAAAAGCTAATATATTATGTTAAGCTTAGAGTTTTGTTATATTTTTATGAAGAATTCTAAGTTTAATTGAGCTACTTATATTCAGTTATTTAAAGTGTCTGTAATTAGTTATTGTTTAAAGTAGCTGTCTCGAAATCAATTTGTATTCTGACTTTTTGCTGTGTATGCATATGGTGACGCATTACAGAAGCTTTGCAATTAATTTTATTTTATATACAGCATAGCTTTCGTCGTGCAATCAACAAAACTGTCCATCACATTAAGTAAGTACCTTGGATCACTTGCTCAGCCAATAATATTTAAAGAACTGCTTTATTGATGAAAAACATTTTCCTGGAAATAGAGAAAGTTAGCTATAGTGGTGAGTTTTACTTTATGGCCACTTTAGATATGGTCATACACAAGGAAATAGGTCAGCTGTAACTAGAAAACCAATTTAAATTTATCAGGATTTATTAAGACTTTTCAGCTAAAATTGTATCTGGCCAAATTTTAACAGATGACATTCAAGTTATTGTAAAGTAGATTTTATAATGGTTTTTAGAATGCTGGATAGAAATGTGAAACATTAGAAAAATGCAGTCAAGTGATTAGGTCTGATTTAGTTTTAGCAATAAATGTTATATACATGTACCTGATGTTAATTTCCACTAAACAGAACGCTGGCACCTCACAAACATGATAAATGTAATCATTAATAACTATAATTAACATGTGTATGTGTAATTAAGATTAGAATGAGTTGTTAACTTGCCAGGACATATATTCAAAAGGAGCATGCACAATGCTAACTGTTCAACATTAAGATGACACTTTTCTCAGTATCAACATTGTCATCAATGATAGTCGCACATAATTTGGCATGTATACTTTTATTCAATTATCTCCTAAAGAAATCATTTCATTTAAATGTACAGGATATCATTATAAATCTCATGGTTGATTTAACAGTGCATCATTGCCAAATGTGTTATATGTGTGTATGGTATAGTATACAAAATGTTGAATGATATATTTCAGATCTGTTCTTTGACAGTAGCGCAAGTTTAAATCACGGTGCTTTTAGATGAAAAATATTTTAGACTCTTTTACTGTAATTCATAAATAAATATTTGGACTAGCAAATGCATTGTTTAATCACTCCTGGCGATGCAGAGGGGCTAGCGTTCTAAAATTTAGTCTTGAACCTACATACTACTTTGTGTATACGAGCAGCAAAAGCTCTGGCAAGTCTACCTTCACATATGCACAGGCTCACCTGTGCCTTCATGGCTCAACACTGCGACAAGTACCAAAATCGATTGGGCTTATTCCTTTGATCTGTTATTTCGTTAATAGTAAATCTATTTTGTTTAATTTGAACTATGCAAAGAATTATTAGGCTGCAATTATATATCAACGATAATGTTCACATTTGACATGCTAATTATCTGCAACAAAATTCTACTGTAAGACCAATGGGTCTAATCGATAGAATAATGCAAAACAAATAATTTATTAAAAGCAATACTATATTGTGAGTCAGCTATTTTAGCAATGACAACAATATACATGTCATACTAACAATGCCTGGGGGCTTTTCTAAGTGATAAACATATCCCTTTCAAATGTATGACTGAAATAAACCATTAGAACAAATGCTGTTCTGTTTGAATGCTTCACAACAGTTTAGAACCCGACAGAACAGATGATAAGACATGTCCTTAAAAGTCTCTTGTTATGCATTTTACCATCTTAAATGGTATTCTTTTATCCCCAAACTGGACATCGTTCTGATATAAAGCAGTTATAGCCATAGGATAAGGCTTAGTGTGTGTCATACCTTTGGACAAAAATTGTAAGTTTTTAAATCATTTCAGTTTATTTTTTCAAAAGACAAGGGTAAAGGACTGTTTTAAATTCTCAATTCTCGATTTTGATATATGGTTGAATTGACCTACAATTACAAGTTCTGAATAAGTTTTTATTCCTGAATGGCATCGGCATAGTAGTTGTAATTAATAGCTGGCTTAAACAATATGTGATAAATCTTTCTAAACTAGTCCATGCTGAACATTATTGTGTTATCTAAAATATGATACAATATAACTATATGTATTTTATTCAGCATTAAAGATATAACAATATTTAAAACCTACACAATAAGTTAACATGTTAGTGAAGTGAAACAACGCCAATAAATTTCCTGGGAAGCATAAAACATTTCTTCTGATATGTTTGATGGCTTAATATGCGTCTTTTATATATCATTTCACGTATAAAAGAGGCAACTATATCAGTGACAGTGAGATAAAAGATATCATTTAATAAGCATTTAAGAAAATAAAATGCTTTTAACATATTTGATTAAACGCACAGACTTAAACGTTTCGTTGTATGTGAATAAGGTTCAAATTTCATTCTTTTATTCATCCATGCGTTGTTGGTAGTTTCCTTTAATGACAATTAATGGCAGTTAAATGACATAAAATAGCCCACTAGCAGTGTAAACTTAAATAGTGTTCCTTTGTTTTTGTTTGTTTGATTTGATTCTTTACGTCCCATCAACAATCTTTCAGTTATATAGGGACGGATCTTCCTGGGTTGAACCAGTACTAAGCTAGAATAAATGTGTCTTGCTCAAAGACCACAACGCAGTGACGCTGGTGAAGCTCGACCCACGGCCCTTCGGTCTTGAGTCAAGCACTCTACCACTGAGCCACTGTGCTCCCTGTGTTCCTTTGTAATTTAAAAATGTATTTAAGGAAGGAACGTATATCACAGTAATAAGAGATCCTTCTACTTTGATAACATCAAATTGCTAGCCATTTGCTTACAATTAAAAGGTTATATTGACATGTAAGATAAGGAGTAATTGGATAAGATTTCCAATTATTTTACAGTAACGTACACAATTTTGCTATTGCGTGGTATCACCCCAACCGCTAAAGACTTGACATACATTATTGTGTGGCTTGTAGAATGTGGTTTTAGAAAATTATAGTGTACAAAACTCCCCTAAGAGGTATTTTGGTAGTCCAATGTCTCATGACAGTAATGTATTAAATAGTTATACATTTAAAGTAACATATATAACTGTAACATCATAGTGGTGTACTGTTTAAATGCATATACCAGTTGTTCCCTTCCTTTAAAAATGCTTAAGGCAAACAGCATGTGGATAAATTATAGTAAGGTATGACTTGGTATTTGCAAAATAGGATTTAAAACTATAATAGGGTAACGTAGTTAACATGCCTGTCTAACTACACGTCAGAATGTTAACGCTATATGTCATTTTGCATCTTATATAATGTAGTTTCAGAAAATTATGGTGAACAATATATTCCCTGCTGTGTGGAGAGGAGGGTCTAGCTATTTGAGCTTTCACTATCACAGAATTTTCATTTTGGTACTGACGTCACTTTTCCATATACAGACATCATTTTGAAGTTAATGTAACCTCTTTTAAATCCAGAGTCAGGGTCTATGCTCCGAAATCAACATGTCGCCAGTAAAATTACCACAACTGATCAAACAGTTCATGTTTATGCCTGCTGGAATTCATAACAGTCCACTTTCTAGCCTCAAATAAGCTAAAAATGGGTACATCACGTTATGACGTCACAGTGACGTTAAAACGCCAAGGAAAAATTGTAAACATCTTTTTTCTTAATCAGAATACATATTTCTACAAGAAAATATATGTTTGACACTTTTACCAAAAAATGCACACGGAATTACACAGCGGCCTACACTAATAGTATATATGCTTTTACTGCAATCTGATACTTCCTATGCAAGTTATTGGAGAAAATTGGACGTTCGACCCATTTTCTATTTAAATATGATTAACATTAATGGGCAATAACTCATGTTCAGAAAAAACGATTTGGCAGAAGCAACTTTTAAACTACAGTTTTACATAGTAATGGCTAAGAAAAGTTTTGTTGGGGTTTGGTGTTGGTATTTGTTTTGTTATGCATTACTTTTCGTCCTTTCTAGATTTGCAATCATTTTGACAAGGAAGAGAGAGCTGGTTGCTTTGCTTTAATTGTATACCTGATATCTTGCGACTTAAAGTGGAATGTGCCTCTTTCTCTCGATGCCATTGGTTGGTCTGCAGGGTGTGATTGTGGAATTTCTTGATCATAATCACTTGCTTTTTTAATCTTATTAAGAATATAAGTTTTCAAGTTTTTGAGCTTGTACTCACTTAAGAGAAGTCTTCCCATACCAAACAATGGTAAAATAATAAAAAAGGGACGATAATACTTGCTTATATATGTCTTACCAAGTCAATTTATCTCAGTAAGTTTCAGGTGTGTATGATAACAAATATTGAAGTTACACGTATAAGGCAAAATGTGTCTAGTCGTGCAAGAGTTATGGTTATTGGTGTCTGTAGTGACCTAGGTACATTATGAAGCAAATTCTACCTTAGCAATAAGGAGATCAAGGTCAACCAAGGATTATTTGAAAAACACTTGGTAGGGCCCACATCCCAAAGGTAACAAACCGAGTCCCAAGGTCACTGGCTTTTTGGTTCAGGAGAAGAAAATTTTAAGGGGTTTTACCATATATGAATGTGGCGACTAACTTGGTCATGTGACCAGGATCATTCTATTAAAAATCCGTTTTCCAATACCCTAAGAAGTCTCCATATGAAATTTGAGTTCAATTGGCCCAGTGATTTCAGAGGAGAAGATGTTTGAAAATGTCGATGGATCAACGGAGTAGTAGTAGTAATGGGTGCCACTATCGGTACGCCAAATTTTTAGCCTGAAAAGAACTTAGAATTTTTCAGGCTAAAAATTCGGTGTACCCATAGATGGCTACCCTGGTAGACTTGAGTGACTAGCTGTGAATAACTTAGTTTATTTTTGGGGAAATTCTTGTTGGGTTTATGATTATGATAGTTTCCTGGGCAATTGGGGAATAACTTAGTTTATTTCAGGGGAATTTCTGGTTAGGTCTATAATTGTGATAGTTTCCTGGTCTATTTGGGAATAACTTAGTTTATTTTTGAGGTTTATTCTGGCTGGGTCTATAATTGTGATAGCTTCCTGGGCTATTGGGGAATAACTTAGTCATTTTGAGTTCTATTCTGGCTGGGTCTATGATTGTGATAGTTTTCTGGTCATATCCACTGGTTGACTTGTGATTATGATAGTTTCCTGGGCTGTTGGGAAATAACTAAGTTTATTTTTTGACTGATCTGTAATAGTATCCTAGGCTTTTGAGAATAACTTAGTTTATTTTAGGGGTATTTTGGTTGGGGTCTATGATTTTGATAGTTTCCCTGTCGCATCGCTGGAATGCTGTGAATAACAGCTTATTTTCGTAAAGATCTGATTGTGACAAATTCCTACCTGATCTTCTCTCGCTGGTAGGCATATTGTGGTTATCTTTTTATAAAGACTAACTTTACTCGCATCACAAACAACAGGGTTTCTAATTTGCATATCATACATCTAGTACGTTGCAATAGCGTATTATATTTTAAGTAAGGAATTTGGGTTCATGAAGTTCTATGTTTCTTATATTCTTTTTAGAAAAATAACTTAGATATTCAAGGCTAATATCTGTAGCTTAGAAATATTACATTTTACACACTTTTTCGCTTCTCACGACTTTCAATGATAAGTTACGTCATATAGATAATACATGACGTCATTGAAAAGCAAGTAGTATCTTCTAAAAGCGACAACAAGTATAACTTTTCGAAACAATAGATAACTTGGTAATTTTAAGAGTAAATGTGTGTACTAGATATGATGTCTGCTTGAAAGTTTCTGAGGATTATACATTTCAGGTTCTTGCATGGAGTCGTATTTAATAGCTAGTATCAATCTTATGATTAAGTTAGAGCTTCTGTTATTATCTTAGATAATCATCATTGACATGTAATAGTATTGGGGTTCAATGGTTAGATGTTGATGAAAGTGCCCATATCGCTTGAGATGTGGATGCAATGTGAACCATCGCACGTAAAATGTAGATGCAATGTGGATCCACCACATCTCCACATTTTGAATGTGGATGTAATATGGAGCAATGTTGATGTATTGTGGAGCAATGTGGATTTCTACATTTCAAATGTGAATAAATGCAGATATATTGTGGGTCAGCATAATGGAGATTTACGTTAATTCTTGGATAAATTCGAAATTAATGTGGACCGCCACACTAAAAATGTGGATCCACCACATCTCCACATCTTGACAATGTGGATCCACCACATCTGCACATTTCCACAATGTGGAGTTTCCACACCTACACATTTGACAATTTGACTTATACCCTCTCTCAATTTCAGGTAGACTTCACCGCTGAGCTGAAAATAACTATGATTGTGAAAGATATCTGGTCGTATGATAGTTTCCTGGTCCTGCTGTGGAAATATATAAAACAACTTAGTCAAATTCAGGTTTGAAAATAACTTAGTCATTTTAGGGGGTATAGTATGTGGTGATATATGGTGTGTGTAATAGTCAAGGCTACTAAGTACCATGCGTCTTAAGAGTCTCTTGGTCAATCAAGACCTCAACTCCTAGAGGCATCACTCTGTAACGTTAACTAGTGTATAGCTAGCCGTCTAAAGCTTACTACTACTTATTTGTAAATGAAAGAACAACAAAGACTGGTGAACGTTTCTATAATTTATTGCCCTGTTAACTATAACTGATTACAATGACAGAGGATTAGGGCCGTCCCTCTGTTCATTGTTTACAATAAGAGAAATTAAAGAATATATGCCATCATACAAAGTAGATTGCAATTAGAATGTTTAAAGCATTGATCCAGGGCCTTTTTGGAAGTTGACTTTGAGTATATCTTGATCCAGAGTTGTTCTGTTGCAGCTAACTTGGTGCATATTTTGATCCTGAACTCTGTTGTAATGAATCTGATTCATCATCTTCACCAAAGGAATAGGTTGGTGGGTCATATTCTTCAAGTTTTCCATCCAAGAGGTATCTTCTTTTTTTAATAGCATATCTCAAAGCGTCATCCTCATCAAATTCATCTTCATCTCGAAGTCATTTTGCTGTATCTGTTATCTTCTTGTGCAAGGGATCTTTCTTCATTGCCTTGGATAATTTAAGGAAGGCCTTGTATTTACCAATGGTTTCTGCTCTGTATCTAGGTTCTAGTTTATCGAAAGTCTCCTCCTCTTCTGTGTCAATGTCTGGATTTTCTCTATTATATGTTGTACACCTTCATTGAATGTGTCTTGTAGGATACAATGAGCTCCATTAACAAAAAATGTCCAAGGATCAAACTTGCTCTTTTTTCTAGAATAATGTTGGTCTTCATCATCTTCATCAGTAAAGTCTGTATCACTACCATCACGAATGCCATAATCTTTGTCTGTTCATTTCCCAAAGATGTCTTCCTTTTGATGACTTCTAGAAGTCCCTGCATCCGATTCTTCAGATATAGTGGAGTCTTCATTTTCTGACATTGTTTCTGACTCCATATCTTCACTGCAGATACCACTTGTCAGATGTCGTCTCAAACTGTCTGATCTTGCAAACTGTCGTTCACACTTTGGACACTGATGTTGACCCATTGAAATCGTTTTGGTAAATGAACAGCTTCTCCTTGATTGTATCCTTTTATACTTGTAGTGACACACAAACCCACAGTTTTGTCAATATTTATCACAAAAATATGACATTTCTACTCTGTCTTATTATTTGCATGTACTTCTTTTGCTGCAACACTTGAGAGAGGACTGCATTTTCTTGCTTTGCTGTTCTTTTTTGCAGAAGAAAAATTCTTTCTTTTATCACATCTTTGCTCTGTTATATTTCATCCCTTCATATATTTCTTCTCTAATGGCCTTCTTTCTAGCTGGCTTCCTATCAGCTTACGAAGTTCTCTTTGGCACATTCTTCAGTACTTTGGTTATCTTCCTTGCTTGAGTTTACTATCCAACGCTGTACTCAGCCTTTTCATCAGATATCGAATTTGTCCATAGCTCATTTGATATTTAGTTAATCTATTAGATGCAGGTGTTATCATATCAACATTGCAACTAGTATTTTTCTGTCTTGCTGAGAGATCCATTCTTCTTCTTTTAGTGTTCGAAGAACAATAAGAAGTGTAAACCAGAACCATCATATTTATACTGATAGCGAAATGGATCAGCGTTTTATACGCTTGAAATGTAATTTTACTAAAGTTTTTCCACCTACAAAAGGGACAGACCTGCCAATTTCATCTTTGATATCGATATAAACTTGATCAATATAAGATTTTGCCAAAGGTACATAATGCAAATTCACAAATTCTTGATGCGATTGAGTGCTAGATTTGGACTGCTTATAAGAAACAATTCTAAGTATAGGAGCTGTTATATTTCCAACGTAAGTGTAATCTGCAACATCAAAATAAACAAACATCTGATGATGGGTCATGTTCAAATCAACAGCATATGTACAAACCATATTATTATTCACAACCAGTTTATTTGAAAGATTAGGATTCAATCCAAGTATTTCGCCAAGAGACTTTGAAAATCTTATTTGAACTCTATTTGGATGTTCAACATGTAAGTTTACACGATTACCTGATTTCTCATTACTTAATGAGATCATACTGTGGATTTGACGTAGAATAGCTCCACATTTTTCTTCAATTGCACTCTGAATTTGCTCTACTAATTGCTGAGGCGAATTATAGTTTCCTGCTGGGATAAACAATTTTATTTCAGGACAACTTTCATCTTTCATGCATACAGTATTCATTTTACTTTTTCCCAGTCTTTCCAAAACATTCTCATCGTAGAAGTGAATATAAAAATAATTATTATTATTTGAAATGTTATATACTTCTGAAGGAGTCATAATTTCTACCAACGCTACAACCCATTGTTCTTTTTGGACTTGAATAGGATGATTTAGCTTTGTGGTAAATGAGAACTGTTTATTTTTAGGGAAAATATCCATAGAACTATCACTCAGTAAGCTCAGATAAAATTCATCCATGATCTCATATGTGAAACAACCACCACAATTGATACAAATATAATGACAATTAGACTTTGCTTAACGTCATATATATATTGGCTACTCTCATATTAATCATATGAAGATGGAATATATATCATGCAAACTTTTGTAATGCAGATCTGAAATATCAACTATGTGAAGATGTATAGTCAAAGTTTTAAGCATACATGCCTGAACTTAGGCATATTCATCAAATTGTCAAACATGTAAATGTGGAAAATTCACAGTGTAAAGAGTTGAATAATTAATAATGCATGGGCTAAACATTTTTTATTGACCATCAAAGGTGACAGATGGTGCTTGAAGCATAGATTATCAGGAGTTAATTATTTAGAGATTTTAGATGGAGTTAAGTCCCAGTCAACAATATTTCAGTAAAGTCAGGATCCTCCCAGAGACAAAAAATAGAAAGGAAGAATAGGATAGAAGACTAGAAGGCCTCAATCCAAATTTGCCTCAAGTGAAGCAATTATCATCTTGCCAACAATCCAAATATGATAGAACCATCTCTCTGAAAGCTGCAATAGCGATTGCACCATGCTACTATCAACTTGAGAGATTGAGAGAAAATAGTATTGATTGGAGCGAGGGTATAAGTCAAATTGTCAAATGTGTAGGTGTGGAAACTCCATATTGTGGAAATGTGGAGATGTGGTGGATCCACATTGTCAAGATGTGGAGATGTGGTGGATCCACATTTTTAGTGTGGCGGTCCACATTAATTTCGAATTTATCCAAGAATTAACGTAAATCTCCATTATGCTGACCCACAATATATCTGCATTTATTCACATTTGAAATGTGGAAATCCACATTGCTCCACAATACATCCACATTGCTCCACATTACATCCACATTCAAAATGTGGAGATGTGGTGGATCCACATTGCATCTACATTTTACGTGCGAAGGTTCACATTGCATCCACATCTCAAGCGATATGGGCACTTTCATCAACATCTAACCATTAAACCCCAATACTATTACATGTCAATGATGATTATCTAAGATAATAACAGAAGCTCTAACTTAATCATAAGATTGATACTAGCTATCAAATACGATACCATGCAAGAACCTGAAATGTATAACCCTCAGAAACTTTCAAGCAGACATCATATCTAAGTACACACATTTACTCTTAAAATGACCAAGTTATCTATTGTTTCGAAAAGTTATACTTGTTGTCGCTTTTAGAAGATACTATTTGCTTTTCAATGACGTCATTTATAATCTATATGACGTAACTATCATTGAAAGTCGTGAGAAGCGAAAAAGTGTGTAAAATGTTATGTTTCTAAGCTACAGATATTAGCCTTGATTATCTAAGTTATTTTTCTAAAAAGAATATAAGATACATAGAACTTCATGAATCAAAATTCCTTACTTAAAATATAATACGCTATTGGAACGTACTAGGTGTACGATATGCAAATTAGAAACCCTGTTGTTTGTGATGCGAGTAAAGTTAGTCTTAATAAAAAGATAACCACAATATGCCTACCAGCGAGAGAAGATCAGGTAGGAATTTGTCACAATCAGATCTTTACGAAAATAAGCTAAGTTATTCACAGCATTCCAGCGATGCGACCAGGAAACTATCAAAATCATAGACCCCAACCAAAATACCCCTAAAACAAAAACCAAGTTATTCTCAAAAGCCCAGGATACTATTACAGATCAGTCAAAAAATAAACTAAGTTATTTCCCAACAGCCCAGGAAACTATCATAATCACAAGTCAACCAGTGGATATGACCAGAAAACTATCACAAGCATAGACCCAGCCAGAATAGAACTCAAAATGACTCAGTTATTTCCCAATAGCCCAGGAAACTATCATAATCATAGACCTAGCCAGAATACCCCTAAAATAAACTAAGTTATTCCCAAATAGCCCAGGAAACTATCACAATTATTGACCTAACCAAAAATACCCCTGAAATAAACTAAGTTATTCCCCAATAGCCCAGGAAACTATCATAATCATAGACCCAACCAGAATTTCCCCAAAAATAAACTAAGTTATTCACAGCTAGTCACTCAAGCCTACCAGGGTAGCCATCTATGGGTACACCGAATTTTTAGCCTGAAAAATTCTAAGTTCTTTTCAGGCTAAAAATTTGGCGTACCCATAGTGACACCCATTACTACTGGTAGACATTGGTATTGATTCAGCGGTAAGGGGTGTAGATCGAATTCAAGTAGCACAATTCATTCAGCTATGGTATCCAGTTACAATTAATTAATCAAAAGGACAATGGCTATCAATGGTCTCAGTTGTTTGTTAAAAAAAGTTAATCATTTCACAGAGTTTAATCTACAAACAATAACATCAGCTGCGTCCTTCATTCTTTGCGCAAATAAAGCTAGAATACTTCAGCAAGAAGAAGATATGCTAACCATTTACTCAATAATCTCGGCTTTTGACGCCTTTGAAATACTGTGTATTTGAAAATATTATGGAAAATGGAGCACTTGCTCTTTGGAACAAATGCTCCAAAAGAGCAAATACTCCACTTCCCATAATATTTTCAAAAGTATTCAAACTTTACTTACAATTTTCATGATTTTTTTTCAATGTTGTCTAAAAATAGATAATGATGTCATGATCTGAAAATAGTCTATGGAGAAAAGGATTAAACAACTTTCATATAAAACTAAAGAAAGAGACAAAGACATAAATAAAATAAAAAAGAAATCCCTCCTCTCTCTCTCTCTCTCTCTCTTTTGCGGATAGGGAGGGGGAATGGTCTCCCCCTCCTGAAAAATCACAAAGCTATATGGTTTCTCAGCAATAAACTACAAAGCTACCAAGCCAGCATACTTTGTTGGGTCATCATCAGCCCTTCAGCCATTTAAATGGCGTTTTGCTGGCGGGCCGATGATGGCCTGCTTATAGTGGTATTTGGACCCTCTATCCCTTCATCAACTAAAACAAAATAATAAAAGAAACAAAACTAAAAAAGAAAAAAAAAACGTTGTCCCAGTTGAACCCCCTCAGAAAAAACTTTTTGGATCAGTGCATGTCTCTCTTCAACTGTGAAATCATTTTAAAACCGGAAAATACATAAATAATTAAAGGTCAAAACCAGGACTAAACACACATTTCATTTATCAAACTAAATGGAAGAGTCTTTAATTCTAACTTTTTTCTAGCTGGGTAATTTATCATGAATTTGTTGTCGTCTGTTGATTTTTCTTCTTCAAAATTTACCTTTTTTTTTAAAAAAAAAAATCTTTCAGGAACACTGAGCCAAATGGATTAGATCCAGATCAGAACCGACGATCTGTTGTTGCTGCACTGAGTTCAAACTGTTTTCAAAGACAAATGTCGCCGTTAACAAGGAAATAAACTGGTCAATGTAAATTAAACCCCACCAGAAATTTCTGATAGACTTTATGTAAACACATTCATGTTTGATTTATCATAATCTTTTACTGAATACAGATTTTTCCATGAATATTTCAGCAAAGTAGCAGCAAGGTTTCCTTGCTTCAATTTTATTGATGCATTTTCCATAGAGCTTCACACATTCCAGTAAATGTCCCGTTTCTTTCCCTATCATGACTATAGTAAAATTGGCAAAAATTTGATACTCTTGGAAAATTTAACACATACCCAAAGACAATCGGTATTTTCAATTGAAACTTTGTTTAAATCACACCTAAGATATTGTTGTTTAACTTGGGTGGGGTAAGAATTTTCACCTACCTTTGGTATTCTTGAAATAAACAACTAAACTTTGGAAATTTAATATTATGGCTATGGAAAAAAGTGACATGGGGCTAAACTTATTTTGACCAGTAGTTCAAAGGAGTTCAAGAGATGTCATGCGCGGATCCAGAAAGTTTTGTCAGAGGGGGTCCAGCTTTGACAGCGTTTTTTTTTGTTGATGAGAAGAACCAAATACCACTATGAGAGGGTCACCATCGGACCATCAGCGAAACGCCATTTAAATGGCGTTTCGCTGGCGGGCCTATGATTGCCCAACATTAAAGGCTGGCTTTGTAGCTTTGTGATTTTTCAGGGGATCCGGACCAGTATTGCTTAGAAACCCTATATTTTGTGAATTTTAGGGGGGGGGGGGCGGGGTCTGGATCCCCTGTCACCCCTTCTGGATCCGGCCATGAATGCTTACCTTGTATGGATGTTGGATAGAAAACATGTCACATCTTTCTTTCCCCAGACTACTCTGCTCAGACTCCGTCTCAGAAACATGTTGCGAAGCCACTCTGTAGTCTAATAGATACGTTATCCAGTGTGAAAACCTTTTACCATGAGCTGGATCACATGTAGCTAAAGGGTTGTGTCGAAAGCCATTACATAACTTACAAAATATGTTTGCAAAATTGTGCCCATAACCTGAGATAGGCGCGTGTATTACTCGACAGGCAGCCTCTACAAAAGGGTCGTATTCAAGCCAATAGCCGGTGATGTTACAAGAATTAACAACGGTATTGTAACATATATACTTGTCAACAATTACACCCTCAGGAGGATAGAAATCCAGTTTACATCTCCCTCCTGCAAGATCAATAACCATCCCATCAATATTTACAGATGGATGTAGACAAGACAAATAAGTAGTCCAGTTCAAATAGTCTTGAACATCACTGCATATAGCACACTCTTTATTAAAGAAAATCAAGTCACGTGACGGAGAATAAACAGGGTAAAGTGATCCCCATAAAGCTGTGGAAACGTTTTTACAATCATGTGTAAGGTTAAGCAGACATCGGTCTATCATATTGTAGTTTGGTAATGTCTTTGGATCAGTTTCAAAATATCCTATCCTTGGTGCAACACAAACGAGACCTTTTGTTTCCACTATATTAAAAGTGTCGATGACATCTATACAGCAGTCTATACGGTGTCCGCATTCATAATCACAATGACAGGATTTACAACATGACATTTTACCTGGAGGTAGAGATTGCGAGGCATTTGTCAAACAAAAATCAGCGTAGGGGCACTGAGTGTTAGCCAGCATTGTGAAATGATGAACATCTGGACTCCATTCTTCATTTTCAGCCATCAAAGCCCTGCCTCTACGTGAGTAAATCTGGTATGTCTTGTTATATTTAAACTCTGGATTGCGGTTATCAATTTCAGCCATCAAAGTCCTGCCTCTACGTGAGTAAATCTGGTATGTCTTGTTATATCTAAAATCTGGATTCAGGTTATCATTTTCAACCACTAAAGTACTTCCTTTACGTGAGTAAAGCTTGTATTTGTCGCGATATATAGAAATAGTAATATCCGACTTTATTTCGTTACTAAACTTTCTTGCCTGACCATTACGATATTGATAATTGTACGTACTTTGTGGGGTCTTCATTTCAGTGACGTTGGTGATTCTGTTGAATTCGTTTACCTGGTCCTGTAGAAAAGATAATAGAATACATGAGCCGTGACACGTGATTTCCAACAATGAGGCATTTTGACAAGTGTAGACTCAGACGAGCCTGTGCAGCCTCCTTTTAGGCTTAGAAACCTCAAATGGTGTTCAGTCAGTAGCTTAACACTCATAGGATATTCGAGCGACAAGCAAAGGCTGTGATCAGACTGCGCATATGCGCAGGCTGATCTGAGGCTTTGCTGGTCGCACATACCACATTGTTGGAAATCTCATGCACTGGCTCATATCATTTGTGTCCAGTTGGGAAATGATAGATAGCTGTTATTTTTCAAATGGTAAAATTTGATGGTATGTGATTTTTTTATCATTGGTGCCTTGTGAGGCCAAAAATCTTAACCCCAATCTTCATAGTTTCAGTGGGAAACCAGGTTTGCTACGAGTATAGGTGTGTCCCCTAACCCGACTGACCATGACTTTTAGTGCCGAACCCGTATGATACGGGCCGACCTTTTTTATTATTCTAAAGAATATTATCAAACCAAGGAAACATTATTTTTGTTTTCTGAATTCTTCCCGAAAGTTCTAAAATTTCGTTATTTAAAAATTATAGATTATCTTCAGCATTGTTTTAATTTAACTCTGTGAAATATTTTGACTAAATAAAAAAAATATTGAAAAAAAGACCTTCCTACCTAATGTTTGGGCATGTTATTTGAAACACGCCTACACTTTTTAGATCTTATTCAAACTAATAGTTCATAAATGTGCCATGGATTTGCTGAATCCAATGTATTTCAAATGAAACAGCACAATCTTAATAAAGGATTGCCCTAAAATGGATAGATAAATAAAAATGATAATTTTTCCGTAGAGAAGGTAGTTGGTTCAGCCCTATCAGTTATCGGCAAAAAGGCTTTTCACAAAAGTCAAGTACAATGTACTGATTAAAAATATGGTCTGAAAACACTGTTTCTGTTATTCAATTTATAGGAAATAGAAAAAAAAGTGTTTCATGAGATGCATTCCCGTCTTAATTAAGAGGATCGTTTCGCATACAAAATGTTTCTATTTATTTAGATGAATACCGGAAACAACCTTGGCTTTCCAGGTTTTGATTAAAGCACAAAATTACAGTTGTCACTCATACATAACCGTAGCCATATGCTCTCAAAATCTGAGCAGATTGAATAGGACTTCATGGGAGGTCATTTCATTTAAATGAGCGATTACTACAAACAATCGGGTTAAGAATTAGCAAGTTTTTGTTATACCTGCTTCTTAGAGTGTCTTCTAACTTCCACGTGACTTTTTGACTGATCAGACGATGTATTTGGTTCATACTCGTAGCTGTCACCGACGAGTGGTTTTGAGCACGGCTCTGTATTCGGATATTGGAACATATTCTTTCTTTGGCCTCTGGTGGAGGCCACACTTTGCCTTTCAGTAACCGGATAATTCCCATAATTTTTTCCTAAGATGTCAGAAAACGATGGCACACCAGATTCTGAAGATGGCTTGGGTTGAAGTAAATTGTTATCATTTTCTTTTCTTGATGGGTAACTTGAAGACTTATTCCAGTGCAGAATTAGGAACATCGTGTAAAAGAGATGCAGCAGCCGCTCCTTATACGACCACATTGTTCTGTCAACAGATGAAAGAGAGAAGTTTAACCCTTAAAGCGCCAATCACGACTGCAGCAGACGAAAAAAATTTGCGACATCTTTCCCAATTTTCGACAAAAATAAGGTATGATATTTCATGAGAATCGTCTGCCAGCAGACGATCCTCATGAAATATCATGCCTTATTTGTTTTGAAGCCGCAAAATTTGAAATTGTCGTCTGCTGCAAATTATAGGTGGCCCTTTAAGGGTTAAAGGTGTACAACCGCGTGAAATGTACAAATTTGAAACCTGTGCAATTTTGCACAAACCTGTGCAATTTTGCACAGGCTTCGTATATTGTACATTTCTTGCGAATGTAATGGCAAAATGGAAACATATCAGTTGAGAACTGTATTCTTTAAATATGCCGTCAGCTCAATATCAAATGTATTGGTAAACAGTTTCTGTTTTTTTAATTGCACTTTTGTATAGAAGGACAAAAGTACAGCTATAGTCTAGACAAACTCACCTGGCGTTAATGAGATGATGTACTAATCGCCAGCAAACAGTACGAGCTTAATACCCTTAAAACTCCAATTGCAACAGAAGCGGTCTGCTTTTGTTGTCTGCTGGAATATATTAGTAGCTTTCAGACAAACCGTGTGGACTCAGATCACTGTTTCTCTACATACTTACATAAGTCAAATGATTTTAGCAAAATATGCAGACGACTTCAGCAGACGGCATTTAGATGAATGTTTGCTGGCGCTTTATGGGCTAAGTGAAATAAAATCACCATGCGCCTTCTCGTATAAATGCTTACAAAGTGCCCCAAAGCTATATTTAGAACTTCAACGAAGTGTGAAACTGTGCTATTAGACGTCCCTAACGTCAGGTGAATTTGACTGGACTATACTTGCTAAATTGTTCAGACTATTTCTCTTTCATATTTTTTTTTTAATTCTAGCAAGCATATCTTGACATCAAAGCGCATTGTAGGCGCATGTTTTTATTTCCCAGTTTTAGTTTAAACATATTTATTTCAAATTCATGACATACATACATACATATATATTAACACATTACAAGAGGATTAGTACGGAAGCTATAAGCTTATCTAGTTCATCTCCTGACAATATTCAGCTGCACAAATGTAATGGCGCTTATTCAGTTTCAGATGAAAAACGCGCAAAATAGCAAACATGAAAGAAACCTAGTCAATCGAATACATTATGACAACTCCACCTTGTAACTGTTACTCATTTGTTCAACTGAAATAAAATTTTTATTCTGTAAAATATTATCCACATTTATTGATGTGAAAGTGAATTGCTACTTATTTTAAGATCATTTGTCCATAGTCTTTGGACATTATTACAAAGGCGTGTTATCCTATTGAGAAATCTTGAAAAAAGCAATTAAGTATACATTATCATTTTCTTACAATTGTCGTTTAGTACAACTAAAGGTAGTTTGAAGAAGGTTAACAATAACCACGCAATGTTAAACATATTTATTAAGAGAGAGAGAGAGAGAGAGAGAGAGAGAGAGAGAGAGAGAGAGAGAGCAATCAGTGAGCAGGCTTGAGGCTGAACTTGGAGGCATACACTAGCAGTTAAGTTTTAAACACTCATAACTTATTTGAACAGTGTATACTTTAAGGACATATGCTACTAAATACTTCCCATATTGAAATATTTTCAATACTTTGCATACAGTTTGTTTTATGCATGGGCTATCCATTTATGAAATAAAAAGGATATGTCACCGTGCTTATTTTTTCAGAATCTCATATTGAAGTTTACAGCATTTGACCAATTTTCTAGAAATATAAAATATTAACACTAGTCCTAATTATCGAGCTAAAACGGTTGTAATCTTCAGCCAGCTTCTTTCTTTTAACTTAAATTACTGCCCATGACCTCAAACTTTTAAGAAAATGTGCATGTTTACTTGTTATCCCATGCTGTGACAAGATACTGCATGATATATTTTGGCAATTCGTCGAAAAATGGAATTTGTTTTTAGAATAAATCATGTATTAAAAAATCTGATATTGAAAATCTTGAAAATTTATTTTTAATTCATGGACTATTATAATACCTTTCAGAAAAAAGAATAAAAATCTGAGGTCACCGAACTAATTCTCTTTCCAGAGGGTCAAATTTAACCCCACCCCCATAGGTTTCATGCGTAATTTAATATAAAAAGTTCGGGGATGACCATTTCGGTTGTTTTGATGATGCCATTTTACTAGTTTATGAAGTAATTTAGCATTAAAATGTTAAAAAAGAAAGAAAAAACACACTGAAAATATGTGCGCAACCGGGAATCGATCCTGGTCCTCTGGCTTTGTAGCCAGACACGCTAACCACTAGGCCACGAGGTCAGGTCGTGCGCCGCTCTAAATAACTATACAAATAGTATAGACTCGGCCACTATCGTATTCGTAATCAGGGTTATTGTGTACGTCATTTCATTTCGACTGAGGTACATTTATCTGTCGTTAGTGCTGAGACGATCAGTTCTGAAAAGATGTCAATAGATATTTCGAACACACTTTAATTAGTTTTTTTTTTGTGAAGAAAATGTCGGAACACCGATATGACATAAGAATATCGGAAGCTGTGTTGATCCGAATCCGTTAAGGGTCGAAAGACAGGAACCAGACAACTTTCCCCGTTTGCAGACGCGGGAAAGGTGCGATGATTGCAAATAGCCGCATATGTCTTTAAGGATCAATATTAGAAACGCTTCGTATCAGAGATATATTTATGGACTGCTTCAAAAATGTGTGTATTTATGGGCAAGATATTAAAGGATTTCCTCCAAGTAAGAGAATTTGAAGAGTGACTGAAGCGTGCTGAGGGATTTTATGATTAAGCTCTGCACTCTGTTCGCTATAGAGTGGACAACGCATGAAGAAATTATGGGTATTCTCCACATTACCACAGATGCAGTGAGGTGAATCTGTGTACGTTTCTGAAAGAGATCGTCGTTAAGCTAGCTACACTTTGTGCGTAATCTGGTGAGAAATACCTGAGCACACCTGTTACCTGCATAGAATTATCTAGGGATGGCTTTTATGTCAGAGTTCATTTTACGTTTAAAAATGAAAACAGAGTCACTATTTCTTACACCCAGTGGCAAGTTATTCCATTTTCTAATAGAAGACAGCAAAAACGAATTGAAATATTGAGTAGTTCGAGAGTCCATTGTCTGAATATTTGAAAGATATTCTGGAGAGAGATTATTAAACATTTTATATAGAAGTAAAAGTATATGCTTCATGCGCGTAGTTTCCAATGGTTCTCAGTTTACTTCTTAATAATGTGCATGTAATGACACATTCTTAGTAGCCCCCATGACAATCCTAGCTGCCTCTGTATTTTGTCAAGTTCTTGTTTCTCATAGTTTGTACAGTTGCACCAGACGACACCTGCATATTCTAGTAAAGGTCTTACAGAGGTAAGATAAATAGTTTCAAGAGATTTTCTATCAAGAAGAAACTTAAACCTTCTCATGACATTTATTCTACACCGGGCTTTTTTCTTTGTTTAATCGATATACTTATACCAAGAACAATGGTTGGAAAGAAATACACCAAGATGTTTATGAGATTCTACTTCTTTAGTAACTTGATTGTCCATAAAGAGAGGTGGATGTTCAGGTTTATTAAGTTTAAGAGTGATAAGAAAAGACTCTGTTTTCTTGGGATTAAAAGAGGGCATATTCTTTTCAAGATCCAGATTGAGAAGTTCAGCAGCGTATCTAGATTTGCAATAATTAACAACACAGTCATTTATGGTGCGTACAATATATACTATGCACAATAAATTTAGCAATTATTTTGTATGGGTGAGCCCATCCACATCAGATCTCGCGTTTATTTTGCTGTCATGAAGATACAAGCGCCGATCATCTGACAAGATTTTCCATTTTTAAAAATACAGATTTACCAAACGCAGCGGCCGTGCTAAAGTGACGATTAATTTTAAGACTAGCGGGTAACATGGGTATTTCTGATCATTTGGGGAAGCCAAAAACATTTTCAAGCGATTGTTTGGTCACTGAAAACCAAAAAAGCATAGCAAATGCTGCAATTTTCTGAACTTTCTCAGAGAAATAAAGGACCAAGTTTTCACTTTTTGACGTTTTTACTAATGCTTTTACGTTATCACCTTTAAACGGTGGTTTCTAGTCGGGTTTTCTTGAACCACATTAACAAGTAAAACAATTTGATGCCTTCCAACACATTCAGACAAATAATGTTGAATGAAACATCTTCACTACTATAGTGCACGAGTCGAAAGATAAAATCTAACGTCACCATTATCTCGCAAATGCGTCGCACAATTTTTCAGTAACTTAAGGTTTTAATCGACCATAAGATGAGTTGCATTGTAAGCCTATGATATCTTTGTAAACTGAGTCTCTGTTGAATTGGCACGCCAATTAACATTAGAAGTTTAATCAAATGATGACTACGTTTTGACGTCATTGATGGCAGCTGATATTTTTCAGCATGAAATCTCTATCACATCCGTCACATAACCAATAGTTTTTATAGGCGTATGATGCATGAGAAAGATGAAAGACCACCAAACGAAAAATCACATGCTTATCATTTTAGCATTACTTATAACGGATGTGATTTTTGCTTACTGACCCCTTCCGCAATTCCTGCTCTCCCCAAATGCGTATTTAAAGAATGACGTCTGAAATTTCGTGGTTTCATTTGCCTAAGATCCTGTTCTCGTCATTGCAATTGAAATTGATCGGCACTGCACACAGATTAGCACAAAAAAGATGCGAAACATAAGAAATTGCTAAACTTATTGTGCATAGTATATTTCAGTTGCTTGTGTCCGTATGACAAAAATTGCGGTTTTTCGATGATAAACTGCTAAGTTACTTTGATTTATCGATTTTCTCAATCGATGTGGATGCTACATACTGGACACCAAAAATACCCCAAAGTTTGTGGTCGATATTGTTTATAACTTTTGTTCAATGTTCTAAGCATACTGATTCGTCACTGCATTGTTTCGTACTCTATAATATTCGTATTCCAAACTGGTGACACTATTCTCTCTGTCAATATAATTGAGTTTAAGTACATTTTGACAAGACGTAATATGTTGGACACGAAAAGTTACATCCCAAATTATACTTTTGAAAGTGATTTTATTTAGAAAATTATGTAATTATTGATATTTTTACGTTTCAATCTGCAAGAGTGGGCTTTAAGAAAAACACTAAAAGCTTGTTCCTTTTTCTAAGGTTTCATACTTCGTTTGCACGAGAGTAAGTTTAAACCCCCTTATCAAAATGTCACATTAAAATGTCCAAAATCGCCATTTCTATTTGTTTTTCCCTGAACATTACTTGATTACACAAAACACAAGCTTTGGAGTTTTATACTATTCTTTCTTTTCTAAACACATTTTTTATTACATGGCACACTAGAGAAAAGATTTTTTAACAAAAGTGACTGGACAAGAAAAACGTGTCCATAAATCATTTCGTGTATAAAAAGCAAATATATGAGATAAAAGATATATCATTTATTAAGCATTTAAGAAAATAATGCTGCTAAAATTTGATAAAAAACACAATGTAATTTAGGTTCAATTTTTTTTTAATCATCCATGCGGTTAAATGTTAAATGGCAGTTACATGGCATGTTTGAACATCATTTAAGGAACTGTCGAACAGTAATGCATAAAACATTTTAACCATATGTAAATTGTAATGTTGACAGACAATCAGACTTACCTTTATTTGCCTTTCCAATCTCCTACTATGGAATATAGGTAGTGATATCATCACTGTCTGGTAAATCAATACAGCAATGCCAAGAAAAACTATATAAAAAAATGACAATGCCCAAGCATACCACGACTACGGCCCACAGACCAACCATAAGGAATGGGCATTGGACACACATGCGCGGATCCAGTAAGTTTAAACGGAGGGGGTCCAACTCTGAGGTTTTTTGTGTTTAGGTGGGGTATGATGAGGGGAGGAGAGCGGATCTAAATGACACTAAAGCGGGCCATCATCTGCCAAACAGTGAAACGCCATTTAAATGCTTGAGCGTGGTGATATGTTTGTACGCTTGAGCGTGGTGACCTGTTTGTACGCTTGAGTGAGGTGATCTGTTATACGCTTGAGTAAGGTGATTTGTTTTTAAGCTCGATTGTGATAATCTATTTGCATGCTTGAGTGTGGTATTCTGTTTGTACGATTGAGTCAGGTGATCTGTTTGTACACTGTTTGTGCGATGATTGCTGAGGGGAGGAGAGAGGATCCAAATAACTCTAAAACGGACCATCAATGGCCCAACAGCGAAACGTCATTTAAATGTTTGAGCGTGGTGAATGTTTATACGCTTGAGTGAGAGGTGATCTGTTTATACCCTTGAGTGGGGTGATATGTTTGTATGCTTGTGTGAGGTGATCTGTCTGTAAGCTTCAGTGTGAGAATCTATTTGCATACTTAAGCATGGTGATATGTTTGTACGCTTGAGTGGGGTAAACTGTTTGTATGCTGGAGTGGGGTGATCTGTTTGTAAGGTAGAGCATGGTGATATGTTTATACGCTTGAGTGGCGTGATATGTTTGTATGCTTGGGTGAGGTGATCTGTGTGTATGCTTCAGTGTGATAATCTATTTGCATGCTTGAGCATGGTGATATGTTTGTACGCGTGAGTGGGGTGATCTGTTTGTAAGGTAGAGCATGGTGATATGTTTGTACGGTTGACCGACACAATAACCGAATAATAATAAAAAAAAATAAAGAAACTGGCGTCCATTAGTTTGATTTTAGATGCTTTCCCCCCTAGACCAAAGATTCCCTTTGGACAATTAAATGTGGCTATGTATATATACAACATATGTAATGGGCATCTTGGGTCGGTGGGGGGGGGGGGGGGGGGGTTGTATATGGGCGTCTTGGGTCTAGGGGGGGAAGGGGTTGTATAAGCGTAAGAAGGCACCAAACATCTGACAAAAAAGACCACTTTGCAAGACGGTCGTTTATTTATTGTACATCAACTGTATAAATACATTTACTCTATCGTGATATGACGCTTGTTTATTCTAGTTTAACGGTCTATTTCCCACATATGTTACTGAATAACAAGCACAGTTGATGATCAAAATAAATTCTTATTCAAAACGAAGTAGAGTTATTACATGCACTAAGGAACCCCCGTTTAAAATATACGTTCTAGGGGGCGGCATGGGTGCAAAGACTAAATGTATTTGTTGAATGTGCCTAGTGTCTCCAGTCGTTATTTCAACATAATAAAACGAACTTCTCCTTTAGTGAAATAGCCCGCCTTATCACTAGAAATTCTTCGAGTGTTGTTTTCAGTTTGCAAGCTAGAATGTGCTGATCTGTATGTAGGTTCGAGTGCGGTAAACCGTTTGTAAGCTTGAGAGAGATGACCTGTTTGTGCGCTTGATTGTGATGTTATGCTCGTGCGCTTGATTGTGGTTATCTGTTTGTAAGCATGATTTGGGTGACATGTTAGTTATGATGATATGTTCGTTAGCTCGAGTGTGGTGATATGTTTTTAGTATTATTGTGGTAATCTGTGCTTAAGCTCAAACGTGGTGATCTGCTTGTTAGCTCGAGTATGGTGATATATTTGAAAGCTTAATGAAGGTGATCTGTTTGTAACGTCGAGTTTGGTGATCTGTTTGTAACGTCAAGTTTGGTGATCTGTTTGTAACGTCGAGTTTGGTGATCTGTTTGTAACGTCGAGTTTGGTGATCTGTTTGTAACGTCGAGTTTGGTGATATGTTTGTAACGTCAAGTTTGGTGATATGTTTGTAACGTCGAGTTTGGTGATATGTTTGTAACGTCGAGTTTGGTGATATGTTTGTAACGTCGAGTTTGGTGATATGTTTGTAAGCTCGAGCGAGGTGATCTGTTTGTAACGTCGAGTTTGGTGATATGTTTGTAACGTCGAGTTTGGTGATATGTTTGTTAGCTCGAGCGAGGTGATCTGTTTGTAACGTCGAGTTTGGTGATCTGTTTGTAACGTCGAGTTTGGTGATCTGTTTGTAACGTCGAGGTTGGTGATATGTTTGTAACGTCGAGTTTGGGGATATGTTTGTAACGTCGAGTTTGGTGATATGTTTGTAAGCTCGAGCGAGGTGATCTGTTTGTAACGTCGAGTTTGGTGATATGTTTGTAACGTCGAGTTTGGTGATATGTTTGTTAGCTCGAGCGAGGTGATCTGTTTGTAACGTCGAGTTTGGTGATATGTTTGTAACGTCGAGTTTGGTGATATGTTTGTAAGCTCGAGCGAGGTGATCTGTTTGAAACGTCGAGTTTGGTGATATGTTTGTAACGTCGAGTTTGGTGATATGTTTGTTAGCTCGAGCGAGGTGATCTGTTTGTAACGTCGAGTTTGGTGATCTGTTTGTAACGTCGAGTTTGGTGATCTGTTTGTTAGCTCGAGCGAGGTGATCTGTTTGTAACGTCGAGTTTGGTGATATGTTTGTAAGCTCGAGCGAGGTGATCTGTTTGTAACGTGGAGTTTGGTGATCTGTTTGTAACGTCGAGTTTGGTGATCTGTTTGTAGATCGAGCGAGGTGATCTGTTTGTAACGTCGAGTTTGGTGATCTGTTTGTAACGTCGAGTTTGGTGAACTGTTTGTAACGTCGAGTTTGGTGATCTGTTTGTAACGTCGAGTTTGGTGATCTGTTTGTAACGTCGAGTTTGGTGATCTGTTTGTAACGTCGAGTTTGGTGATATGTTTGTTAGCTCGAGCGAGGTGATCTGTTTGTAACGTCGAGTTTGGTGATATGTTTGTAAGCTCGAGCGAGGTGATCTGTTTGTAACGTCGAGTTTGGTGATATGTTTGTTAGCTCGAGCGAGGTGATCTGTTTGTTAGCTCGAGCGAGGTGATCTGTTTGTTAGCTCGAGCGAGGTGATCTGTTTGTAACGTCGAGTTTGGTGATCTGTTTGTAACGTCGAGTTTGGTGATCTGTTTGTAACGTCGAGTTTGGTGATATGTTTGTTAGCTCGAGCGAGGTGATCTGTTTGTCACGTCGAGTTTGGTGATCTGTTTGTAACATCGAGTTTGGTGATCTGTTTGTAACGTCGAGTTTGGTGATCTGTTTGTAACGTCGAGTTTGGTGATATGTTTGTAACGTCGAGTTTGGTGATATGTTTGTTAGCTCCAGCGAGGTGATCTGTTTGTAACGTCGAGTTTGGTGATATGTTTGTTAGCTCGAGCGAGGTGATCTGTTTGTTAGCTCGAGCGAGGTGATCTGTTTGTTAGCTCGAGCGAGGTGATCTGTTTGTAACGTCGAGTTTGGTGATCTGTTTGTAACGTCGAGTTTGGTGATCTGTTTGTAACGTCGAGTTTGGTGATATGTTTGTTAGCTCGAGCGAGGTGATCTGTTTGTAACGTCGAGTTTGGTGATATGTTTGTAACGTCGAGTTTGGTGATATGTTTTTTAGCTCGGGCGAGGTGATCTGTTTGTTAGCTCGAGCGAGGTGATCTGTTTGTTAGCTCGAGCGAGGTGATCTGTTTGTAACGTCGAGTTTGGTGATCTGTTTGTAACGTCGAGTTTGGTGATCTGTTTGTAACGTCGAGTTTGGTGATATGTTTGTTAGCTCGAGCGAGGTGATCTGTTTGTTACGTCGAGTTTGGTGATATGTTTGTAACGTCGAGTTTGGTGATATGTTTGTAACGTCGAGTTTGGTGATATGTTTGTTAGCTCGAGTTTGGTGATATGTTTGTTAGCTCGAGTTTGGTGATCTGTTTGTAAGCTCGAGCGAGGTGATCTGTTTGTAACGTCGAGTTTGGTGATCTGTTTGTAACGTCGAGTTTGGTGATATGTTTGTAACGTCGAGTTTGGTGATATGTTTGTTAGCTCGAGCGAGGTGATCTGTTGTAACGTCGAGTTTGGTGATATGTTTGTAACGTCGAGTTTGGTGATATGTTTGAAACGTCGAGTTTGGTGATATGTTTGTAACGTCGAGATTGGTGATATGTTTGTAACGTCGAGTTTGGTGATATGTTTGTAAGCTGGAGCGAGGTGATCTGTTTGTAACGTCGAGTTTGGTGATATGTTTGTAACGTCGAGTTTGGTGATATGTTTTTTAGCTCGAGCGAGGTGATCTGTTTGTAACGTCGAGTTTGGTGATATGTTTGTAACGTCGAGCTTGGTGATCTGTTTGTAACGTCGAGTTTGGTGATCTGTTTGTAACGTCGAGTTTGGTGATATGTTTGTTAGCTCAGGTGTTGTGATATGTTTGTTAGCATGAGTAAGATGATACGTTTGTAAGCTCGAATATGGTGATCTGTTTGTAAGCTTGAGAGTGGTGATTTGTTTGTAAGCTTGAGTTTGGTGATCTGTTTGTTAACTCGAGTGTGGTGATCTGTTTGTAAGGTCGAGTTTGGTGATACGTTTGTTAGCTCGAGCGAGGTGATCTATTTGTAACGTCGAGTTTGGTGATATGTTTGTAAGCTCGAGCGAGGTGATCTGTTTGTAACGTGGAGTTTGGTGATCTGTTTGTAACGTCGAGTTTGGTGATCTGTTTGTTAGCTCGAGCGAGGTGATCTGTTTGTAACGTCGAGTTTGGTGATCTGTTTGTAACGTCGAGTTTGGTGATCTGTTTGTAACGTCGAGTTTGGTGATCTGTTTGTAACGTCGAGTTTGGTGATCTGTTTGTAACGTCGAGTTTGGTGATATGTTTGTTAGCTCGAGCGAGGTGATCTGTTTGTAACGTCGAGTTTGGTGATCTGTTTGTAACGTCGAGTTTGGTGATCTGTTTGTAACGTCGAGTTTGGTGATATGTTTGTTAGCTTGAGCGAGGTGATCTGTTTGTAACGTCGAGTTTGGTGATATGTTTGTTAGCTCGAGCGAGATGATCTGTTTGTAACGTCGAGTTTGGTGATATGTTTGTAACAACGAGTTTGGTGATATGTTTGTAACGTCGAGTTTGGTGATATGTTTGTTAGCTCGAGCGAGGTGATCTGTTTTAAACGTCGAGTTTGGTGATATGTTTGTTAGCTCGAGCGAGGTGATCTGTTTGTTAGCTCGAGCGAGGTGATCTGTTTGTTAGCTCGAGCGAGGTGATCTGTTTGTAACGTCGAGTTTGGTGATCTGTTTGTAACGTCGAGTTTGGTGATCTGTTTGTAACGTCGAGTTTGGTGATATGTTTGTTAGCTCGAGCGAGGTGATCTGTTTGTCACGTCGAGTTTGGTGATATGTTTGTAAGCTCGAGCGAGGTGATCTGTTTGTAACGTCGAGTTTGGTGATATGTTTGTTAGCTCGAGCGAGGTGATCTGTTTGTTAGCTCGAGCGAGGTGATCTGTTTGTAAGCTCGAGCGAGGTGATCTGTTTGTAACATCGAGTTTGGTGATCTGTTTGTAACGTCGAGTTTGGTGATCTGTTTGTAACGTCGAGTTTGGTGATATGTTTGTTAGCTTGAGCGAGGTGATCTGTTTGTAACGTCGAGTTTGGTGATATGTTTGTTAGCTCGAGCGAGATGATCTGTTTGTAACGTCGAGTTTGGTGATATGTTTGTTACGTCGAGTTTGGTGATATGTTTGTAACGTCGAGTTTGGTGATATGTTTGTTAGCTCGAGCGAGGTGATCTGTTTGTAACGTTGAGTTTGGTGATATGTTTGTTAGCTCGAGCGAGGTGATCTGTTTGTTAGCTCGAGCGAGGTGATCTGTTTGTTAGCTCGAGCGAGGTGATCTGTTTGTAACGTCGAGTTTGGTGATCTGTTTGTAACGTCGAGTTTGGTGATCTGTTTGTAACGTCGAGTTTGGTGATATGTTTGTTAGCTCGAGCGAGGTGATCTGTTTGTAACGTCGAAATGGTGATATGTTTGTAACGTCGAGTTTGGTGATATGTTTGTTAGCTCGAGTTTGGTGATCTGTTTGTAAGCTCGAGCGAGGTGATCTGTTTGTAACGTCGAGTTTGGTGATCTGTTTGTAACGTCGAGTTTGGTGATATGTTTGTAACGTCGAGTTTGGTGATATGTTTGTTAGCTCGAGCGAGGTGATCTGTTGTAACGTCGAGTTTGGTGATATGTTTGTAACGTCGAGTTTGGTGATATGTTTGTAACGTCGAGTTTGGTGATATGTTTGTAACGTCGAGTTTGGTAATATGTTTTTAACGTCGAGTTTGGTGATATGTTTGTAAGCTCGAGCGAGGTGATCTGTTTGTAACGTCGAGTTTGGTGATATGTTTGTAACGTCGAGTTTGGTGATATGTTTTTTAGCTCGAGCGAGGTGATCTGTTTGTAACGTCGAGTTTGGTGATATGTTTGTAACGTCGAGTTTGGTGATCTGTTTGTAACGTCGAGTTTGGTGATCTGTTTGTAACGTCGAGTTTGGTGATATGTTTGTTAGCTCAGGTGTTGTGATATGTTTGTTCGCATGTGTAAGATGATACGTTTGTAAGCTCGAATATGGTGATCTGTTTGTAAGCTTGAGAGTGGTGATTTGTTTGTAAGCTTGAGTTTGGTGATCTGTTTGTTAACTCGAGTGTGGTGATCTGTTTGTAAGGTCGAGTTTGGTGATATGTTTGTTAGCTCGGGTGTTGTGATATGTTTGTAAGTTCGAGTTTGGTGATATCTTTGTTAGCTCGGGTAATGTGATATGTTTGTTAGTGTGACTGTGATGATCTGTTTGTTGGCTCGGGTGCGGTGATATGTTAATAAGTTTGAATGTGCTGATCTGTTTGTAAGCTTAAGTGTGGTGATCTGTTAACTGGAGTGTAGTGAAATGTTTGTAAGCCCGAGTGTGGTGATCCGTTTGTTAACTGGAGTGTAGTGATATGTTTATAAGCTAAGGTGTGGTGATCCGTTTGTTAACTGGAGTGTAGTGATATGTTTGTAAGCTTAAGTGTGGTGATCTGTTTGTTAACTGGAGTGTAGTGATATGTTTGTAAGCTTAATTGTGGTGTTCTGTTTGTTAACTGGAGTGTAGTGATATGTTTGTAAGCTTAATTGTGGTGTTCTGTTTGTTAACTGGAGTGTAGTGATATGTTTGTTAGCTTAATTGTGGTGTTCTGTTTGTTAACTGGAGTGTAGTGATATGTTTGCAAGCTTAATTGTGGTGTTCTGTTTGTTAACTGGAGTGTAGTGATATATTTGTTAGCTTAATTGTGGTATTCTGTTTGTTAACTGGAGTGTAGTGATATGTTTGTAAGCCCGAGTGTGGTGATCTGTTTGCTAACTGGAGTGTAGTGATATGTTTGTTAGCTTAATTGTGGTGTTCTGTTTGTTAACTTGAGTGTAGTGATATGTTTGTAAGCTTAATTGTGGTGTTCTGTTTGTTAACTGGAGTGTAGTGATATGTTTGTTAGCTTAATTGTGGTGATATGTTTGTTAACTGGGGTGTTATGATGTTTTTAAGCTTAAGTATGGTGATCTGTTGGTTAACTGGAGTGTAGTGATATGTTTGTAAGCTTAAGTGTGGTGATCTGTTTGTTAACTGGAGTGTAGTGATATGTTTGTAAGCTTAAGTGTGGTGATCTGTTTGTTAACTGGAGTGTTGTGATATGTTTGTAAGCTTAAGTGTGGTGATTTGTTGTTAACTGGAGTGCAGTGATATGTTTGTAGGCTCAAGTGTGGTTATATGTTTGTTAACTGGAGTGCAGTGATATGTTTGTAGGCTCAAGTGTGGTGATATGTTTGTTAACTGGAGTGTTGTGATGTTTTTAAGCTTAAGTGTGGTGATTTGTTGTTAACTGGAGTGTTGAGATATGTTTGTAAGCTTAAGTGTGGTGATTTGTTGTTAACTGGAGTGCAGTGATATGTTTGTAAGCTCGAGTATGATGATCTGTGTGTTAACTGGAGTGTAGTGATATGTTTGTAAGCTCGAGTGTGGTATCTGTTTGTTAACTGTAGTGCAGTGATATGTTTGTAAGCTTAAATAATGGTGATATGTTTGTTAACTGGGGTGTAGTGATATGTTTGTAAGCTTAAGTGTGGTGATCTGTTTGTTAACTGGAGTGCAGTGATATGTTTGTAAGCTTAAGTGTGGTGATCTGTTTGTTAACTGTAGTGCAGTGATATGTTTGTAAGCTTAAATGTGGTGATCTGTTTGTTAACTGGAATGTACTGATATGTTTGTAAGCTTAAGTTTGGTGATCTGTTTGTTAACTGTAGTGCAGTGATATGTTTGTAAGTTAAATGTGGTGAGCTGTTTGTTAACTGGAGTGTAGTGAGATGTTTGTAAGCTAAAGTGTGGTGATTTGTTTGTTAACTGGAGTGCAGTGATATGTTTGTAAGCTTAAGTGTGGTGATCTGTAGGTTAACTGGAGTGAAGAGATATGTTAGTAAGCTAAAGTGTGGTGATCTGTTTGTTAACTGGAGTGAAGAGATATGTTTGTAAGCTTAAATAATGGTGATATGTTTGTTAAATGGAGTGTAGTGATATGTGTGTAAGCTCGAGTGTGGTATCTGTTTGTTAACTGTAGTGCAGTGATATGTTTGTAAGCTTAAGTGTTGTGATCTGTTTGTTAACTGGAGTGAAGAGATATGTTAGTAAGCTTAAGTGTTGTGTTCTGTTTGCTAACTGGAGTGTAGTGATATGTTAGTAAGCTTAAGTGTTGTGTTCTGTTTGTTAACTGTAGTGCAGTGATATGTTTGTAAGCTTAAGTGTGGTGATCTGTTTGTTAACTGGAGTGTAGTGATATGTTAGTAAGCTTAAGTGTTCTGTTCTGTTTGTTAACTGGAGTGTAGTGATATGTTTGTACGCTTAAATAATGGTGATATGTTAGTTAACTGGAGTGTAGTGATATGTTTGCAAGTTTAAGTGTGGTGATCTGTTTGTTAACTGGAGTGTAGTGATATGTTTATAAGCTTAAATGTGGTGATCTGTTTGTTAACTGGAATGTAGTGATATGTTTGTAAGCTTAAATGTGGTGATCTGTTTGTTAACTGGAGTGTAGTTATATGTTTATAAGCTTAAATGTGGTGAGCTGTTTGTTAACTGAAGTGTAGTGATATGTTTGTAAGCTTAAGTGTGGTGATCTGTTTGTTAACTGGAGTGCAGTGATATGTTTGTAAGCTCGAGTGTGGTGATTTGTTTGTTAACTTGAGTGTATTGATATGTTTGTAAGCTTAAGTGTGGTGATCTGTTTGTTAACTGGAGTGTAGTGATATGTTTGTAAGCTTAAATGTGGTGATCTGTTTGTTAACTGGAGTGTAGTGATATGTTTATAAGCTTAAATGTGGTGATCTGTTTGTTAATTGGAATGTAGTGATATGTTTGTAAGCTTAAATGTGGTGATCTGTTTGTTAACTGGAGTGTAGTGATATGTTTATAAGCTTAAATGTGGTGAGCTGTTTGTTAACTGGAGTGCAGTGATATGTTTGTAAGCTCGAGTGTGGTGATTTGTTTGTTAACTTGAGTGTATTGATATGTTTGTAAGCTTAAGTGTGGTGATTTGTTTGTTAACTGTAGTGCAGTTATATGTTTGTAGGCTTAAGTGTGGTGATCGGTTTGTCAACTGAAGTGTAGTGATATGTTTATAAGCTTAAGTGTGGCGATCTGTTTGTTAACTGGAGTATAGTGATATGATTGTAAGCTTAAGTGTGGTGATCTGTTTGTTAACTGGAGTGTAGTGATATGTTTGTTAACTGGAGTGTAGTGATATGTTTGTAAGCTTAAGTGTGGTGATCTGTTTGTTAACTGGAGTATAGTGATATGTTTATAAGCTTAAGTGTGGTGATCAGTTTGTTAACTGGAGTATAATGGTATGTTTGTAAGCTTAAGTGTGGTGATCTGTTTGTTAACTGGAGTGTAGTGATATGATTGTAAGCTTAAGTGTGGTGATCTGTTTGTTAACTGAAGTGTAGTGATATGTTTGTTAACTGGAGTATAGTGATATGATTGTAAGCGTAAGTGTGGGGATCTGTTTGTTAAATGGAGTGTAGTGATATGTTTAAACGCTAAAGTGTGGCGATCTGTTTGTTAACTGGAGTATAGTGATATGTTTAAACGCTAAAGTGTGGCAATCTGTTTGTTAACTGAAGTGTAGTGATATGTTTGTTAACTGGAGTGTAGTGATATGTTTGTAAGCTTAAGTGTGGTGATCTGTTTGTGAACTGGAGTGTAGTGATATGTTTGTTAACAGGAGTGTAGTGATATGTTTGTAAGCTTAAGTGTGGTGATCTGTTAGTTAACTGGAGTGTAGTGATATGATTGTAAGCTTAAGTGTGGCGATCTGTTTGTTAACTGGAGTATAGTGATTTGATTGTAAGCTTAAGTGTGGTGATCTGTTTGTTGACTGGAGTGTAGTGATATGTTTGTTAACTGGAGTATAGAGATATGTTTAAACGCTAAAGTGTGGCGATCTGTTTGTTAACTGAAGTGTAGTGATATGATTGTAAGCTTAAGTGTGGTGATCTGTTTGTTAACTGGAGTATAGTGATATGTTTAAACGCTAAAGTGTGGTGATCTGTTTGTTAACTGAAGTGTAGTGATATGATTGTAAGCTTAAGTGTGGTGATATGTTTGTTATCTGGAGTGAAGTGTTTTTTTTTCTTAACTGAAGTGTAGTGATATGATTGTAAGCTTAAGTGTGGTGATCTGTTTGTTATCTGGAGTGTAGTGATATTTTGTTAACTGGAGTGTGGTGATATGTTTGTAAGCTTAAGTGTGGTGATCTGTTTGTTAACTGGAGTGTAGTGATATGTTTGTTAACTGGAGTGTGGTGATAAGTTTGTAAGCTTAAGTGTGGTGATCTGTTTGTTAACTGGAGTGTAGTGATATGTTTAAACGCTAAAGTGTGGCAATCTGTTTGTTAACTGAAGTGTAGTGATATGATTGTAAGCTTAAGTGTGGTGATCTGTTTGTTATCTGGAGTGTAGTGATATGTTTGTAAGCTTAAGTGTGGTAATCTGTTTGTTAACTGGAGTGAAGTGATATGTTTTTAAGCTTAAGTGTGGTGATCTGTTTGTTAACTGGAGTGTAGTGACATGTCTGTAAGCTTAAGTGTGGTGATCTGTTTGTTAACTGGAGTGTAGTGATATGTTTAAACGCTAAAGAGTGGTAATCTGTTTGTTAACTGGAGTATAGTGATATGTTTTAACGCTTAAGTGTGGCAATCTGTTTGTTAACTGAAGTGTAGTTATATGTTTGTTAACTGGAGTGTAGTGATATGTTTGTAAGCTTAAGTGTGGTGATCTGTTTGTTATCTGGAGTGTAGTGATATGTTTGTAAGCTTAAGTGTGGTGATCTGTTTGTTAACTGTTGTGTAGTGATATGTTTAAACGCTAAAGTGTGGCGATCTGTTTCTTAACTGGAGTATAGTGATATGTTTGTTAACTGGAGTATAGTGATATGTTTGTAAGAATAAGTGTGGTGATCTGTTTGTTAACTGGAGTGTAGTGATATGATTGTAAGCTTAAGTGTGGTGATCTGTTTGTTAACTGGAGTGTAGTGATATGTTTGTAAGCTTAAGTGTGGTGATATGTTTGTTAACTGGAGTGTAGTGATATGTTTGTAAGCTTAAGTGTGGTGATCTGTTTGTTAACTGGAGTGTAGTGATATGTTTAAACGCTAGAGTGTGGCGATCTGTTTGTTAACTGGAGTGTAGTGATATGTTTAAACGCTAAAGTGTAGTGATATGTTTGTTAACTGGAGTATAGTGATATGTTTGTGAGCTTAAGTGTGGTGATATGTTTGTTTACTAGAGTGTAGTGCTATGTTTGTAAGCTTAAGTGTGGTGATCTGTTTGTTAACTGGAATGTAGTGATATGTTTATAAGCTTAAGTGTGGTGATCTGTTTGTTAACTGGAGTGTAGTGATATGTTTGTAGGCTTAAGTGTGGTGATCTGTTTGTTAACTGGAGTGTAGTGATATGTTTAAACGCTAGAGTGTGGCGATCTGTTTGTTAACTGGAGTGTAGTGATATGTTTAAACGCTAAAGTGTAGTGATATGTTTGTTAACTGGAGTATAGTGATATGTTTATAAGCTTAAGTGTGGTGATCTGTTTGTTAACTGGAGTGTAGTGATATGTTTTAACGCTAAAGTGTGGCGATCTGTTTGTTAACTGGAGTATAGTGATATGTTTATAAGCTTAAGTGTGGTGATCTGTTTGTTAACTGGAGTATAGTGATATGTTTGTAAGCTTAAGTGTGGTGATCCGTTTGTTAACTGAAGTGTAGTGATATGTTTATAAGCTTAAGTGTGGTGATCTGTTTGTTAACTGGAGTGTAGTGATATGTTTAAACGCTAAAGTGTGGCGATCTGTTTGTTAACTGGAGTGTAGTGAAATGTTTAAACGCTAAAGTGTAGTGATATGTTTGTTAACTGGAGTATAGTGATATGTTTGTAAGCTTAAGTGTGGTGATCTGTTTGTTAACTGGAGTATAGCGATATGTTTATAAGCTTAAGTGTGGTGATCAGTTTGTTAACTGGAGTATAATGATATGTTTGTAAGCTTAAGTGTGGTGATCAGTTTGTTAACTGGAGTGCAGGGATATGTTTGTAAGCTTAAGTGTGGTGATCAGTTTGTTAACTGGAGTATAGTGATATGTTTGTAAGCTTAAGTGTGGTGATCTGTTTGTTAACTGGAGTGTAGTGATATGTTTAAACCCTAAAGTGTGGCGATCTGTTTGTTAACTGAAGTGTAGTGATATGTTTGTTAACTGGAGTATAGTGATATGATTGTAAGCTTAAGTGTGGTGATCTGTTTGTTAACTGGAGTGTAGTGATATGTTCAAACGCTAAAGTGTGGCGATCTGTTTGTTAACTGGAGTATAGTGATATTTTATAAGCTTAAGTGTGGTGATCTGTTTGTTAACTGGAGTGTAGTGATATGTTTAAACGCTAAAGTCTGGCGATCTGTTTGTTAACTGGAGTATAGTGATATGTTTAAACGCTAAAGTGTGGCAATCTGTTTGTTAACTGAAGTGTAGTGATACGTTTGTTAATTGGAGTGTAGTGATATGTTTGTAGGCTTAAGTGTGGTGATCTGTTTGTTAAATGGAGTGTAGTGATATGTTTGTTAACTGGAGTGTAGTGATATGTTTGTTATCTGGAGTGTATAGATATGTTTGTAAGCTTAAGTGTGGTGATCTGTTTGTTAACTGGAGTGTAGTGATATGTTTAAACGCTAAAGTGTGGCGATCTGTTTGTTAACTGGAGTATAGTGGTATGTTTGTAAGCTTAAGTGTGGTGATCCGTTTGTTAACTGGAGTATAGTGATATGTTTGTAAGCTTAAGTGTGGTGATCTGTTTGTTAACTGAAGTGTAGTGATACGTTTGTTAACTGGAGTATAGTGATATGTTTATAAGCTTAAGTGTGGCGATCCGTTTGTTAACTGGAGTGTAGTGATATGTTTAAACGCTAAAGTGTGGCGATCTGTTTGTTAACTGGAGTGAAGTGATATGTTTGTAAGGTTAAGTGTGGTGATCTGTTTGTTAACTGGAGTGTAGTGATATGTTTGTTAACTGGAGTGTAGTGATATGTTTGTAAGCTTAAGTGTGGTGATCTGTTTGTTAACTGGAGTGTAGTGATATGATTGTAAGCTTAAGTGTGGCGATCTGTTTGTTAACTGGAGTGTAGTGATATGTTTGTTAACTGGAGTGTAGTGATTTGTTTGTAAGCTTAAGTGTGGTGATCTGTTTGTTAACTGGAGTGTAGTGATATGTTTGTAAGCTTAAGTGTGGTGATCTGTTTTTTAACTGGAGTGTAGTGATATGTTTGTTAACTGGAGTGCAGGGATATGTTTATAAGCTTAAGTTTGGTGATCTGTTTGTTAACTGGAGTGTAGTGATATGTTTGTAAGCTTAAGTGTGGTGATCTGTTTGTTAACTGGAGTGTAGTGATATGCTTGTTAACTGGAGTGCAGGGATATGTTTATAAGCTTAAGTGTGGTGATATGGTTGTTAACTGGAGTGTAGTGATATGATTGTAAGCTTAAGTGTGGCGATCTGTTTGTTAACTGGAGTGTAGTGATATGTTTAAACGCTAAAGTGTGGCGATCTGTTTGTCAACTGAAGTGTAGTGATATGTTTGTTAACTGGAGTGTTGTAATATGTTTAAACGCTAAAGTTTGGCGATCTGTTTGTTAACTGGAGTGTAGTGATATGATTGTAAGCTTAAGTGTGGCGATCTGTTTGTTAACTGGAGTATAGTGATATGTTTATAAGCTTAAGTGTGGTGATCAGTTTGTTAACTGGAGTATAGTGATATGTTTGTAAGCTTAAGTGTGGTGATCTGTTTGTTAACTAGAGTGTAGTGATATGTTTAAACGCTAAAGTGTGGCGATCTGTTTGTTAACTGAAGTGTAGTGATATGTTTGTTAACTGGAGTATAGTGATATGATTGTAAGCTTAAGTATGGTGATCTGTTTGTTAACTGGAGTGTAGTGATATGTTTGTTAACTGGAGTATAGTGATATGTTTAAACGCTCAAGTGTGGCGATCTGTTTGTTAACTTGACTGTAGTGATATGTTTATAAGCTTAAGTGTGGTGATCAGTTTGTTAACAGGAGTATAGTGATATGTTTGTAAGCTTAAGTGTGGTGATCTGTTTGTTAACTGGAGTGTAGTGATATGTTTAAACGCTAAAGTGTGGCGATCTGTTTGTTAACTGGAGTATAGTGATATGTTTATAAGCTTAAGTGTGGTGATCAATTTGTTAACTGGAGTATAGTGATATGTTTGTAAGCTTAAGTGTGGTGATCTGTTTGTTAACTGGAGTGTAGTGATATGTTTAAACGCTAAAGTGTGGCGATCTGTTCGTTGACTGGAGTGTAGTGATATGTTTGTAAGCTTAAGTGTGGTGATCTGTTTGTTAACTGGAGTGTAGTGATATGTTTGTAAGCTTAAGTGTGGTGATCCGTTTGTTAACTGGAGTATAGTGATATGTTTGTAAGCTCAAGGGTGGTGCGCTGTTTGTTAACGGAAGTGTAGTGATATGTTTGTTAACTGGAGTATAGTGATATGTTTATAAGCTTAAGTGTGGTGATCTGTTTGTTAACTGGAGTGTAGTGATATGTTTGTTAACTGGAGTGTAGTGATATGTTTGTAAGCTTAAGTGTGGTGATCTGTTTGTTAACTGGAGTGTAGTGATATGATTGTAAGCTTAAGTGTGGCGATCTGTTTGTTAACTGGAGTATAGTGATATGTTTGTTAACTGGAGTGTAGTGATATGTTTGTAAGCTTAAGTGTGGTGATCTGTTTGTTAACTGGAGTGTAGTGATATGTTTGTAAGCTTAAGTGTGGTGATCTGTTTGTTAACTTGAGTGTAGTGATATGTTTGTTAACTGGAGTACAGGGATATGTTTATAAGCTTAAGTGTGGTGATATGGTTGTAATCTGGAGTGTAGTGATATGATTGTAAGCTTAAGTGTGGCGATCTGTTTGTTAACTGGAGTGTAGTGATATGTTTAAACGCTAAAGTGTGGCGATCTGTTTGTTAACTGAAGTGTAGTGATATGTTTGTTAACTGGAGTGTAGTGATATGTTTGTAAGCTTAAGTGTGGTGATCTGTTTGTTAACTGGAGTGTAGTGATATGTTTGTAAGCTTAAGTGTGGTGATCTGTTTGTTAACTTGAGTGTAGTGATATGTTTGTTAACTGGAGTGCAGGGATATGTTTGTAAGCTTAAGTGTGGTAATATGTTTGTTAACTGGAGTATAGTGATATGATTGTAAGCTTAAGTGTGGTGATCTGTTTGTTAACTGGAGTGCAGTGATATGTTTAAACGTTAAAGTGTGGCGATCTGTTTGTTGACTGGAGTGTAGTGATATGTTTGTAAGCTTAAGTGTGGTGATCTGTTTGTTAACTGGAGTATAGTGATATGTTTGTAAGCTTAAGTGTGGTGATCTGTTTGTTAACTGAAGTGTAGTGATATGTTTGTTAACTGGAGTATAGTGATATGTTTATAAGCTTAAATGTGGCGATTCGTTTGTTAACTGGAGTGTAGTGATATGTTTAAACGCTAAAGTGTGGCGATCTGTTTGTTAACTGGAGTGTAGTGATATGTTTGTAAGGTTAAGTGTGGTGATCTGTTTGTTAACTGGAGTGTAGTGATATGTTTGTTAACTGGAGTGTAGTGATATGTTTGTAAGCTTAAGTGTGGTGATCTGTTTGTTAACTAGAGTGTAGTGATATGTTTAAACGCTAAAGTGTGGCGATCTGTTTGTTAACTGAAGTGTAGTGATATGTTTGTTAACTGGAGTATAGTGATATGATTGTAAGCTTAAGTGTGGTGATCTTTTTGTTAACTGGAGTGTAGTGATATGTTTGTTAACTGGAGTATAGTGATATGTTTAAACGCTAAAATGTGGCGATCTGTTTGTTAACTGGAGTGTAGTGATATGTTTGTTAACTGGAGTATAGTGATATGTTTGTAAGCTTAAGTGTGGTGATCTGTTTGTTAACTGGAATGTAGTGATATGTTTAAACGCTAAAGTGTGGCGATCTGTTTGTTAACTGGAGTGTAGTGATATGTTTGTTAACTGGAGTATAGTGATATGTTTGTAAGCTTAAGTGTGGTGATCTGTTTGTTAACTGTAGTGTAGTGATATGTTTAAACGCTTAAGTGTGGCGATCTGTTCGTTGACTGGAGTGTAGTGATATGTTTGTAAGCTTAAGTGTGGTGATCTGTTTGTTAACTGGAGTATAGTGATATGTTTGTAAGCTTAAGTGTGGTGATCCGTTTGTTAACTGGAGTATAGTGATATGTTTGTAAGCTCAAGGGTGGTGATCTGTTTGTAAACTGTAGTGTAGTGATATGTTTGTTAACTGGAGTATAGTGATATGTTTATAAGCTTAAGTGTGGTGATCTGTTTGTTAACTGGAGTGTAGTGATATGATTGTAAGCTTAAGTGTGGCGATCTGTTTGTTAACTGGAGTGTAGTGATATGTTTGTTAACTGGAGTGTAGTGATATGTTTGTAAGCTTAAGTGTGGTGATCTGTTTGTTAACTGGAGTGTAGTGATATGTTTGTAAGCTTAAGTGTGGTGATCTGTTTGTTAACTGGAGTGTAGTGATATGTTTAAACGCTAAAGTGTGGCGATCTGTTTGTTAACTGGAGTGTAGTGATATGTTTGTAAGCTTAAGTGTGGCGATCTGTTTGTTAACTGGAGTGTAGTGATATGTTTGTTAACTGGAGTGTAGTGATATGTTTGTAAGCTTAAGTGTGGTGATCTGTTTGTTAACTGGAGTGTAGTGATATGTTTGTAGGCTTAAGTGTGGTGATCTGTTTGTTAACTGGAGTGTAGTGATATGTTTAAACGCTAAAGTGTGGCGATCTGTTTGTTAACTGGAGTGTAGTGATATGTTTGTAAGCTTAAGTGTGGTGATCTGTTTGTTAACTGGAGTATAGTGATATGTTTATAAGCTTAAGTGTGGTGATCTGTTTGTTAACTGGAGTGTAGTGATATGATTGTAAGCTTAAGTGTGGCGATCTGTTTGTTAACTGGAGTGTAGTTATATGTTTGTTAACTGGAGTGTAGTGATATGTTTGTAAGCTTAAGTGTGGTGATCTGTTTGTTAACTGGAGTGTAGTGATATGTTTGTAGGCTTAAGTGTGGTGATCCGTTTGTTAACTGGAGTATAGTGATATGTTTGTAAGCTCAAGGGTGGTGATCTGTTTGTTAACTGAAGTGTAGTGATATGTTTGTTAACTGGAGTATAGTGATATGTTTATAAGCTTAAGTGTGGTGATCTGTTTGTTAACTGGAGTGTAGTGATATGATTGTAAGCTTAAGTGTGGCGATCTGTTTGTTAACTGGAGTGTAGTGATATGTTTGTTAACTGGAGTGTAGTGATATGTTTGTAAGCTTAAGTGTGGTGATCTGTTTGTTAACTGGAGTGTAGTGATATGTTTGTAAGCTTAAGTGTGGTGATCTGTTTGTTAACTGGAGTGTAGTGATATGTTTAAACGCTAAAGTGTGGCGATCTGTTTGTTAACTGGAGTGTAGTGATATGTTTGTAAGCTTAAGTGTGGCGATCTGTTTGTTAACTGGAGTGTAGTGATATGTTTGTTAACTGGAGTGTAGTGATATGTTTGTAAGCTTAAGTGTGGTGATCTGTTTGTTAACTGGAGTGTAGTGATATGTTTGTAGGCTTAAGTGTGGTGATCTGTTTGTTAACTGGAGTGTAGTGATATGTTTAAACGCTTAAGTGTGGTGATCTGTTTGTTAACTGGAGTGTAGTGATATGTTTGTAAGCTTAAGTGTGGTGATCTGTTTGTTAACTGGAGTATAGTGATATGTTTATAAGCTTAAGTGTGGTGATCTGTTTGTTAACTGGAGTGTAGTGATATGATTGTAAGCTTAAGTGTGGCGATCTGTTTGTTAACTGGAGTGTAGTGATATGTTTGTTAACTGGAGTGTAGTGATATGTTTGTAAGCTTAATTGTGGTGATCTGTTTGTTAACTGGAGTGTAGTGATATGTTTGTAGGCTTAAGTGTGGTGATCTGTTTGTTAACTTGAGTTAAGTGATATGTTTAAACGCTAAAGTGTGGCGATCTGTTTGTTAACTGGAGTGTAGTGATATGTTTGTAAGCTTAAGTGTGGTGATCTGTTTGTTAACTGGAGTGTAGTGATATGTTTGTTAACTGGAGTGTAGTGATATGTTTGTAAGCTTAAGTGTGGTGATCTGTTTGTTAACTGGAGTGTAGTGATATGATTGTAAGCTTAAGTGTGGCGATCTGTTTGTTAACTGGAGTGTAGTGATATGTTTGTTAACTGGAGTGTAGTGATATGTTTGTAAGCTTAAGTGTGGTGATCTGTTTGTTAACTGGAGTGTAGTGATATGTTTGTAAGCTTAAGTGTGGTGATCTGTTTGTTAACTGGAGTGTAGTGATATGTTTGTTAACTGGAGTGCAAGGATATGTTTATAAGCTTAAGTGTGGTGATATGGTTGTTATCTGGAATGTAGTGATATGATTGTAAGCTTAAGTGTGGCGATCTGTTTGTTAACTGGAGTGTAGTGATATGTTTAAACGCTAAAGTACGGCGATCTGTTTGTTAACTGAAGTGTAGTGATATGTTTGTTAACTGGAGTGTAGTAATATGTTTAAACGCTAAAGTGTGGCGATCTGTTTGTTAACTGGAGTGAAGTGATATGATTGTAAGCTTAAGTGTGGCGATCTGTTTTTAACTGGAGTAAAGTGATATGTTTATAAGCTTAAGTGTGGTGATCAGTTTGTTAACTGGAGTATAGTGATATGTTTGTAAGCTTAAGTGTGGTGATCTGTTTGTTAACTGGAGTGTAGTGATATGATTGTAAGCTTAAGTGTGGTGATCTGTTTGTTAACTGGAGTGTAGTGATATGTTTATAAGCTTAAGTGTGGTGATATGGTTGTTAACTGGAGTGTAGTGATATGTTTATAAGCTTAAGTGTGGTGTTCTGTTTGTTTACTGGAGTGTAGTGATATGTTTAAACGCTAAAGAGTAGTGATATGTTTGTTAACTGGAGTGTAGTAATATGTTTATAAGCTTAAGTGTTGTGATCTGTTTGTTAACTGGAGTGTAGTGACATGTCTGTAAGCTAAAGTGTGGCGATCTGTTTGTTGACTGGAGTGTAGTGATATGTTTGTAAGCTATAGTGCGGTGATCTGTTTGTTAACTGGAGTGTAGTGATATGTTTAAACGCTAAAGAGTAGTGATATGTTTGTTAACTGGAGTGTAGTAATATGTTTATAAGCTTAAGTGTGGTGATCTGTTTGTTAACTGGAGTGTAGTGATATGTTTGTAAGCTTAAGTGTGGTGATCTGTTTGTTAACTGGAGTGTAGTGATATGTTTGTAAGCTTAAGTGTGGTGATCTGTTTGTTAACTTGAGTGTAGTGATATGTTTGTTAACTGGAGTATAGTGATATGATTGTAAGCTTAAGTGTGGTGATCTGTTTGTTAACTGGAGTGTAGTGATATGTTTGTTAACTGGAGTATAGTGATATGTTTAAACGCTCAAGTGTGGCGATCTGTTTGTTAACTGGACTGTAGTGATATGATTGTAAGCTTAAGTGTGGCGATCTGTTTGTTAACTGGATTATAGTGATATGTTTATAAGCTTAAGTGAGGTGATCTGTTTGTTAACTGGAGTGTAGTGATATGTTTAAACGCTAAAGTGTAGTGATATGTTTGTTAACTGGAGTGTAGTAATATGTTTATAAGCTTAAGTGTGGTGATCTGTTTATTAACTGGAGTATAATGATATGTTTGTAAGCTTAAGTGTGGTGATCTGTTTGTTAAATGGAGTATAGTGATATATTTGTAAGCTTAAGTGTGGTGATCTGTTTGTTAACTGGAGTATAGTGATATGTTTGTAAGCTTAAGTGTGGTGATCTGTTTGTTAACTAGAGTGTAGTGATATGTTTAAACGCTAAAGTGTGGCGATATGTTTGTTAACTGAAGTGTAGTGATATGTTTGTTAACTGGAGTATAGTGATATGATTGTAAGCTTAAGTATGGTGATCTGTTTGTTAACTGGAGTGTAGTGATATGTTTGTTAACTGGAGTATAGTGATATGTTTAAACGCTCAAGTGTGGCGATCTGTTTGTTAACTTGACTGTAGTGATATGTTTATAAGCTTAAGTGTGGTGATCAGTTTGTTAACAGGAGTATAGTGATATGTTTGTAAGCTTAAGTGTGGTGATCTGTTTGTTAACTGGAGTGTAGTGATATGTTTAAACGCTAAAGTGTGGCGATCTGTTTGTTAACTGGAGTATAGTGATATGTTTATAAGCTTAAGTGTGGTGATCAATTTGTTCACTGGAGTATAGTGATATGTTTGTAAGCTTAAGTGTGGTGATCTGTTTGTTAACTGGAGTGTAGTGATATGTTTAAACGCTAAAGTGTGGCGATCTGCTCGTTGACTGGAGTGTAGTGATATGTTTGTAAGCTTAAGTGTGGTGATCTGTTTGTTAACTGGAGTGTAGTGATATGTTTGTAAGCTTAAGTGTGGTGATCCGTTTGTTAACTGGAGTATAGTGATATGTTTGTAAGCTCAAGGGTGGTGAGCTGTTTGTTAACGGAAGTGTAGTGATATGTTTGTTAACTGGAGTATTAGTCTAATCAGTAGAACTGTTAAGGTTGAACGAATTGCAACAGAATTTTTTCAGCAATCCTGCGACTGCTTGGGTTATCTAGAGCAACATACTAAAAGTTGCAAGTCCTATCTGGTGGGGAAGTATATATATTTTCGACTTAAAAATGATCACTTTTATGCTTAAAATGGCCATTGAAAATTATTGTTTAGTCATTTGGACACTTCTTCTACAGTTGTTTTAAGTCCTTTATGCTTTGATTATAGAAATTGATTTGATTATATGAGTAATACATATGATAAAAAACCATATCAAACCATATCAAATGAGCCGAAATGTTAAAAATCAGGGGTTGAATTACCCCACCCACCATATTACAATTATATTAAGATTAGAAACATAATAGTTCTGTTTACTTTTCTTTTACAACATATAAGTATTATTTTAACAGTGTTCAGGTTGTTGTGATTGGACTTAATCACCGAAAAACATATCATATGGTATTTCAGTTATATACGTTACTTACTTTCAAATGTATTAACATTTAATGAAGTACTATCTTTAGACCATAGGCTGCCAAAAGACCTCTTAGGAATCAGGTTTGTAGACTTTATTTTCTAAAACCACATTATACTAGTCACATTATAAAGTATAATAGCTCTTTAGCGGCCGTGGCGTTACCCTGCAATAGCACAATTCACTATGCTACCTTAAAATAATAGGAAATCCTAAAGTGTTATTATATAAAATTATTCCTTATTCTTACATATCAATATTATCTTTTAATTGAAAGCAAACGATTAGCAATATGATTATACCTAATGTAGACACCTGTTATTACAGATATATACGTTACTTTCTATTAAATACAATATTTTAATGCAATACCCACTATATGAGTTTACACTACTAATGTATGTAAATTACTGTCATTGGAGTGCCCAGTAATTAGAGAAATGATGAATATTGTATTGTTTGACGAAACAAGTAACTAAGAATAAAACCCAACAAAGTATTACTGATAAAAATGAAAAAAACTTGAACCTAATTCACATAAAACACCATTTCACGTCGGAGTGTAAACAGCACTTTTAGAAACTACTTATATTTCATGATCAAATTATGTTTCTTAAATGCTTACATGATATCTTTGTATCTCTCTGAAACATTTGTGTTTCCTTCTTTTTGTATTTGGAATGATATATACAAGATATTTTTAACTGGCTACAGCTTAAGTTAAATGAGACATTGATATAAAACAATTGTAGTTGCCTTGTAAGCCACCAAAATACATATAATTATAGCTTATCAGTTATCGACTACAACAACTATATTGATAACATTAAGGGACAAACGAGAACTCAAAACTCCCAAAATTACTGTTGTCATTTCAAACAAAGGACTTTTTTTTATCGTAACGGTTACTGCCCCACATGTGGTACACCTACCCATAAGGTTATAATCGCTTCATGTCCTAGGCATATCCAGTTTGGTGAAGAAAGAATACAAATTATTTTAGTAACCTATACAAAAAGAGTGGTTACGAAAATGGTCACACTTATCATATGCTTTGTCTGGTTCTACAATGTTGTGAAGCATTGCAACAGGACAGATTTTGTTCTAAAGCTTCTTTTTGGTAATTCATTTGTAAGATCTAGGATCATTATTTAGAAAAAACTTTCTTGCATTGTAAGTTACAAAGTATTATATTGTAACCATTGCAAAATGAATGGACTCTAATAAAGGATTATTGGTTGTTTTGTTTTGCATTATTTCTATCAATTAGACTTAGTCTAGGCGTGACATTTTGTTCATATAAAAACATTTTGATATTTAGCATGTCAAATGAGAGCATAATCATTCATACAAAAATTACATCCAATTATCCTTTGCACGTTTCAAAGCAAACTAAATTGATTATAAATAGTAAATAAATAATAAATCAAATGAGCAAGCACATTCGATTTTGGTTCATAACCCAGTTTTGAGCAATGAAGGAGCAGTTGGTCCTGTGAAAATGTGTAGTTTGACACAACATAACCTTTGCAACTCTTATACACAAAGTAAGTGTGTAGATGAAAATACAGGCCAAATTTTAGAATTCTATCTCCGCTGCATCAGTTTGGGCGATTAAAGATGCATTTGCCATTTGCGATAAGAACCAAATTCTCTTGTGCAGCTCCAAATTTTCATTTGAGCTTGTATAAATTACATAAAAAGCGTTCAACATCATTTTTGCATCTAAAGGTAACGAAATTCATACTTATACTACTGTCAAAAACAAATCAACATGGTATTGAATATTTGATATACTATATCATACACACACAACACAAATGACAATGGAAACACAGCTTTATCAACCTCTGAGATTTATAATAACCTTAATACAATGCACAAGTAAAAGAAATATGATTTCTTATGTTGATGATTGAAAAAAAGGAAGCATGGCAAATACAATATGTATATATACTTTCATTAAGTTCATGTGTACTTTCTAGACATTTCATGTAAGTCTATCATTGGTGACAATGACTGTACTGAATTAAGGGCCCTCTTAATGCTAATGTTTGTTAGAACAGTTGATTTTTTGCGTGTGTCTATTAATCAATACCCTTAACATTTTTGGGCGCTTTACATAATTTCCTATTTACGACATGGGCAGTCTTATTAGAGCCTTTGCTTCTCACATGTAGTGCATTTGTTAACTGTCTGAAGAAGGAAAAAATTCTGATACATATTACAGTAAAACAAAACTGTGTTGATTTTGTTTTTATTCCATTTATTCATTAAGTCAATACACTGGTGAGTTTACAATTCATTCTAACGTTTTATATGCATATAACGCTTTGTTATCAAGGATTCCATTTACAATATTCCTGTAATAATTTGGCCATACCACATTCTGTATAGTGGAAATTAGCATCAGCTATATAGCATTGTTTAAACATTTAACTATACCATCGAATAAAAGTCAACTGATACTTACTATGTTTGTATAATGTGAACAACAGTAAACTGGGTACACAAAATATTTTTAAATAACAGATTAGATTTTTTTCAATAAAGTTATTTTTTCAGATAAATACTATAAAAATCTACATTCGCACATATATTAGCTTTTCAGGCCCAATTATATACTGTCTTTAACAGTTTGGGCAAACATAGGTTCTTATGATATATTTTATAAGGTTATATATGTTACTTTGATATTTGACAGAAAATGGGAATGTATTTTTCTACTGTAATTAAAGAACTATCCCTTTATTTGTTATGAGTTTCAAAATCTTTAACTTTGGACAAATCAAAATGAATATATTGTAGATAAAAAAAACGTCCAAAAATTTACTATTTCACAAATGTTAATGTATGTAGATATATCGACTTTAGTGTATAGATTTAGTTTCTTGAGAAAAACTGATAATTATATTAGGACAAACTGGTATCTTTTTATAGATTTAACACAAAATCTGTTTTGAAATGATAAAATACCATATGATCTATAATATAAGGTATTTAGCAGTTTATATAGCAAGTCTCAAAGTTTGTATTGTATGTTACATATTTCCGTACAAGCAACAAAATGCTTCTTTACACCAGAAACAATGTTATGTATAGCTTTTCAATCGTGTTAATTCATCAAATGTTCATATGAGGGTTTCAAAATATAATAGATAGCATATAATGATAAATTTAAAAGTGAAAAGGGTCTTACTACATTCAACATTTAATTCTGGATCATCATAAGTTCAACAGCTTATAATTCTTAAAGTATTTATGATATAAACAAGCTGCTTGCAGTTTTGAAATAGCCAGTTAATTGTCGTTTAGGAATGTTGTATCTTTAATCCAAATACTCATTATAAAGCTTATCAAATGAAACTATTGAACTCATTTTAATGATTTCATAAGGTGTAGTTGGAAATTTAACGTAAATGTCATAAATAACATAAAGGTGTGTTCCTGGAAGCAAACAATTTTTTTTGATACTTGTTTAGGCTGTCGGTAGTAACAAACGACTGTATGCATCAGCTGGACACCACCTGGATACCATTTCTTATTCAAATGCCGCAATTTTGTTTTAAAAGTAAAAAAATGGGGCTTGTGTATAAAAAGTATCCTCCTGAAAAACTGCTACCACAATTTGACCGTACAACGTGTCTAGAAGTGTTGTAGAAGGCTAGTTTTAGCTAATAAAGTCAAACCTTTTCTGGCAGGAAAATTGTGGCAATCGAATGTCAAATATTTACCTCCTTGACTAGTAGTGAATCTGATTGATAATCTGACTTTTAAATGTATTGACAGCAATAGGGGGGATATGAGCTTTAATCTTAATAAGGTTACATACTTTCATATAGATTATTCTCTCCCTGCCACTGATTTAAAGTTACTGATGACAGTACAGATTGTTCACTAAGTACGCGTAACCAAAGTAAGTAATGGTGCAAAGATCAGAAATCGATACAATCAAGTACCACACCTGACCCAGGATACCAATGGGAAAGTGACAAACTCACAGAAGACACCACAAACGAGAGCCAAGAGGTCAGCCCTTTCCCAGCAGGTGACCACAAAGCACATATAAACAGACGCGCACAAAACATAGCAAACACAAGACAGAACAAAAACATAAAAGATCCACAAAAGAAGTACCGCCTTGGAACGGTCAGTAAAATATTTTACTGGAGGGCTTAAACCGGTTTAACGGCGCCAACCTCACCCTTAATTCAGATGTGGATCAAGACACACAGATATTTGGTTTGCATGAAAGACCCCTTACTTATCAATGCATCATCTCCTAAAACATATAAATCAAGATATAACAAGGAGATAAAGCAAGGATAAGGACTCAACAGTAAATTAAACTGAATACCGGAGCAAAAGAAATCCAACAGGTAAACCCCGGTGGGCCCGACAAACAGCCAAAGCATCAGGCCCCTACCATCTCATCAATAGATAAGTCTTTAAGTCGGAACCATCATAGAGTCTGAAATCCGACCCACCGGCGTGCAATTAAAGAGGAAAGCAAAGTTGCCAACCGTGATTGGGTTGACTACCAAGCATGCAGTCTGTTGCAATACATTAATGTTATAGCCAATCTTTTTATAATGGGAAATTATTTTAATGAACTGCGCTGAAAAATTATTAGAGCCAACAATCTTCTTCAACTTATACACCACAACTTGTGGAATGGAGCTATGATAACTGACCATCATGGTAGGATTGATGCAAACTGTTGGAAGTGACATCGTCCAATCACAACAACAATAACAACAACTACTACAACAACAACTGGTATATCTATTGTGAGAGCCACTAGTGATTATCAGTTTATTATGAATGATAGAATAATGTTATTATATTGTAATAGAAATGTAAACAGAACTATTGTGTTTCTAATCTTAATATAGTGGTGGGTGGGGTAATTCAACCTCTGATTTTTAACATTTCAGCTCATTTTATATGATTTCATATGTGTTAAATAACATATGTATAATGTGTATTACTCATATAATCAAATCAAATTCTTTAATCAAAGCATTAAGGACTTAAAACAACTGCAGAAGAAGTGACCCATTGAATAAATATGATCTTCAATGGCCACTTTAAGCAAAAAAAAAGATCATTTTAAGTCGAAAATATGAACACTTCCCCACCAGATAGGACTTGCAACTTTTAGTATGTGATCACAGGCATATTAATATAGCAAATAAAGCAAATGGCATTTCTGTTGCAATTAGTTCAAGGTTAGCCTAATTTTGAAGCCCCACCGACTAGTCTATATAGTGATATGTTTATAAGCTTAAGTGTGGTGATCTGTTTGTTAACTGGAGTGTAGTGATATGTTTGTTAACTGGAGTGTAGTGATATGTTTGTAAGCTTAAGTGTGGTGATCTGTTTGTTAACTGGAGTGTAGTGATATGATTGTAAGCTTAAGTGTGGCGATCTGTTTGTTAACTGGAGTATAGTGATATGTTTGTTAACTGGAGTGTAGTGATATGTTTGTAAGCTTAAGTGTGGTGATCTGTTTGTTAACTGGAGTGTAGTGATATGTTTGTAAGCTTAAGTGTGGTGATCTGTTTGTTAACTTGAGTGTAGTGATATGTTTGTTAACTGGAGTGCAGGGATATGTTTATAAGCTTAAGTGTGGTGATATGGTTGTTATCTGGAGTGTAGTGATATGATTGTAAGCTTAAGTGTGGCGATCTGTTTGTTAACTGGAGTGTAGTGATATGTTTAAACGCTAAAGTGTGGCGATCTGTTTGTTAACTGAAGTGTAGTGATATGTTTGTTAACTGGAGTGTAGTGATATGTTTGTAAGCTTAAGTGTGGTGATCTGTTTGTTAACTGGAGTGTAGTGATATGTTTGTAAGCTTAAGTGTGGTGATCTGTTTGTTAACTTGAGTGTAGTGATATGTTTGTTAACTGGAGTGCAGGGATATGTTTGTAAGCTTAAGTGTGGTGATATGTTTGTTAACTGGAGTATAGTGATATGATTGTAAGCTTAAGTGTGGTGATCTGTTTGTTAACTGGAGTGCAGTGATATGTTTAAACGTTAAAGTGTGGCGATCTGTTTGTTGACTGGAGTGTAGTGATATGTTTGTAAGCCTAAGTGTGGTGATCTGTTTGTTAACTGGAGTATAGTGATATGTTTGTAAGCTTAAGTGTGGTGATCTGTTTGTTAACTGAAGTGTAGTGATATGTTTGTTAACTGGAGTATAGTGATATGTTTATAAGCTTAAGTGTGGCGATCCGTTTGTTAACTGGAGTGTAGTGATATGTTTAAACGCTAAAGTGTGGCGATCTGTTTGTTAACTGGAGTGTAGTGATATGTTTGTAAGGTTAAGTGTGGTGATCTGTTTGTTAACTGGAGTGTAGTGATATGTTTGTTAACTGGAGTGTAGTGATATGTTTGTAAGCTTAAGTGTGGTGATCTGTTTGTTAACTGGAGTGTAGTGATATGATTGTAAGCTTAAGTGTGGCGACCTGTTTGTTAACTGGAGTGTAGTGATATGTTTGTTAACTGGAGTGTAGTGATATGTTTGTAAGCTTAAGTGTGGTGATCTGTTTGTTAACTGGAGTGTAGTGATATGTTTGTAAGCTTAAGTGTGGTGATCTGTTTGTTAACTGGAGTGTAGTGATATGTTTGTTAACTGGAGTGCAGGGATATGTTTATAAGCTTAAGTGTGGTGATCTGTTTGTTAACTGGAGTGTAGTGATATGTGTGTAAGCTTAAGTGTGGTGATCTGTTTGTTAACTGGAGTGTAGTGATATGCTTGTTAACTGGAGTGCAGGGATATGTTTATAAGCTAAAGTGTGGTGATATGGTTGTTAACTGGAGTGTAGTGATATGATTGTAAGCTTAAGTGTGGGGATCTGTTTGTTAACTGGAGTGTAGTGATATGTTTAAACGCTAAAGTGTGGCGATCTGTTTGTTAACTGAAGTGTAGTGATATGTTTGTTAACTGGAGTGTAGTAATATGTTTAAACGCTAAAGTGTGGCGATCTGTTTGTTAACTGGAGTGTAGTGATATGATTGTAAGCTTAAGTGTGGCGATCTGTTTGTCAACTGGAGTATAGTGATATGTTTATAAGCTTAAGTGTGGTGATCAGTTTGTTAACTGGAGTATAGTGATATGTTTGTAAGCTTAAGTGTGGTGATCTGTTTGTTAACTAGAGTGTAGTGATATGTTTAAACGCTAAAGTGTGGCGATCTGTTTGTTAACTGGAGTGTAGTGATATGTTTGTTAACTGGAGTATAGTGATATGATAGTAAGCTTAAGTGTGGTGATCTGTTTGTTAACTGGAGTGTAGTGATATGTTTGTTAACTGGAGTATAGTGATATGTTTAAACGCTAAAGTGTGGCGATCTGTTTGTTAACTGGAGTGTAGTGATATGTTTGTTAACTGGAGTATAGTGATATGTTTGTAAGCTTAAGTGTGGTGATCTGTTTGTTAACTGGAGTGTAGTGATATGTTTAAACGCTAAAGTGTGGCGATCTGTTTGTTAACTGGAGTGTAGTGATATGTTTGTTAACTGGAGTATAGTGATATGTTTGTAAGCTTAAGTGTGGTGATCTGTTTGTTAACTGTAGTGTAGTGATATGTTTAAACGCTAAAGTGTGGCGATCTGTTCGTTGACTGGAGTGTAGTGATATGTTTGTAAGCTTAAGTGTGGTGATCTGTTTGTTAACTGGAGTATAGTGATATGTTTGTAAGCTTAAGTGTGGTGATCCGTTTGTTAACTGGAGTATAGTGATATGTTTGTAAGCTCAAGGGTGGTGATCTGTTTGTTAACTGAAGTGTAGTGATATGTTTGTTAACTGGAGTATAGTGATATGTTTATAAGCTTAAGTGTGGTGATCTGTTTGTTAACTGGAGTGTAGTGATATGTTTGTAGGCTTAAGTGTGGTGATCTGTTTGTTAACTGGAGTGTAGTGATATGTTTAAACGCTAAAGTGTGGCGATCTGTTTGTTAACTGGAGTGTAGTGATATGTTTGTAAGCTTAAGTGTGGTGATCTGTTTGTTAACTGGAGTGTAGTGATATGTTTGTTAACTGGAGTGTAGTGATATGTTTGTAAGCTTAAGTGTGGTGATCTGTTTGTTAACTGGAGTGTAGTGATATGATTGTAAGCTTAAGTTTGGCGATCTGTTTGTTAACTGGAGTGTAGTGATATGTTTGTTAACTGGAGTGTAGTGATATGTTTGTAAGCTTAAGTGTGGTGATCTGTTTGTTAACTGGAGTGTAGTGATATGTTTGTAAGCTTTAGTGTGGTGATCTGTTTGTTAACTGGAGTGTAGTGATATGTTTGTTAACTGGAGTGCAGGGATATGTTTATAAGCTTAAGTGTGGTGATATGGTTGTTATCTGGAATGTAGTGATATAATTGTAAGCTTAAGTGTGGCGATCTGTTTGTTAACTGGAGTGTAGTGATATGTTTAAACGCTAAAGTGTGGCGATCTGTTTGTTAACTGAAGTGTAGTGATATGTTTGTTAACTGGAGTGTAGTAATATGTTTAAACGCTAAAGTGTGGCGATCTGTTTGTTAACTGGAGTGTAGTGATATGATTGTAAGCTTAAGTGTGGCGATCTGTTTTTAACTGGAGTAAAGTGATATGTTTATAAGCTTAAGTGTGGTGATCAGTTTGTTAACTGGAGTATAGTGATATGTTTGTAAGCTTAAGTGTGGTGATCTGTTTGTTAACTGGAGTGTAGTGATATGTTTAAACGCTAAAGTGTGGCGATCTGTTTGTTAACTGGAGTGTAGTGATATGTTTGTTAACTGGAGTATAGTGATATGTTTGTAAGCTTAAGTGTGGTGATCTGTTTGTTTACTGGAGTGTAGTGATATGTTTAAACGCTAAAGTGTGGCGATCTGTTTGTTGACTGGAGTGTAGTGATATGTTTGTAAGCTTAAGTGTGGTGATCTGTTTGTTAACTGGAGTATAGTGATATGTTTGTAAGCTTAAGTGTGGTGATCCGTTTGTTAACTGGAGTATAGTGATATGTTTGTAAGCTCAAGGGTGGTGATCTGTTTGTTAACTGAAGTGTAGTGATATGTTTGTTAACTGGAGTATAGTGATATGTTTATAAGCTTAAGTGTGGTGATCTGTTTGTTAACTGGAGTGTAGTGATATGATTGTAAGCTTAAGTGTGGCGATCTGTTTGTTAACTGGAGTGTAGTGATATGTTTGTTAACTGGAGTGTAGTGATATGTTTGTAAGCTTAAGTGTGGTGATCTGTTTGTTAACTGGAGTGTAGTGATATGTTTGTAAGCTTAAGTGTGGTGATCTGTTTGTTAACTGGAGTGTAGTGATATGTTTAAACGCTAAAGTGTGGCGATCTGTTTGTTAACTGGAGTGTAGTGATATGTTTGTAAGCTTAAGTGTGGCGATCTGTTTGTTAACTGGAGTGTAGTGATATGTTTGTTAACTGGAGTGTAGTGATATGTTTGTAAGCTTAAGCGTGGTGATCTGTTTGTTAACTGGAGTGTAGTGATATGTTTGTAGGCTTAAGTGTGGTGATCTGTTTGTTAACTGGAGTGTAGTGATATGTTTAAACGCTAAAGTGTGGCGATCTGTTTGTTAACTGGAGTGTAGTGATATGTTTGTAAGCTTAAGTGTGGTGATCTGTTTGTTAACTGGAGTATAGTGATATGTTTATAAGCTTAAATGTGGTGATCTGTTTGTTAACTGGAGTGTAGTGATATGATTGTAAGCTTAAGTGTGGCGATCTGTTTGTTAACTGGAGTGTAGTGATATGTTTGTTAACTGGAGTGTAGTGATATGTTTGTAAGCTTAAGTGTGGTGATCTGTTTGTTAACTGGAGTGTAGTGATATGTTTGTAGGCTTAAGTGTGGTGATCCGTTTGTTAACTGGAGTATAGTGATATGTTTGTAAGCTCAAGGGTGGTGATCTGTTTGTTAACTGAAGTGTAGTGATATGTTTGTTAACTGGAGTATAGTGATATGTTTATAAGCTTAAGTGTGGTGATCTGTTTGTTAACTGGAGTGTAGTGATATGATTGTAAGCTTAAGTGTGGCGATCTGTTTGTTAACTGGAGTGTAGTGATATGTTTGTTAACTGGAGTGTAGTGATATGTTTGTAAGCTTAAGTGTGGTGATCTGTTTGTTAACTGGAGTGTAGTGATATGTTTGTAAGCTTAAGTGTGGTGATCTGTTTGTTAACTGGAGTGTAGTGATATGTTTAAACGCTAAAGTGTGGCGATCTGTTTGTTAACTGGAGTGTAGTGATATGTTTGTAAGCTTAAGTGTGGCGATCTGTTTGTTAACTGGAGTGTAGTGATATGTTTGTTAACTGGAGTGTAGTGATATGTTTGTAAGCTTAAGTGTGGTGATCTGTTTGTTAACTGGAGTGTAGTGATATGTTTGTAGGCTTAAGTGTGGTGATCTGTTTGTTAACTGGAGTGTAGTGATATGTTTAAACGCTTAAGTGTGGTGATCTGTTTGTTAACTGGAGTGTAGTGATATGTTTGTAGGCTTAAGTGTGGTGATCTGTTTGTTAACTGGAGTGTAGTGATATGTTTAAACGCTAAAGTGTGGCGATCTGTTTGTTAACTGGAGTGTAGTGATATGTTTGTAAGCTTAAGTGTGGTGATCTGTTTGTTAACTGGAGTATAGTGATATGTTTATAAGCTTAAATGTGGTGATCTGTTTGTTAACTGGAGTGTAGTGATATGATTGTAAGCTTAAGTGTGGCGATCTGTTTGTTAACTGGAGTGTAGTGATATGTTTGTTAACTGGAGTGTAGTGATATGTTTGTAAGCTTAAGTGTGGTGATCTGTTTGTTAACTGGAGTGTAGTGATATGTTTGTAGGCTTAAGTGTGGTGATCCGTTTGTTAACTGGAGTATAGTGATATGTTTGTAAGCTCAAGGGTGGTGATCTGTTTGTTAACTGAAGTGTAGTGATATGTTTGTTAACTGGAGTATAGTGATATGTTTATAAGCTTAAGTGTGGTGATCTGTTTGTTAACTGGAGTGTAGTGATATGATTGTAAGCTTAAGTGTGGCGATCTGTTTGTTAACTGGAGTGTAGTGATATGTTTGTTAACTGGAGTGTAGTGATATGTTTGTAAGCTTAAGTGTGGTGATCTGTTTGTTAACTGGAGTGTAGTGATATGTTTGTAAGCTTAAGTGTGGTGATCTGTTTGTTAACTGGAGTGTAGTGATATGTTTAAACGCTAAAGTGTGGCGATCTGTTTGTTAACTGGAGTGTAGTGATATGTTTGTAAGCTTAAGTGTGGCGATCTGTTTGTTAACTGGAGTGTAGTGATATGTTTGTTAACTGGAGTGTAGTGATATGTTTGTAAGCTTAAGTGTGGTGATCTGTTTGTTAACTGGAGTGTAGTGATATGTTTGTAGGCTTAAGTGTGGTGATCTGTTTGTTAACTGGAGTGTAGTGATATGTTTAAACGCTTAAGTGTGGTGATCTGTTTGTTAACTGGAGTGTAGTGATAAGTTTGTAAGCTTAAGTGTGGTGATCTGTTTGTTAACTGGAGTATAGTGATATGTTTATAAGCTTAAGTGTGGTGATCTGTTTGTTAACTGGAGTGTAGTGATATGATTGTAAGCTTAAGTGTGGCGATCTGTTTGTTAACTGGAGTGTAGTGATATGTTTGTTAACTGGAGTGTAGTGATATGTTTGTAAGCTTAATTGTGGTGATATGTTTGTTAACTGGAGTGTAGTGATATGTTTGTAGGCTTAAGTGTGGTGATCTGTTTGTTAACTTGAGTGAAGTGATATGTTTAAACGCTAAAGTGTGGCGATCTGTTTGTTAACTGGAGTGTAGTGATATGTTTGTAAGCTTAAGTGTGGTGATCTGTTTGTTAACTGGAGTGTAGTGATATGTTTGTTAACTGGAGTGTAGTGATATGTTTGTAAGCTTAAGTGTGGTGATCTGTTTGTTAACTGGAGTGTAGTGATATGATTGTAAGCTTAAGTGTGGCGATCTGTTTGTTAACTGGAGTGTAGTGATATGTTTGTTAACTGGAGTGTAGTGATATGTTTGTAAGCTTAAGTGTGGTGATCTGTTTGTTAACTGGAGTGTAGTGATATGTTTGTAAGCTTAAGTGTGGTGATCTGTTTGTTAACTGGAGTGTAGTGATATGTTTGTTAACTGGAGTGCAGGGATATGTTTATAAGCTTAAGTGTGGTGATATGGTTGTTATCTGGAGTGTAGTGATATGATTGTAAGCTTAAGTGTGGCGATCTGTTTGTTAACTGGAGTGTAGTGATATGTTTAAACGCTTAAGTGTGGCGATCTGTTTGTTAACTGAAGTGTAGTAATATGTTTGTTAACTGGAGTGTAGTGATATGTTTGTAAGCTAAAGTGTGGTGATCTGTTTGTTAACTGGAGTGTAGTGATATGTTTGTAAGCTTAAGTGTGGTGATCTGTTTGTTAACTTGAGTGTAGTGATATGTTTGTTAACTGGAGTGCAGGGATATGTTTGTAAGCTTAAGTGTGGTGATATGTTTGTTAACTGGAGTATAGTGATATGAGTGTAAGCTTAAGTGTGGTGATCTGTTTGTTAACTGGAGTGCAGTGATATGTTTAAACGTTAAAGTGTGGCGATCTGTTTGTTGACTGGAGTGTAGTGATATGTTTGTAAGCCTAAGTGTGGTGATCTGTTTGTTAACTGGAGTATAGTGATATGTTTGTAAGCTTAAGTGTGGCGATCCGTTTGTTAACTGGAGTGTAGTGATATGTTTAAACGCTAAAGTGTGGCGATCTGTTTGTTAACTGGAGTGTAGTGATATGTTTGTAAGGTTAAGTGTGGTGATCTGTTTGTTAACTGGAGTGTAGTGATATGTTTGTTAACTGGAGTGTAGTGATATGTTTGTAAGCTTAAGTGTGGTGATCTGTTTGTTAACTGGAGTGTAGTGATATGATTGTAAGCTTAAGTGTGGCGATCTGTTTGTTAACTGGAGTGTAGTGATATGTTTGTTAACTGGAGTGTAGTGATATGTTTGTAAGCTTAAGTGTGGTGATCTGTTTGTTAACTGGAGTGTAGTGATATGTGTGTAAGCTTAAGTGTGGTGATCTGTTTGTTAACTGGAGTGTAGTGATATGTTTGTTAACTGGAGTGCAGGGATATGTTTATAAGCTTAAGTGTGGTGATCTGTTTGTTAACTGGAGTGTAGTGATATGTGTGTAAGCTTAAGTGTGGTGATCTGTTTGTTAACTGGAGTGTAGTGATATGCTTGTTAACTGGAGTGCAGGGATATGTTTATAAGCTTAAGTGTGGTGATATGGTTGTTAACTGGAGTGTAGTGATATGATTGTAAGCTTAAGTGTGGCGATCTGTTTGTTAACTGGAGTGTAGTGATATGTTTAAACGCTAAAGTGTGGCGATCTGTTTGTTAACTGAAGTGTAGTGATATGTTTGTTAACTGGAGTGTAGTAATATGTTTAAACGCTAAAGTGTGGCGATCTGTTTGTTAACTGGAGTGTAGTGATATGATTGTAAGCTTAAGTGTGGCGATCTGTTTGTCAACTGGAGTATAGTGATATGTTTATAAGCTTAAGTGTGGTGATCAGTTTGTTAACTGGAGTATAGTGATATGTTTGTAAGCTTAAGTGTGGTGATCTGTTTGTTAACTAGAGTGTAGTGATATGTTTAAACGCTAAAGTGTGGCGATCTGTTTGTTAACTGAAGTGTAGTGATATGTTTGTTAACTGGAGTATAGTGATATGATTGTAAGCTTAAGTGTGGTGATCTGTTTGTTAACTGGAGTATAGTGATATGTTTGTTTACTGGAGTATAGTGATATGTTTAAACGCTAAAGTGTGGCGATCTGTTTGTTAACTGGATTGTAGTGATATGTTTGTTAACTGGAGTATAGTGATATGTTTGTAAGCTTAAGTGTGGTGATCTGTTTGTTAACTGGAGTGTAGTGATATGTTTAAACGCTAAAGTGTGGCGATCTGTTTGTTAACTGGAGTGTAGTGATATGTTTGTTAACTGGAGTATAGTGATATGTTTGTAAGCTTAAGTGTGGTGATCTGTTTGTTAACTGGAGTGTAGTGATATGTTTAAACGCTAAAGTGTGGCGATCTGTTCGTTGACTGGAGTGTAGTGATATGTTTGTAAGCTTAAGTGTGGTGATCTGTTTGTTAACTGGAGTATAGTGATATGTTTGTAAGCTTAAGTGTGGTGATCCGTTTGTTAACTGGAGTATAGTGATATGTTTGTAAGCTCAAGGGTGGTGATCTGTTTGTTAACTGAAGTGTAGTGATATGTTTGTTAACTGGAGTATAGTGATATGTTTATAAGCTTAAGTGTGGTGATCTGTTTGTTAACTGGAGTGTAGTGATATGTTTGTAGGCTTAAGTGTGGTGATCTGTTTGTTAACTGGAGTGTAGTGATATGTTTAAACGCTAAAGTGTGGCGATCTGTTTGTTAACTGGAGTGTAGTGATATGTTTGTAAGCTTAAGTGTGGTGATCTGTTTGTTAACTGGAGTGTAGTGATATGTTTGTTAACTGGAGTATAGTGATATGTTTGTAAGCTCAAGGGTGGTGATCTGTTTGTTAACTGGAGTGTAGTGATATGATTGTAAGCTTAAGTTTGGCGATCTGTTTGTTAACTGGAGTGTAGTGATATGTTTGTTAACTGGAGTGTAGTGATATGTTTGTAAGCTTAAGTGTGGTGATCTGTTTGTTAACTGGAGTGTAGTGATATGTTTGTAAGCTTAAGTGTGGTGATCTGTTTGTTAACTGGAGTGTAGTGATATGTTTGTTAACTGGAGTGCAGGGATATGTTTATAAGCTTAAGTGTGGTGATATGGTTGTTATCTGGAATGTAGGCTTAAGTGTGGCGATCTGTTTGTTAACTGGAGTGTAGTGATATGTTTAAACGCTAAAGTGTGGCGATCTGTTTGTTAACTGAAGTGTAGTGATATGTTTGTTAACTGGAGTTAAGTAATATGTTTAAACGCTAAAGTGTGGCGATCTGTTTGTTAACTGGAGTGTAGTGATATGATTGTAAGCTTAAGTGTGGCGATCTGTTTTTAACTGGAGTAAAGTGATATGTTTATAAGCTTAAGTGTGGTGATCAGTTTGTTAACTGGAGTATAGTGATATGTTTGTAAGCTTAAGTGTGGTGATCTGTTTGTTAACTGGAGTGTAGTGATATGATTGTAAGCTTAAGTGTGGTGATCTGTTTGTTAACTGGAGTGTAGTGATATGTTTATAAGCTTAAGTGTGGTGATATGGTTGTTAACTGGAGTGAAGTGATATGTTTGTAAGCTTAAGTGTGGTGATCTGTTTGTTTACTGGAGTGTAGTGATATGTTTAAACGCTAAAGAGTAGTGATATGTTTGTTAACTGGAGTGTAGTAATATGTTTATAAGCTTAAGTGTGGTGATCTGTTTGTTAACTGGAGTGAAGTGACATGTCTGTAAGCTAAAGTGTGGCGATCTGTTTGTTGACTGGAGTGTAGTGATATGTTTGTAAGCTTTAGTGCGGTGATCTGTTTGTTAACTGGAGTGCAGTGATATGATTGTAAGCTTAAGTGTGGTGATCTGTTTGTTAACTGGAGTGTAGTGATATGTTTGTAAGCTTAAGTGTGGTGATCTGTTTGTTAACTGGAGTGTAGTGATATGTTTGTAAGCTTAAGTGTGGTGATCTGTTTGTTAACTGGAGTGTAGTGATATGTTTGTTGACTGGAGTATAGTGATATGATTGTAAGCTTAAGTGTGGTGATCTGTTTGTTAACTGGAGTGTAGTGATATGTTTGTTAACTGGAGTATAGTGATATGTTTAAACGCTCAAGTGTGGCGATCTGTTTGTTAACTGGACTGTAGTGATATGATTGTAAGCTTAAGTGTGGCGATCTGTTTGTTAACTGGATTATAGTGATATGTTTATAAGCTTAAGTGAGGTGATCTGTTTGTTAACTGGAGTGTAGTGATATGTTTAAACGCTAAAGTGTAGTGATATGTTTGTTAACTGGAGTGTAGTAATATGTTTAAAAGCTTAAGTGTGGTGATCTGTTTGTTAACTGGAGTATAATGATATGTTTGTAAGCTTAAGTGTGGTGATCTGTTTGTTAAATGGAGTATAGTGATATATTTGTAAGCTTAAGTGTGGTGATCTGTTTGTTAACTGGAGTATAGTGATATGTTTGTAAGCTTAAGTGTGGTGATCTGTTTGTTAACTAGAGTGTAGTGATATGTTTAAACGCTAAAGTGTGGCGATCTGTTTGTTAACTGAAGTGTAGTGATATGTTTGTTAACTGGAGTATAGTGATATGTTTAAACGCTCAAGTGTGGCGATCTGTTTGTTAACTTGACTGTAGTGATATGTTTATAAGCTTAAGTGTGGTGATCAGTTTGTTATCTGGAGTGTATAGATATGTTTGTAAGCTTAAGTGTGGTGATCTGTTTGTTAACTGGAGTGTAGTGATATGTTTAAACGCTAAAGTGTGGCGATCTGTTTGTTAACTGGAGTATAGTGATATGTTTATAAGCTTAAGTGTGGTGATCAATTTGTTAACTGGAGTATAGTGATATGTTTGTAAGCTTAAGTGTGGTGATCTGTTTTTTAACTGGAGTGTAGTGATATGTTTAAACGCTAAAGTGTGGCGATCTGTTCGTTGACTGGAGTGTAGTGATATGTTTGTAAGCTTAAGTGTGGTGATCTGTTTGTTAACTGGAGTGTAGTGATATGTTTGTAAGCTTAAGTGTGGTGATCCGTTTGTTAACTGGAGTATAGTGATATGTTTGTAAGCTCAAGGGTGGTGAGCTGTTTGTTAACGGAAGTGTAGTGATATGTTTGTTAACTGGAGTATAGTGATATGTTTATAAGCTTAAGTGTGGTTATCTGTTTGTTAACTGGAGTGTAGTGATATGTTTGTTAACTGGAGTGTAGTGATATGTTTGTAAGCTTAAGTGTGGTGATCTGTTTGTTAACTGGAGTGTAGTGATATGATTGTAAGCTTAAGTGTGGCGATCTGTTTGTTAACTGGAGTATAGTAATATGTTTGTTAACTGGAGTGTAGTGATATGTTTGTAAGCTTAAGTGTGGTGATCTGTTTGTTAACTGGAGTGTAGTGATATGTTTGTAAGCTTAAGTGTGGTGATCTGTTTGTTAACTTGAGTGTAGTGATATGTTTGTTAACTGGAGTGCAGGGATATGTTTATAAGCTTAAGTGTGGTGATATGGTTGTTATCTGGAGTGTAGTGATATGATTGTAAGCTTAAGTGTGGCGATCTGTTTGTTAACTGGAGTGTAGTGATATGTTTAAACGCTAAAGTGTGGCGATCTGTTTGTTAACTGAAGTGTAGTGATCTGTTTGTTAACTGGAGTGTAGTGATATGTTTAAACGCTAAAGTGTGGCGATCTGTTTGTTAACTGAAGTGTAGTGATATGTTTGTTAACTGGAGTGCAGGGATATGTTTATAAGCTTAAGTGTGGTGATATGGTTGTTATCTGGAGTGTAGTGATATGATTGTAAGCTTAAGTGTGGCGATCTGTTTGTTAACTGGAGTGTAGTGATATGTTTAAACGCTAAAGTGTGGCGATCTGTTTGTTAACTGGAGTGTAGTGATATGTTTGTAAGGTTAAGTGTGGTGATCTGTTTGTTAACTGGAGTGTAATGATATGTTTGTTAACTGGAGTGTAGTGATATGTTTGTAAGCTTAAGTGAGGTGATCTGTTTGTTAACTGGAGTGTAGTGATATGATTGTAAGCTTAAGTGTGGCGATCTGTTTGTTAACTGGAGTGTAGTGATATGTTTGTTAACTGGAGTGTAGTGGTATGTTTGTAAGCTTAAGTGTGGTGATCTGTTTGTTAACTGGAGTGTAGTGATATGTTTGTAAGCTTAAGTGTGGTGATCTGTTTGTTAACTGGAGTGTAGTGATATGTTTGTTAACTGGAGTGCAGGGATATGTTTATAAGCTTAAGTGTGGTGATCTGTTTGTTAACTGGAGTGTAGTGATATGTGTATAAGCTTAAGTGTGGTGATCTGTTTGTTAACTGGGGTGTAGTGATGTGCTTGTTAACTGGAGTGCAGGGATATGTTTATAAGCTTAAGTGTGGTGATATGGTTGTTAACTGGAGTGTAGTGATATGATTGTAAGCTTAAGTGTGGCGATCTGTTTGTTAACTGGAGTGTAGTGATATGTTTAAACGCTAAAGTGTGGCGATCTGTTTGTTAACTGAAGTGTAGTGATATGTTTGTTAACTGGAGTGTAGTAATATGTTTAAACGCTAAAGTGTGGCGATCTGTTTGTTAACTGGAGTGTAGTGATATGATTGTAAGCTTAAGTGTGGCGATCTGTTTGTCAACTGGAGTATAGTGATATGTTTATAAGCTTAAGTGTGGTGATCAGTTTGTTAACTGGAGTATAGTGATATGTTTGTAAGCTTAAGTGTGGTGATCTGTTTGTTAACTAGAGTGTAGTGATATATTTAAACGCTAAAGTGTGGCGATCTGTTTGTTAACTGAAGTGTAGTGATATGTTTGTTAACTGGAGTATAGTGATATGATTGTAAGCTTAAGTGTGGTGATCTGTTTGTTAACTGGAGTGTAGTGATATGTTTGTTAACTGGAGTATAGTGATATGTTTAAACGCTAAAGTGTGGCGATCTGTTTGTTAACTGGAGTGTAGTGATATGTTTGTTAACTGGAGTATAGTGATATGTTTGTAAGCTTAAGTGTGGTGATCTGTTTGTTAACTGGAGTGTAGTGATATGTTTAAACGCTAAAGTGTGGCGATCTGTTTGTTAACTGGAGTGTAGTGATATGTTTGTTAACTGGAGTATAGTGATATGTTTGTAAGCTTAAGTGTGGTGATCTGTTTGTTAACTGGAGTGTAGTGATATGTTTAAACGCTAAAGTGTGGCGATCTGTTCGTTGACTGGAGTGTAGTGATATGTTTGTAAGCTTAAGTGTGGTGATCTGTTTGTTAACTGGAGTATGTGATATGTTTGTAAGCTTAAGTGTGGTGATCCGTTTGTTAACTGGAGTATAGTGATATGTTTGTAAGCTCAAGGGTGGTGATCTGTTTGTTAACTGAAGTGTAGTGATATGTTTGTTAATGGAGTATAGTGATATGTTTATAAGCTTAAGTGTGGTGATCTGTTTGTTAACTGGAGTGTAGTGATATGTTTGTAGGCTTAAGTGTGGTGATCTGTTTGTTAACTGGAGTGTAGTGATATGTTTAAACGCTTAAGTGTGGCGATCTGTTTGTTAACTGGAGTGTAGTGATATGTTTGTAAGCTTAAGTGTGGTGATCTGTTTGTTAACTGGAGTGTAGTGATATGTTTGTTAACTGGAGTGTAGTGATATGTTTGTAAGCTTAAGTGTGGTGATCTGTTTGTTAACTGGAGTGTAGTGATATGATTGTAAGCTTAAGTGTGGCGATCTGTTTGTTAACTGGAGTGTAGTGATATGTTTGTTAACTGGAGTGTAGTGATATGTTTGTAAGCTTAAGTGTGGTGATCTGTTTGTTAACTGGAGTGTAGTGATATGTTTGTAAGCTTAAGTGTGGTGATCTGTTTGTTAACTGGAGTGTAGTGATATGTTTGTTAACTGGAGTGCAGGGATATGTTTATAAGCTTAAGTGTGGTGATATGGTTGTTATCTGGAATGTAGTGATATGATTGTAAGCTTAAGTGTGGCGATCTGTTTGTTAACTGGAGTGTAGTGATATGTTTAAACGCTAAAGTGTGGCGATCTGTTTGTTAACTGAAGTGTAGTGATATGTTTGTTAACTAGAGTGTAGTAATATGTTTAAACGCTAAAGTGTGGCGATCTGTTTGTTAACTGGAGTGTAGTGATATGATTGTAAGCTTAAGTGTGGCGATCTGTTTTTAACTGGAGTAAAGTGATATGTTTATAAGCTTAAGTGTGGTGATCAGTTTGTTAACTTGAGTATAGTGATATGTTTGTAAGCTTAAGTGTGGTGATCTGTTTGTTAACTGGAGTGTAGTGATATGATTGTAAGCTTAAGTGTGGTGATCTGTTTGTTAACTGAAGTGTAGTGATATTTTTATAAGCTTAAGTGTGGTGATATGGTTGTTAACTGGAGTGTAGTGATATGTTTATAAGCTTAAGTGTGGTGATCTGTTTGTTTACTGGAGTGTAGTGATATGTTTAAACGCTAAAGAGTAGTGATATGTTTGTTAACTGGAGTGTAGTAATATGTTTATAAGCTTAAGTGTGGTGATCTCTTTGTTAACTGGAGTGTAGTGACATGTCTGTAAGCTTAAGTGTGGCGATCTGTTTGTTGACTGGAGTGTAGTGATATGTTTGTAAGCTATAGTGTGGTGATCTGTTTGTTAACTGGAGTGCAGTGATATGATTGTAAGCTTAAGTGTGGTGATCTGTTTGTTAACTGGAGTGTAGTGATATGTTTGTAAGCTTAAGTGTGGTGATCTGTTTGTTAACTGGAGTGTAGTGATATGTTTGTAAGCTTAAGTGTGGTGATCTGTTTGTTAACTTGAGTGTAGTGATATGTTTGTTAACTGGAGTGCAGGGATATGTTTATAAGCTTAAGTGTGGTGATATGGTTGTTATCTGGAGTGTAGTGATATGATTGTAAGCTTAAGTGTGGCGATCTGTTTGTTAACTGGAGTGTAGTGATATGTTTAAACGCTAAAGTGTGGCGATCTGTTTGTTAACTGAAGTGTAGTGATATGTTTGTTAACTGGAGTGTAGTGATATGTTTGTAAGCTTAAGTGTGGTGATCTGTTTGTTAACTGGAGTATAGTGATATGTTTGTAAGCTTAAGTGTGGTGATCTGTTTGTTAACTGAAGTGTAGTGATATGTTTGTTAACTGGAGTATAGTGATATGTTTATAAGCTTAAGTGTGGCGATCCGTTTGTTAACTGGAGTGTAGTGATATGTTTAAACGCTAAAGTGTGGCGATCTGTTTGTTAACTGGAGTGTAGTGATATGTTTGTAAGGTTAAGTGTGGTGATCTGTTTGTTAACTGGAGTGTAATGATATGTTTGTTAACTGGAGTGTAGTGATATGTTTGTAAGCTTAAGTGAGGTGATCTGTTTGTTAACTGGAGTGTAGTGATATGATTGTAAGCTTAAGTGTGGCGATCTGTTTGTTAACTGGAGTGTAGTGATATGTTTGTTAACTGGAGTGTAGTGATATGTTTGTAAGCTTAAGTGTGGTGATCTGTTTGTTAACTGGAGTGTAGTGATATGTTTGTAAGCTTAAGTGTGGTGATCTGTTTGTTAACTGGAGTGTAGTGATATGTTTGTTAACTGGAGTGCAGGGATATGTTTATAAGCTTAAGTGTGGTGATCTGTTTGTTAACTGGAGTGTAGTGATATGTGTGTAAGCTTAAGTGTGGTGATCTGTTTGTTAACTGGAGTGTAGTGATGTGCTTGTTAACTGGAGTGCAGGGATATGTTTATAAGCTTAAGTGTGGTGATATGGTTGTTAACTGGAGTGTAGTGATATGATTGTAAGCTTAAGTGTGGCGATCTGTTTGTTAACTGGAGTGTAGTGATATGTTTAAACGCTAAAGTGTGGCGATCTGTTTGTTAACTGAAGTGTAGTGATATGTTTGTTAACTGGAGTGTAGTAATATGTTTAAACGCTAAAGTGTGGCGATCTGTTTGTTAACTGGAGTGTAGTGATATGATTGTAAGCTTAAGTGTGGCGATCTGTTTGTCAACTGGAGTATAGTGATATGTTTATAAGCTTAAGTGTGGTGATCAGTTTGTTAACTGGAGTATAGTGATATGTTTGTAAGCTTAAGTGTGGTGATCTGTTTGTTAACTAGAGTGTAGTGATATATTTAAACGCTAAAGTGTGGCGATCTGTTTGTTAACTGAAGTGTAGTGATATGTTTGTTAACTGGAGTATAGTGATATGATTGTAAGCTTAAGTGTGATGATCTGTTTGTTAACTGGAGTGTAGTGATATGTTTGTTAACTGGAGTATAGTGATATGTTTAAACGCTAAAGTGTGGCGATCTGTTTGTTAACTGGAGTGTAGTGATATGTTTGTTAACTGGAGTATAGTGATATGTTTGTAAGCTTAAGTGTGGTGATCTGTTTGTTAACTGGAGTGTAGTGATATGTTTAAACGCTAAAGTGTGGCGATCTGTTTGTTAACTGGAGTGTAGTGATATGTTTGTTAACTGGAGTATAGTGATATGTTTGTAAGCTTAAGTGTGGTGATCTGTTTGTTAACTGGAGTGTAGTGATATGTTTAAACGCTAAAGTGTGGCGATCTGTTCGTTGACTGGAGTGTAGTGATATGTTTGTAAGCTTAAGTGTGGTGATCTGTTTGTTAACTGGAGTATAGTGATATGTTTGTAAGCTTAAGTGTGGTGATCCGTTTGTTAACTGGAGTATAGTGATATGTTTGTAAGCTCAAGGGTGGTGATCTGTTTGTTAACTGAAGTGTAGTGATATGTTTGTTAACTGGAGTATAGTGATATGTTTATAAGCTTAAGTGTGGTGATCTGTTTGTTAACTGGAGTGTAGTGATATGTTTGTAGGCTTAAGTGTGGTGATCTGTTTGTTAACTGGAGTGTAGTGATATGTTTAAACGCTTAAGTGTGGCGATCTGTTTGTTAACTGGAGTGTAGTGATATGTTTGTAAGCTTAAGTGTGGTGATCTGTTTGTTAACTGGAGTGTAGTGATATGTTTGTTAACTGGAGTGTAGTGATATGTTTGTAAGCTTAAGTGTGGTGATCTGTTTGTTAACTGGAGTGTAGTGATATGATTGTAAGCTTAAGTGTGGCGATCTGTTTGTTAACTGGAGTGTAGTGATATGTTTGTTAACTGGAGTGTAGTGATATGTTTGTAAGCTTAAGTGTGGTGATCTGTTTGTTAACTGGAGTGTAGTGATATGTTTGTAAGCTTAAGTGTGGTGATCTGTTTGTTAACTGGAGTGTAGTGATATGTTTGTTAACTGGAGTGCAGGGATATGTTTATAAGCTTAAGTGTGGTGATATGGTTGTTATCTGGAATGTAGTGATATGATTGTAAGCTTAAGTGTGGCGATCTGTTTGTTAACTGGAGTGTAGTGATATGTTTAAACGCTAAAGTGTGGCGATCTGTTTGTTAACTGAAGTGTAGTGATATGTTTGTTAACTGGAGTGTAGTAATTTGTTTAAACGCTAAAGTGTGGCGATCTGTTTGTTAACTGGAGTGTAGTGATATGATTGTAAGCTTAAGTGTGGCGATCTGTTTTTAACTGGAGTAAAGTGATATGTTTATAAGCTTAAGTGTGGTGATCAGTTTGTTAACTTGAGTATGGTGATATGTTTGTAAGCTTAAGTGTGGTGATCTGTTTGTTAACTGGAGTGTAGTGATATGATTGTAAGCTTAAGTGTGGTGATCTGTTTGTTAACTGGAGTGTAGTGATATATTTATAAGCTTAAGTGTGGTGATATGGTTGTTAACTGGAGTGTAGTGATATGTTTATAAGCTTAAGTGTGGTGATCTGTTTGTTTACTGGAGTGTAGTGATATGTTTAAACGCTAAAGAGTAGTGATATGTTTGTTAACTGGAGTGTAGTAATATGTTTATAAGCTTAAGTGTGGTGATCTGTTTGTTAACTGGAGTGTAGTGACATGTCTGTAAGCTAAAGTGTGGCGATCTGTTTGTTGACTGGAGTGTAGTGATATGTTTGTAAGCTATAGTGCGGTGATCTGTTTGTTAACTGGAGTGCAGTGATATGATTGTAAGCTTAAGTGTGGTGATCTGTTTGTTAACTGGAGTGTAGTGATATGTT